>OZ014520.1:265193332-266468286 GCA_963966055.1 Lathyrus aphaca
CCATCATTATGGCCTTTAATGCGTTGTTTCGTTTTATGTGTGACGGTGCATTAAATGTATGACTGCCTATGGGAATCTAGACAGCTTAGGAAATGATGTCCTAGGTACGCTCCTTCATATGAGGGCCTATCAAAGAATTTTAGGGGAGTCTCTCCTCATTTCTCATCTTCATTCTCCAAGTTTCCTCAGAAGTTCACCGGACGTTCTCACTTTTTCGCCGGAAAGCGCATCACCACCGTCATCGTAACCGTATCATCTATTCACCAGCAAATATGTCAGGTAAGCTCCTTTCCCTTCTTATAAAATTAGGTTATAACTGCATTTTTTCCTGTTAGTTTTATCCACCTGTGAGGTTGGGAAGGCCTCTCCTAAGTAATTTCATAAGAATTTGCCAGTAGAAATTTTCTAAATACCATCGAGGAAGGCCATCCTCGGGTGCAAATTAAGGGAATTGTGATGAATGTCTCGGGCCCCTTTGAATTTAGGATAAACACTCCTAGCATCTTTTGAATTTTGGATGAATACTCCGGACATCCATTGAATTTAAGATGAATGTGTCGGGCGCCCTTTAAATTTAGGATGAGGGCGTTGGGTGATTACTTTCTTGACTCTTGCCCTCGCCCTTTCACTTAAACTGCGGTGGAAGGGTGGATTTGATGCGACATCGAATTCACCAATTTCCTTTGCTTTTCAGGTAACGTGGATCTGCACAGAAGAGTCGAGGATGTCGATGTGGATGACATTGACATAAAAGTAGACGAGGAGGAAGTGGACGACCAAGAACGTGATGTGGGCAGAAGTAGGTCCACTGCTCCCGGGGCCCCTGATTTGTCCTGGGTCGGGGAGGAACCCCTAGAAACAGGTTCATGCTTCGTACTAGATCACCGTACCTCCCATACAGTCGTCGAGGACTTGGCCCCCGGGGCCCCTCCAAACTGGGAGTGTTAGGCCCCTCTCCCCGAGCAGCGGATTTGCTCGGTTTTTCGGGGAATGTGCTTCCCTATGTATGAATTCGTTTTTAGAGAGGTCGGGCTCCATCTTCCGTTCACCAGTTTCCAGGCGGGCGTATTCCGATGGCACGATCAGGCCCCCTCCCTGCTACACCCCATTACCATAGCGTCCGTTCGGGAATTCAAACTGGTGTGCCAGTACCTCAAAGTCGGCTGCATTTTGCCTCTCTTCTTTTGTGTTTTCTATCTACAGAGGTCGAGCGTGAACGGGAAACGCAGTTGGGTCTCATTTAAGCAGTCGAGGAGGTTGTTCAAAACTTATGTTGACTCGGTCATAAATTTCAAGGACAAATGGTATACGGTAAAGCCTTTTACCTCGCGGGCCTTACACAATATCTATGTCGAGCAGCGTGATGCCCGAGGTGAAGAGCGCCTCGTCTCAACCATCATGCTCGAGTGGTAGCGGGCTCATTTCAATTGAGGCACAAATCAATTTTTTGTGAAGCCGGAGAATTTGGGGGCCGAGGACAGGGCGACCTATAAGAAACTGGTCGCTTATGTCTAGAGTTTCACTCCTTCCCTCTGTGTGGATTGACTGGACAACCCCGTCTTATTCGACGACAGGGAACCTCTCCTTTAAACTCGGCTAATCAACACCAAGGCCTTGCTCGAGTGTAGGACGGACGAGGAGTCCCTATGTCTTTTAGGTAGTTTATGTTCGTTGTTCTTTTGTCTTCGACCATTTTATTCGATAACTAACTTAATTTTTTATTTTTGCAGCTGCCATGTCTAGTCTCAAAGACCGTGTCCTAAAGTTGTCGAATAAAGGCACCAAGTTGTTGCTAAGGGACGGGTTCGCCAAGTTGTTGCTGATGATGCGGATGGTGCCTCGGGTACTCCCACCCCCTCCTTCTCGTGTCGTGGCGACGCCTGTCAGCCCGCCTCCTGAGTGAATATCTCCACCGGCTAAACGCCAGCTTGGTGAAGATTCACCATCCGGTGTTACTATGGACGAGGACCTATCCGAGAATCAAGGGACTTATCTTTTGCCTTCTTGTCATCTTCAACAAGAGCTTTTTAGCATTGAAGGTTCTGTCGGGGTGTCAAATTCCGAAGTCAAGGCAATCCTTAATCTGGACAGGGCGAACAGACTGGCGAAGTTATCCCAAGATATCACTGATGTGATCAGGTTTATGGAGACAACCTTGGTTTTGTTTGACAACACCTGCCCGCAGTCAGAGCTTGCGATCGTGAAAGAGGCGCTAAAATCGACAAAGATTAAGAAGGAGTAGCTCTCCCATGACTTCTTTAACTACAAAGAGAAGTACGAGCTCTAGGAGGGGTTGATGATTGAACTGGGTGAAGTCAGGCTCGAGCGGGATGCCCTGTCGGACGAGAATAAAAAACTTTAGGACAAAGAGGTTGCCGAGAAAAATCAACGACCTATGCTCGAGGGTGGTGGAGTTGGAGAGGTTGGTCGCACCTGCAGATGAGGAGGGTGAGGAGGATAAGTCCTTGGAGACCCGGTTCGACTTGATTTCCCGGATCCGACAGCTTGAGAGCGACTGTGTTGAAACCCTTAAGGTGGGTTTTAAAAATGTTGTCGAGCAGCTGAAGGTCGTCAACCCTGGGGTGGACCTGGTGACCAAGGGGACTTCTTTTACCTACGATGTGATTGATGGGAAGATTTTATGTCTGGTCGATGACTCATTCGAGGACGAAGAGGAAGAGGACGAGGATAATGAGTAGGTTTGGCATGTGCGCCATGATTATTTTGTCATCCTGCGTGTGTAAACAAGGATTTTCGACGTCATGAAATTAAAGTCCAACACAACATTTTGATCAGAGAAGAAAATGTTCTTAGGATTTGATCTCAACCAAAGAAATTTGAAGATCATTTTTGACGTTTTCGACAGAGATAGGAAATGATGATGTTTCGACAATTTCAACGAGGCTAGGTGAAGGTAGTGGTTTTGACACTTTTGAATAAGTAAATTGGAGAATGTCCGTTGACATTTTCGACAAAGTCAGATGGAAAAGGTTTGTTTTCGATGAGTTCGACAACTTTGAAGGGATGTGTTGCTTCGACGCACAAGTTGGAATTCAAAATTCAAAGATTAAAGACGTTTGGCAGAAGGACGTGTGGAAACGTTTGGTAAAAAGAATACATACGGAAAGCCAAGTGTCGTAATTGTAGGATTTGTCTGTTAGGGACAGTTATTTAGTTTGTGTATAAATAGGGAAATTCTTGTCAGAATTGTGTGTGTGAAAATATTGTACAAATTCCTGTAATAAACTCAAAGTAACCGTGTGAGAGAAAAGAGTTTAATTTATGGAAAAATGTACGTGTGAACACCAGTTTTATATTTATCAAGTTTATGAAAGTTTAAGTTCATTTATATTTCTACATTCTGCAAGTTTATTAGGTTTAGAAGTCTTTTATTTTTTTTCCAGTTAATTTACTTTATACATTCCAAAATTTCTTTTATGTTTTCGTCAAACACTTTTTTACTTCTTCTTTTAATCATACAAACATATACCAAACCTTATTAAAGATTGAAATCATGAGATTGTCAAGATCACTATGGTTGGTCCTACAAGTAAACTAATTTAAATGTAAATTAGAAACCAGTGATTGTTCGTAAATTTCGACAACGAACAAATTGGCACGCCCAGTGGGACATTGGTGCGAAATTAAAAATATCATAATCACTCTGAATAAAAAAGGATATACTTCATTGTATGATTCTAAGAAGAGGTAAATTAGCCGTAACTGACGTAGAAAGACCTAAGAGAACAAGAGTGAGAAAAATGGAGAATCCGCCAAATAGTCAAAACGAAAACACTATGATACTTAACCCTACTCCTTTGACTGGAGGAAATACGGGGTCAATCTCTATATCAGAGGCCATACCTTCGTCATCAGGGTCAACACCAGCATTTGCAGCATCTCAAAATGCGCCCAGTTTCTCCACCATGGGCCACAAAATGTCCATAGGGACACTTCCTCCTATAGGGAGTGTTCATAGGCCTTTTGCATCGAATTTTATAATGCCTCCATATAGTAGGGAACAACCTTATGGAATGCCAACCACAACGATGGCAAGTTTGCAAAATGCATCGTCACTATATTATGATTCCTTGGTCAACGGGTATTCACCATTACAAAGATCAGGATCTGGTGGAAACTTAGGCAGATTAAATCATCCCCCACCAGGATTCCAAACTTATATGCCAACAATCACAAATAATTTTGCGCAGATAATTAGATAACAAATGGACGAAAGCAATCACGACATGGTCCAAATGTTGACACAACATAAGGGTACAATGTTCAATCCTTTAATACAGAATACCACCCAGACAAACCAATTATTGGCACAAAAAATGATACACATTGTTGATTTCTTTGGTGTTCCTCAAACTCAACAACCAGAAAAATTAGTGCAAAACCTAAGATTAGGTGTCGAAGAAGAACCCACAATAAATCAAAGACCTGCAGACATTCCCCAGGAAAACCTTAGAAATCAAGAGGAAATAGTCGAACAACCTCGCATAGAAATTCCTGTTCAACAAGAGCCTATGAGGATATTAGTCCAGAGGGGTCAAGATGTTGATAATATAGTGCATCATATGCGTTATAATAATTTTCCTGCCGAAAATAACTTAGCAGCCATGGTCGAAAGGATAATGGCACAAAATGGAGTAAATGTGGGATTACAAAGGCCTAGTTACATTTCTCCATTATCAGAATATATTTTATAACAGGAATTACCTCCAAGGTGGAAAGTCCCAAAATTCACCAAATTCTCTGGAGACACTAGTGAATCTACCATAGAACATGTTGCCCGCTACCTGATCGAAGCAGGAGAAATAGCCCACAATGAAAATTTGAGAATAAAATATTTTCCAAGTTCTTTGACAAAAAATGTGTTTACTTGGTTTACATCCTTTCCTGCAAGCTCAATATATACATGGACCCAATTAGAAAGATTGTTCCAAGAACAGTTTTATATGGGGCAAACTAAAATAAGTTTGAAGGAGTTAGCTAGTGTGAAGAGGAAGTTCTCTGAACCAATAGATGATTACTTGAATAGGTTTAGATTACTGAAAGCAAGATGTTTCATCCAGGTTCCTGAACATGAGCTAGTTGAAATGGCTGCAGGAGGGCTAGATTATTCTATAAGGAAGAAATAGACACCCAATATTTGAGAGATATGGCTCAATTAGTAGATAGGGTAAGACAAGTCGAAAGACTAAAGGCCAAAATATTCAGGGCAAGTAAGAATAAGAAAGAGAGAGTAGCTTGTATGGGAATATGCCAGGATGATGAAAATGACATAGAAGACGCAACCAGTTGCATCTCCCTCTACAAGGTGAAATCACTAAAGATTCCGTCTCAAAGAACATGAAGGTTGTTGAAGGCCTTAAAAACTCAAGAAAGGTCGAAGCCATTGAAGGCTACGACGAAACCAACAATGACGAAATCACTGAAGATTCCGTCGAAAAGGAAGTAGAGGCTGCTAGAGCCTTGAGGAAACAAAAAGTGTAATAGCGACTGATAGTGATATCAACATTGAAAAGGAGGCCAATGAAGGCGTCAGTGTCGAAAAGAAGGTCACTGAAAACCTCATTACCAACATTTCGAATGATAAGAATGCTAACGAAATAAGGATGGCTGGAGTTTCTGAGATGCTAGTCAACTATGGAATCTTGCATAGAATAATGGAAGATCCCAGAGGAAAGTCAGTCGAAGGTTGCTGCCAAGACGTATGTGGAAATTTATCCCCATATAGAAAAGGTGATTCAACGAGAGAGATGGGAGAGACTGAGAAAGCACTCATAGAAAAGATGAACAAACTAAACATTGGTGGTGGAAAGGAAGCTAGTATTAACATGGTGGAATTCAACAACTTTGAGGAGATGTGTTGCTTCGACGCACTAGTTGGAATTCAAAATTCAAAGATTAAAGACGTTTGGAAGAAGGACGTGTGGAAGCGTTTGGTAAAAAGAATACATGCTGAAAGCCAAGTGGCGTAATTGTAGGATTTGTCCGTTAGGGACAATTATTTAGTTTGTGTATAAATAGGGCAATTCTTGTAAGAATTGTGTGTGTGAAAATATTGTACAAATTCCTGTAATATACTCAAAGTAACAGTGTGAGAGAAAAGAGTTTAATTTCTGGAAAAATATACGTGTGAAGACCAGTTTTATATTTATCAAGTTTATGAAAGTTCAAGTTCATTTATATTTCTGCATTCTGCAAGTTTATTACGTTTAAATTTCTTTTATTTTTTTCCAGTTAATTTACATTATACATTCCAGAATTTTATTTCTTTTATGTTTTTGTCAAACACTTTTTTACTTTTTCTTTTAATCATACAAACATATACCAAACCTTATAAAAGATTGAAATCATGAGATTGTCAAGATCACTATACTGTCGACCAAAACTCGCACCTATGTCCTAGGACTTGTATGGTTGGTCGTGCAAGTAAACTAATTTAAACGTAAATTAGAAACCAGCGATTGTTCGTAAATTTTGACAGCGAACAGCATGCCATTGTTTGTTTTGTTGGCATGCGTGTCATTGTTGTTTTATTGGCTTGTGTGCCATTTACTTTATTTGTATTCGGGTGTAATCTCCCTCTTTTGTACCCTTCGTGTCGGCTTGTTTTTGGTTGGTTTATGAAATGAAATGATTTATATCAAGTGTTTTTTGTATAGTTAGTTATATATATGAAAAATTTTTGCTCGACTTGACGGACTCGTTGGTTTAGGGAACCAGCGAGGGTGCGAGTTTTACGTCTTTGGATCGACGAGATGAGAGCCGCGATCGAGGACCTGATCGCGAGTTGGGTTCCCTGCCAACATGGTACTGCGACAGGGGAGTTTGTTTGAAGTATCCTCTATCGAGGAGGATCGTGCCCGTCTCTCTAGGCTATAGGCCCTCCTTTTGATTGAAATGGAGAATCATGGTCATACATTTCATGCTTTCGTGGTCGCGCTATTGTCTAGCTGTAATATTGCTTAATTTTTTCAGGATTCTAGGGTTGAGCAAGTTCTTTTCCTTGTAGGTTTTCAAGGTAGTACGCTCTGTTATCTATCTTGGCTCAGACTCGATACAGGCCTTCCCATTTTACGGCCAGCTTGCCTTTTCATGGATTCTTCTGATTCTGCTGGAGGACGAGGCTATTGACCTAGAATTCTCTTTTAATGACTCTTGCATCATAGTGTAGAGCCACTTTCTATTTTAGTGATGCTTCTCGAAGAGCCGCCTCAGGTCTTATTTCCTCGACGAGGTCGAGTTTTACTCGTAGGGCTTCGTTGTTAAGCTCCTCATTGAGGGGAACTTCTGTTCGCCTTGAGGGTTCACTGGGGCATACTATCTCAAGTATTTATGGTACAAAGTCTTTATGGTACAAGTCTTTATGGTACAAGTCTTTATGATATAAGAATTCGAACACACTGGGGCATGTTATCTCAAGTCTTTATGGTACTCCTTTCATTCCTATTTATAAGCAAATTTTAACTTTTAAGGTTCATTGAATAATTGATGTATCTAACCTATATGTAGTCCAAATACATCATTTATTTAATGAATCTAAAAAGTCAAAATTTGCTTATAAATAGGAATGGAGGGAGTACAAAGTTTCTTCTCGGTGTAAAATCCTTTGTAGACCAAGTGATCTGGTATAGAAGTTATGTCAATAATGGTAAGGTCTTAAAGTGTATACCTTGTCACTCCTAGAGCAGGGTTTGATCTGGTTGTTTCCAAACGTAGTACCTAAGCAGTCCTAGCACTTTGAAATATTAAGTGATTTCTACTTCTCCAACAACAAGTAGTATCGAGGATTATTTGCTGCATGAGTATCCCTAGATGAGTTTTTGATCTCTTCCACAACAACTTATCTTTAACTTGAGAAGCATTGTTTATGTAGGGGAATCCTCAGCCGAGATTTGTTCCTCAGCATGAGTTGGTTACATCCCCTAGCAGAAGTATTAATATAGGAGTCAGTTGATAGGTTTTCTTTACCCTAGTGGTGGGTATTGATTTAAAATCCCCTGCGACTATATTTTGGCTATGATGTTAACTTCTGGTGTCCCCACGTGGGTCGACAAGTCTGAAATTTCTAGTAATGATTGATCTACATAGGCCTTTCTCTCAGATCCCTAGTAGATTTGCATATGATAATTTCCAGCAGGTTCCTATTTAATCCTCAGCAGGTCTTACACCCTTTCCCCAAGAGGAGTAAATGTGGTGTGTTAATTGTTCCTCACGGAGATTGATGTTTATTGAAGGACATGTTTGGAATCTATTTCTCAACAAGAATTTTCTATGTCCCTAGCAAGGATTGTGGAAACATTTCCTATCCCTGGCTGATTATTACCTTTCCTCAACATTATGGTGTTCCTTTGCAGAGTTGATGTTTGATGTTTAACACTCTAGTAGGCTATGCTTTATTTTCACCACTGGTAGATCCTCATTTGTTTCCCAATAGAGTTTTGAAGATACTTATCCCCATCAGAGTTTAATAGGGACATTTCCCTCTTTTCCCTAAGGAGTGTGAAAGAGTTTATGTTGCTGGTGTTTCACCAACATGATTATCTTCTCAGAGTGGAATTCTTGATGATATCCTTTTTTATGGATTATGGAAGATTGCTTTATGGATTGAATCCCTAGTACAATTTCCTCAACATGAGTTAAGCCTTGTAGCAGGATTTTATTCCTTTGATGGATTTTGATTATCCCCTGCAAGATTTCAAGTTGAATCTCAAGCATGATTCCCAACTTTGTCACTTTGGGATTATCCGAGTATCCGATTATTGTGGTGTTTATGTCACCTGTTGCTTATCTTTATATCAGTTTTGTCAGCATATTCACACGCATATTCATGCATTTGCTCTATGCATAACATCATATGTTTGCATTTTTCATTCTTTGATATATAATTGCACCCACTGTTGCTTTTCCCCACAAAGTGTGTATTGTCTCCTCTCAAGTTTAGAGTGTTAACCTTTAAGTAGAAAGTGTTTATCCTTTCTAATTCCCCACTAAGTTTGTTCCTCATGGATGATTTTGATTCAGTTTCCTCTCTAGTTTATTATTGGGATGGAATTTTCCACAGTTGAGATATTTCCTCCTCGAGATGAGTCTTGTTTGACCGTTTCTCTCCAACTTGTTCTTGGATTGAACATTGGTCCCCTTATAAGTATATTACTTTGGAATTAAGCTATCACTTGTATGGTAGTGGGTAATATTTCTCCCCTTCTAAATTGATTACTTTGGAATTAAGCAATCACTTGGTTGGTAGTGGGTAATCTTTCCCTCGAGTATATTACTTTGGAATTAAGCTATCACTTGTGTGGTAATGAGTAATATGTCTCCCCCTTTTGATTGATTACTTTGCAATTAAGCTATTACTTGTTTGTTAGTGGGTAATATTTCCCTCAAGTATATTACTTTGGAATTAAGCTATCGCTTGTTTGATAATGGGTAATATGTCTCCTCTTATTTGATTGATTACTTTATAATTAAGCTATCATTTATCTAGTAGTGGGTAATCTTTCCTCTTGAGTATATTATTTTGGAATTAAGCTATCACTTGAGTGGTAGTGGGTAATATTTCTCCTCTTATTTGATTGATTACTTTGGAATTAAGTTATCATTTGTTTGGTAGTGGGTAATCTTTCTTCTTGAGTATATTGCTTTGGAATTAAGTTATTACACATGTGATAGTGGGAAATATGCCTCCCCCTTTTGATTGATTATTTTGGAATTAAGCTATCATTGTTTGGTAGTGGGTAATATTTCCTCTTGAGTATATTTATTTGGAATTAAGCTATCTCATATGTGATAGTGGGAAATATGTTTTCACCTCTTGAGTATATTACTTTGGAATTAAGCTATCACTTGTTTGATAGTGGGTAATATGTCTCCTCTTATTTGATTAATTACTTTGGAATTAAGTTATCATTGTTTGCTAGTGGGCAATATTTCCTCTTGAGTATATTGATTTGGAATTAAGCTATCTCATATGTCATAGTGGGCAATATTTCTCCCCCTTTTGATTGATTACTTTGGAATTAAGCTATCATTATTTGGTAGTGCGTAATCTTTCCTCTTGAGTATATTACTTTAGAATTAAGTTATCACTTGTTTGATAGTGGGTAATATGTCTCCTCTTATTTGATTGATTACTTTGGAATTAAGCTATCATTGTTTGGTAGTGGGTAATCTTTCCTCTTGAGTATATTGCTTTGGAATTAAACTATCTCATATTTGATAGTGGGCAATATTTTCTCACCTCTTGAGTATATTACTTTGGAATTAAGCTATCACTTGTTTGATAGTGGGTAATATGCTTCCTCTTATTTGATTGATTACTTTGGAATTAAGTTATCAATTGTATGGTAGTGGGTAATCTTTTCTTCCAATTATTATGGATACGAACACTTTGTTCATTTGATAATTTCTCTAGTGAAGTGTTATCCTTCTTTGTTGCGCCGATTGTGTTTGACTTAGTTTCATACACAATCGTTGTAACGCCCCAAATTTTATTTAATCATTTTTAATTGGATTGTTGTATGCTATGTGTGGAGGGAAGAAATATTATTTAATATAATATGTGTTTATATTGAATAATTATATGGCGAATAAATAAATAATTAGAATAATAAGAATCAAGGGGTAAGGTGGTCATTTGGTGAAATTAGTAAGGGTAAAGGTAGAAGTTCATAAGTTGGTCTAAGGGGTTAAGTAGTAAGAAGGAAAAACGATCGTATTTTGTGAAAAGAGGAACGTTCGTGAAAAACTGAGAAGAGAGAACAGAAAGGGCTAAGGCTTGAAAAGGAGAATCCGCGAGGAAGAAGAGTTTTCTTGTCAAAACTAAGGTTAGAGTGGGATTATTTCGTATCATAAGGGCTTTATAATAGGAATTGGGTAGGTTGATGATTAAAGGTTTGGGGTTTTGGTAATTAAGTAGGTATTGGTGTTGAATTGTTGGTAATTTAACATTGTTATGCGATAATTATTTGAATTGGATATTAGTATGAGTAATTATGTAATTGTCTAGCTGGAAAAGTGGTTTTTGGTGCATAATTCGTAGTGATTGGAGTGTTGGTCGCGGAAGGGAGAAATGTGAGAATTACAGAGCTCGCTTACCGAGTAGATTGGACTTTGGAAGAGTCGGAATACAGTGAGTTGCTTGCTTAGCGAGCAATCCCACTCACTCAATGATACCTGGAGCTAAAAAAGTTTTAATTTAATTCCGAAAAATTGTCTAATTAATTTAGTAATGCTTAGGAATCGAAGTGGTGTAGTTAAAGGTCATGAGAGAGGAGTTATACATGTAATTATAGTGATAATTAGTATAACGTGAAATGAACATAGATAAGTATGTTTATTTATTTTGTTGTTATTGTTATGTGTTTTAATTGTTGTTGTAAATATATGGTACTGTTGTTGATGTGGTAAGTGGAAGTGTAGTACTTCGTTGTGTGAAACCGTTTGAAGTTGACTTATGTTGTTGTATGCTAAATTATGCATGATATTGATGAAAGTGTAACACCCCAAAATTTTCCCTCTTATTTATTATCAACCTCAAGCGATTTACGCTTCATTCCCGCATCATTCCGCATATCATTGCATCACATTTGAAAAATAAATAAATAAATAAATCATCATCCTTTGCATACGTATGAGGTGTGTGGTCGATCGAGGCTTGCCAAACATTGGAGTTCAAGAGAAAAATAATATCCCAAAAATAATCCAAACCACTTCCAAGCTAACCAACCAAAAGGGAAGAATTCACCTTTCCCTCCCTTTTCTTTCCACTTTTCCTTCCACTTTCCTTCCACATTTCCTTTCATTCTTTCCCTCTTATTTTTCCACTTCAATTCCACTCCATTTCCCTTGGATTCTTCTACCATGTTCTACAACATTCTAGAGTATTCCAAGGAATATTCCAAGGAATATTCCAAAGAATATTCCCTCTCCAACCTTAACCCTAACTAACTACTAACCTAACTCCAATCCTAAACCTAACTCCATTCCCAAACCTAGCTCCAAGTCTAGCCTCTATATATTCATTAATCACTTCAATGCAAAGGGTTCCAAAAAATTCCAATTTTTCACTCTCTCACAATCACTTTTTCTCTCCCACTTTTCCTCCATTTTCCCTTTTCACCAAAGCTTTTTTGAAGAGGCTCTTCAAGTTTCTCATTGAAACTTGAAGATCTTGAAGCTTAGCCTCCAACCTCCATTGATTGTGGATTGTAGAAGAAGAAGTTAGTGATTTTTGTGAGGAATTCGGCTTATCGGAAGTGCACGAAGGTTCAAGCATCAAGAACGCATTTATTTTGTGGATTCGCAGTTTTCTTGGTTTTCTCTTCGATCAAGCTCTGATTCTTGCAACATCCACCGAAGCACTTCTCCGCTTCGTAGGTTGGTGATCTAAATCACTTCTCCTTTAATTTATTACTGTTAGATTTTGGAAATTTTTCTTATTTGATAGCTTAGTCCTTGTTTCTAGTGCCTCCAATGTTCATACATGTTTAGGTATTGATTTTAGGGAATTTTCTAGGTTGGTTTTGACATCTCATTCCCCCATTTCGAGTCGTTTCGACGCGTTCCCGTTCATATTGCATAATATGTGTTTATTTGTTATTTTGTGTATAATTTGATTTCTTGCATTTTGTTGCTATGTTTATGCATCATTTGGCATGTGAATAGTCATGTTGCATTCTGTTTTTACATCTTTCTCATTGCGTTAAATCATTTTGCATTTCATTATATCAATGTAAGTTGCATTTCACATAATCATGTATGTATGTGCATTTGGTTGCATGCTTGATCATATCATTTACATCAATTCAATTCTGAATTTTGCATTGAGCTTGGCATTCTTGTTTGATCTATCATGTTGCATATTCATGATCAATGATCATTATATTCATATGCCATGTCTATGTGCCATATTTTGCATACTTGTTGCATAATCAATCATGTGATGTATTCTTGCATAATCCCTCAAAAGTGCTCATGTTCTTTCATTTTTATGTTGACCTATGTTGAAATGCATGTTCATGATGAATTAGTACACTTTTCATTAAGTTTGTGCATTAAAAAATGAAAATAACCAAATCTGTATTTTGCCTTTCATAGTTGTTTTTGCATATAGGTGCTGTAAAATACATGTTGTTTGTTATGTTTGCATGTTGTATGTGGCTTTTTACACCTACCTTTTCATGTTGTATGCTGGCTGTAGAAAGTTGTCTTGTGTTGTGCATTGTTTTCATAGTGCTTTGTGCTTTAGGGGCTGTAATAGGTGTTGAATCTTTGTCTTAGCATATTTTTAGTTCTTTTAGAATTAAGATGGAGTCTGTAAGTTTGGTCCTAGAATTAATTAGGATTTAATTATTGTGTATTTGCTTTATTATTTTTAATAAAATGCAACACTAATATTTGTTTTGTAGGGAGGGAAAGGTATGTTTCCTTACACCTTATCCTTTTATTTTTTATGCATTTATTTATGCATTTAATTCACTTTTTTCCTTCCATATTTGTGATTGGTAGGAACCCCATTTGTTAGGATCAACTTATCTTCCTTAGGAAGTAAGTTGCATCCTTTTTATTCTTTCTTTTCCTTTTCTTCCTTAGGATTAGAAAAACCTCATAAACCATTAGGATATCCCTTTTGTGCATAATGAATAACTTAGGGTTGGTCTTAGTCCCCCTTAGTTTTTTGTCCTTTTCCGATTTGAGTCTTCTTCTCTCATCTTCGAACAAAATCTAAAAGACATTTAATAAAGGATTGAAATAGTCTCTTGCGCATAGCCTTATTCCATAGGGCACTCATATTCATTCCATCTTGGAATAGTGTGGGCTTGTCTAGCATGATGCACAAGTTTAATCATAAGACTATCTTCACAAACAATAAACTCTAAAACACTTCTCATAAAAGACAATCAACAAAGACATTGCGTTTTCAATTCTTATCTCATACTCCTTGCGGACGAATGCGACTTGCCTCGATAGTTCAAACAGCGATACGGTAAACACCCTCGAGTCAGAGCCGGTAACACCTGAGCTAGAGTTATGGCAACGTCATCCTAAAAAAGACAAACAAAGTTCCCGCCTTATTTAGGAGAACTACGTCGACTCTGATCCTCATTTTCCCGATGAGGTACGTAGGCAGCGGGGTAGGGCCCGTTCGAGCATATTCTTTATTTTCCCTATATTTCCCTCTTTTTTTCCGATCTCTTCCAATTCCCTTTCTCATTTCTATTCCAGTCAGCAGTTTTATTCAGCAGCTTTATTATTTCACCCTTTGAAACAAACAAGCAAGCGTGGATTCCGTCGGGTACGGAGGACGGTCTGGGGTGCTAATACCTTCCCAGTTCATAACCGACTCCCGAACCCAGATCTTTGGTTCGCAGGACCTCGTCCTTTCCTTCTTCCTCATGTTTGTGCAGCATTACCTTTCCTATTCCTTCGGGATAAAAATGCATGGCTGGCGACTCTACCTTTTCCGCGCCACTTTCGCGTTTGTACTAGGATGAAAATCCCGGGAGCAACAGCTGGCGACTCTGCTGGGGAGAAAACCAGAATCTATGGTTTCCCTTGTAGAGTCAATCCTAGCGCCTGTTTGTTTTTGCTTTCTTTGGGTGTTTATATGTGTGTGCTGTTATGTTTATTTACTGTTTTCGTTTACAGTTTATTTTACAGCTTTATTTACTGCTTTCAGTATTTATTATCACATACATCTGTCTGGCTGTTTGGCTTTCATTTGTTTATGTGGGATGGGGTTACTGTGAGATGAGCTCGTAACCGGGGCTCGAGTGCACCCTAGGACTTAGAGTGGACAGTCACTTTGGCTTCATGGCATCTTGCTATGTTGGTAGTAGTGAGTTCCACACCTTGACATGTGACCTTCTCGAGAATGTATTGATGCCGGAATCTTTCTGGGGCAATACACTACCTTGATAGTTATGTGCAGTCAGGGGACCGATCATTGAGAACCTTTGTGGAAACATCCCTCTCCAGTGATAATGGTGGCAGACCATATTTGTTGGCAAACCCACTCGCATCTGAAGGCCCACTGGGAACTCGCATAGGAGGGCCTGGTTCTCTCATAGGAACCCAGTCAAGGAAAACTGTTCGTATAATGATAATATTGTACCCTTCAGGATGAATGTACTATTGTTTCTCAATTCGGTACTTGAAGCTGGGGACTTATGAGGGATGCTTGTTTTCCCCGTACTCAGCTGAGACCTCCCTGGGTAGCATATAATGCCAAACCGATTCCCTGATTTGGTCATGAGCCATTTCTCGGAAATGGTGAACGTATTATTGCTATCCGGCTTTGAGAGTCCGTGATGTTGACTCGGAGTAGCATACATGTGAGATGGTAGGGGTTTACAGATTTGCAGGAACCCTGAAACTTCCAACATACCCATTTTGCCAACATTGTTCAGTATTATGATCAGGTTCTACATGGTCCTTTGGTTTTGAAATCCGGGATTTCGGTGGTACTGTTATTACGATTCTTCAATAGCACATGACTGTCTTCTCAACACCAACATCAGACCAGTGATCGCCAGACCTTTGACCACATGCCAGTGTATTGCATGACATCCTCTGCATGCTTGCATTACTAACACATGCTTACTCATTTGCAGGGTCACATGTCGCATCCTCATGAACATATCATACGCATTTACTGCATGATTTTCATATTTTGCATTTTTACAGGTCATTCGGACTTCCTAACTTATTCAACTTTAGGCAATATAGCTGGTCAATGCGTTCATCGGTATCCAACAAAAAGAAACCGAGTGAGAATGGTTGAACGAATGCAGACTGATCTCAATGAGCTCCGACAGAGGATGGATCAATTCATGGAAATGATGACCGACATTGCTCAGAATCAAGAGCGTCTCAGGTTGATGGTTGTGCAACCCCATGGGAATGCTAATGCTGGAACACCGACTGAGAATGTGGATCCTAATGATGCCCGTAACGGAGGGCCAAATCTAAATGGGATTGCGGCCCGTAATGAAGACACTCAGGAAGACCAGTTCACTATACTGGATGTTGATATGGGTAATATGAATGAGGTCAACAATTGAAGGTATGAAGAGCTGGCAGAGAATATTAAGGCCATGGAATGTCAGAATTCCCTGGGCATCGATGTAACCAATCTTGGGTTAGTGCTAGGAGTCAGAATCCCTCATAAGTTCAAGGTGCCATCATTTGACAAGTACAACGGCAGCACGTGCCCTAGAAATCACATTCATGCATACTTTGGAAGAATCTCGGCTCACACTGATGACGAGAAACTTTGGATGCATTTCTTCCAAGATAGTCTATCTGGAGCTTCATTGAGCTGGTACATGAAGCTGAGCAGGGTCTTTATCCGATGCTGGAAAGATTTAGCTGAAGCTTTTCTCAAGCAGTATCAATACAATATCGATATGGCTCCAAACCGCACTCAGTTGTAGAATTTGTCTCAAGGACCCAAGGAAAGTTTTAAGTAGTATGCTCAGAGGTGGCGTGAGCTGGCCGCACAGGTTCAACCTCCATTACTCGATCGGGAAATGACCGATATGTTTATGGGCACCTTATAAGGTGTTTACTTGGATCGTCTGGCCGCCTTCCCGTCCATTGGTTTTTCTGATATTGTCATCGCTGGAGAAAGGATAGAAAACTTTCTGAAATTGGGAAAGATTCAGGATGCAAGCAGTGTTGGTTCTTCTGGTGTGAAAAATCCTTTTGGCAATGGCCAAAGACGAAGAGAAGGCAAGACCAATGCCGTGTATAGGGGCCGAGACAGAGGTCGTTCACAAGGTTACTACCAAATAACTACAGTGACTATTACACCATAGGCTCAACCACAACCTCAAGGTCAGCAATATCAGGCACAGAGACCAAATCAGGAAAGAACAAGAGCGAGAAACCGTAGACTTGATCCCATCCCATGCCCATATGTTGTATTTCTTCCAGAGCTGCTAAAGTTGAACATGGTCGAGCTTCGTACCATGAGAGCTCCTTCTCCTGATAATCTACCTCCAAACTTTGATGCAAATTCTAGATGCGAATTCCATTCGGGTGCCCAGGGGCACAGTATTGAGAAATGTTGGGATTTTCAGAACAAGGTACAAGACCTAATTGACTCCAAGGCTATCAATTTTGAGCCTCACCCAAATGTACTCCAGAATCCAATGCCTAATCACAATGGAGTCGGTGTCACGGTTATTTTACCAGATGGTCCACGTTAAGCTAGAGTCTTCAGGAAGCAAATAAAGCCATCAGTATTTAGATACTCTCAGCAATGGCAATTGTTTATTTGTTTTTTTTCAATGTTTTTTCATCCCTATTGAGGGGAACTACGTCACTCTAATTCTTCATTGGTCACCAGTCAATGGAGATATGTAGGCAGAAGATCGCCAGGTCTTTCCGAGCAACCTTATAAGAAAACTTTACTCTCCAGTTTCACTCTTTCCTTCAAACGTCTTGTGTCAGAGTCAGAATAAATAGAAGAAGAGGTATGAGTAACATGGTTGGGTATACGGCTTCAAATTGAAGATTACAAGTCTGTGAAAGATCTATTAGTCACTGAAAGTATCCAAGACTAACAGGTCCAGACAGAGTCAAGCCTCCTCAACAATGGCAATATTCAGCTTCTTTACTACATTTACATTTGTAGTTCCTTTTATCTGCTAAATAGTTGTATACATGTATGAAAGTTGTTTGCTTTTGAATGTTATCAATAATAAAACTCACATATTTTTCTTGAAGTAATTCATTCGCATTCACTTATAATTTTGCATGTTTACATTGCAATACCAATTGTCGTGCTTAAACTCTATGAAGGAGAATGACGAAACAAAAACGCAAAAATCTCTAATTGTGTGCTCTTGAATAAGACCTTGTTGACGATGTACAGGCTTTGTTTCAAATCCCTAAACACTGGAGATATAAGGGAGATAAACCCTCGCTAACCCCTTTGAGCCTTGAAGTAGGAGTTTCTTTTCACATGAAAAACCCTTACGTTTAACCCAGGGGCAGGGTAGATGTCAGCTAATCGGACCAAGCATTCAGGCTTTCATAAAGGAGTGTATTTGAAGATCCATTACATTCCACTATGCTAATCAAGAGGTCTAAAGACCAGAAACCACAATGGTTATCCAAATCAAGAGGTCCAAAGGTTAGAATCCACAATGGTTATCCTTCATCGACCAAAGAATGAGGCAGTCACAGCCCTCGCGAAGCAATCAAGACAAACAGTGTCACACGATTTGTTCAAAAAAAATAAATGAAAAAGCCCGCTAAGTCGAAACTTGAAAACAAGCGACTTAGGCAAAAGTTAGGGCATCCCGCTGGACTTCACAATCAAAGATTCACAAGAATCAGTCCAGGAAAAAGTTAGGGATAAGTAAAATAACGCAAAAGCGAAAGACGAAAAGGATTACACATGAAAGATCCTTAAGCAAGAACAAAGTCGTGTGGCACAGACAAGAAAGACAAAGGGGTGACTGACTCCAAACGATAACCTGACTGGTGCTTGAAAGGTTAGCAGTTATGGTTCCTCAACCAACACGAAACCCTTATGAACGCCTATGAAAGTTAACTGAACATAGGAACGGAGAACATCACTAAGAGGGACGGACACAAATAAACTTCGAGCCTATATCCTTTGTTTCTATAACCGTGAACCAGGCCACGATACAACCCTCAAAAGTCCTAACTGAAACAAGGTTAATTTGAGAGTGTACTACCATGAGGCCGCGTTCCTGACTCCTATGAGTTGTGCTAAAAGATACTTGTTGGTATTGCATGTACATACTTTCATTTCTTCAAAAATAATGTCATGTCTTAACCAGTGATTTGCTCACAAAGGTTTGCGACACCCTTGTCAAAACTTCAAGATTAACATGTGTGTTGCATTAGAATTTTCATTCTAAGAATAAACATTTTTCTGCCTGCATACATTTGTTTGATATCATAAAAAGCTCACAAGCGGAAATTCAGTCTAAAAGCTTAAGCTTTCCAAGTTGAGAAGTCTAAAACTTCTGAAAGACGGTCACGTCGAGGTGCACTTTTTCGAGAAAGCTCCATTGAGTAAAGACTTTCCCAACCAGTCATGGTAAGAACCAACCAATCTGGGGCAGTTATGTCAAGCAATATCCTCAAGAGTCAGCCAAACTGGGGCAATTACCTCGAGATTCAGATCTCTCTTAGAGCAATTAGTCAAGGACTCATACTGGGGCAAAACACCCAATCGCACGAGGATTCATTCTTTCTCGAAGACGAATAATCGAAAGTTCAGAATACCGGGGCAATTATACTCCTGAAGAGTTTAAAGACACCAAGTCTTTTGTAAAATCCTCTTAAGGTAAAGCACGAATCAAAGCAAATGATCCCTAGCACGAGACTACTTGAAATCTTTCCTCCTCAGTAGGATGCGGTTCAGTTTCGTTATCCCCAACAGACGCATGGAAGTTATCCCCAGTAAAGTTGTCAAAATTTTCTTCAGCGGGTTTCCTTGATCTTATTTCCCAAAGATCTCAGACCAAATCCTTCTCTTCCCCAGCAGAGCAATAAGGATTATCCCTAGCAAGATTCGTCTTCCCTTAGTGAAGCACTTCTTATAAGAATCCAGATATTTCCAGCAGTTAGCTGAATGGTTCCCTTCCCCACAGAGGTTTGGAAAATTCAGGTAGACAAGAGAGTTCTCCTCAGTAGAGCCTTGACAGGTCTTCCCCCAACTAAGTCGAAAGGTTGCAGATCACCAGCGAAGTCTTATGAGTGAGATTCAATCCCCAACAGTTGAGGCATATCCCCTAGTAGGGTCTTCAAATCTAAAGTCCAATTTATTTTTGGCAAAGGTAATAAGTCGATACAGGCTAGTCACACTCTTCTCCAACAGAAATATCGGCAACCATTTGTACTCCCCACATAGTCAGCAAAGATTTGTTATCTCCGCGTCAGGAATTCTCTTTATACCTATCCCCCAGTGTCATGGGGCATTATGTCATGCAGTTCAACGTATGTGTGCTCAATCCAAGGTTGATATCCAAAGTCCACCCGCAACGTGGCAATTTATCCCAAGTCCAACCGCAGGTTGGCCAAAGTCCATCCTCTGGGTGGCAAATTCTTAAAGTCCAACCGCAAACTAGCCAAAGTCCATCCTCCGGGTGGCAAATTCTTAAAGTCTCACGTAGCTGAGCAATGTGCCCCCGTAGTGTGGAAAATTTTCTGGAAGTCTCCCGTAGCTGAGCAATGTGCCCCCATAGTGTGGCAAATTTTCTGGAAGTCTCCTGTAGCTGAGCAATGTGCCCCCGTAGTATGGAAAAATTTTCTGAAAGTCTCCCATAGCTGAGAAATGTGCCCCCGTAGTGTGGCAAATTTTCTGGAAGTCTCCCGCAGCTGAGCAATGTGCCCCCGTAGTGTGGCGAATTTTCAAAGTCTCCCGTAGCTGAGCAACGTGCCCCCGTAGTGTGGCGAATTTTCAAAGTCTCCCGTAGCTGAGCAACGTATCCCCGTAGAGTGGCAGAGTATTGAAATCCCCCGTAGTATGGCGAAGCATTCGGAAAACCACCCGTTGTGTGGCATGTCATTAATATCCCAGCAAAAGTCCACCCGTAGCGTGGCAAATCAGCAATCTCCCAGCGTTATTCCAAAACATTCACCAGTTCATTACTCTTCACATCCGAGTTCTCCACAAGCAGAGTTCAGATGGTTGGGTTTATTTCCTTGGTCTTTTCCACCGAGTGCAAAGTTTCTGGTTGTTTTTAGTATTCAATCCCTGCATACTTCAAACATCTGAAAGCGACTACTATCATCCATTCAAGTCTACAGTGATTGAATACGGGCAGCTGTAACACCCCAAAATTTGCCCTCTTATTTATTATCAACCTCGAGCGATTTACGCTTCATTCCCGCATCATTCCGCATATCATTGCATCGCATTTGAAAAATAAATAAATAAATCATCATCCTTTGCATACGCATGAGGTGTATGGTCGATCGAGTCTTGCCAAACATTGGAGTTCAAGAGAAAAATAATATCCCAAAAATAATCCAAACCACTTCCAAGCTAACCAACCAAAAGGGAAGAATTCACCTTTCCCTCCCTTTTCTTTCCACTTTTCCTTCCACTTTCCTTCCACATTTCCTTTCATTCTTTCCCTCTTATTTTTCCACTTCAATTCCACTCCATTTCCCTTGGATGCTTTTACCATGTTCTACAACATTCTAGAGTATTCCAAGGAATATTCCAAAGAATATTCCCTCTCCAACCCTAACCCTAACTAACTACTAACCTAACTCCATTCCTAAACCTAACTCCATTCCCAAACCTAGCTCCAAGCCTAGCCTCTATATATTCATTAATCACTTCAATGCAAAGGGTTCCCAAAAATTTCCAATTTTTCACTCTCTCACAATCACTTTTTCTCTCCCACTTTTCCTCCCTTTTCCCTTTTCACCAAAGCTTTTTTGAAGAAGCTCTTCAAGTTTCACATTGAAACTTGGAGATCTTAAAGCTTAGCCTCCAACCTCCATTGATTGTGGATTGTAGAAGAAGAAGCTAGTGATGTTTGTGAGGATTTCGACTTATCGGAAGTGCATGAAGGTTCAAGCATCAAGAACGCATTTATTTTGCGGATTCGCGGTTTTCTTGGTTTTCTCTTCGATAAAGCTTTGGAGTGGCTCAGATGGATCTTTGGATTTCTCAGATCACAAACCCTAGATGCAGATGAACTTGAACTAATGCAGATGAAACAAAATGCAATATGACATGATATGCTTGAACTAATGCAAAGATGAAAGATCACAAGCCATGGTGTGAAATGAGTGAATGCCTAGCTTAACAGACAAACAAGATAACTTGTGGTTGAATACCAAAGACAGTCCAAAATTTGCACTCACTGGGGAGAAGAAGAAAAGGGATATAAATTGTAAAAGAAAGTAAAGTATGATCATAAAGTACAGGCGATGGAGGACGACTGCTGGGGAAAAACGGTAAATCAAGCAATGACGAGGACGGCCGACATGCTGGGGAAATAAAGAGATCAGGATGGGGACGGTCATCAAGATAAAGAGACAAGACTCTTTGGGGATTAAAGGTAAAGTCAATGATGGGGACGACCATCAGGTTTGCAAAGTAAAGTAAACAACGATGGGGACAACCATCGGTTTAAAGAATGAATGAAATAAATGATGAGGGGCAGTCATCAAAGGTGAAGGACGATCACCTAGCAGGGACGGCTGCTCCTTATCGTGACATAGGACGAATGTCGGATAGAAAAGGTCGACGATGGGGACGTCCATCGGATAAACATGAAGGACGATCATCAAGAGGTGAAGGACGATCACCAAGCAGGGTACGGCTGCTCTCAAAATTTATCATGACATTGGACGAATGTCAGATAACAAGATCAACGATGGGGACGGCCATCGGATAAAATGATGAAGGACGACCATCAAAAGGTGAAGGACGATCACCTAGCAGGGGACGACTGCTAAATATCACGACATAAGACGAATGTCGGATAGAAAAGGGTTCTAATAATGGAGACTCCGTTGGGGAAAGGATGAGGGACGGTCATCCATAGGTGAAGGACGATCACCTGGCAGGGTACGGCTGCCGAAAGTATCGCGACATAGGACAAATGTCGGATAGAAAAAAGATGTTTTGCTGGGGACTTGCTGGGGAAAGGTAAACACGGACGAGTGTTTACGCTTTCCAAAATAAAAAGGTATAAGTTTTTTGGCACTGTGGGGATAGGATGACACGGACGAGTGTCAAAAGAAGTATTATAAACAAGTGTTTGGGCAACTGTGATGGGGATAGGTGACACGGACGGGTGTCAAGAGAGTGTATAAGCATTGGTTTGGTTTATATCTGCAGGGGATGATATGACACGGACGAGTGTCGAAAGTATATATGAACATGTGTTTGTGTTTGAGAGTGCAAAGGGGACGCTTTGGCTTTCTGCTGGGGAAATTGAGATGACACGGACGAGTGTCGAGAAGGATCAGTATCTTTTGGTAGGAAGTGTTTTGGCCACTTTACTGGGGAATGATGACACAGACGAGTGTCAAAAGGAGCATGTATCTGTATTTGAGAGTGCAAAGGGGACGCTTTGGCTCTTATATGCAAGGGATGTATTCTGTATATTGCTGATGAGGTGTTGTTGGTGTTTACAGGTGACTAGTTCGAACCTGAATTGTGATCATGCAAATGTTTGATTTTTGTCGTAATGCTCCATATTAGATGGAATGCTACACTCTGGGGGAAAATGATGTGAATGTTATGATTATGCAAAAGATACTGATCCGGGACTCGGATCCCGCTGCTGTGAAGATCTCTGGCTGATCTGCTTGGAAGGAGAATCCCAGCTGGGGATGAGATCATTGGTAGATTTGATAAGATGTATGACTCTGCTTGGGGAGCTAGATCATCTGATAGATCTTATCTGGTAGGAAGATATCCCAGCTGGGGATGAGGAAACTTTCGTCACTTTGTTGTGTGAGAACTCGGACATTGCTCTTCTGGGGGAGGTTGGAGCTCTGTGGGGAGATGGTTCCCCTATCTTTGATGAGGATGAGAGATTTGGCACTCTGTTGGGAAAAGATCACTAAACGATCTTCCTAGAGATTTCTGTGAGGATCCTGCTGAGGATGAGGAAACTTGACAACTCAGCTGGGGAAAAAGCTCTTCAGATGCTGCTTGGAAAAGATGTGTTGGGGAAACGATGCCTTGGCAACTTTGATGGGGAAAAACATTCTAGATACTATTAGGGGAGGAAGTATGTTTGGCATGCCCCATGTCGCGTATTGAATACCTGCAATCCTGTTAAGACTAAAAAACGCACAAGTGTCCCGAGGCATCCCTTACCGGATTCCATCATAGGAGTTAGATATTCTTGGAAGTAAATACATTTCCTGCAAGCATGTAATTTAGAAAGGCACGTCTGTTTTGTTGAATTATTATATCATGGAAATTGGACATTTTGCAAACGAAACAAAAATGCACGAGACGAGGTGTGATTGAAAGTCTGATCTTATTAATCTGGGTGCCCTGAATTTGCAAATACAGTCAAAGAAACAAATCCCCTGAAATGAGGAGATTGTTACAAATTGAGAAAAGTAAAGGTGCTGGCAATGTTGACGACACTCCGTTGAGCTCCCTTTGCTATGACCTTGACGTTCTTCTTATCTTGCTTTCTGAAGAAGGTTGATTCTGACCGATGCTTTAACCTTTCGAAGCTTGTCGTGTTGTAAATGATACAGACGAATTCAGAATGCAGTTGTTCGCTTATTCCCTTATTTTGCGTGGATCGCCCTTTCTGGTTTTCAATCCACCGGGATACCCATTTTTTCCTGAGATGTCCAATGCGGCTTTTCAACTCAGCGGGTGTACATTTTTTTTGATTTTCCCTTTTTTTTGCCCGAGTCTTTTATTCTGTTTTTGACTCGCCGGGATGCCCTATTTTTTCCTGGACTTACATTTTGTTTTTATGTCCAGCGGGTCATTTTATGCGAAATATTTTTTAACTGCATCTGAATTCACAGGGGATAAGAAATCTTCACCATCCATAGTAGTGAGCATCAGTGCTCCACCAGAGAAAACATTCTTTACTATGAACGGACCATCGTAATTCGGAGTCCACTTGCCCATGTGGTCTGTATGAGGAGGAAGGAGTCTTTTCAGCACAAAATCTCCTACTTGGTATTCCCGAAGCCTGACTTTCTGATCGAAGGCTTTCTTCATTCTTTTCTGATATAGCTGCCCATGACAGATTGTAGCTAATCTCTTCTCTTTGATCAGATTCGGTTGATTGTACCGAGACCAGACCCATTCTGCTTCATTCAACTTGACATCCATCAGTACCCGTAAAGAGGGTAACTCAACTTCAACAGGTAGGACAACCTCCATACCATACACAAGCTGATATGGTGTTGCCCCAGTGGATGTTCTGATTGAGGTACGATACCCATGCAAAGCAAATGGTAGCATTTCATGCCAGTCTTTGTAAGTGACCACCATCTTTTGCACAATCTTCTTGATGTTCTTGTTAGCTGCCTCAATAGCGCCATTCATCTTTGGCCTGTAAGGAGAAGAGTTGTAATGTTGGATCTTGAAGTCCCGACACAGTTTTGCCATCATTTTATTGTTCAAATTGGAACCATTGTCAGTAATGATTCACTCGGGTACTCCATATCGACAGATGATGTCTCTTTTCAGAAATCTGGCTACCACTTGTCTGGTGACATTTGCATACGAAGCTGCTTCAACCCATTTGGTAAAGTAATCAATGGCTACCAGGATGAATCTGTGGCCATTTGAAGCAGTCGGTTCAATCTTTCCAATCATCTCAATGCCCCACATGGCAAAGGGTCGAGGTGAAGACATTACATTCAAAGGATTTGGAGGAACATGTACTTTGTCTGCATAGATCTGGCACTTGTGGCATTTCCTGGCGTAGGCACAACAGTCTGCATCCATTGTGATCCAGTAGTAACCTGATCTTAACAATTTCTTAGTCATGGGTACCGAAAGATCCTTCATGCACCTCGTGCATCAGCAAGTCTGCTTCTTTCTTATCAGCACATCTGAGAAGAACCATATCAAATTTTCTCTTGTATAACGAACCATCAGCATTCAGGAAGAAACTACCAGTCAGCCTTCTTAATGTCTTCGTATCCTTGGATGATGCCCCAGGTAGGTATGTTTGATCCTCTAAGAAGCATTTGATGTCATGGAACCAAGGCTTGTCATATTTAGCAATGTCCACGGAGAATACGTACGCCGGTCGATCAATTCTGGATACTGAAATCCGAGGCACGAAATTGGCAGTTTGAACCTTGATCATGGAGGAAATGGTAGCCAAAGCATCTGCGAACTGATTTTCGTCTCAAGGGATGTATTCAAGTTTGATTGTTGTGAAGAAAGTCAATAATCTCCTCGTATAGTCACAATATGGAATCATATGCTCTTGGTGGGTGTACCATTTTCCGTTGGTCTGATTGATTACCAAAGCTGAATCACCAAATACAGTCAAAGTCTTGATCCTGAGGTCAATGGCTTCCTCAAGACCCATGATGCAGGCTTCGTATTCAGCTTCATTGTTAGTGCATGCAAAGGTGAGTTTTTCCGAGAAAGGCATATGAACTCCTTTAGGTGTAATGAGCACTGCACCAACTCCACGACCATTCACGTTAACAGACCCATCAAACATCATTGTCCATTCTTCTTCTGGGTCAGGCCCTTCAGTGTGAACAGGCTCTTCATGATCTTTTGCTTTTAGGAACATGATGTCATCATCAGGGAAGTCAAATCTCATTGGTTGGTAATCATCAATGGGTTGCTCAGCTAGATAGTTAGATAGTACACTGCCTTTGATGGCCTTTTTAGATGTGTACTGAATGTCGTATTCTATCAGAATCATTTTCCATCTTGCAACCCTTCCGGTAAGTGCTGGCTTCTCAAATATGTACTTGACTGGATCCATCTTTGAGATCAACAAGGTAGTGTGGGTCAACATATATTGTCTTAGTCGGCGAGCAGCCCACGCTAAAGCACATCAAGTTTTCTCGAGCAGTGAATAACGTTGTTCACAGTCGGTAAACTTTTTGCTTAGGTAGTATATTGCATACTCTTTTCGACCAGACTCGTCATGCTGGCCCATCACACACCCCATTGATCCTTCTAATACTGTCAGGTACATTATTAGAGGTTTTCCTTCAACTGGAGGCATAAGGATTGGAGGTTCTTGCAGGTACTCCTTGATTTTGTCAAAAGCCTTCTGACAATCTTCGTTCCACCTGACCATTTGTTCTTTTCTTAATAATTTGAACAAGGGTTCACCGGTTGCTGTAAGATGAGATATGAACCTTGATATGTAGTTCAATCTACCTAGGAACCCCCGAACCTCCTTTTCAGTCCTAGGTGCAGGCATCTCTTGAATGACTTTGACTTTGTCAAGATCAACTTCAATCCCTTTTTCACTTACGATAAATCCCAGCAGTTTATCGGATCGTACCCCAAATGTGCATTTGTTGGGGTTTAGCTTCAGCTGATATTTTCTCAGACGCTTGAACAACTTCAGCAGATTTACCAGATGGTCTTCCTCTGTGAGGGACTTGGAAATCATGTCATCCACATAGCATTCAATTTCTTTGTGGATCATGTCGTGGAATAACATTACCATATCTCGTTGATAAGTAGCACCTGCATTCTTCAGCCCAAAAGGCATTACCTTATAACAAAATGTGCCCCAGGGTGTGATGAAGGTAGTCTTCTCCATGTCTTCGGGTGACATTTTGATCTGGTTATATCCGGAAAATCCATCCATGAAAGAGAACACCGAGAATTAAGTCGTGTTGTCAACCAATACATCAATGTGAGGTAAAGGGAAATCATCCTTCGGGCTAGCTCTGTTCAGATTCCGGTAATCCACACACATCCTTACTTTGCCATCCTTCTTAGGCACTAGTACAATGTTAGAAACCCACGGCGGGTAACTAGTCACAGCAAGGAAAACGGCGTCCCATTGTTTTTGTACCTCTTCTTTTATCTTCATGGCCATATCCGGACGAGTACGACGCAACTTTTGTTTCACTGGAGGACAATCTTCTTTTAAAGGAATCCTGTGCATAACAATGTCAGTATCCAGACCTGGCATGTCTTGATAGGACCAGGCAAAGACATAAACGTACTCTCGAAGCATGTCAATAAGCTGTTTCTTTACTGAATCTAGAAGACGGACCCCGATCTTCACTTCTTTCAAGTCTTATTCGGTACCAATATTAATTGTCTCAACCTCCTCCTGATGAGGGATGATCTCTTTATCTTCTTGCCTCAATAACCTGGCTAACTCTTCAGGTAACTCATAGTCTTCTTCAACCCCTTCATCAGCTTGATTAATTGGATTGTCGAAGTCATACAAGGTCATAGCAGTGTTGTTGTCGGTGCAATCTGGAGGATGATTTCTGCAAGGGTTGAGATTGGTTCGTTTTAGTGATCAGTTTTATCTTGTTTAGAAAAAGTGAAAATGAAATTGTTATTTTGAAAACATTGCCATTTTATTGTTTTGTACAAAAGTGAAAAATGAAAAAGACAGTGAGCGAAAAAGAGACTCGTTTGCAAAAGATGTCCTGATATTCATTAATTAATCATTTGCACAAAATACAAGATGGCCCTATTACAAAATGAGTCATGACACCTTGGGCAAGATGCAGGACTTGATGCATGCTAAAAAAGACAGGAAATAATAATTACTCTGCAGGAGTAACCCTTATAATTTCCTGGGAAGACTAGTTAGAGACTTGGTTCCCCGAGATCCTTAGACGTATCCAGTTCTCCAGGTTACGGTCACTTTCTTCCTCGTCTTCCAGATTGTTCACAGCATCCGGGGTAAGCATTCCCCCACTGACAAATTTGGGCTCCTTGGCAGCCTCTGATTGATCTTGTCGGATTTGTCTGTAACCCAACCCGAATCTGTTTTCTTTTTTCTCCACTGGCAACAGTTTGCCCCAGCCTCTGGCGTTACCCTCTTCAACAACCTTCCGGGCTTGCTGATATGAAGTGATAGAAGTTCTGGACTCAACAGTTGTTTCATTGACATTAAGGGCCTCAACCCCTTGGCTCATAGTCTCGTGGATCTCCCCATCCATCTCTATATACTTATAAGTAGCCAGCTGGCTAATGAAAATGTCTTCCTCCCCGCAGATTGTGATGATCTGGCCTTCCCACTCATATTTTAATTTCTGGTGAAGGGTAGATGTAATAGCGCCAGCGGCGTGAATCCAGGGTCTACCCAACAAACAGCTGTAGGTCGGCTGAATGTCCATCACGAAGAAAGTAGTTTTAAAGACTTGTGGGCCAATCACCACGGGTAATTCAATCTCTCCAAGCACTAATCTCTTAGAGCCATCAAACGCTCTTACCACCAAATTACTTGGACGCAATGCCAAACCATCATATTCCAACTTCACCAAGGCTTTCTTTGGGAGGACATTGAGCGAGGACCCAGTGTCTACCAGCACATGAGAAAGAACAGTACTTTTGCACTCTAAGGTGATGTGTAAGGCCTTATTATGATTGCGCCCCTCCGTTGTTAAATCAACATCTGTGAAGCCCAGTCCATGACTGGTATTAACATCTGCAACCACTGTTTCCAGCTGATTAACCGTGATCTCTTCCGGAACGTAGGCTGCGTGCAGGACCCTCAAGAGTGCATTTCTATGGGTTTCGGAACACATTAACAATGACAAGATAGAGATTTTGGAGGGCGTCTGATGAAGCTGGTCCACCACTTTGTAATCACTCTTTTTTATTATTCTCATAAACTCGTCCACCTCTTGGTCAAAAGACGTCTTCAGAGTTTCTTTAACAGCTAGCTCTTCGAGTACCACGCTCTTCCCTTTCGCTTTAGCAACAGCCTCTGCTTCAGCATTGGGTCTCGGTATTTGTGAGGCAAAAAGGTGTCCGCTTCTGGTGAAGCCTCCGCCTCCCCCAACATTGTCAACTTGTGGTGAAGAGGTTGATGAATCTAGAGTGATCTTCTTTCCGTCGCAGTAGAGATCAGAGATGTAGTGCCAAGGTATGGCATTACTGCTTTCATAAGGAACGGGTTCAGGTACCGTGATGGTGACTGGACTAATTGCTGCAGCGGAAGGAACTGTGATGGTATGCGGGTTGTAATAGATTGTGACTGGAGATCTGACAGTAGGTGTTACAGTTTGTTGTTGAAAATTATTGTTAGGATGAACAGTTGTCGGGTCATAATAGATTGTGACCGTTGAGACATCTTCATTAGCGTTTGTTGGTGTTGTAGGTGATTCTGTTGATAAGATGGGTGTTGACGTTGTAGAAGTAAGCGTAGTTAAACTTTGGTTTGTTGAAATAATGGATGGAGTGATTGCTGGAATTGTGGATGAATCAGTGGGAACGATGGTTGTTGTAGTTGTAGGAGGATCTATTGTTGCTGAAGAAAGAGTTGTTGATGTTGTAGACGTCGTTGTGGTAATTTGCGAAATTCCATCTCTGATGAGGCCATATATGCCAAGCCTTAGCCTCTCACAACCATTAATAGCAGTCTTGCACGATTCGTAGCAGGCCTCACAGCCTGGGAACACCTGGCATCTTAAGAGTTGAGCTTTGACTTCTGCCAGCGGCGTTTGAATATGTGCAACACTATCAATCAGTGCAGATGGTTGGTCCTCCTCTATGGCATTAATCATGGGCCCACCATGATTAGGCATAGGATTTCTGGTAACATTTGGAGGAGGTGCGAAGTTGAGAGCTTTGGAATCGACCAGATCTTGAACCTTCATTTGCAAGGCTCTACACTTCTCAATATTGTGACCATGTGCGTTGGAATGGAAGGCACACCTAGCATTGGCATCATAATTCTTCGGGAGGTTGAGAGGATCTGGTGGAGCCAACGTCCTTAACTCAACCAGGATGAGCTTCAGGAGTTGTGGCAGTAGGGTGGAATATGGCATAGGAATGGGGTCAATCACCCTATTTGCTTGAGATGGCCTCTGTTGAAAGGGGCGTTGCTATTGGTTGTTGTTGTTATTGTTGTATGGTCTTTGTTGCGGAAAGTGCGGTTGTTGCTGATAGTATTGTTGTTTTTGTTGTTGTTGAGGAAAGAGTGGTTGCTATGGAGCTGGAGCCGGGATAGTAACGACTGCTACTGATCTGTGAGAGTATTGGGGTCTGCCCCTGCCTGTATGAATAGCATTTGTTTCACCCGTCCTTCGGGATCCTGGAAAAGGTTTTCTTGTATTGTTGGAGGAACTTGCACCGTTGTCAGAGATTTTGCCCATCTTCAGAAGACTCTCTATTCTCTCCCCAGCTATGACTACATCAGCAAAGCTAATGGAGGAGAATGCAGCAAGTCGTTCGATATAAGTTCCCTGCAAGGTATTCATAAACATGTCTGCCATTTCCCGTTCAGACATGGGTGGCTGGACAGCAGCAGCAAGCTGTCTCCACCTCTGAGCATAATCCCAGAAGCTTTCCTTTGAAGACTGAGACATGCCCATTAGAAGGGTTCTATTGGGAGCCATGTCCAGATTGTACTGGTATTGACGGATGAAGGCTTCGGCCAAGTCTTTCCAACATCTTATAGTGGCCCTGGTCAGATGCGAATATCATTCTCTCGATGCTCTAGTTAGGTTGTCCTCAAAATAGAACATCCACAACTTCTCGTCCATGGTATAAGCTTTGAGTCTCCCCAAGAAAGACTGCAGATGAGTATGCGGGCATGAAGTACCATTATATTTTTCAAAGCACGGGGGTTTGAACTTGTGAGGAATTCTCACCCCATCCACTAGCCTCATGTCCATTACATCAAAGCCTAGGGAATTCTGGGATTCAATAGACCTCAGTTTCTCAGCAATCTCGTCCAGCCTTCGGTCGTAAACTTCATCCCCAACTCCAATAACTGTGAATTGCTCTTCTTGAGGATCCTCTTGCAAGATCATGCCTCCAGCAGTGTTACCTTGGGTATTCCTTATGACTTTACCCTCTGGGTTTAGATGAGGCCCAAACTCCGGTGGATCAATGCGAGGCTGCCCGCGATCGTTGTTACTGGTTCCTCCTGTACCAGGATGGTGTTCTTCAGGAGTCTGCCTTTCCACCAGCTCTCTTAGCCTTTCCTGACTCTGAGCTAAGCCAGTCATCACAGCCATGAACTGGGTCATTTGATTCCTCATCTCAACCCTTTCATTTGCCATTTGGTTCCTTACTTCATTCAGGTCTTGTTGTACCTGATCCATCTGAATGCCCGGAAGGTTGTTTCTCGTCGGGTACCGGTGTATTCTGTTGACAGGGAACACTCTTCTTCGAGCAATGTTTCCTGAAACCACAACAAAGTGAGAAAAAGCAATAAAAAAACCTACAAAACAAAGAAAATGTTAGTATGCAATGCAACATGCTTATTTGTCTTCCAAGGGTATCCGGTTTGGTTCTTTGGTTTTGACCTTTCCAGACCTCGAGGAAATGCTGATGATAAAGAGATAAAGCCCACCAAAAATAATAATACAAACCACATATATTACAAATGATGAAAATACATAGTTTAATTACAATATATGCCCGTGGTGGGTCAAAATACAACAATCAAAAGAAAGAAATACAAGCAAAAGGATCAGACATCCAATCCAAAGTCATCCTCCCTGACTTCCTTCAGGAGGGCCTCAGTCACTGGACCCGCTGGGTGCTCTGTAATAGTCCTGATGAGGAGATTCCTGGTAGCAATGGCACTGGTTAGCTTCTTATGCTTGTCCTGATCCTTTGACCTCTTCAACCCCGCCCGGAGTCTTAATTCAGATATCTCCTTCTGAGCTGCCAATAATGCCTCCTGATTCTTCCTCTCACTAGCCTTTAACTGCTCTATCTTAGCCTAAGTCCTTTGGTCTTCTTGTGCACGGGCTTCAGTGATCCTGATCCACCTAGCCTGGATTTCCTCCAGATAATGCTCTTCCCTAGCCTTCTGAATCCTTGCCTCCTTGCAGGCATTCTTCAGTACTAACTCCCCTGCTCTTGCCTTCCTGGTGTAGTCATTTGTCTTTTCAATCTTGGTCAGATGCTCAATCTTGAGTCTTTCCAATCTCTCAATGTCCAGACGGCTGTCATTTCTCTCCCAGAGAGTCTTCTTCAAAGCTTCAGCTAGCTGAGTATTCCTCTCCTTCAGCTTCTCAAACTCTTCAGAACTGACAGTTGCTGCAGGTTGCACTGTTGAAGGTCCAGGAGTATCTTCCAAGGTGAAAGGCATCCGAGTGATCAGAGCTCTGGTACGGGACCAATCAGAATACTGTGCTGAAGCAATATTGTTTCACTTTCCAAGGATGGTTGTCCCTTTGGTTTGGATGTTGTCCCAAGCCCAGGCAGCTTGTCTAATAACAGCAGAGTTAGGTTGGATCTCACAGTAAAGAGTTTCAGCCAAATCTTGTCCTCTGGGAGGATGAACCAAAGCATATCCCAATTGTCTCTTAAACAGTAAAGGGTTGTAGTTGATGCAACCTTTCACTCCTATCAAAGGCACATTAGGATACTTCCCACAGCTGGTAATAATGTCCTTGCCTTTGGTGCTCTGAGTGCACCGCCTGATGTCATCTGATGTCAAGGCAATGAACCTCTTAGCCCAATTCTTATGCTGGTGAGGGTTCAGGAAGGTATCTGATTTTGGCAAGTGTCTGAGCAGCCAAGAGTAGTACAGAGGAGCACAGCATCTGACCAGCTTCCCTCTTTGCTTCTCATTCCTCTGGTGGACTGAGTAGTAGAAGTCTCCCAGCAAGGTAGGAACAGGGTTCCTCAACAAGAACAGGTGGATGGCATTCTTACTCACAAACTTGGGCTCATCTGCAAACAAAATAACCCCATATATATTGAGGGCTAAAAGTGCACAGACAGCCTTCCATTCTCCTACTGCAGCTTTCAGGATGGCCTGGGAAATCAAGAAGTCTAGGTGGAGGCCTGGAATCCCAGCTTTGGTTGTCATGTTCTGTTCAATGAGGGCAGGCTCCAAATGCAATTCCTTGGCTATCTCTTCATTTCTGGAGCAGTCATCTCTGGGTTGAAAGGGATCCCTCTCCTGATAGGAACTCCAATCAACAAGGAAAACTCTTCCAGCAGTGGTCCTATCTGGAAATCAGGGAATGTGAAGCATCTGAGTGGAGGGTCATAAAACTGCAAGCATGTATGGATCATACTCCTCTGAGATGCATCCAGATCCATGACCATGTCCAATATACCCCCATAATGCTCTCTGAATAGTGGGATATGGTCAGGTGTAATGAGGGACTGGACCTGCCTGATGCCAGTCAAGGTGGGCTCAAAGAAGTGGTAAGAGATGTTGCTCTTTCTTGAAGTGTCCATGGGTGCTGGTGAAGAAGCTCAGAACAACTTCTGATGAAGGTCACTGACTGAGAAGTTGGAGGTAAGATCTCTGACAGACTGATGAAGGTGTTGGAGGTGATTCTCTGACAGACTAATGAATATTGCTGGAGAAGAAAACTAAAGCAGTCTGAGTAGCAGAAGGGTCAAAACCAAACCAAATATGAAGATGGATACCCTGTAACACAAATAAGCAAATGTTAAATGATGCAGAAATGATGTATGCAAATGATATGCAGGGGTTTGTGATCAAGAGCTGGATCTGATTATTTGCCTTGGTAAAAGTCCATGTATGTTCAAAGGTCCAGATGGAGGCTTAGAAATCCAATAACCAGGTGGGGGACTTAAATAAAGAGTCACAAGTCCGAGGTAATCACAAGAACTGTCCAAAGTGATGCATTCTTAAAACAAAACAGAAACAGGGTATGATGTGGCCAAGGGTCCCTGCAAAACCTGCAAATATCCCATCCCCCTCACATGTAATGTTCTAAAACAAGGATCCTCAGACTTGGATCAGTTATGAGAAGTGTAAACACTTCTAACCCGGAGGTACAGTGTTTACAATAATCATAAAAGATCCTCCTCTAATTCACCTCAGATGCTGAAGGTCATATAAAGGTCATCCAGACTTGGCAGGCTTCCCAGATAGCCCTAGTACTACAGGAAATCTGTAGCACAGAGTTCTCAAGAAGAAACCCACATCTGAACCGTGTTTCATATTCCCGCACCAGACCGAAATGGAATGGGAAAGAATATGAAGCCACTCTAGCCTAGGTGTCACTCAGGTCCCACGTATAGAACCTTAATCACTCAATGAAACCCCCACCCACCAAAACAGAAGCAGATCCAGCATAATGATAATGACAGTATGATGTATAAAAAACTGTAAATGAAAGCAATAAATAAAGTTGTAGATAAAGCAATAAATAAAGCAAATAAATAAGCACAAACAGCACATAACACCCCCGTAAACACAAATCAAACAAGCGCTAGGAGGAACCCACAAAAAGAACCAGAAGCCCTGGTTGCAATATAAGATCCCCAACAAAGTCGCCAAGCTGTCGCTCCTACCAAATGACACCGGGTCAGATAGGGGGAAATGATGATGAAGGTGAAAAGAGTCGCCAGCTAGGCATTTTTATCCCGAAGGAAAGGTAATGCTACATAAACCTAGAAAGATATGGATAAGACGGTCGCGAACCAGAGAAACTGAGAAAGGGGGTTGGTTACAACCTGGGAAGGTATTAGCACCCAGATTGTCCGTCGTACTCGACGGGATCCACGCTTAAAATATTGTGTTTAAAGGGGTAGTGTCAGTGCTATCTGTGTGCAAAGAGCTGGAAAAGGATGTACAGGTGTCAGTGCAAAAGAGATGTGAAGTAAAATGCTCAGGAATGAGGCTTAAATAATAATGCTGGAAGAGGGGGGAGAGATAGAGATTTTGCTCGATAATAGTTAAGTTATGCCTACGTATCCTCTATTGGAATGAGGAAGTCAGAACACCATAGTTCTACTCAAAGAAACTGAAAAAAGAATTGACTGATGAACTGCTTGCTTGTTTATGCTCAAGTGTATGACTCGTCTGGCTTGAGTGCTAACTGTCTTGCATTAGATGGAAGAAGCGAGTTCTCGTTTGTGAGTGAATATGATGAGAAAAGAATCCCGAAGGAGACGATTATTGTTTGTTTTTGTGTTTTCAATCTTTTATTTCTTTTTTATGTTTGTCATAAGATAATGAGCTTAAGCCTAAACCAAGGATTAGTAAACTCATCATATCCTCCCTCTGATTAGGGATAATGAGAATACCTTAAGTATGAAGTAAACACCTCAAACTTAATTACCATGATGTAGGATTAATATCATTAACCTACTTGTGATTATTTAGATGTTTTTGGAGTTTTTGTTTAGTGTTAAGTAATGAGTTTAAGCCATAATCAAGGATTTAATGGACCCATTACACCATCCTAATAGAAGGATAATAGATGAGAACATTTAAGCTGGGGAAGATACCTCAACTTAATCCATGATTAGGAATTAACCTCATGACAAAACAAAGCCTTTATTAAAGTGGATTTTAGTTAATGGTAAGATTAAAAAGTGATTTTTATGGTTTGTAAGACAACTTGAGGGGGACTTGTCCATTAACACTAGGGTTAGTCCTTCTTAACCAATTAAGGAAGAATTAGAACCCTAATGCAAGGCCCAAGTTACAAGCTTATTGTCTTAGTTATTATTAAGATGGATTGATTAAGAGGTTTAAACACATTAAGGTTTTAACACTTAGGATTAAAGTTATACACTCCATCCTAAGAGAAGGATGCAGGCATAACCTTAATCACAAAACCTTAAAACCTTAAAGGTTTAGTCTCTGATTATAAGATGAGGAGAGAGACACAAAAGAAGACACAAAGGTAAAACTAAGGGGGACTAATCTAAACCCTAATTGTTATCATGCTTGGATGTTCCTAGGGTTTATGAGGCTTGCAAGAGATCTTCAAGAAAAGCCACCAAGGAAGAAGCAGATGAAAGAAGGAGAAGCAGAAGAAACAAGTTAACTTACTTCACTTAAGAAGGTAAGTTACTTGAAGAAAGAAAGTGGATAATGAACATGAATGAGCAAGCTTACTCTAAAGCAAAAGCAAAATGCAGCAATGAATGCATAAGAGAGAAAGAGAAGAGAAGTGAGAAGTGAAGGCAAATTCACTTCTCAAAGTACTTACCACCTGAAATGGTTAGCATAAAAGAAAGAATGAAATGAAAATGGGATGTATGCAAGGATGCAAACCAAAACCAGAAGCATAAACATGATGTAAATGATGCTAAGAGATGATGCAAATGTATGTCAAGAGTTATGAATGATCATACAAGGGATGAGAATGCAAATGATGCATGTAGGATGCATGAAAACACATGAAAGTACATGGAATGAAATGAATGAATAACATGACAAATAGTTGAAGAAATGATCAAGCATGAGTCTAATGTGTCCTATGATGTCTTAGAAGTCATGTGAATGTATGGAATGTCATGGCAAGTTCATGAATGAATGCATATGCAAGATGTATGCAAATGAATATGAGAAATTAGGATTTTCATGCAACATGAGATGCAAAAGTCAAAAACAGAAGCAAATTACAAGATAAAAAATTTAAAATGCATTCAAAGGAATCCTAACCCCATGTGATATCACACCCCAAAGGAGAAGACTTAACTCTTAACCTAAAGAAAGTTGTGAATTTTCTAAATTATCTAGGGTTTTAAGGCACCTAAAGGAAAAAATGAAAATCAAATAAAAAATGCAAAATAAATTCATGACAAAATTATGCTAGATACTACATGCTATATGAAGATCAATGCAAAAAGAATCAATGTCATACCATCCATGGTTAGGCAGAAAAGAATTCTTGAAGTTAGGGTTCAAAAATAAGAATTTTATGAACCCTAAATTCAAGATAATTGTCAAAGATTGTTCAAAACCAAAAAGAAATTTGTATGGATGGTATGACAATGTTTCTAAATGTCCTAAGATGCAATGTGATTTTTTTTTGTGATTTTTAGAAACATAAATGGTATTTTAATTAATTAATTTCCATTAATTAATTAAAATAAACATTTAAATATTTTTAAAATGCTTTTTTAATGCAAAAAATAAAAATAAAAATGTTTTTGACTAAAGAAAAATATTTGGAACTGAAATGCAGAAAATAATATTTTTTGGGATTTTCTAGCTATTTTTAATAAATTGTGCAAAATAAATGGGAAAATATGAAATAAAAATTAAATAAAGGGAAAGTATGTTGATCTGATGGTTTAGATTTAAACTGGGAGTTTTTGGTTTGACCTGGCGCACAATCTAATGGCTATAATTCAAATCCAGCTAATTTCAATTAATTAATTAATTAATCCAAGAATTAAGTTAATGAACTAATCTCTACCATCCATCTCACGCGGGAACTAAAGATCCAAGGGCTCTCATTTAAACCTAGCCCTAACCCTAATTAAGCATTTAACCACTTTCAGGTGGCCGGAGAAGACCTCCGGTCATCTTCTCCGGCCAGACCCTCCCTGAGCAAACCTCAACCCTAGGTCATTTCTGGAGCTCTAAAGCTCCAGATCAACTCACCTCACTCTCCTGAACTCAAATCCAACCTCAAAACAAAATTCTAATTGCTCATAAACAAGATTCGAAGGAAAAATTAAAAACGACAAAAGTTTCAGGAGCTCAGTAAATGCTCAATATGCAACCATTTTCAAAACTAAAGGTATCAACATGATCATCACAACATAATGAACATTCTAAGAACTTAAAATAACATTTCTGGAAAAAAGTTTGAAGAAGCTACCTGAGCTTAAGCTTCCTCAGTTTGGAGTTTTCTGGTCACCTCTCTTGTGCAAACTTACTATAATGATCCTTCTGAAGAAGCTTTGAGGCTTGGAAGGAGTTTGTTTTGGCTGGTTTGTGTGATTGCACTTCAACTGGCCAAGAATCGTGTTTTGTGTATGGGGTGTTTTTGGTAGTTTTAATGGTTGCTTTGTGTTCAGTGGATGATTTTGAGATGAATGGTGAAATTTGTTTGGAGTTTGAGTGAGTATTCAGAGAGTTTCGAAGGCTTTTGCAAGTTGGGGTGATTTTGTGTAATGTTGAGTTCTTGGAGCTTTCATCTTATGTGTCTTATGAAAAATGATCCTTGAAGTATGCTTGTAGAGTTCTGGTTGGGCAGAGAGTGGGTGGTGGACTGTGGTGATTGGTATGGGCAAGTTGCCAAAATGTCACCAACTTGTGTACTTGAGGTATGGGCAATGGTGTAGCTAGCTTATTGGCTTGTCCATGCGCATCATGGATCAAGGAGATCCATGGAAATGGTTTTGAGGCAATTCAGCAAGTTGAAACAAAGTTATGTGTCATTTTGCAAATTCTATGAAGTTTGGCCCCTTTTGAAATTCGTGAAATGCAAGACATGAAATAGCATGGTTCTTTGGGAAATTCTGATCTTAAGGCAATGTAATATGATGTTATTATGCTTATAAGTGTATTTGAAGTCACAAAATGCCTTGGCAAATGGTTTTGCAAAAATCCCTCTTTGGTGTATTCTTGAAAATTATGTGATTTTTGCCAAATTTGGAAGATCATAACTTGAGTTCCATAATGAATTAGAACTTGTTCTTGTACTTTTTGAAAAGGAAATGATCCAATCTACAACTTTCATGACCAACAATTTTTCATTTGAAGCATTTTTGGTTGAGAAAGAGGAGGTTGAAAAACTTTCCCAAAATGGAAAGTTTACATTACAATTCATTTCCATTTTTGGCAACTTTTGGTTTAGCTCACTTTTTTTCAATTTTGTGAACTTCCAAGCACTTCAATGATCAAATAAAGATCATATAACTTCAATTTGATTAAAAATTCACTTTGGTTCCATGGATGGGGGCCTCAGATGCCCTGATTTTGCTCTGACTTGCTCAAGAAGTTACCCAGTGAACAGATGACTTCCACAATGAATTTCTTCATCAAACTTGGTATATATGATCCTTATAACATATTGAGACCAATAGAAACAAGAATGACCAAAAAATTTGGAGTTATGGCCTCTGAAACCAAAACCCTAATTTCAGGTCATTGGTGTAGTGAAACCCTGGCTCTGCTTCCATGCTTTCCCATTTCTTGTGATTTTTTGACTTCCTTGATCTTTGGGGGATATAAAATGATGATTGAACATACATGGACCCTATTGAAATGATTGGAGACCTTTGGAGTGGCTCAGATGGATCTTTGGATTGCTCATATCACAAACCCTAGATGCAGATGAACTTGAACTAATACAGATGAAACAAAATGCAATATGACATGATATGCTTGAACTAATTCAAAAATGAAAGATCACAAGCCATGGTGTGAAATGAGTGAGGGCAAATTTGGGGTGTTTACAACATATGCATGTATGTCATTGATGTTGCATGACATGTGCATGGTTGGAACAATATACCGAGGTGGGGTATGTTCGTTGTTGTGATGTTGGTGCGATCATGAAATATGGATCATACGTGGCCATGAAATAGGGGTCAAGGGTGTGATTATGAAATAGGTATCATACTGGACCACGAAAGAGGGGTCGAGAGTTCCGACGAGAACTGGATCTTGAAATAGAGATCAGAGTATGGTACCGCATGCATAGAGTCAAGTAAAGTCTCATTGCATAATTGTAGTTGTTGTGTATGATGTGGATGTGTGTATGATGTGAGGGTGTAGTTGTTGTTATTGTGAAGAGGTGTCTAATTATGATACTTGCTAGTTCTTATTATATTGCTCTTTTATGATGTAAGTATCTCACCCCTTATGTTTGAATGTTACCCTTATGTTGGTAACGTGCAAGTGAGAAGGATAAGTCGAGTGGTGGTCTGTGAAGTCGGTGTACTTCACATATTTAAGATGCCGGCTCTGATACATCGCTTTGGATGTAGGGACGGATTTTGCACTTATTTTATTTATTTTTAAGAGTACATTTTGTAATCAAATCGTGATTGAAGTTTCTTTAAAAAAATCGTTGCAAGTTGAATGATTTATATAAAATGTATCTTTGAGCCATGTATGGTTTTGTTGAATTTTGACACTCAAATGTTTTGAAGAAATTAAAATACTCTGATTTTTATTAATAATTCTGTGGGGTTATTTGAGTTTTACAAAGTGGTATCATAGCAGGTCAGTTCGTCCAACCAAGTAGTTGAGTCGTTGAATTGTTGTGTTGTTGTTATTGGATTCTAAATCATTATCTGGATTATTGATGTGCGGAAGATTTAGAATGGCTGGGAGAAATGGTGTTGCACATGTCGCTGCTATGAAAGTGATGGCACAGGCTGTGCAAAACCCGATGAATGTTGGGAATCGCAAAAGTGATGAGTTCAGGAAGAATGATCCGCCTACATTCAAGGGGAAGTATGAACCTGATGGAGCACAGGATTGGCTCAAGGAGATTGAGAGGATCTTCAGGGTGATGGAGTGTTCGGAAGGAAGTAAGGTGTGGTTGGATGCGCACAAATTGGTAGCTGAAGTTGATGATTGGTGGGTTGGAACTCGTCAACGATTGTATGTGTCTGGTGAGGCAGTCACTTGGGTTTTGTTTAATAGAGAATTTCTGAGGAATTATTTTCCTGAAGATGTTCGGGGAAAGAAGGAGATCGAGTTTCTGGAGCTAAAACAAGGCAGTATGTTTGTGACTGAGTATGATGCTAAGTTTACTGACCTGGCAAAGGTTTATCCGCATTATAGTGAGGCGGCTGCTGAGTTCTCGAAATGTGTCAATTTCGAGAATGGTTTGAGGTCTGAGATTAAGCAGGCGATTGGGTATTAGAGAATCTGAAGATTTCCAGATTTAATGGATTATTGTAGGATCTTTGAGGAGGACAACAAGGCTCGATCTGAGCATTTCAAAGGTTTAGCTGAGAGAAGAGGAAAACAACAAATGCATCGTGGGAAACATTATGCAGCTTCTGCTGATAAGGGTAAACAGAAACAAATTGAGGGTAAAAGGCCAAGTGGGGGAGGTGCTCCTGCTTCACTGAAGTGTTACCGATGTGGTGAGATGGCTCATCGTGTCAGTGAGTGCACGAGTGACGTGAAGAAATGTTTCAAGTGTGGTCATCCTGGACATTTGATTATTGAGTGCAAGAAAAATTTGGTTACTCGCTACAACTGTGGGGAGCAAGGTCACATCAGTACACGTTTCCAAAAGCCAAAGAAAGTTACAACTGGAGGAAAGGTGTTCGCTTTGACAGGGACACTGACTTTTAGTGAGGATCGTTTCATCAGAGGTACTTGTTATATTAATAGTATTCTGTTGATTGCTATGATTGACACAGGCACTACACATTATTTTATTTCTATTGATTGCGTGAGGAGATTAGGACTTATTGTTTCTCCGATGAAAGGAGAGATGGTTATCATGACTCCTGTTGATGGGTCGTTAACTCCTTCTCTCGTATGTCTGAATTGTCCGTTATCGATTTATGGTAAGGACTTTGCTATGAATTTGATTTGTTTGCCGTTGGGAGGTTTGGACGTGATTCTGGGTATGAATTGGTTAGAGTACAACCATGTTCATATTAATTGTTTCAGTAAGTCGGTTCGGTTTCTTACTCCTGGTGAAGAGGAAGAAGAACCTGGTTATTTGTTTACTCGAGAATTGAAAGAGCTTATGAATGAAGAACCTGGAATTTGAAAGAGCTTATGAAAGAGCTTAGGAAGAAGAACCTGGACTTTGTTAAGGGGTTAACTACTACTCCAAAAATGGCATGATGCTATTTGGGTGATCGTTGATAGGTTGACTAAGTCAGCGCATTTTATTCCGATTTGTATTACTTATTCTTTGTAGAGATTGGTAGATATATATATATATATGTGTAATTGTGAAGTTGCACAGAATACCGTTGAATATTGTGTCGGATAGAGATCCGCGTTTTACTTCGAGATTTTGGGAGAGTTGGCAAGAGGAAGTGGGTTCAAAGTTGAAATTGATTTCAACTTATCATTCTCAGAGTGATGGACAGACAGAGAGGACGATACAATCTTTGGAAGATTTTTTGAGGGCATGTGTGCTTGAACAAGGAGGTGCTTGGGATACTCACTTATCGTTGATCAAGTTTACTTATAACAATAATTATCATTCCAGTATCAGAATGACACCGTTTGAAGCTTTGTATGGTCGAAGATGTCGGACACCTTTGTGTTGGCATGAGTCAGGTGAGAGTGTTGTACTTGGACCTGATATTGTGCAGCAGACTACTGAGATGGTGAAGTTGATTCGAGATAAGATGAGGACTTCACAGAGTAGGCAGAAGAGTTACCAGGACAAGAGAAGGAAAGATCTTGAGTTTCAAGAAGGAGACCATGTGTTTTTTAGGGTTACTCCGGTGACCGGTGTTGGATGAGCTTTGAAGTCCAGGAAGCTTACTCCTAAATTTATTGGTCCGTATCAGGTTTCGGCGAGAGTTGGACTTGTTGCTTATAGAGTGGCGTTACCACCGAGATTGTCCAATTTGCATGATGTTTTTCATGTTTCGCAACTTCAGAAGTATTTTCTGGATCCGTCACATGTGATACTGATGGATGAAGTTGAAGTAAGAGATAATCTTACAATTGAAGCATTACTAGAACGAATTGATGATCGGGAGGTAAAGTAGTTGAGAGGCAAGGAGATTGTCTGTGTGAAGGTGGTTTGGGGAGGAGCTTCTGGTGGGCACATGACTTGGGAATTGGAGAGCAGGGTGCGAGAGTCGTATCCGAATCTTTTTTGAATGAGGGAATTTTTCGAGGACGAAAACCTTTCAAGTGGGGGAGAGTTGTAATGCCCCAAATTTTATTTAATCATTTTAAATTGGATTTTTGTATGTTGTGTGTGGAGGGAATAAATATTATTTAATATAATATGTGTTTATATTGAATAATTATATGGCGAATAAATAAATAATTGGAATAATAAGAATTAAGGGGTAAGGTGGTCATTTGGTGACATTAGTAAGGATAGAGGTACAAGTTCATAAGTTGGTCTAAGGGGTTAAGTAGTAAGAAGGAAAAACGATTGTATATTATGAAAAGAGGAACGATCGTGAAAAGCTGATAAGAGAGAAGAGAAAAGGCTAAGGCTTGAAGAGGAGAATTCGTGAGGAAGAAGAGTTTTCTCGTCAAAACCAAGGTAAGGGTGGGACTCTTACGTCTTTTAAGGGCTTTATAATGGGAATTGGGTAGGTTGATGATTAGAGGTTTTGGGTTTTGGTGATTAAGTAGGTATTGTTGTTGTATTATTGGTAATTTGACATTGTTAGGCAATAATTATTTGAATTGGATATTAGTATGAGTAATTTTGTAATTGTCTGGCTGGAAAAGTGGTTTTTGGTGCATAATTCGTAGTGGTTAGAGTGTAGGTCGCAGAAGGGAGAACTACGAGAATCACAGAGCTCGCTTAACGAGCTGGAGCTTGCTTAGCGAGCAGGTTGGACTTTGGAAGAGTCAGAATACAGTGAGTTGCTCGCTTAGAGAGCAATCCCACTCGTTCAATGCGACCTAGAGCGAAAAATGTTGTAATTTAATTCCGATTTTTTTTAAATTGTCTAATTAATTTAGTAATGCTTAGGAATCGAAGTGGTGTAGTTAAAGGTCGTGACAGAGGAGTTATACATGTAATTATAGTAATAGTTAGTATAACGTTAAAATGAACATAGACGAGTATGTTGATTAGTTTTGTTTTTGTTTTTTTGTGTTTTAATTGTTGTTGTGACTATATGATACTATCTTGATGTGTGTTGATGTGGTAAGTGGAAGTGTAGTACTTCGTTGTTTGAAACCGTTTGAAGTTGAATTATGTTGTTGTATGCTAAATTATGCATGATATTGATGAAAGTCGTTGTTGTGATGAGTTTTTGTATGTTAATTGTTGATGTTGAGTTGTATAATGTAATTGTTGCATATATGCATGACATGTGCATAGTTGGAACAATATACCAAGGTGGGGTATCTTTGTTGTTGTGATGTTGGTGCGATCATGAAATAGGGATCGTATGTGGTCATGAAATAGGGGTCGAGGGTGTGATCATGAAATAGAGATTATACTGGACCACGAAAGAAAGGTCGAGAGTTCCGACAAGAACTGGATCTTGAAATAGAGATCGGATTATAGTACCACATGCATAAAGTTAAGTAGAGTCTCATTGCATAATTGTAGTTGTTGTGTATAATGTGGATGTGTGTATGATGTGAGGGTGTAGTTGTTGTTATTGTTATTGTAAAGTTGTGTCTAATTATGATACTTGTTAGTTCTTATTATATTGTTATTTTATGATGTAAGTATCTCACTGCTTCTGTTTGAATGTTACCCTTATGTTGGTAACATGCAGGTGAGCAGGAGAAGTCGAGTGGTGGTTTGTGAAGTCGGTGTACTTCATGTCTTTAGGATGTTGGCTCTGATATGTCGCTTTGGGTGTAGGGACGGCGTTTGCACTTATTTTATTTATTTTTAAGAATACATTTTGTAATCAAATCATGATTGAAGTTTCTTTTAAAAAAATTTCGCTGCAAGTTGAATGATTTTTATAAAACGTATCTTTGAGCCATGTGTGGTTTTGTCTAATTGTGACACTCAAATGTTTTGATGAAATTAAAATACTCTGATTTTTATTAACCACTAACAAAAATAGAAAAAATATGTTGTAGTTCACCTTTTCTTCTCTCTCTATGTTCAGATGTTGCAGGGTTGTCAAAGGCATGGCAGTGATTTCAATTCAAATGTGGTTGTTTAGTTATGATCTAGTTTAAATGGAAGTTTGACCTAATCTTGGTCAAACTATCAAGAGATTGTTTCAAGTGCAAGTTATTGATGCATGTGGTTTATTTCTCAAGCAATGCACATTCAAGTCATGTTGTCGTGTGATGAAGGTCAACAGGCTATCAAGTAGTGGTGCATGTGAAGTTTGGATTCAGAAAACCAGGTTCATCATGATCAACATTCAACTGTGCTCATCTGTGGATTTATTTTCTCAAACAACGATTCAGACGAATTTAAAGTGATTTAGGATTCATTTAACCAGAGACTCAGAGGATGATTTATTTAGATGGTTGTGGCTTAAGTTGCAAGTTATCTAGTGGTTCAATGATGATTGTGTTCATTTTATCAGAAGCTTGTGCAGAGAAGTCAAGACTTGACTTTGGGCTAAAATCGAGATTTCATATCCATTCATTACTTCATTCTCATTTTCATAAATCATTCCCGATTATATCCATAATTATCTTTTTCTTATTTTCTAGTTCATCTCCTATAGTCATTATATCCATAACCATTTTTCGATTTCACCCTTATCCATTCATTAACATTTTCTGTAATCCATTTTATTTCTTAAATCACATTTTATTATCCAAATCAATTCCAAATTCGACTTTTCATTTAAATCCAATTTGTTTTTTTCTATTATCCATAAACTCATTTAATATTCACACTTTATCATTAAACCATTTATATCACCATATCCATATTTCACCAATTGTTTCATAATATTCATTTTTTAAAGCCTATGCCATTTAAAATCAAGTCATGATCAAATATCATAAATAATTTCCATACATTACAAAAATCAGAAAAATTTCATAAGAAGATACAATTATGGTCAATTTCATTCTAAGACCATGCTCCATATGGCCTATACATATTTCTAACCCAAAATAATTACCAGAAATTGAGAAAAGTAAGTACAGCCAAAGAACCTCAGCCAATCTTCCTTCCACGCTACGACCTGCACGTGAAAAACACTTATCCAACTTGTATCCTCCATTAAGAAAGCTTCAACAAAATTTCTTCATCAAAATTCATAAAACCAATTCCAATTCTGAACGATAACAACCGCAACTACACTCATTCAAGCTTAGAAGAAGAGGAGAAGAAGAATTGAAGTCTTGCTTACACTTTTTGAAGGTAGAAACAAATTTCGTCGGTTCTTTACGACTCCGATTCGTTTGATTCTTGAATCATCAGTTGAAATTGATTACATATTCTTGATGCTTGTTTTGTCCCAATCGCAATGATGCCACATCGGAGCTCCGTCGCTCCGATTTGACGGAGCTCGAAAATGCTAGAGTGCTTGGTGAATAGTATCCTGCGCCATGTTTTAACGAAGAAGAAGAGTGTTGTAGCTTCTGTTTTGTTTTGTTTTTCTTTTTTTATATAATTGTTTTTCTTTTATTATTTTTAATAAGAGCTTTGGTTTGGGTTTAGGATATTGGATCCATTGTTTCTATCTACACTCACCCAATGCTACGCATACTCCCCCTGTTTCCTTTTTGTTTTTTTTTATTTACTTTAATTCTTCCTTATTTTGTTCTTTTCTTTTAAAAATTGTCTTTTCTCATTTTTTTCTATAATTTTTTTAAACTTTGAAAAATCATTTGAAAAAAGCTTTTGAAATTTTTTGTGGATTGTCATTTTGGATCTTATTTTTTGATAAAATCTCATCAATATCAATGGATTTTGGGTGTTGATTTTATCCACCAAGATATTGAAGATAGTTTAATCAATTTAAGGTTCACAATATTAGATCCATTTTTCTCTTTATCTTATTTTTTCTTTTGGTCGATAAGATCTCCGATTCGATAAGTATTGATTTTCAAAGATGTTTAATCTTCATTATTTTAAATCTATGGATGAATAATCATTTGGTTCATTCTCCATACTTTGGAATCGTGATATGTTGCCTTTGATAAATCAATGTGAAATCTCGATTAAGATTAGACCATTACCACTTTTTTCTTTTCGTGTGACATGTTTTCAGAGGATGATTTATTATATCATCTCTCTAACATGTATTAGCACTGATATCGTTAACCTTAATTGGTTTTGGATGACCTCATTTGTAGGATAATAACTCCGTAAATTACTCGATGATTGCTTAACATAGACCTAAATGTGTCTTTATTTCGGAATAAAAATTTGATTGGTTACTTGCACTTTCATGGAACGGACCTCGTGTTGGTCGCATAATCCCAAAGTGGTTAGTCATTTGCGTTAGATCCATGACTTTTGAAGCTTGATGCGCAGTTTCTTTGGGTATCCCAATCTTCTTTCAAGTTTTATTGAATTTGGATCTAATCACATCGATTAATCACTATAATGTAAGATACTATGAGGAATCAGTTACTCATTTGGTTGTGGATGATTAAGTTCACCATACCATTATTATGTACATATTATTAATACTATTACTATATTACTATTTTAACTTTTCTCTTGCATTTTATTTCTCTTTTATTTCCTTCTTGCTCCTTTATCTCTTTTACTTTTATTATGCTGTATCATCCATTATCATGTTTATATTCTTGTCATTATATCATTGTGCTTTTTCTTTTGTCCATTTGGACACAAAAATATTAATAAAGGATTAAACATCTAAAAAACTTGTGATCTTGGACTATGGCTACTATCCTTAGCATCGAAAATGGAGTTTTGGACTTAGATTCTATGATACCTTTCCATTGCTTTCATCATCATGGAGTTAGTACCTTAACCTTTATTTGGTCATTTGCTAGCCTATGCTTATAAGGATGGAATTCATTTGCTTATGCTTGGAAGTAGCATCAAGTTCGGTTAGATCTTTCCTCCTTTATCTCTTTTATTTTCTTTTTAGGATAGCCTTTTCATCTCCTCCCCTTCTTCAAATTTCAAAACTTCTTTCTTTTTCAAAGGATTCTTATTTTAAAAACAATCACCTCTTTAATAAACAAAACCTTTACTTTTGTCAAGTGGATTTTAGTTCTTCTTTTCTTAAAATAAATGTCAATAAACTTAATCATTTTGACTTCAATTCAAAAAATAAAAAGAACCAAACTCTCTCAAGTTATTTTGTACCTTTGTGCACATTTGTTTGTTTTCTTTACAAGTTTAGACTATGAGTCATTCTTCTCTAGTCGGGTGCAAGTCTCTTAATCTCTATGGTTGTAGTTTGATGTAATTGAGTCTCTTGTCATTCGTGGGGGTTTAGTGACATACTCGTCGATTTTATCCGAGTTGGCACCCTCCCTATAATGATGTATGAGTCCATGTCCTCATTCTAATGGTAGATTAGTTAGGCTATCCACTTAAAAATGACAAATTGTCTTCACTTAATAAAATCAATCAAAACCAACCAATTTTCACTATTTGTATCACAAACTACGGGGTTTTGATCTTACATTACACATTGTGGGTACGTAGGCATGAGGTGGTAAACCTCTCCAAACACAAAAACATTAAAAAAATCAATTATTTTCCCATCCCCCCATTCTCATTTAAACGAACCATTTTTTTCAAACCAAAAGAAATAAAATTTTCAAAGGGCTCTCGTGGAGTACCACAAACATTTTGGGTGATTAAAACCTTTCCATTTTGTAACATATCCCCTTACCATCTCTCTGTTTGTTTCTTTAGCCTTTTGTTTTTAGATTCATTAGGATTTATTCGCTTTTTTTTCCTTTTCCTCTTGGAATAAAATAAAAGCGCGGTGGCGATTATGTTTACTATGAGTTAAGTTAATCAATAGCTTACACTCATGATTTTATCGCTACACTACTGACCTGCATACGATGGGGAAATAGTCAGGCACAGTTAAAATATGCGAAGAAAGAAAAAAAGCCATGTGTATTCAAACAGAAATGGATACGACAAAAAATAGTGAAACTATGTAGTTCATGTCGTCAACCCTGACACAATCGTACAAAATGTCCCAATGTTGGACCAATCACAACGACATAATTTAAATAAATGTAATTGTATCTCTTTATAACAAAAGCATCATTCATTTCATTCATGTCATTACATTCATAACAATATTTTTAGAAAAACAATTGCGTTAAACTTAAACAACTCTATAACATAAGACATAAATACAATAAATGCAAAACATAACAACACAATTACAACCAAACATCAACATCTCAACATACCAGATATCTCAACCATTATCAACAATCGGAAAATAACAACAACATACCCAAATAAAACAACCAAGTGCTTCAACTTATCTAGGAAATTACAACCATCAAGACAACATCATTTGGTTGGAACATCATCATAAAGACACCAACATCAGTTACCACTATTCTCCAAGTCCGAGTAACTCCATTTAGGCCTAACTCCATGATCCACCTCTCAATTTTCATGATCTTTTCTTTATGACCAATTTCTCCTTCTAGCCAGCGATTCATATCCCTATGCAAATGTTCTAAAGTATATGTGTTCCAGAGTAGCATCTTCATCAGAGGCTTTGTTGTTGGGGGAAAAACCAGAGTATCTCTCTTCATAAGTGAAAATTTTGGAAGCGGTTATTCTGATGTTGACGATATTGATGATGATGATGAACGCTGATTTAAAAATGCATACATGTTGAGGTATAGGAACTTAGATATGTGATGTTGAAGAAATTGAAAATTGTTATGAGAAATGAAAAATGTTGTGAGAACAAATAAGCACTTACACATCGTATTTATAGGGAAAAAATATTATAATGCAAATACACCATTTAATATGGCATATAAGAGCAATTAAAAAAAAAACATCCACCAAGTCAATTGGTGTTTGAGAAGAAGTGAAATAAAAAAAAATAGCCAAATGGATAGGCGCCTTATTGTAAAAAAAAAATCTTAAAAAACTATTAAGACTCATACACCATTTGAATTGGTGCATGAGACCAAATATTAAAAAAAATTAAAAACTCATAAGCCAAATCATTTGGCGTATGAATGTTTTTTTAAAAATATTTAAAAAGTATAAGCCAAATGAATTGGCATATACATGTATTTAAAAAAAATGCATGAGGCATATTGATTGGCGCATGAGACCAACTTAGAATTAAAAAAAAAATCATTTTATCGTTATACGTTAAATGATATGGCGTACACACTATAAAAACATGGTTAATTTGGTAAATTTTTTGAAAACATAGATATTATGGTATTTAATTTTAAAATATGCGTTATTCTAAAAAAAAAGTCTAAGAGTGAGGGTTTTAAGATCTTATGTAAACAATTGGAACTGCTTTTGATTATCCATTCTAGGAGGTTGTTTTAAGCTATATCTAGATGAGAAGTTATGGCTAAAGACTTATTTTAGGTTTGATTTCCGGTAGGATATCACTTACTATAGAATGTTTGACTTCTATTGACATCCTCATCTATATAAAATTTACATCCCACTTTATTGACAATGATTTGAACTACCAAAAATGATCATTAGATTTACTGACTTTGATGCATTTGAACATGAGAATTTCTTATCTCACCCCATGGATCTCTCAGGCACCATGTGTGTTTTCATTTTTTCCCTCATTGCTTCCGTTGATGTATCTCCGGACGCACCCTTTTTTATTTAAACGTTGATCTGTTCCGTGGATACACCAGCGGGACTTTTCCTCAAATGTAGTTGCGGAACATATTTTGATATACTTCGGGAGCACAACTCTTCTCCTCCCTCACTTTCACTTTTCATCTTCAACCTCAATCTCTTCAAACTCTCTCAAACCTCAAAAATTCAAATTCCACAAAATCACACTGTTTTCGTTCGACTTCGACACAGAGGATCTTCTGTGACGATCAACTACGTCATAAACATTCGAAGCTCATTTCAATCGGTAAGTTTTCGAGTTTTCGAGTTATTTTCGAATATTCTCCATAATCGATTTAGAATAGCTATTTAGGTGTAGAAATGACTGAATAAGTTTAGAAACATAGTTTGGAGACAATGTAGATACTTTTTTGGGGTTTAAACAAACGATCAGGGGGTTGTTTTTGAACTTTTCTTCAGGTGGGATGTTAATGGTGTTCGTCACTGTTTTCTCAAGTTTCAGAATCTTCCGCAAGCACATCGGCGAAACAATTGAACGTTAACACGTTATGTAGATGCACTTGCAGAACAACCCAAATTTTTTATATCCTGGGTGCTTCCATAAATACACATTCGGAACAATTGAATGTTATATTTTTTTTATTTTCTTTATTTTATTTCCGTTGTATCTTAATTTAACTTATTGGTTTGCAGACATTATGTCTTCTTCAGACTCAGACTATCAGATTCCTACAAAGAGACGAATACACGGCCGAGTTGTCCATCATGCCTCCGTCCGGAAGGAGAATGCCCATGTCCAGCCAAACGAACACCAGAGACAGACGAGGAGGACGCAGAGGAAGACGAGGCGACATAGGCAGAGGCAGAAGAGAGTGTACACAGGGGGCAGGCAGAGGAGAGTGTGGAGAGGATGTACTCCTGCACACACAGTAGCCATATGTATTTTTTTTTTATGACAGTGATGTATTTATTTTGGATGATGACATTGATGTAATATATATATATATATATATATAAATATGATACAATTTTATTTATGTTTATGCATTATTGTATATGCGTCTTCGACTAATAAAACCGATTTAATTTTTAGAAAAAAATTGTTCTGCTAAAATTTCGCAGATGAATCTACAAACTATTTTCGCATCTGCATCTGCAAAAGGTTTCAACGTAAAACAAAAAATTGGTGCGTCTGAAAGTGTATCAGCAGAAACAGGGTGTATATTTGGAAATGTAACAGGTGGCTGAGAGTATTATGAGGTATATTGAGAAATTCTCTTTGAACATTTAACTCCTGATTTTTTGATTTCTTTTAAAACATCAAGGTTGCCAAATAATTCCATCAAATTGAAAATCGACAAAATTAGTATATTGCGTAATTTATATCAATCTGAAGGATTATGTAATGGTACAAGACTTATTGTCACCAAGTTTGCAAATCATGTCATCGAGACGAAAATCATATTTGGAAAAAATATAAGAAGTATCATTTATATTCCACGGATGTCCATGTCTCCTTCAATTTCACCTTGGCCATTCAAATCGTTAAGGAGACAATTTTCCATTATTCTCTCATTTGTTATGACTATTAATAAACCACACGTTATGACTATTAATAAACCACACGGTCCATTAGACAATTTATTCATTGTTTTTTATACACGATTTATGAAATAATAAACCACACGGTCCATTAGACAATTTATTCATTGTTTTTTATACACGATTTATGAAATAAAGCAATGCTGTTAAGTAGAGAATAAGGAATGTTTTATATAGCTTATATTTTGTCCAACATAATTGAAATACAATGCAAATGTATGGAGGTACGATTTCTGCATATAGTTCCTTATTCAACCTGTAAATATTGTCATTGTAAATAAGATTTTAAAACAAACTTGAAGAAAAAAGAGTAACTTCATATGATTGAAAAACAACAATATCTAAAAACCAACACTTGATCGAGAAGTACTATATAACTCAAAAAACTATAGTCCTAAAATAGGACCTAAATGAAATTGACATAACAATAATTTTAACTTGTAATCTTGTAGAAATTGATTGAATTTCGTGCAAACAGATCTTTTGCAGCTTCCATAGCCTCCGAAACAGTGAGATCGCCGTCAATGCACGAGTCACGCAGAACGGTGAAAACAACTTTGCGAGCATTTTTCGCACCTATCAAAACAAATCTCATGATTCTAACCGGTAATCTTTGCTATATAATCTTTACTATAACATAATAATTGATATTAAACCAACCTAAGTAGAAAAGTTCAGGAAATGCATAAGCATCTGTACTAAACATCACCTGCAATAATACAAAGTTTACTCTTTATAAGACATGAATGAGAATTTAACAAAAACATTACTTTTTGAATTGGTTATAATGTTACCTTATTTAATGGTGCTTGCTCTAAAAGATCTTTGACTGCAGAAACCATGCCATGTACACTAAGCTTTGGAATAGCCAACCCAAAATCAAGGTAAACCTATATGAGAATATTGTGTTAATTTCGCACTATAATTCAAATGCAAATATAAATTCGAACAAACTAATGCTTGTGTTCGAGTTGTGAGTTGTTTTGCCTGGGAGTAGAGAGAAGCCAGATATGATGCTTCCTTTGAGAATGGATATGATGTATGTAAAAGAACAATCCTGCACTTTGCAAATCTCTTGTCCTCAAGAACATTGTGGAGATAAAGAGGATTGGACATTCTCAGATTCAAACCTCTATCTCCAAATCTGATTAATTTTAGAAACAAAAGTTTATGAACATTTTATGTTAAATTCACATAAAAATACATAGAAACCAATAAATGTAACGGTGTAATTTTTTTTGAAAGCATGGATTAATTACCCTGTGTGTATCTGCATTGGCAAGTCATGTGATTGAGCAAATTCCAAACTTATCAAGAAGATGTAATCAACCAGGTTTTTGTTTGCTACCAACACAGGCTTCCAAACTGAATTATAAAAATAAGCATTAGTAATATTAATACCATTGTTTTAAATATCGATCCGCAATTGCATTCGCAATATTGCTGATGCGGTTGTCTCCGCAATCACATCGGACCAAAATTGCGGTGTGATTTAAAATCACATGTCTGACCGCATTGGAAATTGCATCAGACAACTTCACTTCATATTTCTTCAGTATTTTCATCAAAACTCAATTTTAGAACCCTCAAAACTCAATTTAATTTTTGACGATGTAATGAAAAATCATTACATTAAGTACTTTTCAAGGGTTCAATCAAAATTCACGCTACAATGGCTGCAATGTGCATTGTAGCAACTGCAATGATCGCAATCGTAACGCAACATCCGCAACCGCGTCTGCGACCGCGACAGTAACTTAAAGCCATAATACCATAAAATGTATAAATAATGGTACCAACTTTCATTTTATACTAACCTGCTAACACCTGTTGCAAAGCCTCTTCAGCTTCTTTTTTAGTGACATTTATATTGATATCTAAACCAAAGTAGTATGCTGCTATGCTTTTCAAACCAACTATCTCACCAGCAACTGTAACATTCATCATGTTAAGGGATCCAACTGAAACATTCAACTTTAGATTTTTTTTTCCTACAACTAAGAACTAATTTTGTGTGTGTTGTGTAGAGACAGAGATAGATAGAAACTCTTGAAGGATATGATTCCAACTTGGATAGAAATGCAGTGGTGAATGATTCAAGTGTCCAAGAAAATCCATCTGCCAAACCCTTCATGAAGCATTAAAGTATAAATCTAAGGTAATATAACTAGAATAGTTGTCTAGTTTTAACATGGTCTAAAAACTGGTCTGTTACTGCGAAAACGGCCGCAACAAAACGGTATCAGAAAGATACTAAAATCGTTATTTATAACTTTTGAATGCTTACATATATGAACTAGGAGTGATTGTGAATAAGAATATTACTTGATTGAGGATTTTCTCAGCAAGGCGTTCAATTCTTACGAGTGTAGCAACATGAGGAGTAAAATTCTTGTGCCATTCAGTATCAATGATTTTGTCCAAATCAATTCCATCATCAAAAATAACTGTAGAGATTCTTGCAGCTTTGAAACATGTTGAGGTAATAGATTCTAATCCAGAAACTCTTCTGTGTTCTTCAACAGCTTCCATATTTGAGTCGCATCCATACAATTCAGCTATATCTCTTAGATTTCTCTGATATCACATGATGAGCATCATTGTTAAGTGTTGGGTTATTTTTATACACAGACATAATTTCAGTAACAAATGATTAAGCTAATATACTTTAAAAACATGAATAAAATTGACATATGAAAATAAGAAAATTAAAATTGTAAATGTGAACATATCTCTCTAAATGAAGAAAATCTTTGACACGAATGAGTCCCACCATCAATTAAAAAATACAGAGAATCTTTTTATTTTTTCAACAATCAATTCACACACGTATATTTTTGTGTTTATCACCAAGTATTAAATTTCTTCAGCAAAATGGAGGATCTCAACACAATTAAACAACCTTAATCGATAAAAACATGAATCAAATGTAAAACAAACACCACCTAAAAAAGCAGAGGATGTTTGTTAATTACCTTAAAGGATTGAGAGTGTTGTGTTGAAGCAAGAGCATCACCATGAGCAAGAGAAAAAGCATGGATGAAAGCAAAATTGGAGTCAAGAGCAACTAAGTTGTGAGCATGACCATCCACAATTTCCATCTCATCAATCGTTTTTTTCAACTCACTGAAATCCATTCTCTCTCCCTTTCTCTCTCTCACTCTCTTTTTGCATGTATTTAAATTTAGTCACACCTCAATTATACAGCTAAGCTCTGAACTCAAGTCAATTCACTACTCCATTCTTTATATATATATATATATATATATATATATATATATATATATATATATATATATATATATATATATATATATATATATATATATATATATATATATATATATATATATATATATATATATATATATATATATTTTCTAACCCACACTAATTTCTCATTTGGTAATTATATAATAAGTAAAATAAAATAAATATCATAATTAATGAAATTATTAGTTTTTTTTGTCTTACAATGGTTTCAAACCAAAGATATTTTAGAGTTTTGTTAAGAGTTACATCGGATAATATATGACCTGAACTTATCCTTATAAGTGAGAATAATTTTCATCCTATCAACTAGATGATAGGATGAAGATTGCTCTCATTTATAATAACATGTTCATAATGATAGGATGTGTGAGTTGAACTTAACTCAACCCTACAAAACCGGATAATTGGATGAAGATTACTCTCATTTATAACATGTTCAGGTCATATCCTGATAGCATTGTGACCCAACAAATCTTAAATCAGACTCTGATACCATGTTATATTTCTCACGATACAATCAGGATTGAATGTCTCGAACATAAAACTAAATGGTGGATGCTCAGATACCATATTAGAATGGGTGGATTGAGACTAACTCAACCATGCAAAACATTGAAAAGGTGATAATTGTTCACACTTATAATCACATGTTCAGATCATATATTGTCCGATATGAAACTCTTAACCAGTTTCAACTATTGAAATTTTATTTACAACATTTTATTCTTTCTTTTTAAATATTATTTGATACATTAACCACTAAATCAATAATATACTAATTATTCGTTATTATTTTTTCTCTTATGTTCTAACTATTGGAGTAATGTACAACCCCACTTAATAATTAAATTATTTTTTTAGATTGGAATAAAAATATCGGATATATTGCACTAGCCCATACTAGATTCCATTATATAATTAATACACTCGGTCCAATTAAACTTTTTTTTCGTTTTGAGATTGTAGTTTACTTAAATAATCTAGTTTCACATGTTCATTCAAGTATTCATAAGGACATATTAACATGCCTATGTATGTACACTTACAAAATGAAGCATAGTTATTTGTTTGAGGCATAAGTGATTTTGAAAGCATTATATAAACTTAATTTATCATATATAGTTCATTTTAGAGAAATACTATATTACACACACTCCTAACTTTCATCTCACCAATGCAATACTAATATAAAAAATAATTTTTTTAGTTTTTTTGAAAGGTCAAGAAAAATATTTTATTAGATCAAATTACAGGCATAAGACATGTCAACAGAAAGAACATAACTCTACAAACCAATCCTTAGCAAACAGAAGGAAATACAATAACCCAAAGCACTTAAATACCCTAACAGTAAAGAACTAATAAACGAAGAAGCAGCAGAAGCAAACCGGCCTGCCCGAAAGGGAAACAAAATCCCTCTACTCCAACCAGACTAAGAGACCATCAGACCAAGCACTCCAAACAATCTGATCAGAACAAAGAAACCGAAGCCAACACCAGTCCAACACAACACACAAAGCCAGAAAGCACTAATAACCCCCGCACAGAAAATCCAGCCGCAGCCACAAAACCATAAAACTACTTATTGCAGACAAAACGAAAAAATTAAAGTGATGATCTCAAGAACCAGCCCGGTCCGATAGAAGCAACACCTGCAAATAAACCAGCAAACAACACACCAAGTCCAAACAAACCAATCTCCAGTCCTAGCTGCTGACAAGGCACAACCATAGAGAAATCATTGAAGAGGCTGTCCAAACAGCTAACACTCGGCTTGACATGACAATGAGTGAAAATCAACAGCTCACGGACGAGAGATTTGATAAAACTAATTCTGATTTGGAACAAATTCAGACCCGAATGGACAATAAAAAACAAATTTCTGATTCAAGATATGAAAATATTGTGGGATTACTCACTAAACTCACCACCCAACAGGACCAACAGCCAAAATCAACGATTCAGGCTACTGCGACTGTTCATCGGCCCAGTACTGTTCACGGAGCAAGCACTGTTCACGGCGCGAACACTGTTCAAGGAGCGAGCACTGTTCATGACGTCGGCACTGTTCACGGAGTCAACACTTTTACTCCGGCTACTGTTCATACGGTAGCAAATTCAGGTATCACACATTCTTCCCCCATGTTTACAACCTACCAGCACCCAAATTCCCAAAATACCAACTTTTCCCAAACACAGCATGTTTATAACAGCCCTACTCACTCCATCAATCACTCTAGTACACTAACTCCCCCATTCCAAACCGTAACACCAATTAGACCAACTCCCACCTATATACCACGATTTCTCACCTCTCACATACCCACACAAACCAGCAGAATAATGTCAAACCCAAACTATCACATTCCCTTGTATCCACCCCTCTCTTTTTCCCAAATTCCACAACCCACACCTTTACCCCCTTTTCGGACCCCCAAATTAGAATTAACAATGTTTGATGGCTCCAACCCTTTGGAATGGTTATTTCAAGCGGAACAATACTTTGATTTTTATCAACTACCCCCTGAAAATAAATTGTCTATGATGTCTTTCTATATGAAAGGTGATGCTTTATGTTGGTATAAATGGATGTATCAAAGTCACTTATTAATTGATTGGCAGTCATTTACCAAGGCTTTGGAATTACGATTTGGCCCATCTACTTATGCTAACCACCAGGATGAATTGTTTAAATTAAAGCAAATAGGTTCTGTTGTGGAGTACCAAGCTGCCTTTGAAAAATTGGGTACTCAAGTGGTGGGACTCTCTCAAGATGCCATCCTCAATTGTTTTATTTCTGGTTTATCTCAAGATATCCAAAATGAAATTGCTATTCATAAACCAGTTTCAATTTCACAAGCTAGTGGCCTAGCAAAGCTGATTGAGTCTAAGATTAAGGATTCCAAGCCCAAGTTCATAAAACCCTTTGCCACCTCTTTCACCAAATCCAACTCAGCCCAACAAACTGTATCTAATTCTACATCTAACCACAAAACCTCAACACCAAACCACCCCCCAAACTTCCCATTCGTAAACTTTCTAATGCTCAACTGCAGGAACGCCGTGCTCAAGGCTTGTGTTTCAATTGTGATGAGAAATTTATTCCAGGCCATAAGTGTACTTCCGGCAAATTTCTCTTACTAATGGATGATGAAGATGAAAACACTCTCTCTCCGGCCTCAACTATCATGATTGATGAACACTTCCAACATCATGAGGCTGAAGATACATACTTCCAACTTTCACCCCAAGCTGCCATTGGCCACTTTTCTCCTAAGACTCTCAAGTTTAATGGTTTCAATAACAGCCTTACTGTTACAGTCCTAATTGACACCGGCAGCACACATAACATCTTACAACCCCGCATCGCCCAACATCTCAAACTTTCCACTAAACCAATCCCAAATTTTTCCGTTATGGTTGGCAACGGATCCACCTTATCTTGCACAGGCCTTTGCCCTCAAGTTCCCATAACATTACAAAACAACCTTTTTCATATTCCTTTTCACTTGCTACCAATTGAGGGAGCCGATGTTGTCTTAGGAATGGAATGGCTACGAACACTTGGTCCTATCACGGCTGATTTTTCAATCCCAAAGATTTCTTTCACCTATCATAACCATGACATAACCATCACGGGCGACCCCAAATCACTTCCACGTCCCTCTTCCTATAACCAATTTTGCCATCTTGTACACACCAATTCCATTGCCTCCCTCCATCTCTTGCTTTTCCAACCTACCACCGAATCTCAAACATCCCCCACTCCTATAGATTCACTCCCAAAATCTCTACCCAAACCTATCCATTCCATTTTAAAATCACATGCTTCTGTTTTCAACCCACCACATGGTCTTCCACCCTCAAGATTCCATGACCACAAAATTCCTATTCTTCCTAATACTGCCCCAATCAATGTCAAACCCTACAGATACCCCCATTCCCAAAAAGAAGCTATGACTGAAATCATTCATGATATTCTCCAAGAAGGCATCATCAAACCAAGTAACAGTCCTTATTCCTCCCCCGTTCTATTAGTTCGAAAAAAAGACGGCTCTTGGCGTTTTTGTGTTGATTATAGAGCCTTAAATGCTGTTACAATTCCTGATCGATTTCCCATACCAACAATTGATGAACTTTTTGATGAGTTGGGTTCTGCAACTATATTTTCTAAGATTGACTTACGATCTGGTTATCACCAAATCCGGGTAAAAACCGAGGACACTCACAAAACTGCATTCAGAACGTTTGACGGGCACTATGAGTTTCTAGTGATGCGTTTTGGCCTTACTAATGCTCCTAGTTCTTTTCAATCGGCAATGAATGATTTGTTACGACCATACCTACGTCGGTTTGTTCTCGTTTTCTTTGATGATATATTAATTTATAGTTCCTGCATTGCTGATCATACACATCATTTGAAGTTGATTTTAGACTTGCTGTTATCTAATCATTTCTTTGCTAAATTATCCAAATGCGTTTTTGCTGTTACTTCTGTTGATTACCTAGGTCATATTATCTCAAGTAATGGCGTAACCCCAGACCCTACGAAAATTCAGGCAATAATTGATTGGCCGCAACCACGTTCTCTCACGCAACTCAGGGGTTTTCTAGGTCTCACCGGATTTTATCGTCGATTTGTTCGACAGTACGCCTCACTCGCCGCTCCACTCACCGATTTATTACGTTCCACTAAATTAGTTTGGACTACATCAGCCAATGAGGCATTTACAACATTAAAAAAACAAATGACAGAAACTCCTGTTTTGGTTCTTCCGGACTTCTCCAAGCTCTTTGTCCTTGAAACAGATGCTTCAGCTGTGGCGATTGGTGCTGTCCTTTCTCAACAGGGACATCCTCTAGCATTCTTCATCAAAAAACTCTGCAACCGGCTTCAAGCAGCCTCTGTGTATGTCCGCGAGATGTACGCCATCACTGAATCAGTAAAGAAATGGCGTCAGTATCTAATCGGACGACATTTTCACATATATACAGATCAAAAAAGTCTGAAGAACATATTGGATCAGACTATTCAGACTCCCGAACAACAAAAATGTGCATCCAAACTTCAAGGATTTCAGTTTGAAGTTTTCTACAAACCTGGAAAATCTAATCAGGTAGCTGATGCCTTGAGTCGTATCCAGGAAACCGATCCAGTGCTGTTCTTCTCACTTTCTTCCCCAATTCCAGTTCTGATATCCCATTTGAAACGGTTCTACAAGATAGAAGAGAAGGGTCGAGCCCTCATGGACAAAATCAAGTCAGATCCAGCATCCCAACCATTGTTACAAAAAGAAGATCTACATACCTCCTGTAGATGAGTTACGACAACATATCCTCCACGAATTACACACCACACCAGTTGCTGGTCATTCAGGCCTCCAACCAACATTAGCTCGTCTTTCATCTTCTTTTCTTTGTCCAGGAGTGTACAGAGACACGAAAGACTTTGTGCGTCAATGCGTTGTCTGCCAAAAAAACAAATACATGACGAAAAACAAACAGGGCCTAATCCAACCTCTACCTATACCCTCACATGTTTGGGAAGAGTTAACAATGGATTTCATAACGCACTTACCGATGTCTTTTGGCCACACCACAATCTGGGTGATCTGCGATCGACTCACAAAATACTGCCATTTCATTGCTCTACCCACTAAGTTCTCAGCTAAAGATCTTGCTTTACGATTCTCAGTTGAGATCTGTAGGTTGCATGGCATCCCTAAGTCTATCGTTTCAGACCGCGACCCCCTCTTCCTTAGTAACTTCTGGAAAGAACTCTTCAAAGCCCAAGGTACATCTCTGAAATACAGTACTGCGTACCACCCTAAAACGAATGGACAAACTGAGGTAGTTAATCGTTGCCTCGAAACTTATCTGAGATGCTTTACAAGTGAACAGCCAAAACAATGGTACAAATACTTACACTTAGCAGAGTTTTGGCATAATACCTCCCTCCATAGCTCGCTTGGAATGACCCCCTTTGAAGCTCTTTATGGCAGACCTCCTCCGGCTTTCACTCATTACATCACTGGTTCATCACCATCTCCAGATGTGGATGCCAATCTCCGCCAACGGGAAGAAATCATACAAGAGTTGAAACATAATCTGAGTCTGAGTCAGAAAATAATGATGAATCAAGCTAATAAAAAAAGACAAGACTTTACCTTTGCCGTCGGTGATCCTGTTTTGCTCCGCCTCCAACCTTACCGGCAATCTTCAGTGCAACACCGTTCGTCCCAAAAGCTTTCAAAACGTTTCTTTGGGCCTTACAAGGTTCTACAACGAATCGGCAAAGTTGCGTACAAACTCGAGCTACCAAACACCGCAAGGATTCATCCGGTTTTTCATGTCTCACAACTTAGACCATTCATCGGTCCTGTTCCGTCTGAACTCACAACGTCGCTTCCGTCCGAATACGACGTCCCTCCATTTTCGGCTACCACCAACATTTCTGATGTGCATACATCACCTTCGCCGGCCATCTTTTCATCTCCGGGAGGCACCGAAATAACTCAGCGAGGAGAGAGAGTTGAAAACTTTGAAGAGTTTGAAGCAAAGGGTGAAGGAAGTAGCGAAGAGTTGAATGAGACTTTGGAGAAATTGAAACTGAAAATAAATGAGCAATTATGGAGCCAACGGGACATGACAACCAAAGTACACCAACTTTCTAACTTGGAGTGTCCTAATAACTTTCCTCAAAATTCTCTCACACCGCTGGATACTATTGGGCCGCGCAAAACCCCATCCCAACCGTTGCACAACTTACCAAGTGAAAAAGAAAAGGTGGAAAACACGCTTTCTCATGATATTCCTCTGCCCCATAAAAATTTGTGGGACTCTAGGAACTGCACCACAGCTGTACCACACTTAACTTCCCCTTTCCTTCCACATGTACCGCATGCAACCATTCTCCCAAATATTTCGCCACCTCAACACTCCTCACCCTTGACACCTCTCATAACTCTTGTGCCATCTGGCCCACATGCACGCCCTGTTCCCACCCTTCCACCAGATGTCCCACGCATGCACACAAGTGACACGCTTCCACCTCCACACGTGTCTCCTACCTCACCACCTGTCCCACATTCCACCCCTCTTCCTACTCCCACACCAGCTGTTCCGCATGGAGCAAATTGTGTACATAAAAATCAGCCACCTATTCCACTATCTGCCAGCGTCTCTGGGCCAACCACATGGGCTTCTTGCTTCACCCCATCCAGGATTCTTCATACCCCCATTCTTGAGGACAAGAATGTTTTTGGGCCGGTGAGTAATGATACAAGGCCCACAAGAATTAGAAGCAAACCCAAATGGATGGAAAATTATGAACTAAATTAATTATAAGTATCTTTTTAAATTTACTTTACTTGATAATTATTGGGCCTAGCCTTTTTATTGGGTCTTTGACCCATTAGGGTTTGGTTGTATTTAAACTCTTTGCTCTTGAAGAGAAACTATGAAGAAAAATTGAGAACTTGTCTTTTCACTATTATTCTAGTTTTGTAGTCTTTGGTTAAACCCTAGATCTTAAAAATATAATTGTAGAAAACTTCTTATCAGAGGCAGTCAATCAAACGCGTAACCAGAACCTAAGCACAACAGAACCGCAACCAAACCACCACCCTACCAAGCCAATGAAAACTATATTGAATCTGGACCAACACACCCAACCTCCATACAAACCTGCAGAAGATACGTAACAGGGTCCAGAACTCATCGGGTCTAGAACTCATCGATAATAACCACGAGATAACACAATAGCAGCTCCCCAAACCACCAAAACATCACAAACCCCTGCACACAGACAACAAATCACCAAAAGCAACCAGATCACAAAAGATCACCTCCATCCAAGACATCCCCTTAAATGAGAGAACCATTAATTTAAATCAAACGAAAATCCTTTAATCTTAGCATTCAACCACTTCCAAGACAAACTTTGAATCTCCTCTAAGCAGCTACCACTACAACACTCCCTCGGTCTAAATATCTTATCATTCCTCCGCCGCCATATGGACCATATACATGCAAACCAAATTACTGATAGTCTCTCTCTATTACCTCTGCCTCCCCTGCTGATACTTGCAAATTGAAAAAAAAATTGAAACCACATATTTATGGATAGCATAAACAACACGTAGCCAATCTAGGACCTCGTTCCATGTCAACCAGGCTAAGAGACAGTCGAAGAAAATGTGATCGACATTTTCCTCATTTTCGCAGCCAAACGGATAGGAGTTTTGAGATTCTACTAGGCAGCCCTGTCTAGTAAGATTAACTCTGTAACACCCGTCTAAACAACAAACAAAAATACAATTCATTTAAGGTAAATAAGTTTCTCATCAAAAATCACGGATGTCACATCTTCATAAAAACATATTTAACAAAAAGGTTTTGCTCCGTAACACGGGTTTATAGGTTTTCATCAATAAAATAACAACATATCCAAAAACATATAATCATAATTTCGCAACGGATTAAAGTTCCAAACTTCTTTAATAATAAAAAAAATATCCTAAGGTATATCTCAGAAATCACATGGTTCAAAACATCTCAAGGTTTATAACTCAAAGCTTCAAATAAAGGAAAAATCATCAAAACGTCTCAAAATCTTCGATTCAACAAAACATGAAATAATCCAAACAGACAAATTCTCAATCCCGGTGTCACGTATCAGAGCAAGACCCACTTTACTTCAACGAAGTAAAACGACACACCCTGAAGCAACTCCTAAGCTTTTTGCACTACTCCTAATTACCTGCAAGTTACCAACGGAAGATACAACAATTTCAAGCAGAAAGGGTGAGTAATCATAATCATTATAAAATATTCAGGAAACTGACAGAGTTAAAGTCTCACAATAATGATACTAATAACATACTCATATTCGTCATATAACTCGTCAAGATTCATCATAACAATCAAACAACACTCATCACAAAATTAAATGTCAAAACACAATGCTAATGCAACTCAAAGGTCTCTATGCATGCGGTACCAAAACATCATTGATGACTTAGTCATCGTTATCTCCAAAGATCCCCAACAATAGGATCAGTTCCCGCTTGGAACCAGAGCACACCTCAATTTGCACTTAACCGCACTATGGGATTAAGGCCGTCACTGGACATTACCGTCCTGAAATTCATCACTGGATCTTCATCCTGCAAAACGTCACTGGACAATTTGTCCTAACCAATGTTATGAATGTATGATACGCACAACAATGAAAATGACCACGGCTAGTCAAGACACATCATCATTCAATCATATACTTCAATTTACAATCACAATTTTAATATCCAATTATACAACATGTATTTCACAATTCTCATAACATCACATAATCACAACAACATATAGCACGTATTCAACTTCACAAATAATGGAAATTCACATCATTTATTTTGATAGAAAAATATTCACCAAAATATTCATTACTGCTCTTAAACCTCATTTGCCTAACTTACAAAAATGCAATGTTTTTCTTATTATTTCATGACTAACTTCTGAGTTTTATTTTTTTAAAAGAAAATTCAGATTTTTCATGAACAAAATTCAACTACAGAAGTTGCACGAAAAATAACAAAAACTGGACAGTCGTAAATCTGCTGGGTGGCTCAGGACACGTGGGAGTGGCACTGGCCATCCCAGAGATCACACTGGGTGGCGCAACCCACCTTTTAATACACATAAGTGGTGCAAGCCACCTTCCAAAGGCACTAAGTCGCACATGCCACTTTGAAATGTGGCACCAGCCACATGAATTCATCCTTCCAAGCACTAAGTGGCGCAAGCCACTTTGAAATGTGGCACCAGCCACATGAATTCATCACTAATTCATTAATTAATTCACATGTAATCTTATCACCTTAATTTAATTAATCTTCTTGGTTAATAATCCCCAGGTGGCATAAGCCACCTCTGTTAATGGGGATGGGTGGCACAAGCCACCCCTTTCTGGAATGAAATTTCAAGAAAACAATTCAACCTGTTTCGATTTCACTTAATTCGATTTCGATTACACAACCTTTTCAAAACTAATCACAGTCTTTATACGATTTCAGTTTCTCTCCAACCTCTCCGCACACACTTCATCTCCTCCAAAATTTCTACGACTATTAACTAATCAATTCCTGATCAATTATAATGATCAATATAAAACACTCCTTACCTTAAGATTATCGCTTTCTGATTGAATCTTTTCTCGTTCTTTCGATTTCTCCTCGATTCCACGTTCTTGGTTTCTCTCTCGATTCTTCTTCTCTCAAAAACACAAAATGAGTTTTTACTTTCTCTAACTCCCTCATATAACCCTTATATTCTACTTATCAAATTCCGAAAATACCCATACTTATTCTTTTAATGACCACCATGTCCTTTAACCTTACAATTTCTTATTATCTTAATTTCCTTAACCGATTAAATTATAACTAATTCTAGTTTATCTAATAAAATTGATTAATCCAATAAGACCGACATTTTCGTCAAGTAAGTTCCTATGACACGTCACCAAACTTAATAATTCACACCAAAAATTAAAATAAAGCAAATAATCGATTTACGCAATTATATAAATAGTCATATTAAAAATAGGGCGTTACAACTCTCCCCCACTTAGAATATTTTCGTCCTTGAAAATTTACCTGAATCAAATAGGGTCGGATACGACTCCTTCATCTGATATTCTCGCTCCCAAGTCCAACTTTCATCAGCTGGTCTACCCCAAAGTACTTTCACTAAGGCAATCTCTTTGCCTTGCAGTTGCTTCATCTCTCGCCCATCAATTCTTACCGGTAATGCTTCAACAGTCATGTTATCTCTCACTTGTACATCATCCATCTGAATAACATGCGGCAGATCCGCTATATACTTTGTCAGCTACGACACATGAAACACATCATGCAAATTCGCAAGCGACGGTGGTTGTGCAATGCGGTAAGCCACATTACCGATCCTCTGCGAAATCTGATATGGCCCCACAAAACACGGAGTGAGCTTCCTCAATTTCAAAGCTCTTCTGACACCTATTATTGGAGTAACTCTTAGAAATACATGATCCCCTTCTTGAAATTCTAGCGTTTTCCTTCTCTTATCATGATAGCTCTTATGACAATTATGCGAAGCTCTCATCCTTTCATGTATCACCTTGATCTTTGCAGTCGTCTCTTGCACAATCCTATGCCCGAGTACAACACTTTCTCCTGATTCATACCAACACAATGGAGTTCTACACCTCCTACCATATAACGCTTCGTACGGTGTCATTCCAATACTAGTGTGAAAACTGTTGTTGTAGGTAAACTAAATCAATGGTAAATGACTATCCCACGAACCTCCATGGTCTAGTACACACACCCTCAACAAATCTTTCAAGGATTGGATAGTCCTCTCGGGTTGACCGTCCATTTTCGGATGATATGCATAACTCATCCTTAATTTAGTACCCAAAGCATCTTGCAAACTCTTCCAGAATCTTGATGTGAACCGCGTATATCTATCTGACACTATACTTGAAGGTATCCCATGTAGTCTTACAATTTCCTCAATGTAAAATTCAGCCAACTTCTGCATGGGGTGATTAATCTTAATCGGTAAAAAGTAAGCCGACTTAGTTAATCTATCCACAATCACCCAAATAGAATCATTCCCTTTCATCGTTCTCGGCAGTCCTGATACGAAATCCATAGAAATACTATCCCATTTCTATTCTGGAATATTCAATGGTTGCAGCATACCCGAAGGTTTTTATGCTCAATATTTGACTTCTGACACGTCAAACAAGCATAATTAAATTCAGCAATCTCTTTCTTCATACCCGGCCACCAAAACAACTTTCGTAAATCCTGATACATCTTTGTAGCACCGGGATGGATACTCAGTCCACTTCGATGCCCTTCCTTAAGAATACTCTTTTTCATTTTCGAAATATCTGGAATACATACTCTGCCTCTGAATCTCAACATATCATTTTCATCTATCCGGAGTTCACCTCTGTTACCTTGGTTAACTAAGGTTATAAGATCAACCATCTTCAAATCAGGTTTCTGACCTTCTCGGATTTCTTCCATAATGCTATTTGTCAATTTCAACATTCCCAATTTCATACTGTTGGGTGTTTCCTCACATACTAAACTCATATCCCTGAATCGTTCGATCATTTCCAATTCCCTCACCATAAGCATTGACATGTGCAAGGACTTCCTACTCAAAGCATCAACCATAACATTTGCTTTACCCAGATGGTAATTCAAATCAAAATCATAGTCCTTCAGAAGTTCTGTCGCTCCCACCAAATGACACATGGTCAAATGGGGTACAGACGCGAACGGTCGGCGAAGAGAAGGAACGAATAGAGTCACCAGCTAGGCATTTTTATCCCGGAGGAAAGGTAATGCTGCATAGACCTAAGAAAAGATGGATAAGACGGTTGCGAACCAGAGAAACTGAGAAAGGAGGTTGGTTACAACCTGGGAAGGTATTAGCACCCAGATTGTCCGACGTACTCGATGGGATCCACGCTTGAAAGATTTGTGCTTAAAGGGGTAGTGTCAGTGCTATTTTGTGTGCAAAAGAGCTGAAAAAAGGATGTACAGGTGTCAGTGTAAAAGAAAGGTGAAGTGTAATATGAGAGTGTCAGTGTAAGGAAAGAATGAAGCTCAAGACTATGAGACTTAAAGAATAATACTGGAAGGAGGGGGAATATACAGAGACTTTTGTTCGATAACAGTTAAGTTATGCCTACATATCCTCTCGTGTAATGAGGAAGTCAGAACACCGTAGTTCGACTCAAAGAGACTGAAAGATGAATTGACTGATGAACTGCTCACTTGTCTATGCTCAAGTGTATGACCTGTCTGGCTCAGGTGCTAACTGTCTTGCATTAGACGGAAGAAGCGAGTTCTCGTATGTGAGTGAAAATGATGAGAAAAGAATCCCGGAGGAGACGATTATTGTTTGTTTTTGTGTTTTCAATCTTTTATTGCTTTTTGGAGTTTGTCATAGGAGAATGAGTTTAAGCCTAAACCAAGGGTTAGTAAACTCATCACATCTTCCCTCTGGTTAGGGGTAATGAGAATACATTAAGTATGAAGTAAACACCTCACACTTAATCACCATGATATAGGATTAAGATCATTAACCTACTTGCATTTATTTAGATGTTTTTGGTGTTTTGTTTAGTGTTAAGTAATGAGTTTAATCCATAATCAAAGATTTAATGGACCCATTACACTATCCTAATAGAAGGATAATAGATGAGAACATTTAAGCTGAAGAATGCTCCTCAACTTAATCCATGATTAGGGATTAACCTCATGACAAAACAAAGCCTTGATTAAAGTGGATTTTAGTTAATGATAAGATTAAGAAATGGATTTTAGGGTTTGTAAGACAACTTGAGGGGGACTTGTCCATTAACACTAGGGTTAGTCCTTCTTAACCAATTAAGGAAGAATTAGAACCCTAATGCAAGGCCTAAGTTACAAGCTTGATGTCTTGATGATTATTAGGTGGATTTATTAAAGGGTTTAAACACATTAAGGGTTTAACACTTAGGATTAAAGTTATACACTCCATCCTAATAGAAGGATGCAGGCATAAACTTAATCACAAAGCCTTAAAACCTTTAAGGTTTAGTCCTTGATTATGAGATGAGAAAAGAAGACACAAAGATGACACAAAGGTAAAACTAATGGGGGACTAATCAAACCCTAATTGTGATCATGCTTGGTTGTTCCTAGGGTTTATGAGGCTTGCAAAAGATTTTCAGGAGAAAAGCCACCAAGGAAAAAGCAGATGAAAGGAGAAGGAAGCAGAAGAAGCAAGTCAACTTACTTCACTTAAGAAGATAAGTTGCTTGAAGAAAGAAAGTGAGGAGGGAACATGAATGAGCAAGCTCACTCTAATACACAAGTAAAATGCATAAATGATGCATAAGAGAGATGAGAAGAGATTATGAGAAGTGAAGGCAAATTCACTTCTCAATGACTTACCACCTGAAAAGTTAGTAACAAGAAGTGAGATGAGATGAAAATGAGATGAAATGCAATGATTCACACCAAAGTCAGAAGCATAAACATGATGTAAATGATGCTAAGAGATAAAGCAAACACATATCAAGAGATGAGGATGATCATACAAGGATGAGGATGCAAATGAAGCATGCTTTGAACCATAAAAGTTCATGAATGCATATGACATCAAATGAAAGCAAAAGCATGGAAGATGAAATGATCAAACATGATTCTAATGTGTCCTAAGATGTATTAGAAGTCATGTGAATGTACAAAATGTTATGGCAAGTTCATGTATGCAAGCATATGGAAGATGAATGCAAATGAAGGAAAAAATTAGGGTTTACATATAATATACAATGCAAAATTCAAAATCAGAAGCAAATGACAAGATAAAAAATTGAAAATGGGATCAAAGGTACCCTAAACCTATACAAGTTCACTGCCCAAAGGAGGAGACCTAACTCTTAACCTAATGGGAGTTGTGATTTTCTCAAGTTAGCTAGGGTTTCAAGGCACCTCAAAAGGAAAAATGTACATCAAATTGAAAATGAAAGATAAATTCAAACCAATTTTTCCCTAGAAACTACATAATATGAAGAATGCAATGCAAAAAGAACCAACATCAAACTCTTCAAGGTTAGGCAGAATGAATTTTTCTAAGTTAAGACAAAAATATTGACTTTTAAGAACTTTAATTCCAAGAAAAAATGTCAAAATAGGTCAAGAACCAAAAAGAAATTTGTTTGAAGAGTTTGATAATGTTTCTAAATGTATTAAAATGCAATGTGAATTTTTTTGTGATTTTTGGAAACTTAAATGCTTAACTCTCATTAACTAATTAAAATAAACATTTAAATATTTTTAAAATACGAAAATTATGCAAAAAATAAAATAAAAATTGTTTTTGGGTGGGGAAAAATATTTGAAATAAAAATGCTGAAGGAAATATTTTTATAATTTTTCTAAGTATTTTAAATTAAATGACAAAGAAAATGGGATTATAATGAAATTTAAATTGATTTAAATGGGAAGTATGCTGATCTGAGGGCCAAGATTCAAACCTAGGAGGCGGGAGTTGACTGGCGCGTGTTTTAGTGGCTGGGATTGATTCTGGAAAATTCAAATTTTAATCCTAATTAATTAATGTTAATGACTGGATTAGGGCTAAAACACAAGATCCAGGCCGTTCATAGCGCGCGGGAAAGCCAGATCAAGGGTCCAAATTTAAACTTGACTTAATTACAGGATTAGGGCTAAACCACCTTCAGGCAACCAGAACAGTGTTCTGGTCGTCTTCTCTGACGAGCCCAAACCCTAACTTCTCTCTCAGGCCATCAAACTCCAAATTTCTTGCACAAAAATGATCCTCCAACAACCCTAAACCTAAATCCCCAACTAAAACTCATTTATTTCACACCATGAACACGAATCGAACAAAAATGTAAAAACGGGCAAAAGTTTCAGAGATCACATACATGGTGGTTTCTCAACCATTTTCAAAAGTAATCATATCCCCATGATCAGGGGAGCATATAGAACCATAAAAGAACTTAAAAACTAGCTTCTGGGAAAAAAATTCATCATGTTACCTAAGATGGGGGCCCTCTGATTCTGAGCTTTCTGGGTCCTCCCTTGATGCAAGCCTACTCCTATGAACCTCCTGAAGATAATATGGAGCTTAGAAAACCTTGAGGATGGCTGGTTTTGAAGTTCCAGCTCTGGTATAACAGGTTTTGAGGTTTTTGTATGTGATGTTTTTGGCTGTTTTGAGGGTTGATTCTTGTTCTATGGATGATATGTGATTTGCTGGTGGAGAAAAAAAATGGAGGTTTTGTGGTTGTGGGAGAAGTTTCGAAGAGGAGTATTTTTTGACAGTTTTTGGGAATCCTGGCTTATGGGAGGTTGCAGGCTTATGTGTGTTGTGTTTTGGAATGCTTGAGATCCACATATGAGGCTCTTATTGGGCAGAGGGTTGGTAGTGGCACAGTTTGATTGGCATGGATAAAATGCAAAAAGTCAAGATTTTGTGTACCATAGGTATGACTCGGGTCAGAGGAGATCTTAGGGCTTGTCCTGCTTCAGCTTGAGTCAAGGAAGGCCTTTGGATCTAATTTTGTGAGCTGGATGGTCTTGATCAAGGGTCTTCAATGTTCTTGCATATTTCCCTCTTTGAATTTTCTTATGAACCAAGGCAAAAAATCTTATGAATTCTTGGACAAAATGCAGCAAAATGAACCATGTGAAGTTATTATGGTGTCTTGAACTCACTTAGCAACTAATCCAAGCATTAAAAGTTCCTTTTGCAAAAAATTCCATTTTGAAGATTCATGAGAAAATGCTTTATGTGACTTGTAATTCAAGGCATGAAAGTGAGAAATTCTTTGGGAAAATCTGAATTATGGACCATGAATTATGTTTGTGTGATGATTAGAAGTTGATTTGAAGTCTCATTTGGTTTTGGCAAGTGTTTTTGCAAGTTTCCTCTTTGGCACAAAAGTGAAAAATAAGTGATTTTGTCCAACTTTGCAAGGCCATAACTTTTGTTCTAAAATGAATTAGAACGAGTTCTTGTACTTTTTGAAAATGGGAGGATCCAATCTACAAATTTCATGACCAAAGATTTTTCATTTGAAGCACTTTTGAATCAAAAAGAGGAGGTTGAAAAACTTTCCCAAAATGACAAGTTTTCATTACAAGTCACTTTCCCAAAATGGCAACTTTGCAAATGGCTTGAAATTCTTCAATTTTGTGAACTTCTAACATCTTCTAAGATCAAATAAAGATCCTATACACCCAAAATGATGGATAAGACCCTTTGGTTGGGTAATTGGGGGCCTTAGATGCCCTGATTTTGCACTGACTTGCTCAAGAAGTCATCCATTGATCAGATGCCTTCCCCATTGAATTTCTTCATGAAAATTGGTATGCATGATCCTTATAACATATAGAGACCAATAGAAACAAGAATTACCAAAAAATTTTGAGTTATGGCCTCTGAAACCAAAACCCTAATTTTAGGTCATCTGTGCAGTTAAGCCCTAGCCCTGCTTCCATGCCTTTCTCAGTTCTTGTGATTTTCTATCTTTCTTGATCTTGGGAGGACATAATATGATGCTTGAACATACATGGACTCTCTTGAGAAGATTGATGACCTTTGGAGTGGCTCAGATAGCTCATGGATTGCTCAGATCATAAACCCTAGATGCAGATGACTTAGAACCAATGCAGTGAAGCAAAAAATGCAATATGAGATGATATGATTGAACTTATGCAAATGAAAAGAATCACAAGCCATGGTGAAATGAGTGAGGGAAAATTTGGGGTGTTTACAGCTGCCCCTATTCAAACATGAGTTAACTGTGTAGGATGTAAGCGACGGCTTAACAGACAAACAAGATAACTTGTGGTTGAATACCAAAGATAGTCCAAAATTTGCACTCACTAAATGAAGAAGAAAAGGGATATAGATTGTAAAAAGGAAGTGAAATATGATTTATAAAGTGCGGGTGACGGAGGACGATCGTCGAGCAGAGGACGACTGCTGGGGATGAAGTAATGACGGGGACGACCGACATGCTGGGGGAAACAGAGAGATTATGGTGGGGACGACCATCAAATAAAGTAATAAGACTCTCTGGGGACTAAAGGTAAATGGTGGGGACGACCATCGGGTTGAAGAAATAAATGATGAGGAACGGTCATCAAAGGTGAAGGACGATGACCTAGCAGGGGACGGCTGCTCTGTTGGGGATAAGATGAGGGACGATCATCTAAGGTGAAGGACGATCACCTGGAAAGGTACGATTGCCGAAAGTACCACGACATAGGACGAATGTCGGATGAAAAGGTCGACGATGGAGACGACCATCGGATAAGCATTGATGAAGGACGATCATCAAGAGGTGAAGGACGATCACCTAGTAGGGTACGGCTGCTCTCAGGGTTTATCATGACATAGGACGAATGTCAGATAACAAGATCGATGATGGGGGCGGCCATCGGATAAAATAATGAAGGACGATCATCAAGAGGTGAAGGACGATCACCTAGCAGGGTACGACTGCTCAAATACCACGACACAGGACGAATGTCGGATAGAAAAGGGTTCCAATAGTGGAGACTCCACTGGAGAAATGATTAAGGACAATCATCAAAAGGTGAAGGACGATCACCTGGAAGGGTACGGCTGCCGAAAAGTATCATGACATAGGACGAATGTCAGATAGAAAGGAAATAGTTTATTCGGGATTTGCCGGGGACTCTTTTGGGGAATAGTAGTCACAGACGAGTGTCTAAAGTCAAGAAGATATAAGTGTTTGACACTGTGTATAGATTAAAGATGCGGACGAGCATCCTTAAGACTATGATACGGACGAGTATCGGTAGAAACAAACGCTGACGCATGTTCAGAGATGATGGTACGAACGAGTACTAACTGGTTAACAAAGAACACGGACGAGTGTCGATTCTGAGGGGATTTAAGTGGTATATACGAGATACAGACGAGTATCTGAAATAGGTAAACATGGGTGAGACGTCGACGAGTGTTCAACTTGCTGGGAAGAAGTGTACTATAAACAAGTATTTGGTTTACAAAGTGTTTAGGCAACTATGCTGGGGAATGGTGACACGGACGAGTGCCAAAAGGAGCGTGTATCTGTATTTGTGAGTGCAAAGTGGACGCTTTGGCTTTCTGCCGGGGGGATTTGGGAAGTATCTTGTATATTGTTGATGGAATGTCAGTATTCACAAGTGTTCGGTTCGACACATGGCTTATGATTATGCAATATGTCTGATTTTTGTCGTAATTCTCCGTGTTAGACGGAATGCTACGCTCTGGGGGAAAATATGATGTGAATGCTATGTTTATGCAAAGATACCAATCCGGGATTCAGATCCCGTTACAGAGAAGATTCCTGGCTGACTTGCTTGAAGTGGATACCCCAGCTGGGGAATGAGATCATTGGTAGATCTGATAAAATGATTCTTCTTGGGGAAACAGGTCACTGATAGACCTATCTTAATGATGATGAGCCCAGCTAGGGTCTGTGGAAGCTTTCGTTGCTTTGTTGTGAGATCTTCGGACATTGCTCTTCTGGATAGAGGCTGAAACTCTGTGGGGAGATATTTCCCTGTCCGACACTTGGCTGAGGAGGAATGATGACTGGCAACTCAGCTGGGGATAAAGCATGGTTTGGCAGCTCGCTGGGGAGAAGCTTCCATGCCCCATGTTGCACTTTGAGCACCTGCAATCACGTAAAGACAAAGAAATGTACAAGTACCCCGAGGTACTCCTTATTGGATTCCATCATAGGAATTTAGACACTCCCGGGAGTAATATATTTCCTGTAAGCATGTGATTTAGAAAAGGTGCATCTGTACTTATGCAATCAATATTATGAGGACATCGGACATCTTTGCAAACGAAAATAAAATGTACGAGACAAAGTGTAACGGAACATCTGGTTTTATTAATTTATGTTCCTCTGAATGGGCAAATACAGTCAAAGAAACAGATCCCCTAAAATGAGGAGATTGTTACAAATTGAGAAACAACAAGATGCTGGCAATGTTGATGACGCTTCAAGGAGCTTCCCTTTTGCTATGACTTGTATGACATTGACGTTCTTCTTATCCTGCTTTTGAAGAAAGCTGATTCCGACCGAAGCTTGAACCTTTCGAAGCTTACCACGTTGCAAGTGATACAGACGAATTCAGAATGCAGTTGTTCGCTTATTCCCTTATTTTGCATGGATCTCCCTTTCGGGTTTTCAATCCACCGGGATACCCATTTTTGCCTGAGTTGTCCAATGCAGCTTTTCAACTCAGCGGGTGTACATTTTTTTTTATTTTCCCTTATTTTTGCCCGAGTCTTTTATTCTATTTTTGACTCGCCGGGATGCCCTATTTTTTCCTGGACTTACATTCTGTTTTTATGTCCAGCGGGTCATTTTCATGCGAAGTATTTTTTTAACTGCGTCTGAATTCACAGGGGATAGGAAGTCTTCACCATCCATAGTACTGAGCATCAATGCTCCACCAGAGAAAACTTTCTTTACTATGAACGAACCATCATAATTCGGAGTCCACTTGCCCCTGTGGTCTGTATGAGGAGGGAGGAGTCTTTTCAGCACAAGATCTCCTACTTGGTATTCTCGAAGCCTAACTTTCTGATCAAAGGCTTTCTTCATTCTCTTCTGATACAGCTGCCCATGACAGATTGCAGCTAACCTCTTTTCTTCGATCAGAATAAGTTGTTCGTACAGGGATCGGACCCATTCTACTTCGTTCAATTTAACATCCATCAATAACCGTAAAGATGGAAACTCAACTTCAACAGGTAGGACTGCCTCCATACCATACACAAGCTGATACGGCGTTGCCCCAGTGGATGTTCTGATTGACGTTCGGTACCCATGTAAGGAAAATGGTAGCATTTCATGCCAGTCTTTATATGTGACCACCATCTTCTGCACAATCTTCTTGATATTCTTGTTAGCTGCCTCTATAGCGCCATTCATCTTTAGCCGGTAAGGAGAAGAATTGTGGTGTTGGATCTTGAAGTCCCGGCAAGGTTCTGCCATCATCTTATTATTCAAGTTGGAACCATTATCAGTAATGATTCGCTCGGGCACTCCATACCGACAGATGATGTCTCTCTTCAGAAATCGGGCTACCACTTGCCTTGTAACATTTGCATACGAAGCCGCTTCGACCCACTTGGTAAAATAGTCAATGGCAACCAGGATGAATCTGTGGCCGTTTGAAGCAGTCGGTTCAATCTTACCGATCATATCAATGCCCCACATGGCAAAGGGCCAGGGTGAAGACATCACATTCAAAGGATTGGGAGGCACATGCACTTTATCCGCATAGATCTGGCATTTATGGCATTTTCTGGCATAGGCACAATAGTCTGCATCCATTGTGATCCAGTAATAGCCTGATCTTAGCAACTTTTTAGACATAGCATGTCCTCCAGCATGAGTACCAAAGGACCCTTCGTGTACCTCGTGCATCAACAAGTCTGCTTCTGTCTTATCAACACATCTGAGGAGTACCATATCAAAGTTTCTCTTATACAGGGAACCATCAGCATTCAGGAAGAAACTACCAGCTAGCCTTCTTAAAGTCTTCTTATCATTGGAAGATGCCCCAGGTGGGTATGTTTGATCCTCCAAGAAGCATTTGATATCATGGAACCAATGCTTATCATCTTTGACAACATCTGCTGAAAATACATATGCTGGTCTGTCAAGTCTAGACACTGAAATCCGGGGCACAAAGTTGGCAGCTTGAACTTTGATCATGGATGAAATGGTAGCCAGAGTATCTGCAAACTGATTTTCATCTCGAGGGATATACTCAAGCTTGACTATTGTGAAGAAAGTCAATAACCTTCTTGTATAATCTCGGTAAGGTATCAGATGATCTTGGTGGGTGTACCATTTGCCATTGGTTTGATTAATTACCAGAGCTGAATCTCCGAACACAGTCAAAGTCTTGATCCTAAGGTCAATAGCTTCCTCAAGACCCATAATACAGGCTTCGTATTCAGCTTCGTTGTTAGTGCAGTTAAAGGTGAGTTTTGACGAGAAAGGCATGTGAACTCCCTTAGGTGTAATGAGTACTGCACCAACACCACGACTATTCATATTAACAACCCTATCAAACATCATAGTCCATTCTTCTTCTGGGTCAGGCCCTTCAGTGTGAACAGGCTCTTCATGATCTCTTGCTTTTATGAACATGATGTCTTCATCAGGGAAGTCAAATCTCATAGGCTGGTAATCATCAATGGGTTGCTCAGCAAGATAATCAGACAATACACTTCCTTTGATGGCTTTCTGAGATGTGTACTGAATGTCATACTCTGTGAGGATCATTTGCCATCTTGCAACCCGTCCGGTAAGTGCTGGCTTCTCAAAAATGTACTTAACTGGGTCCATCTTGGATATCAATAAGGTAGTGTGGGTCAACATATAATGTCTCAGTCGGCGAGCAGCCCACGCTAAAGCACATCAAGTTTTCTCGAGCAGTGAATAACGTTGTTCACAGTCGGTAAACTTTTTGCTTAGGTAGTATATTGCATACGCTTTTCGACCAGACTCGTCATGCTGACCCAACACACACCCCATTGACTCTTCTAATACTGTCAAGTACATGATTAGAGGTCTTCCTTCAACTGGAGGCATAAGGATAGGGGGCTCTTGTAAGTATTCCTTGATTTTGTCAAATGCCCTCTGGCAGTCTTCGTTCCACCTGACCGTTTGTTCTTTTCTCAACAATTTGAACAAGGGCTCACACGTTGCTGTAATTTGAGATATGAACCGTGAAATGTAGTTCAATCTACCTAGGAACCCTCGAACTTCTTTTTCAGTCTTTGGCGCAGACATTTCTTGAATGGCTTTGACTTTGTCAGGGTCAACTTCAATCCCTTTCTCACTTACAATAAATCCCAGCAGCTTACCGGATCGCACCCCGAATGTGCATTTGTTGGGGTTTAACTTCAATTGGTACTTCCTCAGACGCTTGAATAACTTTAACAGATTCGTCAGGTGGTCTTCTTCTGTGAGGGACTTGGCAATCATGTCATCCACATCGCATTCAATTTCTTTGTGGATCATGTCATGGAACAATGTTACCATAACCCGTTGATAAGTGGCACCAGCATTCTTCAGTCCGAATGGCATCACCTTATAACAGAACGTGCCCCAGGGTGTGATGAAAGTTGTCTTTTCCATGTCTTCAGGTGACATTTTGATCTGATTGTATCCCGAAAATCCATCCATGAAGGAGAACACCAAGAAATGAGCCGTATTGTCGACCAATACATCAATGTGAGGTAATGGGAAGTCATCTTTCGGGCTGGCTCTGTTCAGGTCCCGGTAATCCACACACATCCTCACTTTACCATCCTTCTTATGCACAGGTACAATATTAGCAAACCACGGCGGGTAACTGGTCACAGCAAGGAAACCGGCGTCCCACTGTTTTTGTACCTCTTCTTTTATCTTCATTGCCATATCTGGGCGAGTACGACGCAACTTCTGTTTTACTGGTGGGCAGTCTTCTTTCAGAGGCAGCTTGTGCATGACAATGTCGGTGTCCAACCCTGGCATATCCTAATACGACCAAGCAAAAACATCCACATATTCCCGAAGCATGTCAATCAGTTGCTCTTTCACTGAATCTTGTAGGCAGGCCCCGATCTTGACTTCTTTCAGGTCTTCTTCTGTACCAAGATTAACCGTTTCGACCTCCTCCTGATGAGGAGTGATAACCTTCTCCTCTTGTCTCAACAACCTAGCTAGCTCTTCAGGTAGCTCATAAACTTCTTCAACCCCTTCATCAGCTTGATTAATCGGATTGTCAAAGTCATACGAAGTCATAGCAGTGTTATTGTCGGTGCAATCTGGAGGGCACTTTCTGCAAGGGTTTAGATTTGTTCATTTTAGTGATCAGTTTTATCTTATTTAGAAAAAGTGAAAATGAAGTTATTTATTTTGAAAAACATTGCCATTTTATTTTTGTACAAAAAAATGAAAAATGAAAAACAGTGAGCGGAAAAAAGAAAAGATTCATTTGCAAAAGATGTCCTGATATTCATTAATTGATCTTTGCACAAAATACAAGATGGCCCGATTACAAAATGAGTCCTGACATATTGGGCAAGATACAGGACTTGATGCATGCTTTAAAATACAGGAAATAATAATTACTCTGCATGAGTAACCCTTATAATTTCCTGGGAAGACCAGTTTGATACATGGCTCCCCGGGGTCCTTGGACGTATCCAGCTTTCCAGGTTGCGCTCGTCTTCTGACTCATCTTCCAAGCTATTCACAGCATCCGGGGTGAGCATCCCCCCACTAATAAACTTGGGCTTTGTTGCAGCCTCTGATTGATCTTGTTGAGTTGGTTTGTAACCCAACCCGAACCGGTCTTCTTTCTTCTGCACGGGCAGCAGTTTGCCCCAGCCTTGGGCGGTACCTTCCTCAACAACCTTCCGGGCTTGCTGATATGATGTGATGGAGGTCCCAAGCACAACAGATGTTTCATTAATATTAAGGGCCTCAAACCCTTGGCTCATGGTTTCATGGATCTCCCCATCCATCTCAATCTATTTGAAAGTAGCCAGCTGGCTAACAAAAATATCCTCCTCCCCACAAATAGTAATGACTTGGCCTTCCCACTCGAATTTTAACTTCTGGTGAAGGGTTGACGTCACGGCGCCGGCGGCGTGTATCCATGGTCTACCCAATAGACAGCTGTAGGCAGGCTGTATATCCATCACAAAGAAGGTCGTTTTGAAAACCTGTGGGCCAATCATTATAGGCAACTCTATCTTCCCTAGAACTGATCTTTTAGAACTGTCAAAGGATCTCACTACCAAATTACTTGGGCGTAGTTCCAATCCATCATACTCCAGCTTCACAAGGGCTTTCTTGGGCAGGACATTGAGGGATAACCCTGTGTCCACCAGTACGTGAGAAAGAACTGCACCCTTACACTCCAAGGTAATGTGCAAAGCCTTGTTGTGATTGCGACCTTCCGTTGTTAGATCAGTGTTGGTAAACCCTAGCCCATTACTAGCATTGACATTTCCAACCACGACCTCTAACTGATTAACGGTAATCTCCTCCGGCACATAAGCTGCATGCAGGACTTTCAAAAGTGCGTTCTGATGAGCCTCAGAGCACATTAGCAATGATAGTATGGAGATTTTTGAAGGTGTTTGGTGAAGCTGGTCTACCACCTTGTAATCCCTTTTCTTTATGATTCTCATGAATTCATCAACTTCTTGATCAAAAGGAGTCTTCAAAGCTTCTTTGACAACTTGTTCTTCTTGCACCGTGCTCTTCCCTTTTGCCTTAGCAGCAGCTTCTGTTTCAGCAACGGGTCTTGGAATTTGCGAGGCGAAGAGACGTCCGCTTCTAGTAAAGCCTCCGCCTCCCCCCACATTGTCAATCTAAGGTGAAGAAGTTGATGATTCTAAAGTGATTTTCTGCCCCTCGCAGTACAGATCTGAGCCATAATGCCAAGGGATGGCACTATTGCTTTCGTAAGGAACTGGCCCAGGTACTGTGATAGTGACCGGACTGATAGCAGCTGCAGAAGGGACCACAATGGTGTGTGGATCATAGTATATGGTAACTGGTGTTCTGACAGGAGTAACATCTTGTTGGTTGTTGGCAGGAATATTTGCAGGATCGTAGTATATGGTAACCGTTGAGACGCTTTCATCAATTGTTGCTGATGTTGTAAAAGATACTATTGACTGGACGGGTGTTGAAGTTGTAGCAGGAATGGCGACTGAACTTGCATCCGTTGAAGTGATTGATTGAGCAGTTGTTGGAGTTGTAGTAGAATCCGTTGGAACAATGGTTGCTGACGTTGTAGGAGTATCTGTGATTGTTGATGAAGGAACTATTGGAGTTGTAGTCGCTGTTGTCGTAATCTGAAGAATACCATCCTTAATAAGACTATCTATGTTGTTTCTCAGCCTTTCACACCCATTGACTGCAATATTTCAATACCCACAGCCGAGCTCACACCCAGGGAACACTTGGCATTCTAAAAGCTGAGTTTTGATTTCAACCAAAGGTGTTCGAATTTGTGCAACACTGGTGATCAGGGTGGATGGTTTGCCTTCCTCAATAGCATTAATCCTAGGCCCGTTGTGACTAGGCATTGGATTCCTTGTGACATTTGGAGGAGGTGCAAAGTTGAGAGCTTTTGAGTCCACCAGGTCTTGGACTTTCATCTGTAAGGCCCTGCATTTCTCAGTATTATGCCCCGATGCGTTTGAGTGGAATGCGCACCTGACATTTGCATCATAGTTCTTTGGCAAATTAAGAGGATCTGGAGGTGCCAATGTCCTTAACTCAACTAAGTTAAGCTTCAGGAGTTGTGGCAAGAGTGCAGCATACGGCATTGGGATTGGGTCGATTACCCGGTTTGCTTGAGATGGTCTTTGCTGGAAAGGACGCTGTTGTTGGTTGTTATTGCTATTGTTGTAGGCTCTTTGTTGTGGATACTGATCTTGCGGTTGATATTGTGGTTGTTGTTTGTGAGGATATGCTGATTGTTGAGGAATCGGAGCTGGAATAGTAACTGCTGCTACTGACCGGTGCACATATTGAGGTCTGCCCCTGCTTGCATGAATGGAATTGGTCTCACCGGCTCTTCGGGGTCCCACAAAAGGCTTTCTGGGATTACTGGATGAACTTGCACCACTGTCGGAGATTTTGCCCATCTTCAAAAGGCTTTCAATCCTCTCACCATCTATGACCACATCAGCAAAACTGGTAGAGGTGAAGGCAGCCAATCTATCAATATAGGTCCCTTGCAATGTATTCATGAACATGTCAGCCATTTCTCTCTCTGACATGGGTGGTTGGACAGCAGCAGCAAGCTGTCTCCACCTTTGGGCATATTCCCTGAAGCTCTCTCTAGAAGATTGAGACATTCCCATTAGAAAGGTCCTGTTGGGAGCCATATCCAGGTTGTATTGATATTGACGGATGAAAGCCTTAGCCAAATCCTTCCAGCATCTTATGGTGGCTCTAGACAAGTGTGAATACCACTCTCTTGAAGCCCCAGTCAGACTGTCTTCAAAGTAGAACATCCACAGCTTCTCATCCATAGTATAAGCTTTAAGTCTTCCCAGGAAAGACTGCAAATGAGTGCGAGGACAGGAGGTACCATTGTACTTTTCAAAGCATGGGGGTTTGAATTTGTGGGGAATTCTCACCCCATCCACTAGCCCCATGTCCATCACATCGAAGCCCAAAGAATTCTGTGACTCCAAAGATCTTAATTTCTCAGCAATTTCGTCCAATCTTCGGTCATATACTTCATCTCCAGCCCCCATAACAGTAAACTGCTCTTCTTGGGGATCCTCTTGCAAGATTCTCCCTCCAGCAGTATTACCCTGTACATTTCTCGGGATGTTAGCTTCTGGATCCAGATGAGGTCCAAATACTGGTGGGTCAATACGAGGCTGGCCCCGTTCATTGTTACTAGTTCCTCCTGTTCCAAGATGAGGCTCTTCAGGAGTTTGTCTTTCCACCATCTCTCTTAACCTTTCTTGACTCTGGGCCAAGCCAGTCATCACAGCCATGTATTGAGACATCTGATTTCTCATCTCCACTCTCTCATTAGCCATCTGATTTCTGACCTCAGTCAGGTCCTGCTGTACTTGTTCCATTTGAATACCGGGAAGGTTGTTGCGAGTAGGGTACCAGTGCGCGCGGTTGACAGGGAACACTCGGCGACGAGCAATGTTTCCTGAGATCACAACAAAGTTAGAAACAATAATAGTAAAACCTACAAAACAAAACAGAAGTTAGTATGCAATGCAGTATGCTTATTTGTTTTCCAAGGTATCCAGTTTGGTTCTTGGTTTTGACCTTTCCAGACCTCGAGGAAGATGCTTGATGTTGTTGAGAGAAAACCCAAATGAAAACAAACTGAAATATATTACAAATGGTGATCAATACATAGTCTGTTTTACAACACATGCCCATGGAGGGTCAAAATACATCAAAAAGAAAAAGTACATCAAATGGAAACAACAACAAATAAAAGTCAGACATCCAGTCCAAACTCATCCTCTTTGACCTCCTTCAGGAGTGCCTCAGTCACCGGACCAGCTGGGTGTTCCGTAATGGTCCTAATGAGGAGGTTCCTGGTGGCAATGGCAGTGGTCAGCTTCTTGTGCCTGTCCTGGTCCTTCGATCTCTTCAATCCTGCTCTAAGCTTCAACTCTGAAATCTCTTTATGGGCTGCCAGCAAAGCTTCCTGCTGCTTCTTCTCATTGGCCTCTAACTGTTCAATCTTAGCTTGAGTCTTCTGGTCTTCTCGTGTACGGGCTTCAGTGATCCTGACCCACCTAGCCTGACTCTCTTGCAGATAGAGCTCAGTCCTAGCCTTCCGAATCTTGGCTTCTTTACAGGCATTCTTCAATATTTGTTCCCCAGCTCTTGCTTTCCTGATGTAGTCCTCTGTCTTCTCAATTTTGGCAAGATGCCCCACCCTAAGCTTCTCCAACCTCTCAATGTCCAAACGACCATCACTTCTTTACCAAAGAGTCTTCTTTAAAGCTTGAGATAGGTTCTCATTCCTTTCCTTCAGCTTCTCAAATTCTTCTAGGCTGACAGTTGCTGGTGGCTGTTCTGTGGATGGTCCAGGTATGTCTTCCAAGGTGAAAGGCATTCCAGTAATCTGAGCTCTTGTACGGGACCAGTCATAGTATTGAGCTGAAGCAATATTATTACACCTTCCAAGAATAGCCATCCCTTTTGTCTGGATGTTGTCCCAAGCCCAGGATGCTTGTCTGACAGCAGCTGAATTAGGTTTTACTTCACAATACAGGGTCTCAGCCAAATCTTGCACTCTGGGAGGGTGAACCAGAGCATAACCCAGTTGTCTCTTGAACAATAAAGGATTGTAATTGGTGCAACCCTTCACTCCTATCAGAGGTAAATTTGGGTATTGTCCACAGCTGGTGATAATGTCTTTGCCCTTGGTGCTCTGGGTGCACCATCTAATATCATCTGAAGTCAAAGCAATGAGCCTCTTGTCCCAATTCTTCTGTTGGTGAGGATTCAGGAAGGCATCTGACTTAGGCAGGTGTCTGAGCAGCCAGGTGTAAAACAAAGGAGCACAACATCTCACTAACTTCCCCTTTTGTTTCTCATTCCTCTGATGAATGGAGTAATAAAAGTCTCCCAACAATGTAGGCACTGGGTTCCTCAGGAGAAACAGATGGATGGCATTCTTGCTGACAAATTTGGGCTCATCTGCAAACAGTATAGCCCCATTTATGCTGAGGGCCAACAATGCACAGACTGCCTTCCATTCCCTCACCGAGGCCTTCAGGATGGCATGAGAAATCAAGAAATCCAAATGCAAACCAGGGATCCCAGCCTTTGTTGTCATACTTTGCTCAATCAAGGCAGGCTCCAGGTATAGTGCCTTTGCTACTTCTTCATTTTTGGGAGCTGGCATTTCTGGGTTGAAAGGGATTCCACCCCTGATGGGTTCTCCAATCAATGAAGAAAATTCTTCCAGCAGAGGCCCTAGCTGGAAGTCTGGAAAGGTGAAACATCTCAATGGAGGATCATAAAACTGCAAGCAGGTGTGGATCATGCTCCTCTGAGAAGGGTCAAGGTCCATAACCATATCCAGGATACCTCCATAATGTTCTCTAAACAATGGGATGTGGTCAGGTGTGATAAGTGACTGGACCTGCCTGATGCCAGTCAACACAGGCTCAAAGAAATGGTAGGATATGTTGCTCTTCCTGGGAGTAGTTATAAGTGTTGAGGAAGATCACAGGCTGATGCTGGAAATGAGCCACTGACAGGCTGATGCTGGTGATGATGAAGATAGCTGAAGCAGATGACTAATGAACCAAAGGTCTATGCAGAAGAAGGGGTCAAAACAAAACCAGATATGATGTGGATACCCTGAAAAACAAATAAACAAATGTTAAATGATGCAATGATGATATATGCAAATGATATTCAAGGGTTTGTGATCAAGCTGGATCTGATTATCTGTCTTGATATAAGTCCATGTATGTTCAAAGAAGGTCCAGATGGAGGTTCAGAAATCCAGTAACCAAGGTGGGGGACTCAAATAAAGAGTCACATGTCCAGGGTTAATCACAAGAACTGTCCAAAGTGGAGTACTCTTAAACAAAATAGTAACAAGGTATGATGTGGCCAAGGGTACCTGCAAACCTGTAAACAACCCAAGCCCCTCACAGGTAGTGTTCTAGAACAAGGATCCTCAGACTTGGATCAGTTATGAGAAGTGTAAACACTTCTAACCTGGAGGTACAGTGTTTACAATAACCATAAAAGATCCTCCTCTAATTCACCTCAGTTTCTGAAGGTCATAATACAGGTCATCCACACTTAGCAGGCTTCCCAGATAGCCCTAGCACTACAGGAGAGCTGTAACACAGAGTTCTCAAGAAGAAACCCATATCTGAACCGTGTTTCATATTCCCGCACCAGACCGAAATGGAATGGGAAAGAACATGAATCACTCTAGCCTAGGTGTCACTCAGGTCCCAGGTATAGGGCCTTAATCTCTCAATGGAACCCCACCCACCAAAACAGCAAACCAGATCCAGCAATGACAGTATGAAATATGCATAAGACTGTAAAGAAAGCAATAAATAAAGCTGTACATAAAGCAATAAATAAAGCAAAAATAAATAAACACACAATCAGCACATAACACCCTTGTAAACACAAATCAAACAAGCGATATAAGGAACCCACAAAAAGAACCAGAAGCCCTGGTTACAGTATAAGGGTCCCCAACAGAGTCGCCAAGCTGTCGCTCCCACCAAATGACACATGGTCAAATGGGGTACAGACGCGAACGGTCGGCGAAGAGAAGGAACGAATAGAGTCGCCAGCTAGGCATTTTTATCCCGGAGGAAAGGTAATGCTGCGTAGACCTAAGAAAAGATGGATAAGACGGTTGCGAACCAGAGAAACTGAGAAAGGAGGTTGGTTACAACCTGGGAAGGTATTAGCACCCAGATTGTCCGCCGTACTCGACGGGATCCACGCTTGAAAGATTTGTGCTTAAAGGGGTAGTGTCAGTGCTATTTTGTGTGCAAAAGAGCTGAAAAAAGGATGTACAGGTGTTAGTGTAAAAGAAAGGTGAAATGTAATATGAGAGTGTCAGTGTAAGGAAAGAATGAAGCTCAAGACTATGAGACTTAAAGAATAATACTGGAAGGAGGGGGAATATACAGAGACTTTTGTTCGATAACAGTTAAGTTATGCCTACGTATCCTCTCGTGCAATGAGGAAGTCAAAACACCGTAGTTCGACTCAAAGAGACTGAAAGATGAATTGACTGATGAAATGCTCACTTGTCTATGCTCAAGTGTATGACCTGTCTGGCTCAGGTGCTAACTGTCTTGTATTAGACGGAAGAAGCGAGTTCTCGTTTGTGAGTGAAGATGATGAGAAAAGAATCCCGGAGGAGACGATTATTGTTTGTTTTTGTGTTTTCAATCTTTTATTGCTTTTTGGAGTTTGTCATAGGAGAATGAGTTTAAGCCTAAACCAAGGGTTAGTAAACTCATCACATCTTCCCTCTGGTTAGGGGTAATGAGAATACATTAAGTATGAAGTAAACACCTCACACTTAATCACCATGATATAGGATTAAGATCATTAACCTACTTGCATTTATTTAGATGTTTTTTGTTTTTTGTTTAGTGTTAAGTAATGAGTTTAAGCCATAATCAAAAATTTAATGGACCCATTACACTATCCTAATAGAAGGATAATAGATGAGAACATTTAAGCTGAAGAATACTCCTCAACTTAATCCATGATTAGGGATTAACCTCATGACAAAACAAAGCCTTGATTAAAGTGGATTTTAGTTAATGATAAGATTAAGAAATGGATTTTAGGGTTTGTAAGACAACTTGAGGGGGACTTGTCCATTAACACTAGGGTTAGTCCTTCTTAACCAATTAAGGAAGAATTAGAACCCTAATGCAAGGCCCAAGTTATAAGCTTGATGTCTTGATGATTATTAGGTGGATTGATTAAAGGGTCTAAACACATTAAGGGTTTAACACTTAGGATTAAAGTTATACACTCCATCCTAATAGAAGGATGCAGGCATAAGCTTAATCACAAAGCCTTAAAACCTTTAAGGTTTAGTCCTTGATTATGAGATGAGAAAAGAAGACACAAAGATGACACAAAGGTAAAACTAATGGGGGACTAATCAAACCCTAATTGTGATCATGCTTGGTTGTTCCTAGAGTTTATGAGGCTTGCAAAAGATCTTCAGGAGAAAAGCCACCAAGGAAAAAGCAGATGAAAGAAAAAGGAAGCAGAAGAAGCAAGTCAACTTACTTCACTTAAGAAGATAAGTTGCTTGAAGAAAGAAAGTGAGGAGGGAACATGAATGAGCAAGCTCACTCTAATACACAAGTAAAATGCAGAAATGATGCATAAGAGAGATGAGAAGAGATTATGAGAAGTGAAGGCAAATTCACTTCTCAATGACTTACCACCTGAAAAGTTAGTAACAAGAAGTGAGATGAGATGAAAATGAGATGAAATGCAATGATGCACACCAAAGTCAGAAGCATAAACATGATTTAAATGATGCTAAGAGATAAAGCAAACACATATCAAGAGATGAGGATGATCATACAAGGATGAGGATGCAAATGAAGCATGCTTTGAACCATAAAAGTTCATGAATGCATATGACATCAAATGAAAGCAAAAGCATGGAATATGCAATGATCAAACATGATTCTAATGTGTCCTAATATGTCTTAGAAGTCATGTGAATGTACAAAATGTTATGGCAAGTTCATGTATGCAAGCATATGGAAGATGAATGCAAATGAAGGCAAAAATTAGGGTTTACATACAATATACAATGCAAAATTCAAAATCAGAAGCAAATGACAAGATAAAAAATTGAAAATGGGATCAAAGGTACCCTAAACCTATACAAGTTCACTTTCCAAAGGAGGGGACCTAACTCTTAACCTAATGGGAGTTGTGATTTTCTCAAGTTAGCTAGGGTTTCCAGGCACCTCAAAAGGAAAAATGTACATCAAATTGAAAATGAAAGATAAATTCAAACCAATTTTACCCTAGAAACTACATGATATGAAGAATGCAATGTAAAAAGAACCAACATCAAACTCTTCAAGGTTAGGCAGAATGAATTTTTCTAAGTTAAGACAAAAATATTGACTTTTAAGAACTTTAATTCCAAGAAAAAATGTCAAAATAGGTCAAGAACCAAAAAGAAATTTGTTTGAAGAGTTTGATAATGTTTCTAAATGTATTAAAATGCAATGTGAATTTTTTTGTGATTTTTGGAAACTTAAATGCTTAACTCTCATTAACTAATTAAAATAAACATTAAAATATTTTTAAAATACGAAAATTATGCAAAAAATAAAATAAAAATTGTTTTTGGGTGGGGAAAAATATTTGAAATAAAAATGCTGAAGGAAATATTTTTATAATTTTTCTAAGTATTTTAAATTAAATGACAATGAAAATGAGATTAAAATGAAATTTAAATTGATTTAAATGGGAAGTATGCTGATCTGAGGGCCAAGATTCAAACCTAGGAGGCGGAAGTTGACTGGCGCGAGTTTTAGTGGCTGGGATTGATTCTGGCAAATTCAAATTTTAATCCTAATTAATTAATGTTAATGACTGGATTAGGGCTAAAACACAAGATCCAGGTCGTTCATAGCGCGCGGGAAAGCCAGATCAAGGGTCCAAATTTAAACTTGACTTAATTACAGGATTAGGGCTAAACCACCTTCAGGCGACCGGAACAGTGTTCCGGTCGTCTTCTCCGACGAGCCCAAACCCTAACTTCTCTCTCAGGCCATCAAACTCCAAATTTCTTGCACAAAAATGATCCTCCAACAACCCTAAACCTAAATCCCCAAGTAAAACTCATTTATTTCACACCATGAACACGAATCGAACAAAAATGTAAAAACGGGCAAAAGTTTCAGAGATCACATGCATGGTGGTTTCTCAACCATTTTCAAAAGTAATCATATCCCCATGATCAGGGGAGCATATAGAACCATAAAAGAACTTAAAAACTAGCTTCTGGGAAAAAAGTTCATCATGTTACCTGAGATGGGGCCCTCTGATTCTGAGCTTTCTGGGTCCTCCCTTGATGCAAGCCTACTCCTATGAACCTCCTGAAGATGATATGGAGCTTAGAAAACTTTGAGGATGGCTGGTTTTGAAGTTCCAGCTCTGGTATAGCAGGTTTTGAGGTTTTTGTATGTGATGTTTTTGGCTGTTTTGAGGGTTGATTCGTGTTCTATGGATGATATGTGATTTGCTGGTGTAGAATTAATGGAGGTTTTGTGGTTGTGGGAGAAGTTTCGAAGAGGAGAAGTTTTTGACAGTTTTTGGGAATCCTGGCTTATGGGAGGTTGCAGGCTTGTGTGTGTTGTGTTTTGGAATGCTTGAGGTCCACATATGAGGCTCTTATTGGGCAGAGGGTTGGTAGTGGCACAGTTTGATTGGCATGGGCAAAATGCAAAAAGTCAAGATTTTGTGTACCATAGGTATGGCTCGGGTCAGAGGAGATCTTAGGGCTTGTCCTGCTTCAACTTGAGTCAAGGAAGGCCTTTGGATCTAATTTTGTGAGCTGGATGGTCTTGATCAAGGGTCTTCAATGTTCTTGCATATTTCCCTCTTTGAATTTTCTTATGAACCAAGACAAAAAATCTTATGAATTCTTGGACAAAATGCAGCAAAATGAACCATGTGAAGTTGTTATGGTTGTCGCTCCCAAAGATTAGCATCCCGGTACAAGCGCGAACGATCGGCGAAAAGAGCAATGAGAACACACAGCCGTGAACTCACTGGAGATGAAAAGAGTCGCCAGCTGGGCATTTTTATCCCGGAGGAAAGGCAATGCTGCATAGACCTAGAAAGAGATGGATAAGACGGTCGCGAACCAGAGAGACTGAGAAAGGGGGTTGGTTACAACCTGGGAAGGTATTAGCACCCAGATTGTCTGTCGTACTCGACGGGATCCACGCTTAAAAGATTTGTGTTTTAAAGGGGTAGTGTCAGTGCAATATGTGTATAAAATAGCTGGAAGAGATGTACAGGTGTCAGTGTAAAAGAGAGTGAAGTGTGATATATACAGTGTCAGTGTGAGAATGAGAATGAAATGCTCAAGATCATGAGGCTATAAGAATGAAGCTGGAAGGAGGGGGAATGTACAGAGACTTTTGTTCGATAACCGTTAAGTTATGCCTACGTATCCTCTCGTGCAATGAGGAAGTCAGAACACCGTAGTTCGACCCAAAGAGACTGAAAGATGAATTGACTGGTGAACTGCTTGCTTGCCTATGCTCAAGTGTATGACCTGTCTGGCTCAGGTGCAAACTGTCTTGCATTAGACGGAAGAAGCAAGTTCTCGTTTATGAGTGAAGATGATGAGAAAAGAATCCCGGAGGAGACGATTATTGTTTGTTTTTGAGTTTTCAGTCTTTTATTTCTTTTTGGAGTTTGTCATAAGATAATGAGTTTAAACCTAAACCAATGGATTTAGTAAACTCATCACATCTTCCCTCTGATCAGGGGTAATGAGAATTACCTTAAGTGTGAAGTCAGATTCTCACACTTAATCACCTTTGGTGTAGGATTAAGATCATTAACCTACTTGTGATTATTTAGATGTTTTTGGTGTTTTTGTTTAGTGTTGAGTAATGAGGTTAAGCCATAGTCAAGGATTAAACAGACTCATTACACCATCCTAATAGAAGGATAATAGATGAGAATGTTTAAGCTGAGGAATGCTCCTCAACTTAATCCCTGGTTAGGGATTAAACTCATGACAAAACAAGCCTTTGGTTAAGTGAATTTTAGATTAATGGTATGATGATGAAGTGAGTTTTATTGTTTGTAAGACAACTTGAGGGGGACTTGTCCATTAACACTAGGGTTAGTCCTTCTTAACCACTTAAGGAAGAATTAGAACCCTAATGCAAGGCCCAAGTTACAAGTGTAATGTCTTGATACTTATTAAATGAATTGATTAAGAGATTTAAACACCTTAAGGGTTTAATACTTAGGATTAAAGTTATACACTCCATCCTAAGAGAAGGATGCAGGCATAAGCTTAATCAAAAAGTATTAAAGCCTTTAGGGTTTAGTCCCTGATTATGAGGTGAGAAGAGAAGACTCAAAGAGAGACACAAAGGTAAAAGCTAAGAGGGGAGACTAATCAAAACCCTAATCATTGTCATGCTTGGTTGATCCTAAGGTTTGTGAGGTTTGCAAGAACAATCTTCAGAAGAACCACCAGGAAGCAGATGAACAGGATCAAGAGAAGCAAAGTGACTTGCTTCATTCAAGAAGTCAAGTCACTTGAAGAAAGAAAGTGGGAGGAAGAAGAATGAGTAAGCTCAATCTCAAACACATATAAGAATGCAGCAATGGATGCAAGAGAGATGAAAAGAAAAGTTATGAGAAGTGAAGGCAAATTCACTTCTCAAGTTTACTTACCACCTGAAATGTTAGAAAGAAATGCAATGCAATGCTAAATGAGATGAAATGGTATGATGCAAAGCAAAACCAGAAGCATGTTGATGATGAAAATGATGTTATGAGGTGCTGCAAACATGAGGCAAGGCATGGGGATGTTCATACAAGATCATGAATGCAAATGATGCAAGTTAAGGAGCATGAACAAGCATGAAATGCTATGAAGTATACAAGGCAAATGACATGGCAATCAAGAGATGCAATGATCAAAGATGCTTCATACATGTCTTGAGATGTCAAATGAATCAAGAGAATGCACAAAATGCAATGACAAGCCATGTTGTGCAAGAGAATGCCAGAGGGATGCAAGAGAAGGCCCAAATTAGGGTTCATGGATCAAACATCAAACAAAAACCCAAAACAGAAGCAAACCCTAAGGTAAAAAATGAAAAATGCTACCCAAAGAAACCCTAAACCTATAGTATACCACTGCCCAAAGGGGAACTCTCAACTCTCAACCAAACTCAAGTTATGAATTTTCTAAGTTATTAGGGTTTTTTAGGGTTCTTAACAAAAGAAATGCCAAACAATTAGAAAATGCAAGATCAAATCATGGCCTTTTTACCCTAGAAACTACATGTTAAACATAAAACAAAGCAAAAAGAATCAATGTCTCAACCTTCACCAAAAGGCAGAAATGAATTTTCAAACATGTGATCAAAATAATGCATAAAAAATGATTTAATTTAATAAAAAATCCTCAAAATGCATCAAGATCAAAAAAGAAATTTGGTTTGAAGGTTGGACAATGTTTCTAAATGTCTTAGAACATTTCATGAATTTTTTTGTAATTTTTAAATACCTAAAAGTATTTTTAATTAATTAATTCCCATTAATCAATTAAAAATAATCTCTTAAATATTTAAAAATACTTTTTTATATGATAAAAATAAAATAAAAATATTTTTGGACCTTAGAAATTAATAAAACTTTAAAGAAAAAGTTTCATAATTTTTAAGGATTTTTTGCTATTTTAAAACAATTGTGCAAATTTAATGAGATAAAAATGAATTAAAAATTAAATAAAACTGAGGTAATCAGGATGGATGGCTGAGATGAGCCCAGGATTCAAACAGGTTGACCAGCGCGCAAATGGAGGGTGGGGATGCAATCTGACTCAATTAATTTAATTACGAATTAATTAAAGTTAAATAAGTGGATTAGGGTTAATGGAGAGATCCTGGCCTTCTATCTGCGCGCGAAGTCAAACAATTCCACGCAATCGATGGCTCAAATTCAAACTGAAATTAATGACTGGATTAAACCCTAAATACATTCAGGCGACCGGAGATGAGCTCCGGTCGTCTTCTCCGACCATCCAAAAACCCTAGTTTCTCATTCAGGCCACCCCATGCCAAATTAACTGCCCAGAAACATTCCCCACACTCCCTACAACCCAAATCCATGATCAAACATCATTTTACCAACAAGAACAACTTGAATCGAAACAAAACAAAAATGGGGCCAAACTTTCAGACATTCACCAAATGCTCATTTTCCCACCATTTTAAATTCTAAACACATCACAGTGATCCCCAGAGCATGTACTTTCAATTTGTAACCAAAAGAACAAGCTTTAAAAGTGTGAAGTTTGAGACTACCTGAGATGAAGAACTTGTGAATGTGAGCTCTTTTGGCCTTGCTTTGATGCAGAACCACTCCCCTGAACCCCTTGAAGCTAATGGAAAGCCTGGAATGAGCTTAGGCAAGCTGCTTTGAGAGATTCACTTCTGGTATAGCAGGAAATGCACTTTGTGTATAGGCTGTATTAAGTCAATGTGATGGATGGTTTGGACTCCTCTGAGTGTTCCTGATTTGTTGGTGAAGAGAGAAGAAGTGTTTGAGGGCTGTGTAGTGAGATTCGAAGGGAACTGGTTTGGAAAGTGAGAAATGGTGGAGCTCAGGTCAGGCTTGTTTCAGGCTTGAGCTTTGGTGGTTTTAGGCCTATGGGATGTGTGGAGTTGGGTGATGAAGAAAGCTTGAGTGTTTCTTGGCTGTGGAAGCAGATTCGATAGATTTTGCAATGTGGAGGGATTTTGTGAATGTTGTGTTCTGGCCAGCTTCAATGCTCAATGCTTAGCTATATTGTCTCCAACTTGTGTGGATAGACTGTGAGGCAGGTTAGTAGGGTGGCTGTGTACTGTGCCAAGAGTATGGGAGTCTTTTGCAAAAAGGTCAATTTTGTGTCATTGAGAGTATGGGTCATGGCAGCAGCAGGTTCAAGTCTTGTCTTGCTCCAGCTAGGGTTGAGGAGAGCCCTTGGATTGCTTGTGGCTGACTGCAACATGTGGATGACAAGCTATGCTAGTTTTTGCAACTTGACAACTTTGTACTTTCTCATGATTTTGTGCCATACACATGAAACAATGCTTGCTGATTTTTGTGGCATGGCACTTCTTTTAGTCATGGCAATGTTGAGAAATCAGCTAGTGATCACATAATTCCTTGAAGCATGAATTTGCCAAGAATCCTCTTTTTGCACACTTATGGAAATGCTTTATGGAACTTTTGAAAATCAAGGCAAACAATGAAGAATCCCTTGGGCCAATTCTGTTTTTTAGGGCATATGTGGTCATGTGATGAAGTTTTGAAGTCACTTTGAAGTCACTAGAATGCTTGATACATGAATTTGCAAGTTTTCCATTTAGTGCATAACTTGAAATTTAGTGATTTTTGCCAACTTTAACAAACCATAACTTTTGATCCAAGATGAATTAGATCATGTTCTTGTACTTTTTGAAAAGGGAAAGATGAGATCTACAACTTTCATGACCAAAGTTTTTCCATTTGAAGCCTTTTTGGACCAAGAATCAAAGCTTGAAAATTGACCTAAAATGATGCATTCTTGAAAAGTCAACTATGCCCAAAAAGTCAACATTTGCAAAAACCCTAAATTCTTGATTTCTATGAACTTCAACCTTCTCCCATGATCAAATAAAGATCATATACACTCAAAATGATGAGGATCACCCATTAGTTGGGTCACTGGGGGCCTCAGATGCCCTGATTTTGCACTGACTTGTCTGAAAAGTCAACTCTTGATCAGATGACTTCCCCATGGAATTTCTTCATGAAAATTGATATGCATACTCCCTATACCATATAGAGATCAATGGAAACAAGAATGACCAAAAAAAAAATTTGGAGTTATGGCCTCTGAAACCAAAACCCTAATTTTCAGTCAACTGTGTAGTTCAAACTGGCTCTGCATCACCTCAAACCCTAGCTCTTGTGATTTCTCTGCAATTTTGACTTTGAGGAGATGAAATATGATATAAGAACACACATGGACCACTTTGAATTGATTGGTAGCCTTTGGAATGCCTCAAGAAGCTTTGGGATTGCTCAGATCACAAACCCTATGTGCAGATGCCTTGAAAGCTATGCAGTGAATCAAAAATGAGATGTGAGGTGATATGATTGTGTTTATGCATATGAGGATGATCACAAGCCATGGTGAAATGGGTGAGGGCAAATTTGGGGTGTTTACAGCTGCCCCTATTCAAACATGAGTTAGCTGTGCAGGATGTAAGCGACGGCTTAACAGGCAAACAAGATAACTTGTGGTTGAATACCAAAGACAGTCCAAAATTTGCACTCACAGGATGAAGAAGAAAAGGGATATAGATTGTAAAGGAAAAATAAAGTATATTGTAAAGTACAGGCGACGGAGGACGACCGTCGAGCAGAGGAAGACTGCTGGGTAAAGTGGTATGCGAAGCAAAGCGATGACGGGGACGGCCGACATGCTGGTAAAGTGCAGGAAATAAAGCGACGACGGGGACGGCCGACATGCTGGGGATAAAAAGTAAAGCTAAGACGGGGACGGCCGACTAGCTGGGGAAAAACAAGTAAAGCTAAGACGGGGACGGCCGACTAGCTGGGGAAAAACAAGTAAAGCTAAGACGGGGACGGCCGACTAGCTGGGGAAAATAAAATCATGATGGGGACGGCCATCACGATAAAACTGTAAAATTTCTGAGGATTAATGGAACATGACGGGGACGACCATCAAGTTCATAAAGGTAAAGTAACCAACGATGGGGACGGCCATCGGGCTAAAAAGGAAAAGGGACCACGACGGGGACGGCCATCGGGTTAAAGAATAAATGAAATAACCAGATGATGGGGTACGGCCATCAAAGGTGAAGGACGATCACTTAGCAGGGGACGGCTGCTCTGTTGGGAATAAAAGAAATATGATGGGGACGGCCATCAGAGGTGGAGGACGACCACCTGGCAGGGTACGGCTGCCGAAAATATCAACGATGGGGGCGGCCATCGGATAGAAAAGGTCAACGATGGGGACGGCCATCGGACGAGCATGATGGAGGACGACCATCAAGAAGTGGAGGACGACCACTCAGCAGGGTACGGCTGCTCTCAGGGTTTCTCATAACACAGGACGAGTGTTAGATAACCAAAATCAACAATGGGGACGGCCATTGGATAAAGTTGATGAAGGACGATCATCAAAAGGCGGAGGACGACCACCTAGCAGGGGACGGCTGCTAAAATCAACGATGGGGACGGCCATCGGATGAGCATGATGGAGGACGACCATCAAGAAGTGGAGGACGACCACTCAGCAGGGTACGGCTGCTCTCAAAGGTATCATAACACAGGACGAGTGTTAGATAAAAATAAAAATTTGCTTTGTTGGCGATCTACTGGGGAGATAGTAAACACGGACGAGCGTTTACATCCAAGAAACAAAAGGTATAAGTGTTTGGGTATTGTGTATAGACTAAAGATGCGGACGAGCATCCTTAAGACTGTGATACGGACGAGTATCATGCAGAAACAAACTGACACATGTTCAAAGATGATGATACGGACGAGTACCAACTGGTTAACAGAGAACACGGACGAGTGTTGTATCTGGAGGGACTCTTCTGGGGAATAATAGACACGGACGAGTATCTATATTCAAGAAGACAAAGGTGTTTGACACAGTGTATGGATTAAAGATGCGGACGAGCATCCTTAAGACTATGATACGGACGAGTATCATGTAGAAACAAACACTAGACGCAATGTTCTGAGATAATGGTACGGACGAGTACCAACTGGTTAACAAAGAACAAGGACTACCGTCGAATCTGTGGGGATATGAGTGATAATGTATACAAGATACGGACGAGCATCTGCATAAGTGTACCAATGAGTAGTGAGTATTGTATATGAATGTTTATCTGCTAGGGGGAGTGACACGGACGAGTGTCAAGAGAGAAAAGTATAATATTAACAAGCGTCTGCTATACAAAGTCTAGGCGACTGCGCTGAGGATACGACACGGACGGGTGTCAAAAAGGGTGTATGTATAGGTATATGTGAGTGCAAAGAGGATGTCTTTGGCTTTCTGCTGGTGATATGACACGGACGGGTGTCAGGACGTATCTGTAATACAGGTGATCTTGTTCGTAAAGATGTTCAGGCGACTTTACTGGGGAATGATGACACGGACGGGTGCCAAAAGGTGTATATACTGGTGTTTGTAATTTGAAAGGGCAGCTGCTTTTGCTGGGACTCTGGTGGGGACTCTGGGGGAAAGTAATCTGCATTCTGATGAATGGTTACTAATCACAAGCGTTCAATTCACAACATGACTTATGATTATGCTATGTATTTGATTTTTGCCGTAATGCTCCGTATTAGACGGAATGCTACGCTCTGAGGGTATAATATGATGCGAATGCTATGATTATGCAAAGAGACAGATCCGGGATTCGGATCCCGTTGCTGTGAAGATCTCTGGTCGATCCGCTTGAAGTGAGCATCCCAGCTGGGGATGAGATCATTGGTAGATCCATTGATGCATCTGCTTGGGGATATATGTCACTGATTGACATAATCTTATAAATGAGAAACCCCGCTGGGGTTTGTAGAAGCTTTCTGTACTCTGTTGTGACTTCTTCGTGCGTCGCTCTTCTGGATAGAGGCCGAAGCTCTGTGGGGAGATGATTCCCTGATTTCTGTATTCTGTTGAGGAAGAAAGGCCACTCGGCTGGGGAAGCGAGAGGCAACTCAGCTGGGGAGAGCAACAAGAGGCAACTCAGCTGGGGATAGAGCATCTCGGATGCTGAGATTTAGTGTATGATGATTTGGCAGCTCCGCTGGGGAAATGGGCACCTTCTAGTGCCAGGTGGAAGATAAACCGAGTTGATAATGATTCGCCCACTTGCTGAGACGTAGCTTACATGCCCCAGGTTGCGTTCTGGATACCTGCAGTCCTGCAAAGGTAAGGAAACGTACAAAAGGTCCCGAGGTATCCCTCACTGGATTCTGTCATAGGAGTCAAGTACTTTCGAGAATAATCACATTCCCTGTAAGCATGTGTTTTTTTTCTTTTTATTTTTAGAGAAAGGCATCTGTACTTATGCAATTGTATTTTTAGAGATATCAGACAACTCTTTGCAAAACATAAATGTAAAAACGAAACATGACCGAAAATCTGATTTTATTAATTCATGTGCCCTGAATTGGCAAGATACAGTCAAGGAAACATATCTCCTGAAATGAAGAGATTGTTACAAATTGAGAAACAAAATGCTGGCGATGTTGACGACGCCTTGAGGAGCTTCCTCTCCTGCTATGACTCGTATGACAATGACGTTCTTCTCGTCTTGCTTTCTGGAGAGAGTTGATTCCGATTGAAGCTTGATCCTTTGTAGCTTACCAAGCTGTAAGTGATACAGACGAATTCAGAGTGCAGTTGTTCGCTTATTCCCTTATTTTGCATGGATCGCCCTTTCGGGTTTTCAATCCATCGGGATACCCATTTTTGCCTGAGCTGTCCAATGCGGCTTTTCAACTCAGCGGGCGTACATTTTTTATTCATTTATTTCCCTTATTTTTGCCCGAGTCTTTTATTCTGTTTTTGACTCGCCGGGATGCCCTATTTTTGCCTGGACTTACATTCTGTTCTTATGTCCAGCGGGTCATTTTATGCGAAGTATTTTTTAACTGCATCTGAATTCACAGGGGACGGGAAATCTTCACCATCCATGGTGCTGAGCATCAGTGCTCCACCAGAGAAAACTTTCTTTATGACGAATGGTCCTTCGTAATTTGGAGTCCATTTGCCCCTGTGGTCTGTATGAGGAGGGAGGATTCTTTTCAGCACAAGATCTCCCACTTGGTACTCTCGATGCCTGACTTTCTGATCGAAGGCCCTCTTCATTCTCTTCTGATATAACTGCCCATGGCAGATTGCAGCCAATCTTTTCTCTTCGATCAGACTCAGTTGCTCGTATCGGGACCGAACCCATTCTGCTTCACTCAGTTTAACATCCATCAATACCCGTAAGGAGGGTAATTCAACTTCAACAGGCAGGACTGCTTCCATACCATATACAAGCTGATACGGTGTTGCCCCAGTGGATGTTCTGATTGATGTGCGATACCCATGCAAGGCAAATGGTAGCATTTCGTGCCAGTCTTTGTAGGTGATTACCATCTTCTGCACAATCTTCTTGATATTCTTATTTGCTGCCTCTACAGCGCCATTCATCTTTGGCCTGTAAGGAGAAGAATTGTGATGTTGAATCTTGAAGTCCCGGCATAATTCTGCCATCATTTTATTGTTTAGGTTGGATCCATTATCAGTAATGATTCGCTCGGGCACTCCATACCGACAGATGATATCTCTTTTTAGGAATCGGGCCACCACTTGCCTTGTGACATTTGCATATGAGGCTGCTTCGACCCACTTCGTGAAATAATCGATGGCGACCAGGATGAATCTGTGGCCGTTTGAAGCAGTCGGCTCAATCTTGCCAATCATATCAATGCCCCACATGGCAAAGGGCCATGGTGAAGACATGATGTTCAAAGGATTCGGAGGCACATGCACTTTATCTGCGTAGATCTGGCATTTGTGACACTTTCTGGCGTAAGCACAACAGTCTGCATCCATTGTGATCCAGTAATAACCTGATCTTAGCAATTTCTTAGCCATGGCATGCCCTCCTGCATGGGTACCAAAAGATCCTTCGTGCACTTCATGCATCAGCAAATCTGCTTCCGTCTTGTCAACACATCTGAGGAGTATCATGTCAAAGTTCCTCTTGTATAAAGACCCATCAGCATTCAGGAAGAAACTACCAGCAAGCCTTCTCAAAGCCTTCTTATCATTGGAAGATGCCCCAGGTGGGTATGCTTGATCCTCCAAGAAGCACTTAATGTCATGGAACCAAGGCTTATCATCTTTTACAACATCCGCTGCGAATACATATGCTGGTCTGTCAAGTCTAGACACTGAAATCTGAGGTACAAAGTTGGCCGTTTGAACTTTGATCATGGATGAAATGGTAGCAAGAGCATCTGCAAACTGATTCTCGTCTCGCGGGATATACTCAAGCTTGACTGTTGTGAAGAAAGTCAGTAACCTTCTCGTATAATCCCTGTAAGGTATCAGATGATCTTGGTGGGTGTACCATTTCCCGTTGGTTTGATTGACTACCAAAGCTGAATCTCCGAATACGGTCAATGTCTTGATCCTGAGGTCAATAGCTTCCTCAAGACCCATAATGCAAGCTTCGTATTCAGCTTCGTTGTTAGTGCAGTTGAAAGTGAGTTTTGCCGAGAAAGGCATGTGAACTCCTTTGGGTGTAATGAGTACTGCACCAACACCACGGCCATTCATGTTAACAGCCCCGTCAAACATCATGGTCCATTCTTCTTCTGGGTCGGGCCCTTCAGTGTGAATAGGCTCTTCATGATCTTTTGATTTAATGAACATGATGTCTTCATCAGGGAAGTCAAACCTCATTGGCTGGTAATCGTCAATGGGTTGCTCAGCAAGATATTCAGATAGTACACTGCCCTTGATGGCTTTCTGAGATGTGTACTGTATGTCGTATTCTGTGAGAATCATCTGCCATCTTGCAACCCGTCCGGTAAGAGCTGGCTTCTCGAATATGTACTTGACTGGGTCCATTTTTGAGATTAACAAGGTAGTGTGGGTCAACATATACTGCCTTAGTCGGCGAGCAGCCCACGCTAAAGCACAGCAAGTTTTCTCGAGCAGTGAATAACGTTGTTCACAGTCGGTAAACTTTTTGCTTAGGTAGTAAATTGCATACTCTTTTCGACCAGACTCGTCATGCTGGCCCAGCACACACCCCATTGACTCTTCTAATACTGTCAAGTACATAATCAGAGGTCTTCCTTCGACTGGAGGCATGAGGATTGGAGGTTCTTGCAAATATTCCTTGATCTTGTCAAAAGCCTTCTGGCAATCTTCGTTCCACCTGACCGTTTGTTCTTTTCTTAGCAGCTTGAACAAGGGTTCACAGGTTGCCGTGAGGTGAGATATGAACCTTGAGATGTATTTCAGTCGACCTAAGAACCCTCGAACTTCTTTCTCAGTTTTCGGTGCAGGCATTTCTTGAATAGCCTTGACTTTATCAGGGTCAACCTCAATCCCTTTCTCGCTTACAATAAAGCCCAGCAGCTTACCGGATCGCACCCCGAATGTGCATTTGTTGGGGTTCAGCTTTAATTGATATTTCCTCAGACGCTTGAACAACTTCAACAGATTCACCAGGTGATCTTCCTCTGTAAGGGATTTGGCGATCATATCATCCACATAACATTCTATTTCCTTATGGATCATATCGTGGAATAATGTCACCATAGCCCGTTGATATGTTGCACCAGCATTCTTCAGTCCGAATGGCATCACTTTGTAACAGAACGTGCCCCAAGGTGTAATGAATGTTGTCTTCTCCATGTCTTCAGGTGACATCTTGATCTGATTATATCCTGAAAATCCATCCATGAAGGAGAATACCGAGAACTGAGCCGTATTATCCACCAATACGTCAATGTGAGGTAATGGGAAGTCATCTTTCGGGCTGGCTCTGTTCAGGTCCCGGTAATCAACACACATTCTTACCTTACCGTCCTTCTTAGGCACAGGTACTATGTTAGCAACCCACGGCGGATAGCTAGTCACAGCAAGGAACCCGGCGTCCCATTGCTTTTGTACCTCTTCCTTGATTTTCATAGCCATGTCTGGGCGAGTTCGGCGCAGCTTTTGTTTCACTGGTGGGCATTCTTCCCTCAAAGGCAGCTTGTGCACAACAATGTCGGTATCCAACCCTGGCATGTCTTGATACGACCAAGCAAACACATCCACATACTCTTGAAGTAGATCTATCAGTTGCTTCTTCACTGAGTCTTGCAGGCAGGCCCCGATCTTGACTTCTTTCACATTTTCCTCTGTACCAAGATTGATCACTTCAACCTTCTCCTGGTGAGGAGTAATAACCCTTTCCTCTTGTCTTAACAACCTGGCTAGTTCTTCAGGAAGCTCGTATTCTTTTTCAACCCCTTCTTCAGCTTGATTGATCGGATTGTCAAAGTCATACGATGTCATAGCCGTGCTGTTGTCGGTGCTGTCAGGAAGGCATTCTCTGCAAGGGTTAAGTTGGTTCCTTTTAGTGATTGATTTTAATCTTGCTTTAGAAAAAGGTGAAATGAAGTTATCATTTTGAAAACACCGCCATTTATTTTTTGTACAAAAAGAAAAATGGAAAAACAGTGAGCAGAAAAGAAAAAGACTCGTTTGCAAAAGATTGTCTGATATTTCATTAATTTAATCTTGTTTGCACAAAAGTACAGATGGCCCTGGTTACAAAATGAGTCTTGTCATCTTGGGCAAGATGCAAGACTTTGATGCATGCTTATAAAAAATACAGGAAATAATAATTACTCTGCTCGAGTAACACTTATAATTCCCTGGGAAGACCAGTTCGAGACACTGCTCCCCGGGATCTTCGGACGAATCCAATTCTCCAGATTGCGCCCCTCTTCCAGCTCGTCTTCCAGACAGTTGATAGCATCGGGGGTAAGCATTCCCCCACTGACAAAACCAGGCTCTCCAGCAGCCTTCACTTGATGTTGAGTTGGTCTGTAACCCAACCCAAATTTGTCCTTCTTTTCCTCCACAGCTAAGACCTTGCCCCAGCCTAGGGCCGTTCCTTCCTCAACAACCTTCCGGGCTTGTTGGTATGACGACATGGAGATCCCCGAAACAGCAGATGCTTCATTTACATTCAAGGCTTCAAAACCTTGGCTCATTGTTTCATGGATCTCTCCATCCATTTCAATATACTTGTAAGTAGCCAGATGGCTAACAAATATATCCTCCTCCCCGCAGATTGTGACAACTTGGCCTTCCCACTCATATTTTAACTTTTGGTGAAGGGTAGACGTTATTGCGCCGGCGGCGTGAATCCAGGGTCTACCCAACAAACAGCTGTAGGCGGGCTGAATGTCCATCACATAAAAGATAGTTTTAAAGGTCTGCGGGCCAATTGTCACGGGCAGCTCAATCTCTCCCAGAACCGATCTCTTCGAGCCATCAAAAGCTCTAACCACCAGGTTGCTGGGTCTCAATGCCAGTCCATCATATTCAAGCTTCACCAGAGCCTTCTTTGGTAAGACATTCAGGGATGATCCTGTGTCCACCAGCACATGTGAAAGGACAGCTCCTTTGCATTCCATGGTTATGTGCAAGGCTTTGTTGTGATTGCGGCCATCCACTGTCAGGTCAGAATTGGTAAACCCTAGCCCATTGCTAGCAGTAACATTCCCAACAACGGTTTCCAATTGGTTGACAGTAATCTCCTCGGGCACGTAAGCTGCGTGTAGTACTTTCAATAGTGCATTCCGATGGGCTTCGGAGCACATAAGCAGAGAGAGGATGGAGATTTTGGAAGGCGTCTGGTGAAGTTGATCCACAATTTTGTAATCACTCTTTTTGATGATCCTCATAAACTCATCAACTTCCTGATCGAATGGAGTCTTCAGGGTCTCTTTGGCAGCTGGATCTTCCTGCACCGGGCCTTTTCCTTTTGCCTTGGCAGCAGCTTCTGCTTCGGCAGTAGGTCTTTGGACTTGTGAAGCAAAGAGACGTCCGCTTCGGGTGAAGCCTCCGCCTCCGCCCACATTATCAATTTGTGGTGCAGGTGCTGCTGTTTCAAGAGTGATTCTTTTTCCCTCGCAATACAAGTCAGAGCCATAGTGCCAAGGGATGGCCCTATCGCTTTCATATGGTACAGGTCCAGGCACCGTGACGGTAACTGGACTGATTGCTGCTGCTGAAGGGACTGTTATTGTTTGTGGATCATAAAAGATTGTGACTGGTGCTCTAGTGGGAGCAGCACCTTCTGAATGGTAGGCGGAATTATTTTCTGGATCGTAGAATATGGTAACTGTGGAGACATCTTCATGATTGTTTGCTGGCGTTGTAGGAGGTTCCGTTGGAAGGACTGTTGCTGTTGTTGATGGAGAGTCGAAATGGAATGAAGCTGATGTGGTAGCAGGAGAAACTGTTGAAAACCGATCATTTGGAAGGACAGGTGAAATACTTGTTGATGTTGCTGATGAATTGTCGGGTACAATAGTTGCTGTATTTGTAGGAGGGTCTGAAACTGTTGTGGATGAAGTTGTCGGATTTGTTGGGAAGGATGTAGTGATCTGGAGTAGGCCACTCTGAATAAGGCTGTCAATGCCATTCCTCAAGTCCTCACACCCATTCCAAGAAATATTGCAGTAGGGGCATCCTAGTTCACACCCCGGAAATATATTGTTTTCACGGAGTTGAGCTTTGATTTCCACCAATGGTGTCCTGATCTGATCCACACTAGTTATTAAATGAGACGGTTGGTCTTCTTCAATAGCATTAATTCGAGGACCACCATGGTTTGGCATTGGGTTTTTATTGACATTGGGCGGAGGTGCAAAATTCAGAGCCTTGGAGTCCACCAAGTCTTGTACCTTCATATGCAGAGCCCTGCATTTTTCTGTACTGTGACCAGGTGCGTTTGAGTGAAAAGCACACCTAGCATTGGAGTCATAGTTTCTTGGTAGACTGTTGGGATCCGGAGGTGCCAACGTTCTTAGCTCAACTAGGTTGAGTTTCAGAAGTTGTGGCAGCAAGGCAGCATACGGCATTGGGATCGGGTCAATCACTCGGTTAGCTTGAGAGGGCCTCTGTTGGAATGGCCTTTGTTGATTGTTGTTGTTGGTATTGTTGCTGTTGTAGTTTCTTGGAGGATACTGATTCTGATGATACTGAGGTTGTTGTTGGAAGTTTTGTTGAGGAGGTTGATAGACTGGCTTTGGATGAGCTGGAGCAGGGATGGTGACTGCTGCTATTGACCTTTGAGCATATTGGGGCCTACCCCTGTTGGTGTGAATGGCATTGGTCTCGCCAGTTCTTCTCGGGCCTGCAAAAGGCTTTCTTGTACCACTGGACGAGCTTGCACCACTATCAGATATCTTACCCATTTTTAACAGGCTTTCAATTCTCTCCCCAGCTATGACAACATCTGCGAAGCTGGTGGAAGAGAAAGCAGCCAACCTGTCAATATACGTTCCCTGAAGAGTATTCATAAAGATGTCTGCCATTTCCCTTTCAGACATAGGGGGTTGAACGGCAGCAGCCAATTGCCTCCATCTCTGAGCATATTCTCTGAAGCTCTCCCTCGAAGACTGTGACATTCCCATTAGGAGGGTCCTGTTGGGTGCCATATCTAGATTATACTGATACTGTCTGATGAAGGCCTCTGCCAGGTCCTTCCAGCATCTCACAGTTGCCCTTGTCAAATGGGAATACCATTCCCTTGATGCTCCAATCAAGCTATCTTCGAAGTAGAACATCCAAAGTTTCTCATCCATTGTATAGGCCTTCAGCCTTCCCAGAAATGATTGCAGATGAGTCCGGGGGCACGAAGTCCCATTATACTTTTCGAAACAAGGAGGCTTGAACTTATGAGGGATCCTGACCCCATCAACCAAACCCATGTCCATGACGTCGAAGCCCAAAGAATTTTGAGATTCTAAAGACCTTAACTTCTCAGCTATTTCATCCAATCTCCTATCATAAGCATCCTCTCCGGCACCCATTACTGTAAATTGGTCCTCCTGAGGATCTTCTTGAAGTACCCTGGCTGCTGTGGCTGTCCCTTGGATGTTTGCAGGGATATTAATCTCAGGATGTAGATGTGGACCAAACACAGGGGGATTCACATGTGGTTGCACCCTTTCATTATTACTGGTGCCTGCAGTCCCTACATGAGGCTCCTCTGGATTTTGCCTCTCAACCATAGCCCTCAGTCTCTCCTGGCTCTGAGCCATGTTGTTCATAACCTCCATGAACTGCGTCATCTGTGTTCTCATCTCCAATCTTTCATTGGCTAGCTGATTTCTGACATCAGCAAGATCTTGTTGAACTTGATCCATCTGAATTCCCGGAAGGTTGTTTCTAGTTGGGTACCTGTGAGGCCTGTTGAGAGGAAATACCCGGCGGCGAGCAATAATTCCTGAGATTTACAACAGAGGTTAGTAACAATAAGAACAAAACCTACAAAACAAACAGAAAGGTTAGTATGCAATGCAGTTGTGCTTATTTGCTCTCAAGGCATCCGGTTTGGTCTTCAGTTTTGACCCTTCCAGACCCTTGATGATGATGCTGTTGAAGTTGCTTTTGATGTGAACCCAGATAGAAAACAACACAAATATATTACAAAGGTGAAATAATACAATTTGTTCTTTTTACAACACAAACCCTCAAAGGGGCCAAAATACATCACAAAAGCAAAAGTACAAGGAAAAGGAACAACAACAAGCAAATGATCAAACTCCAAGGCCAAACTCATCCTCACGAACTTCCTTGAGAAGTGCTTCGGTCACAGGATCAGCCGGACGCTCCGTGAGACTTCTGATGAGAAGGTTTCTTGTTGCAACAGCTGCAGTCAATTTCTTGCTCTGACTTTGGTCCTTAGACTTCTTCAATCCTGCTTTGATTTTCAGCTCTGATATCTCCTCCTGGGCTGCTGCCAGGGCTTTTTCCATCTGCTCCATCTTGTCTTGAGCTCTCTTGTCTTCTAGAGTACGGGCCTCAGTGATCCGGACCCACCTGGCCTGACTCTCTTTCAAATACAAGTCTGTTCTTGCTCTCTGAAACTGGGCTTCTTTGTAAGCATTCTTCAGAATCTGCTCACCAGCTTTAGACTTGTTGATATACTCCCCAGACTTCTCAATCTTAGTCAAGTGTTCCACCCTCAATTTCTCCAATCTTTCAATCTCCCTCACACCTTCACTCCTCTCTCTGAGGGTCTTCTGCAAGGCTTGAGTTAACTTCTCATTTCTTTCCTTCAAACTCTCAAACTCCTCCAAACTGATAGTGGCAGGGGGTGGTGCTGAAGATGACTCAGGCATGTCTTCTATGGTGAAGGGCATTCCAGAGAATTGGGCCCTAGCATGGGACCACTCATAATATTGGACTGATGCCACATTATTGCACTTCCCCAGAATGGTGATTCCCTTAGTTTGAACATGATCCCAGGCCCAGGCAGCCTGCCTAACAACAGTCAAACTGATCTTGTTCTCACAGTAGAGGGTCTCCACCAAATCTTGTTCCCTAGGAGTATGAACCAGTGCATAGCCCAATTGTCTCCTGAACAGCAGAGGGTTGTAGTTGATGCTTCCCTTAACTCCTATCAAAGGCACATTGGGAAAGTGCCCACAGCTGGTGATCATATCTCTGCCCTTGGTGCTCTGAGTACACCATCTGATATCTGCTGAAGTTAGGACAGTGAGTCTCTTAGCCCAGTTGCTTTGCTGATGAGGGTTTAGAAATGCATCTGTCCTGGGTAGATGCCTGAGGAGCCAAGCATGGAATAATGGAGCACAAATCCTCACTAATCTTCCCCTTTGCTTCTCATTTCTCTGATGTACTGAGTAATAGAGATCACCCAGTAAAGTTGGCACTGGGTTCTTCAGGATGAACAGATGGATTGCATTCTTGCTAATGAATCGAGGCTCATCTGCAAACAACACAATTCCATATACACTTAAGGCCAACAGAGCACAAACTGCTTTCCACTCCCCCAAGGAGGCCTTCAAACTAGCTTGAGAAATCAGGAAGTCCAGATGAAATCCAAGGATCCCAGCTTTAGAGGTCAAGTGTTGTTCAATCAACAGAGGTTCCAGGTGCAAAGCTTTTGCTATCTCTCCATTGCTGGGAAAGACCATTTCAGGGTTGAAAGGGATTTCTCTCTTGATAGGCAAACCAACCAAATATGAGTATTCTTCCAAAAGAGGACCCAACTGAAAGTCTTGAAAGGTGAAACATCTCAATGGAGGATCATAAAACTGAATGCAGGTGTGGATGAGGCTCCTCTGAGAAGGGTCCAGATCCATAACCATGTCCAGTATATCTCCATAACTCTCCCTGAACAAAGGAATGTGATCTGGAGTGATCAGGGTTTGGATCCTCCTGATGTCTGATAAGTCTGGTTGGAAGAAATGATAGGTGATGTTGCTTTTCTTTGGAGCCATGATGCTGAAGACTGAGTAGAGTGCTGATGAAGATGCTGAAAGAGTGAACCACTGATTGGCTGGTGCTAATAACTGAAGTATATGGCTGACAAACTGATGCAAGTGCTGGTGGAGATAGGTCAAAACTGCAGATGGGGTCAAAACCAAAACCAGGGATGAAGGTGGATACCCTGAAACACAAATAAGCACATGTTAATATGATGCAATGAGTATGTATGCAAATGAAATGCAAGGGTTTGTGACTGAGCTGGATCTGATAAACTGCCTTGGTATAGATCCATGGGTGTTCAAGAATTCCAGATGGAGGTCTATAAATCCAGTAACCAGGGTGGGGGACTCAAATAAAGAGCCACAAGTCCAAGGTTTTAGAATCACAAGAACTATCCAACATGGAGCATTCTTAACAAAGTCAAAGTAACAGGGTATTCTGAGGTCAAGGTACCTGCAAACCTGTAAACAGCCCAACCCCCTCACAGGTGATGATCTAAAACAAGGATCCTCAGACTTGGACCAGTTATGGGAAGTGTAAACACTTCCAACCCGGAGGTACAGTGTTTACAATAACCATAAAAGTTCCTCCTCTAATTCACCTCAGTTTCTGAAGGTTAATACTAAAAGGTCATCCAGACTTAGCAAGCTTCCCAGATAGCCCTAGCATTGCAGGAAATCTGCAACACAGAGTTCTCAAGAAGAAACCCATATCTGAACCGTGTTTCATATTCCCGCACCAGACCGAAATGGAATGGGAAAGAATATGATTCACTCTAGCCTAGGTGTCACTCAGGTCCCAGGTATAGGACCTTAACTCTCAATGGAACACCCACCCACCAAAGAAAAAACCAGATCCAGCCAGCACAGTATGACAGTATGAAAAATATAAAGCTATAAAGAAGGCAATAAATCAACTGTACATAAAGCAATAAACAAAATACAAATATACAAACACAAATAAGCACATAACACCCCAGTAAACACAAATCAAACAAGCGCTAGGAGGAACCCACAAAAAGAACCAGAAGCCCTGGTTGCAATATAAGGTTCCCCAGCAGAGTCGCCAAGCTGTCGCTCCCAAAGATTAGCATCCCGGTACAAGCGCGAACGATCGGCGAAAAGAGCAATGAGAACACACAGCCGTGAACTCACTGGAGATGAAAAGAGTCGCCAGCTGGGCATTTTTATCCCGGAGGAAAGGCAATGCTGCATAGACCTAGAAAGAGATGGATAAGACGGTCGCGAACCAGAGAGACTGAGAAAGGGGGTTGGTTACAACCTGGGAAGGTATTAGCACCCAGATTGTCCGTCGTACTCGACGGGATCCACGCTTAAAAGATTTGTGTTTTAAAGGGGTAGTGTCAGTGCAATATGTGTATAAAATAGCTGGAAGAGATGTACAGGTGTCAGTGTAAAAGAGAGTGAAGTGTGATATATACAGTGTCAGTGTGAGAATGAGAATGAAATGCTCAAGATCATGAGGCTATAAGAATGAAGCTGGAAGGAGGGGGAATGTACAGAGACTTTTGTTCGATAACCGTTAAGTTATGCCTACGTATCCTCTCGTGCAATGAGGAAGTCAGAACACCGTAGTTCGACCCAAAGAGACTGAAAGATGAATTGACTGGTGAACTGCTTGCTTGCCTATGCTCAAGTGTATGACCTGTCTGGCTCAGGTGCAAACTGTCTTGCATTAGACGGAAGAAGCAAGTTCTCGTTTATGAGTGAAGATGATGAGAAAAGAATCCCGGAGGAGACGATTATTGTTTGTTTTTGAGTTTTCAGTCTTTTATTTCTTTTTGGAGTTTGTCATAAGATAATGAGTTTAAACCTAAACCAATGGATTTAGTAAACTCATCACATCTTCCCTCTGATCAGGGGTAATGAGAATTACCTTAAGTGTGAAGTCAGATTCTCACACTTAATCACCTTTGGTGTAGGATTAAGATCATTAACCTACTTGTGATTATTTAGATGTTTTTGGTGTTTTTGTTTAGTGTTGAGTAATGAGGTTAAGCCATAGTCAAGGATTAAACAGACTCATTACACCATCCTAATAGAAGGATAATAGATGAGAATGTTTAAGCTGAGGAATGCTCCTCAACTTAATCCCTGGTTAGGGATTAAACTCATGACAAAACAAGCCTTTGGTTAAGTGAATTTTAGATTAATGGTATGATGATGAAGTGAGTTTTATTGTTTGTAAGACAACTTGAGGGGGACTTGTCCATTAACACTAGGGTTAGTCCTTCTTAACCACTTAAGGAAGAATTAGAACCCTAATGCAAGGCCCAAGTTACAAGTGTAATGTCTTGATACTTATTAAATGAATTGATTAAGAGATTTAAACACCTTAAGGGTTTAATACTTAGGATTAAAGTTATACACTCCATCCTAAGAGAAGGATGCAGGCATAAGCTTAATCAAAAAGTATTAAAGCCTTTAGGGTTTAGTCCCTGATTATGAGGTGAGAAGAGAAGACTCAAAGAGAGACACAAAGGTAAAAGCTAAGAGGGGAGACTAATCAAAACCCTAATCATTGTCATGCTTGGTTGATCCTAAGGTTTGTGAGGTTTGCAAGAACAATCTTCAGAAGAACCACCAGGAAGCAGATGAACAGGATCAAGAGAAGCAAAGTGACTTGCTTCATTCAAGAAGTCAAGTCACTTGAAGAAAGAAAGTGGGAGGAAGAAGAATGAGTAAGCTCAATCTCAAACACATATAAGAATGCAGCAATGGATGCAAGAGAGATGAAAAGAAAAGTTATGAGAAGTGAAGGCAAATTCACTTCTCAAGTTTACTTACCACCTGAAATGTTAGAAAGAAATGCAATGCAATGCTAAATGAGATGAAATGGTATGATGCAAAGCAAAACCAGAAGCATGTTGATGATGAAAATGATGTTATGAGGTGCTGCAAACATGAGGCAAGGCATGGGGATGTTCATACAAGATCATGAATGCAAATGATGCAAGTTAAGGAGCATGAACAAGCATGAAATGCTATGAAGTATACAAGGCAAATGACATGGCAATCAAGAGATGCAATGATCAAAGATGCTTCATACATGTCTTGAGATGTCAAATGAATCAAGAGAATGCACAAAATGCAATGACAAGCCATGTTGTGCAAGAGAATGCCAGAGGGATGCAAGAGAAGGCCCAAATTAGGGTTCATGGATCAAACATCAAACAAAAACCCAAAACAGAAGCAAACCCTAAGGTAAAAAATGAAAAATGCTACCCAAAGAAACCCTAAACCTATAGTATACCACTGCCCAAAGGGGAACTCTCAACTCTCAACCAAACTCAAGTTATGAATTTTCTAAGTTATTAGGGTTTTTTAGGGTTCTTAACAAAAGAAATGCCAAACAATTAGAAAATGCAAGATCAAATCATGGCCTTTTTACCCTAGAAACTACATGTTAAACATAAAACAAAGCAAAAAGAATCAATGTCTCAACCTTCACCAAAAGGCAGAAATGAATTTTCAAACATGTGATCAAAATAATGCATAAAAAATGATTTAATTTAATAAAAAATCCTCAAAATGCATCAAGATCAAAAAAGAAATTTGGTTTGAAGGTTGGACAATGTTTCTAAATGTCTTAGAACATTTCATGAATTTTTTTGTAATTTTTAAATACCTAAAAGTATTTTTAATTAATTAATTCCCATTAATCAATTAAAAATAATCTCTTAAATATTTAAAAATACTTTTTTATATGATAAAAATAAAATAAAAATATTTTTGGACCTTAGAAATTAATAAAACTTTAAAGAAAAAGTTTCATAATTTTTAAGGATTTTTTGCTATTTTAAAACAATTGTGCAAATTTAATGAGATAAAAATGAATTAAAAATTAAATAAAACTGAGGTAATCAGGATGGATGGCTGAGATGAGCCCAGGATTCAAACAGGTTGACCAGCGCGCAAATGGAGGGTGGGGATGCAATCTGACTCAATTAATTTAATTACGAATTAATTAAAGTTAAATAAGTGGATTAGGGTTAATGGAGAGATCCTGGCCTTCTATCTGCGCGCGAAGTCAAACAATTCCACGCAATCGATGGCTCAAATTCAAACTGAAATTAATGACTGGATTAAACCCTAAATACATTCAGGCGACCGGAGATGAGCTCCGGTCGTCTTCTCCGACCATCCAAAAACCCTAGTTTCTCATTCAGGCCACCCCATGCCAAATTAACTGCCCAGAAACATTCCCCACACTCCCTACAACCCAAATCCATGATCAAACATCATTTTACCAACAAGAACAACTTGAATCGAAACAAAACAAAAATGGGGCCAAACTTTCAGACATTCACCAAATGCTCATTTTCCCACCATTTTAAATTCTAAACACATCACAGTGATCCCCAGAGCATGTACTTTCAATTTGTAACCAAAAGAACAAGCTTTAAAAGTGTGAAGTTTGAGACTACCTGAGATGAAGAACTTGTGAATGTGAGCTCTTTTGGCCTTGCTTTGATGCAGAACCACTCCCCTGAACCCCTTGAAGCTAATGGAAAGCCTGGAATGAGCTTAGGCAAGCTGCTTTGAGAGATTCACTTCTGGTATAGCAGGAAATGCACTTTGTGTATAGGCTGTATTAAGTCAATGTGATGGATGGTTTGGACTCCTCTGAGTGTTCCTGATTTGTTGGTGAAGAGAGAAGAAGTGTTTGAGGGCTGTGTAGTGAGATTCGAAGGGAACTGGTTTGGAAAGTGAGAAATGGTGGAGCTCAGGTCAGGCTTGTTTCAGGCTTGAGCTTTGGTGGTTTTAGGCCTATGGGATGTGTGGAGTTGGGTGATGAAGAAAGCTTGAGTGTTTCTTGGCTGTGGAAGCAGATTCGATAGATTTTGCAATGTGGAGGGATTTTGTGAATGTTGTGTTCTGGCCAGCTTCAATGCTCAATGCTTAGCTATATTGTCTCCAACTTGTGTGGATAGACTGTGAGGCAGGTTAGTAGGGTGGCTGTGTACTGTGCCAAGAGTATGGGAGTCTTTTGCAAAAAGGTCAATTTTGTGTCATTGAGAGTATGGGTCATGGCAGCAGCAGGTTCAAGTCTTGTCTTGCTCCAGCTAGGGTTGAGGAGAGCCCTTGGATTGCTTGTGGCTGACTGCAACATGTGGATGACAAGCTATGCTAGTTTTTGCAACTTGACAACTTTGTACTTTCTCATGATTTTGTGCCATACACATGAAACAATGCTTGCTGATTTTTGTGGCATGGCACTTCTTTTAGTCATGGCAATGTTGAGAAATCAGCTAGTGATCACATAATTCCTTGAAGCATGAATTTGCCAAGAATCCTCTTTTTGCACACTTATGGAAATGCTTTATGGAACTTTTGAAAATCAAGGCAAACAATGAAGAATCCCTTGGGCCAATTCTGTTTTTTAGGGCATATGTGGTCATGTGATGAAGTTTTGAAGTCACTTTGAAGTCACTAGAATGCTTGATACATGAATTTGCAAGTTTTCCATTTAGTGCATAACTTGAAATTTAGTGATTTTTGCCAACTTTAACAAACCATAACTTTTGATCCAAGATGAATTAGATCATGTTCTTGTACTTTTTGAAAAGGGAAAGATGAGATCTACAACTTTCATGACCAAAGTTTTTCCATTTGAAGCCTTTTTGGACCAAGAATCAAAGCTTGAAAATTGACCTAAAATGATGCATTCTTGAAAAGTCAACTATGCCCAAAAAGTCAACATTTGCAAAAACCCTAAATTCTTGATTTCTATGAACTTCAACCTTCTCCCATGATCAAATAAAGATCATATACACTCAAAATGATGAGGATCACCCATTAGTTGGGTCACTGGGGGCCTCAGATGCCCTGATTTTGCACTGACTTGTCTGAAAAGTCAACTCTTGATCAGATGACTTCCCCATGGAATTTCTTCATGAAAATTGATATGCATACTCCCTATACCATATAGAGATCAATGGAAACAAGAATGACCAAAAAAAAAATTTGGAGTTATGGCCTCTGAAACCAAAACCCTAATTTTCAGTCAACTGTGTAGTTCAAACTGGCTCTGCATCACCTCAAACCCTAGCTCTTGTGATTTCTCTGCAATTTTGACTTTGAGGAGATGAAATATGATATAAGAACACACATGGACCACTTTGAATTGATTGGTAGCCTTTGGAATGCCTCAAGAAGCTTTGGGATTGCTCAGATCACAAACCCTATGTGCAGATGCCTTGAAAGCTATGCAGTGAATCAAAAATGAGATGTGAGGTGATATGATTGTGTTTATGCATATGAGGATGATCACAAGCCATGGTGAAATGGGTGAGGGCAAATTTGGGGTGTTTACAGCTGCCCCTATTCAAACATGAGTTAGCTGTGCAGGATGTAAGCGACGGCTTAACAGGCAAACAAGATAACTTGTGGTTGAATACCAAAGACAGTCCAAAATTTGCACTCACAGGATGAAGAAGAAAAGGGATATAGATTGTAAAGGAAAAATAAAGTATATTGTAAAGTACAGGCGACGGAGGACGACCGTCGAGCAGAGGAAGACTGCTGGGTAAAGTGGTATGCGAAGCAAAGCGATGACGGGGACGGCCGACATGCTGGTAAAGTGCAGGAAATAAAGCGACGACGGGGACGGCCGACATGCTGGGGATAAAAAGTAAAGCTAAGACGGGGACGGCCGACTAGCTGGGGAAAAACAAGTAAAGCTAAGACGGGGACGGCCGACTAGCTGGGGAAAAACAAGTAAAGCTAAGACGGGGACGGCCGACTAGCTGGGGAAAATAAAATCATGATGGGGACGGCCATCACGATAAAACTGTAAAATTTCTGAGGATTAATGGAACATGACGGGGACGACCATCAAGTTCATAAAGGTAAAGTAACCAACGATGGGGACGGCCATCGGGCTAAAAAGGAAAAGGGACCACGACGGGGACGGCCATCGGGTTAAAGAATAAATGAAATAACCAGATGATGGGGTACGGCCATCAAAGGTGAAGGACGATCACTTAGCAGGGGACGGCTGCTCTGTTGGGAATAAAAGAAATATGATGGGGACGGCCATCAGAGGTGGAGGACGACCACCTGGCAGGGTACGGCTGCCGAAAATATCAACGATGGGGGCGGCCATCGGATAGAAAAGGTCAACGATGGGGACGGCCATCGGACGAGCATGATGGAGGACGACCATCAAGAAGTGGAGGACGACCACTCAGCAGGGTACGGCTGCTCTCAGGGTTTCTCATAACACAGGACGAGTGTTAGATAACCAAAATCAACAATGGGGACGGCCATTGGATAAAGTTGATGAAGGACGATCATCAAAAGGCGGAGGACGACCACCTAGCAGGGGACGGCTGCTAAAATCAACGATGGGGACGGCCATCGGATGAGCATGATGGAGGACGACCATCAAGAAGTGGAGGACGACCACTCAGCAGGGTACGGCTGCTCTCAAAGGTATCATAACACAGGACGAGTGTTAGATAAAAATAAAAATTTGCTTTGTTGGCGATCTACTGGGGAGATAGTAAACACGGACGAGCGTTTACATCCAAGAAACAAAAGGTATAAGTGTTTGGGTATTGTGTATAGACTAAAGATGCGGACGAGCATCCTTAAGACTGTGATACGGACGAGTATCATGCAGAAACAAACTGACACATGTTCAAAGATGATGATACGGACGAGTACCAACTGGTTAACAGAGAACACGGACGAGTGTTGTATCTGGAGGGACTCTTCTGGGGAATAATAGACACGGACGAGTATCTATATTCAAGAAGACAAAGGTGTTTGACACAGTGTATGGATTAAAGATGCGGACGAGCATCCTTAAGACTATGATACGGACGAGTATCATGTAGAAACAAACACTAGACGCAATGTTCTGAGATAATGGTACGGACGAGTACCAACTGGTTAACAAAGAACAAGGACTACCGTCGAATCTGTGGGGATATGAGTGATAATGTATACAAGATACGGACGAGCATCTGCATAAGTGTACCAATGAGTAGTGAGTATTGTATATGAATGTTTATCTGCTAGGGGGAGTGACACGGACGAGTGTCAAGAGAGAAAAGTATAATATTAACAAGCGTCTGCTATACAAAGTCTAGGCGACTGCGCTGAGGATACGACACGGACGGGTGTCAAAAAGGGTGTATGTATAGGTATATGTGAGTGCAAAGAGGATGTCTTTGGCTTTCTGCTGGTGATATGACACGGACGGGTGTCAGGACGTATCTGTAATACAGGTGATCTTGTTCGTAAAGATGTTCAGGCGACTTTACTGGGGAATGATGACACGGACGGGTGCCAAAAGGTGTATATACTGGTGTTTGTAATTTGAAAGGGCAGCTGCTTTTGCTGGGACTCTGGTGGGGACTCTGGGGGAAAGTAATCTGCATTCTGATGAATGGTTACTAATCACAAGCGTTCAATTCACAACATGACTTATGATTATGCTATGTATTTGATTTTTGCCGTAATGCTCCGTATTAGACGGAATGCTACGCTCTGAGGGTATAATATGATGCGAATGCTATGATTATGCAAAGAGACAGATCCGGGATTCGGATCCCGTTGCTGTGAAGATCTCTGGTCGATCCGCTTGAAGTGAGCATCCCAGCTGGGGATGAGATCATTGGTAGATCCATTGATGCATCTGCTTGGGGATATATGTCACTGATTGACATAATCTTATAAATGAGAAACCCCGCTGGGGTTTGTAGAAGCTTTCTGTACTCTGTTGTGACTTCTTCGTGCGTCGCTCTTCTGGATAGAGGCCGAAGCTCTGTGGGGAGATGATTCCCTGATTTCTGTATTCTGTTGAGGAAGAAAGGCCACTCGGCTGGGGAAGCGAGAGGCAACTCAGCTGGGGAGAGCAACAAGAGGCAACTCAGCTGGGGATAGAGCATCTCGGATGCTGAGATTTAGTGTATGATGATTTGGCAGCTCCGCTGGGGAAATGGGCACCTTCTAGTGCCAGGTGGAAGATAAACCGAGTTGATAATGATTCGCCCACTTGCTGAGACGTAGCTTACATGCCCCAGGTTGCGTTCTGGATACCTGCAGTCCTGCAAAGGTAAGGAAACGTACAAAAGGTCCCGAGGTATCCCTCACTGGATTCTGTCATAGGAGTCAAGTACTTTCGAGAATAATCACATTCCCTGTAAGCATGTGTTTTTTTTCTTTTTATTTTTAGAGAAAGGCATCTGTACTTATGCAATTGTATTTTTAGAGATATCAGACAACTCTTTGCAAAACATAAATGTAAAAACGAAACATGACCGAAAATCTGATTTTATTAATTCATGTGCCCTGAATTGGCAAGATACAGTCAAGGAAACATATCTCCTGAAATGAAGAGATTGTTACAAATTGAGAAACAAAATGCTGGCGATGTTGACGACGCCTTGAGGAGCTTCCTCTCCTGCTATGACTCGTATGACAATGACGTTCTTCTCGTCTTGCTTTCTGGAGAGAGTTGATTCCGATTGAAGCTTGATCCTTTGTAGCTTACCAAGCTGTAAGTGATACAGACGAATTCAGAGTGCAGTTGTTCGCTTATTCCCTTATTTTGCATGGATCGCCCTTTCGGGTTTTCAATCCATCGGGATACCCATTTTTGCCTGAGCTGTCCAATGCGGCTTTTCAACTCAGCGGGCGTACATTTTTTATTCATTTATTTCCCTTATTTTTGCCCGAGTCTTTTATTCTGTTTTTGACTCGCCGGGATGCCCTATTTTTGCCTGGACTTACATTCTGTTCTTATGTCCAGCGGGTCATTTTATGCGAAGTATTTTTTAACTGCATCTGAATTCACAGGGGACGGGAAATCTTCACCATCCATGGTGCTGAGCATCAGTGCTCCACCAGAGAAAACTTTCTTTATGACGAATGGTCCTTCGTAATTTGGAGTCCATTTGCCCCTGTGGTCTGTATGAGGAGGGAGGATTCTTTTCAGCACAAGATCTCCCACTTGGTACTCTCGATGCCTGACTTTCTGATCGAAGGCCCTCTTCATTCTCTTCTGATATAACTGCCCATGGCAGATTGCAGCCAATCTTTTCTCTTCGATCAGACTCAGTTGCTCGTATCGGGACCGAACCCATTCTGCTTCACTCAGTTTAACATCCATCAATACCCGTAAGGAGGGTAATTCAACTTCAACAGGCAGGACTGCTTCCATACCATATACAAGCTGATACGGTGTTGCCCCAGTGGATGTTCTGATTGATGTGCGATACCCATGCAAGGCAAATGGTAGCATTTCGTGCCAGTCTTTGTAGGTGATTACCATCTTCTGCACAATCTTCTTGATATTCTTATTTGCTGCCTCTACAGCGCCATTCATCTTTGGCCTGTAAGGAGAAGAATTGTGATGTTGAATCTTGAAGTCCCGGCATAATTCTGCCATCATTTTATTGTTTAGGTTGGATCCATTATCAGTAATGATTCGCTCGGGCACTCCATACCGACAGATGATATCTCTTTTTAGGAATCGGGCCACCACTTGCCTTGTGACATTTGCATATGAGGCTGCTTCGACCCACTTCGTGAAATAATCGATGGCGACCAGGATGAATCTGTGGCCGTTTGAAGCAGTCGGCTCAATCTTGCCAATCATATCAATGCCCCACATGGCAAAGGGCCATGGTGAAGACATGATGTTCAAAGGATTCGGAGGCACATGCACTTTATCTGCGTAGATCTGGCATTTGTGACACTTTCTGGCGTAAGCACAACAGTCTGCATCCATTGTGATCCAGTAATAACCTGATCTTAGCAATTTCTTAGCCATGGCATGCCCTCCTGCATGGGTACCAAAAGATCCTTCGTGCACTTCATGCATCAGCAAATCTGCTTCCGTCTTGTCAACACATCTGAGGAGTATCATGTCAAAGTTCCTCTTGTATAAAGACCCATCAGCATTCAGGAAGAAACTACCAGCAAGCCTTCTCAAAGCCTTCTTATCATTGGAAGATGCCCCAGGTGGGTATGCTTGATCCTCCAAGAAGCACTTAATGTCATGGAACCAAGGCTTATCATCTTTTACAACATCCGCTGCGAATACATATGCTGGTCTGTCAAGTCTAGACACTGAAATCTGAGGTACAAAGTTGGCCGTTTGAACTTTGATCATGGATGAAATGGTAGCAAGAGCATCTGCAAACTGATTCTCGTCTCGCGGGATATACTCAAGCTTGACTGTTGTGAAGAAAGTCAGTAACCTTCTCGTATAATCCCTGTAAGGTATCAGATGATCTTGGTGGGTGTACCATTTCCCGTTGGTTTGATTGACTACCAAAGCTGAATCTCCGAATACGGTCAATGTCTTGATCCTGAGGTCAATAGCTTCCTCAAGACCCATAATGCAAGCTTCGTATTCAGCTTCGTTGTTAGTGCAGTTGAAAGTGAGTTTTGCCGAGAAAGGCATGTGAACTCCTTTGGGTGTAATGAGTACTGCACCAACACCACGGCCATTCATGTTAACAGCCCCGTCAAACATCATGGTCCATTCTTCTTCTGGGTCGGGCCCTTCAGTGTGAATAGGCTCTTCATGATCTTTTGATTTAATGAACATGATGTCTTCATCAGGGAAGTCAAACCTCATTGGCTGGTAATCGTCAATGGGTTGCTCAGCAAGATATTCAGATAGTACACTGCCCTTGATGGCTTTCTGAGATGTGTACTGTATGTCGTATTCTGTGAGAATCATCTGCCATCTTGCAACCCGTCCGGTAAGAGCTGGCTTCTCGAATATGTACTTGACTGGGTCCATTTTTGAGATTAACAAGGTAGTGTGGGTCAACATATACTGCCTTAGTCGGCGAGCAGCCCACGCTAAAGCACAGCAAGTTTTCTCGAGCAGTGAATAACGTTGTTCACAGTCGGTAAACTTTTTGCTTAGGTAGTAAATTGCATACTCTTTTCGACCAGACTCGTCATGCTGGCCCAGCACACACCCCATTGACTCTTCTAATACTGTCAAGTACATAATCAGAGGTCTTCCTTCGACTGGAGGCATGAGGATTGGAGGTTCTTGCAAATATTCCTTGATCTTGTCAAAAGCCTTCTGGCAATCTTCGTTCCACCTGACCGTTTGTTCTTTTCTTAGCAGCTTGAACAAGGGTTCACAGGTTGCCGTGAGGTGAGATATGAACCTTGAGATGTATTTCAGTCGACCTAAGAACCCTCGAACTTCTTTCTCAGTTTTCGGTGCAGGCATTTCTTGAATAGCCTTGACTTTATCAGGGTCAACCTCAATCCCTTTCTCGCTTACAATAAAGCCCAGCAGCTTACCGGATCGCACCCCGAATGTGCATTTGTTGGGGTTCAGCTTTAATTGATATTTCCTCAGACGCTTGAACAACTTCAGCAGATTCACCAGGTGATCTTCCTCTGTAAGGGATTTGGCGATCATATCATCCACATAACATTCTATTTCCTTATGGATCATATCGTGGAATAATGTCACCATAGCCCGTTGATATGTTGCACCAGCATTCTTCAGTCCGAATGGCATCACTTTGTAACAGAACGTGCCCCAAGGTGTAATGAATGTTGTCTTCTCCATGTCTTCAGGTGACATCTTGATCTGATTATATCCTGAAAATCCATCCATGAAGGAGAATACCGAGAACTGAGCCGTATTATCCACCAATACGTCAATGTGAGGTAATGGGAAGTCATCTTTCGGGCTGGCTCTGTTCAGGTCCCGGTAATCAACACACATTCTTACCTTACCGTCCTTCTTAGGCACAGGTACTATGTTAGCAACCCACGGCGGATAGCTAGTCACAGCAAGGAACCCGGCGTCCCATTGCTTTTGTACCTCTTCCTTGATTTTCATAGCCATGTCTGGGCGAGTTCGGCGCAGCTTTTGTTTCACTGGTGGGCATTCTTCCCTCAAAGGCAGCTTGTGCACAACAATGTCGGTATCCAACCCTGGCATGTCTTGATACGACCAAGCAAACACATCCACATACTCTTGAAGTAGATCTATCAGTTGCTTCTTCACTGAGTCTTGCAGGCAGGCCCCGATCTTGACTTCTTTCACATTTTCCTCTGTACCAAGATTGATCACTTCAACCTTCTCCTGGTGAGGAGTAATAACCCTTTCCTCTTGTCTTAACAACCTGGCTAGTTCTTCAGGAAGCTCGTATTCTTTTTCAACCCCTTCTTCAGCTTGATTGATCGGATTGTCAAAGTCATACGATGTCATAGCCGTGCTGTTGTCGGTGCTGTCAGGAAGGCATTCTCTGCAAGGGTTAAGTTGGTTCCTTTTAGTGATTGATTTTAATCTTGCTTTAGAAAAAGGTGAAATGAAGTTATCATTTTGAAAACACCGCCATTTATTTTTTGTACAAAAAGAAAAATGGAAAAACAGTGAGCAGAAAAGAAAAAGACTCGTTTGCAAAAGATTGTCTGATATTTCATTAATTTAATCTTGTTTGCACAAAAGTACAGATGGCCCTGGTTACAAAATGAGTCTTGTCATCTTGGGCAAGATGCAAGACTTTGATGCATGCTTATAAAAAATACAGGAAATAATAATTACTCTGCTCGAGTAACACTTATAATTCCCTGGGAAGACCAGTTCGAGACACTGCTCCCCGGGATCTTCGGACGAATCCAATTCTCCAGATTGCGCCCCTCTTCCAGCTCGTCTTCCAGACAGTTGATAGCATCGGGGGTAAGCATTCCCCCACTGACAAAACCAGGCTCTCCAGCAGCCTTCACTTGATGTTGAGTTGGTCTGTAACCCAACCCAAATTTGTCCTTCTTTTCCTCCACAGCTAAGACCTTGCCCCAGCCTAGGGCCGTTCCTTCCTCAACAACCTTCCGGGCTTGTTGGTATGACGACATGGAGATCCCCGAAACAGCAGATGCTTCATTTACATTCAAGGCTTCAAAACCTTGGCTCATTGTTTCATGGATCTCTCCATCCATTTCAATATACTTGTAAGTAGCCAGATGGCTAACAAATATATCCTCCTCCCCGCAGATTGTGACAACTTGGCCTTCCCACTCATATTTTAACTTTTGGTGAAGGGTAGACGTTATTGCGCCGGCGGCGTGAATCCAGGGTCTACCCAACAAACAGCTGTAGGCGGGCTGAATGTCCATCACATAAAAGATAGTTTTAAAGGTCTGCGGGCCAATTGTCACGGGCAGCTCAATCTCTCCCAGAACCGATCTCTTCGAGCCATCAAAAGCTCTAACCACCAGGTTGCTGGGTCTCAATGCCAGTCCATCATATTCAAGCTTCACCAGAGCCTTCTTTGGTAAGACATTCAGGGATGATCCTGTGTCCACCAGCACATGTGAAAGGACAGCTCCTTTGCATTCCATGGTTATGTGCAAGGCTTTGTTATGATTGCGGCCATCCACTGTCAGGTCAGAATTGGTAAACCCTAGCCCATTGCTAGCAGTAACATTCCCAACAACGGTTTCCAATTGGTTGACAGTAATCTCCTCGGGCACGTAAGCTGCGTGTAGTACTTTCAATAGTGCATTCCGATGGGCTTCGGAGCACATAAGCAGAGAGAGGATGGAGATTTTGGAAGGCGTCTGGTGAAGTTGATCCACAATTTTGTAATCACTCTTTTTGATGATCCTCATAAACTCATCAACTTCCTGATCGAATGGAGTCTTCAGGGTCTCTTTGGCAGCTGGATCTTCCTGCACCGGGCCTTTTCCTTTTGCCTTGGCAGCAGCTTCTGCTTCGGCAGTAGGTCTTTGGACTTGTGAAGCAAAGAGACGTCCGCTTCGGGTGAAGCCTCCGCCTCCGCCCACATTATCAATTTGTGGTGCAGGTGCTGCTGTTTCAAGAGTGATTCTTTTTCCCTCGCAATACAAGTCAGAGCCATAGTGCCAAGGGATGGCCCTATCGCTTTCATATGGTACAGGTCCAGGCACCGTGACGGTAACTGGACTGATTGCTGCTGCTGAAGGGACTGTTATTGTTTGTGGATCATAAAAGATTGTGACTGGTGCTCTAGTGGGAGCAGCACCTTCTGAATGGTAGGCGGAATTATTTTCTGGATCGTAGAATATGGTAACTGTGGAGACATCTTCATGATTGTTTGCTGGCGTTGTAGGAGGTTCCGTTGGAAGGACTGTTGCTGTTGTTGATGGAGAGTCGAAATGGAATGAAGCTGATGTGGTAGCAGGAGAAACTGTTGAAAACCGATCATTTGGAAGGACAGGTGAAATACTTGTTGATGTTGCTGATGAATTGTCGGGTACAATAGTTGCTGTATTTGTAGGAGGGTCTGAAACTGTTGTGGATGAAGTTGTCGGATTTGTTGGGAAGGATGTAGTGATCTGGAGTAGGCCACTCTGAATAAGGCTGTCAATGCCATTCCTCAAGTCCTCACACCCATTCCAAGAAATATTGCAGTAGGGGCATCCTAGTTCACACCCCGGAAATATATTGTTTTCACGGAGTTGAGCTTTGATTTCCACCAATGGTGTCCTGATCTGATCCACACTAGTTATTAAATGAGACGGTTGGTCTTCTTCAATAGCATTAATTCGAGGACCACCATGGTTTGGCATTGGGTTTTTATTGACATTGGGCGGAGGTGCAAAATTCAGAGCCTTGGAGTCCACCAAGTCTTGTACCTTCATATGCAGAGCCCTGCATTTTTCTGTACTGTGACCAGGTGCGTTTGAGTGAAAAGCACACCTAGCATTGGAGTCATAGTTTCTTGGTAGACTGTTGGGATCCGGAGGTGCCAACGTTCTTAGCTCAACTAGGTTGAGTTTCAGAAGTTGTGGCAGCAAGGCAGCATACGGCATTGGGATCGGGTCAATCACTCGGTTAGCTTGAGAGGGCCTCTGTTGGAATGGCCTTTGTTGATTGTTGTTGTTGGTATTGTTGCTGTTGTAGTTTCTTGGAGGATACTGATTCTGATGATACTGAGGTTGTTGTTGGAAGTTTTGTTGAGGAGGTTGATAGACTGGCTGTGGATGAGCTGGAGCAGGGATGGTGACTGCTGCTATTGACCTTTGAGCATATTGGGGCCTACCCCTGTTGGTGTGAATGGCATTGGTCTCGCCAGTTCTTCTCGGGCCTGCAAAAGGCTTTCTTGTACCACTGGACGAGCTTGCACCACTATCAGATATCTTACCCATTTTTAACAGGCTTTCAATTCTCTCCCCAGCTATGACAACATCTGCGAAGCTGGTGGAAGAGAAAGCAGCCAACCTGTCAATATACGTTCCCTGAAGAGTATTCATAAACATGTCTGCCATTTCCCTTTCAGACATAGGGGGTTGAACGGCAGCAGCCAATTGCCTCCATCTCTGAGCATATTCTCTGAAGCTCTCCCTCGAAGACTGTGACATTCCCATTAGGAGGGTCCTGTTGGGTGCCATATCTAGATTATACTGATACTGTCTGATGAAGGCCTCTGCCAGGTCCTTCCAGCATCTCACAGTTGCCCTTGTCAAATGGGAATACCATTCCCTTGATGCTCCAATCAAGCTATCTTCGAAGTAGAACATCCAAAGTTTCTCATCCATTGTATAGGCCTTCAGCCTTCCCAGAAATGATTGCAGATGAGTCCGGGGGCACGAAGTCCCATTATACTTTTCGAAACAAGGAGGCTTGAACTTATGAGGGATCCTGACCCCATCAACCAAACCCATGTCCATGACGTCGAAGCCCAAAGAATTTTGAGATTCTAAAGACCTTAACTTCTCAGCTATTTCATCCAATCTCCTATCATAAGCATCCTCTCCGGCACCCATTACTGTAAATTGGTCCTCCTGAGGATCTTCTTGAAGTACCCTGGCTGCTGTGGCTGTCCCTTGGATGTTTGCAGGGATATTAATCTCAGGATGTAGATGTGGACCAAACACAGGGGGATTCACATGTGGTTGCACCCTTTCATTATTACTGGTGCCTGCAGTCCCTACATGAGGCTCCTCTGGATTTTGCCTCTCAACCATAGCCCTCAGTCTCTCCTGGCTCTGAGCCATGTTGTTCATAACCTCCATGAACTGCGTCATCTGTGTTCTCATCTCCAATCTTTCATTGGCTAGCTGATTTCTGACATCAGCAAGATCTTGTTGAACTTGATCCATCTGAATTCCCGGAAGGTTGTTTCTAGTTGGGTACCTGTGAGGCCTGTTGAGAGGAAATACCCGGCGGCGAGCAATAATTCCTGAGATTTACAACAGAGGTTAGTAACAATAAGAACAAAACCTACAAAACAAACAGAAAGGTTAGTATGCAATGCAGTTGTGCTTATTTGCTCTCAAGGCATCCGGTTTGGTCTTCAGTTTTGACCCTTCCAGACCCTTGATGATGATGCTGTTGAAGTTGCTTTTGATGTGAACCCAGATAGAAAACAACACAAATATATTACAAAGGTGAAATAATACAATTTGTTCTTTTTACAACACAAACCCTCAAAGGGGCCAAAATACATCACAAAAGCAAAAGTACAAGGAAAAGGAACAACAACAAGCAAATGATCAAACTCCAAGGCCAAACTCATCCTCACGAACTTCCTTGAGAAGTGCTTCGGTCACAGGATCAGCCGGACGCTCCGTGAGACTTCTGATGAGAAGGTTTCTTGTTGCAACAGCTGCAGTCAATTTCTTGCTCTGACTTTGGTCCTTAGACTTCTTCAATCCTGCTTTGATTTTCAGCTCTGATATCTCCTCCTGGGCTGCTGCCAGGGCTTTTTCCATCTGCTCCATCTTGTCTTGAGCTCTCTTGTCTTCTAGAGTACGGGCCTCAGTGATCCGGACCCACCTGGCCTGACTCTCTTTCAAATACAAGTCTGTTCTTGCTCTCTGAAACTGGGCTTCTTTGTAAGCATTCTTCAGAATCTGCTCACCAGCTTTAGACTTGTTGATATACTCCCCAGACTTCTCAATCTTAGTCAAGTGTTCCACCCTCAATTTCTCCAATCTTTCAATCTCCCTCACACCTTCACTCCTCTCTCTGAGGGTCTTCTGCAAGGCTTGAGTTAACTTCTCATTTCTTTCCTTCAAACTCTCAAACTCCTCCAAACTGATAGTGGCAGGGGGTGGTGCTGAAGATGACTCAGGCATGTCTTCTATGGTGAAGGGCATTCCAGAGAATTGGGCCCTAGCATGGGACCACTCATAATATTGGACTGATGCCACATTATTGCACTTCCCCAGAATGGTGATTCCCTTAGTTTGAACATGATCCCAGGCCCAGGCAGCCTGCCTAACAACAGTCAAACTGATCTTGTTCTCACAGTAGAGGGTCTCCACCAAATCTTGTTCCCTAGGAGTATGAACCAGTGCATAGCCCAATTGTCTCCTGAACAGCAGAGGGTTGTAGTTGATGCTTCCCTTAACTCCTATCAAAGGCACATTGGGAAAGTGCCCACAGCTGGTGATCATATCTCTGCCCTTGGTGCTCTGAGTACACCATCTGATATCTGCTGAAGTTAGGACAGTGAGTCTCTTAGCCCAGTTGCTTTGCTGATGAGGGTTTAGAAATGCATCTGTCCTGGGTAGATGCCTGAGGAGCCAAGCATGGAATAATGGAGCACAAATCCTCACTAATCTTCCCCTTTGCTTCTCATTTCTCTGATGTACTGAGTAATAGAGATCACCCAGTAAAGTTGGCACTGGGTTCTTCAGGATGAACAGATGGATTGCATTCTTGCTAATGAATCGAGGCTCATCTGCAAACAACACAATTCCATATACACTTAAGGCCAACAGAGCACAAACTGCTTTCCACTCCCCCAAGGAGGCCTTCAAACTAGCTTGAGAAATCAGGAAGTCCAGATGAAATCCAAGGATCCCAGCTTTAGAGGTCAAGTGTTGTTCAATCAACAGAGGTTCCAGGTGCAAAGCTTTTGCTATCTCTCCATTGCTGGGAAAGACCATTTCAGGGTTGAAAGGGATTTCTCTCTTGATAGGCAAACCAACCAAATATGAGTATTCTTCCAAAAGAGGACCCAACTGAAAGTCTTGAAAGGTGAAACATCTCAATGGAGGATCATAAAACTGAATGCAGGTGTGGATGAGGCTCCTCTGAGAAGGGTCCAGATCCATAACCATGTCCAGTATATCTCCATAACTCTCCCTGAACAAAGGAATGTGATCTGGAGTGATCAGGGTTTGGATCCTCCTGATGTCTGATAAGTCTGGTTGGAAGAAATGATAGGTGATGTTGCTTTTCTTTGGAGCCATGATGCTGAAGACTGAGTAGAGTGCTGATGAAGATGCTGAAAGAGTGAACCACTGATTGGCTGGTGCTAATAACTGAAGTATATGGCTGACAAACTGATGCAAGTGCTGGTGGAGATAGGTCAAAACTGCAGATGGGGTCAAAACCAAAACCAGGGATGAAGGTGGATACCCTGAAACACAAATAAGCACATGTTAATATGATGCAATGAGTATGTATGCAAATGAAATGCAAGGGTTTGTGACTGAGCTGGATCTGATAAACTGCCTTGGTATAGATCCATGGGTGTTCAAGAATTCCAGATGGAGGTCTATAAATCCAGTAACCAGGGTGGGGGACTCAAATAAAGAGCCACAAGTCCAAGGTTTTAGAATCACAAGAACTATCCAACATGGAGCATTCTTAACAAAGTCAAAGTAACAGGGTATTCTGAGGTCAAGGTACCTGCAAACCTGTAAACAGCCCAACCCCCTCACAGGTGATGATCTAAAACAAGGATCCTCAGACTTGGACCAGTTATGGGAAGTGTAAACACTTCCAACCCGGAGGTACAGTGTTTACAATAACCATAAAAGTTCCTCCTCTAATTCACCTCAGTTTCTGAAGGTTAATACTAAAAGGTCATCCAGACTTAGCAAGCTTCCCAGATAGCCCTAGCATTGCAGGAAATCTGCAACACAGAGTTCTCAAGAAGAAACCCATATCTGAACCGTGTTTCATATTCCCGCACCAGACCGAAATGGAATGGGAAAGAATATGATTCACTCTAGCCTAGGTGTCACTCAGGTCCCAGGTATAGGACCTTAACTCTCAATGGAACACCCACCCACCAAAGAAAAAACCAGATCCAGCCAGCACAGTATGACAGTATGAAAAATATAAAGCTATAAAGAAGGCAATAAATCAACTGTACATAAAGCAATAAACAAAATACAAATATACAAACACAAATAAGCACATAACACCCCAGTAAACACAAATCAAACAAGCGCTAGGAGGAACCCACAAAAAGAACCAGAAGCCCTGGTTGCAATATAAGGTTCCCCAGCAGAGTCGCCAAGCTGTCGCTCCCAAAGATTAGCATCCCGGTACAAGCGCGAACGATCGGCGAAAAGAGCAATGAGAACACACAGCCGTGAACTCACTGGAGATGAAAAGAGTCGCCAGCTGGGCATTTTTATCCCGGAGGAAAGGCAATGCTGCATAGACCTAGAAAGAGATGGATAAGACGGTCGCGAACCAGAGAGACTGAGAAAGGGGGTTGGTTACAACCTGGGAAGGTATTAGCACCCAGATTGTCCGTCGTACTCGACGGGATCCACGCTTAAAAGATTTGTGTTTTAAAGGGGTAGTGTCAGTGCAATATGTGTATAAAATAGCTGGAAGAGATGTACAGGTGTCAGTGTAAAAGAGAGTGAAGTGTGATATATACAGTGTCAGTGTGAGAATGAGAATGAAATGCTCAAGATCATGAGGCTATAAGAATGAAGCTGGAAGGAGGGGGAATGTACAGAGACTTTTGTTCGATAACCGTTAAGTTATGCCTACGTATCCTCTCGTGCAATGAGGAAGTCAGAACACCGTAGTTCGACCCAAAGAGACTGAAAGATGAATTGACTGGTGAACTGCTTGCTTGCCTATGCTCAAGTGTATGACCTGTCTGGCTCAGGTGCAAACTGTCTTGCATTAGACGGAAGAAGCAAGTTCTCGTTTATGAGTGAAGATGATGAGAAAAGAATCCCGGAGGAGACGATTATTGTTTGTTTTTGAGTTTTCAGTCTTTTATTTCTTTTTGGAGTTTGTCATAAGATAATGAGTTTAAACCTAAACCAATGGATTTAGTAAACTCATCACATCTTCCCTCTGATCAGGGGTAATGAGAATTACCTTAAGTGTGAAGTCAGATTCTCACACTTAATCACCTTTGGTGTAGGATTAAGATCATTAACCTACTTGTGATTATTTAGATGTTTTTGGTGTTTTTGTTTAGTGTTGAGTAATGAGGTTAAGCCATAGTCAAGGATTAAACAGACTCATTACACCATCCTAATAGAAGGATAATAGATGAGAATGTTTAAGCTGAGGAATGCTCCTCAACTTAATCCCTGGTTAGGGATTAAACTCATGACAAAACAAGCCTTTGGTTAAGTGAATTTTAGATTAATGGTATGATGATGAAGTGAGTTTTATTGTTTGTAAGACAACTTGAGGGGGACTTGTCCATTAACACTAGGGTTAGTCCTTCTTAACCACTTAAGGAAGAATTAGAACCCTAATGCAAGGCCCAAGTTACAAGTGTAATGTCTTGATACTTATTAAATGAATTGATTAAGAGATTTAAACACCTTAAGGGTTTAATACTTAGGATTAAAGTTATACACTCCATCCTAAGAGAAGGATGCAGGCATAAGCTTAATCAAAAAGTATTAAAGCCTTTAGGGTTTAGTCCCTGATTATGAGGTGAGAAGAGAAGACTCAAAGAGAGACACAAAGGTAAAAGCTAAGAGGGGAGACTAATCAAAACCCTAATCATTGTCATGCTTGGTTGATCCTAAGGTTTGTGAGGTTTGCAAGAACAATCTTCAGAAGAACCACCAGGAAGCAGATGAACAGGATCAAGAGAAGCAAAGTGACTTGCTTCATTCAAGAAGTCAAGTCACTTGAAGAAAGAAAGTGGGAGGAAGAAGAATGAGTAAGCTCAATCTCAAACACATATAAGAATGCAGCAATGGATGCAAGAGAGATGAAAAGAAAAGTTATGAGAAGTGAAGGCAAATTCACTTCTCAAGTTTACTTACCACCTGAAATGTTAGAAAGAAATGCAATGCAATGCTAAATGAGATGAAATGGTATGATGCAAAGCAAAACCAGAAGCATGTTGATGATGAAAATGATGTTATGAGGTGCTGCAAACATGAGGCAAGGCATGGGGATGTTCATACAAGATCATGAATGCAAATGATGCAAGTTAAGGAGCATGAACAAGCATGAAATGCTATGAAGTATACAAGGCAAATGACATGGCAATCAAGAGATGCAATGATCAAAGATGCTTCATACATGTCTTGAGATGTCAAATGAATCAAGAGAATGCACAAAATGCAATGACAAGCCATGTTGTGCAAGAGAATGCCAGAGGGATGCAAGAGAAGGCCCAAATTAGGGTTCATGGATCAAACATCAAACAAAAACCCAAAACAGAAGCAAACCCTAAGGTAAAAAATGAAAAATGCTACCCAAAGAAACCCTAAACCTATAGTATACCACTGCCCAAAGGGGAACTCTCAACTCTCAACCAAACTCAAGTTATGAATTTTCTAAGTTATTAGGGTTTTTTAGGGTTCTTAACAAAAGAAATGCCAAACAATTAGAAAATGCAAGATCAAATCATGGCCTTTTTACCCTAGAAACTACATGTTAAACATAAAACAAAGCAAAAAGAATCAATGTCTCAACCTTCACCAAAAGGCAGAAATGAATTTTCAAACATGTGATCAAAATAATGCATAAAAAATGATTTAATTTAATAAAAAATCCTCAAAATGCATCAAGATCAAAAAAGAAATTTGGTTTGAAGGTTGGACAATGTTTCTAAATGTCTTAGAACATTTCATGAATTTTTTTGTAATTTTTAAATACCTAAAAGTATTTTTAATTAATTAATTCCCATTAATCAATTAAAAATAATCTCTTAAATATTTAAAAATACTTTTTTATATGATAAAAATAAAATAAAAATATTTTTGGACCTTAGAAATTAATAAAACTTTAAAGAAAAAGTTTCATAATTTTTAAGGATTTTTTGCTATTTTAAAACAATTGTGCAAATTTAATGAGATAAAAATGAATTAAAAATTAAATAAAACTGAGGTAATCAGGATGGATGGCTGAGATGAGCCCAGGATTCAAACAGGTTGACCAGCGCGCAAATGGAGGGTGGGGATGCAATCTGACTCAATTAATTTAATTACGAATTAATTAAAGTTAAATAAGTGGATTAGGGTTAATGGAGAGATCCTGGCCTTCTATCTGCGCGCGAAGTCAAACAATTCCACGCAATCGATGGCTCAAATTCAAACTGAAATTAATGACTGGATTAAACCCTAAATACATTCAGGCGACCGGAGATGAGCTCCGGTCGTCTTCTCCGACCATCCAAAAACCCTAGTTTCTCATTCAGGCCACCCCATGCCAAATTAACTGCCCAGAAACATTCCCCACACTCCCTACAACCCAAATCCATGATCAAACATCATTTTACCAACAAGAACAACTTGAATCGAAACAAAACAAAAATGGGGCCAAACTTTCAGACATTCACCAAATGCTCATTTTCCCACCATTTTAAATTCTAAACACATCACAGTGATCCCCAGAGCATGTACTTTCAATTTGTAACCAAAAGAACAAGCTTTAAAAGTGTGAAGTTTGAGACTACCTGAGATGAAGAACTTGTGAATGTGAGCTCTTTTGGCCTTGCTTTGATGCAGAACCACTCCCCTGAACCCCTTGAAGCTAATGGAAAGCCTGGAATGAGCTTAGGCAAGCTGCTTTGAGAGATTCACTTCTGGTATAGCAGGAAATGCACTTTGTGTATAGGCTGTATTAAGTCAATGTGATGGATGGTTTGGACTCCTCTGAGTGTTCCTGATTTGTTGGTGAAGAGAGAAGAAGTGTTTGAGGGCTGTGTAGTGAGATTCGAAGGGAACTGGTTTGGAAAGTGAGAAATGGTGGAGCTCAGGTCAGGCTTGTTTCAGGCTTGAGCTTTGGTGGTTTTAGGCCTATGGGATGTGTGGAGTTGGGTGATGAAGAAAGCTTGAGTGTTTCTTGGCTGTGGAAGCAGATTCGATAGATTTTGCAATGTGGAGGGATTTTGTGAATGTTGTGTTCTGGCCAGCTTCAATGCTCAATGCTTAGCTATATTGTCTCCAACTTGTGTGGATAGACTGTGAGGCAGGTTAGTAGGGTGGCTGTGTACTGTGCCAAGAGTATGGGAGTCTTTTGCAAAAAGGTCAATTTTGTGTCATTGAGAGTATGGGTCATGGCAGCAGCAGGTTCAAGTCTTGTCTTGCTCCAGCTAGGGTTGAGGAGAGCCCTTGGATTGCTTGTGGCTGACTGCAACATGTGGATGACAAGCTATGCTAGTTTTTGCAACTTGACAACTTTGTACTTTCTCATGATTTTGTGCCATACACATGAAACAATGCTTGCTGATTTTTGTGGCATGGCACTTCTTTTAGTCATGGCAATGTTGAGAAATCAGCTAGTGATCACATAATTCCTTGAAGCATGAATTTGCCAAGAATCCTCTTTTTGCACACTTATGGAAATGCTTTATGGAACTTTTGAAAATCAAGGCAAACAATGAAGAATCCCTTGGGCCAATTCTGTTTTTTAGGGCATATGTGGTCATGTGATGAAGTTTTGAAGTCACTTTGAAGTCACTAGAATGCTTGATACATGAATTTGCAAGTTTTCCATTTAGTGCATAACTTGAAATTTAGTGATTTTTGCCAACTTTAACAAACCATAACTTTTGATCCAAGATGAATTAGATCATGTTCTTGTACTTTTTGAAAAGGGAAAGATGAGATCTACAACTTTCATGACCAAAGTTTTTCCATTTGAAGCCTTTTTGGACCAAGAATCAAAGCTTGAAAATTGACCTAAAATGATGCATTCTTGAAAAGTCAACTATGCCCAAAAAGTCAACATTTGCAAAAACCCTAAATTCTTGATTTCTATGAACTTCAACCTTCTCCCATGATCAAATAAAGATCATATACACTCAAAATGATGAGGATCACCCATTAGTTGGGTCACTGGGGGCCTCAGATGCCCTGATTTTGCACTGACTTGTCTGAAAAGTCAACTCTTGATCAGATGACTTCCCCATGGAATTTCTTCATGAAAATTGATATGCATACTCCCTATACCATATAGAGATCAATGGAAACAAGAATGACCAAAAAAAAAATTTGGAGTTATGGCCTCTGAAACCAAAACCCTAATTTTCAGTCAACTGTGTAGTTCAAACTGGCTCTGCATCACCTCAAACCCTAGCTCTTGTGATTTCTCTGCAATTTTGACTTTGAGGAGATGAAATATGATATAAGAACACACATGGACCACTTTGAATTGATTGGTAGCCTTTGGAATGCCTCAAGAAGCTTTGGGATTGCTCAGATCACAAACCCTATGTGCAGATGCCTTGAAAGCTATGCAGTGAATCAAAAATGAGATGTGAGGTGATATGATTGTGTTTATGCATATGAGGATGATCACAAGCCATGGTGAAATGGGTGAGGGCAAATTTGGGGTGTTTACAATGGTGTCTTGAACTCACTTAGCAACTAATCCAAGCATTAAAAGTTCCTTTTGCAAAAAATTCCATTTTGAAGATTCATGAGAAAATGCTTTATGTGACTTGTAATTCAAGGCATGAAAGTGAGAAATTCTTCGGGCAAATCTGAATTATGGACCATGAATTATGTTTGTGTGATGATTAGAAGTTGATTTGAAGTCACATTTGGTTTTGGCAAGTGTTTTTGCAAGTTTCCTCTTTGGCACAAAAGTGAAAAATAAGTGATTTTGTCCAACTTTGCAAGGCCATAACTTTTGTTCTAAAATGAATTAGAATGAGTTCTTGTACTTTTTGAAAATGGGAGGATCCAATCTACAACTTTCATGACCAAATATTTTTCATTTGAAGCACTTTTGAATCAAAAAGAGGAGGTTGAAAAACTTTCCCAAAATGGCAAGTTTTCATTACAAGTCACTTTCCCAAAATGGCAACTTTGCAAATGGCTTGAAATTCTTCAATTTTGTGAACTTCTAACATCTTCTAAGATCAAATAAAGATCCTATACACCCAAAATGATGGAGAAGACCCTTTGGTTGGGTAATTGGGGGCCTCAGATGCCCTGATTTTGCACTGACTTGCTCAAGAAGTCATCCATTGATCATATGCCTTCCCCATTGAATTTCTTCATGAAAATTGGTATGCATGATCCTTATAACATATAGAGACAAATAGAAACAAGAATGACCAAAAAATTTGGAGTTATGGCCTCTGAAACCAAAACCCTAATTTTAGGTCATCTGCGTAGTTAAGCCCTAGCTCTGCTTCCATGCCTTTCTCAGTTCGTGTGATTTTCTGTCTTTCTTGATCTTGGGAGGACATAATATGATGCTTGAACATACATGGACCCTCTTGAGAAGATTGATGACCTTTGGAGTGGCTCAGATAGCTCATGGATTGCTCAGATCACAAACCCTAGATGCAGATGACTTAGAACCAATGCAGTGAAGCAAAAAATGCAATATGAGATGATATGATTGAACTTATGCAAATGAAAAGAATCACAAGCCATGGTGAAATGAGTGAGGGAAAATTTGGGGTGTTTACAAGTTCAAGTCATCTTCTCTGCCTCATATTCAACTCTTTCTGATCAAACAGATACTTCACACTTTTATGATTGCTGAATACTTCAAATTTGGAACCAAACAGATAATGTCTATAAATTTTTAACACAAACACTACAGTAACAAATTCTAGATCATGTGTCGGATGATTTCTTTCTTGAAATCTTAGTTGTCTAGAAGCATAGGCTACAAACTTACCATTCTGTATTAGTACTCCTCCAAGACCCATCTTCGAGGCATCACAATATACTACAAAAGATTCACTCGGGTTCGGAAAAATCAACATTGGTGCAGTTGTCAACTTCTTATTCTTCAATTCTACAAAACTCTCCTCACACGCCACGTTGTTGCACCCTAAAATTTTCCCTCAACTTTACTTTACCCTTTGTTTCACATTCATACGCACCACCGTTAGGTCATGCATTCATTCGTGGAAGCTCCTAGGATTTGAGACCGTACTCATCTAAGGATTTAGAGTTTAAACACCCCCATTTGTAGCTATCCGGAGAATCTAAAGTTGTGATTGTTCGCTTATGTCCCTATCATCCGATTAATTTTCCAGGTTAAGTGGTATTTATGTTTTGTATGGAGGCTATTCATTATACATCAGATTCATCATCAGTGGTAAGAGGTTGACATAATAAGCTTGATATACATGGAAATAATAGAGCACACATTAAGTCATCCATTGAAAAATAAACAAGGGATTACACAAAAAAATTTGCGCTACTCCTAATTGTCGCTCCCACCAAATGACACCGGGCCAGAAGGGATACGAACGCGAACGATCGGTGAAGGAGAGAACATGAAGATGAACTGAAAAGAGTCGCCAGCTAGGCATTTTTATCCCGAAGGAAAGGTAATGTTGCATAAACCTAGGAAAGAAATGGATAAGACGGTCGCGAACCAGAGAAACTGAGAAAAGAGGTTGGTTACAACCTGGGAAGGTATTAGCACCCAGATTGTCCGTCGTACTCGACGGGATCCATGCTTGAAAGTTTGTGTTTAAAGGGGTGGTGTCAGTGCTATCTGTGTGCAAAAGCTGGAAAAGAAATACAGGTGTCAGTGCAAAAGAGATGTGAAGTAAAATGCTCAGGAATGAGGCTTAAAGAATAATGCTGGAAGAGGGGTAGAGAGACTTGACTTTTGTTCGATAACTGTTAAGTTATGCCTACGTATCCTCTCGTGCAATGAGGAAGTCAGAACACCGTAGTTCGACTCAAAGAGACTAAAAGATAAATTGACTGATGAACTGCTTGTTTGTCTATGCTCAAGTGTATGACCTGTCTGGCTCAGGTGTAAACTGTCTTGCATTAGACGGAAGAAGCAAGTTCTCGTTTATGAGTGAATGAGGTGAGAAAAGAATCCCGGAGGAGACGATTATTGTTTGTTTTTGTGTTTTCAATATTTTATTGCTTTTTGTGTTTGTCATAAATTAATGAGCTTAAGCCTAAACCAAGGGTTAGTAAACTCATCACATCCTCCCTCTGATCACGGGTAATGAGAATACCTTAAGTATGAAGTAAGCACCTCACACTTAATCACCATTATGTAGGATTAAGATCATTAACCTACTTGCAATTATTTAGATGTTTTTGGTGCTTTCGTTTAGTGTTAAGTAATGAGTTTAAGCCATAACCAAGGATTTAATGGACCCATTACACCATCCTAATAGAAGGATAATAGATGAGAACACTTAAGCTGAGGAAGATACCTCAACTTAATCCATGATTAGGGATTAACCTCATGACAAAACAAAACCTTCATTAAAGTGGATTTTAGTTAATGGTAAAATTAAGAAGTGAATTTTATGGTTTGTAAGACAACTTGAGGGGGACTTGTCCATTAACATTAGGGTTAGTCCTTCTTAACCAATTAAGGAAGAATTAGAACCCTAATGCAAGGCCCAAGTTACAAGCTTATTGTCTTAGTGATTATTAAATGGATTGATTAAGGGATTTAAACACATTAAGGGTTTAACACTTAGGATTAAAGTTATACACTCCATCCTAAGAGAAGGATGCAGGCATAATCTTAATCACAAAGCCTTAAAACCTTGAAGGTTTAGTCCCTGATTATGAGATGAGAAGAGAAGACACAAAAGATGACACAAAGGTAAAACTAATAGGGGACTAATCAAACCCTAATTGTTATCATGCTTGGGTGTTCCTAGGGTTTATGAGGTTTGCAAGAGATCTTCAAGAAGAGCCACCAAGGAAGAAAGCAGATGAAAGGAGGAGAAGCAAAAGAAGCAAGTCAACTTACTTCACATAAGAAGATAAGTTGCTTGAAGAAAGAAACTGAAGGAGGAACATGAATGAGCAAACTCACTCTAATACAAATACAAAATGCAGCAAGGATGCATAAGAGAGATGAGAAGAGATTGTGAGTAGTGAAGGCAAATTCACTTCTCAAATACTTACCACCTGAAAAGTTAGCATAAAAGAAAGAAATGAAATGAAAATGGAATGTATGCAAGGATGCAAACCAAAACCAGAAGCATGTTCATGATGATAATGATGCTAAGAGATGATGCAAATGTATGCCAAGAGTTGTGAATTATCATACAAGGGATGAGGATGCAAATGAGGCATGAAAGTTCATGGAATGCATATGGAATGAAATGAATGCATAACATGGAAAATGGATGAAGAAATGATCAAGCATGATTCTAATGTGTCCTATGATGTATTAGAAGTCATGTGGATGCAAGAAATGTCATGGAAAGTTCATGAATGCAAGCATATGCAAGATGTATGCAAGAGAAGATGAGAAATTAGGGTTTTCATGCAACATGAGATGCAAAACTCAAAACCAGAATCAAATGACAAGATAAAAAAATGAAAATGCAATCAAAGGAACCCTTAGCCCATATGATATCACACCCCAAAGGAGGAGACCTAACTCTTAACCCTAAAGAAGTTATGATATTTCTAAGTTATCTAGGGTTTTAAGGTACCTAAAGGGGAAAATGCCAATCAATTCAAAAAGGCAGAAGAAATTCATGAAAAAATTATGTTAGAAACTACATGTCAAATGAAGATCAATGCAAAAAGAACCACTGTCATACCATTCTTGGTTAGGCAGAAAATAATTTTTGAAGTTAGGGTTCTAAAATGTGAATTTTATGAACCCTAAATTCAAGAAAATTATCAAAAATGGTTCAAAACCAAAAAGAAATTTGTGTGGATGGTATGACAATGTCCCTAAATGTTTAAAGATGCAATATGCATTTTTTTGGGATTTTTTAGAAACCTAAATGATATTTTAATTAATTAATTTTCATTAATTAATTAAAATAAACATTTAAATGTTTAAAAAATGATTTTTTAATGTGAAAAATAAAAATAAAAATGTTTTCTGGTTGAGAAAAATATTTGAAACAAAAATGCAGAATAAAAATATTTTTTGGAAATTTTTAGCTATTGTTAATAAATGGAACAAAATAAATAAGAAAAATTGAATTAAAATATGAATTAAATGAAAGTATGCGCATCCAGTGGTTCACAATGATTCTGGGGAAATTTAGGTTGACTTGGCGCGTGATCCTACGGCCTGAATTCTAATCCAGCTAATCTCAATTAATTATTTATTTAATCCTAATTAATAACTAATGAAATGATCTGGTCCACTCATCTCACGCGGGAACTGAAGATCCAAGGGCCCTCATTCAAACTCAGCCTAATTACTCAGCTAACCCTAATTATGGCCTAAACACTTTCAGGTGACCGAAACAGTGTTCCGGTCATCTTCTCCGGCCACTCAAACTTGCTAACTCTCTCAATTCGTAAAATAAACTCACCAAACTCTCCAGAAATGATCCCTAACTCATTCTAAACAAGATTCAACCAGCAAAAATCATTTATTTCACATGAACATCAAGATTCGAAGCAAAACGGAAAATTACTCAGAAATTTCAGAAGCTTCATGCATGCTTAATATTCAATCATTTTCAAAACCAAAAGGTGCAGTGTGATCAGTGAAGCATGGAGAACAATCTAAGAACTTAAAATTTCATTTCTGGAAAATTTGTTCTTGAGGTTACCTGAAGTGAAGCTTTCTCAGTTTGAAGCTTCTGAACCTTCTCTCTTGTGCAAACTTACTCCAATGATCCTTCTGATGATGCTTTGATGCTTGGAGGAAGTTTTTAATGGCTGGTTTGAGAGGTGGAACTCTTGCTGGTCAGAAATCGTGTTTTGTATATGGGGTGTTTTTGGCTGTTTTGATGGTTGGTTTGTGATCAGTGAGTGATTTGGAGATGAATGGTGGAATTTGTTTGAAGATTGAGTGGCTGAGTTATGAAATTAGAAAGCTTTTGCAAGAGGGAGAGTTTTTGGCAATGCTGAGTTCTTGGAGCTCTTGGCTTGTGTGTGTTATGAAAATGTATCCTTGGAGCATGCTTGTAAAGTCTAGATTGGGCAGAGAGTGTGTGGTGGACTGTTGTGATTGGTATGGGTGAATTTGCATAAAGTCAACATTTCTTGTACTTGAGGTATGGGCAAGTGGCATGCTTGGATTTGAGCATGTCCTGGTTCAACTGAGATCAAGGAATGCTTGTGAATCAGATTTTATGAGCTGTAGCAAGTGGATGAGAGGTTTTGTGCCATTTTGCAAATTCATGAAGTTTTGGCCCCTTTTGGATTTCTTGATGTGCAAGACATGGAATAACATGATTCTTTGGCCAATTCTGAGTTTTAGGAAATGCACAATGTTTGTATGATGCTTAGAAGTGTGTTTGAAGTCACAAAATGAATTGGCAAGAGGTTTTGCAAAAATCCCCCTTTGGTGCATTCTTGAAAATTATGTGATTTTTGCCAACTTTGAAAGATCATAACTTGAGTTCCATAATGAATTAGAACTTGTTCTTGTACTTTTTGAAAAGGGAATGATCTAATCTACAACTTTCATGACCAACAATTTTTCATTTGAAGCATTTTTGGTTGAGAAAGAGGAGGTTGAAAAACTTTCCCAAAATGGAAAGTTTACATTACAAGTCATTTCCATTTTTGGCAACTTTTAGTTTAGCTCACTTTTCTTCAATTTTGTGAACTTTCAAGCACTTAAATGATCAAATAAAGATCATATAACTTCAATTTGATGAAAAATCCACTTTAGTTCCATGTTGGGGCCTCAGATGCCCTGATTTTGCTCTGACTTGCTCAAGAAGTTACCCAGTGAACAAATGACTTCCACAATGAATCTCTTCATCAAACTTGGTATGCATGATCCTTATAACATATTGAGACCAATAGAAACAAGAATGACCAAAAAATTTGGAGTTATGGCCGCTGAAACCAAAACCCTAATTTCAGGTCATCTGTGTAGTTAAACCCTAGCTCTGCTTCCATGCTTTGCCAGTTCTTGTGATTCTTTGACTTCCTTGATATTTGGAGGATAAAATATGATGATTGAACATACATGGAACCTCTTGAGATGATTGAAGATCTTTGGAGTGGCTCAGATGAATCCTTGGATTGCTCAGATCACAAACCCTAGATGCAGATGACTTTGAACAATGCAGATGAAGCAAAAATGCAATATGAGATGATATGTTTGGATTTATGTAAATGTGAAAGATCAAAAGCCATGGTATGAACTTAGTGAGGGCAAATTTGGGGTGTTTACAGCTGCCCCTATTCAAACATGAGTTAGCTGTGCAGGATGTAAGCGCCTGGCTTAACAGACAAACAAGATAACTTGTGGTTGAATACCAAAGACAGTCCAAAATTTGCACTCACTAGGGAGAAGAAGAAAAGGGATATAAATTGTAAAGAAAGTATAGCATGATTATTAAAATACGGGCGATGGAGGACGACCATCGAGCAGAGGACGACTGCTAGGGATATAGCAATGACGGGGACGGCCGACAAGCTGGGGAAATAAAGAGATCATGACGGGGACGGCCATCAAGTAACGTAACAAGATTCTCTGGGGATTAAAGTAAAGGTAATGATGGGGACGACCATCAGGTTCAGAGAATAAATGAAGTAATGATGAGGGACGGTCATCAAAGGTGAAAGACGATCACCTAGCAGGGGACGGCTGCTCTTTACAACGACATAGGACGAATGTCGGATAGAAAAAGTCAACGATGGGGACGGCCATCGAATAAGCATGATGAAGGACGATCATCAAGAGGTGAAGGACGATCACCTAGCAGGGTACGGCTGCTCTCGGGGTTTATCATGACATAGGACGAATGTCATATAACAAGATCAACGATGGGGACGGCCATCGGCTAAAATGATGAAGGACGATCATCAAGAGGTGAAGGACGATCACCTAGCAGGGGACGAATGCTCTTTACCACGACATAGGACGAATGTCGGATAGAAAAAGGGGTTCCAATAATGGAGACTCCACTAGGGGAAGGATGAGGGACGATCATCCAAAGGTGAAGGACGATCACCTGGCAAGGTATGGCTGCCGAAAGTATCATGACATAGGACGAATGTTAGATAGAAAAGAAATTTTGCTGGGGACTTCGCTGGGGAATAGTAAACACGGACGAGTGTTTACATCAAAGAAATGAAAGGTATAAGTGTTTGACGCTGTGTATAGATTAAAGATGCGGCCGAGCATCCTTGAGACCATGATACGGACGAGTATCGGTAGAAACAACGCTGACACATATTCAGAGATGATGATACAGACGAGTATCAACTGGTTAACAAAGAACACGGACAAGTGTCGACTCTGAGGGGAAATAAGTGTGTATACAAGATAAGGACGAGTATCTGTATGAATAAAGATTAGCAATGGTGAGACACAGACGAGTGTTCAACTTGAGAGTATATCACGGACGGGTGTCATAAGAGGAAACATATAAGTTATGAACTTATAAGTGTAAAAGGTGTTCTGGCAACCTGTGGGGATAGGACGAAACAGATGGATGTCAATGAGAGTGTATTATAATAAGTGTTTGGGTAACCATGCTGGGGAGTGGTGACACGGACGGGTGTCAAAGGAGCGTGTATAGGTATCTGTTTGTAGAAAGTGTTCTGGCGACTTTACTGAGGAATGATGACACAGACGAGTGTCAAAAGGAGCATGTATCTGTATTTGAGAGTAAAAAGGGGACACTTTGGCTTTTATGTGCAAGGGATGTATTAGTATATTGCTGAAGTGGTATTGTCGGTATTTACAGGTGACTGGTTCGAACCTGACTTGTGATCATGCAATATGTTTGATTTTTGTCGTAATGTTCCGAATTAGACGGAATGCTACACTTTTGTGGCATTTCATGATGCGAATGCCATGATTATGCAAAGATACCGATCCGGGATTCGGATCCCGCTGCTTATGGAGATCTCTGACTGATCCTCTTGAAAGGATATCCCAGCTGGGGATGAGATCATTGGTAGATCTGATAAAATATACAACTCTGCTTGGGGAAATAGGTCACTGATAGACCTATCTTAGTAATGAGGAGGCCAGATGGGGAGTGGAAGCTTCCGCCACTTTGTTGTGTGAGAACTTCAGACATTGCTCTTCTGGGAGGAGGCTGGAGCTTTGTGGGGAGATGGTTCCCTGTCTAGTACTCTGTCGGGAGGAAAGACCACTGAACGGTCTTCCTAGAGATTTCTGTGGGGATCCTGCTGAGGATGATGATACTTGACAACTCAGCTGGGGAAATGAGCACTTTCTGATGTTGCTCTGAAGAAAATGTGCTGGAGAAGTGATGCCTGGCAACTTCGATGGGGAGAAAGCATTTCCGGTGTTGTTTGGAGGATGTGCCGAGGAAATAATGATTTGGCAACTTTGTTGGGGAAAACCTTTCATGCCCCATGTCGCGCTCTGAACACCTGCAATCCTATTATGACAAAGAAACACGCCAGTATCCCGAGGTATCCCTTACCATATTTCGTCGTAGGAGTTAGATATTCCTGGAAGTAAAAATATATTTTCTACAAGCATGTGATTAGAAAGGCACATCTGTTTTTATGCAAACATTATATCAAGGATATCAGACAGTTTTTTTGCAAATGAAATAAAAAGTACAAGACGAAGTGTGACTGAAAACTCTGATTTTATTAATTTGTGCGCCCTGAATTGGCATGTACAGTCAAAGAAACAAATCCCCTGAAATGAGGAGATTGTTAAAATTGAGAAAAATAAAAGTGCTGGCAATGTTGATGACGCTTTAGTGAGCTTCCCTTTGCTATGACTCGTATGACCTTGACGTTCTTCTTATCTTGCTTTCTGAAGAAGGTTGATTCTGACTGATGCTTTAACCTTTTCGAAGCTTGCCGTGTTGTAAGTGATACAGAAAAATTCATAATGCAGTTGTTCGCTTATTCCCTTATTTTGCGTGGATCGCCCTTTCGGGTTTTCAACCCACCGGGATACCCATTTTTACCTGAGCTGTCCAATGCGGCTTTTCAACTCAGCGGGTGTACATTTTTTTATTTTCCCTTATTTTTGCCCGAGTCTTTTATTCTGTTTTTGACTTTCCGGGATGCCCTATTTTTTCCTGGACTTTCATTCTGTTTTTATGTCCAGTGGGTCATTTTATGCAAAGTATTTTTTAACTGCATCTGAATTCACAGGGGATAAGAAATCTTCACCATCCATAGTAGTGAGCATCAGTGCTCCACCGGAGAAAACTTTCTTCACTATGAATGGACCATCATAATTCAGAGTCCACTTGCCCCTGTGGTCTGTATGAGGAGGAAGGAGTCTTTTCAGCACAAGATCTCCTACTTGGTATTCCCGAAGCCTGACTTTCTGATCGAAGGCTTTCTTCATTCTCTTCTGATACAGCTGCCCATGACAGATTGCAGCTAACCTCTTCTCTTCGATCAGATTCAATTGATTATACCGAGATCGGACCCATTCTGCTTCATTCATCTTGACATCCATTAGTACCTGTAAAGAGGGTAATTCAACTTCAACGGGTAGGACTGCCTCCATGCCATACACAAGTTGATACGGTGTTTCCCCAGTGGATGTTCTGATTGAAGTACGGTACCCATGCAAGGAAAATGGTAACATCTCATGCCAGTCTTTGTAAGTGACCACCATCTTCTGCACAATCTTCTTGATGTTTTTGTTAGCCGCCTCAACAACGCCATTCATCTTTGGCCTGTAAGGAGAAGAGTTGTGATGTTGAATTTTGAAGTCCCGACACAGTTCTGCCATCATTTTGTTGTTCAAATTGGAACCATTATCAGTGATGATTCGCTCGGGTACTCCATACCGACAGATGATGTCTCTTTTCAGGAATCAGGCTACCACTTTCCTGGTGACGTTGGCATACGAAGCTGCTTCAACCCATTTGGTGAAGTAATCAATGGCTACCAGGATGAATCCGTGGCCATTTGAAGCAATCGGCTCAATCTTTCCGATCATGTCAATGCCCCACATGGCAAAAGGCCAAGGTGAAGACATTACGTTCAACGGATTCGGAGGCACATGCACCTTGTCCGCATAGATCTGGCATTTGTGGCATTTTCTGGCGTAAGCACAACAGTCTGCATCCATTGTGATCTAGTAGTAACCTGATCTTAACAACTTTGTAACCATTGCGTGTCCTCCAGCATGGGTACCGAAATATCCTTCATGCACCTCGTGCATCAGCAAGTCTGCTTTGTTTTTATCAACACATCTGAGAAGTACCATGTCAAAGTTTCTCTTGTACAAGGAACCATCAGTATTCAGGAAGAAACTACCAGCTAGCCTTCTTAATGTCTTCTTATCATTGGATGATGCCCCAGGTGGGTATGTTTGATCCTCTAAGAAGATTTTGATGTCATGGAACCAAGGCTTGTCATCTTTAGCAATGTCCACGGAGAATACGTACGCTGGTCTGTCAAGTCTGGATACTGAAATCCGAGGCACAAAGTTGGCAGCTTGAACTTTGATCATGGAGGAAATGTTAGCCAGAGCATCTGCAAACTGATTTTCATCTCGAGGGATATACTCAAGTCTGACCATTGTGAAGAAAGTCAGTAATCTCCTCGTGTAGTCTCGGTATGGAATCAAATGCTCTTGATGAGTGTGCCATTTGCTGTTGGTCTGATTAATTACCAGAGCTGAATCTCCGAATACAGTTAAAGTCTTGATCCTGAGGTCAATGGCTTCCTCAAGACCCATGATACAGGCTTCATATTCAGCTTCGTTGTTAGTGCAGTTAAAGGTGAGTCTTGCCGAGAAAGGCATATGAACTCCTTTATGTGTAATGAGCACTGCACCAACTCCACGACCATTCATATTAATAGCCCCATCAAACATCATTGTCCATTCTTCTTCTGGGTCAGGCCCTTCAGTGTGAACAGGCTCTTCATGGTCTTTTGCTTTTATGAACATGATGTCTTCATCAGGGAAGTCAAATCTCATTGGTTGGTAATCATCAATGGGTTGCTCAGCTAGATAGTCAGACAATACACTGCCTTTGATGGCTTTTTGAGATGTGTACTGAATGTCATACTCTGTTAGAATCATTTGCCATCTTGAAACCCTTCCGGTAAGTGTTGGCTTCTCAAATATGTACTTGACTGGATCCATCTTGGAGATCAATAAGGTAGTGTGGGTCAACATATACTACCTTAGTTGGCGAGCAGCCCACGCTAAAGCACAGCAAGTTTTCTCGAGCAGTGAATAACGTTGTTCACAGTCGGTAAAATTTTTGCTTAGGTAGTATATTGCATACTCTTTTCGACCAGACTCATCATGCTAGCCCAGCACACACCCCATTGATCCTTCTAATACTGTCAAGTACATTATTAGAGGTCTTCCTTCAACTGGAGGCATAAGGATTGGAGGTTCTTGTAAGTACTCCTTGATTTTTTCAAAAGCCCTCTGGCAGTCTTTATTCCACCCGACCGTCTGTTCTTTTCTTAACAATTTGAACAGGGGTTCACAGGTTGCTGTAAGATGAGATATGAACCTTGAGATGTAGTTCAATCTACCTAGAAACCCCCGAACTTCTTTTTCAGTCTTTGGTGTAGGCATCTCTTGAATGGCTTTGACTTTGTCAGGGTCAACTTCAATTCCCTTTTCGCTTACAATAAATCCTAGCAGCTTACCAGAACGCACCCCAAATGTGCATTTGTTGGGGTTTAGCTTCACCTGGTACTTCCTCAGACGCTTGAACAACTTTAACAGATTTACTAGGTGGTCTTCTTCTGTGAGGGACTTGGCAATCATGTCATCCACGTAACATTCAATTTCTTTGTGGATCATGTCGTGGAATAATGTTACCATAGCCCGTTGATAGGTGGCACCAGCATTCTTCAGTCCAAATGGCATTACCTTATAACAGAATGTGCCCTAGGGTGTGATGAAAGTTGTCTTCTCCATGTCTTCAGGTGACATCTTGATCTGATTATATCCTGAAAATCCATCCATGAAGGAGAATACCGAGAACTGAGCCGTGTTGTCGACCAATACATCAATGTGAGGTAAAGGGAAATCATCCTTCGGGCTAGCTCTGTTCAGATCCCGGTAATCCACACACATCCGTACTTTGCCATCCTTTTTAGGTACAGGTACAATGTTAGCAACCCACGGCGGGTAACTAGTTACAGCAAGGAAACCGGCGTCCCACGGCGTAGCTTCTGTTTTACTGGAGGACAATTTTCCTTTAGAGGCAACTTGTGCATAACAATATCGGTGTCCAGACCTGGAATGTCTTGGTATGACCAAGCAAAGACATCAACATACTCTCGCAGCATGTCAATAAGTTGTTCCTTCACTGAATCTTGCAGACGGGCCCCGATCTTAACATCTTTCAAGTCTTCTTCGATACCAAGATTAACTGTCTCAACTTCCTCCTGATGAGGAGCGATAACCTTCTCCACTTGCCTTAACAACCTGGCTAGCTCTTCGGGTAGCTCATAATCTTCTTCAACCTCTTCATCGGCTTGATTAATCGGATTGTCGAAGTCATACGAAGTCATAGCAGTGTCATTGTCAGTGCAGTCTGGAGGGCACTCTCTTCAAGGGTTTAGATTTGTTTATTTTAGTGATCAGTTTTATCTTGTTTAGAAAAAGTGAAAATGAAGTTTATTTCTTTTGAAAACATTGCCATTTTATTGTTTTGTACAAAAAAAATTAAAAACGAAAAAAAGTGAGCGGGAAAATAAGAGACTCATTTGCAAAAGATGTCCTGATATTCAATATTTGATCGTTTGCACAAAATACAAGATGGCCCGATTACAAAATGAATCCTGACATCTTGGGCAAGATGCAGGACTTGATGCATGCTTAAAGACAGGAAATAATAATTACTCTGCAGGAGTAACTCTTATAATTCCCTGGGAAGACCAGTTTGAGACTTGGTTCCCCAGGATCCTTGGACGTATCCAGTTTTCCAGGTTGCGTTCGTCTTCTTCCTCGTCTTCCAGACTGTTCACAGCATTCGGGGTAAGCATTCCCCCGCTGACAAATTTGGGCTCCGTTGCAGCCTCTGGTTGATCTTGTCGAGTTGGTCTGTAACCCAACCCGAATTTGTCTTCTTTCTTTTCTACTGGCAGCAACTTGCCCCAGCCTTGAGCGGTACCCTCCTCAACAACCTTCCGGGCTTATTGATATTAAGTGATGGAAGTTCCAGACACAGCAGTTGCTTCATTGATGTTAAGGGCCTCAAACCCCTGACTCATAGTCTGATGGATCTCCCCATCCATCTCAATATACTTGTAAGTAGCCAGCTGGCTAACGAAAATGTCTTCCTCCCCACATATTGTGATAATCTGCCTTCCCACTCAAATTTTAACTTCTGGTGAAGGGTAGATGTAACAGCGCCAGCGGCGTGAATCCAGGGTTTACCCAACAAACAGCTGTAGGCCGACTGTATGTACATCACGAAGAAGGTAGTTTTAAAGGTTTGTGGGCCAATCAACACAGGTAGATCAATCTCTCCAAGCACCGATCTCTTAGAGCCATCAAATGCTCTCACCACCAAGTTACTTGGACGTAATGCCAAACCATCATACTCTAACTTCACCAAGGCTTTCGTTGGGAGGACATTGAGTGAAGACCCAGTGTCTACCAGTACATGAGAAAGAACAACACCTTTACACTCTAAGGTGATGTGTAAAGCCTTATTATGACTGCTCCCTCTGTTGTTAAATCATCATTTGTGAAGCCCTGTCCATGACTGGTGTTAACATTCGCAACCACCGTTTCCAGCTGATTAACCATAATCTCTTCCGGCACGTATGATGCGTGCAGGACTCTCAACAATGCATTCCTGTGGGCTTCAGAACACATTAGCAATGATAATATAGAGTTTTGGAGGGTGTCTGATGAAGCTGGTCCACCACCTTGTAATCACTCTTTTTAATTATTCTCATGAACTCGTCCACTTCTTGTTCAAAAGACGTCTTCGGAGTTTCTTTAACAGTTGGCTCTTTAAGTGCCACATTCTTCCCTTTTGCTTTAGCAGCAGCTTCTGCTTCAGCATTGGGTCTTGGTGTTTGTGAGGCAAAAAGGCGTCCGCTTCTGGTGAAGCCTCCGCCTCCCCTAACATTGTCAACTTGTGGTGAAGAGGTTAATGAATCTAGAGTGATCTTCTTTCCGTCGCAGTAGAGATCAGAGTCGTAGTGCCAAGGTATGGCATTATTGCTTTCATAAGGAACAGATCCCGACACCGTAATGGTGACTAGACTGATTGCTGCAGCAGAAGGAACTGTGATGGTATGCGGGTCGTAGTAGATTATGACTGGAGATCTGACAGGAGGTGTCACAGTTTGTTGTTGGAAATTGTTGTTGGGATGAACATTTGTTGGGTCATAATAGATCGTGACCGTTGAGACATCTTCATTGGTGTTTGCTGGTGTTGTAGGCGTTTCCGTTGATAAGATGGGTGCTGATGCTGTAGAAGAAAATGTTGCTGAACTCTGCTCTATTGAAATAATGGATGGAGTGATTGTCGGAGTCGTGGATGAATCAGTGGGAATGATAGTTGTTGCAGTTGTAGGAGGATCTGTTGTTGCTGAAGAAAGAGTTGTAGGAGCCGTTGTGGTAATATGCAAGATTCCATCTCTGATAAGGCCATCTAGGCCAAGCCTTAGCCTCTCACAACCATTAATAACAGTTTTGCACGATTCGCAGCAAGCCTCACAGCCCGGGAACACTTGGCATCTTAAGAGTTGAGCTTTGACTTCTGCCAACGGTGTTTGAATCTCTACAACATTATCAATTAGTGCAGATGGTTGATCTTCCTCTATGGCATTAATCCTGGGTCCACCATGATTAGGCATAGGATTTCTGTTAACATTTGGAGGAGGTGCGAAATTGAGAGCTTTGGAATCGACCAGATCTTGAACCTTCATTTGCAAGGCTCTACATTTCTCGGTATTGTGACCAAGTGCGTTGGAATGAAAGACACACCTGGCACTAGCATCATAATTCTTCGGGAGGTTAAGAGGATCTGGTGGAGCCAACGTCTTTAACTCAACCAGGTTAAGCTTCAGGAGTTGTGGCAGTAAAGCGGCATAAGGCATAGGGATGGGATCAATCACCCTATTTTCCTGAGATGGCCTCTACTGAAAGGGGCGCTGCTGCTGGTTGTTGTTATTATTTGTAACACCCCAAATTCGATTATGAGTAATTGTTGCTTATTTGAGGATATATGATGATTTTGGAAAATAGGTGGTTATGTGGCCCGATGCATTGTGGTGATATTATTTTAATAATATTAATAATAAGAATAATCATGTAGTATTATTCGAAATTATTGTTTATTATTTGATAATAATAAAAGTGGGGTATGGAGGTTATGTTGGTCAATTGGGAATATGAAGAGTACTTTTATATAATATGAATAATTAGTGTATTATTATATTAGTATTATTTAATAAAAATATTGAGGAAAAGGGCAAGATGATCTTTATGAGGAAAGAGTAAGGTTAAGTTGGGAAAAGCATAAACTGGGATAGCTTTTGTAAAAATGAGAATACGATCAAAATTGGATCTATCGTGTTTTTGGAAAAGAGCTCTGAAGAAAGGAAGGAGAAGAAGCTCAGAGTCAGGAGGCTGTGGAGAACCCCAAAGAAGAGTGTAAAGCGGAGAAATTCTCTAAGGTATGAGGAGTTTTTATAATCTATGATAAATGTGTAGGAATTGGAATATGAATGGATTAGGATGGTATGAATTTTTGGGGTTTTGAGTTAGGTTGAGTTTTATGAGAAATCTTGACGAATTAGAGCGATTAGAATGAGTTATAATCGTATATTTGTTTGTATAATTGTTGTCTGAATGTTGTTGAGGTTTAATTGATGTTTTTGAATGGTTTTATGAGTGTTATGATGTGAAACCCGTAATGGGGTTTGAGGGTTTTTGGTGTTGGGACAGTCTGCAATTGTATAGCAGAGAACTGCTGGAAAACGTGCATTAACCGGTTAACGCTATGGGTTAACCGGTTAACCATTGTAATTTTTGGAAAATTCTAGAACTTCGTCGGCGTTAACTGGTTAATGCTATGGGTTAACCGGTTAACACTGTTCGGATGGCAAATTATAATTCTTTAAAAATTCACAACTTTCAAACCGTAAGTCCGATTCGCATTCCGTTTGAAGCGTCAGATAGAGCACAAACTGAACTTTATTTTTGATGAATAAAAATGAGAAAAATGCAATAGTTTTGATAAACTAATTTATGAGACAACATTGTATTTACCTCATAATTACCGGGTACGGGTAAATTCTTGATGTGTCAGAGTGGTTATAGAACCTGTGTTCTGGGTGTAATGTCATGATGATATATATGATTATTTGATGATTATTTTGCTGATTGAAATGAATGATGCGAATTATTTTGATGAATTTACGATGTAGCGCATCATTGCATTTCATAACATTCACGATGGGGCTTCGGCCTATTTATTTGCTTCAATCCCATTGTGTGGATTGAAGTGTCTCGATGATTTACGATGTGCTCCTTTGTGGAGGGTTGATGGTCATGTATCCATCTCACGATCAAAATGGTACCACATGCATATTGCATATCAGGATGTTAGAATTGCATATTCTGGATGAATTTCATGACTGTGTTGGTGTTGCTTGATTTCATGATCGTGTTGTTGTTGTTGCTGAATTTTATAGTTGATGATGTCATGATATGTTGTACTAATTTATTTATGATTCTATATTTCGATACGTTTATGATATATTATGATTACTCACCCTGCCTGCTTGGAAATGTTGTCTCCTTCGTGGGTAACTTGCAGATGTCGAAGAATAGTCCTGCAGTGCAATAGGAGTAATTCATGAGTCTCGGAGCATGCTTTAGTGTTCCTTAGAAGTGGTTTTGGTCTATGTGTCCTGCTCTGTGTCATGTAACACTGGGATGGGTTTTCTTTTGTTAGACTGTTTTCAGTTATGTTATTGTTTGGATAAATGTTTTCCTATTTTATGATGTTAAATTCAGGATGGTAAAAATTATGTTTATGAAGTTTTGAATTATGAGGTTTAAATTCTGCTGTGAAATGATTTATGATATTCTTGATGTTGATTAACCCGTGTTACGGGACAGGACACTGTTTGTGTTGAATTATGACGATATGTGATACCCTTTTTAGATGATTACTCTGATATTATTTAAATATTATGTTTTGGGGTAGAAGGGTGTTACATTATTGATGTACGTTCTTTGTTGCGGAAAATGAAATTGTTGCTGATAGTGATGTTGTTGTTGTTAAAAAAGTGGTTGTTGTGGAACTGGAGCCGGGATAGTAACGACTGCTATTGATCTGTGAGAATACTGGGGTCTGTCCCTACCTGCATGGATGGCATTAGTTTCACCTGCCCTTCGGGGTCCTGAAAAGGGTTTTCTGGGGTTGTTGGAGGAACTTGCACCGTTGTCGGAAATTTTGCCCATTTTCAAAAGACTCTCAATTCTCTCACCAGCTATAACTACATCGACAAAACCGGTGGAAGAGAAAGCAGCAAGTCTATCAATATAAGTTCCCTGTAAGGTGTTCATAAACATGTCAGCCATTTCCCGTTCAGACATGGGTGGCTGGACAGTAGCAGCAAGCTGTCTCCACCTCTGAGCATAATCCCGAAAGCTTTCCCTTGAATACTGAGACATGCCCATTAGAAGAGTTCTATTGGGGGCCATGTCTAGGTTGTACTGGTATTGCCGGATGAAGGCTTCGGCCAAGTCTTTCTAACATCTTATAGTGGCTCTTGTCAGATGCGAATACCATTCTCTGGATGCTCCAGTCAGGCTGTCCTCAAAATAGAACATCCATAACTTCTCGTCCATGGTATACGCCTTGAGTCTTCCTAAGAAAGATTGAAAATGAGTACGCGGGCAAGAGGTACCATTATATTTTTCAAAGCATGGGGGTTTGAATTTGTGGGGAATCCTCACCCCATCTACCAGCCCCATATCCATCACGTCAAAGCCTAAATAATTATGGGATTCCAAAGACCTCAACTTTTCGGTAATCTCATCCAGCCTTCTGTCATACACCTCATCCCCAGCCCCAATAACTGTGAACTGTTCTTCTTGGGGATCCTCTTGCAGGATTCTGCCCCCAGCAGTATTACCTTGAACATTCCTTGTGCCATTAACATCTGGATTCAAATGGGGCCCAAACTCTGGTGGGTCGATATGGGGCTGTCCTTGTTCATTATTGCTAGTTCCTCTTGTTCCAAGGTGGGGCTCTTCAGGTGTCTGCCTTTCTACCAGCTCTCTCAGCCTCTCCTGGCTTTGGGCTAAGCCAGTCATCACAGCCATAAACTGGGTCATTTGGTTTCTCATTTCGACCCTCTCGTTTGCCATTTGATTTCTTACTTCATTCAGGTCCTGCTGTACCTGATCCATCTGAATGCCTGGAAGGTTGTTTCGCGTTGGGTACCGGTGTGTACGGTTGATAGGGAACACTCTACGATGAGCAATATTTCCTGAAACCACAACAAAGTGAGAAACAAATAATAAACAAAAACCTACAAAACAAAGAAAGAGTTAGTATGCAATGCAATATGCTTATTTGTTTTCCAAGGTATTCGGTTTGGTTCTTGGTTTTGACCTTTCCAAACCTCGAGGAGATGCTTGATGATGTTGAGAAAAGAAGCCCACCAAAATAAAACAAACTGATATATTACAAACGATGAAAAATACATAGTCTGTTTACAATACATGCCCATGGTGGGTCAAAAATACAATAATCAAAAGAAAAAGTACATCAAAAGAAAAGAAATACAAGCAAAGAGGAATCAGACATCCAATCCATAGTCATCTTCCCTGACCTCCTTCAGGAGTGCCTCAGTCACCGGACCAGCTGGGTGCTCTGTAATGGTCCTAATGAGGAGGTTCCTAGTAGCAATGGCATTAGTCAGCTTCTTATGCCTGTCCTGATCCTTTGATCTCTTTAACCCCGCTCGGAGCTTCAATTATGATATCTCCTTCTGAGCTGCCAACAGAGCTTCCTGCTGCTTCTTCTCATTGGCCTCCAATTGCTCATTCTTGGCCTGAGTCCTCTGGTCTTCTTGTGAATGGGCTTCGGTGATCTTGATCCACCTAGCCTGGCTTTCCTCCAGGTAATGCTCAGCCCTAGCTTTCTGAATCTTGGCCTCCTTGCAGGCATTCTTCAAAACCAGCTCTCCTGCTCTTGCTTTCCTTATGTAGTCATTTGCCCTTTCAATCTTGGTAAGATGCTCAGTCTTGAGTCTTTCCAATCTTTCAATGTCCAGGCGACCGTCATTCCTCTCCTAGAGAGTCTTCTTCAGAGCTTCAGATAGCTTATTATTCCTCTCTTTCATCTTTTCAAATTCCTCCAGGCTAACAGTTGCTGTAGGCTGTACTGTAAAAGGTCCAGGCGTGTCTTCCAAGGTGAAAGGCATCCTGGTAATCTGAGCTCTAGTACGGGACTAGTCAGAGTACTGGGCTGAAGCAATATTGTTACACCTTCCAAGGATGGCTGTCCCTTTGGTCTGGATGTTGTCCCAAGCCCAGGCAGCTTGCTTGACAACAGCAGAGCCAGATTGGATCTCACAGTATAGGGTCTCAGCCAAATCCTGTCCTCTAGGAGGGTGAACCAAGGCATATCCCAATTGTCTCTTAAACAATAAAGGGTTGTAATTGATGCAACCTTTTACTCCTATCAGAGGCACATTAGGGTATTGCCCACAGCTGGTAATAATATCCTTGCCTTTGGTGCTCTGGGTGCACCATCTGATATCGTCTGATGTTAAGGCAATGAACCTCTTGGCCCAATTCTTCTGCTAATGTGGGTTCAAGAAAGCATCTGATTTAGGCAGGTGTCTGAGTAGCCAAGAGTAGAACAAGGGAGCACAACATCTAACTAGCTTCCCCCTTTGCTTTTCATTTCTCTGATGGATGGAGTAGTAAAAATCTCCTAGCAATGTAGGCACTGGGTTCCTCAGTAGAAACAAGTGGATGGCATTCTTACTCACAAATTTGGGCTCATCTGCAAACAATATAGCCCCATATATGCTGAGGGCTAAAAGTGCACAGACTGCCCTCCATTCTCCCACTGTAGCCTTCAGGATGACTTGAGAAATTAAGAAGTCCAGATGTAGACTAGAAATCCCAGCTTTTGTTGTCATGTTTTGCTCAATGAGGGCAGGATCAAAATGCAATGCCCTTGCTATCTCTTCACTTCTGGGAGCAGTCATCTCTGGGTTGAAGGGGATCCCTCTTCTGATAGGCACTCCAATCAACAAGGAAAACTCTTCCAACAGAGGCCCCATCTGAAAATCTGGAAAGGTGAAGCATCTGAGTGAGGGGTTATAAAACTGGAAGCGTGTGTGGATCATGCTTCTTTGAGAAGAATCAAGATCCATAACCATGTCCAAAATACCCCCATATTGCTCTCTAAACAGTGGGATGTGGTCAGGCGTGATGAGTGACTGGACCTTCCTGATACCAGTCAAGGAGGGCTCAAAGAAGTGATAAGATATGTTGCTTTTCCTTGGAACATCCATGAGTACTGATGAAGAATCTGAAGATAAATGCTAATGAAGATCACAGACTGAAAAGCTGGAGGTAAGTCTCTGACAGACTGATGCAGGTGAGTCTCTAACAGGCTAATGCAGGTGCTGAAGGAGATAGCTGAAGCAGATGCTAAAGAAGACAACTGAAGCAGAGGTCTAAGCAGTAGAAGGGGTCAAAACCAAACCAAATATGATATGATGGATACCCTGAAAAACAAATAAACAAATGTTAAATGATGCAATGATGATATATGCAAATGATATGCAAGGGTTTGTGATCAAGAGCTGGATCTGATTATCTGTCTTGGTATAAGGTCCATGTATGTTCAAAGGTCCGGATTGAGGCTCAGAAATCCAATAACCAGGGTGGGGGACTCAAATAAAGAGTCACATGTCCAGGGTTAATCACAAGAACTGTCCAAAGTGAAGTATTCTTAAACAATACAGTAACAATGTATGATGTGGCCAATGGTTCCTGCAAACCTGTAAACAACCCAACCCCATCACATGAGATGTTCTAGAACAAGGATCCTTAGACTTGGATCAGTTATGAGAAGTGTAAACACTTCTAACCCGGAGGTACAGTGTTTACAATAACCATAAAGGATCATCCTCTAATTCACCCCAGATTCTGAAGGTCATAATAAAGGTCATCCATACTTAGCAGGCTTCCCAGATAGCCCTAGCACTACAGAAAATCTGTAGCACAGAGTTCTCAAGAAGAAACCCACATCTGAACCGTGTTTAATATTCCCGCACCAGACCGAAATGGAATGGGAAAGAACATGAACCACTCTAGCCTAGGTGTTACTCAGGTCCCAGGTATAGGACCTTAATCACTCAGTGAAGCCTCACCCACCAAAACAAAAACCAGATCCAGCAATGATAATGACAGTATGATGTATAAAAAACTGTGAAGCAAGCAGTAAATAAAGATGTACATAAAGCAATAAATAAAGCAAATAAATAAAAACAATTAGAACATAACACCCCAATAAACACAAATCAAACAAGCGCTAGGAGGAACCCACAAAAAGAACCAGAAGCCCTAGTTGCAGTATAAGGAGTCCCCAACAGAGTCGCCAAGCTGTCGCTCCCACCAAATGACACCAGGCCAGAAGGGGTACAGACGCGAATGATCGGCGAAGGAGAGAACACGAAGATGAACTGAAAAGAGTCGCCAACTAGGCATTTTTATCCCGAAGGAAAGGTAATGCTGCATAAACCTAGGAAAGAAATGGATAAGACGGTCGCGAACCAGAGAAACTGAGAAAGGGGGTTGGTTACAACCTGGGAAGGTATTAGCACCCAGATTGTCCGTCGTACTCGACGGGATACAAGCTTTAAAGTTTTTGTTTAAAGGGGTGGTGTCAGTGTTATCTGTGTGCAAAAGCTGGAAAAGAAATACAGGTGTCAGTGCAAAAGAGATGTGAAGTGAAATGCTCAGGAATGAGGCTTAAAGAATAATGCTGGAAGAGGGGGAGAGAGACTGAGACTTTTGTTCGATAACTGTTAATTTATGCCTACGTATCCTCTCGTGCAATGAGGAAGTCAGAACACCATAGTTCGACTCAAAGAGACTGAAAGATAAATTGACTGATGAACTGCTTGTTTGTCTATGCTTAAGTGTATGACCTGTCTGGCTCAGGTGCAAACTGTCTTGCATTAGACGGAAGAAGCAAGTTCTCATTTATGAGTGAATGAGGTGAGAAAAAGAATCCCGGAGGAGACGATTATTGTTTGTTTTTGTGTTTTCAATCTTTTATTGCTTTTTGTGTTTTTCATAAATTAATGAGCTTAAGCCTAAACCAAGGGTTAGTAAACTCATCACATCCTCCCTCTGATCAGGGGTAATGAGAATACCTTAAGTATGAAGTAAGCACCTCACACTTAATCACCATGATGTAGGATTAAGATCATTAACCTACTTGCAATTATTTAGATGTTTTTGGTGCTTTTGTTTAGTGTTAAGTAATGAGTTTAAGCCATAATCAACGATTTAATGGACCCATTACACCATCCTAATAGAAGGATAATAGATGAAAACACTTAAGCTGAGGAAGATACCTCAACTTAATCCATGATTAGGGATTAACCTCATGACAAAACAAAACCTTCATTAAAGTGGATTTTAGTTTATGGAAAAATTAAGAAGTGAATTTTATGGTTTGTAAGACAATTTGAGGGGGACTTGTCCATTAACATTAGGGTTAGTCCTTCTTAACCAATTAAGGAAGAATTAGAACCCTAATGCAAGGCCCAAGTTACAAGCTTATTGTTTTAGTGATTATTAAATGGATTGATTAAGGGATTTTAACACATTAAGGGTTTAACACTTAGGATTAAAGTTATACACTCCATCCTAAGAGAAGGATGCAGGCATAATCTTAATCACAAAGCCTTAAAACCTTGAAGGTTTAGTCCCTGATTATGAGATGAGAAGAGAAGACACAAAAGATGACACAAAGGTAAGACTAATGGGGGACTAATCAAACCCTAATTGTTATCATGCTTGGGTGTTCCTAGGGTTTATGAGGTTTGCAAGAGATCTTCAAGAAGAGCCACCAAGGAAGAAAGCAGATGAAAGGAGGAGAAGCAAAAGAAGCAAGTCAACTTACTTCACTTAAGAAGATAAGTTGCTTGAAGAAAGAAAGTGAAGGAGGAACATGAATGAGAAATCTCACTCTAATACAAATACAAAATGCAGCAAGGATGCATAAGAGAGATGAGAAGAGATTGTGAGAAGTGAAGGCAAATTCACTTCTCAAATACTTACCACCTGAAAAGTTAGCATAAAAGAAAGAAATGAAATGAAAATGGAATGTATGCAAGGATGCAAACCAAAACCAGAAGCATGTTCATGATGTTAATGATGCTAAGAGATGATGCAAATGTATGCCAAGAGTTGTGAATGATCATACAAGGGATGAGGATGCAAATGAGGCATGAAAGTTCATGGAATGCATATGGAATGAAATGAATGCATAACATGGAAAATGGATGAAGAAATGATCAAGCATGATTCTAATGTGTCCTATGATGTCTTAGAAGTCATGTGGATGCAAGAAATGTCATGGCAAGTTCATGAATGCAAGCATATGCAAGATGTATGCAAGAGAAGATGAGAAATTAGGGTTTTCATGCAAAATGAGATGCAAAACTCAAAAACAGAATCAAATGACAAGATAAAAAATTGAAATTGCAATCAAAGGAACCCTAACCCCATATGCTTGTAAAGTCTGGATTGGGCAGAGAGTGGGTGGTGGACTGTTGTGATTGGTATGAGTGAATTTTCATAAAGTCAACATTTCTTGTACTTGAGGTATGGGCAAGTGGCAGGCTTGGATTTGGGCATGTCCTGGTTCAGCTGAGATCAAGGAATGCTTGTGAATCAGATTTTATGAGTTGTAGCAAGTGGATGAGAGGTTTTGTGCCATTTTGCAAATTCATGAAGTTTTGGCCCCTTTTGGATTTCTTGATGTGCAAGACATGGAATAACATGATTCTTTGGCCAATTCTGAGTTTTAGGAAATATCACAATGTTTGTATGATGCTTAGAATGTGTTTGAAGTTACAAAATGAATTGGCAAGAGGTTTTGCAAAAATCCCCCTTTGGTGCATTCTTGAAAATTATGTGATTTTTGCCAACTTTGAAAGATCATAACTTGAGTTCCATAATGAATTAGAACTTGTTCTTGTACTTTTTGAAAAGGGAATGATCCAATCTACAACTTTCATGACCAACAATTTTTCATTTGAAGCATTTTTGGTTGAGAAAGAGGAGGTTGAATAACTTTCCCAAAATGGAAAGTTTACATTACAAGTCATTTCCATTTTTGGCAACTTTTAGTTTAGCTCACTTTTCTTCAATTTTGTGAACTTTAAAGCACTTAAATGATCAAATAAAGGTCATATAACTTCAATTTGATGAAAAATCCACTTTGGTTCCATGTTGGGGCCTCAGATGCCCTAGTTTTGCTCTGACTTACTCAAGAAGTTACCCAGTGAACAAATGACTTCCATAATGAATCTCTTCATCAAACTTGGTATGCATGAACCTTATAACATATTGAGACCAATAGAAACAAGAATTACCAAAAAATTCGGAGTTATGGCCGCTGAAACCAAAACCCTAATTTCAGGTCATCTGTGTAGTTAAACCCTAGCTCTGCTTCCATGCTTTGCCAGTTCTTGTGATTCTTTGACTTCCTTGATCTTTGGAGGATAAAATATGATGATTGAACATACATGGAACCTCTTGAGATGATTGAAGACCTTTGGAGTGGCTCAGATGACTCCTTGGATTGCTCAGATCACAAACCCTAGATGCAGGTGACTTTGAACAATGCAGATGAAGCAAAAATGAAATATGAGATGATATGTTTGGATTTATGTAAATGTGAAAGATCACAAGCCATGGTATGAACTTTGTGAGCGAAAATTTGGGGTGTTTACACTAATCCAGCATAATATGCTTAATATTTCTATACACGACCTTGATTTGAGTGTGTCATGGTCATTGACACCTTGGAGTCGTTGGAACAAGTGAAATGGTCCCATTGTCTGAATTTGAGGGTATTAACGCATCGTGTAAAGCAGCAAATGATTGAATAATTCTGCAATATGTTTGAATAATTCAGCATCATGGTTGAATTTTTTTCCCTTTATTCATTATACATCAAAGTACAACCTTCATAATGATAAGAGGGTTTAAGTTCCCTAAAGAATATTCACATTCATCGTGGAGTTCTTTTTGGTTTAGCATTGTATTGTAATTTTAAAAAAAATGTGCGCCTTTATGAACATTGGTGTGAGGAATGTCAAAGGAAACAATGGCTGTTAGGAAAACCTTCATGCCAAAGTCTTCATCACTTCAAGGTTTTCTCACTTTATGCCAATCCCAATTTCAAATCTTCGATCATGCCAGAGCAGTGCAAATTCCACTCCTTTTCCCTTTTCAACCTTCAATTTGTGTCCGGGCCACACTCCAACCTGTTTATACAAAAAAAGTGGATAACATTTAGTTAAAAGCTTTACAACGAATGAAGAGATGGAAACAATAAAGGCGACTTTGATGCTCTTAAAGACAAGAGGTCACAAAATTGGCAACATAAAGATTGGCATTAACACCAGTACAAATGATGCGTAAACAGTCACACCGACATATACATTAAAAGAGAGCAGGCCCAAGCACGATTCCGTGGATTTTCCCAAGTTTTAATCCTCATTGGAATTTTCAAAAAAAATGGAAAAAGAATACAACAATGGTTCACCTGCTATTCAGTAAGAAAACTATGGCTTCAGCAGTTCTTGGAAGGGCAGAAGTGATGTTGAGTCGTCAACACCAAATGATTTATCAAACTGAGTTTCTTCGAAGGAACTTAGGACACCCCGTAACGCTCCAGCAATCCTCTTGTCTAAATTCAATGTTTGAAATTAGTTGCAAACAAATCGCTGCCAATGAATTTGAGTAGAAAGGAAACAGTGGGATTGCTCAGCAAATCAGAAGTGCTCATTATCCAGGGAGTACGGATGTTCTGAATTCTTCACAAAAACAAATCAAATACCTGTGAGTGTGTGTCTATAACTTTGGTTCCCACTGAGTCTAAAAAAACAAGTGCACGGATAGCCTTTGTCATCAGTAGAACTGTCGCTAGTCTTTCTTAAGCACTTTGACCTCCTCATCTTCAGTACTTGACCTGCATGGAAGAATGAAAACATATTGGTTTCAGTCGGAAAAAAACATTTGTTGTTTTACAAATAAATCAAAGCCAGCAAGAATTAGAAAAACAAATCGTGGGACTATAATTATCATTGCTTTGTCTTCATTTGTTCTCTTGCGGATTTTTTTGGTTGGAGCATTTTCCTTTATTCTGAAATGAAGGAAGACCAGGAGACCATCTATAGTGCAGTTGGCCCAGCATTTACATCTTTCTTGAATAAGAGATCTAACTTTAGGTCTTTGTTGTCAGGCGGTATTACGAGCTAAGCATCCAAACAAGCCATCATTCTGCACACCTGCTGCAACAACCACAATTTTCAATACAGCAACAATTGCAATACAATGCGTCAAAGTCGTGGCCAAATCAGTTGTCCGGATTGTTGCTGAATGGACAAATTTCCTTGATGCACAACTTTTTAACATATAATCAGTGGTTGAGGCAAATGCCAGCAATACCACCCTGCCTTCCCATTGCGTCTTCAACAACATCAGAGGCAGCAACAGATGGCTTCATCTGCTCAACTCCAATAAAGCTCTATGAACCTAAGTCAACATAAATTGTCCCAGTTAATGCAACAGAAATCCGTGGGCTAGCCCCGGCTTCAATGACAACAATCTCAACTACAAGCATCTGTTCATTAACAGCAGCAAATTCCAAGGATGCCGAGACCTGCAGGCGAAAGAAAACACTAAGTGCAACAGATTCGTAGCCAGATGCTACTGCATTTGGTACAACCACAACTGATGGAAGATCAAGCCAAAACTCCAAGTCCATCTCCCACAGCCCCTGCACCACATGATCTATTAGTTAGAAAACTTTGAGTTTGGGAGAACCGTAATTCCGTGTTACAAACAGACAAGACGCATGGAACTAAGAAAAAATTCAATTCAGTTCAAATCCAACTATTTTAGTTCATTTAAAATAAGGAAAACTAGGTCTAAAGAGGCAGAGATAAAGTTATTAACGGACAAAAACATAGCAGGAGGTCAGGATCAATTTTTTTCACAAAAATGGCGAAAACACTTAACATAAAGAAAGCATAGCAGAAATAACCAAATGGGATTTTCTCAGCAAATTGAAAAGGGGGTCAAACCCTAATCTAACATTATAAAAGAGGGGACACCGAAACACCCTAGAGGAGATCAATTGACGGCAAGCAAAAATCCCAAAGAAAAACCCTAACCTCAACTCCAAAAAAAAACCCCTAAAAATCTCTTTTTGCATTTTCGGCGGAAGTTTCAAAGAGAAAAAGAAGAAGATACAAGAGAAACAAAGTGAAGGTGAAAGGAAAAAAGGAACGAACCTGAACATTGCGAGTTTGATCTCAAAGAGGTATATCTTGATCTTCATTTCCTTCTTCGTTTTGCACTTGTTCTTGTTTGGGTTTTTTGATCACGTTGCACTCTGTTGGCTATGAAATTTGCGGTTTGAGAAGCATATTTTTATGGGTCTAATTTGTGTTCTTCGTTTGTGCGTTGAGGTCAATGATATACAATGAGGTTATGGTTTTTCTTCTTCTTGTGAAAACCGAAATTGAGTATGGAGAAAGTAAATGAGTTGTTTGAGGTGAGAAATAAAGAGAGAGACTCTGAGAATGGGGGGTTTCCGTTTTTTTTAAATATATTATTATGTCCTTTATGCTAGTTTATTTGCATTTTAATATGGATAGCCTATGTTTACTGGTGATTAAAGATGAAACGACACCTTCATGTTTCCCTAGGTACCAGTCATTAATGTTGGCATCTGACTGTTTGAGTACTTCTTTTCCTTTTTTTTCTTCTTTTTTTTATGCTAAAATATCATATTGAATGTAACCAAGGAACATGAGCATTGGCGGTTCACTGCATTTGTTTAGCATATGTTTACTTTGTTTCAAAATTAAGTTTTAGTAGATCTTATTTTTCTTAAATTGAATTAATTAAAGTTTAGACAGAAAATGATCATCATGGTGTTTTCGCTGTACCCGAGGATCGTAATTCTCCTTTTTGTTTCTATTCCGCCAAATGGTTACTTTAATAAGCAATGACAATAAACCTATTTTTTCTTTATTTATCATTTTAATAAAAGGTGTTCTTTAGATAAGATTTTAGATCATTATCTTAGTTTTTTTAGGGTTCATATGTTCATGTCTCAAGTATTTTATAGATAAACTTTATATAGATCATTATCCAATTTCTCATTTCGATCATGAATTGTAAGCTAAAAAAAATAAGTTTAAAACATGATTACCCTAAGAATAATCGTTTCAAAGATGATAAATTCTCGGTCTAACGCCAAATAAAAATATGCCTACATTTCGCACACACGTAAGTCGATCACCTATGTGATCGCCATATGCACGATTTTATTGTGTATACTTTAAATACGAAAGAATAGAGCTCTGGAGTCTAGCATTCCGCATGTTCTAGAATGAATCGCTCCTGGGCTAGCACCACGCGATGTGATTCATTCGCCTTTTGTATCTCAAAATATCTTAATCATATAATTTAAATACGAAAGAATAGAGCTCCGGAGTCTAGCACTCCGCACGTTCTAGAATGAATCACTCATGGGCTAGCCCCACGCGATGTGGCTCATTCGCTCTTTCATACCTAAAACATTCCAAAACTTACCAACCAATTTAAATCATTTTCATAATTAATCAACGAAAGAATAGAGCTCCGGAGTCTAGCATTCCGCATGTTCTGGAATGCAATCACTCCTGGGCTAGCCCCACGCGATGTGGTTCATTCACCCTCTCATTTTAAAACACCCCTTAACAAAAGTCAAACACTTTTCTAAAAACCGAACGTTGTTTAAATCTTTCTATCTCGCAAACAAGCTAGCGTTTCAGCCTCCCATCATGAGCAGATAAGCCAACGCTTAGCAGTAGAAAGCATTTTAACAATCATTGAATAAAAAAACACAAACCGTAGTTGCACGAACTACGAAGCTCTGACTTTCCCATTGCACAAGGGAATACGTAGGCACGGGGATTTTAATCCTTCGCGAGCACAATAATAAAAAAAATTAAACTTTCCCCATGTCGCTCCCGACAAATGAAATAATCAGATGAAGGTACAGACGCGAACGGTCGGCGAAGGGAACAGTGAGAACACACAGCCGTGAACTCACTGGAGATGAATAGAGTCGCCAGCTAGGCATTTTTATCCCGGAGGAAAGGCAATGCTGCATAGGCCTAGAAAAAGATGGATAAGACGGTTGCGAACCAGAGAGACTGAGAAAGGGGGTTGGTTACAACCTGGGAAGGTATTAGCACCCAGATTGTCCGTCGTACTCGACGGGATCCACGCTTAAAAGATTTGTGTTTTAAAGGGGCAGTGTCAGTGCAATCTGTGTGTAAAAGAGCTGGAAAAGGATGTACAGGTTTCAGTGTAAAAGAAGTGTAAAGTGTGATATATATAGTGTCAGTGTAAGGACAGAAGTGAAATGCTCATGACCATGAGGCTTAAAAGAATGAAGTTGGAAGGAGGGGGAATGTACGGAGACTTTTGTTCGATAACTGTTAAGTTATGCCTACGTATCCTCTCGTGCAATGAGGAAGTCAGAACACCGTAGTTCGACCCAAAGAGACTGAAAAAATGAATTGACTTGTGAACTGCTTGCTTGTCTATGCTCAAGTGTATGATCTGTCTGGCACAGATGCAAACTGTTTTGCATTAGACGGAAGAAGCAAGTTCTCGTTTGTGCGTGAGGATGATGAGAAAAGAATCCCGCAGGAGACGATTATTGTTTGTTTTTTGTGTTTTCAGTCTTTTATTGCTTTTGAAAGTTTGTCATAAGAAAATGAGCTTAAGTCTTAACCAATGGATTTAGTAAACTCATCACATCTTCCCTCTGTTTAGGGGTAATGAGAGTACCTTAAGTGTGAAGTCAGATTCTCACACTTAATCACCTTTGGTGTAGGATTAAGGTCATTAACCTACTTGTGATTATTTAGATGTTTTTGGTGTTTTTGTTTAGTGTTGAGTAATGAGGTTAAGCCATAATCAGGGATTAAACAGACTCATTACACCATCCTAATAGAAGGATAATAGATGAGAATGTTTAAGCTGAGGAAAGCTCCTCAACTTAATCCATGATTAGGGATTAAACTCATGACAAAACAAGCCTTTATTAGATGGACTTTATTTTAATGATATGATAATGGAGTGATTTTTAGGGTTTATAAGACAACTTGAGGGGGACTTGTCCATTAACACTAGGGTTAGTCCTTCTTAACCATTTAAGGAAGAATTAGAACCCTAATGCAAGGCCCAAGTTACAAGTGTAATGTCTTGATAATTATTAAGTGAATTGATTAAAGGAGTTAAACACATTAAGGGTTTAACACTTAGGACTAAAGTTATACACTCCATCCTAAGAGAAGGATGCAGGCATAAGCTTAATCACAGAGCCTTAAAGCCTTTAGGGTTTAGTCCCTGATTGTGAGATGAGAAGAGAAGACTCAAAGAGACACAAAGGTAAAACTATGAGGGAGGACTAATAAAAACCCTAATTCATTGTCATGCTTGGTTGTTCCTAAGGTTTGTGAGGTTTGCAAGAAGGATCTTCAAAGGAGCCACCAGGAAGCAGATGAACAGGATCAAGAGAAGCAAAGTGACTTGCTTCATTCAAGAAGTCAAGTCACTTGAAGAAAGAAAGTGGGAGGAACAAGAATGAGCAAGCTCAATCTCAAACACATACAAGAATGCAGCAATGGATGCAAGAGAGATGAAAAGAAAAGTTATGAGAAGTGAAGGCAAATTCACTTCTCAAGCTTACTTACCACCTGAAATGTTAGAAAGAAATGCAATGCAATGCTAAATGAAAATGAAATGACATGATGCTAAACACAACCAGAAGCATGTTGATGATGATAATGATGCTATGAGATGCTATGAACATGAGGCAGCATATGGAGATGTTCATACAAGATCATGGATGCAAATGATGCAAGCTAAGGAGCATGAATGAGCATGAAAAGTTATGAAACATACATGGCATACAACATGGCAAATGCAAGATGCAATGATCAAATATGCTCCCTACATGTCTTAAGATGTCAAATGAAACACAAGAATGCATAAAATGCAAAGACAAATCATGTTATGCAAGAGAATGCAAGGGGGATGCAAAAGGAAGCCCAAATTAGGGTTCATGAATCAAACATCAAACAAAACCGAAAAACAGAAGCAAACCCTAAGATAAAAAATGGAAAATGCCACTCAAAGAAACCCTAACCCTACACTAAACCAATGTCCAAAGGGGAAGTCTCAACTCTTAACCAATCTCAAGATATGATTTTTCTAAGTTATTAGGGTTTTTTAGGGTTCTTAACAAAAGAAATACCAAACAAATTGAAAAATGCAATATCAAATCATGGCCATTTTATCCTAGAAACTACATGCTAAACATAAAACAAAGCAAGAAGAATCAATGTCCAACTCTTCTCCAATAGGCAGAAATGATTTTTTGAACTTATGATCAAAATAATGCACAAAATATGATTTAATTCAATGAAAAATTCTTTAAATGCATCAAGATCAAAAAAGAAATTTGGTTTGGAGGTTGGACAATGTTTCTAAATGTCTTAGAACATTTCATGAATTTTTTGGTGATTTTTAAATACCTAAAAGTATTTTTAATCAATTAATTTCTATTAATCAATTAAAAATAATCTTTTAAATATTTAAAAATACTTTTTTAATGATAAAAAATAAAATAAAAATATTTTTGGGTCTTAAAAATTAATAAAACTTTTAAGAAAAAAGTTTCATAATTTTTAGGAATTTTTAACTATTTTAAATAAATTAAATAAAACAAGTGAAAAGAAGATGAATTAAAAATGAATTAAACTGAAGTATGCACAATGTAGGGTTGAGATTCAATCTGGAAAGGAGACCATTGACCACGCGCCAGATCCAGTGGTCATAATTCAAACCTGACTAATTAATTTATTAAACCTAATTAAAATTAATTAATCCTGATTAATTGAAAATGACATGATCTCAGCCGCACACTCACACGCGGGAAACAAGATCCAGTGGCTCACATTTAAAACTTGCCCTAACCCTAATTAAATGACTAACCACTTTCAGGTCACCGGAGACGAGCTCCGGTCGTCTTCTCCGGTGACCTTCTCCCCTGAAAACTTCCAAATCCTTCCCTAGGTCACTAAAATGAAATCTAAAATTATGGAAATGCTTCCCACAACCTACTGAACCAAAACCCCATGCCCAAATTCATTTATTTTTCCCCAGAAGCAAGAATCGGGCAAAACAAGTTTTAGGTCACAAAATTTCAGGGACATCATACATGCTCAAAACTCAATGATTTTCGAAACCAAACACATCATCATGACCAGTGGAACGTAGAGAAACAATTAAGAACTTAAAAACAAGCTCCTGGGAAAAAAGTTCATGAAGCTCACCTGAACTGGAGCTCTGACTTCTGGCACTTTCTGGCTACTTTCTTCAGTGCAATCCACTCCACTTGATCCCCAGATGATGTTTGAATGCTCAAGAAGAGTTTATGTTGGCTGGATAATGAGTTTCGAAAGCTCCTGCTTCAACTCAGTTGAAAATGGCTATGGTGAAATAGGCAGCTTCAGGCCATTGTGAGGGGTTGTTTGTGATCCTGAGGGTGAATGGAGAAGGTCTGTGGTGTTTGATGGTATGTTTGTGAGCTGTGGTGAGAGTTTCGAAGGAAACTGCAAAATGAGGTGAAGAATGGCAGTGGGATGTTCTTGCTTGTTTCAGGCCAGGCTCTTGGTGGTTTGAGGTCTATGAAGTGTGATGAGTTGAATGGTGAAGATGGTTTTTGTGTTTGCAAGCTGTGGAGGCAGATTCGAAGCAACTTGCAAGATGAGGTGATTTTGTGAATGTGTTGGTGTGAATGGTTTCAGCCTTGCTAGATGTATGGAATGGCCAGCATTTGGAAAGTATATTTTAATCCCATAGGTCAGATGATGTGACCTGGCCTATAGTGATTGGTAAGTTTGCTTTTGCAAAAAGTCAAATTTGGTGTAAGAGAAGTATGGCTCATGATCTAGGCAAGTACAAGCATGGCTCTGGTGCAGCAAGATGAGGTGAGAGGCTAGCAAAGTGCAGTAACCAATGCAGCAAGTTGTAGGAAGCATGATCATGAGTTTTTGCAAGTTGTGGCTTTTGGTTCACATGTGACTATTTTTGCTACACAAACCATAAACATGAGGGATTCTTAGTCCAAATCTGATCTTTAGTGTCTATGTGATGTTTGCATACTGGTTTGAAGTGAGCTAGAGGTCACAAGAGGCATTGGTTCATGACTTTGCAAAATTTCCATTTGAGGCATGCCTTGAAAATCAATGATTTTGGCCAACTTTGCCACACCATAACTTTTGATCCAAGAAGAGTTTGATCCTGTTCTTGTACTTTTTAAAAAGGGAAAGATGAGATCTACAACTTTCATGACCAAAGTTTTTCATTTGAAGCATTTTTGGATCAAGAATCAAGGTTTGAAAAGTGACCTAAAATGAAGCATTCTTGAAAAGTCAACTATGCCCAAAAAGTCAACACTTGCAAAAACTCCAAATTCTTGATTTTTGTGGACTTCAACCTTCTTCCATGATCAAATAAAGATCAAATACACTCAAAATGATAAAGATCACCCATTGGTTGGGTCATTGGGGGCCTCAGATGCCCTGATTTTGCACTGACTTGTCTGAAAAGTCAACTCTTGATCAGATGACTTCCCCATGGAATTTCTTCATGAAAATTGATATGCATACTCCCTATACCATATAGAGACCAATGGAAACAAGAATGACCAAAAAATTTGGGGTTATGGCCTCTGAAACCAAAACCCTAATTTTCAGTCAACTGTGCAGTCTATCCTTGGCTCTGCACCCATTCAAACCCTAGTTCTTGTGATTCTTCTGAATTATTGGCTTTGTGAGGATGTAATATGATACTTGAACACATGTAGACCCCTTTGAAGTGATTGGTATCCTGTGGGGTGGCTCAAGATGCCCTGAGATTGCTCAGATCACAAACCCTAGGTGCAGATGACTTAGAATCTATGCAGTGAATCAAAAATGAGATGTGAGACTATATGATTGTGTTTATGCATATGAGAATGATCCCAAGCCATAGTGAAATGGGTGAGGGCAAATTTGGGGTGTTTACAGCTGCCCCTATTCAAACATGAGTTAGCTGTGCAGGATGTAAGCAACGGCTTAGCAGGCAAACAAGATAACTTGTGGTTGAATACCAAAGACAGTCCAAAATTTGCACTCACAGAATGAAGAAGAAAAGGGATATAGAGTGTAAAGGAAAAATAAAGTATATTGTAAAGTGTGGGCAACGGAGGACGACCGTCGAGCAGAGGACGACTGCTGGGTAAATAGCAATGACGGGGACGACCGGCATGCTGGGGATAAAAGGTAAAGCCAAGACAGGGACGGCCGACTAGCTGGGGAAAATAAAATCGTGATAGGGACGGCCATCAAGATAAAGTTGTAAAAATATCTGGAAATTAATGAAACATGACGGGGACGGCCATCAAGTTCATAAAGGTAAAGTAACCAACAATGGGGACGACCATCGGGCTAAAAGGAAAAGGGACCACGACGGGGACGGCCATCGGGTTAAAGAATAAATGAAATAAACAGATGATGGGGTACGGCCATCAAAGGTGAAGGACGATCACCTAGCAGGGGACGGCTGCTCTGTTGGGGGATAAAGGAAGTATGATGGGGACGGCCATCAAAGGTGGAGGACGACCACCTGGCAGGGTACGGCTGCCGAAAATATCAACGATGGGGACGGCCATCGGATAGAAAAGGTCAACGATGGGGACGGCCATCGGACGAGCATGATGGAGGACGACCATCAAGAAGTGGAGGACGACCACTCAGCAGGGTACGGCTGCTCTCGAGGTTTCTCATGACATAGGACGAATGCCAGATAACCAAAATCAACAATGGGGACGGCCATTGGATAAAAGGATGAAGGACGATCATCAAAAGGTGGAGGACGACCACCTAGCAGGGGACGGCTGCTAAAAACAACGATGGGGACGGCCATCGGATGAGCATGATGGAGGACGACCATCAAGAAGTGGAGGACGACCACTCAGCAGGGTACGGCTGCTCTCAGGGTTATCATGACACAGGACGAGTGTCAGATAAAAGGAAATGCTTTGTTGGTGATCTACTGGGGATATAGTGAACACGGACGAGCGTTCACAACCAAGAAAGGAAAGTGTAAGTGTTTGGTATTGTGTATAGATTAAAGATGCGGACGAGCATCCTTAAGATTATGATACGGACGAGTATCATGTAGAAACAAACTGACACATGTTCAGAGATGATGATACGGACGAGTATCAACAGGCTAACAAAGAACACGGACGAGTGTTGCATCTGAAAGAATCCTTTTGGGGAATAGTAGACACAGACGAGTATCTATATTTAAGAAGACATAAGTGTTTGACACGGTGTACGGATTAAAGATGCGGACGAGCATCCTTAAGACTATGATACGGACGAGTATCATGTAGAAACAAACACTAGACGCAATGTTCTGAGATGATGGTACGGACGAGTACCAACTGGTTAACAAAGAACAAGGACTATTGTTGAATCTGTGGGGAGATAAGTATATACAAGACACGGACGAGTATCTGTATAGGTAGTATGAGTATATGTAGATGAGTGTTTATCTGCTGGGGAGAGTGACACGGACGGGTGCCAAGGAATTATATATACAGGTATGTGTGAGTGCAAAGAGGGTGTCTTTGGCTTTCTGCTGGTAATATGACACGGACGGGTGTCAGGAAGTATCCGTAATACGGGTGATTTTGTTATAAAGAGTGTTCCAACGATTTTACTGGGGAGTGATGATACGGACGGGTATCAAAGGGTGTATATGGTAGTGTTTGTGATTTGAGAGGCAACTACTTTTGCTGGGACTCTGGTGAGGATTTCTGTACAATGATGATGAACGGTTATTATTCACAAGTGTTAATTCAGAACATGGCTCATGATTATGCTATGCGTTTGATTTTTGCCGTAATGCTCCGTATTAGACGGAATGCCACGCTCTGAAGGGATAATATGATGCAAATGCCATGATTATGCAAAGATACCACACTGGGATTCGGATCCCGTTGCTGCGAAGATCTCTGGCTGATCGGTTTGAAAAGGGCCTCCCAGCTGGGGATGAGATCATTGGCAGATCTAATAAGATGATCTTTGCTTGGGGATACGGGTCACTGATAGACCTATTCTTGTAAAGAGGACCCAACTGGGGTTTGTAGAAGCTTTCTTCACTCTGTTGTGATCTTCATGCATTGCTCTTCTGGATAGAGGCTGGAACTCTCTGGGGAGATGATTCCTTGACTCCTGTACTCAACTGAGGATGAAATGGCAACTTGGCTGGGGAATTGTGAGAGGCAACTCAGCTGGGGATAGCAACAAGAGGCAACTCAGCTGGGGATAGAGCATTTCAGATGCTGAGATTGAGTGTATGTTGATTTGGCAACTTTGCTGGGGAAGTGGGCACCTTCCAGTGCCACGTGGAAGATAGACCGAGTTGATAATGATTCGCCAGCTTGCTGAGACGTAACTTGCATGCCCCAGGTTGCGTTCTGGATACCTGCAATCCTGCAAAGATAAGGAGACGCACAAAAGGTCCCGAGGTATCCTTTACTGGATTCCGTCATAGGAGTCAAGCATTCTCAAGAGTAAGTATGTTCCCTGCAAGCATGTGTTTCTATTTTTAGTGACAATCATCTGTACTCTTATGCAATCAGTTTTTTCTTTTAAGATATCAGACATTCTTTGCAAAAAATGAAAATGTACAAAACGAGACATGACTGAAAATCTGATTTTATTAATTCATGTGCCCTGAATTGGCAAGATACAATCAAAGAAACACATCTCCTGAAATGAGGAGATTGTTACAAATTGAGAAACAAAGTGCTGGCAGTGTTGACGACACTTTAAGGAGCTTCCTCTTCGGCTATGACTCGTATGACAATGACGTTCTGCTCGTCTTGCTTTCTGAAAAGGCTGATTCTGATTGAAGCTTGACTCTGTTGAAGCTTTCCAAGTTGTAAGTGATACAGACGAATTCAGAGTGCAGTTGTCCGCTTATTCCCTTATTTTGCATGGATCGCCCTTTCGGGTTTTCAATCCATCGGGATACCCATTTTTGCCTGAGTCGTCCAATGCGGCTTTTCAACTCAGCGGGTGTACATTTTTTGTTTATTTTCCCTTACTTTTGCCCGAGTCTTTTATTCTGTTTTTGACTCGCCGGGATGCCCTATTTTTGCCTGGACTTACATTCTGTTTTTATGTCCAGCGGGTCATTTTTATGCGAAGTATTTTTTAACTGCATCTGAATTCACAGGGGACGGGAAATCTTCACCATCCATGGTGCTGAGCATCAGTGCTCCACCAGAGAAAACTTTCTTCACCACAAATGGTCCTTCGTAATTTGGAGTCCATTTGCCCCTGTGGTCTGTATGAGGAGGGAGGATTCTTTTCAGCACAAGATCTCCCACTTGGTACTCTCGGTGCCTGACTTTCTGATCGAAGGCCTTCTTCATTCTTTTCTGATACAACTGCCCATGACAGATTGCAGCCAATCTCTTCTCTTCAATCAGACTCAGGTGCTCGTATCGGGACCTAACCCATTCTGCTTCACTCAATTTGACATCCATCAAGACTCGCAAGGAGGGTAGTTCAACTTCAACAGGCAGGACCGCTTCCATACCATACACAAGTTGATACGGGGTTGCCCCAGTGGATGTCCTGATTGATGTGCGGTACCCATGCAAGGCAAATGGTAGCATTTCATGCCAGTCTTTATAGGTGACTACCATCTTCTGCACAATCTTCTTGATATTCTTATTTGCCGCCTCAACAGCGTCATTCATCTTTGGCCTGTAAGGAGAAGAATTGTGGTGTTGGATCTTGAAGTCCCGGCACAGTTCTGCCATCATTTTGTTGTTTAGATTGGAACCATTATCAGTAATGATTCGCTCGGGAACTCCGTATCGACAGATGATATCTCTTTTCAGAAATCGGGCTACCACTTGCCTTGTAACATTTGCATATGAGGCTGCTTCAACCCATTTGGTGAAATAGTCGATGGCGACCAGGATGAATCTGTGGCCGTTTGAAGCAGTTGGCTCAATCTTGCCAATCATGTCGATGCCCCACATGGCAAAGGGCCATGGTGAAGACATAATGTTTAAAGGATTCGGAGGTACATGCACTTTATCTGCGTAGATCTGGCATTTGTGGCATTTCCTGGCATAGGCACAACAGTCTGCATCCATTGTGATCCAATAATAGCATGATCTTAACAACTTCTTAGCCATTGCATGCCCTCCAGCATGGGTACCAAAAGATCCTTCATGCACTTCATGCATCAGTAAATCTGCTTCCGTCTTGTCAACACACCTGAGGAGTACCATATCAAAGTTCCTCTTGTATAAAGACCCATCAGTATTCAGAAAGAAACTTCCAGCAAGCCTTCTCAAGGTCTTCTTATCATTGGAAGATGCCCCAGGTGGGTATGTTTGATCCTCCAAGAAGCACTTAATATCATGGAACCAAGGCTTATCATCTTTGACAACATCTGCTGCGAATACATATGCTGGTCTGTCAAGTCTCGATACTGAAATCTGAGGTACAAAGTTAGCAGCTTGAACTTTGATCATGGACGAAATGGTAGCCAAGGCATCTGCAAACTGATTCTCATCCCGAGGGATATACTCAAGTTTGACTGTTGTGAAGAAAGTCAATAACCTTCTTGTATAATCCCTGTAAGGTATCAGATGATCCTGGTGTGTATACCATTTTCCGTTGGTCTGATTGATTACCAAAGCTGAATCTCCGAATACGGTCAATGTCTTGATCCTGAGGTCAATGGCTTCCTCAAGACCCATAATGCAAGCTTCGTATTCAGCTTCGTTGTTAGTGCAGTTGAAAGTGAGTTTTGCCGAGAAAGGCATGTGAACTCCTTTGGGTGTAATAAGTAATGCACCAACACCACGGCCATTCATGTTAACAGCCCCATCGAACATCATAATCCATTCTTCCTCCGGGTCAGGCCCTTCAGTGTGAATAGGCTCTTCATGATCTTTTGTTTTAATGAACATGATGTCTTCATCAGGGAAGTCAAACCTCATTGGCTGGTAGTCATCAATGGGTTGCTCAGCAAGATATTCAGATAGTACACTGCCCTTGATGGCTTTCTGAGAGGTGTACTGGATGTCATACTCTGTAAGGATCATTTGCCATCTTGCAACCCGTCCGGTAAGCGCTGGCTTCTCAAATATGTACTTGACTGGGTCCATTTTTGAGATTAACAAGGTAGTGTGGGTCAACATATACTGCCTTAGTCGGCGAGCAGCCCACGCTAAAGCACAGCAAGTTTTCTCGAGCAGTGAATAACGTTGTTCACAGTCGGTAAACTTTTTGCTTAGGTAGTATATTGCATACTCTTTTCGACCAGACTCGTCATGCTGGCCCAGCACACACCCCATTGACTCTTCTAATACTGTCAGGTACATTATCGGAGGTCTTCCTTCAACTGGCGGCATGAGGATTGGAGGTTCTTGCAGATATTCCTTGATCTTGTCAAAAGCCTTCTGGCAGTCTTCATTCCACCTGACCGTTTGCTCTTTCCTTAGCAGTTTGAACAGGGGTTCACAGGTTGCTGTGAGGTGAGATATGAACCGTGAAATGTAGTTCAATCGTCCTAAGAACCCTCGAACTTCTTTCTCAGTTTTCGGTGCAGGCATCTCTTGAATAGCTTTGACTTTATCAGGGTCAACTTCAATCCCTTTCTCGCTTACAATAAATCCTAGCAGCTTACCGGATCGCACCCCGAATGTGCATTTGTTGGGGTTCAACTTCAGTTGATACTTCCTCAGACGTTTGAACAATTTGAGCAGATTTACCAGATGATCTTCTTCAGTAAGGGACTTGGCAATCATATCATCCACATAACATTCTATTTCTTTGTGGATCATATCGTGGAACAATGTTACCATAGCCCGTTGATACGTTGCACCGGCATTCTTGAGCCCAAATGGCATTACTTTGTAGCAGAACGTGCCCCAGGGTGTGATGAATGTTGTCTTCTCCATGTCTTCAGGTGACATTTTAATCTGGTTGTATCCTGAAAATCCATCCATGAAGGAGAATACCGAGAACTGAGCCGTGTTATCAACCAATACATCAATGTGAGGTAGAGGGAAATCATCTTTCGGGCTGGCTCTGTTCAGATCCCGGTAATCAACACACATTCTTACTTTGCCGTCCTTCTTAGGCACAGGTACTATATTAGCAACCCACGGCGGGTAGCTAGTTACAGCAAGGAACCCGGCGTCCCATTGCTTTTGTACCTCTTCCTTGATTTTCATAGCCATGTTTGGACGAGTACGGCGCAGCTTCTGTTTGACTGGAGGGCATTCTTCTCTCAAAGGCAGCTTGTGCACAACAATGTCGGTATCCAACCCTGGCATGTCTTGATACGACCAAGCAAACACATCCACATACTCTTGAAGTAGATCAACCAGTTGCTTCTTCACTGAGTCTTGCAGGCAGGCCCCGATTTTAACCTCTTTCACGTCTTCCTCTGTACCAAGATTAATCACTTCAACCTCCTCCTGGTGAGGGGTAATAACCTTTTCCTCTTGTCTTAACAACCTGGCTAGCTCTTCAGGAAGCTCATATTCTTCTTCAACCCCTTCATCAGCTTGATTGATCGGATTGTCAAAGTCATACGATGTCACAGCCGTGCTGTTGTCGGTGCTGTCAGGAAGGCACTCTCTGCAAGGGTTAAGTTGTTCATTTTAGTGATCTGATTTTAGTCTTATTTAGAAAAGTGAAATGAAGTTATCATTTTGAAAACACTGCCATTTATTTTTTGTACAAAAAAGAAAAAGGGAAAAACAGTGAACGAAAAGAAAAAGACTCGTTTGCGAAAAGATGTCTGATATTTCATTAATTGATCTTGTTTGCACAAAAAGTACAGATGGCCCGATTACAAAATGAGTCTTGTCATCTTGGGCAAGATGCAAGACTTTGATGCATGCTTATAAAATACAGGAAATAATAATTACTCTGATCGAGTAACTCTTATAATTTCCTGGGAAGACCAGTTCGAGACACTGCTCCCCGGGATCTTTGGACGAATCCAGCTTTCCAGGTTGCGCTCCTCTTCCAGCTCGTCTTCCAGACAGTTGATAGCATCGGGGGTAAGCATCCCCCCACTGACAAAACCAGGCTCTCCAGCAGCCTTTGCTTGATGTTGAGTTGGTCTGTAACCCAACCCAAATCTGTCTTCTTTCTTCTCCACCGATAGCAGTTTGCCCCAGCCTTGGGCAGTTCCTTCCTCAACAACCTTCCGGGCTTGATGGTATGATGACATTGGAGTACCAGATACAGCAGACGCTTCATTCACATTCAAAGCTTCAAACCCCTGGCTCATTGTTTCATGGATCTCTCCATCCATTTCAATGTACTTATAGGTTGCCAGGTGGCTGACAAAAATGTCCTCCTCTCCACAGATTGTGACAACTTGGCCTTCCCACTCAAATTTTAACTTTTGGTGAAGGGTAGACGTTATTGCGCCGGCGGCGTGAATCCAGGGTCTACCCAACAAACAGCTGTAGGCGGGCTGAATGTCCATCACATAAAAGATAGTTTTAAAGGTCTGTGGACCAATTGTCACAGGCAGCTCAATCTCTCCCAGAACCGATCTCTTAGAACCATCAAAGGCTCTTACCACCAGGTTGCTGGGTCTCAATGCCAGTCCATCATATTCTAACTTCACCAGAGCCTTCTTTGGTAAGACATTCAGGGACGAACCTGTGTCTACCAGCACATGAGAAAGGACAGCTCCTTTGCATTCCATGGTTATGTGCAAGGCTTTGTTGTGGTTGCGGCCATCCGCTGTCAAGTCAGTATTGGTGAATCCTAGCCCATTGCTAGCAGTAACATTTCCAACCACGGTTTCCAACTGGTTGACAGTAATCTCTTCAGGCACGTAAGCTGCGTGCAAGACCTTGAGTAGTGCATTCCGATGGGCTTCGGAGCACATAAGCAGTGAGAGGATAGAGATTTTGGATGGCGTTTGGTGAAGTTGATCCACGATTTTGTAATCACTATTTTTGATGATTCTCATAAACTCATCAACTTCTTGATCGAACGGCGTCTTCAAGGCTTCTTTAACAGCTTGATCTTCCTGCACCGGGCTCTTTCCTTTTGCCTTGGCAGCAGCTTCTGCTTCGGCAGTAGGTCTTTGAATTGGTGGAGCAAAGAGACGTCCGCTTCGGGTGAAGCCTCCGCCTCCCCCCACATTATCTACTTGTGGTGCAGGTGTTGATGTTTCAAGAGTGATTCTTTTTCCTTCGCAGTACACGTCAGAGCCATAGTGCCAAGGGATGGCCCTATTGCTTTCATATGGTACTGGTCCAGGCACCGTGACAGTGACTGGACTGATTGCTGCTGCTGAAGGGACTGTAATTGTTTGTGGATCATAAAAGATTGTAACTGGTGCTCTGGTGGGAGCAGCACCTTCTGAATGGTAGGCAGAGTTGTTTTCCGGATCATAGAATATCGTGACAGTGGAGACGTCTTCATGATTTGTTGCTGGTGTTGTAGGAGATATTGTTGGAAGTACGGATGTTGTTGTTGTAGGAGATTCAAAATGGAGTGAAGCTGAAGTTGTAGCAGGAAAATTTGTTGTAAACTGATCAGTTGAGATGATGGATGAAGTACTTGTTGATGAAACCGAAGAATTGCCAGGAACAATAGTTGCTGCAGTTGTAGGAGGTTCTGAAACCGTTGCTGATGAGATTGCTGGATTGGTTGGAAATGATGTGGTGATCTGAAGTTGGCCACTCTGAATAAAGCCATCTATGCCATTCCGCAAATTATCGCACCCATTTACCGAGATATTGCAGTAAGCACAGCCTAACTCACACCCCGGGAACATTTGACATTCCAAGAGCTGAGCTTTGATTTCTACCAATGGTGTCCTGATCTGTCCCACACTGGTTATTAAATAAGACGGCTTGTCTTCTTCAATAGCGTTAATCCGGGGACCACCATGGTTTGGCATCGGGTTTTTATTGACATTGGGTGGTGGTGCGAAATTCAGAGCCTTGGAGTCTACCAGGTCTTGTACCTTCATATGCAGAGCCCTGCATTTTTCTGTGCTGTGGCCAGGTGCGTTTGAATGGAAGGCACACCTAGCGTTGGAGTCATAGTTCCTTGGTAGACTGTTGGGATCCGGAGGTGCCAACGTTCTTAGCTCAACCAGGTTGAGTTTCAGAAGCTGTGGCAGCAATGTAGCATATGGCATTGGGATCGGATCGATCACTCTGTTAGCTTGCGAAGGCCTCTGCTGAAATGGCCTCTGTTGACTGTTGTTGTTGGTGTTGCTGTTGTTGTAATTCCTTGGAGGGTACTGACTTTGTTGATGGTACTGAGGTTGTTGTTGATAGTTTTGCTGAGGAGGTTGATAGACTGGTTGAGGATGAGCTGGAGCAGGAATGGTGACTGCTGCTATTGACCTTTGAGCATACTAGGGCCTGCCCCTGTTGGTGTGGATGGCATTGGTCTCGCCAGTTCTTCTCGGGCCTGCAAAAGGCTTTCTTGTACTACTGGACGAACTTGCACCGTTGTCTGAGATCTTTCCCATTTTTAACAAGCTTTCAATTCTCTCCCCGGCTATGACAACATCGGCAAAGCTAGTGGAAGAGAAAGCTGCCAACCAGTCAATATATGTTCCCTGAAGGGTGTTCATGAACATATCTGCCATTTCCCGTTCAGACATAGGTGGTTGAACAGCAGCAGCCAGTTGCCTCCATCTCTGGGCGTATTCTCGGAAACTCTCCCTTGAAGACTGTGACATTCCCATTAGGAGGGTCCTGTTGGGTGCCATGTCTAGATTATACTGATACTGTCTAATGAAGGCCTCTGCCAGGTCCTTCCAGCATCTAATGGTTGCCCTTGTTAAGTGAGAGTACCACTCCCTCGATGCTCCAGTTAAGCTGTCTTCGAAATAGAACATCCAAAGTTTCTCATCCATTGTATAGGCCTTCAGCCTTCCCAGAAATGACTGTAAATGAGTCCGGGGGCATGAAGTCCCATTATACTTTTCGAAACAAGGAGGCTTGAACTTATGGGGGATCCTGACCCCGTCTACCAAACCCATGTCCATAACGTCGAAGCCCAAAGAGTTTTGAGATTCTAAGGACCTCAACTTCTCAGCTATTTCATCCAATCTTCTATCATAAGCCTCTTCCCCAGCACCCATTACTGTGAATTGGTCTTCTTGAGGGTCTTCCTGTAGCACCCTTCCTGCTGTGGCAGTCCCTTGTATATTGACAGGGATGTTGGCCTCTGGATGGAGATGGGGTCCAAAAACTGGGGGATTGACATGAGGTTGGACCCTCTCGTTGTTACTTGTGCCAGCAGTTCCCACATGGGGTTCCTCTTGATTCCTCCCTTCTACCAAAGCTCTGAGCCTCTCCTGGCTTTGAGCTAAGTTGTTCATTACTTCCATGAACTGTGTTATCTGAGTTCTCATCTCCAACCTTTCGTTGGCCATCTGGTTTCTGACCTCCGTAAGGTCCTGCTGCATCTGATCCATCTGAATTCCCGGAAGGTTGTTTCGGGTTGGATAACGGTGCGGACGGTTGGGGGGAAATACCCGGCGACGAGCAATAATTCCTGAACATCACAACAGAGGTTAGTGGCAAGAAAACAAAAACCTACAAAACAAACAAAAGTGTTAGCATGCGATGCAGTTATGCTTATTTGTTCTCAAGGTATCCGGTTTGGCCTTCAGTTTTGACCCTTCCAGACCCTTGAAGATGCTGTTGTTGAAGTTGCTTTCGAAGTAAACTAACATGAATATATTACATAAGGTGAAATAATACAATTTGTTCATTTTACAACACAAGCCCTTAAAAGGGTCAAAATACATCACAAAAAAGTTAAAAGTACATGAAATAGAAACAACAACAAGCAAATGGTCAAACACCAAGGCTAAACTCATCCTCACGAACTTCCTTGAGAAGTGCTTCGGTCACAGGATCAGCCGGCCGCTCCGTGAGATTCCGGATAAGGAGGTTCCGGGTTGCAATAGCTGCTGTTAGCTTTTTGTGCTGAGTTTGGTCCTTGGACCTCTTCACCCCTGCTTTAATCTTCAATTCTGATATTTCCCTCTGGGCTGCTGCCAGGGCTTCTTGCTGTTCTTTTGCATTAGCTTCAAGTTGCTCCATCTTGTCTTGAACTCTCTTGTCCTCCAGGGTACGAGCCTCGGTGATCCTGACCCACCGGGCTTGACTCTCCTTCAAGTACAAGTCTGTCCTTGCTCTCTGGAACTGGGCTTCTTTGCAAGCATTCTTCAGAATTTGTTCACCAGCTTTAGACTTTTTGATATAATCCCCAGACTTTTCAATCTTAGTCAAATGCTCCACTCTCAACTTCTCCAATCTCTCAATCTCCCTCATACCTTCACTCCTCTCCCGGAGGGTCTTCTGCAAAGCCTGGGTTAGCTTCTCATTTCTTTCCTTCAAGCTCTCGAACTCCTCCAAACTGATGGTGGCAGGGGGTGGTGCTGAAGATGACTCAGGCATGTCTTCTATGGTAAAGGGCATTCCAGAGAATTGGGCCCTGGCACGGGACCACTCATAATATTGTGCTGATGCCACATTATTACACTTCCCCAGAATGGTGACTCCCTTGGTTTGAACATTATCCCAGGCCCAGGCAGCCTGCCTAACAACAGCCAAACTAATCTTGTTCTCACAATAAAGGGTCTCCACCAAGTCCTGCGCCCTAGGAGTATGGACCAGTGCATAGCCCAGTTGCCTTCTGAACAGCAGAGGATTGTAATTAATACTGCCCTTAACTCCTATCAAAGGTACATTAGGAAAGTGCCCACAGCTGGTGATGATATCCCTGCCCTTGGTGCTCTGAGTGCACCATCTGATATCTGCTGAAGTTAGAACAGTGAGTCTCTTAGCCCAGTTGCTCTGCTGATGAGGGTTTAGGAATGCATCTGTCCTGGGTAGATGCCTGAGAAGCCAAGTGTGAAACAATGGAGCACAAAACCTCACTAACCTTCCCCTCTGCTTTTCATTCCTCTGATGCACCGAATAGTAAAGATCCCCCAATAAAGTTGGCACTGGGTTCTTCAAGATGAACAGATGGATTGCATTCTTGCTAATGAATCGAGGCTCATCTGCAAACAATACAATCCCATATATACTCAAGGCCAGTAAAGCACAAACAGCTTTCCACTCTCCCAGAGAAGCTTTCAGACTAGCTTGAGAAATTAAGAAGTCCAGATGAAAGCCAGGGATCCCAGCTTTAGAGGTCATATGCTGCTCAATCAGGACAGGTTCCAGGTGCAAAGCCTTTGCTACTTCTCCGTTAGCAGGAAAGACCGTCTCAGGGTTGAAAGGAATTTCTCTCCTGATAGGCATACCAACTAATGAGGAGTACTCTTCCAATAAGGGGCCCAACTGAAAGTCTTGAAAAGTAAAACATCTCAGTGGAGGATCATAAAACTGAATGCAGGTGTGGATGAGGCTCCTCTGTGAAGGGTCCAGATCCATAACCATGTCAAGTATATCTCCATAACTTTCCCAGAACAAAGGTATGTGATCTGGAGTGATCAGGGTCTGAATCCTCCTGATATCTGATAGCTCTGGCTGGAAGAAGTGGTAGGTGATATTACTCTTTTTAGGTGCCATGATGTTGAGACTGAGTAGAGACAGGTGCTGATGAAGATAGGTCAATACAGAAGATGGGGTCAAAACCAAAACCAGATGAAGAGGGATACCCTGAAACACAAATAAGCAAATGTCAATATGATGCAATGAGTATGTATGCAAATGATATGCAAAGGGTTTGTGACTGAGCTGGATCTGATCAAAATGCTCTGATATAGGTCCAAGTGTGCTCAAGAATTCCAGATGAGGTCTATAAATCCAGTAACCAAGGTGGGGGACTCAAATAAAGAGCCACATGTCCAGGGTTTAGAATCACAAGAACTGTCCAACATGGAGTACTCTTAACAAAGCAAAGTAACAGGGTATTCTGAGGTCAAGGTACCTGCAAACCTGTAAACAGCCCAACCCCCTCACAGGTGGTGTTCTAAAACAAGGATCCTCAGACTTGGATCAGTTATGAGAAGTGTAAACACTTCTAACCCGGAGGTACAGTGTTTACAATAACCATAACAATTCCTCCTCTAATTCACCTCAGTTTCTGAAGGTCAATACTAAAGGTCATCCAGACTTAGCAGGCTTCCCAGATAGCCCTAGCATTGCAGGAAATCCGCAACACAGAGTTCTCAAGAAGAAACCCATATCTGAACCGTGTTTCATATTCCCGCACCAGACCGAAATGGAATGGGAAAGAATATGATTCACTCTAGCCTAGGTGTCACTCAGGTCCCAGGTATAGGACCTTAACTCTCAATGGAACCCCACCCACCAAAAGGAAAACCAGATCCAGCCAGCAGCACAGTATGACAATATGATATAATGCAAAGCTATAAAGAAAGCAATAAACAAAACTGTACATAAAGCAAAAATAAATACAAATATACAAACACAAATAAGCACATAACACCCCAGTAAACACAAATCAAACAAGCGCTAGGAGGAACCCACAAAAAGAACCAGAAGCCCTGGTTGCAATATAAGGGTCCCCAGCAGAGTCGCCAAGCTGTCGCTCCCGACAAATGAAATAATCAGATGAAGGTACAGACGCGAACGGTCGGCGAAGGGAACAGTGAGAACACACAGCCGTGAACTCACTGGAGATGAATAGAGTCGCCAGCTAGGCATTTTTATCCCGGAAGAAAGGCAATGCTGCATAGGCCTAGAAAAAGATGGATAAGACGGTTGCGAACCAGAGAGACTGAGAAAGGGGGTTGGTTACAACCTGGGAAGGTATTAGCACCCAGATTGTCCGTCGTACTCGACGGGATCCACGCTTAAAAGATTTGTGTTTTAAAGGGGCAGTGTCAGTGCAATCTGTGTGTAAAAGAGCTGGAAAAGGATGTACAGGTGTCAGTGTAAAAGAAGTGTAAAGTGTGATATATACAGTGTCAGTGTAAGGACAGAAGTGAAATGCTCATGACCATGAGGCTTAAAAGAATGAAGTTGGAAGGAGGGGGAATGTACGGAGACTTTTGTTCGATAACTGTTAAGTTATGCCTACGTATCCTCTCGTGCAATGAGGAAGTCAGAACACCGTAGTTCGACCCAAAGAGACTGAAAAAATGAATTGACTTGTGAACTGCTTGCTTGTCTATGCTCAAGTGTATGATCTGTCTGGCACAGATGCAAACTGTCTTGCATTAGACGGAAGAAGCAAGTTCTCGTTTGTGCGTGAGGATGATGAGAAAAGAATCCCGCAGGAGACGATTATTGTTTGTTTTTTGTGTTTTCAGTCTTTTATTGCTTTTGAAAGTTTGTCATAAGAAAATGAGCTTAAGTCTAAACCAATGGATTTAGTAAACTCATCACATCTTCCCTCTGTTTAGGGGTAATGAGAGTACCTTAAGTGTGAAGTCAGATTCTCACACTTAATCACCTTTGGTGTAGGATTAAGGTCATTAACCTACTTGTGATTATTTAGATGTTTTTGGTGTTTTTGTTTAGTGTTGAGTAATGAGGTTAAGCCATAATCAGGGATTAAACAGACTCATTACACCATCCTAATAGAAGGATAATAGATGAGAATGTTTAAGCTGAGGAAAGCTCCTCAACTTAATCCATGATTAGGGATTAAACTCATGACAAAACAAGCCTTTATTAGATGGACTTTATTTTAATGATATGATAATGGAGTGATTTTTAGGGTTTATAAGACAACTTGAGGGGGACTTGTCCATTAACACTAGGGTTAGTCCTTCTTAACCATTTAAGGAAGAATTAGAACCCTAATGCAAGGCCCAAGTTACAAGTGTAATGTCTTGATAATTATTAAGTGAATTGATTAAAGGAGTTAAACACATTAAGGGTTTAACACTTAGGACTAAAGTTATACACTCCATCCTAAGAGAAGGATGCAGGCATAAGCTTAATCACAGAGCCTTAAAGCCTTTAGGGTTTAGTCCCTGATTGTGAGATGAGAAGAGAAGACTCAAAGAGACACAAAGGTAAAACTATGAGGGAGGACTAATAAAAACCCTAATTCATTGTCATGCTTGGTTGTTCCTAAGGTTTGTGAGGTTTGCAAGAAGGATCTTCAAAGGAGCCACCAGGAAGCAGATGAACAGGATCAAGAGAAGCAAAGTGACTTGCTTCATTCAAGAAGTCAAGTCACTTGAAGAAAGAAAGTGGGAGGAACAAGAATGAGCAAGCTCAATCTCAAACACATACAAGAATGCAGCAATGGATGCAAGAGAGATGAAAAGAAAAGTTATGAGAAGTGAAGGCAAATTCACTTCTCAAGCTTACTTACCACCTGAAATGTTAGAAAGAAATGCAATGCAATGCTAAATGAAAATGAAATGACATGATGCTAAACACAACCAGAAGCATGTTGATGATGATAATGATGCTATGAGATGCTATGAACATGAGGCAGCATATGGAGATGTTCATACAAGATCATGGATGCAAATGATGCAAGCTAAGGAGCATGAATGAGCATGAAAAGTTATGAAACATACATGGCATACAACATGGCAAATGCAAGATGCAATGATCAAAGATGCTCCCTACATGTCTTAAGATGTCAAATGAAACACAAGAATGCATAAAATGCAAAGACAAATCATGTTATGCAAGAGAATGCAAGGGGGATGCAAAAGGAAGCCCAAATTAGGGTTCATGAATCAAACATCAAACAAAACCCAAAAACAGAAGCAAACCCTAAGATAAAAAATGGAAAATGCCACTCAAAGAAACCCTAACCCTACACTAAACCAATGTCCAAAGGGGAAGTCTCAACTCTTAACCAATCTCAAGATATGATTTTTCTAAGTTATTAGGGTTTTTTAGGGTTCTTAACAAAAGAAATACCAAACAAATTGAAAAATGCAAGATCAAATCATGGCCATTTTATCCTAGAAACTACATGCTAAACATAAAACAAAGCAAGAAGAATCAATGTCCAACTCTTCTCCAATAGGCAGAAATGATTTTTTGAACTTATGATCAAAATAATGCACAAAATATGATTTAATTCAATGAAAAATTCTTAAAATGCATCAAGATCAAAAAAGAAATTTGGTTTGGAGGCTGGACAATGTTTCTAAATGTCTTAGAACATTTCATGAATTTTTTGGTGATTTTTAAGTACCTAAAAGTATTTTTAATCAATTAATTTCTATTAATCAATTAAAAATAATCTTTTAAATATTTAAAAATACTTTTTTAATGATAAAAAATAAAATAAAAATATTTTTGGGTCTTAAAAATTAATAAAAATTTTAAGAAAAAAGTTTCATAATTTTTAGGAATTTTTAACTATTTTAAATAAATTAAATAAAACAAGTGAAAAGAAGATGAATTAAAAATGAATTAAACTGAAGTATGCACAATGTAGGGTTGAGATTCAATCTGGAAAGGAGACCATTGACCACGCGCCAGATCCAGTGGTCATAATTCAAACCTGACTAATTAATTTATTAAACCTAATTAAAATTAATTAATCCTGATTAATTGAAAATGACATGATCTCAGCCGCACACTCACACGCGGGAAACAAGATCCAGTGGCTCACATTTAAAACTTGCCCTAACCCTAATTAAATGACTAACCACTTTCAGGTCACCGGAGACGAGCTCCGGTCGTCTTCTCCGGTGACCTTCTCCCCTGAAAACTTCCAAATCCTTCCCTAGGTCACTAAAATGAAATCTAAAATTATGGAAATGCTTCCCACAACCTACTGAACCAAAACCCCATGCCCAAATTCATTTATTTTTCCCCAGAAGCAAGAATCGGGCAAAACAAGTTTTAGGTCACAAAATTTCAGGGACATCATACATGCTCAAAACTCAATGATTTTCGAAACCAAACACATCATCATGACCAGTGGAACGTAGAGAAACAATTAAGAACTTAAAAACAAGCTCCTGGGAAAAAAGTTCATGAAGCTCACCTGAACTGGAGCTCTGACTTCTGGCACTTTCTGGCTACTTTCTTCAGTGCAATCCACTCCACTTGATCCCCAGATGATGTTTGAATGCTCAAGAAGAGTTTATGTTGGCTGGATAATGAGTTTCGAAAGCTCCTGCTTCAACTCAGTTGAAAATGGCTATGGTGAAATAGGCAGCTTCAGGCCATTGTGAGGGGTTGTTTGTGATCCTGAGGGTGAATGGAGAAGGTCTGTGGTGTTTGATGGTATGTTTGTGAGCTGTGGTGAGAGTTTCGAAGGAAACTGCAAAATGAGGTGAAGAATGGCAGTGGGATGTTCTTGCTTGTTTCAGGCCAGGCTCTTGGTGGTTTGAGGTCTATGAAGTGTGATGAGTTGAATGGTGAAGATGGTTTTTGTGTTTGCAAGCTGTGGAGGCAGATTCGAAGCAACTTGCAAGATGAGGTGATTTTGTGAATGTGTTGGTGTGAATGGTTTCAGCCTTGCTAGATGTATGGAATGGCCAGCATTTGGAAAGTATATTTTAATCCCATAGGTCAGATGATGTGACCTGGCCTATAGTGATTGGTAAGTTTGCTTTTGCAAAAAGTCAAATTTGGTGTAAGAGAAGTATGGCTCATGATCTAGGCAAGTACAAGCATGGCTCTGGTGCAGCAAGATGAGGTGAGAGGCTAGCAAAGTGCAGTAACCAATGCAGCAAGTTGTAGGAAGCATGATCATGAGTTTTTGCAAGTTGTGGCTTTTGGTTCACATGTGACTATTTTTGCTACACAAACCATAAACATGAGGGATTCTTAGTCCAAATCTGATCTTTAGTGTCTATGTGATGTTTGCATACTGGTTTGAAGTGAGCTAGAGGTCACAAGAGGCATTGGTTCATGACTTTGCAAAATTTCCATTTGAGGCATGCCTTGAAAATCAATGATTTTGGCCAACTTTGCCACACCATAACTTTTGATCCAAGAAGAGTTTGATCCTGTTCTTGTACTTTTTAAAAAGGGAAAGATGAGATCTACAACTTTCATGACCAAAGTTTTTTCATTTGAAGCATTTTTGGATCAAGAATCAAGGTTTGAAAAGTGACCTAAAATGAAGCATTCTTGAAAAGTCAACTATGCCCAAAAAGTCAACACTTGCAAAAACTCCAAATTCTTGATTTTTGTGGACTTCAACCTTCTTCCATGATCAAATAAAGATCAAATACACTCAAAATGATAAAGATCACCCATTGGTTGGGTCATTGGGGGCCTCAGATGCCCTGATTTTGCACTGACTTGTCTGAAAAGTCAACTCTTGATCAGATGACTTCCCCATGGAATTTCTTCATGAAAATTGATATGCATACTCCCTATACCATATAGAGACCAATGGAAACAAGAATGACCAAAAAATTTGGGGTTATGGCCTCTGAAACCAAAACCCTAATTTTCAGTCAACTGTGCAGTCTATCCTTGGCTCTGCACCCATTCAAACCCTAGTTCTTGTGATTCTTCTGAATTATTGGCTTTGTGAGGATGTAATATGATACTTGAACACATGTAGACCCCTTTGAAGTGATTAGTATCCTGTGGGGTGGCTCAAGATGCCCTGAGATTGCTCAGATCACAAACCCTAGGTGCAGATGACTTAGAATCTATGCAGTGAATAAAAAATGAGATGTGAGATGATATGATTGTGTTTATGCATATGAGAATGATCCCAAGCCATAGTTAAATGGGTGAGGGCAAATTTGGGGTGTTTACACCCCATAACAAAAACTAAAATATTTCCTTAAAAGCAATCTTAACAAAAAGAAGACAATAGCATAAATTAACATTTAAGCGCAAATTAGACTAAGAGGTTCCCGTTGAGTACAACGGACGTGAGGGGTGCTTAATACCTTCCCTTTGCGTAACTGACTCTCGAACTTAGATTAGTGGTTCCGACGACCATTTCTTATCCTTTATTTAGGTTGTGTCTATATCTCCCTTTTCTCTAGTTAGAATAAATAGAATTAGGTGGTGACTCTATTGTTGTTTTAGGATCGTATTTTTCGAGGTACGACACACGTCCCACACATAAGTTTTCCCTTTTCAGGTTAACTGAGTCAAAGGCAATGCCAACTTAGAAAAGCCTTCAATAAACATGCGATAATAACCTGCTAATCCGAGAAAACTTCTAATTTTAGTAGCAGACTTCGGATTCTCCCATTGCAACACTGCATCAATTTTCGAAGGAACCACATAAATCCCGCCACTTGAAATTACATGTCCCAAAAAGCTTACCTCTTTCATCTAAAACTCGCATTTAGACATCTTAGCATATAGTTTCCTTTCTCTCAAAACCTGCAAAACAATTATCAAATTATCTTCATGTTCTTTTTCCAATTTAGAATATATCAGTATGTCATCAATAAAAACTACCACAAACTTATCCAAATACTCATGAAAGATTCAATTCATATATTCCATAAACACACCAGGTGCATTTGACACCCCAAATGACATTACAGTGTACTCATAGTGACCATACCTTGTCCTAAAAGTTGTCTTTGGAATATCAATTGGTTTAACCCGAATTTGATGATAGCCAGATCTCAAATCAATTTTACTAAACACACAAGCACCTACTAGTTGATCCATCAAATATTCGATTCTTGGAAGCGGATATTTATTCTTGATAGTCACTTTATTTAACTGTCGATAATCGACACACAACCTCATACTACCATCTTTCTTCTTAACCAATAACACTGGAACACCCCACGGCGAAACACTAGGCCGGACAAACTTCCTCTCCAATAAGTCTTCTAATTTCTTCTTCAACTCACTCAGTTCTGAAGTAGAAATCCGATAAGGAGCCATAAACACTGGACTTGTGCCTGGTACTAAATCCATGATAAACTTAATTCCATGCTCTGGTGGTAGATCACTTACATCATTCAGAAACACATTCGTAAACTCAAAGACAACAGGTAACTCGACACTTGTAGCTTCACGATCAACTTGTAAAGATGCAAATAATGAAAACATAAAAGCTTCATTCCCTACAAGTTATTCCACTTTCCTAGCAGATAAGAGCATTAACTCTCCGTTGTCACCCAACTCAGGAAACCTCGCAGTCTTAGCATAACAATTGATATGGACATAATTGAATTCCAGCCGATTCATACCAAGAATAACATCAATCTGATGTAATGGAAAACACACTAGATCCATAGCAAAACTTTTTCCGAAAATGGTCAAAGGACATTTCAAACAAAAATAAGTAGTAGTAACAGAACCATTAGCAGGAGTAACTATTATCATACTACTATTCATCTCAGACAATTTCAAACCCAATTTAGTCTCACAATCAAATGAAATTAACGAATGCGTAGCTCCAATATCAATAATAGCAACTAATTCAACATCATTAATAAAACAAGTACCTCGAATTAAGTTTTCCTTTTGCACGAGTCTCGGTACCACTCAAAGAAAACACCCTACCATTAGTCTGGGCGGCAACATCATTCTTCTTCGGTTTCTGGTATTGAGTACTGATATGGCCCTATTCTCCATAATTGAAACAAGTCAGACTAGTGTTCTTGCACTCAGAAGCATGGTGACCTGTCATCCCACACTTATAGCATCTTAAAAACTTGTTATCACACTCACTAGAGCGATGAACAGATTCTCCACATCTAAAACACTTGATAAGAGGAGCAGCAACAACTCCTCCCCCACCATTTTTCTTCTCGTCAGTAGTCTTATGTTTTCCCTTGTCAGTTGGAGCATCATAAGGCTTCCTACAGTTCTAATGTTTCCTTCCCCTCTTATTGCTTAAACTCTTGTATTGAGCCATTCTACAACTGTTCACCAATTCTTCAGACCTACGGATTTGTTGGTAGCCAATTGCCCGTTTGATTTCCGGATGCAACCCATTCTCAAACTTTACACACTTGGAAAATTCAGCAACTGCTTCGCTGTAATGCGGATAATACTCATCTAATTCCATAAATTTGGAAGCATAATCAGTCACGGTCATATTCCCTTGTTTCAACTCGAGAAACTCAACCTCTTTCTTACCTCTTGCGTATTCAGGAAAATACTTTTTCAAAAACTCTCTGGTGAACATAACCCAAGTAATAGCACAACCTGCACGAGTCAACCTACGGCGAGTACTGACCCACCAGTCATCAGCTTCTCTCTTCAGCATGTGCATCCCAAAACACACCTTCTGATCATCCGAACAGTCCATGACTCTTAAGATCCTCTCGATCTCCTTGAGCCAAACCTGTGCTCCATCGGGATCAAATCGGCCCTCAAAGGTAGGCAGATTGTTCCTCTGGAACTCCTTCAACACACGAGTACCCTCATTCCTTCCAGCATTGGGTATCTGTTGCACAACTTGAGCAATAGCTTGCAAAGCGGCAGCCATGGCAACATCGTTTCTCCCAGCCATTATGCGCACCAACAATCAAGGTTAGATAGAACAAAATATCGATAATATACACATGCTTATTGACTGACCAAGACTGACTCTAAACAACCTGGCTGGACAAACTGACCTGCTCTGATACCACTAACGTAACACCCATCTAAACCCCAAATAAAAATACAATTTATTTAAGGTAAATAATTTTCTCATAAAAAATCATGAATGTCACATCTTCATAAAAACAACTTTAACAAAAAGGTTCCTGCTCCGTAACACAGGTTTAAAGTTTTTCATCAATAAAATAACAACATATCCAAAACATATAATCATAATCTCGCAGTGGATTAAATTTCCAAACTTCTTTAATAATAAAAACAATACCCTAAGGTATATCTCAGAAAATCATATGGTTCAAAACACCTCAAGGTTTATAACTCAATGCTTCAAATAAAGGAAAAATAATCAATATGTCTCAAAATCTTCAATTCAACAAAACATGAAATAATCCAAACAAAGAAATTCCCAATCTCGGTGTCACATATCAGAGCAAGACCCACTTTACTTCAATGAAGTAAAACAACACACCCTGAAGCAACTCTTAAGCTTCCTGCACTACTCCTGATTACTTGCAAGTTACCCACGGAAGAGGCAACAATTCCAAGCAGAAAGGGTGAGTAATCACAATCATTATAAAATATTCAGGAAACTGACAGAGTTAAAGTATCACAATAATGATACCAATAATATACTCATATTCGTCATATAACTCGTCAAGATTCATCATAACAATCAAACAACGCTCATCACAAAATTAAATGTCAAAACACAATGCTAATGCAACTCAAAGGACTCTATGCATGCGGTACCAAAACATCACTCATGACTTAGTCATCGTTATCTCCAAAGATCCCCACCAGTGGGATCGGTTCCCACATGGAACTAGAGCATACCTCAATTTGCACTTAATCTGCACTATGGGATTAAGGCTTTCACTGGACATTACCATCCTGAAATTCATCACTGGATCTTCATCCTTCAAAACGTCACTATACAATTTATCCTAACCAATGCTATGAATGCATCATGCGCACAACAATAAAGCTAGTCAAGACGCATCATCATTCAAGCATATACTTCAATTTACAGTCACAATTGTAACCTCACAAACAGTGGAAATTCACATCATTTATTTTGACAGAAAAATATTCACCAAAATATCCACTACTGCTCTTAAACCTCATTTGCCTAACTTACAAAAATGCTCTATTTTTCTTATTATTTCATGAATAGCTTCTGAGTTTTATTTTTTTTAAAGAAAATCCAAATTTTTTATGAACAAAATTCAATTACAAAAGCTGCACGAAAAAATAACAAAAACTGGACAATCATAAATTTGTTGGGTGGCCCAGGCCACGTGGGAGTGGCACTAGCCACCCTAGAGATCAAACTTGGTGGCACAACCCACACTTCAAAACACATAAGTGGTGCAAGCCACCTTCCAAAGGCACTAAGTGGCACATGCCACTTTGAAATGTGGCACCAGCCACTTGAATTCATCCTTTCAAGTACTAAGTGGCGCAAGCCACTTTGAAATGTGGCACCAGCCATATGAATTCAGCACCAATTCATTAATTAATTCACATGTAATCATATCACCTTAATTTAATTTATCTTTTTGGTTAATAATCCCTAGGTGGCGCAAGCCACTTCTGTTAATGGGGATGGGTGGCGTAAGCCACCCGTTTCTGGAATGAAACTTCACGAAAACAATTCAACCTGTTTTGATTTCACTTAATTCGATTTCGATTACACACAATTTTTCCAAAACTAATCACAGTCTTTATACGATTTCAGTTTCTCTCAAACCTCTCCACACACACTTTATCTCCTCCAAAATTTCTATGGCTATTAACTAATCAATTATAATAATCAAGCTTAAACACCTCTTACCTTAAGATTATCGCTTTTCGATTGAATCTTTTTCTCATTCTTCTGTTTCTTCCGATTTCTCCTCAATTCCACGTTCTTGGTTTCTCTCTCGGTTCTTGTTCTCCCAAAAACACATAATGAGTTTTTACTTTCTCTAACTCCCTCATGTAACCATTATATTCTACTTATCAAATTCCGAAAATACCCTTACTTTTTCTTTTAATGACCACCATTTCCTTTAACCTCACAATTTCTTATTATCTTAATTTCCTTAACCGATTATATTATAACTAATTATAGTTTATCCAATAAAATCGATTAATCTAATAAGACCGACATTTTCATCAAATAAGTTCCTCCGACACGTCACCAAACTTAATAATTCACACCAAAAATTCAAATAAAGCAAATAATCGATTTACGCAATTATATAAATTGTCATATTAAAAATAGGGCATTACAAACTATGTTAGGAATAGAGTTTTGTCATATTCTCCAGGCCAAGATTGCTACTTTGAACGGAACAAAGTTGATCCAAACCTTCTTCAATTCTTTATTATCACTATTGCAATAATATAACCAAGTGTGAGTAAGTGGGAAAATAGTCCCACATTGGATATGAATGTGGTGACTTGAGCATTTATAACTGGGAGAACCCACTCACCTATCACCTTAAGGTTTTAGGTGGACAAGTGGTTTGTTTCTCACAAAGGTGTCAAGTCCTACACTATGTATCAATGTTCCCTAGTGTGAAACTCCTCTAACATGGTATCAGAGCCTTGGTTCGTAAAGGGATCAACTTACTAGTATCAAAATGCCCAGGTGTGGCGGTAAAATCATGAGTGCAGAGAAATGGGTAAGGGAATTGATTTTATTAAGTAAAGAGAATTTATCATTTTCAAGTGGATAGCCTAACAAATCTTCCATAAGAATGAGGGCATTGAATCATACATCATTATGGGGAGGGCGCCAACTCGGATAAAATCAACGAGTATGCCACTAAACCCCCACGAATTACAAGAGACTTAATTACATCAAACTACAACCATGGATATTGAGATACTTGCACCGACTAAAGAATAATGACTCATAATCCTCACTTGTAAAGAAAACAAACAATGGTGCACAAAGGCACAAAACAACTTGAATGAGTTTGGTTCTTTTTATTTTTTGAATTAAAGTCAAGATGATTAAGTTCATTGATTTTTAAAATAAAATAAGTAGTAAAATCCACTTGACAAAAGTCAAAGTTTTATTTATTAAAGAGGTGATAGTTTTGAAAACGAGAATCCTTTAAATAAGAGGGAAGTTTTGAAAATTGAAGAAGGGGGAAGAGATGAAGAGGCTAACCTAAGACTTAAAGTAAAAGTTGAAGAAGGGGGAAGAGATGAAAAGGCTAACCTAAGCCTAAAAGTAAAAGTTAAAGTAAGAACAATCTAACCGCATGGCGAGCACTCTTCAAAGCATAAGCAACAATATGACTTCATTATCATAAATAAGTGAACCAAATAAAGGCCAAGCTCTCCAATCCATAATAACTCATGCAATAGAATGATCTTAAAATCTAAGTCCAAAACTCCAAGTCCAATGCAAAGGATAATGACCATAGTCCAAGATTAAAGTCACAATTTTTTTAGAGGTTTAATCCTTTATTAATATTTTTGTGTCCAAGTGGACAAAAGAAAAATCGACACAACAGTATAATAGCAAAAATATAAACATGATAATGAATGATAAAACATAATAGAAATAAAGGAGATAAAGGAGCGAGAAGGAAATTAAAAAATAATTAAAGTGCAAGAAATAACAGAATAGTAATATAGTAGTATTAATAATAATATGTACATAATAATGGTGTGTTGAAATTAATTATCCACAACCAAAAGAAAGTAATCGATTTCGTTTAGTATTTTACACTATAGTGATTAATCAAGACGATTAAATCCAAATTCAATGAAGTTTGAAAGAAGATTGGGATACCCAAAGCAACTACGCATCAAACTTCACAAAGTAATTACAAAGTAATTACCCTAAAAATCGCTGAGTAATTTACAAAGTAATTACCCTAAAAATGAGGCCAGCCAACACCAATTAAGGTGAACGATATTTGTGCTAATACATGTAAGAGAAATAATATAACGATTCATTCTCCAAAAATATGCCACACTAAAAGAAAAAGCGGTAACAGTCTAATCTTAATCGAGATGTAACATTGATTTATCAAAGGAAACCTATCACGATTCCAAAGTATGGAGAATGATCCAAATGACCATTCATCCATTGATTTGAAATAATGAAGATTAAACGTCTTTGATAATCAACAATCGTCGAATCAGAGATCTCATTGACCAAAAGAAAAATAAGAGATGAAGAGAAATATGGATTAAATATTTTAGATCTCAAATTTATTAAACCATCATCAATATCAATTATCTCTCTTTGTGGATAAACATCTACACCAAAAATTCATTGATATTGATGAAATTTTATCAAATATTCAAGATCTAAAAAATAATCCATAAAAAAAGAAAAAACTAAAATATTTTTAAAATTCTTTTTCAAACTACCTCAAAGTTGATAAAAATTAATAGAAAAAAAATCAGAGAAAAAACAATTAAAATAAAACAAAATCAAGATAAATAAAAAATATATGGAGAGAATGGGGGTGGGGCGCTGGTTTTAGTGGTGTTACTAGAATTGGACTCATCTTGGCTCTTAAGCCCACACTAACACACCAAATCAAATAAAAAAATATGTATGTAAGGGAATAAAAACCGGAAAAAAAAATGAGAGAACATCTTCCTCCTCATCGTGTATGTATCAGCCGCGGATTAACATGTAGAAACACTACCATTTCAAAATTTGGAGCTCCGCCAAACCGGAACAACGAAGTTCTGACAAGAATATACAATTTATTTCTCCCATCGGTGCATAAATCAAACGAATCAGAGCTCCAAAGTTTTGACAGAAAATTAGAACTACCTTCAAAAATGTAAGCAAGGCTTCAATTCTTCCTCTCTAATATTCCTCTTGTTGTTGTGTGTAGAATTTCACTCTTAGAAACTATTTTTGAAGATTTTGGAATTGGAGCTTCAATGGAATTTTTTTGGTTTTAGGTTGTATTTGTGCAGAATTTTTGGAGGCTCTCAAAGCTTGAATTTTAATGAGAATGGACTCTTATTTATAGATGGAATGAGTGAATTTTGTATTGGAAATTTTCATTGCGTTTTGGATATTTTTCCTGTGTTTTTGGATCATGGAGATGGCGTGATAGCATGCTGTATTTTTGCTTTGTGTTTTATTCATATAGCCATGCGTTTTAGTAACATGCCGTCTATGTTCAGCTTGTATGCATGTGATTAGCTCTGTTTGCATTTTGTTTCGTAGCCTTCTGCATTTCATGTATTTTTCTTCTGTGCTTTGACATGCGGTATCATGTGTTTTGTATGCTGGCTAGAGTGAGTTTTCTCGTGACGTCATGTTGTGTCACGTGTTCATGTGGCTTGGAGGTTTGGAAAGTGCTGAAAAGTAATTAAAGGAAAGATCACGTGTGGAACTTCATCATCTTTATATCTTTTTTGGTTCAATTTATTTTATTTAATATAAAATAAAAATAAAAATATGGGCCTATAATGTGGGCTTAAGTATTTTTTTTGTGAGAGTTTATAAAGATATGAACTTGAAGAAAAAAAGAAATAAATGGTATTAAAAAAGGTATTAAACGGAGTTTAAAAATGAATTATGAAATGTATGGATAATTGGATAAAAAAATAAATGGAGAAAGAAACTGAATAAAAGGAATTTGTTTATAAAAATGTATATTGAATACAAATGGAAAATCAATGGAATGTGAATATGATAGATAATTGGATAATGGTTGGAAATACATGGATAGAAAATGATCGGATAATGGAAATATGGCCGAAGTAAAAAAAAGGTAACTAGAAAGAAATGTGTCTGAATCGGGTAATAGATGAAGTGATGATTTTTTTATTTTAAACCCAGAACCAAATTTGAATTTTCCACACACATGATGAATGAAACCAACTCCAAGCCACTGAATAATTCGCAACCACAACAACGACCATCAACTTTTAATTTCTGAATCTTTTCCAATGTATCTGAATCGATCTCTGGAAAATAAATCCACAGATGTACCACCGATGAACTGATGACCACTTAATCAAAACAAACTGAACCAAACTTCTCACAAACCAACTGTTTGATAAACCAGAGAACATTCACACACATCACCACTTAACATTGAATACACATCACCTGAGAAATAACCACTGACACAAATAACTTGCAGTTGAAACAATCTCCTTATAGTTTGACCAAGATTAGATCAAACTTCCATCTGAGGATCCTTATTCTAGAACAATACATGTGAGGGGGTTGGGATGTTTACAGGTTTGCAGGAACCCTTGGCCTCATCATACCCTGTTACTAGATTTGTTTTAAGGTTACATCATTTTGGACTGTTCTTGTGAAACCCTGGACTTGTGACTCTTTATTTGAGTCCCCCACCTGGTTACTGGTTCTCTAAGCCTCCATCCGGACTTATGAACACACATGGACCTTATCAAGGCAGATAACAGATCCAGCACTTGATCACAAACCCTTGCATATCATTCTGCATACATCATTTTTCATCATTTTAACATTTGTCTATTTGTTTTACAGGGTATCCACATCTTATTTGGTTTTGGTTTTGACTTTTCATTTGCATCAGCCATCTTCACCAGCTATCTTCATCAGATATTTTCTTCAGCATCTTCATCAGTTGTCTTCATCAGCATTTCTCCTCAGTTATTTCCTTCAGTATCCATTGTCAGTATGGACTCATCCAGGAAGAGTAACATCACTTATCATTTCTTTGAGCCCTCTCTAGCAGGCATCAGGCAGATTTAGACACTTATCACTCCTGATCATGTCCCTTTATTTAGAGAACACTATGGTGGTATCATGGACATGATCATGGACTTGGATGCATCACAGAGGAGTATGATCCACACTTGCCTTCAGTTCTATGACCCTCCACTCAGATGTTTTACCTTTCCAGACTTTCAGTTGGGCCCTTTGCTAGAGGAGTTCTCCATGTTGTTGGGTGTCCCCATCAGGAGAGAGATTCCTTTCAACCCTGAGATGACAGCTCCTAGGAATGAGGATATAGCTAAGGCTTTGTACTTGGAATCCACCATCATTAATCAGAATATAATCACCAAGACTGGAATCCCATGCCTCCACCTGGACTTCCTGATCACTGAGGCCACCATTCATGCTGCAGCAGGGAAGTGGGATACTGTTTGTGCTCTCTTAGCCCTTAGCATATATGGTATCATCTTGATTGCAGACGAGCCTAAGTTTGTAAGCAAGAGTGCTATCCATCTTTTCCTATTGAAGAATCCAGTTCCTACCTTGCTTGGGGATTTTTACTACTTAGTGCATCAAAGGAATGAGAAGCAGAGGGGAAGATTAGTCAGATGTTGTGCACCTCTCTTCTATTGTTGGTTATTGAGGAACTTGCCAAAGTCAGAAGCCTTCTTGAATCCTCACCAGTCAAGAAATTGGGCTAAGAGAATGATTGCTCTCACTTCAGAAAACATCAGGTGGTGCACTCAGAGCACAAAGGGCAGAGACATGATTACCAACTGTGGGCAGTATCCTAATGTACCTCTTATTGGAGTGAAGGGTTGCATCAACTGCAACCCTTTGCTTTTCAAAAGGAAATTAGGGTATGCCTTGGTACATCCACCAAGAGAGCAAGACTTATCAGAAACCCTTTACTGTGATATTCAACACAACCATGCCATTGCCCGACAAGTAGCTTGGGCTTGGGACAACATTCAAACAAAAGGGACTGCCATTCTTGGCAAGTGTAACAACATAGCTTCAGCTCAATATCTTGATTGGTCTCGTATCAGAGGACATATCACCTGTATGCCATTCACCTTAGAAGATGTTCCTGGACCATCAGCAGTAGAGCATGCAGCTACAGTCAGTTTAGAGGAGTTTGAGAAGTTGAAGGAAAGGAATACTCAGCTTTCTGAAGCTCTGAAGAAGACCCTTTGGGAGAGGAATGATAGTCGTCTGGACAATGAGAGGTTAGAGAAGCTCCGGATCAAGGACATGACCAAGATTGAGAAGACAGATGATTACATCAGAAGGGCTAGAACATGGGAGTTGGTATTGAAGAATGCTTGCAAGGAATCCAAGATTCAGAAGGCCAGAGCTGAGCACTACTTGGAAGATAGTCAGGCTAGATGGATCAGAATCACTGAAGCTCGTTCACAGGAAGATCAGAGGACACATGCTAGGATAGAGCAGATGGAAGCTAATGAGAAGAAGAATCAGTAAGCTTTGTTAGCAGCACAGAAGGAAATCTCTGAGTTGAAACTCCGGGCGGGGTTGAAGAGATCAAAAGACCAAGACAAGCATAAGAAGTTGACAAATGCCATTGCCACCAGGAACCTTCTTATCAGGACCATTATAGAGCATCCAGTTGGCCCAGTGACTGATGCTCTCCTGAAGGAAGTCAGAGAGGATGATTATGGGCTAGATGTTTGATTTCTTTGTACTTCATTTTGTTTGTACTTTTGTTTATTTTGTTGTATTTTGACCCACCATGGGGACTTGTTGTAATCCAAACTATGTATCTTTACATTTTGTAATATATGGTTCATGTGTTATTCTGTGGGCTTCATCTCTCTTCGACATCATCATTCCCTGAGGTCTGGAAGGTCAAAACCAAAGAACCAAACCGGATACCCTTGGAAGACAAATAGGCATCCTGCATTGCATACTAACCTCATTTCTTTGTTTTGTAGGTATTTGTTTTGTTGTTTCTCAATTTGTTGTGGTTTCAGGAAACATTGCTCGTAGGAGAGTCTTCCCCATCAATAGAGTTCACCGGTATCCGACAAGAAACAACCTTCCAAGCTTATAGATGGATCAGGTTTAGCAAGATCTGACTGACGTAAGAACCCAGACTGCTAATGAAAGAACTGAAATAAGGGCTCAGATGAACCAGTTTATGACAGTAATGACTGGGTTGGCCCAAAGCCAAGAAAGATTAAGAGTTGGTCGAGCGGCAAACTCCTGAAGAAAACCTCATACTGATCCCCCAGAGTTTGGACCTCATCTTAACCCTAACATTAATGCTATAAGGAATACCCAGGGTAATACTGGAGGGCGTGCCTTGCAAGAGGACCCCCAGGAGGAACAATTCACTGTAGTTGGGGCAGGAGATGAAGTCTATGATCGTCGGCTGGACGAGATAGCAGAAAAGCTAAGGTCTTTGGAGTCTCAAAACTCTTTAGGCTTTGATGTTATGGATATGGGGCTAGTAGAGGGAGTGAGAATTCCTCACAAATTCAAACCTCCCTGCTTTGAAAGATATAACGGGACATCTTTCCCTCGCACCCATCTTCAATCTTTCCTGGGAAGATTAAAAGCCTACACCATGGATGAAAAGCTATGGATGTTCTATTTTGAGGATAGCTTGACAGGGGCATCACGTGAGTGGTACTCTCATCTGACTAGGGCCACAGTAAGAAATTGGAAAGATTTGGCCGAGGCTTTCATTCGCCAATATCAGTACAATCTAGACATGGCTCCTAACAGAACCCTTATAATGGGTATGTCACAATCCTCCAGGGAAAGCTTCGGAGAGTATGCTCAGAGGTGGAGGCAATTAGCTGCTGCCGTTCAACCTCCAATGTCAGAAAGAGAAATGGCAGATATGTTTATGAACACCCTCCAGGGGACATACATTGATAGGTTGGCTGCTTTCTCTTCCACTAGCTTTGCAGACGTGGTCATAGCTGGAGAAAGGATTGAGAGTTTATTGAAAATGGGAAAGATTTCCGATAACGGCGCCAACTCAAGCAGCACAAGGAAACCATTTGCAGGGCCTCGCAGGGCCAGTGAAACAAATTCAATACACATGGGCAGAGGAAGACCCTAGTATCTGCCAAGATCAATTGCCGCTGTCACAATTCCTACTCCACCTCCTCAAAAACAACACACTCTGCAACCACAACAATTTCCACAGTAACATTTTCCTCAACAAAGGTCATATAACAACAACAACAACCAACAACAACGTCCTTTCCAGCAAAGGCCATCTCAAGTCAACAGGGTAATTGAGCCTATACCAATGCCCTATGCCACTTTGTTACCACAACTTCTGAAGCTTATTCTTGTTGAATTAAGGACTCTGGCTCAACCAGATCCTCAGAACCTTCCACAGAACTACGACGTTAATGCCAGATGTACCTTCCATTCTAATGTATCTGGCCACACCACAGAAATGTGCAGAGCTTTGCACATGAAGGTTCAGGATCTAGTTGATTCAAAGGCCTTAAATTTTGCACCACCTCCTAAAGTAACGAAGAATCATATGCCCAGCCATGGTGGGCCCAAGATAAATGCAATAGAGGAGGATCAACCCATGAATTTAATTGAAGATACTACAAGCATTCAGACACCTCTGATAGAGGTTAAGGCTCAGCTTTTAATATGCCAGGTGTTCCCAGGTTGTGAGGCCTGCTGTGAATCTTGCAAAGTTTCCGTCAATGGGTGTGCAAGCTTAAGAAATGGCATCAATGGCCTTATCAGAGAAGGTATCCTGCAGATAACATCAACGGTTTCTACAACATCAGCAACTCCTCTTACAACAACAATAAGTACTTCTCCTACAACTTCAAAGACAATTGTTCCGACAGACTCGTCTACAAAGTCAACAATCATTTCTTCCATCACTTCAACAAACACTAGTTCAACCGCATCCGCTTCTACAACTACAACAACCATTAACAACAACGTCTCCACAGTCACCATATACTATGACCCAACAATGGTCCCTGATTCCAACCATTTTAAGCAACAATCTCAGCAACAACCTAGCTTCAGTCATTCACCACCACCACCAGTCAGAAGTCCCGTCACCATATATTACAGCCCACAAACGATCACAATTCCCACCTCCGCTGCAGTCAGTCCAGTCACCATCACGGTGCCTGGACCCATTCCATATGAAAAAGATAATGTTGTGCCATGGCACTATGGTTCATACCTCTACTACAACGGGGAAAGAGTCCTTTTTGATCCATCAGTTCATACACCATAAGTGGATAATGTCGGGGGAGGCGGAGGCTTCACTCGAAGCGGACGTCTCTTCGCGTCACAAGTTCCAAGAGCTAATATTGAGGCAGAGGCTGCTGCCAAAGCCAAGGGTAAAAGTGTGGTACCGGAAGAACAAATTTTGAAAAAAGCCATCAAACATCCTTTGACCAAGATGTGGATGAATTTATGAGGATAATCAAGAGAAGCGACTACAAGGTCGTGGATTAGCTCCACCAGACTCCTTCTAAGATCTCCATTTTATCATTGTTGTTGTGTTCCAAAGCTCATCGGGATGCATTACTTAAAGTCCTACACGCATCCTACGTGCCTGAGGAGATCACGATAAATCAGCTCGAGACAGTGGTGTCTAGTGTTAATACTAGCCATGGGCTAGGCTTCACCAATGTTGATTTGACAACGGAAGGTTGTCATTACAACAAAGCTTTACACATCACTATGGAGTGTAAAGGGGATGTGCTTTCACATGTTCTAGTTGACACTGGGTCTTCACTCAATGTCTTGCCAAAGAAAGCCCTTGTCAAGCTTGAATATGATGGTATAGCTCTCCGACCAAGCAATCTGGTGGTCCAAGCTTTTGATGGTTCCAAGAGGTCTGTTCTTGGAGAAATGGAGCTTCCTGTGATAATTGGCCTGCAGGTCTTTCAAACTACTTTCTATGTGATGGACATTCAGCCGGCCTACATCTGTTTGTTGGGTCGACCATGGATTCACGCCGCTGGCGCAGTTACGTCGACCCTTCCCCAAAAATTGAAGTATGAATGTGAAGGGAAGATTATCACAATCTGTGGTGAAGAGGATATATTTGTTAGCCATCTGGCCACCTACAAATACATTGAGATGGATGGTGAAATCCACGAAACCATGAGCCAAGGTTTCAAAGCACTGAACGTCAATGAGGCGACAACTGAAGTATTTGCTGCATCCCAGGAGGATAGGATGGGTACTTCAATTGTCTCCTATCAACAAGCTCGGAAGGTTGTTGAAGATGGAAACGCCCAAGGCTGGGGCAACCTGCTACCTGTGGAGAAGAAAGAAGACAAATTTGGTTTGGGTTACAAACCATTTTGACAAGATCAAGCAGAGGCTGCTAAGGAGCCCAAGTTCGTGAGTGGGGGAATGCTGACCCCAGATGCTGTCAATAACGTGGAAGACGAGGCTGAAAGCAACCTCAACTTGGAGTGCTGGATTCGTCCAAGGATCTCGGGTCAACAAGTCCTTAACTGGTCTTCCCAGGAAATTATAAGGGTTACTCCTGCAGAGTAATTATTATTTCCTGCCTTTTTTAGCATGCATCCAGTCCTGCATCTGTCCCAAGGTGTCAGGACTCATTTTGTAATACGGCCATATTTGTATTTTGTGCAAATGGAATATCAATGAATATTGGACATCTTTTGCAAACAACTTTCCTTTTCGCTCACTGTCTTTTCATTTTTGTTATTTTTTCACACAAAACAATAAAATGGCAATGTTTTCAAAATAACAACTTCATTTTCACTTTTTATAAACAAGATTAAAATTGATCACTAAAAAGAACAAATCTCAACCCTTGCAGAGATTATCCTCTAGATTGCACCGACAACAGCACTACTATGACCTTGTATGACTTCGACAATCCAATCAATCAAGCAGATAAAGGGGTTGATGAAGGCTATGAGTTGCCTGAAGAGTTAACCAGGTTGTTGAGGCAAGAAGAGAAAGTGATTACTCCTCATCAGGAAGAAATTGAAACTGTTAATCTTGGTACCAAGGAAGAGGTAAAAGAAGTAAAGATTGGGGCCAGTCTGCAAGCTCCAGTAAAAGAACAGCTTATCAGCATGCTTCGGGAATACGTCGACGTCTTTGCTTGGTCCTATCAAGATATGTCAGGTCTAGATACAGATATTGTCATGCACAGGCTACCCTTGAAAGAAGATTGCCCTCCATTCAAACAGAAGTTGCGCCACACTCGCCCAAATATGGCCATGAAGATTAAAGAGGAAGTACAAAAACAGTGGGACGCTAGTTTCCTTGCTGTGACTAGTTACCCGCTGTGGGTTGCTAATATTGTACCAGTGCCTAAGAAGGATGGCAAGGTGCATATGTGAGTGGATTACCGGGATCTGAACAGAGCTAGCCTGAAGGATGATTTCTCATTACTTCACATTGATGTATTGGTCAACAACACAGCTCAGTTCTCGGTATTTTCTTTCATGGATGGGTTTTCCTGGGTACAATCAGATCAAGATGTCACCCAAAGACATGGAGAAAACAACTTTCATCACACCTTGGGGCACATTTTGTTACAAGGTAATGCCGTTTGGACTGAAGAATGCCGATGCAACTTATCAACGGGCTATGGTAACATTATTCCATGATATGATCCACAAATAAATCGAATGTTACGTGGATGATATGATTGCTAAGTCCCTTACTGAAGAAGACCATTTGGTAAATCTACTGAAGTTGTTCAAGCATCTGAGGAAATATCAGCTGAAATTGAACCCCAATAAATGCACATTCGGGGTACATTCTGGTAAGTTGCTGGGATTTATTGTAAGTGAAAAGGAATTGAGGTTGATCCCGACAAAGTCAAAGCCATTCAGGAGATGCCTGCACCTAGAACTGAAAAGGAAGTTTGGGGGTTCTTAGGTAGATTGAACTACATATCAAGGTTCATATCTCATCTTACTGCAACCTATGAACCCCTGTTCAAGCTGTTAAGGAAGGAACAAACAGTCAGGTGGAATGACGATTGTCAGAAAGCTTTTGACAAGATCATGGAGTACCTACAAGAACCTCTAATTCTCATGCCTCAAATTGAAGGAAGACCTCTGATAATGTACCTGACAATATTAAAAATGTCAATGGGGTGTGTGTTGGGCCAGCATGACGAGTCTGGTCGAAAAGAGTATGCAATATACTACCTAAGCAAAAAGTTTACCGACTATGAAAAATGTTATTCACTGCTCGAGAAAACTTTTTGTGCTTTAGTGTGGGCTGCTCGCCGACTAAGACAGTATATGTTGACTCACACTACTTTGTTGATCTCAAAGATGGACCCCGTCAAGTACATATTTGAGAAGCCAGAACTTACCAGAAGGATTGTAAGATGGCAAATGATTCTGACAGAGTATGACATTCAGTACACATCTCAAAAGGCCATCAAGGGCAGTGTATTGTTTGACTACCTGGCTGAGCAACCCATTGATGATTACAAGCCTATGATATTTGACTTCCCTGATGAAGACATCATGTACTTAAAAGCAAAAGATCGTGAAGAGCCAGTTCACACTGAAGGGCCTGACCCAGAAGAAGAATGGATTATGATGTTTGACGGGGCTGTCAATATGAATGGTCGTGGAGTTGGTGCATTGCTCATTACACCTGAAGGAGTTCATATGCCTTTCTCGGAAAAACTCACCTTTGCCTGCACTAACAACGAAGCAGAATACGAAGTCTGTATCATGGGTCTTGAGGAAGCCATTGACCTCGGGATCAAAACCTTGAATGTATTCAGAGATTCGGCTTTGGTAATCAATCAGACCAACGACAAATGGTACACCCATCAAGAGCATCTGATTCCATACCGTGACTATACGAGGAGATTATTGACTTTCTTCACAACAGTCAAGCTTGAATACATCCCTCGAGACGAAAATCAGTTTGCAGATGCTTTAGTTACCATTTCCTCCATGATCAAAGTTCAAACTGCCAATTACGTGCCTCGGATTTTGGTATCCAGATTAGACTGACCGACATATGTATTCTCTGTGGACATTGCTAGTGATGACAAACCTTGGTTCCACGACATCAAATGCTTCTTAGAGAATCAGACATACCCACTTGGGGCATCATCCAATGATAAGAAGACATTAAGAAGACTGACCGGTAGTTTCTTCCTCAATGTTGATGGTTTATTATACAAGCGAAACTTTGACATGGTTCTGCTCAGATGTGTTGACAAGAAAGAAGCAGACCTACTGATGCACGAGGTGCACAGAGGTTCTTTCGGTACCCATGTCGGAGGACATGCAATGGCTAAGAAATTATTAAGATCAGGTTACTACTGGATCAAAATGGATGCATAATGTTGTGCCTATGCCAGAAAATGCCACAAGTGCCAGATCTACGCGGATAAAGTGCATGTGCCTCCGAATCCTTTCAACATGATGTCTTCACCTTGGCCCTTTGCCATGTGGGGCATTGACATGATTGGAAAGATCAAACTGACTGCTTCAAATGGTCACAGATTCATCCTGGTAGCTGTTGCATCCCAAAATTTTCCATCCCCTAGTCAAGGAATTGTGTACCAAGGTGTCCCAATAGGTTCACAAGGTTCATAAGGTTCACAAGGTATCCCAAGAGGTTCACAAGGTTCACAATTAGTCAGAAAGTTTGACAATTCCCTCAGACAAAGCATCCTCCTAAGCAATGCATCCTAAACTAGGGTTTTGAGTTTCATCAGGCTAAATGGATTTACAAAACTTCAAGTGACCTTCATAGCATCCTATATGTCTTCAAGAATCCCTATGTTAAGTTTCAAGGCTTTCCCAAAAGGTTTGCTCAGACAAATGATCAGATAGGCTAAAATCAGTCAAAATAGTTAAAAAGTCAAACTGAGGTCAACTGTGGTCAAACCAAAGTCAAACTTCATGATTTTTTGCCAACATCAAGTATATGAAGTAAAATTCATCATTTGATCAAGGGTTGATCATGATTCATCAAAGAGATTTCATATCATCAAGAATCAGGAATTTCTAAATTAGGGTTTTCACAGGAAAAGTCAACTAAACTTTGACCAGCCATAACTTTCACATGCTTCATCAAAAAATTCCCATCCAAAGCTCATTTTGAAGGAAATTGAATTCTCTACAACTCTGTGTCTCATAAGCCAAGCCCAAAAATGCTTCATTTGGAAGGTATGAGCTAAGACATTATAGGTAATTTCAAAAGTCAACAAAAAGTCAACATCTTCCTAAGGGCATAACTTGAAAATGGTAAAGGATATGGACATGATACCAAAGAGGTTGGTTAGAGGACTCTCTAAGCTTTCCAAAATGTCCAAGAACACCCTCATAGCCTTAAAATTAAGGGATTTGTGTCTTTGCAAAGTTGAGAAATTTTTGGGAGGTTTATGGAGCAAATGGGACCTTAGAACCAAAATTCACCAAATGGGCTTGCAATATTATGATCCAATCCATACAAGGACCTCTAGCACGACCAAAAGCAACCAAATTCTGATTTTTTATTATTTATTTATTATTTATTTTGATTTTATCCATTAAAAGTCAAATTAAGTCTAAATAAAATATAAAAATCAATATTTGGACATGATTCTTCTTCTAGAAATTCTTAAAAATCAATTAAAGATGATTGGAATCATGTAAAATCAGATTGACCCAATTTAGAAAGGTTTTATAAGATATTTTCAATATTTGAAAGAAGTGAATCTTCATGATCAAGTAATCTCCACAAAGCCCATAAATTTTGCACCCCAAAATTTGCCCTCCCCTAGTCAAGGCATTGTGTACCAAGGTTTCCCAAGAGGTTTACAAGGTTCATAAGGTTCAAAAGGTTCACAATTAGTCAGAAAGTTTGACAATTCCCTCAGACTAAGCATCCTCCTAAGCAATGCATCCTAAACTAGGGTTTTGAGTTTCATCAGGATAAATGGATTTCCAAGGCTTCAAGTGAGCTTCATAGCATCCTATATGTCTTCAAGAATCCCTATGTTAAGTTTCAAGGCTTTCCCAAAAGGTTTGCTCAGACAAATGATCAGATAAGCTAAAATTTGTCAAAGTAGTTAAAAAGTCAAATTGAGGTCAACTGTGGTCAAACCAAATTCAAACTTCATGATTTTTTGCCAACATCAAGTATATGAAGTAAAATTCATCATTTGATCAAGGGTTGATCATGATTCATCAAAGAGATTTCAGATCATCAAGAATCAGGAGTTTCTAAATTAGGGTTTTCATAGGAAAAGTCAACTGAACTTTGACCAGCCATAACTTTGACATGCTTCATCAAAAAATTCCCATCCAGAGCTCATTTTGAAGGAAATTGAATTCTCTACAACTTTATGTCTCACAAGCCAAGCCCAAAAATTCTTCATTTGGAAAGTATGAGTTAAGACATTATAGGTCATTTCAAAAGTCAACAAAAAGTCAACATCTTCCAAAGGGCATAACTTGAAAATGGTAAATGATATGGACATGAGACAAAAGAGGTTGGTTAGAGGACTCTCTAAGATTTCCAAAATGTCCAAGAACACCCTCATAGCCTTAAAATTAAGGGATTTGTGTCTTTGCAAAGTTGATAAATTTTTGGGAGGTTTTTGGAGCAAATGGGACCTTAGAACCAAAATTCTCCAAATGGGCTTGCAATATTATGATCCAATCCATACAAGGACCTCTAGCACGACCCAAAGCAACCAAATTCTGATTTTTTATTTTTTATTTTGATTTTATCCATTAAAAGTCAAATTAAATCTAAATAAATATAAAAATCAATATTTGGACATGATTCTTCTTCTAGAAATTCTTAAAAATCAATTAAAGATGATTGGAATCATGTAAAATCAGATTGAACCAATTTAGAAAGGTTTTATAAGATATTTTCAATATTTGAAAGAAGTGAATCTTCATGATCAAGTAATCTCCACAAAGCCCATAAATTTTGCACCCCAAAATTTGCCATCCCCTAGTCAAGGCATTGTGTACCAAGGTGTCCCAAGAGGTTCACAAGGTTCATAAGGTTCACAAGGTATCCCAAGAGGTTCACAAGGTTCACAAGGTTCACAATTAGTCAGAAAGTTTGACAATTCCCTCAAACAAAGCATCCTCCTAAGCAATGCATCCTAAACTAGGGTTTTGAGTTTCATCAGGATAAATGGATTTCCAAGGCTTCAAGTGAGCTTCATAGAATCCTATATGTCTTCAAGAATCCCTATGTTAAGTTTCAAGGCTTTCCCAAAAGGTTTGCTCAGACAAATGATCAGATAGGCTAAAATAAGTCAAAGTAGTTAAAAAGTCAAACTAAGGTCAACTGTGGTCAAACCAAAGTCAAACTTCATGATTTTTTTGCCAACATCAAGTATATGAAGTAAAATTCATCATTTGATCATGATTCATCAAAGATATTTCAGATCATCAAGAATCAGGAGTTTCTAAATTAGGGTTTTCATTGGAAAAGTCAATTGAACTTTGACCAGCCATAACTTTCACATGCTTCATCAAAAAATTCCCATCCTGTCGCTCCTGGGATTTTCATCCTAGTACAAACGCGAAAGTGGCGCGGAAAAGGTAGAGTCGCCAGCCATGCATTTTTATCCCGAAAGAATGGGAAAGGTAATGCTGCACAAACCTAAGGAAGAAGGAAAGGACAAGGCCTTGCGAACCAAAGATCTGGGTTCGGGAGTCGGTTACGACCTGGGAAGGTATTAGCACCCCAGATCGTCCTCCGTACCCGACGAGATCCATGCTTGCTTGTTTGTTTCAAAGGGTGAGAAATAAAAGATGCTGCTGAATAAAACTGCTACTGGAATTAGAAATGAAATGAGAAAAGGAATTAAAAGAGAACAAAAAGAAAGAATGGGGAAATGTAGGGAAAATAAAGAATGTTCTCGAACGGGCCCTACCCCGCTACCTACGTACCTCATCGGGATAATGAGGATCAAAGTCGACGTAGTTCGCCTAACTAAGGCGGGAACTATTTGTTTGTGTTTTTTACAGTTGGAACTGCGTATGTCTATGCTCAGGTGTTGCAGGCTCGTCTGGTACGAGTGCGTTTACCATCTTGCATGCGAGAGAAGTCGTCGCAAGTTCCCGTTCAAAATGAATGAGATGAGAAAAAGAAGTTCCCGCAGGATAGTCGCTTGTTATTTGTTTTTTTTTTCTTTTAAAAGAAATGTTTTGAATTTGTTTGTGAACGGTTTTGTACTAAGACCTATCCATCGCGGGAAGTATTTACACCTCGCCCCGAAACAGGACGCATATAAACACTCCGCAACAAAGTCTCGTGTCGTACAAGATTGTTCGGTTTATCCTTAGATGTTTTATTATTTTTCTTTATGAGGAGAGAAAGAATGACTCAAATTGCAAAAGGCAAAATCTAATGGGAACTAAGACACAACCCTAATTTTATTTGTTTATTTACATGGGAAATCCTAGGGTTTGTGAGGTTTTCTAAACCTAAATAAAAAAACACCTAGAACTAATAGAATACAACTTACTTCCTAAGGAAGATAAGTTGATTCTAAAGCCAAGGAAAAACCTAAAGCAATTGAAATATTAATCAACATACAAAATAATAGAAATTTTGAAAGTAAGAATAAAAATTCACAATAATTCAATTAAAGGCATAAACCTAAAATAGTCCTAATTCTTTATTCTAAGTCTAATTAAGATGAATCCTAAGCCTAAGTTCTAAACTAAGGTCATACCTAATATTTTCCTTCTAAAAATCAGAATCTAAACTAGCCTAAGTCCCTATTAAATTCTAAGATTAAATCTAAACTAAATTATCTTTTGTTGAAATTTAATATACTAGCCTAAACTTGTGGGAATTACATGTAACAAAGCCTAAGAATTAATATCCTAAAAAATAGCAAAACTTCTGGAAAAATTATGAAATTTAATCTATGGGGTCCTAACACTACCTATAACATTGTGTTAAAAGGAATTCTAAAAATTCATAATTTTTCAATGCCTAAAAATTGTTTATTTACACCTAAGAATTAGTCATTAATTTCTAAGGATTAAGCCACTAAAACCTTAGATAAAATGACCTAAAAAATCCACTAAAATTACCCTAAGTACTATTATATGTCCTCTAACTATAGTAAAAAGAATGGGCAAAAAAAGTTACTGGAAGGTTAAAATATAAAATCTACAAGTTTATACACATTTGAAGAAAATCTAATAAGAACTATTTACATGAAAAATTCCACATAAAATAAAAAATAAGGCAAAAAAAAAAAATAAAGCTCCAAATATTTCTAATGTGAATTAAAAATATACTCAAATGTTTATAGAATTTTGTTGGGTATTTTTCTATTTTTTATGCATTTATTTCTAAACTATATATTAACAAATAAAATCTAAAGAAAACTAAGGGGGGGGGGGGGTAGACTTAGTGATTTTTTCTATTTGTTCTTGTGAACTGGGCCCAGAAAGGGGTGTGAAGAGCAAGAAACTGAGGGCCCAATTGCGCAGGAAGGGTAGGGTGCAGGAAGCAAGGCTTTCAGTTGGTTTTCCCTTATGGGCATTTAAGTGGGGTGCGATTAGCAACAGGGCAAGGCCCATGTTCGCAAATATGAGGGGAGGTGAGAAGAGCGAAAGTTTTTTTTTGTTTTTTCTATAATGGGCTCATACTGGGGTGTTAATAGCAAAAATGTTTGGGCCTACTGGACGGTGACAAGTGTCACTGCCGGTATGGCTGGAAAAAATGAACAAAATCCCATTCCAACCTTGAACATTTAACGGCACGTTAATGGGGATTTATGGTGGTTAATTGCAAAATTAAAATCCTAAATATTCTTAATTCTCCATTAATTGACTAATAAAATCACAAATTATAAAACAAACACAAATTCTGAACTAAAGACAAACCAACCCTAGCCCCTTTCACTTCTCCTCTTCGCCGCCGCGGTGCCCTAGCCGTCTCAACATCTTCTTCTTCCTAGCTGCCACCACATCACCATCACCTCCTCCATCTTCTCTCTTCCTCTTCAACACAACAGATTTTTCTCCTTAATTTCATCTCCCCAACCCACACAGACAAGAGCTTCTCCCTCACCAATCGACGTCGCCACCGTGAAACCTTACCCCTAATCCACAATCTAATCAAAATCCATAACAAAATTCGAACCACAAAACACAACCACAACCTAATCGTCCCATTCTAAACCGATGTGAAGACCTAGAAATCTGAACGCGAACGAGAGCAACCGACAACACCAAAAGGGATATAAGCTCGTACCTTGTAAGTCGAAGTGGTGTCGACAATCTTGATGAAGAAGGATGTATCGTCGTTCTTTTGATAGCGCTATGACCTTGATGACGATTCGGGTTGTCAAACGATGATGCGGTGAAGAAGTCTCAATAACTTGACGAAGAATACCACAAAATCCCGTTCAGGTATGCAAACCAATATCACCTCTTCTTCTTTCTGCGTTTTGACTCTTTTCTCGCTGCTGTTTGAATACTGATACAAAACGATGCAGGATTGTTGAAGTTTCGTTGGAGGATCGAAGATGAGGTTGATGCCAATGGATGCAAATGGAACTCATTGATACGTAATAGCTTTCGATTCCCTCTTTTCTGCGTGTGCATTCATCAATTCTCTTTTACTCCAATTCTGGCTTTGAATATTTGCGAGATAAGTTTGACGAATGTTGTGCGAATCTTGTATGTCTATGGAGATGCATTCTTGAGGATGTTCAGAGACGAAAAAGGTGATGAGATTTCTATCTTTCTGCTGATTTGAGGACTGAGGATTATGAGGGATGCAACTCAAAGTCAAGCTCAAGCCATGGTGTTTAGGAAGAAATTGCAAAAGAAAGAAGGGTTGAAGCTATGAAGAAGAGTTTGAGAAGAGATTAAGGAGTGGTTGAAGGGTGATGAGAAGAATGAAGGATTGGGGAAAGGATCGAAAATGTTCAGCCAACCCAATGAAGTTCTGATGATTTTGATTTATAGAAGGGTTCACAGAAGATTCTGGAAATTTTTTTCCAGGTATATCAGTTTCAATTCAGATATGAAATCAGTTGGCTTTAGCTGATTTTGTTAGGATGGTTAGTTAGAGAATCAGTTACTTTCATCTGAGTTTGTTATTCATCTAACAGAAATTGGTTAGCAACCTGATTATTAGTTTTATTTTCTGATTTCTGCTTATGTTTTTTAGTAACTGATATTGGTATTGGCCCCTTTTGGTAGTCCTGCTTATAGGATAGAACTTTTTCCAATTATTGCTTTTGTTGCTGTGACCTTTTTTTGATTTTCTCTCAACTGTCAGCTTGTAAAACCCTTGACTTTTCCGTTTTTTTGCCGCGAACCATTTATTGAATCTGACCGAAATAGAGCTTTGCTGTTGCTGCAGACTTGCTGAATTATTGTTGTTGGATTATTCCTTGCAGGATTTGAAAAGAGAAGATTGGAGAAGCATCAGCGGTAATGTCGAAGTTGAAGATCGATTGCGGATTGCGGATAACAGTTCTAAATGGTAGAAGATCCAATGATGAAATTCTGAGGGTGATGATTGAACTTTTCCTCCGTTCTATATTCGACCTTTTTTCCAGCTGATATGCAATTCTGGATGCCTGAATTGTGTTAGAACTAGGAATTTCCTTAAGGGATTGTATTGAATTTTTGTTAGCTTTTCTTTCTTTTTGTATAACTATTTTCTGTTGTAATCACAACTAGCTTTTCTCTACCATTTATGTAACTGTTTGTTGTGAACAAAATGCTAAAACACTGGTGAAAGTAATAGCATCTGGTTCAACAGATGATTTTCTCATTTCAATGAAGAGGCCAAGTGCTTCGAAAAGTTTCCCTTCAGTTACATATCCCAAAACCATAACATTGCCAATAACCATTGTTGTCTTTGGTATTAATTTAAAGATATTTCCATCTGACTCAATCTTTCCACATTTGAAGTATAGATCCACAAATGAGCTGTTAATAAAAATATCAGGCTGTACTCTGTTGCGTGTTATATGTCCATGAACAAACTTTCCCTCTAATAGTTGCGTTGATCGTGAACAAGCCCTTATTGTACTACTTAAAGTAGTCAAAGATGGTTTGACTCCTTCATTGCACATCTTCCTAAAAAAGTTGAATGCATGAAAAACAGTCACCTTTGAAACCATATCCCGTAATCATGGAATTCCATGCAACAACAGACTTTTTTAAGCATTTGCAAAGACTTCTATAGCCATTTCTAAGTGACCACACTTTCCATGCATATCAACAAGAGCAGTGCTAACAAAAGAATCCAACTGAAACCCACTATTAAACAACTCCTTATGAATTCCCCTCCCTCTGTCCAAATCAAAAAGTCTAGCACACGATGAAATAGCAGTTGTGATTGTAACCGAATCAAGCTCAAATCCATATCTTCTCATCATGCCAAAGTATCTTAAAGCTTCTTCAAATTTTCTACTTTGATAACAACAAGAAACCACCGTATCCTAGCATGCCACGTCCTTATCAGGCATTTCATCAAACAGCTGTATATCATACTCAAACGAATTACTTTTAGCATACATATCCACAAGAGAACTCCCAATTACAATATCCACCATCAAACCAGTTTTTATCAAACAAGCATGTACCATTTGTCCCAACACAACTCTACAAGGCCCGCCGCAGGCTTTAAGAACACTAGGATAAGTATAACTATCAGGCTTCAGATAAGGATAACACACCAACTTATCAAAAGTTCTAAGGCTTCTACGTACATGTAATTCTTAGTGTAATCTGCCATAAGGCCATTCCATAAAGATATCTCACAAGGGTTTTCAACGGCATCAAAAACATGCTTGCTTCAGTGACTTGGCATTCACACAAGAAAAAAAAAAGAAGAATTGGATGTTATAGACTAACTAAAAGATCATGGACTTAAACCAATTGGCCCAAACAAATGGTCCATGGTTTAGAATTGAACCAAGATAGAAATGGATTGAAGCAGACGTTGATTAAATTTGAGAAAACTTGAATGATGCATTCATGCATCTTCCACCCCCTGATTCGAACCATCTTAATTGAACACATTTCTTGAATACCTTGATCAAAACATGAACCGACCCAATTATCTATGGATGAGGCCAGTTACCACAAACCCTTTTATCACATGCCTGTAGAGCCAATGAAATGCATGATGGATCTTATGACTTACTAGTGGATGCATATGGACGGGTGCGAGGCGAAAAGCTAGTTGAAGTAATAAATATGAGGGCAAATTTTGAGGAATTACAGTTGCCCCTATTCAATCATCTGCAAACTTGAATGGATAATTGCAACGGCTTTTAGACGTTCAAGGCGTGGAGTGATTGAATACTTGATTAAAACCTGGAAATTTGCACACTGTGGGTAATAATATATGCTGAGAAGAATGCCATCCTCGAATAGAAACATAATGGTATACCGGCCGCAGGCGATAACCATCAACAACAAAGACTGACCTCGGACAGACTTTGCAAAAGAGACAAACTAATCTAAATCAATAAGCTCAAAAAGTGGACTACCATCCTCGAATAATAGCCACAACAAAACAAACAAGACCAACCGCAGAAGGACTTGAAGAAACGAATGCCATCCTTGAATGACAATTCTCAAAAGATCCTCGGATCTAAAACGAAACCATCCTCGAATGGAGACGCAAAGGTATACCAGCCTCGACTGATAACCAAACACAAAGTTGACCTCAGACAGACTTTGCAAAAGAGACAAACTGACCTCGATCAATAAGCTCAAAAAGTGGACTACCATCCTCGAATAATAGCCACAACAAAACAAACAAGACCAACCGCAGAAGGACTTGAAGAAAAGAATGCCATCCTCGAATGACAATTCTCAAAAGTTCCTCGGATCTAAAACGAAACCATCCTCGAATGGAGACGCAAAGGTATACCAGCCTCGACTGATAACCAAACACAAAGCTGACCTCAGACAGACTTTGCAAAAGAGACAAACTGACCTCGATCAATAAGCTCAAAAAGTGGACTACCATCCTCGAATAATAGCCACAACAAAACAAACAAGACCAACCGCAGGAGGACTTGAAGAAAAGAATGCCATCCTCGAATGACAATTCTCAAAAGATCCTCAGATCTAAAACGAAACCATCCTCGAATGGAGACGCAAAGGTATACCAGCCTCGACTGATAACCAAACACAAAGCTGACCTCAGACAGACTTTTTAAAAGAGACAAACTGACCTCGATCAATAAGCTCAAAAAGTGGACTACCATCCTCGAATAATAGCCACAACAAAACAAACAAGACCAACCGCAGAAGGACTTGAAGAAAATAATGCCATCCTCGAATGACAATTCTCAAAATATCCTCGGATCTAAAACGAAACCATCCTCGAATGGAGACGCACTGGTATACCGGCCTCAGGCGATAACCAGAAACAACAAAGAAAATAGGATAAGATGGAACGAGATCATTGTACATAAACGAGAGCCCAGGCAAACAGGACCGTTGTACGAAACGGGAACCTGTGACGCGACTGTTGTACCAAACAAGACGCGGAATAAGTGACGAACATCGACTTGGAAAGACAAGGATGTCTGAAAAATGATATTGGTATCCTCTGTGCGGAGTACTTCAGGTTGAAAAGATATTCGTAATATACCTCAAAACTGGCCCATGCTGGTATGCATATGTTTGAATTATGGCGTAATGCTCCATGAGGATGGAAATGCTACGCTTTAGAGGATGCACATGCAACGATGATTATGCGTATGCAAATGCAAAGAGATCTCCTGACAAGAATACTGCAAGTATCCCAGATGGCTTGACTGGGGAGGAACTGATGATCACTGCATTGATCTGGTTATTCCTTGTGAGGAGGAAACAACTCTGCGGGGCAGGTTGTCAATGATACACCAGCTCTAAACAGCCGCCATTGCCAAAAATAAATTGGACTTTGAGATCGGAGCGCCAAGACCCTGCTGGAGATGGACCCTTCTTGAACTCTGGTGGGGAACCAAAGGCATGATATTGCTGAGGAAGCAACTGCTGGGGAGGCAAGACACTCTTTATACTGCTGGGAATTGCCCCTGTCTGAAGGGAAACCTTTGCTTGGGGATGACGCCCACCTTCTGCTACCTCGGCTGGGGATGATTGGAGACACCCCGGGAGACACTTGCTCCTGTTCAAACATAGAAATGCTCCTCCTGGGAATTTGTTGTTAGCTTTGTTAGCGACACCAGTACATGTACCTGCATGAATACAATCGATAGTACCTGCAACATAGAGTTAGTTTGGGACCTGCGTGCCCCAGTCTCATAGCAAGAATCATTATCTGGGTATCTCGACACCCTTTCAGAATTGTATTAAATGTTTCCGTTCTCCTGCACGAGTTAGAAAACATTCAAATGTTCACAACACAATGTAAATCACAATTTGCTAGACGTTTTCACAATCAATCAATGTTAGATGAGAAAGAGCAAAAACAAAAAGCAAAATAGTCAAATTGACTGAAGTTGAATTTTTATTGATTTGGAGAAATGGCCCTGAATAGGCAATACAAAGGAAACAGTTCCCTGGAAAGAGGAAACAACCAAAAAGGAAAACAAACTATCCTACTGGCAATGTGAGAAGTGGATCTCATCAAGTCTCAACCCGATTATGACTCGTATGTCTTCAAAACGCTCCGCTCGCTCTGCCTCTTGAGAAAAGTAAGTGAATTGGTCTTCAACCCTTAGGATAGCCTCAACTGTATATAAGTTACGGATCTCGCAGATCGCAGTCGTTCATGTTAATTCCTCTTTTGCGTGGATCGCCTTTTCAGGTTTTCAATCCACCGGGATACCCTTTTTTTCCTGAGTTATCCGATGTGGCTTTTCAACTCAGCGGGTGTACATTTTTTCAAGATTTCCCTAACTTTTTCCCGAGCCTTTTATTTTGTTTTTGGCTCGCCGGGATGCCCATTTTTGCCTGGATCTTTATTCTGTTTTTATCCAGCAGGTCTTTTTACGTATTTTCTTACTGCATCTGCGTTGACAGGGGATTGGAAGTCTTCTCCGTCCATGGTTGTCAGCATCAAGGCTCCACCTGAGAAAACCTTTTTAACCACAAACGGTCCTTCATAGTTGGGCGTCCACTTGCCCCTGTGATCATTGAGAGGAGGAAGAATCATTTTCAGCACTAAGTCTCCTGGCGTGTACCTCTGTGGTCGCACCTTCTTATCAAAAGCCTGCTTCATCTGTCGCTGATACAACTGTCCATGGCATACAGCTGCTAGACGTTTCTCTTCAATGAGGCTCAATTGATTATATATGGATCAGAGCCACTCAGCTTCATCTAGCTTGATATCCATCATCAACCTCAGCGAAGGGATTTCCACTTCAATTGGTAGGACTGCCTCCATACCAGATACCAATGAGAATAGAGTTTCCCCTGTTGAAGTACGTACTGATGTTCTGTACCCATGCAACGCGAATGGTAACATCTCATGCCAGTCTTTGTACGTCACAACCATCTTCTGCACAATCGTCTTGATGTTCTTATTGGCTGCCTCGACGACGCCATTCATCTTCGGACGATATGGTGAAGAGTTGTGGTGTTCAATTTTGAAGTCTCGACACAAGTCAACCATCATCTTGTTGTTGAGATTAGAACCATTATCAGTAATGATCCTTTCAGGGACTCCGTACCGGCAAATGATGTCTCGTTTAATAAATCGGGCGACCACTTGTTTAGTGACATTGGTATAGGAAGCCGCTTCAACCCACTTTGTGAAATAATCAATAACAACTAGGATGAAGCGATGACCATTAGAAGCTGTTAGCTCGATCTTCCCAATCATATCAATGCCCCACATAGCGAACGGCCATGGTGAAGACATGACACTCAACGGATTCAGAGGCACATGGACCTTGTCGGCATAAATTTGACACTTGTGGCATTTACGAGAGTATTTACAACAATCAGATTCCATGGTAATCCAATAGTATCCCGACCTCAACAGTTTCTTGGCCATAGCATGCCTTCCAGCATGGGTTCCGAAGGAACCTTCGTGAACCTCCTGCATCAACATGTCTGCTTCGTGTCTATCCACGCATCTGAGCAGCACCATGTCGAAGTTCCGTTTGTACAGCACGCCATCTTGATTCAAGAAGAAACCTCCTGCCAGTCTTCTAAGGGTCTTCTTATCCTTACTTGATGCCCCAGCCGGGTATTCTTGAGCCCTCAGGAATTGTTTGATGTCATGATACCAAGCCTTGTTATCTTCACCATCGTCAACTGCAAAGACATAAGCGGGTCTTTCAAGACGGGAAACCGTAATTCGAGGCACGAAATTCTCTTGACAAACTTTAATCATGGACGATAAAGTTGCTAGAGCATCGACGAATTGGTTCTCATCTCGAGGAATATAGTTCAGCTTGACTTTGGTGAAGAAAGTTAACAGCCTCCTGACATAATCTCTGTAAGGAATCAAACGAGGTTGATGAACCAGCCATTTGCCGTTGACTTGATTTACCACCAAAGCAGAATCTCCGAAGATCTCGAGGTTCTTGACTCGCAAGTCTGTTGCCTCTTCGATCCCCATGATACAAGCTTCATACTCCGCCTCATTGTTAGTACATTTGAAAGTCAATCGAGCAGCTAAAGGTGTGTGGACCCCTTCTGGCGAGATGATAACAGCACCTACTCCACTCCCATTCATGTTCACAGCCCAGTCAAACATCAACTTCCACTTGGATTCAGGGTATGGCCCCTCCTCCGGAAGTGGTTCTTCGTAGTCTTTCGACTTGAGGAACATGATGTCGTCATCCAGAAACTCAAACCTCATGGGTTGATAATCATCGATCGGCTGCTTAGCCAAGTATTCTGACAACACACTTCCTTTGATTGCCTTTTGCGAAGTGTATTGTATGTCATACTCCGTTAGTATCATCTGCCACCGGGCTACTCTTCCTGTCAGAGTTGGCTTTTCAAAGATGTATTTCACAAGATCCGTCTTGGAAATTAAGAGAGTAGTGTGAGTCAGCATGTACTGTCTTAGTCGACGAGCAGCCCATGCCAAAGCGCAACAAGTTTTCTCGAGTAGTGAGTAACGTGTCTCACAATCGGTAAAATTTTTGCTAAGGTAATAAATGGTGTGCTCTTTTCGACCAGACTTGTCCTGCTGACCCAACACGCATCCCATCGATCCTTCAAGCACAGTAAGATAAATAATCAAAGGTCTCCCTGGCACTGGAGGCATAAGAATTGGAGGCTCCAACAGGTATTCTTTGATTCGGTCAAAAGCTTGCTGGCAGTCTTCGTTTCATCTAATGGCCTGATTCTTCCTCAGAAGCTTAAAGATGGGGTCACACGTGGCTGTTAGGTGAGAAATGAACCGTGCAATGTAGTTCAGTCTCCCCAAGAAACCACGCACTTGCTTTTTAGTCTTTGGCTCAGGCATTTCTTAGATAGCTTTCACCTTGGCTGGATCGACCTCAATCCCTCGCTCACTAACAATGAAGCCGAGTAACTTGCCAGAATGGACCCCGAAGGTACACTTATTTGGATTCAACCTCAGTCTAAACTTCCGAAGTCTGTCAAACAACTTTTCTAGATTAACCAAGTGTTCTTCCTCCGTTTGGGATTTTGCTATCATATCATCAACATAAACCTCAATTTCATGATGGATCATGTCGTGAAATAGCGTCACCATTGCCCGTTGATAAGTAGCTCCTGCATTCTTTAAACCAAATGGCATGACCTTGTAACAGAAGGTACCCCACGGAGTGATGAAAGTTGTCTTTTCCATGTCATCGGGAGCCATCTTAATCTGATTATAGCCGGAGAATCCGTCCATGAAGGAGAACACGGAAAACTGAGCAGTATTATCGACAAGTACATCTATGTGAGGTAGAGGGAAATCATCTTTGGGGCTGGCCCTATTCAAATCCCTGTAGTCCACACACATCCTGACTTTACCGTCTTTCTTGGGAACCGGCACAATGTTAGCAACCTACGGAGGATAACTGGTCACGACCAAGAAGCCAACATCAAACTGTTTTTGCACTTCTTCTTTTATTTTAATTGCCATGTCTGGACGTGTGTGCCTCAACTTCTGCTTTACCAGAGGACAATCTTCTCTAAGAGGCAGCTTGTGTACCACAATGTCAGTGTCTAAACCAGGCATATCTTGGTAGGACCATGCGAAGACGTCAACATACTCTCGAAGCATAGCAATCAAATGAGTTTTAACAGATTCTCCTAATGCAACTCCGATCTTGACTTCTTTCTTATCTTCTTCAGTACCCAGGTTTATTACTTCAACAGCTTCTTCGTGCGGCTGAATTATCTTCTCTTCCTGTTTAAGCAGTCTGGCCAATTCTTCATGTAGTTCGCAATCCTCTTCACCTTCCTTATCGGCTTGATAAATTGGATTGTCGAAATCATACTCAGCCATAACAGGGTCGTCATTGATAAGATCTAGTGACAAGCACCTGCATGAATGGTGATTCATGCAAGGCTTTAGCAACAACTTGAGAAAATGAGAAACAATTCCATTTTAAAACTTTTCTTTCTTTTTGAAAAACAAAAGTAAAAAATGAAAGACAGAGAACAACATGAATGAATGTGAAACTTCAGCTTTATTTATGATTGTGTTAATGAACAAATGAACCCTTACAAAGAGCTACTATGCCCCGAGCAAGAAATAGTGCTTCAATACAGGAAAAACAGAAACAAAAATTATTACTCTTCGAAAGAGGTGACTGAAATAAGCCTTTCTGATGTCCAATTTGTCGCTCCCACCAAATGAAGCCGGGTCAAATGGGGTACAGACGTGAACGGTCAGCGAAAGGGGGATGCGAGGACACACAGGAGTGAACTCACAGGGAATGAATAGAGTCTCCAGCTAGGCATTTTTATCCCGGAGGAAAGGCAATGCTACATAGACCTAGAAAGACATGGATAAGACGGTTGCGAACCAGAGAGACTGAGAAAGGGGGTTGGTTACAACCTGGGAAGGTATTAGCACCCAGATTGTCCGTCGTACTCGACGGGATCCACGCTTAAAAGATTTGTGTTTTAAAGGGGTAGTGTCAGTGCAATTTGTGTGAAAAATAGCTGGAAAAGAATGTACAGGTGTCTGTGTAAAAGAAGTGTGAAGTGCAGAGTATGATAAATACAGTGTCAGTGTAAGGAAAGAGTATGCTCATGATCATGAGGCTAAAAGGATGAAGCTAGAAGGAGGGGGGATATACAGAGACTTTTGTTCGATAACTGTTAAGTCATGCCTACGTATCCTCTCGTGCAATGAGGAAGTCAGAACATCGTAGTTCGACCCAAAGAGACTGATAGATGAACTGACTTGTGAACTGCTTACTTGCCTATGCTCAAGTGTATGACCTGTCTGGCTCAGGTGCAGACTGTCTTGCATTAGACGGAAGAAGCAAGTTCTCGTTTATGAGTGAATGAGATGAGAAAAGAATCCCGAAGGAGACGATTATTGTTTGTTTTTGTATTTTCAGTCTTTTATTGCTTTTTTTGGATTTTGTCATAAGTTAATGAGCTTGTAGATGTTTAAGAATTGGCAGAATTTTTGACCAAACAAGAAATGTTAAATTCAGTTCAGAATGTCCTATCAGATGTTAGGACATTAGCAAACAGAGTATGTGAACTTATTTGAGGATGTCTCATCAGATGTTGGGACATTGTGTAAATGACTAAGTTCAGTTTTGTCAGGATGTCCCAACAGATGTTGAGACATCTCAGACCTGCTACCAGAATTAATTATTGATTAACAGATCAGAGATATTTAAGGAGAACTATCTGGAATTAATTAATGCTGGATAAAAACAGAACAAGGCGCATCTGTAGGGAGTTTTAAATTGAAGATTCAGATTAAAACAGAAGACCTAATGCACCTAGAATATAGGAGGTAACAAACCCTAAATTCAAGGTGACAGTTGCTGCACATTAGGGCTGGATCATTCTACAGAAAGCCCAAAATTCAGATACCTATTTAAACAACAGAAACTCATAGAATTGAGTACGAATTTTAGAAGACCAAATAGGGTGTCTAGTATTTTAATAGCAGGTTGTTTTTATGTACCACTTTATGAGCTTTTAAGCAAAAGTGCATTTGTGACTTGATTGAAACTGTTAAGTAAGATCAAGCTGTTTTGTTTGAAGGATGTCTTCAATTTCAGTAAACTTGTAAACTTGATCACTGGGTGATTGAGGGGGAGTGAGTAGGGTACTCTTATCTAAGTGAGTCTTAGGTAGAAATTGCATTGGGTAAGTATTAAGTGATAGATTAAACAGGGTGGTTTAAGTCTAGAATTAATATTACTAATAGTGGATTTCCTCCTGGCTTGGTAGCCTCCAGATGTAGGTGTGGTTATACACTGAACTGGGTTAACAAACTTCTGTGTTGTTTACTTTTCTTGCTGTTTAAGTTTTGGTTAAATTTGTCAAATGTCCTATTAAGTGTTGGGACATCTCTTAGGACATCTCATACCTGATCACAGAATTTCAATTGGCATCAGAGCAGGCACCCTGCCTGTTTATACTGGGTGAGATCTAGGGAAAACAAATTCTGTAACATGGACAGAGATATAGGGTCAGTAAATAGACCACCTATACTGGATGGTTCTAATTATGACTACTGGAAGCCAAGAATGATTGCATTCTTAAAGTCACTTGACAACAGGGCATGGAGAGCAGTAAATGTTGGATGGAAACATCCTGTTCAAGACACCAAAGATGGATCAATAGTTCTGAAACCTGAAGAAGAATGGAGTAAAGAGGAAGAAGATTCAGAACTAGGCAACTCAAAAGCCCTAAATGCTTTATTCAATGGCATTGATAGAAATATTTTCAGACTGGTGCATCATTGTGAGCTGGCCAAAGATGTGTGGGATACCCTCAAGACAACTCATGAAGGAACATCAAAAGTAAAAATGTCAAGACTTCAACTTCTCACCACCAAGTTTGAAAACTTGAGAATGAAGGAAGATGAATCAATTCATGAGTTCTACATGAACATCTTGGATATAGCCAATACTTCTGGAGCCTTGGGAGAAAAGATGACTGATGAAAAGCTTGTAAGGAAGATTCTCAGATCTTTGCCAAAAAGATTTGACATGAAAGTCACAGCAATAGAAGAAGCTCAAGACATATGTTCTATGAAAACTGAAGAACTCATTGGTTCCCTTCAAACTTTTGAGATGGGAATGAATGACACACATGCTAAAAAGAACAAAAGCATAGCCTTGGTTTCAAATACAGATGAAGAAGAAGATGATGAATCAGCAAATGATAAAAGCTTATCAGAAAATCTTGCACTGATTGGAAGACAATTCAAACAGATTCTCAGAGGAATGGAAGGAAAATCCAAACCTAGTGGAAGAAACACAAACTCTGAGAACAGAAGACCTTATGATGCTAACAAAAGAGTAAAGTATGCTGAAAAGACCAGTCAAGATAAAGGAGTCAAATGCCATGAATGTGAAGGATATGGACATATCAAGTTTGAATGTCCTACCTACTTAAAGAGGCAAAAGAAAGGACTCTCTGTGACCTGGTCTGATGAAGACTCAGGAGATTCAGAAGAAGAATCAGCTAAGCACATTACTGCTTTAGCTGGACTGTGTGAATATGATAGTGATTCCAGCTGTGGAGAGCTTACTTATGCAGATCTTGAGCAAGCCTTCAAGGATCTGTACAAGAGTAGTACTGAAGTATGCAGTGAGGTCATTAAGCTAAAGAAGCAGAATGAAGTACTAGAAGAAGAAAAAGCAAGTGATCAAGTAATCATTGATACCTTAAAAAGTGAAGTAACTCTTCTCAATTCTAAGCTGGAACATATGTCCAAATCTGTTAGAATGATGAACAGCAGCTCAAATACACTGGATGCTATTCTCTGCAATAATAAACATTCAGGGGACAAAAGTGGACTGGGATATAACAGAGGTGAAGCCAGCTCTAGCAAAACTACTTCAAAAATTACACAGTCAAACAAGATGTCCCAACAGATGCTTCAACATCAGAACACAAAGACAAACATAATGTTCCAACAGATGTCTCAACATTCTGGAAAGAATAAAATGAAGAAGAAGTATCAAAGATGGAGATGCCATCACTGTGGAAGATTTGGGCATATCAAACCTCACTGTTATAAGCTACATGGATATCCAAATCAGATGTGTCAGCAACCTTCCAAGCAGAAAATAGAAGGTACCAAGAAAGTGCTGCATAGAAATCAGCAATCTCCTAAGCAAAAGACAGAAGTAATCAAGAAAGTTTGGAGACCAAAAGCTGACATTCAGACTGATCAAAGTCACATACCCAAGAACAAGATCAACAATCAAGCTTGGAGATCAGCTGAACAACACTCAGAGCAGAGGCATCAAAAGAAATCTCAACTCATCTGGTCAAAGAAAAGTACTGCATACATAGCACATACATCATTGAAAGTATCAGCTAAAGAAGACTGGTACTTTGACAGTGGATGCTCAAGACACATGACTGGATTGAAGAATTTGCTAGTAAACTTAAAGTCATATTCATCCAGGTATGTTACCTTTGGAGATGGAGCTAAAGGAGAGATCAAGGGAGTTGGAACCTTGGATTGTCAAGATGTTCCAAGATTAGATGATGTGCTGCTTGTTAAAGGTTTAACTGCTAACCTGATCAGTATAAGTCAACTATGTGATCAAGGATACAGTGTAAACTTTACAAAAACTGAATGCATAGTGACTAACCAAGAGCAAGAAGTTGTCATGAAAGGTGCAAGGTCTAAAGACAACTGTTACATGTGGGAGCCACTAGACTTCAGTCCCACTTCAACTTGTTCTCTAGCTAGAGAAGAAGAAGTAAAACTATGGCACCAAAGGCTAGGTCATCTTCATTTCAGAGGCATAAAGAAGATCATATCTATGGATGCTGTAAGAGGTATCCCTAAACTGAAGATTGATGATGGCAAAATCTGTGGTGAATGTCAAATAGGGAAACAAACCAAGATGTCCCATCCAAAGCTCCAACATCTGACAACTTCCAAAGTTTTGGAATTGTTACATATGGATCTCATGGGACCTATGCAAGTTGAAAGCCTTGGTGGTAAGAGGTATGCATATGTGGTGGTTGATGACTTTTCAAGATATACATGGATAAATTTCATTAAAGAAAAGTCAGATGTCTTTGATGTATTTAAGGAATTATGTCAAAGATTACAAAGGGAAAAATCCAGCTGTGTGATCAGAATTAGAAGTGATCATGGAAAGGAATTTGAGAATCAAAAATTCTTAGATTTCTGCTCTTCAGAAGGAATCAATCATGAATACTCTTCTCCTATCACTCCTCAACAGAATGGGATTGTTGAGAGAAAAAATAGAACTATTCAAGAATCTGCAAGAGCTATGATACATGCTAAAAAGCTACCTCTGTATTTCTGGGCTGAAGCCATGAACACTGCCTGCTATATCCATAACAGAGTTACCTTGAGAAAAGGAACTTTGTCCACAATATATGAAGTCTGGAAGGGCAGAAAACCCACTGTTAAGTATTTTCATGTATTTGGAAGTAAATGCTATATTCTGGCAGATAGGGAGCAAAGAAGAAAAATGGATCCTAAAAGTGATGAAGGAATTTTCCTTGGATACTCTATAAACAGCAGAGCATATAGAGTATTTAACTACAGAACAAATGTTATCATGGAGTCCATAAATGTGATAATTGATGATGCTCCTACAGATGTCCCAGACGATGTTGGAACATCTGCTGATATCAAGATTGAAGCTGAAGAAAAGAATGATCAATATAACTTCACTCAAAATGATACAAGGTCAGAAGATTCAAGCAAACCTCCCTCCATCAGAATACAGAAGGATCATTCCAAAGATTTAATAATTGGTGATCCCAACAGAGGTGTGAGCACTAGATCAAGAGAAGTGATTTCAGGTTCTTGTTTTGTGTCCAAAATAGAACCTAAAAACATCAAGGAGGCTCTCACTGATGAATACTGGATTTGTGCTATGCAAGAGGAATTAGGTCAATTCACAAGGAATGAAGTGTGGAATCTTGTTCCTAGACCAAATGACATAAATGTGATTGGTACAAAATGGGTGTACAAGAACAAGTCAAATGAACAAGGAATTGTTACAAAGAACAAAGCTAGACTTGTGGCTCAAGGATACACTCAAATTGAAGGAGTAGACTTTGATGAAACCTTTGCACCAGTAGCAAGGCTTGAATCAATAAGACTACTGTTGGGAATTGCTTGTATCTTAAAGTTCAAGCTATTTCAAATGGATGTGAAAAGTGCCTTTCTTAATGGTTATCTTAATGAAGAGGTATATGTAGAACAGCCTAAAGGATTTGTTGATCCAAGCTGTCCAAATCATGTATACAAACTCAAGAAAGCACTTTATGGTCTGAAGCAAGCTCCAAGGGCATGGTATGAAAGACTTACCACATTTCTTATCAAGCAAGGATACAGAAAAGGTGGGATTGATAAAACCCTGTTTGTTAAAGATGAAGAAGGAAATGTCATGATTGCACAAATATATGTTGATGACATTGTGTTTGGTGGGATGTCTGATAAGATGGTCAAACATTTTGTCAAGCAGATGGAAGCTGAATTTGAAATGAGTCTAGTAGGTGAATTAACCTATTTTCTTGGTCTGCAAGTTAAGCAAATGGAAGACTCAATGTTCATCTCACAAAGCAAGTACTCCAAGAACATAGTGAAGAAATTTGGAATGGAAAATGCTTCTCATAAAAGAACTCCTGCTCCTACACATTTAAAGCTGACTAAAGATGAAAAGGGTGAGAATGTAGATCATAGCTTATATAGAAGCATGATTGGAAGCTTGTTATACTTGACTGCTAGCAGACCAGACATTGCATTTGCAGTAGGAGTTTGTGCAAGATATCAAGCTGATCCAAAAGTCAGTCATCTCAATCAAGTCAAGAGAATCCTTAAATATGTTAATGGTACTTGTGACTATGGCATAATGTACTTTCATGGTTGCAAACCTATTCTCACTGGCTTCTGTGATGCTGACTGGGCAGGAAGTGCTGATGACAGAAAAAGCACTTCAGGAGGATGCTTCTTTCTAGGAAACAATCTGATTTCTTGGTTCAGTAAGAAGTAGAATTGTGGATCTTTATCTACAGCTGAAGCTGAGTACATAGCAGCAGGTAGCAGTTGTTCTCAGTTGGTTTGGATGAAGCAGATGCTCACTGAGTACAATGTCCCACAGGATGTCATGACATTGTACTGTGACAACTTAAGTGCAATCAACATATCTAAAAATCCTATTCAACATAGCAGGACAAAGCATATTGATATCAGACATCATTTCATCAGAGATCTTGTAGAAGAGAAGGTGATTTCATTGGAGCATGTTGTTACAGATCTGCAATTAGCTGATATCTTTACCAAAGCATTGGATGCTACACAATTTGAGAACTTAAGGGGCAAACTTGGAATATGTTTATGTGATATTTAGCAGTTAATGAGATGTGCCAACATGTCATATGACATTGCATGGCATAAGTTCCAGATGGCAAAGCTAGTCTGGACAAGATCCTTGGGAATTCCATTCTTAATCATTTGGACTGTAACGGCTAATTATTTAGTAACTACTTATAAGAAGCTATCAAGATTCTCATCATATCATCACAAACGAATCACATTAACTCTCAATTCTTCAGAAATCATAAACCCTAAAGCTGTTCATCCTTCTTCCTCTACAATGTCTCAAAACCCTAAAACAGCTGAGGAAATTCTCAACAAGGAAGACGTGGTTCATGCCACTCCAATTTCTGTTGTGCCAATGCCATCAACACCATTGGACGAGCTCAGGGGAAGCGCCTCTCACTCTAAAAAGGCAAGAACACCAAAGAGATGTAAAGATCAAATCAGAAGCAAAGCTAAAGGCATTCCCTCTCCTGCTAACATGTCTACAAGATACTCCAAATATGTTGATGATTCCATCAAGGAGATTGTTAACCAAGTCTTTTCTGAACAAAGAGTGGTGAAAGGGATCTCTGTTCCTTTGAACACCATTCCTGCACCTCAAGAAGAACCAGCTCAAGCTACAAAGGACACTGCTGCAGAACAAGATGTCCCAACAGATGTTGGAACATCTGAAGATAAGAAAAAGAACTCATCTGATGTTGATCTGGAACAATCTAAGGACAAAGTTTCAAATGAAAATGATGAAGAGGTCTCTGTGGAACAGGCTAAAGAATCAAATGAAGATCAAATTTCTGCTGATCAACAAGCTGATGAGGAGTCTGCTCAATCCCCTCCAGTAGTCAATCTGGAGCAGGACTCTGATGCAGAAATCATAGCATTTGTCAAACCCAGCATAGCCAAAATGCTAAGGTCCAGGAAAGGAAAGATGCAAGATGAACCTGTCATTCCTGAGAAGAAGAAGGCTAGTCCAAAGAAAGGCAAGGCTAAAGCCACTTTTGGTCCAGCAAAACCATGGAGCAAGGTTCAAACCCAGAAGAGAAAAGCTGCAACACCATCAGATTCAGATGTTGGATCAGATGTCCCAACATCTCCTCCCAAGAAGAAACCAGCACCAGCTAGAGCTTCAACTGTTGTTCCAGAAGCTCCCTTGGACAATATATCCTTCCATCATGTCTCCAGTGTCAACAGATGGAAATATGTGTACCAAAGAAGGGTTGCTTTGGAAAGAGAACTAAGCAGCAATGCACTTGAGTGCACAGAACTCATTGACCTAATCTCTGCTGCAGGACTATTCAAGACAGTCTCAGAGTTCTCTCCCTGTTATGAACTTCTTGTCAAAGAGTTCATTGTGAATCTTCAGGAGGATTGCTCAAATGGTAAGTCCTCTGAGTTTAGAAAAGTTTATGTTAGAGGTAGATGTATGGAGTTTTCTCCCCAAATCATAAATCAGTATCTAGGAAGAGAAACAGATGGACCAAATGAGCTAGGCAAGACAGATAATCAAGTCTGTAAGGTGATAACTGCTGACCAGGTCAAGGCATGGCCTGTGAAGGGAAAGCTATCTGTAAGCATGCTTACCAGAAAGTATGCCATGCTGAACAGGATTGGTACATCTAATTGGGTGCCTACCAACCACACTTCATCTATCTCAACTGGTCTGGCCAGATTCATCTATGCTGTGGGGACTCAAACCAAGCTGGACTTTGGAGCTTTTATCTTTGATCAAACCATGAAGCATGCCAGCTCCTCTGCAACCAAGCTACCAATAGCCTTTCCATCATTGCTGTGTGGTATTGTACTCAATCAATATCCTGGGATTTTAACTGACAAGGATACTGCCTGCAAGAGAGAGAGCCCCCTGGCTTTTCACTACAAGTTATTCCTCAGTCATCATGCTGCAGATGTTGAAGCCCCTTCTGGGACATCTGCTGGTCCCTCAACTGCTAAGTCTTCTATCTCCAAGAAAGAATTAATTGCTGAGCTAAAGTGCACCTGCAAAGAGCTTGAAGCTAGGAAGAAGAAGCTGGAGGAAATCATTCAAATTTTGGAAAGTGAAGAAGATCAGAATGCTGCATCTGGTGAAGACAGTGAAGCTGAAAGTGAAGCTGATAAAGATGAAGATACTGAAGTGGAGGAAGCTACTGAGAATGATGAATCTGAGTGATCTTTGTATGTGAGGCATTTGTAATGACAACAATGATTTGTAATTCTGGATAATAGTTCTTTGGCCCCTAATTTTGTGCCTACCAAGGGGGAGAACAACATCAAATGTAATTGCTGTTTAAATGAATGAAAGATCTGTTTGTTTCTGTCTGAACTGAATCAGTGTGTATTTCTGTTGCAACAAGACTGGACACATATTTGTTTGAGGGGGAGTAATCTCAAATAAGAATCAACAGAAAAGTTATGATATACTCTGATAAAAAGAACTTCTGCTGCACTCTGAAAACCAGAAAAGATGTTAGCCAAAAATTAGCCAAAGGGGGAGTTTGTAGATGTTTAAGAATTGGCAGAATTTTTGACCAAACAAGAAATGTTAAATTCAGTTCAGAATGTCCTATCAGATGTTAGGACATTAGCAAACAGAGTATGTGAACTTATTTGAGGATGTCTCATCAGATGTTGGGACATTGTGTAAATGACTAAGTTCAGTTTTGTCAGGATGTCCCAACAGATGTTGAGACATCTCAGACCTGCTACCAGAATTAATTATTGATTAACAGATCAGAGATATTTAAGGAGAACTATCTGGAATTAATTAATGCTGGATAAAAACAGAACAAGGCGCATCTGTAGGGAGTTTTAAATTGAAGATTCAGATTAAAACAGAAGACCTAATGCACCTAGAATATAGGAGGTAACAAACCCTAAATTCAAGGTGACAGTTGCTGCACATTAGGGCTGGATCATTCTACAGAAAGCCCAAAATTCAGATACCTATTTAAACAACAGAAACTCATAGAATTGAGTACGAATTTTAGAAGACCAAATAGGGTGTCTAGTATTTTAATAGCAGGTTGTTTTTATGTACCACTTTATGAGCTTTTAAGCAAAAGTGCATTTGTGACTTGATTGAAACTGTTAAGTAAGATCAAGCTGTTTTGTTTGAAGGATGTCTTCAATTTCAGTAAACTTGTAAACTTGATCACTGGGTGATTGAGGGGGAGTGAGTAGGGTACTCTTATCTAAGTGAGTCTTAGGTAGAAATTGCATTGGGTAAGTATTAAGTGATAGATTAAACAGGGTGGTTTAAGTCTAGAATTAATATTACTAATAGTGGATTTCCTCCTGGCTTGGTAGCCTCCAGATGTAGGTGTGGTTATACACTGAACTGGGTTAACAAACTTCTGTGTTGTTTACTTTTCTTGCTGTTTAAGTTTTGGTTAAATTTGTCAAATGTCCTATTAAGTGTTGGGACATCTCTTAGGACATCTCATACCTGATCACAGAATTTCAGAGCTTAAGTCTAAACCAGTGGACTTAGTAAACTCGTCACATCTTCCCTCTGTTTAGGGGTAATGAGAGTACCTTAAGTGTGAAGTCAGATTCTTACACTTAATCACCTATGGTGTAGGATTAAGATCATTAACCTACTTGTGATTAATTAGATGTTTTTGGTGTTTTTGTTTAGTGTTAAGTAATGAGGTTAAGCCAATAATCAGGGATTTAACAGACTCATTACACCATCCTAATAGAAGGATAATAGATGAGAATGTTTAAGCTGAGGAAAGCTCCTCAGCTTAATCCATGATTAGGGATTAAACTCATGACAAAACAAGCCTTTGATTAAGTGGATTTTATTTAATGATATGATGATGAAGTGAATTTTATGATTTGTAAGACAACTTGAGGGGGACTTGTCCATTAACACTAGGGTTAGTCCTTCTTAACCAATTAAGGAAGAATTAGAACCCTAATGCAAGGCCCAAGTTACAAGTGTGATGTCTTGATGATTATTAGATGGATTGATTAAAGGATTTAAACACATTAAGGGTTTAACACTTAGGATTAAAGTTATACACTCCATCCTAAGATAAGGATGCAGGCATAAGCTTAATCACAAAGCCTTAAAGCCTTTAGGGTTTAGTCCCTGATTATGAGGTGAGAAGAGAAGACTCAAAGAGACACAAAGGTAAAACTAAGTGGGGAGACTAATCAAGACCCTAATCATTGTCATGCTTGGTTGTTCCTAAGGTTTGTGAGGTTTTCAAAAGAAGATCTTCAGAGGAACCACCAGGAAGCAGATGAAAGGATCAGGAGAAGCAAAGTAACTTGCTTCATTCAAGAAGTCAAGTCACTTGAAGAAAGAAAGTGGGAAGAAGAAGAATGAGAAAGCTCAAACTCAAACACATACAAAAATGCAGCAAGGATGCATGAAAAGAGATGAAGAGAAGTTATGAGAAGTGAAGGCAAATTCACTTCTCAAAGTTACTTACCACCTGAAAGGTTAGGAAAGAAATGCAATGCAATGCAAAATGGGATGAGATGACATGGTGAGAAACAAAACCAGAAGCATTTACATGATGCTAATGATGTTATGAGATGCTACAAACATGAAGCAGCACATGGAAATGATCATACAAGCTTATGAATGCAAATGAAGCAAGTTAAGAAGCAAGGACATACATGAAAAGTTATGAAGTGCACATGGCATACAACATGGAAAATACATGATGCAATGATCAAACATGCTTTCAATATGTCTTATGATGTCAAATGAATCACATGGAAGCATGGAATGTCATGGCAAGTCATGTTATTCAAGAGAATGCAAGATGGATGCATATGGTAACCCAAATTAGGGTTTATGATCAATGCAACAAACAAAAATCAAAATCAGAAGCAAACCCTAAGATAAAAAATTGAAAATGCCACTCAAAGTACCCCTAATCCTATATTAACCCAATTCCCAAAGGAGAGGTTTCAACTCCTAACCAAGTTCAAGTTATGAATTTCACAAGATTTCTAGGGTTTTAGGGTTCCTAAACAAGAAAAATTACCAAACAAATTGAAAATGAGAGATCAAATCATGGCCATCTAACCTCACAAACTACATGCTAAACACAATGCAATGCAAAAAGAATCAATGTCCAACTCTTCATGGATAGGCAGAAATGATTTTTGGAACTTTGGATCAAATTAATGCATAAAAATGATTTTAATTCAATGAGAAATTCTTAAAAAGCATCAAGATCAAAAAATAAATTTGGTTTGAAGGTTGGACAATGTCTCTAAATGTTTTAGAACATTTCATGAATTTTTTTGGTGATTTTTAAATACTTAAAAGTATTTTTAATAAATTAATTTTCATCAATTAACTAAAAATAAACTTTTAAATATTTAAAAAATACTTTTTTAATGCTAAAAATAAAAATAAAAATATTTTTGTGTTTTAAAAATTAATGAAACTCTTGAGAAAAAGTTTCATAATTTTTAAAACAATTTTTCTATTTTAAATAAATTATGTAAAACAAATGTGAAATAAATGAAATAAACAAAGAAAAATGGGAAAGTCAACTGAATGGAGGGCTGGGATGGCTTCTGGGTTTGAATGGGTTGACTGCGCGCGTTAGTGGAGGGCCAGGATCGCTTCTGAGTTAATTAATTTAATTAAGATTAATTAAACTAATTAAAAGGGATTAGGGCTAAACAAATGGATCTGGGCCATTCATGCGCGCGGGAGGTCAATGGGGTCAACTAATCCAATGCTCCACATTCAAATGGAATTAATGACTGGGATTAGGGCATAACAACATTCAGGTGACTGGAGGGAAGCTCTGGTCATCTTCTCCGGCGGCAACACAACCCTAATTCATGATTCAGGCATCTAAACAACAAATTAAACACAACCAAATGATCCTCTAACAACCTAGGTCACGAATCCAGCTTCAAACATCATTTAAACACCAAGAATCAAGCTAATCGAAAGAAACAAATTTCACGGGTGAAATTTCAGAGTGACCATACAAACTCATTTCTCATCTATTTTCGATTCTAAAAGTATCCCCATGACCAGCAAAGCATAAGCAATTGATTTATAACTTAAAATGCAAGCTTTGGGAGAAAATGTTCATGTTCATACCTGAGCTGGAAAGCTTCAATATTGAGCTTCCAGAGCCTCCTTTGCGTGCAAATGAACTTCTTTGACTCCCTTGAACTCAAAGAGAAGCTCCAAAGTCCTTGTGGATGGCTGATTTGAGAGGAAGAGTTCTGATGTAGCAGATTGCACAGTCAGGATTTGTGAGGTTTTAAGCTATTCCAATGGTGGATTCTTACTCCTTTGAATGTTTCTGACTTGTTGGTGAAGAGAAATGGGGTGTTTGATGGCTGGAAAGTGAGATTCGAAGGTTCTGGCTTTGAGGATGGAAAATGGTGAAACTCTATCCTTGCTTAGTTCAGGCCTGAGTCTTGTTGGTTTTGGCTCAGTGAGGCAAGGTGAGATGAGCAGTGGAATTTGTTTGAATGTTTGTGAGCTATGGAGACAGATTCGAAGAGAAATGCAAAATGGGGTGAGTTTGTGTATGTTGTGCTAGGGCTTGCTTCAGGCTGGCTTGATGTTATGTTTAGCTTGCAAATGGATAGTATAAACAATTCCAAATGGTCAGAGGATGTGACTTGGCCTGCTGTGATTGGGATGTTCACTTTTGCAAAAAGTCCACTTTGTTGTAAGGAAGGCATGGGTTGAACCCTAGGCTAGCACAAGTACATGGGCTGGCGCAGCATGGTGTGTGAGGGAGGCTAGCATGGTTCAGCATCCAATGTAACAAGTGGGGGAAAGTGTGATGATGATTTTGCAAGTTGTTTACTTTTGAAACTTCATGAAAATCCCTTGCCTTGCTGTCGCTCCCAAAGATTTGCATCCCGGTACAAGCGCGAACGGTCGGCGAAGGGAACAGTGAGAACACACAGCCGTGAACTCACTGGAGAATGAATAGAGTCGCCAGCTGGGCATTTTTATCCCGGAGGAAAGGTAATGCTGCATAAACCTAGAAAGATACGGATAAGACGGTTTGCGAACCAGAGAGACTGAGAAAGGGGGTTGGTTACAACCTGGGAAGGTATTAGCACCCAGATTGTCCGTCGTACTCGACGGGATCCACGCTTGAAAGATTTGTGTTTTAAAGGGATAGTGTCAGTGCAATCTGTGTATAAGGCTGGAAAGGAATGTACAGGTGTCGGTGTAAAGTGTGTAAGTGATGTGAAGTATGAAAGTGTCAGTGTGAGACCAGGAATAAAATGCTCAAGATCATGAGGCTAAAGAAAGATACTGAAAGAGGGGGAATATACAGAGACTTTTGTTCGATAACCGTTAAGTTATGCCTACGTATCCTCTCGTGCAATGAGGAAGTCAGAACACCGTAGTTCGACCCAAAGAGACTGAAAGGTAAATTGACTGATGAACTGCTTACTTGTCTATGCTCAAGTGTATGACCTGTCTGGCTCAGGTGCGAACTGTCTTGCATTAGACGGGAGAAGCAAGTTCTCGTTTGTGAGTGAATGAGGTGAGAAAAGAATCCCGGAGGAGACGATTATTGTTTGCTTTTGTGTTTTCAGTCTTTTATTGCTTTTGAAAGTTTGTCATAAGTTAATGAGCTTAAGCCTAAACCAATGGGTTTAGTAAACTCATCACATCTTCCCTCTGATTAGGGGTAATGAGAATACCTTAAGTGTGAAGTCAGATTCTCACACTTAATCACCTTTGATGCAGGATTAAGATCATTAACCTACTTGTGGTTATTTAGATGTTTTTGGGGTTTTTGTTTAGTGTTGAGTAATGAGGTTAAGCCATAATCAGGGATTAAACAAACTCATTACACCATCCTAAAAGAAGGATAATAGATGAGAATGTTTAAGCTGAGGAAGGCTCCTCAACTTAATCCATGATTAGGGATTAAACCCATGACAAAACAAGCCTTTGATTAAGTGGATTTTAGTTAATGATATGATGATGAAGTGAATTTTATGATTTGTAAGACAACTTGAGGGGGACTTGTCCATTAACTCTAGGGTTAGTCCTTCTTAACCAGTTAAGGAAGAATTAGAACCCTAATGCAAGGCCCAAGTTACAAGTGTAATGTCTTGATAATTATTAAGTGATTTGATTAAGAGATTTAAACACCTTAAGGGTTTAATACTTTAAAGTTATACACTCCATCCTAAGAGAAGGATGTAGGCATAAGCTTAATCACAAAGTCTTAAAGCCTTTAGGGTTTAGTCCCTGATTATGAGATGAGAAGAGAGACACAAAGAGACATAAAGGTAAAAACTATGAGGGGAAACTAATCAAAACCCTAATTCATTGTCATGCTTGGTTGGTCCTAAGGTTTGTGAGGTTTCACCAAGAAGATCTTCAAAGGAGCCACCAGGAAGCAGATGAACAAGATCAAGAGAAGCAAAGTGACTTGCTTCATTCAAGAAGTCAAGTCACTTGAAGAAAGAAAGTGGGAGAAGCAAGAATGAGCAAGCTCAAACTCAAACACATGCATAAATGCAGCATGCTATGCAAGAGAGATGAGAAGAAAAGTTATGAGAAGTGAAGGCAAATTCACTTCTCAAGTTTACTTACCACCTGAAATGTTAGAAACAAATGCAATGCAATGCTAAATGAAATGAAATGACATGATGCTAGGCCAAACCAGAAACATGCACATGATGATTATGATGTTATGAAGTGCTGCAAACATGAGACAAGGCATAGGGATGTTCATACAAAGTCATGGATGCAAATGATGCAAGTTAAGGAACATGAATAAACATGAAATGTCATGAAGCATACAAGACAAATGGCATGGCAAAGATGTAATGCAATGATCAATGATGCTTCATACATGTCTTAAGATGTCAAATGAATCATAAGAATGCACAAAATGCAATGGCAAGTCATGTTATGCAAGGAAATGCAAGAAGGATGCAAGAGAAAGCCCAAATTAGGGTTTATGGATCAAACATCAAACACAAACCAAAAACAGAAGCAAACCCTAAGATAAAAAATGGAAAATGGCACCCAAAGAAACCCTAGACCTATGATGAATCCCTGCCCAAAGGGGAACTCCCAACTCTTTACCAATCTCAAGATATGATTTTTGCAAGTTATTAGGGTTTTTTAGGGTTCTTATCAAAACAAATGCCAATCAATTAGAAAATGCAAGATCAAATCATGGCCTTTTTATCCTTGAAAATACATGTCAAATGGAAAACAATGCACAAAGAATCAATGTCTCAACCTTCACCAATAGGCAGAAATGAATTTTCAAACATATGATCAAAATAATGCACACAATATGATTTAATTCCATGAAAAATTCTTAAAATGCATCAAGATCAAAAAAGAAATTTGGTTTGAAGGTTGGACAATGTTTCTAAATGTCTTAGAACATTTCATGAATTTTTTTGTAATTTTTAAATACCTAAAAGTATTTTTAATTAATTAATTTCCATTAACCAATTAAAAATAATCTTTTAAATATTTAAAAATAATTTTTTAATGATAAAAAAATAAAATAAAATATTTTTGGGTCATAAAAATTAATAAAACCTTAAAGAAAAAGTTTCATAATTTTTATGAATTTTCTGCTATTTTAAATAAATTGTACAAATTAATTGAAATAAAAATGAAATAAAACAAATAAAATGAGAAGTAATCAGAATGGACGCATGAGATTGATTCTGAGTTTAAAAGTGTTGACTGCGCGCGTGATCATGTGGCTCACATTCAAACTTCTAAAACTTAATTAATTAATTTAATTAATCCTGATTAGGGTTTAATGGAGAATCTGGGCCATCAAAAAGGGTGGGAAGTCAACCAGTCAACGCAATCCTACGCTCCTCATTCAAACTGGAATTAATTACACAATTAGGGCACAAATGACTTTCAGGTGGCCGGAGAAGACTTCCGGTCGTCTTCTCCGGCCAGAAGCTCACCTGAAAATTCCAAACTTCCTAAAAACGTAACATAAATGAAATCTATGAATTGGGAGATGATCCTAACACTCTCACGAATCAAACCCCTCTATCAAAACGAATTTATGTTACCTAAATCAACTGAATCGAAGCAAACAATTTCTAGGGTTCGTAAGCTTCAAACACGAATTAAATGCTCAAAACAAAACCATTTCAAAAACTAAAGGTACCAGAATGATCAGTGCATCATGAAGAACAAGTTTGTAACAATAAAAGTCATTTCTGGAAAAATTAATTTCGAGCTACCTGAGATTTGGAGCTTTCAGTTTTGGGACTTTCTGGCTGTTTCCTTTGATGCAAGCTGCTCCACTTGATCCCCCAAGTGTGTTTGAATGCTCAAAATGAGTTTGTGTTGGCTGGAGAAGAAGATTCGAAAGGAACTGCTTCAGTTCAGTCAACAATGGCAGATGAGATTCTGGCACTTTCAGGCTGTGAAAAGGGGTTGTTTGTGATCTATGAAGTGTGTTGAGAAGGTTTGTGGTGTTGGTTGGTGTGTTTGTGAGCTAGGATAAGAGTTTCGAATGAAACTGCAGCTTGAGGTGAATGATGGCAATGGAGTTTTCAGGCTTGTTTCAGGCTTATGCTTGGGGTGTTTCTTGTCTATGAGGTGTGGTGAGTTGAGTGATGATGAGAGTTTGAGTGTTTGAAGACTGTGGAGAGTGATTCGAAGGAACTTGCAATGAGGTGAGTTTTTTGTGTAAGTCGTGAATGTTGTTGTCTCAGCCTTGCCTTATGCTATGCTTTGCTTGCAAATTGTCCACACAACTCTCTCTCATTGGTCAGATGATTAGACATGCCCTTTATTGATTGGTAAGTTACCTTTTGCAAAAAGTCAAAAATTGTGTAAGAGAAGTATGGTGAAGTGCTAGCTTGGTACAAGGCCTAGGGGCTGCGCAGCATGGGGGGAAGAGTGAGCTAGCAAGGTCAGCATCCAAGTTTACAAGTTGTAAGAAGTGATCATGAGTGTTTTGCAAGTTGGTTAGCTTATGTTTCACATGTGATCCTTTGCATAACCAAACATGAAACCAAGGGCAAACTTAGTTCAAATCTGATTTTTGTAACTTAGAGAATGTTTACATGCTGGTTTGAAGTGAATTAGAGGCTGCATAATGCATTTGATTCAAGGTTTTGCAAAATTTCCACTTAGTGCACAACTTGAAAAACAATGATTTTAGCCAACTTTGCAATGCCATAACTTTTGATCCAAGAAGAGTTTGATCATGTTCTTGTACTTTTTGAAAAGGGAAAGATGAGATCTACAACTTTCATGACCAAAGTTTTTCCATTTGAAGCATCTTTGGATCATGAATCAAGGCTTGAAAATTGGCCTAAAATGAGGCATTCTTGAAAAGTCAACTATGCCTCAAAAAGTCAACTTTTGCAAAAACCCTAAATTCTTGATTTTATGCACTTCAACCTTCTTCCATGATCAAATAAAGATCATATACACTCAAAATGATGAAGATCACCCATTGGTTGGGTCATTGGGGGCCTCAGATGCCCTGATTTTGCACTGACTTGTCTGAAAAGTCAACTCTTGATCAGATGACTTCCCCATGGAATTTCTTCATGAAAATTGATATGCATATTCCCTATACCATATAGAGACCAATGGAAACAAGAATGACCAAAAAATTTGAGATTATGGCCTCTGAAACCAAAACCCTAATTTTAGGTCAACTGTGCAGTTCAACCTGGCTCTGCATCCACTCAAACCCTAGTTCTTGTGATTCCTCTGCAATTTTGACTCTGTGAGGATGTAACATGATACAAGAACACACATGGACCCTTCTGAGATGATTGGTGGCCTTTGGAGTGGCTCAAGAAGCTTTGGGGTTGCTCAAATCACAAACCCTAGGTGCAGATGACTTAGAAACTATACAGTGAATCAAACATGAGATATGAGATTGTATGATTGTGTTTATGCATATGAGATGATCACAAGCCATGGTGTGAATGGGTGAGGGCAAATTTGGGGTGTTTACAGCTGCCCCTATTCAAACAGGAGTTAGCTGTGCAGGATGTAAGCAACGGCTTAACAGGCAAACAAGATAACTTGTGGTTGAATACCAAAGACAGTCCAAAATTTGCACTCACAGAATGGAGGAGAAAAGGGATATAGATTAAGTAAGGTATATTGTAAGTGTGGGCGACGGAGGACGACCGTCGAGCAGAGGACGACTGCTGGGTAAATAGCAATGACGGGGACGGCCGACATGCTGGGAAAAGTGTGTAAAGTAAAGCGATGACGGGGACGGCCGACATGCTGGGGATATAAGGAAAAGCTAAGACGGGGACGGCCGACTAGCTGGGGAAAGTCAAAATATGATGGGGACGGCCATCAAGATAAAGTAGGGTTCTCTGGGAATTAATGAAACATGACGGGGACGGCCATCAAGTTCATAAAGGTAAAGTAACCAACGATGGGGACGGCCATCGGGCTAAAAGGAAAAGGGACCACGACGGGGACGGCCATCGGGTTAAAGAATAAATGAAATAAACAGATGATGGGGTACGGCCATCAAAGGTGAAGGACGATCACCTAGCAGGGGACGGCTGCTCTGTTGGGAATAAAAAGTAAATATGATGGGGACGGCCATCAAAGGTGGAGGACGACCACCTGGCAGGGTACGGCTGCCGAAGATATCGACGATGGGGACGGCCATCGGATAGAAAAGGTCAACGATGGGGACGGCCATCGGACGAGCATGATGGAGGACGACCATCAAGAAGTGGAGGACGACCACTCAGCAGGGGACGGCTGCTCTCAGGGTTTATCATGACATAGGACGAATGTCAGATAACCAAAATCAACAATGGGGACGGCCATTGGATAAAATGATGAAGGACGATCATCAAGAGGTGGAGGACGACCACCTAGCAGGGGACGGCTGCTAAAATCAACGATGGGGACGGCCATCGGATGAGCATGATGGAGGACGACCATCAAGAAGTGGAGGACGACCACTCAGCAGGGTACGGCTGCTCTCAGGGTTATCATAACACAGGACGAGTGTTAGATAAAAAGGAAAGATTTGCTTTGTTGGCGATCTACTGGGGAGATAGTAAACACGGACGAGCGTTTACATCCAAGAAACAAAAGGTATAAGTGTTTGGTATTGTGTATAGATTAAAGATGCGGACGAGCATCCTTAAGACTATGATACGGACGAGTATCACGTAGAAACAAACTGACACATGTTCAGAAATGATGATACGGACGAGTATCAACTGGTTAACAAAGAACACGGACGAGTGTTGCATCTGAAAGGACTCTTCTGGGGAAAAGTAGACACGGACGAGTATCTATATCCAAGAAGACATAAGTGTTTGACATGGTGTATGGATCAAAGATGCGGACGAGCATCCTTAAGACTATGATACGGACGAGTATCATGTAGAACAAACATTAGACGCAATGCTCTGAGACGATGGTACGGACGAGTACCAACTGGTTAACAAAGAACAAGGACTACTGTCGAATCTGTGGGGATATGAGTGGTGATGTATACAAGATACGGACGAGCATCTGCATAAGTGTACCAATGAGTAGCGAGTGTATATATAATGTATTGATGAGTGTTTATCTGCTAGGGGGAGTGACACGGACGAGTGTTGAAAGAGAAAAGTATAATATTAACAAGTATATGGGTTGTAAAAGCGTAAGCGACTGCGCTGGGGATATGACACGGACGGGTGTCAAGGATGGTGTACAAGTACAGGCGACCACGCTGGGGATATGACACGGACGAGTGTCAAAGATTGTGTGAGTGCAAAGAGGATGTCTTTGGCTTTCTGCTGGTGATTTGACACGGACGGGTGTCAGAAAGTATCTGTAATACGGGTGATCTTGTTTGTTCAGGCGACTTTACTGGGGAACAATGGCACGGACGGGTACCAAAAGGTGCATGCTGGTATTTGAATATGGGGCAACTGCTTTTGCTGGGATTCTGGGGGATTTTGGGGGAACTATTCTGTATAACGACGGATTGCCAATATTTACAAGTGTTCAATTCACAACATGACTTATGATTATGCTATGCGTTTGATTTTTGCCGTAATGCTCCGTATTAGACGGAATGCTACGCTTTGAGGGTATATTATGATGCAAATGCTATGATTATGCAAAGAAGCACAGATCCGGGATTCGGATCTCGTTGCCGCGAAGATCTCTGGCTGATCTGCTGAGGAAGACATCCCAGCTGGGGATGAGATCATTGGTGTATCTTCTTGGGGGATATAGGTCACTGATCGACATATCCTTATAATACGGGACCCAGCCGGGATTTGCAGAAGCTTCCTTCACTCTGTTGTGATCTCCTTCGTGCGTTGCTCTTCTGAATAGAAGCTGGGGCTCTGTGGGGAGATGATCCCCTGATTTTTGTACTCGGCTGAGGGCGAGATGACAACTCGGCTGGGGAGAGAGAGAGAGAGGCATCACTGAAAGACCTCCCTAGAAACTCTGTTACGGTGGCTTCTTGACTCGGCCAGGGATATGGGCATCTTCTGTGATACCTGCCCATTCTGATGGGGATAAGTAATGAGTGACCAACTCAGCTGGGGAACAATGAGATGCAACTCAGCTGGGGATAGCAACGAAAAGCAAATCAGCTGGGGATGGAGTGTTTCCGATGCTGTATGTTGATTTGGCAACTTTGCTGGGGAAGTGGGCACCTCCCAGTGCCATGTGAGTTGATAATGATTCGCCAGTTTGCTGAGACGTAACTTGCATGCCCCAGGTTGCGTTCTAGATACTTGCAATCCTGCAAAGATAAGGAAACGCACAAAAGGTCCCGAGGTATCCTTTACTGGATTCCGTCATAGGAGATAAGTACTTTCGAGAGTAATCACATTCCCTGTAAGCATGCGTTTTATTATTATTTTTTTTTAGAGAGAAGCATCTGTACTTATGCAGTCGTGTTTTTTTTTTTTTTTTTTTTTTTTTTTTTTTTTTTTTTTTTTTTTTTTTTTTTAGAGATATCAGACAATTCTTTGCAAAACATAAATGTAAAACGAAACATGACTGAAAATCTGATTTTATTAATTCGCGTGCCCTGAATTGGCTGGATACAGTCAAAGAAACACATCTCCTGAAATGAGGAAATAGTTACAAATTGAGAAATAAAGTGTTGGCGGTGTTGATGACGCTCTGAGGAGCTTCCTCTTCTGCTATGACTCGTATGACAATGACGTTCTTCTCGTCTTGCTTTTTGGAGAGAGTTGATTCTGATTGAAGCTTGATCCTTTGGAGTTTACCAAGTTGTAGATGATACAGACGAATTCAGAATGCAGTCGTTCGCTTATTCCCTTATTTTGCATGGATCGCCCTTTCGGGTTTTCGATCCATCGGGATACCCATTTTTGCCTGAGCTGTCCAATGCGGCTTTTCAACTCAGCGGGTGTACATTTTCTTAATTATTTCCCTTATTTTTGCCCGAGTCTTTTATTCTGTTTTTGACTCGCCGGGATGCCCTATTTTTGCCTGAACTTACATTCTGTTTTTATGTCCAGCGGGTCATTTTCATGCGAAGTATTTTTTAACTGCATCTGAATTCACAGGGGATGGGAAATCTTCACCATCCATGGTGCCGAGCATCAGTGCCCCACCAGAGAAAACTTTCTTTACAACGAATGGTCCTTCATAATTTGGAGTCCATTTGCCCCTGTGGTCTGTATGAGGAGGGAGGATTCTTTTCAACACAAGATCTCCCACTTGGTACTCTCGGTGCCTGACTTTCTGATCGAAGGCTTTCTTCATTCTCTTCTGATATAACTGCCCATGACAGATTGCGGCCAATCTCTTCTCTTCGATCAGACTCAGTTGTTCGAATCGGGACCTAACCCACTCTGCTTCACTCAGTTTAACATCCATCAACACCCGTAAGGAAGGCAATTCAACTTCAACAGGTAGGACTGCTTCCATACCATACACAAGCTGATACGGCGTTGCCCCAGTGGATGTTCTGATTGATGTGCGGTACCCATGCAAGGCGAACGGTAGCATTTCATGCCAGTCTTTGTAGGTGACTACCATCTTTTGCACAATCTTCTTGATATTCTTATTTGCTGCCTCGACAGCGCCGTTCATCTTTGGCCTGTAAGGAGAAGAATTGTGATGTTGGATCTTGAAGTCCCGACATAATTCAGCCATCATTTTGTTGTTGAGATTGGAACCATTATCAGTAATGATTCGCTCGGGCACTCCATATCTACAGATGATATCTCTTTTCAAAAATCGCGCTACCACTTGCCTGGTGACATTTGCATATGAGGCTGCTTCAACCCACTTTGTGAAATAGTCGATGGCGACCAGGATGAATCTGTGGCCATTTGAAGCAGTTGGCTCAATCTTACCAATCATATCGATGCCCCACATGGCAAAGGGCCAGGGTGAAGACATTATGTTCAAAGGATTGGGAGGTACATGCACTTTATCTGCGTAGATCTGGCATTTATGACATTTCCTGGCATAGGCACAACAGTCTGCATCCATTGTGATCCAGTAATAGCCTGATCTTAACAGCTTCTTAGCCATTGCATGCCCTCCAGCATGGGTACCGAAAGAGCCTTCATGCACTTCATGCATCAGTAGATCTGCTTCCGTCTTGTCAACACATCTGAGGAGTACCATATCAAAGTTCCTCTTGTATAAAGATCCATCAGCGTTCAGAAAGAAACTTCCAGCAAGCCTTCTTAAAGTCTTCTTATCATTGGAAGATGCCCCAGGTGGGTATGTTTGATCCTCCAAGAAGCATTTGATGTCGTGGAACCAAGGCTTATCATCTTCAGCAATATCTGCTGCAAATACATATGCTGGTCTATCAAGTCTCGATACTGAAATCTGAGGTACAAAGTTAGTAGCTTGAACTTTGATCATGGACGAAATGGTAGCAAGAGCATCCGCAAACTGATTCTCGTCCCGAGGGATATACTCAAGTTTTACTGTTGTGAAGAAAGTCAATAATCTTCTTGTATAATCCCTGTAAGGTATCAGATGATCTTGGTGGGTGTACCATTTTCCGTTGGTCTGATTGATTACCAAAGCTGAATCTCCGAATACGGTCAATGTCTTGATCCTGAGGTCAATGGCTTCCTCAAGACCCATAATGCAAGCTTCGTATTCAGCTTCGTTGTTAGTGCAGTTGAAAGTGAGTTTTGCCGAGAAAGGCATGTGAACTCCTTTAGGTGTAATAAGTACTGCACCAACACCACGGCCATTCATGTTAACAGCCCCATCAAACATCATAGTCCATTCTTCCTCCGGGTCGGGCCCTTCAGTGTAAATAGGCTCTTCGTGATCTTTTGATTTAATGAACATGATGTCTTCATCAGGGAAGTCAAATCTCATAGGCTGGTAATCATCAATGGGTTGCTCAGCAAGATATTCAGATAGTACACTGCCCTTGATGGCTTTCTGAGATGTGTATTGGATGTCATATTCTGTGAGGATCATTTGCCATCTTGCAACCCGTCCGGTAAGTGCTGGCTTCTCGAAAATGTACTTAACTGGATCCATCTTGGATATCAATAAAGTAGTGTGGGTCAACATATACTGTCTCAGTCGGCGAGCAGCCCACGCTAAAGCACAGCAAGTTTTCTCGAGTAGTGAATAACGTTGTTCACAGTCGGTAAACTTTTTGCTTAGGTAGTATATTGCATACTCTTTTCGACCAGACTCGTCATGCTGGCCCAGCACACATCCCATCGACTCTTCTAATACCGTTAAGTACATAATCAGAGGTCTTCCTTCAACTGGCGGCATGAGGATTGGAGGTTCTTGCAGATACTCCTTGATCTTGTCAAAAGCCCTTTGGCAGTCTTCGTTCCACCTGACCGTTTGTTCTTTTCTTAGCAGCTTGAACAAAGGTTCACAGGTTGCTGTGAGGTGAGATATGAACCGCGAGATGTAGTTCAATCGACCTAAGAACCCTCGAACTTCTTTCTCAGTTTTCGGTGCAGGCATCTCTTGGATGGCTTTGACCTTATCAGGGTCAACTTCAATCCCCTTCTCACTTACAATGAATCCCAGCAACTTACCGGATCGCACCCCGAATGTGCATTTGTTGGGGTTCAACTTCAGTTGGTACTTCCTCAGACGCTTGAATAACTTGAGCAGATTCACCAGATGGTCTTCCTCTGTAAGGGACTTGGCAATCATGTCATCCACATAGCATTCTATTTCCTTATGGATCATATCGTGGAATAATGTTACCATAGCCCGTTGATACGTTGCACCGGCATTCTTCAGTCCGAATGGCATCACCTTATAACAGAACGTGCCCCAAGGTGTAATGAATGTCGTCTTCTCCATGTCTTCAGGTGACATTTTGATCTGATTGTACCCTGAAAATCCGTCCATGAAGGAGAATACCGAGAACTGAGCCGTGTTATCCACCAATACATCAATGTGAGGTAATGGGAAGTCATCTTTCGGGCTAGCTCTGTTCAGATCTCGGTAATCAACACACATTCTTACTTTGCCATCCTTCTTAGGCACAGGTACTATGTTAGCAACCCACGGCGGATAGCTAGTTACGGCAAGGAACCCGGCGTCCCATTGCTTTTGTACCTCTTCCTTGATTTTCATAGCCATGTCTGGACGAGTTCGGCGCAGCTTCTGTTTGACTGGTGGGCATTCTTCCCTCAAAGGCAGCTTGTGCACAACTATATCGGTATCCAACCCTGGCATGTCTTGGTACGACCAAGCAAACACATCAACATACTCTTGAAGCAGATCTATCAGTTGTCTCTTCACTGAGTCTTGCAGGCAGGCCCCGATTCTAACTTCTTTCACGTCTTCGTCTGTACCAAGATTAATCACTTCAACCTCCTCCTGGTGAGGAGTAATAACCTTTTCCTCTTGCCTTAACAATCTGGCTAGCTCTTCAGGAAGCTCATATTCTTCATCAACCCCTTCATCAGCTTGATTGATTGGATTGTCAAAGTCATACGATGTCATAGCCGTGCTGTTGTCGGTGCTGTCAGGAAGGCACTCTCTGCAAGGGTTAAGTTGGTTCATTTTAGTGATTGATTTTAATCTTGCTTTAGAAAAAAGTAAAATGAAGTTATCATTTTGAAAACACCGCCATTTATTTTTGTACAAAAAGAAAAATGGAAAAAACAGTGAGCAGAAAGAAAAAGACTCGTTTGCAAAAAGATTGTCTGATATTTCAATAATTTAATCTTGTTTGCACAAAAGTACATATGGCCCTGATTACAAAATGAGTCTTGTCATCTCGGGCAAGATGCAAGACTTTGATGCATGCTTATAAAAATACAGGAAATAATAATTACTCTGCTCGAGTAACACTTATAATTTCCTGGGAAGACCAGTTCGAGACACTGCTCCCCGGGACCTTCGGACGAATCCAAATCTCCGGGTTGCGCTCCTCTTCCAGCTCGTCTTCCAGACAGTTGATAGCTTCGGGGGTAAGCATCCCCCCACTGACAAAACCAGGCTCTCCAGCAGCCTTTGCTTGATGTTGAGTTGGTCTGTAACCCAACCCAAATTTGTCCTTCTTCTCCTCCACAGCTAAGACCTTGCCCCAGCCTAGGGCAGTTCCTTCTTCAACAACCTTCCGGGCTTGTTGGTAAGATGACATGGAGATACCAGATACAGCAGATGCTTCATTGACGTTCAAGGCTTCAAAACCTTGGCTTATTGTTTCATGGATCTCTCCATCCATCTCAATGTATTTATAAGTAGCCAGATGGCTAACAAAAATGTCCTCTTCCCCACAGATTGTGACAACTTGACCTTCCCACTCAAATTTTAACTTTTGGTGAAGGGTAGACGTTATTGCGCCGGCGGCGTGAATCCAGGGTCTACCCAACAAACAGCTGTAGGCGGGCTGAATGTCCATCACATAAAAGATAGTTTTAAAGGTCTGCGGGCCAATTGTCACGGGCAGCTCAATCTCTCCCAGAACCGATCTCTTCGAGCCATCAAAAGCTCTAACCACCAGATTGCTGGGTCTCAATGCTAGTCCATCATATTCAAGCTTCACCAGAGCCTTCTTTGGTAAGACATTCAGGGATGATCCTGTGTCCACCAGCACATGTGAAAGGACAGCTCCTTTGCATTCCATGGTTATGTGCAAGGCTTTGTTGTGATTGCGGCCATCCACTGTCAGGTCAGAATTGGTAAACCCTAGCCCATTGCTAGCAGTAACATTTCCAACAACGGTTTCCAATTGGTTGACAGTAATCTCCTCGGGCACGTAAGCTGCGTGCAGTACTTTCAGTTGTGCATTCCGATGGGCTTCGGAGCACATAAGCAGTGAGAGGATAGAGATTTTGGATGGCGTCTGGTGAAGTTGATCCACAATTTTGTAGTCACTCTTTTTGATGATTCTCATAAACTCATCAACTTCCTGATCGAATGGAGTCTTCAGGGCTTCTTTGGCAGCGGGATCTTCCTGCACCGGGCTTTTTCCTTTTGCCTTAGCAGCAGCTTCTGCCTCAGCAGTAGGTCTTTGTACTTGTGAAGCAAAGAGACGTCCGCTTCGGGTGAAGCCTCCGCCTCCGCCCACATTATCAATTTGTGGTGCAGGTGCTGTTGTTTCAAGAGCGATTCTTTTTCCTTCGCAGTAAACGTCAGAGCCATAGTGCCAAGGGATGGCCCTATTGCTTTCATATGGTATGGGTCCAGGCACCGTGACAGTGACTGGACTGACTGCTGCCGCTGAAGGGACTGTTATTGTTTGTGGATCATAAAAGATTGTAACTGGTGCCCTGGCGGGAGCAGCACCTTCTGAATGGTAGGCAGAATTACTTTCAGGATCGTAGAAAATGGTAACAGTAGAGACATCTTCATGATTGATTGCTGGTGTTGTAGGAGGTATTGTTGGAAGGACTGTTGTTGTTGATGGAGATTCGAAATGGAATGAAGCTGAAGTTGTAGCAGGAGAAACTGTTGAAAACTGATCATTTGGGAGGACAGATGAAGTACTTGTTGATGGTGCTGATGAATTGCCGGGAACAATAGTTGCTGTAGTTGTAGGAGGTTCTGAAACCGTTGTTGATGAAGTTGCCGGATTTGTCGGGAATGATGTAGTGATCTGGAGTAGGCCACTCTGAATGAGGCTGTTAATGCCATTCCTTAGGTCCTCGCACCCATTCCATGAAATATTGCAATAGGGACACCCTAGTTCACACCCCGGAAATATCTGGTTTTCACGGAGCTGAGCTTTGATTTCCACCAATGGTGTCCTGATCTGATCCACATTGGTTATCAAATAAGACGGTTGGTCTTCTTCAATAGCATTAATTCGAGGACCACCATGGTGTGGCATTGGATTTTTGTTGACATTGGGCGGAGGTGCAAAATTCAGAGCCTTGGAGTCTACCAAGTCTTGTACCTTCATATGCAGAGCCCTGCATTTTTCTGTACTGTGGCCAGGTGCGTTTGAATGGAAAGCACACCTAGCATTGGAGTCATATTTCCTTGGTAGACTGTTGGGATCCGGAGGTGCCAACGTTCTTAGCTCAACTAGGTTGAGTTTCAGAAGTTGTGGCAGCAAAGCAGCATATGGCATTGGGATCGGATCGATCACTCGGTTAGCTTGAGACGGCCTCTGTTGGAATGGCCTCTGTTGATTGTTGTTGTTGGAGTTGTTGTTGTTGAAGTTCCTTGGAGGATACTGATTCTGCTGATACTGGGGTTGTTGTTGGAAGTTTTGTTGAGGAGGTTGATAGACTGGCTGAGGATGAGCTGGAGCAGGGATAGTGACTGCTGCTATTGACCTCTGAGCATATTGGGGCCTACCCCTGTTGGTGTGGATGGCATTGGTCTCGCCAGTTCTTCTCGGGCCTGCAAAAGGCTTTCTTGTACCACTGGACGAGCTTGCACCATTATCAGATATTTTGCCCATTTTCAACAGGCTTTCAATTCTCTCCCCAGCTATGACAACATCTGCGAAGCTGGTGGAAGAGAAAGCGGCCAACCTGTCAATATACGTTCCCTGGAGAGTGTTCATAAACATGTCTGCCATTTCTCTCTCAGACATAGGGGGTTGAACAGCAGCAGCCAATTGCCTCCACCTTTGGGCATATTCCCGGAAACTTTCCCTTGACGACTGCGACATTCCCATTAGGAGAGTCCTGTTAGGTGCCATGTCTAAATTGTATTGATACTGTCGGATGAAGGCCTCTGCCAGGTCCTTCCAGCATCTCACAGTTGCCCTTGTCAAATGGGAATACCATTCCCTCGATGCTCCAGTCAAGCTATCTTCAAAGTAGAACATCCAAAGTTTCTCATCCATTGTATAAGCTTTTAATCTTCCGAGAAAAGATTGCAGATGAGTTCGGGGACAGGAAGTCCCATTATACTTTTCAAAACATGGAGGCTTGAACTTGTGGGGAATCCTAACCCCGTCTACTAAGCCCATATCCATCACGTCAAAACCCAAAGAATTTTGAGATTCTAAGGATCTTAACTTCTCAGCTATTTCTTCCAATCTCCTGTCATAAGTTTCCTCTCCAGCACCCATTACAGTAAATTGGTCCTCCTGAGGATCTTCTTGAAGTACTCTGGCCGCGGTGGCTGTCCCTTGAACGTTTGCAGGGATATTAATCTCAGGATGTAGATGTGGACCAAACACAGGGGGATTCACATGTGGTTGCACCCTTTCATTATTACTGGTGCCTGCAGTCCCTACATGAGGCTCCTCTGGATTTTGCCTCTCAACCATAGCCCTCAGTCTCTCCTGGCTCTGAGCCATGTTGTTCATAACCTCCATGAACTGCGTCATCTGTGTTCTCATCTCCAATCTTTCATTGGCTAGCTGATTTCTGACATCAGCAAGATCTTGTTGAACTTGATCCATCTGAATTCCCGGAAGGTTGATTCTAGTTGGATACCTGTGTGGCCTGTTGAGAGGAAATACCCGGCGGCGAGCAATAATTCCTGAACATCACAACAGAGGTTAGCAACAACAAAACAAAAAACCTACAAAACAAACAAAGGGGTTAGCATGCAATGCAGTTATGCTTATTTGCTCTCAAGGTATCCGGTTTGGTCTTCAGTTTTGACCCTTCCAGACCCTTGAAGATGATGCTGTTGCAGTTGCTTTTGATGTGAGCCCAAATAGAAACCAACACAAATATATTACAAAGGGTGAAATAATACAACTTGTTCATTTTTACAACACAAACCCTCAAAGGGGCCAAAATACATCACAAAAAGCAAAAGTACATGGAAAAGGAACAACAACAAGCAAATGATCAAACTCCAAGGCCAAACTCATCCTCACGAACTTCCTTGAGAAGTGCTTCGGTCACAGGATCAGCCGGACGCTCCGTGAGACTTCTGATGAGAAGGTTTCTTGTTGCAACAGCTGCAGTCAATTTCCTGCTCTGACTTTGGTCCTTAGACCTCTTCAATCCTGCTTTGATTTTCAGCTCTGATATTTCTTCCTGGGCTGCTGCCAGGGCCTTTTCCATCTGCTCCATCTTGTCTTGAGCTCTCTTGTCTTCTAGAGTACGGGCCTCAGTGATCCGGACCCACCTGGCCTGACTCTCTTTCAAATACAAGTCTGTTCTTGCTCTTTGGAACTGGGCTTCTTTACAAGCATTCTTCAGAATCTGCTCACCGGCTTTAGACTTGTTGATATACTCCCCAGACTTCTCAATCTTGGTCAAGTGTTCTACCCTCAATTTCTCCAATCTCTCAATCTCCTTCATACCTTCACTCCTCTCCCGGAGGGTCTTCTGCAAGGCTTGGGATAACTTCTCATTCCTTTCCTTCAGGCTTTCAAACTCCTCCAGACTGATAGTGGCAGGGGGTGGTGCTGAAGATGACTCAGGCATATCTTCTATGGTGAAAGGCATTCCAGAGAATTGGGCCCTAGCATGGGACCACTCATAATATTGGACTGATGCCACATTATTGCACTTCCCCAGAATGGTGATTCCCTTAGTCTGAACATGATCCCAGGCCCAGGCAGCCTGCCTAACAGTTGTCAGACTAATCTTGTTCTCACAGTAGAGGGTCTCAGCTAGATCCTGCTCCCTAGGAGTATGAACTAGTGCATAGCCCAATTGCCTTCTGAACAACAGAGGGTTGTAATTGATACTTCCTTTAACTCCTATTAGAGGCACATTGGGAAAGTGCCCACAGCTGGTGATCATATCTTTGCCCTTGGTGCTCTGAGTACACCATCTGATATCTGCTGAAGTTAGGACAGTGAGTCTCTTAGCCCAGTTGCTTTGCTGATGAGGGTTGAGAAATGCATCTGTCCTGGGTAGATGCCTGAGGAGCCAAGTATGGAATAATGGAGCACAAATTCTTACTAATCTCCCCCTCTGCTTCTCATTTCTCTGATGTACTGAGTAATAGAGATCACCCAGTAAAGTTGGCACTGGGTTCTTCAGGATGAACAAATGGATTGCACTTTTGCTGATGAATCGAGGCTCATCTGCAAACAGCACAATTCCATATACACTTAAGGCCAACAGAGCACAAACAGCTTTCCACTCCCCCAAGGAGGCCTTCAAACTAGCTTGAGAAATCAGGAAGTCCAGATGAAATCCAAGGATCCCAGCTTTAGAGGTCAAGTGTTGTTCAATCAACAGAGGTTCCAGGTGCAAAGCTTTTGCTATCTCTCCATTGCTGGGAAAGACCATTTCAGGGTTGAAAGGGATTTCTCTCTTGATAGGCAAACCAACCAAATATGAGTATTCTTCCAAAAGAGGACCCAACTGAAAGTCTTGAAAGGTGAAACATCTCAATGGAGGATCATAAAACTGAATGCAGGTGTGGATGAGGCTCCTCTGAGAAGGGTCCAGATCCATAACCATGTCCAGTATATCTCCATAACTCTCCCTGAACAAAGGAATGTGATCTGGAGTGATCAGGGTTTGGATCCTCCTGATGTCTGATAAGTCTGGTTGGAAGAAATGATAGGTGATGTTGCTTTTCTTTGGAGCCATGATGCTGAAGACTGAATAGAGTGCTGATGAAGATGCTGAAAGAGTGAACCACTGATTGGCTGGTGCTAGTGACTGAAGTATGGCTGACAAGCTGAAGCAAGTGCTGGTGGAGATAGGTAAATGATGCAGATGGGGTCAAAACCAAAACCAGGGATGAAGGTGGATACCCTGAAACACAAATAAGCACATGTTAATATGATGCAATGAGTATGTATGCAAATGAAATGCAAGGGTTTGTGACTGAGCTGGATCTGATTAACTGCCTTGGTATAGATCCATGTGTGTTCAAGAATTCCAGAGGGAGGTCTAAAAATCCAGTACCCAGGGTGGGGGACTCAAATAAAGAGCCACATGTCCAGGGTTTTAGAATCACAAGAACTATCCAACATGGAGCATTCTTAACAAGGTCAAAGTAGCCGGGTATTCTGAGGTCAAGGTACCTGCAAAACCTGTAAACAGCCCAACCCCCTCACAGGTAGTGATCTAGAACAAGGATCCTCAGACTTGGATCAGTTATGAGAAGTGTAAACACTTCTAACCCGGAGGTACAGTGTTTACAATAACCATAACAATTCCTCCTCTAATTCACCTCAGTTTCTGAAGGTCAATACTAAAAGGTCATCCAGACTTAGCAGGCTTCCCAGATAGCCCTAGCATTGCAGGAAATCTGCAACACAGAGTTCTCAAGAAGAAACCCATATCTGAACCGTGTTTCATATTCCCGCACCAGACCGAAATGGAATGGGAAAGAATATGATTCACTCTAGCCTAGGTGTCACTCAGGTCCCAGGTATAGGACCTTAACTCTCAATGGAACACCCACCCACCAAAGAAAAACCAGATCCAGCCAGCACAGTATGACAGTATGAAAATATAAAGCTATAAAGAAAGCAATAAGTCAACTGTACATAAAGCAATAAACAAAAATAAGTACAAGCACAAACAAGCACATGACACCCCAGTAAACACAAATCAAACAAGCGCTAGGAGGAACCCACAAAAAGAACCAGAAGCCCTGGTTGCAATATAAGTTTCCCCAGCAGAGTCGCCAAGCTGTCGCTCCCAAAGATTTGCATCCCGGTACAAGCGCGAACGGTCGGCGAAGGAAACAGTGAGAACACACAGCCGTGAACTCACTGGAGAATGAATAGAGTCGCCAGCTGGGCATTTTTATCCCGGAGGAAAGGTAATGCTGCATAAACCTAGAAAGATACGGATAAGACGGTTTGCGAACCAGAGAGACTGAGAAAGGGGGTTGGTTACAACCTGGGAAGGTATTAGCACCCAGATTGTCCGTCGTACTCGACGGGATCCACGCTTGAAAGATTTGTGTTTTAAAGGGATAGTGTCAGTGCAATCTGTGTATAAGGCTGGAAAGGAATGTACAGGTGTCGGTGTAAAGTGTGTAAGTGATGTGAAGTATGAAAGTGTCAGTGTGAGACCAGGAATAAAATGCTCAAGATCATGAGGCTAAAGAAAGATACTGAAAGAGGGGGAATATACAGAGACTTTTGTTCGATAACCGTTAAGTTATGCCTACGTATCCTCTCGTGCAATGAGGAAGTCAGAACACCGTAGTTCGACCCAAAGAGACTGAAAGGTAAATTGACTGATGAACTGCTTACTTGTCTATGCTCAAGTGTATGACCTGTCTGGCTCAGGTGCGAACTGTCTTGCATTAGACGGGAGAAGCAAGTTCTCGTTTGTGAGTGAATGAGGTGAGAAAAGAATCCCGGAGGAGACGATTATTGTTTGCTTTTGTGTTTTCAGTCTTTTATTGCTTTTGAAAGTTTGTCATAAGTTAATGAGCTTAAGCCTAAACCAATGGGTTTAGTAAACTCATCACATCTTCCCTCTGATTAGGGGTAATGAGAATACCTTAAGTGTGAAGTCAGATTCTCACACTTAATCACCTTTGATGCAGGATTAAGATCATTAACCTACTTGTGGTTATTTAGATGTTTTTGGGGTTTTTGTTTAGTGTTGAGTAATGAGGTTAAGCCATAATCAGGGATTAAACAAACTCATTACACCATCCTAAAAGAAGGATAATAGATGAGAATGTTTAAGCTGAGGAAGGCTCCTCAACTTAATCCATGATTAGGGATTAAACCCATGACAAAACAAGCCTTTGATTAAGTGGATTTTAGTTAATGATATGATGATGAAGTGAATTTTATGATTTGTAAGACAACTTGAGGGGGACTTGTCCATTAACTCTAGGGTTAGTCCTTCTTAACCAGTTAAGGAAGAATTAGAACCCTAATGCAAGGCCCAAGTTACAAGTGTAATGTCTTGATAATTATTAAGTGATTTGATTAAGAGATTTAAACACCTTAAGGGTTTAATACTTTAAAGTTATACACTCCATCCTAAGAGAAGGATGTAGGCATAAGCTTAATCACAAAGTCTTAAAGCCTTTAGGGTTTAGTCCCTGATTATGAGATGAGAAGAGAGACACAAAGAGACATAAAGGTAAAAACTATGAGGGGAAACTAATCAAAACCCTAATTCATTGTCATGCTTGGTTGGTCCTAAGGTTTGTGAGGTTTCACCAAGAAGATCTTCAAAGGAGCCACCAGGAAGCAGATGAACAAGATCAAGAGAAGCAAAGTGACTTGCTTCATTCAAGAAGTCAAGTCACTTGAAGAAAGAAAGTGGGAGAAGCAAGAATGAGCAAGCTCAAACTCAAACACATGCATAAATGCAGCATGCTATGCAAGAGAGATGAGAAGAAAAGTTATGAGAAGTGAAGGCAAATTCACTTCTCAAGTTTACTTACCACCTGAAATGTTAGAAACAAATGCAATGCAATGCTAAATGAAATGAAATGACATGATGCTAGGCCAAACCAGAAACATGCACATGATGATTATGATGTTATGAAGTGCTGCAAACATGAGACAAGGCATAGGGATGTTCATACAAAGTCATGGATGCAAATGATGCAAGTTAAGGAACATGAATAAACATGAAATGTCATGAAGCATACAAGACAAATGGCATGGCAAAGATGTAATGCAATGATCAATGATGCTTCATACATGTCTTAAGATGTCAAATGAATCATAAGAATGCACAAAATGCAATGGCAAGTCATGTTATGCAAGGAAATGCAAGAAGGATGCAAGAGAAAGCCCAAATTAGGGTTTATGGATCAAACATCAAACACAAACCAAAAACAGAAGCAAACCCTAAGATAAAAAATGGAAAATGGCACCCAAAGAAACCCTAGACCTATGATGAATCCCTGCCCAAAGGGGAACTCCCAACTCTTTACCAATCTCAAGATATGATTTTTGCAAGTTATTAGGGTTTTTTAGGGTTCTTATCAAAACAAATGCCAATCAATTAGAAAATGCAAGATCAAATCATGGCCTTTTTATCCTTGAAAATACATGTCAAATGGAAAACAATGCACAAAGAATCAATGTCTCAACCTTCACCAATAGGCAGAAATGAATTTTCAAACATATGATCAAAATAATGCACACAATATGATTTAATTCCATGAAAAATTCTTAAAATGCATCAAGATCAAAAAAGAAATTTGGTTTGAAGGTTGGACAATGTTTCTAAATGTCTTAGAACATTTCATGAATTTTTTTGTAATTTTTAAATACCTAAAAGTATTTTTAATTAATTAATTTCCATTAACCAATTAAAAATAATCTTTTAAATATTTAAAAATAATTTTTTAATGATAAAAAAATAAAATAAAATATTTTTGGGTCATAAAAATTAATAAAACCTTAAAGAAAAAGTTTCATAATTTTTATGAATTTTCTGCTATTTTAAATAAATTGTACAAATTAATTGAAATAAAAATGAAATAAAACAAATAAAATGAGAAGTAATCAGAATGGACGCATGAGATTGATTCTGAGTTTAAAAGTGTTGACTGCGCGCGTGATCATGTGGCTCACATTCAAACTTCTAAAACTTAATTAATTAATTTAATTAATCCTGATTAGGGTTTAATGGAGAATCTGGGCCATCAAAAAGGGTGGGAAGTCAACCAGTCAACGCAATCCTACGCTCCTCATTCAAACTGGAATTAATTACACAATTAGGGCACAAATGACTTTCAGGTGGCCGGAGAAGACTTCCGGTCGTCTTCTCCGGCCAGAAGCTCACCTGAAAATTCCAAACTTCCTAAAAACGTAACATAAATGAAATCTATGAATTGGGAGATGATCCTAACACTCTCACGAATCAAACCCCTCTATCAAAACGAATTTATGTTACCTAAATCAACTGAATCGAAGCAAACAATTTCTAGGGTTCGTAAGCTTCAAACACGAATTAAATGCTCAAAACAAAACCATTTCAAAAACTAAAGGTACTAGAATGATCAGTGCATCATGAAGAACAAGTTTGTAACAATAAAAGTCATTTCTGGAAAAATTAATTTCGAGCTACCTGAGATTTGGAGCTTTCAGTTTTGGGACTTTCTGGCTGTTTCCTTTGATGCAAGCTGCTCCACTTGATCCCCCAAGTGTGTTTGAATGCTCAAAATGAGTTTGTGTTGGCTGGAGAAGAAGATTCGAAAGGAACTGCTTCAGTTCAGTCAACAATGGCAGATGAGATTCTGGCACTTTCAGGCTGTGAAAAGGGCTTGTTTGTGATCTATGAAGTGTGTTGAGAAGGTTTGTGGTGTTGGTTGGTGTGTTTGTGAGCTAGGATAAGAGTTTCGAATGAAACTGCAGCTTGAGGTGAATGATGGCAATGGAGTTTTCAGGCTTGTTTCAGGCTTATGCTTGGGGTGTTTCTTGTCTATGAGGTGTGGTGAGTTGAGTGATGATGAGAGTTTGAGTGTTTGAAGACTGTGGAGAGTGATTCGAAGGAACTTGCAATGAGGTGAGTTTTTTGTGTAAGTCGTGAATGTTGTTGTCTCAGCCTTGCCTTATGCTATGCTTTGCTTGCAAATTGTCCACACAACTCTCTCTCATTGGTCAGATGATTAGACATGCCCTTTATTGATTGGTAAGTTACCTTTTGCAAAAAGTCAAAAATTGTGTAAGAGAAGTATGGTGAAGTGCTAGCTTGGTACAAGGCCTAGGGGCTGCGCAGCATGGGGGGAAGAGTGAGCTAGCAAGGTCAGCATCCAAGTTTACAAGTTGTAAGAAGTGATCATGAGTGTTTTGCAAGTTGGTTAGCTTATGTTTCACATGTGATCCTTTGCATAACCAAACATGAAACCAAGGGCAAACTTAGTTCAAATCTGATTTTTGTAACTTAGAGAATGTTTACATGCTGGTTTGAAGTGAATTAGAGGCTGCATAATGCATTTGATTCAAGGTTTTGCAAAATTTCCACTTAGTGCACAACTTGAAAAACAATGATTTTAGCCAACTTTGCAATGCCATAACTTTTGATCCAAGAAGAGTTTGATCATGTTCTTGTACTTTTTGAAAAGGGAAAGATGAGATCTACAACTTTCATGACCAAAGTTTTTCCATTTGAAGCATCTTTGGATCATGAATCAAGGCTTGAAAATTGGCCTAAAATGAGGCATTCTTGAAAAGTCAACTATGCCTCAAAAAGTCAACTTTTGCAAAAACCCTAAATTCTTGATTTTATGCACTTCAACCTTCTTCCATGATCAAATAAAGATCATATACACTCAAAATGATGAAGATCACCCATTGGTTGGGTCATTGGGGGCCTCAGATGCCCTGATTTTGCACTGACTTGTCTGAAAAGTCAACTCTTGATCAGATGACTTCCCCATGGAATTTCTTCATGAAAATTGATATGCATATTCCCTATACCATATAGAGACCAATGGAAACAAGAATGACCAAAAAATTTGAGATTATGGCCTCTGAAACCAAAACCCTAATTTTAGGTCAACTGTGCAGTTCAACCTGGCTCTGCATCCACTCAAACCCTAGTTCTTGTGATTCCTCTGCAATTTTGACTCTGTGAGGATGTAACATGATACAAGAACACACATGGACCCTTCTGAGATGATTGGTGGCCTTTGGAGTGGCTCAAGAAGCTTTGGGGTTGCTCAAATCACAAACCCTAGGTGCAGATGACTTAGAAACTATACAGTGAATCAAACATGAGATATGAGATTGTATGATTGTGTTTATGCATATGAGATGATCACAAGCCATGGTGTGAATGGGTGAGGGCAAATTTGGGGTGTTTACACTTGCCAACCATGAACATGAGAAATCTTGGTCCAAATCTGATTTTTAGGTCACATGTGATGTTTGTGCCTTGGTTTGATATGAACTAGAAGTTACAATTTGCCTTGGTTCATGATTTTGCAAATTTTCCAATTGGTGCATATCTTGAAAATTAGTGATTTTTGCCAACTTTGTCACACCATAACTTTTGATCCAAAATGAATTAGATCATGTTCTTGTACTTTTTGAAAAGGGAAAGATGTAATCTACAACTTTCATGACCAAAGTTTTTTCATTTGAAGCATTTTTGGATCAAAAAGTAAGGCTTGAAAAGTGGCATAAAATGACATATTCTTCAAAAGTCAACCATGCCCTAAAAAGTCAACTTTGCAAAAACTTGTAATTTTTGCATTTTGTGAACTTCAACCTTCTTCCATGATCAAATAAAGATCATATGCACTCAAAATGATGAAGATCACCCCTTGGTTGGGTCATTGGGGGCCTTTGATGCCCTGATTTTACACTGACTTGTCCAGAAAGTCAACTCTTGATCAGATGACTTCCCCATGGAATTTCTTCATGAAAATTGATATGCATACTCCCTATACCATATAGAGACCAATGGAAACAAGAATGACCAAAAAAATTGGAGTTATGGCCTCTGAAACCAAAACCCTAATTTTAGGTCAACTGTGCAGTCAAACTTGGCTCTGCTTCCATACCAATCCCAGTTCTTGTGATTCTTTGGCATTTTTGACTTTGAGAGGATGTGATATGATATAAGAACACTCATGGATCCCTTTGGAGTTATTGATGGCCTTTGGAGTGGCTCAAGAAGCTCTTGGATTGTTCAGATCACAAACCCTAGATGCAGATGACTTTGAATCTATGCAGTGAATTAAAAATGAGATATGAGGTGATATGATTGTGTTTATGCATATGAGATGATCACCAGCCATGGTGTGAATGGGTGAGGGCAAATTTGGGGTGTTTACACAATTGCTAAGCTGAGTCCCTGGAACGGCAGGCCTGATCCATTCATCTAGGTCACAGTCACTATCGACTGCGTCATCCTACACAATACTGATTTTTCCGTAATCTACCACTCCCGCACTCGTGAAAGTGACCGGGCTCTGACAACCTTTAGCACTTGGTCCAGACGATGACTTCCCAGGATGATAGCCAATTCCGAACATATCTTTCTTCTCTGACACTTCTACTGGACTGCCCCAGCCTTCTCGTACCCCAGATTCTATCAATTCAAGTGCTTGCTTATAAGAGGCTATGGAAACTCCCTTCTTCGGTCCTTCAGGAGAAGTTGCCACTGCGGATGCTTGCTCAGACTTCAAGGGTTCAAAAGCCTGACACGGGGTCTCAACTATTTCGCCATCCATCTCCACATATTTGAATGAAGCCAGATGACTAACGAAAATATCTTCTTCCCCACTGACAGTTACAATTTGACCCTCCCAGACGAACTTTAACTTCTGATGGAGTGTGGACGATACTGCTCCTGCTGAATGTATCCAAGGTCTTCCGAGTAAACAACTATATGCAGGCTGGATATCCATCACGTAAAACGTGGTATTGAAGATCTACGAACCTACTTTAATGGGTAATTCCACCTCTCCGAACACCGATCTCCTCGACCCGTCAAATGCTCGAACTACTAGGTCACTGGGCTTTAGAACCACTCCATCATAATCCAACTTCATCAGTGCTTTCTTAGGCAAGACGTTCAGCGAAGATCCAGTATCTTCCAACACGTGGGAGAGTACTGCACCTTTACATTCTAGAGAGATATGCAATGCCCGATTATGAGCACGCCCATCAGAAGTCAAATCCAAGTCTGTGAAACCCAATCCGTGACTGGCATTGACGCTGGATACCACCGCTTCCAACTGATTTACTGAAATATCCTGAGGCACGTATGCCTTGTTCAGAATATTCAGGAGAGCCTTCCTGTGAGAATCAGAACACATGAGCAAGGACAATATGGAAATCTTCGACGGCGTCTGCTGCAGATGGTCCACAATCTTGTAGTCACTCTTTTTTATGATCCTCAGGAATTCTTCAGCTTCTTTATCAAAGGTGAGGTCTGGATCAGTTGATGGTGCAGGATCATTGACAACTGTTGGCTGCTTCCCTCTTGCTCTAGCTTGGGCTTCTGCGGTGTCTCGGGGTGGTATCACATTATTTCTCAGTGTTTCCGGCGCAAACAACCTTCCACTTCTAGTAAAGCCCCCTACTCCAACATTCTCTACTTGAGCTGGGGTTATACTAGTCGTGGCCAACTCTTGCTTCTGGCCGTTACAGTATACTTCACCACCATAATTCCAAGGAATGGCTCTATCACTTTGATACATTACGGGTCCTGCAGTGGTGATGGTTATCGGTGCCACTCTGGCCCGTGAAGGAACTTGAGATGGATTGTAGAAGATAGTTACTGTGGAGACTTCGCTTTCTTTTACAACCTTGTCAAACTGCAACATTCCCTCATTAATCATGCTTTGGATTCCGGCTTTCAACTGCTCACAACCATTTGTAGCTTCAACACATTCCGGAAAATCTTCTCCACATCTAGGGAAGATACCTTTCTTTAACAAGCAAGCCTTAACAACAATCAACGAAGTCTGCAAGTCGTTAACATCACATACCAAGTTCAGGTTATCCCCTTCATCAACTGCCCCAACCGTACCTCTGTGAGGAGGCATGGGGTTCTGAATCACATTAAGAGAAGGAGCAAAGTTAATTGCTTTAGTATCCAGTAGGTCTTGAACAACATGCTTCAATGCTTTACAGTTCTCTATGGTATGTCCGGGAGCTCCGGAATGAAATTCACATCTGGCATTTGAATCATAACCCTCGGGGATCTGGCCTGGCTTTGGAGGTTGTAGAGTTCGGAGTTGAATCATCTGAAGCTGTAGAAGATTCTTCAAAAGCTGTGAGTAGGACATCGTCGGAACTTCGAAATGTCTTTCCTTTGGTCTCTGAGGGTAATATGAATGAGGAGCTCTTTGCTGATACCCTTGTGAGCGTTGCGGCTGTGGTGGTTGGACTTGCTCTTGAACAGGTGGAGTTGAGATAGTGACAGGGGCCACTTGCTGATAAAATCCTCTGTTGATCATTCCCCTTTGCGCGTACACTGCACCGGTCTCTCCTTCTCTTCTTTTCACGAAGGGTTTCTTAATACCAGAACTCGAAGCACCTCCGTTCTGAATCTTCCCTTGCTTGAGCCAACTTTCTATCCTTTCGCCAGTCAAGATGATATCCGAGAAACCACTTGAAGAACATCCTGCTAGCCTTTCCATGAAATGCCCCGGGAGGGTATCCAGGAAAAGGTCAACCATTTCTCTCTCCAACAAAGGTGGTTGTACTCGAGCGGCTACTTCACGCTACCTTTGTGCGTAATCTTTGAAACTTTCCGAGCTCCTCTGAGTCAAACTCTGAAGTTGGGTGCGACTGGGCGCCATGTCGATATTATACTGGTACTTCTTGAGGAAGGCTTCTCCCAATTCGTTCCAGCTCCTTACCGAACTTCTCTTTAGCTTCATATACCATTCCAAGGACCCTCTGGAGAGACTATCCTGGAAGTAGTACATCCAGAGTTTTTCATCTCGAGTGTGAGCGGCGATCTTCCGATAGAAAGCCTGCAAGTGAGTCTTCTGGCAGGAACTACCGTTGTACTTGTCAAAAGCTGGCGGCCTGAATTTGTGAGGAATCACCACCCCGGGGACTAGACCCATGTCAGACACATCAATCCCCAAAGTATCTCTACACTCGAGGGCTTTGACTTTCTCAGCAAGTACCAAAAAGTCATTAAGATTTCCTTCTCCACCGAATCCCATGTCATTGTTGAAATAAGGGAATTGATCCTCCTGCCTGTCGTGTACTGGAACAAAAGTTATTGTGGCTGGTTCTGGAATATGAGGTCCACCCGGGACATTGTTGGTGTTGGGAGGAGCCCCTTGCCCGTCAGAAGTGGTTGCAGGAGTATTAGTGTTAGGAGGGTTGAGTCCTTGAATTGCATTCCTTAACTCTTGTTGTCCCTGAGCCATCCCTTGCATCATGGTCATGAACTCTGCCATTCTGGTGCGGAACTCATTAAGCTCTGTTTGCATAGCATCCATGACTGACCTCTGATTGCTGCGAGTTGCATAGCGATGCGGGATATCTTGTCGGAGATACCGGGTCTTGGCAGCTCTCTTAATCTTTGCCTGAAACACAGATAAATTAAGCATCCTGTAGAAAAACCTGCAAAGATAAAGACAAAATGCTAATGATGCGTATGCAATGCAATGTGTTCCTTTTATTCCCAAGTCTTTCCCTGTTTCCGGTCCTGGCATTAAGAGAAAATAAGAATTGGGAAGAAGACCCAAGCAATATTCAAATATAATGATGGCCATGGAGAATTGGTGCTCATTACCCCGTGTCGGTGCGACAAATAACGAACAAGAGATTCAAAACAAGTCAATCACATAAACTGAAGTCTGAAATAACAAAGTCCCCGAAGGGTACCAATCACAAGAACAACAAAAGTACATAAAATAAAAGGAATCCTACAACAAGCCTGTGGGTAATCCAAGTACAATAACATGAAATTAAACCCTAGGAAATTCTAAGTCTTGCAGCCTCCAGCTAAGACGCTTGACATTTTGGAACAACTGAACGATATCTGGATGATCGGGCTCCTGGACGAGTCTCTGGATGAGGAGGTCCCTCGTATCAAAGGAAGCATGTAGCTCTTCAATCTGCTGCAGGAAAGTTGTCTCACTCTCTTTGCTTGGACCCGGCTCGGCCTTTGATCTCTTCACATCAGCCTTCAACTTCAAATCTTCTATTTCTTTTTGAGCTTCCTTTAATGCTTGTTGACTTTCTGCTAAACGTTGGAGACGACCCTTCTCTTGATGATAAGCCTTCTGAAGGAGTTCTTTCTGTTCATCCAAGGAATCCTGAAGACTCTTGATTTCTAGCTCATGCTTGATGTCTAACTCCTTTTGCTTCTTCAAATTGTCTGCCCATTTTTCTTGCCATAAGGTAACAGCTTCATTGGCTTCATTCAGGTCTTTCTTCTCTTTTCGGCGCTGGGCCGCCTTGTGAGTCTCAGCTAACCCCTTTTTCTTGAAGTAAAGCTATCTCTCTTCGAAGTCCTTCTGCTTGAGACGAACTGCTTCTTCAGCTTGTATAGCTCTATCCTCTAACTGATGATTCTGAATCATCAATTTCTAACAAGAATTATAAGCCTCTTGATTCTCAACCCTAAGTTGCTTGACCAAAGCTTCCAACCTTTGATAATCTTCTAAAGGCACCGTTGTTGGAGGTGGAGTTGGTACAGAAAAAGGGATTAGAGCCGTTTTTTCGCTCCCCGGATTTCCATCCTGGTACAAACGCGAAAGTGGCGCGGAAAAGAATAGAGTCGCCAGCCAGGCATTTTTATCCCGAAGGAACAGGAATGGTAATGTTGCACAAACCAGAAGAAAGAAGAGGAAGGACACAGGTCCTGCGAACCAAAGAGACTGAGTTCGGGAGTCGATTACGACCTGGGAAGGTATTAGCACCCAGATCGTCCGTCGTACCCGACGGGATCCACGCTTGCAAAGAAACTGTTTCGAAGGGTGAGTGTATGAAAGTTGTTGCCAAAAGAAAATAAAATGAACTGGAAAAGAAACTGAGAAAATAACTGGATAAGAAAACAAAGAGAAAAATGTAAGGAAAATAAAGATTGTGCTTGAACAGGCCCTACCCCGCTGCCTACGTACCTCATCAGGACAATGAGGATCAGAGACGCCGTAGTTCCCCTAACTAGGGGTGGCAAGGAAAATTGCTTGTGAATTAAGGCTTAAACTGCCTATGCCATTGCTCAGGTGTTGCAGACTCGGACGACGAGTGCGTAACCGTCTTGCAAAGTGACAAGTAGGAGCAAGTTCGCGTACAGAGCAAATGAGATGAGAAAAGAATTCCCGAAGGAAAGACGCTTATTTTTTGTTTGGTGTTTTTTAGAGTTTTTTATGAGTGTGTCACAAGGAAGTGAACTCAAGCTCTTTTCCATGGAATGTGTACTTGCCACTACATTCCAAGATGGAATAATAGAACAAGCACACTCAAGTAAGGAGAAGATCCCCAAAACTTGATTCCAGAGATTAGGGCTTAGGCTCACTAACTCATTGAATTTATTAAGTGTTTTTGTATTTTAAATGAAGAAGTGTTTTTTATGTTTTTCTTGATGAAGATGGCATCCTGATCAGACTTGTGCATCACAAGACAAGCTTGTACTATCCCAAGATGGGAAAACTACAAGTGTTTCATGGAATAAGGCTATTGCACAGGAGACCACTTCAATCTTTATTAAGTGCTTTTTTAGGGTTTTGAGATGAGAAGAGAAGAGAAATAAAAGGATCTTAAAGGTAAAAGTCTAATGGGGGACTAACAAATCCTAATGTTATCATGCAAAGGAAAACCTAGGTTAGTGAGGTTTACTATCCTAAAGGAGAAGAAGAAGAGAAGAAGAAGAAAAAGATGAGAAAGGCCTAAGCCCAACAAGCAAAGGGTTAGCTCAATTAAGAATAAGAAGAAGAGATGAGATTTGGAAATGTGGGAATCACTTCCACACCTCTCACTTACCATAGCCCTTGCAAGGTTAGTGACATAAGCATACAAGTGAAACACAATAAGCAAAATGGCATGCCACCAACATACAAACAGAAGTGAAGTCATATATATAAATGCTCAATGGATATGCAAGTCATAAGAATGAGGGAAGAAGCATGCAAGCAAATTATGAGACAACATGAATCACATGACAAAACAAATGCAAACTTAATGAAATGCAAAACAAAATGCATAAACATGGACTCAAGGCACACAACCAGAACCAAAACAAGTTGAAGAAGAGCTTAAGAAGCTAGAGAGATGAAGAGAAGATAGGTACAAGACCAAACAATCACAAAATGAGGTGAAAGAAGTAAGGAGATGAAGTTAAAGCACATAAGAAAGAAAGAACTTAAAAAGCAAGCAAGACACAAAAATATCTAAGACACAAACCCTAAGTCAAGACCAGAATGGAACCTATACCCCAAAGGGACCCCAAATGAGAAGAAGAAGTTGGCACAAGTGCCCTTCTAAGCTTATAAGAGAACTTAAGATCACAAAGAAGCAAAGTGAGACAAGGTAAGAACAAAAATTCACATCAAATCAACAATGCATCTAAAAATTCCACAAATTAGGACAAATGATCTTAAAATATGATATAACAATGTGCCAAAAGGATTGGGAGAAATTCAGAAGCCAAGTAGGTCAAATGAAGACAAGAACAAGAATGAGGGTTAAGAAACTTACATCACCAGCCAAGAATCAAAGTCAAATGAATAAGTTTCTAAAAATCAGGGTAAAATTCACACATGAAGTACATCATCTTAGGAATCCAGAGCAAAAAGAATCAACACAAAACTCAAAATAAAGAGCCCTAGGGAAATTGGACAAGTCAGAGTGCACAAAAAGAACTTAAAATTGAATTAATTGAAATGAAGAATTAATTGACACGTGGATAATAGGAAAAAAAGGAAAATGAAAAAATGAAAAATTAGAAAAAACTCAAATGAATACTCATGAATTAATTTGGAATTTTTGATGACTGGAAGTATTTTTAATAAATGAAAAGCAAAAATGAAATAAAAAAGAAATAAAGAAAAAGGAATAAAATAAGAGAAATGGACTGGGGTGTGGATAGTAGGAATTTCAGTGTAAAACAATTGGGCTTAACTGCAAGGGGGTACGAATAGCCAATGAAGCCCATTAGGTTGGCGCAGGCTTATGATATGCTGGGTGGAAAATCAGGGAAATAAATGGAAAATAGAAGAACCATGAGATTGATCTAACGCATATCATGAGAGGACTCATTAAATGACGTGGCAAGCTTGATTGGCTGAGAGGCTAGGGCGCATGCAGGCTATTGTGTGGTGTGAAGTATGTTGAATTAAAATAGAATGTTGAAGTCACGTGGGGAGGAGTCTGGCTCTATGGAAACATGGCAAAGTATGTAGGGTTGAGATGAAGATCCAATGGCTCGGAGCTTGTCTTCAACCTCACATAAACCCTAATAACCAAATGCAGATTCCGGTGACCGGAACTAGGGCTCCGGCACCAGAAATTGAACAACATGAACAAACAACAATTAAAATGCACAAATAACTCCAGATTGACTAATTAGACTGCCCTGAATCCAAATATGAGCATGAAAAGATCATTGGATCAAAGAATCATACGGATCGAAGAGAAACAGGTTGGACCATGAAAAATGAAACTCAAATATCTAACTCTACAATGCACCATTTTCGAAACCAAAACTTGCAGAATGATCAGCAAACATCACAGATTAATATGCACATCAACATATTCATTTCCAGATGTGAAGAATTAGAACCTTACCTGAGTTGCAGATCTTGAAATAATGTTCTAGAAGACCAGATGATGGATGCAAATCACTCCAAATTCACTTTAGATGCAAAATAAATGCATCTAAAGCCTTGAATATGGCTGGATCTTGAGTTTTGCAAGCACCTGCCCTGAAATGGCAAGGTTGTTGATCTTGAGAGATTGCTTGAATGATGGTGATATTTGTGATCCTAAGCTTGCACTGATCAAGGATCTACAATTTGTTTTGGGATTGAGCAAGTGTATGAGAAGATTTTGGAGAAATTGCAAGTTGTGCACAAACTTTGAAATGGAAGAATGAGAGAGAGTTGAGGGATTCTGAAACCCTAGCTTGTTATATACCACCTCATGAGCCAATGCTGAAAAGATGAAAGAGTTTGCACGTGGGAATGAGGAGAATTTTGTGATTTTGCAATTCTTGCAATTTGGTGTGAGAGCATGCACTCTTCATGCTTTCCTTTGCTTTTCAGCCCATGTGCACTCTAAATCCAACCCTTGATTATGATCCAAAAGATTTTGGCCCTTAGATCAAAGTTGTCACACTTTCTCCATGTTCATACAAAAAATCCACTTATGAAGCAACTTTCTTGCCTTGCACGAATTTGGGAATTTCTTTGAAGCAAAGTATGCCATTTTCCTTGTATTTTAACTTTGTAAACAAAGTTGATCCATTTCAACACTTGAAATTAGGTTTCATGACAATTGGCCCTTGGTGCATGCATGAAACTTCAAATTTGCCCTAATCTTAGTCAAATTTTCGAGGGGCCTATAGTCCAAACCATGAGGGATATGAAAAAGTAATTGTAATTTTTGAAAATGGGAGGCCTTAATATCCAACTTTCATGTTTGACTTTGGTTCATTTGAATAATTTTTGATCATGTTAAGCTCACTTGAAATTTAGGGCAAAAGTTGCCAAAAATGGAATTTTCCAAAAACCAACTTTGCACCAATTTTGCAAAAACCCCCAAATCTTCATGATTCTTGAACTTTGAACTTTGAAAACCTCTTATAACATTGTAAGGACACCCCTTAGCTAGAAAAATTGGGTTGGACCCCTTGAAATCACACAGTTGACTTTTTAAAGGCACAGTTGACCAATTACTTCATCTGCAAGCAACTGAAAAATTTCTTGACTTCCACAAGGAGTTTTCTCATGAAAATTGGTACCTAGGATCCTATTGACATATAGAAGACTTTGCCCAAATGAAATGGCCAAAGTTGTGAGGTTTTGATGCTTGAATCTCAAACCCTAGTTTAGGATCCTTGTGTAGGAGCTTTGCCCTATCCTGGAATCTCTGATGATCATACAACCTTCTGAGCTTTTGCAAATGAACTTGAGCTTGTAAATGCAACATAGACCCCTCATAGGACTTGTACAAAAACATTGGGACCCTTTTCATAGCTTGTGATGCTTCAAGAACCTCCACAGATGATCATATGCCTAATGCTAGAACATGAGAAATGTTATGCCTCATCTTTCCATGCTAGGATGCTAAGAAAATGATATGTTCATGATGAATATGATGTGATATGATGCTTAAAATGAAGAGGGAAAATTTGGGGTGTTACACGTTTGAACCTCCTTCTTTATCCAAGCTTCAAATTCAGGGAACATCCGGTTATTGCTCTTGCCTAGACATGCTATGTCCTTTCTCTTGATCACCTTCCAGGAACCTGCAACTTTTCTGACCAACGAAAGATTGTCTTTCACCGGGAAGTAGAAAGTTTGGAATAATTCAGATTCGTCAGGAATCTCCTTGATAGCATACCCTAACTGTCTTCTTAAGAGAATGGGATTGTAGTTGATACCTCCTGATACTCCCAACAAAGGCACATTAAGGTAATTTCCACAACTGGTAATGAAACTCTTTCCTTTCAACCTCAAAGTAAACCACCTGATATCTCTAGCAGACAAGGTACTCAGCTTCTGGGCCCAAGTAGTATTAGGATCAGTAAAACTCTCAGTAGTAGGCAAGTGTCTCATAACCCACTTGTAGAATTGGGAAGCACATCATCTAACCAGACCTCCTCGCTTCTTCTCATTCTTATAATGCACTGAATAATACAAGTCACCTAGGAGAGTGGGCACCAGATTCTTCAACACAAACAAATGAATAGCATTTATGTCCACAAACTTGTCCATATCAGCAAACAAAACTATCCCATACACAGATAATGCCAAGATGGCGCAAACTGAATCCCATTGCTTTTCCACGGCACATTCTTCAGCTCTTCTGATCAGAAACTCTAAGGGAAAACCAAGTACTCCGGCCTTGGTGGCAACCAGATTAGCAGATACCTCTAATGGGCTCAAATAAAGAGCACTAGCAATGTCAGCATGAGTTGGTCTTGTCATCTCTGAGTTGAAAGGAATCTGATCCTTGATCGACACTCCCGTAATCTCAGCATACTCTTCCAGCAAAGGACCCAACTGAAAGTCATGAAATGTGAAACACCTGAGCCGTGGATCGTAATACTACAACAAAGTGTGAACGGCGCTTCTCTGAGAACTATCCAAGTTGAATACCAAATCCAGAATATCACCATACTTTTCCTTTAAGTAACCCAAATGACCCGGGGTAATCAGAGACACCAATTGGTTGATCAGGTCCATCTTGGTATCAAAGAATTTGTAGTGCACAGTTCTCTTTTTGACGTCTTCCATTCTGAGGCAATGATATGACCAGGAACCGGGAGTAATGCAGACCCTGAGAATAAAAGAAACACAAATGATTAATGATGATATGATGTTTATGCAAGGCAAGGCATGTGATCAGTGAAGTGTCTGTGATGTGCCAATCATATAATCAGGTGTCGGTTTAAGGTCTCAAAATTCACATATCACAATAACCATCCCTCTGATCTGGGATCCATGTCTTAAAACCAGAAATCCAGATCACAAAACTGAACCAAAGGCAAAGTGGGTATGCTGAAGGTATTAGGGTTCCTGCAAACCTGTAAACCCCTCCCAATCTCACGGGTGTGCTACTCGGGTCAACATCACGGACTCTCAAAGCCGAATAACAATAATATGTTCACCATTTCCGAGAAATGGCTCATGACCAAATCAGGGAATCGGTTTGGCATTACGTACTACTCAGGGAGGCCTCAGTTGAGTCCGGAAAAACAAGCATCCCTCACAAGTCTCCATCCTCAAGCACTGAGTCGAGAAACAATAGTACATTCATCCCGAAGGGTATAATACTACCTTCATACGATCAGTTTGCTTTAACTGAATTCCTATGAGAGAACCAGGCCATCCTATGCGAGTTCCCAATGGACCCTCGGATGCGAGTGGGTTTGCCAACAAATGTGGTCTGCCACTGTCATCACTGGAGAGGGGTGTTCCCATTAAGGTCCTCGAAGATCGGTCACCAGATGCACATAACTATCAAGGTTGTACCCTGAAGTGGAGAAGAACCCCCACACAGAATAGTCCCGAGACGGTCGCAATCTGGGTGTGGAATACATTGCCACTCATCATGTAACCATGCGAGCACAACGTGTCCACGCTAATCCTATAGTGCACTCAAGTCGGGTAGTTGGCTTATCTCACAGTAACTCCCATCCCGCAGAAAAAATGAAAACCAGCACAGCCAGACAGTCCAATATAATATGATGCATGGAAAATAAATACTGAAAGCGGTAAATAAATGCGGTAAAGTAAAGCTGTAAAAACTGTAAATGAAAACGGTAAAGATAAACTAAAGCACACATCAACAAACAAATAAACACCCAAAGAAACAAAACCAAACAGGAGCTAGGATTGACTCTACAAGGGAAATCGGAAGAATCAGGTTAGTCCCTAGCAGAGTCGCCAGTTGTCGCTCCCGGGATTTTCATCCTAGTACAAACGCGAAAGTGGTGCGGAAAAGGTAGAGTCGCCAGCCATGCATTTTTATCCCGAAAGAATGGGAAAGGTAATGCTGCACAAACCTAAGGAAGAAGGAAAAGAAAAGGCCTTGCGAACCAAAGATCTGGGTTCGGGAGTCGGTTACGACCTGGGAAGGTATTAGCACCCCAGATCGTCCGCCGTACCCGACGGGATTCATGCTTGCTTGTTTGTTTCAAAGGGTGAGAAATAAAAGATGCTGCTGAATAAAACTGCTACTGGAATTAGAAATGAAATGAGAAAAGGAATTAAAAGAGAACAAAAAGAAAGAATGGGGAAAATGTAGGGAAAATAAAGAATGTGCTCGAACGGGCCCTACCCCGCTGCCTACGTACCTCATCGGGATAATGAGGATCAGAGTCGACGTAGTTCGCCTAACTAAGGCGGGAACTATTTGTTTGTGTTTTTTACAATTGGAACTGCGTATGTCTATGCTCAGGTGTTGCAGGCTCGTCTGGTACGAGTGCGTTTACCGTCTTGCATGCGAGACAAGTCGTCGCAAGTTCGCGTTCAGAATGAATGAGATGAGAAAAAGAAGTTCCCGCAGGATAGTCGCTTGTTATTTGTTTTTTTGTCTTTTAAAAGAAATGTTTTGAATTTGTTTGTGAACGGTCTTGTACTAAGACCTATCCATCGCGGGAAGTATTTACACCTCGCCCCGAAACAGGACGCGTATAATCACTCCGCAACAAAGTCTCGTGTCGTACAAGATTGTTCGGTTTATCCTTAGATGTTTTATTATTTTTCTTTATGAGGAGAGAAAAAATGACTCAAATTGCAAAAGGCAAAATCTAATGGGAACTAAGACACAACCCTAATTTTATTTGTTTATTTACATCGGAAATCCTAGGGTTTGTGAGGTTTTCTAAACCTAAATAAAAAAACACCTAGAACTAATAGAATACAACTTACTTCCTAAGGAAGATAAGTTGATTCTAAAGCCAAGGGAAAACCTAAAGCAATTGAAATATTAATCAACATACAAAACAATAGAAATTTTGAAAGTAAGAATAAAAATTCACAACAATTCAATTAAAGGCATAAACCTAAAATAGTCCTAATTCTTTATTCTAAGTCTAATTAAGATGAATCCTAAGCCTAAGTTCTAAACTAAGGTCATACCTAATATTTTCCTTCTAAAAAATCAGAATCTAAACTAGCCTAAGTCCCTATTAAATTCTAAGATTAAATCTAAACTAAACTATCTTTTGTTGAAATTTAATATACTAGCCTAAACTAGTGGAAATTACATGTAACAAAGCCTAAGAATTAATATCCTAAAAAATAGCAAAACTTATGGAAAAATTATGAAATTTAATCTATGGGGTCCTTACACTACCTATAACATTGTGTTAAAAGGAATTATAAAAAATCATAATTTTGCTATGTCTAAAAATTGTTTATTTCACCTAAGAATTAGTCATTAATTTCTAAGGATTAAGCCACTAAAACCTAAGATAAAATGACCTAAAAAATCCACAAAAATTACCCTAAGTACCATTATATGTCCTCTAACTATAGTAAAAAGAATGGACAAAAAACGTTACTGGAAGGTTAAAATATAAAATCTACAAGTTTATACACATTTGAAGAAAATCTAATAAGAACTATTTACATGAAAAATTCCACATAAAATCAAAAATAAGGCAAAAACAAAAAAAAATAAAGCTCCAAATATTTCTAATGTGAATTAAAAATATACTCAAATTTTTATAGAATTTTCTTGGGTATTTTTATATTTTTTATGCATTTATTTCTAAACTATATATTAACAAATAAAATCTAAAAAAACTAAGGGGGGGGGGGGGTAGACTTAGTAATTTTTTCTAGTTGTTCTTGTGAACTGGGCCCAGAAAGGGGTGTGAAGAGCAAGAAACTGAGGGCCCAATTGCGCAGGAAGGGTAGGATGCAGGAAGCAAGGCTTTCAGTTGGTTTTCCCTTATGGGCATTAAAGTGGGGTGCGATTAGCAACAGGGCAAGGCCCATGTTCGCAAAAATGAGGGGAGGTGAGAAAAGCGAAAGTTTTAGTTTGTTTTTTCTATAATGGGCTCATACTGGGGTGTTAATAGCAAAAATGTTTGGGCCTACCGGACGGTGACAAGTGTCACCGTCGGTATGGCTGGAAAAAATGAACAAAATCCCATTCCAACCTTGAACATTTAACGGCACGGTAATGGGGATTTATGGTGGTTAATTGCAAAATTAAAATCCTAAATATTCTTAATTCTCCATTAATTGACTAATAAAATCAAAAATTATAAAACAAACACAAATTATGAACTGAAGACAAACCAACCCTAGCCCCTTTCACTTCTCCTCTTCGCCGTCGCGGTGCCCTAGCCGTCTCAACCTCTTCTTCTTACTAGCTGCCACCACATCACCATCACCTCCTCCATCTTCTCTCTTCCTCTTCAACACAACAGATTTTTCTCCTTAATTTCATCTCCCCAACCCACACAGACCTGAGCTTCTCCCTCACCAATCGACGCCGCCACCGTGAAACCTTACCCCTAATCCACAATCTAATCAAAATCCCTAAAAAAATTCGAACCACAAAACACCATCACAACCGGCAACACCAAAAGGGAGAGCAACCGGCAACACCAAAAGGGATATAAGCTCGTACCTTGTGAGTCGAAGTGGCGTCGACAATCTTGATGAAGAAGGATGTATCGTCGTTCTTTTGATAGCGCTGCGACCTCGATGACGATTCGGGTTTTCAAACGATGATGCGGTGAAGAAGTCTCAATAACGCGACGAAGAATACCACAAAATCCCGTTCAGGAATGCAAACCAATATCACCTCTTCTTCTTTCTGCGTTTTGACTCTTTTCTCGCTGCTGTTTGAATACTGATACAAAACGATGTAGGATTGTTGAAGTTTCGTTGGAGGATCGAAGATGAGGATGATGCTAATGGATGCAAATGGAACTCATTGATACGTAATAGCTTTCGATTCCCTCTTTTCTGCGTGTGCGTTCGTCAATTCTCTTTTACTCCAATTCTGGTTTTGAATATTTGTGAGATAAGTTTGACGAATGTTGTGCGAATCTTGTAGGTCTATGGAGATGCATTCTTGAGGATGTTCAGAGACGAAAAAGGTGATGAGATTGCTATCTTTCTGCGGATTTGAGGACTGAGGATTATGAGGGATGCAACTCAAAGTCAAGCTCAAGCCATGGTGTCCAGGAAGAAATTGCAAAAGAAAGAAGGGTTGAAGATATGAAGAAAAGTTTGAGAAAAGATTGAGGAGTGGTGGAAGGGTGATGAGAAGAATGAAGGATTGGGGAAAGGATCGAAAATTTTCAGCCAACCCAATGAAGTTCTGATGATTTTGATTTATAGAAGGGTTCACAGAAGATTATGGAAATTTTTTCAGGTATATCAGTTTCAATTCAGTTATGAAATCAGTTGGCTTTAGCTGATTTTGTTAGGATGGTTAGTTAGAGAATCAGTTACTTTCATCTGTGTTTGTTATTCATCTAACAGAAATTGGTTAGCAACCTAATTATTAGTTTTTTTTTTCTGATTTCTGCTTATGTTTTTTAGTAACTGATATTGGTATTAGCCCCTTTTGGTAGTCCTGCTTATAGGATAGAACTTTTTCTAATTATTACTTTTGTTGCTGTGACCTTTTTTTGATTTTCTCTCAACTGTCAGCTTGTAAAACCTTTGACTTTTCCGTTTTTTTGCCGCGAACCATTTATTGAATCTGACCGAAATAGAGCTTTGCTGTTGCTGCAGACTTGCTGAATTATTGTTGTTGGATTATTCCTTGCAGGATTTGAAAAGAGAATATTGGAGAAGCATCAGCGATAATGTCGAAGTTGAAGATCGATTGCCGATTGCGGATAACAGTTCTAAATGGTAGAAGATCCAATGATGAAATTCCTAGGGTGATGATTGATGTTTTCCTCCATTCTATATTCGACCTTTTTTCCAGCTGATATGCAATTCTGGATGCCTGAATTGTGTTAGAACTAGGAATTTCCTTAAGGGATTGTATTGAATTTTTGTTAGCTTTTCTTTCTTTTTGTATAACTATTTTCTGTTGTAATCACAACTAGCTTTTCTCTACCATTTATGTAACTGTTTGTTGTGAACAAAATGCTAAAACACTGGTGAAAGTAATAGCATCTGGTTCAACAGATGATTTTCTCATTTCAATGAAGAGGCCAAGTGCTTCGAAAAGTTTCCCTTCAGTTACATATCCCGAAACCATAACATTGCCAATAACCATTATTGTCTTTGGTATTAATTTAAAGATATTTCCAGCTGACTCAATCTTTCCACATTTGAAGTATAGATCCACAAATGAGCTGTTAATAAAAATATCAGGCCGTACTCTGTTGCGTGTTATATGTCCATGAACAAACTTTCTCTCAAATAGTTGTGTTGATCGTGAACAAGCCCTTATTGTACTGCTTAAAATAGTCAAAGATGGTTTGACTCCTTCATTGCACATCTTCCTAAAAAAGTTGAATGCATGAAAAAAAGTCACCTTTGAAACCATATCCTGTAATCATGGAATTCCATGCAACAACAGACTTTTTAAGCATTTGCAAAGACTTCTATAGCCATTTCTAAGTGACCACACTTTCCATGCATATCAACAAGAGCAGAGCTAACAAAAGAATCCAACTGAAACCCACTATTAAACAACTCCTTATGAATTCCCCTCCCTCTGTCCAAATCACAAAGTCTAGCACACGATGAAATAGAAGTTGTGATTGTAACCGAATCAAGCTCAAATCCATATCTTCTCATCATGCCAAAGTATCTTAAAGCTTCTTCAAATTTTCTGCTTTGATAACAACAAGAAACCACCGTATCCTAGCATGCCACGTCCTTATCAGGCATTTCATCAAACAGTTGTATAACATACTCAAACGAATTACATTTAGCATACATATCCACAAGAGAACTCCCAATTACAATATCCACCATCAAACCAGTTTTTATCAAACAAGCATGTACCATTTGTCCCAACACAACTCTACAAGGCCCGCCGCAGGCTTTAAGAACACTAGGATAAGTATAACTATCAGGCTTCAGATAAGGATAACACACTAACTTAGCAAAAGTTCTAAGGCTTCTACGTACATGTAATTCTTAGTGTAATCTGCCATAAGGCCATTCCATAAAGATATCTCACAAGGGTTTACGGCATCAAAAACATGCTTGCTTCAGTGACTTGGCATTCACACAAGAAAAAAAAAGAAGAATTGGATGTTATAGACTAACTGAAAGATCGTGGACTTAAACCAATTGGCCCAAACAAATGGTCCATGGTTTAGAATTGAACCAAGATAGAAATGGATTGAAGTAGACGTTGAATAAATTCGAGAAAACTTGAATGATGCCTTCATGCATCTTCCACCCCCTGATTCGAACCATCTTAATTGAACACATTTCTTGAATACCTTGATAAAAACATGAACCGACCCAATTATCTATGGATGAGGCCAGTTACCACAAACCCTTTTATCACATGCCTGTAGAGCCAATGAAATTCATGATGGATCTTATGACTTACTAGTGGATGCATATGGACGGATGCGAGGCGAAAAGCTAGTTGAAGTAATAAATATGAGGGCAAATTTTGAGGTATTACACATCCAAAGCTCATTTTGAAGGAAATTTAATTCTCTACAACTTTGTGTATCACAAGCCAAGCCCAAAAATTCTTCATTTGGAAGGTATGAGCTAAGACATTATAGGTCATTTCAAAAGTCAACAAAAAGTCAACATCTTCCAAAGGGCATAACTTGAAAATGGTAAAGGATATGGACATGAGACCAAAGAGGTTGGTTAGAGGACTCTCTAAGATTTCCAAAATGTCCAAGAAAACCCTCATAGCCTTAAAATTAAGGGATTTGTGTCTTTGCAAAGTTGAGAAATTTTTGGGAGGTTTATGGAGCAAATGGGACCTTAGAACCAAAATTCTCCAAATGGGCTTGCAATATTATGATCCAATCCATACAAGGACCTCTAGCACGACCCAAAGCAACCAAATTCTGATTTTTTTATTATTTATTTATTATTTATTTTGATTTTATCCATTAAAAGTCAAATTAAATCTAAATAAAATATAAAAATCAATATTTGGACATGATTCTTCTTCTAGAAATTCTTAAAAATCAATTAAAGATGATTGGAATCATGTAAAATCAGATTGACCCAATTTAGAAAGGTTTTATAAGATATTTTCAATATTTGAAAGAAGTGAATCTTCATGATCAAGTAATCTCCACAAAGCCCATAAATCCATAAACTTTTGACCTAATTCAACTCCATACATATACACAAACTGATCACAAGTACAAGGACACGAATTGGCAGCCTCCAATACAAGAACCAAACTTCAAAAAATTCAAAGAAAAACACCAATTTGGATTTTGATTTGCAAAAGGTATTAAAGAGTTTTGAAGGTTGGGACATGATCCCTAGGGTTCCCTGATGCTATTTCAATCCTTATTTGCATCCAAATCATGCTGAACTATGCATACCGATTATATCTTGTTCATATTTTTGAAATTTTTGATTCCTCTTATTTATGTTTCATAAACTTTTTTTGTGTATCTAACTTTGTTTGTTATCATGTGAGGATGGATTCTAGGCAAATATCTTGGAGATTCATTGACTAATATGAATTCGGCCATGTTAGGGTTTCAAGCTTTGAATTAGGGTTTCTTGATTCGGCTAATATAAATACATTTTAATAACATAAATAAGTTAAGTGAACTGTATTGATCATGTTGGCATGATCAATTTGGCAAAATTGTATCTATATAAGATGTTACGAATTTTGTAGGTTTTGGTACGCAGGTAAATTCGCAGGAGATTTCACAACAAAATTCGCAGGAAAACCTGCGAAATTCCAAGGAAGAAGATGATCTGAATGGCGCAAATTTTAAATTCAAATTTTACACTTTTTTTATTATTTATTTGTTTCATATATATATCACAACGTGTTGATGGTTCAGTTGGTAAGAGCATTGGTGATGGGAGGCGCATGACCTGGGTTCGATTCCCTCCAGGCCATTTTGTTTTGCTGCATTTTATTTAATTTATTCCAGGTTATAACAAAAGGAATGCTACTCACATCATAAACACCAAGACACGCTTGGCCTGGTGGTAATGGTTGTTGGACTGAGAGATTGAAGCCTAGGGCCTGGGTTCGAATCCCAACCCCAGGTATGTTTTTTTCTTCAATTTCTTTATGTTTTCTTTTTATATTTATTTAAGTTTAATTAATTTCTTAAAAACAATTTCTATAATAAAATGTTTATATTATTTTCTTATACAAAAACCTATATTTTAAAAATTCATAATTTATTTTCTCAAAAATCAAATTGTTTATAATTATTTTTTATATATTTATATTTATTATTATTATTATATAGATTTTGTAAATAAATTAATTATATTTAAATTAATAATTAAAAACCCTAATTTTCATAACCATGACCATAACGCTAATTTTTATAACCCTAACCCTTGTTTTTCTTAACTTCAAAATTTAACCTAATATTTTTATAAATTATAATTAATCATTAATCATTTGTTAAATATGTGAATAATTTAGTATTTATTTATTATTATTAAAACCTATTTTCTTAATTAAACCTAAAAAAATATTTTCTAAGGGTTACCTCTCATGTTGCCTATTTCAAAAGGTCAAGTAAGGTGTCTTAAGCAAAGTCCCTTCACAAATATCATCAAGTCCCTTCATTCTATAAGATCAAGTCCCTTCAAGGTTGCCTACGATAAATGATCTTGTTCCTTCAAATAAAAGATGATAAGTCCCTACGAATTGCTAAAGACACCTTGCAGTTGCCTATATTCAGATGTCCCTACACATGTCCCTTATCACATCCAAGGTAATGACTACCTATTCCTTAATAATAGGGATAGTCTTACCATTGAAAGAACATACGAGAACAGTAAAGACTTAATATAGGGTAGGTTCCTCTTAATTACTTGCTCACACCTTTCAAAATGCTCTTCACACCACACTTTTCAAACAAATTTTCAAAAAACAAGTCTTTGTATACATCCATACAAGGATCATTACAAGGTATTTAGAAAGTTTCTAATCACACACTACGCCTTTCTCAAAACAATTCAAAGTGAGCTAAGTAACTAAGAGCCCATGGATAACCATGGATATAAAGGGTGCTAACACCTTCCCTTTATATAACCTACTCCCCGAACTCAAAATATTTCAAGGTCTTTCCTGTTCTTTTATGTCCTTTCCTTTTGGATAAAATAAAAGTCGGTGGCGACTCTTGTTATCCGCAACATTTATAGAAAGTCAGTTCTCCCACCGTGTTATAGAACTGGCGACTCTGCTGGGGAAGATAAAAGAGGGGTACCCTTAGGAATTAGATCACTTTAAATTGTTTGTTTTGTTTGCTTTATATTACTTGTTGGGCTTTATGTGTGAAAGATCCTAACCCGGATCTAGTGTACCTTAGGTAAATGGCAATAGACCAAGGAAACTGTACAGCGTATACCGATATGGTTGATCTGGTGGCCATAGTTAGTGTGACTTCTTGGTTGGTGCTTATGTTACTTAAGCAAGTTGAGGATAATATGAGGCTGCCATATGTTGTCAATACACTAACTGAATTTTAGAACCCTAGTCATCCCATCTTGGCCTTTAGAAAAGTAGTGAGATAACCGGCTTTGCTGAAGACTGAAGTTGGTTGATACTCGATACTACACTCATTGAGATCCTAAACTTGGAGGGTTTTGGTTGGCAAGTAAGTTGCCTACTGAACAAACCACCCATGTGAAGGATCAATAATATTGAGATCCCTTAGAACCTGGTTACTTTATAGGACAGGATGAACCATCTAAACTTCAGGGGAGGGTACTTACCTTTAAACCTCATGCAAGCCTTCAAACCTAGGGCTATTGTGTGACTTCTTTGTGCGTGCCACATGTTTGTGATTGAGCATAACATCATAGCATCATCATGCATCATAAGCATAACATTTTCACTAACCATTTCAAGGACCAAAGGATTTATCTTTGTTCTTTGTTGCAGGTCATGGCTTCTACTCGTCAGAATACTATCCGGATCAACTTTGTAGGGATACCTCCTAAGCTTAAGGAATTAGTCTCTCAAGTTTCTGAAAACTCCCAATTCATCAAGAAGCATGGTCACCTACTGGATCTAGTCACTTCAGGGTTCAATGAAGACATGGTGAGTGTCCTATTTCAGTTCTTTGATCCTAAACATCATTGTTTCACATTCCCCGACTATCAGCTGGTTCCTACAATGGAAGAGTTCTCTAAGCTTCTGGGTATACCTATCCTTGATCAGAGACCCTTCACAGGCCTAGAGAAAGAGCCTAAACCTGAAGTCATTGCAGCAGCCTTACATTTGAAGAAATCTGACATTGTCCTAGAAACAAGAAGTGGAGTTAAGGGTATTCTTGCTAAGGTATTGATGGAGAAAGCTCAAGTGTTCCTGAAGGCTATGAGTTATGACGCTTTTGAGGAGATCTTAGCCCTATTAATCTATGGCTTAGTGTTATTCCCCAATCCAGACCAGTTCATAGACGTATATGCTATCAACATATTTCTGACTCACAACCCAATGCCTACATTACTTGGAGACATCTTACATTCTCTCCATACTCGTACTACGAAGGCACGAGGAACTCTGATGTGTTACATACCTTTACTATCTAAGTGGTTTATTTCTCACCTTCCTTGATCAGTGATGAAGAATGAACAAGGGTTGAGGTGGTCTAAGAGAATTATGTCACTTTCACATTCAGATATTATTTGGTGTTCTAGATCTATGGAGAATATTACTATCATTGACTGCTGTGGGGAGTTCCCTAATGTGCCACTCCTTGGCATAAGAGGGGGCATTACTTACAACCCTTCTTTAGCTCTACGTCAGTTTGGTTATGCTCGGAGTGATGGTCCTCATGACATGCTTATTCAGGGTATTATGTTCGACTACGACAATGATCTGCAAGGTTACCGTCAAAGGTTCATACGAGCTTGGGGAAAAGTGAACAAAGTTGGCAGCAATACTCTGGAACCAAAGTACAATATTCCTATGGAACCTTATCTCAGATGGGTACGAGCACGTGCTCAAACTCTTATGATGCCATATCCTGCCATCCCTCCAGTTACCATGGAGCATGTTGCTGAAGGAGATAGTCATTATATCATCCTTCATCCAGACATGCCCACTAACATGGAAGAGTTGCAGAGGTCCTGGATTCAGCTGAAGGAGAAAAAGGGATACTTTTGAGACTCAATTCAAAGCTAGTCAAGAAAGAATCCTGGAGCTGACAAGACAACTTCACGAAGAGCGGAATCTCAACACATACCTCCATACAAAGAGGAAACGTCCATGGGAGACTTAAAACCCCATCTTTATATTTATTTCACTTCATTGTAAGCTCAAGGGGCAAACAAGTTTATTGATTACTAATAAATGTTTACTTTCTGATTGTTTAAACAAATTAAAAATCCTGCGGTCCTTGAAAACATTTCATATGCATTTACATACCATGTCATTGCATCACATGTTTCTTATGAACAAGTATCTTATCTTCTCGCTGTTTATTTCAGCAGAAATGGCTCTTGAACAGACTGTCAAAGATCTCCAGGCTCAGAATACACAATTCCAAGAGTTGATTCTGAACTTTTCTAAAGGGCAAGATGAGCTGAAGACACTGCTGGCTAAGAAGAAGAAGAAGTCTAGAAAATCAGGAGGCCTTATCAATCTGGGAAGAAGATTCAGAGGTCCTATCAAGACAAAGGAACAGATTGAGGATTCTGAGTCTGAGAATTCTGAGAAAGAGGGAGGTAGTCTCCACGATACCGTGGGAAATTCTGATTCTGAGGCAAATTATTATCATGATCCTGCTAGTGAGGAGAAGTACAAGATGTTGGTAGACAGAATGAATGCCATGGAATTGCAAAAATCTTATGGGCTTGATTTTGAAGATCCGAGTTTAGTTTCTGGAGTGGTTATACCTATTGGCTTCAAGGTTCCTGTTTTTGTGGTATATGATGGTGTCTCATGTCCTAAGTTGCATCTGAGATCCTATGTCCGGAGGATTCAACCACATACTGCTGATAAGAAATTGTGGATTCATTTATTCCAAGAGAGCTTGTTTGGAGCTCAATTGGAATGGTACTATCAACTGGAAAGTGTCAATATTCGTGATTGGAATGATCTTGCTGAGGCCTTCTATAGGCAATACCAGTATAATGCTGATTTAGCACCTACTCGCATGCAACTCCAAAGCATGTCTATGGGTGCTAAGAAGAGTTTCAAAGAGTATGCCCAGAAATGGAGAGACCTGGCTGGTAGAGTTCAACCTCCTCTGACTGACAGGGAGCTGGTGGATATGTTTATGAGTACGCTGAATGGTCCTTTCTATAGTCACCTCATTGGAAGTTCATCATCTGGTTTCACCGAGCTGATAATGACTGGAGAACGTGTGGAAAGTGGTATAAGAAGTGGTAAGATACATGTGGGTGCCTCTTCATCGAACACTGCTAAGAAGCCCCCTAGTGGAAAGAAGGAGTCTAATGTTGTGTATGGTTAACATAGTCGTAACAGGAGTCACCAATCTGTGGGAGCAGTTCATATTTCCAATCCTACTCCTGCAACACCAGAGCCACAACAAAACAATCAACATAAGCCTAGAAGACAGTTCACCAAGATCAACATGTCACTGGCCCAAGCCTTGCAACATATGTTAAAAGGGGAACTCATTACTTTGAGGGATCCTCCTCAGAATCCTAATACTTCCTCTCCTCGATACAATCCTAATGCAAGATGTGCATATCATTCTAATAGTCCGGGACATGACACCAACAACTGTTGGGTGTTGAAAAACAAGATTCAAGACATGATTGAAGCTGGAGAAATTGAATTTGACCCTCCTGGGACCCCAAATGTGATCATTGCTCCTATGCCCAATCATGAGAAGACTGTTAATGCTATTGATGAGCTTTCCTATGCTTCCTCAGTAGAAGTTGGTGCACGATGGTTTCTTTCCAGGTTGCAATGAAGATTGTTTCTATTGTGCTTACAAACCTGATAGCTGCTGGAGGTTAAAAGATGGTATTCAATGCCTCATGGACAATTACACTATATTGTTTGAGAGGACACCTTCTGTTGAAATTATGTGTGAACATCTGACTCAAAGTACAAAGCTTGAAGATATAGCTATGGTTGATAAAGTTCCAGTGAAGATTACCTCCAAAGGCCCTATCAGGATAACCTCTAAGGGTCCTGTCAGGATTACTGCTGAAGGCCTTGTGAAGACTGTTGCTGAAGCTAGAATGGTTCCTATGATCATTACTACTCCTGGTCCCGTTCCTTATACTTCTGATAAAGCTATACCCTGGAATTATGGTTCTGATGTTTACATCCATGGTGTTAAGCAAGAACCTCTGGCTGATGCACCTGTTACTGATGTTAATCTTGATGTGGATAATATTGCCGGATCTAGTAAGATCACCAGAAGTGGAAGAATGTTCTCTCCTCAGGCTACCTCTAAAAGTGCAGTTACTCCAACTACTACTTCCATTTCTGGGCCAAGTACTGATGCTAGGGGCAAAGGTCCTGTGATTGAACCTGTGCAAGCTGAGGCACCGACTGCTGAAAATCTTTCTAAACAGATGGAAGAAGTACTGAAGATCATTCGCAAGAGTGATTATGATATTGTTGACCAGTTGGGGCATACTCCCTCCAAAATTTCCATGTTATCTTTGCTGCTGTGTTCTGAGGCTCATGCTAAAGCCTTAATCAAGTTCCTGAAGACTGCTCATGTGCCAAATGAGATTTCTGTGGATCAATTTGAGAATTGTGTTGCACATCTGACTTGTGATAATGGTCTGGGTTTTTCTGATGCTGATTTGACTCCTGCCAAGAGAAACCATAAAAGAGCTCTTCATATTTTCATTGAATGTAAAGGCATTACCTTGTCTCATGTACTGGTGGACAATGGTTCTTCATTAAATGTGCTCCTTAAAGAGGTTTTGGACAAGCTCAGTCCTGAAGATGTTGTGTTAAGACCAAGTGATGTAGTGGTGAGGGACTTTGATGGCTCAAGAAGAGTGGTACATGGAGAAGTATACCTCCCGATCAAAGTAGGCTCTCAAGTCTTCAACTCTACTTTCTATGTGATAGATATTCGTCCTACGTATTCTTGTTTGCTTGGGTGCCCCTGGATCCATGGGGCAGGTGCTGTGACTTCCACCTTGCATCAGAAGTTGAAATATCCGGTGAAAAACAAAATTGTCACTGTCTATGGTGAAGAAGAGTACATGGTGAGCCATGTGGATACTTTCAAATATGTAGAAATGGAGGGTGAAATGGTTGAAACTCCCTGTCAAACATTTGAAGTTGTTCCTTGCTCTGATCCCGTTCCTCAGTCTGTTCCTGCTTCTAAAAGAGTTCCTATGGTTACTAACATACCTCCTGCAATGGCCTCCCTCAAAGATTCTAAGGCTGTGGTTGCAAAAGGTGGTTCTGCTATTTGGGGTCAGCTTCCCAACATCCCTTACAAGTCTGACAAGTTTGGTTTGAGTTTCACTGCAGAATCTCAGAGGACTGTTCGTCGTGCTTGTGCTATTCGTATCACTAATCAAGGGGTCATAGGAGATCAAATCAATGTTGTGGGTGACTGTAATGAAGACTATAACCTGGATGATTGGATCTTATCTACCATGGGTGATGGGCTCAACAATTGGAAGACTGAAGACGTTATTCCTATCTCCTTTAGTCAGGAGTAAATACTATTACTGTGTATTTATTTTAAGTTTGTAATTTCGAACAATTAAACTTTCAAGCCTTGTGTCTTACCCGGGGCACAATGGTATGCTTGTTTTGGGATGTCATTTCATTTGCATACTTCATTCAATAAAAATCAATGGACGTTTCGTTTTCGTAAATATTGTGCTCCTTGTCTTTCTTTTATTATTATTTTTGTTTTATCAGCTATGTGTTCTTACACACACCCACATCACTAAAATGCAGATCTTCATCCACTCTGGATCCTGTTGATAACAGTTCCACTATTGCCAATTATAATTTCGAGAATCCGATCTATCAAGCTGAAGATGGAAAAGAGGAAGATTGTGAAGTACTTGTAGAGCTTGCTAGGTTGTTACAACAAGAAGAGAAAGCTATACAGCCACATGAAGAGCCAATCGAAGTTGTGAATCTGGGAACTGAAGAAAGCAGGAAAGAGGTCAAGATAGGAGCTGAGTTAGAGGATGATGTTAAGAGCAGACTAATTCAGTTGTTACATAACTATATGGAAATCTTTGCTTGGTCTTATGAAGATATGCCAGGGTTGAATACAAACATTGTGGTTCACCGTTTACCGGTAAAAGAAGATCGTCGTCCGAAGAAGCAGAAGGTTCGTCGCATGCATCCTGAAATGTCAGAAAAGATTAAAGCAGAGGTGATGAAACAGTTTGATGCAGGGTTCTTAGCTATGACTTCTTATCCTCAATGGGTTACAAATGTGGTACCAGCACCTAAGAAAGATGGTAAGGTACGCATGTGTGTAGATTACAGGGATTTGAACAAGGCCAGTCCTAAAGATGACTTTCCACTTCCTCATATTGATGTTCTGGTAGACAACACTACTCAGCACAAGGTATTCTCTTTCCTGGATGGTTTCTATGGTTACAATCAGATCAAGATGGCCCCTGAAGATATGGAGAAGACTACATTTGTTACACAGTGGGGCACTTTTTGTTATAAGGTGATGCCATTTGGTTTGAAGAACACCGGGACAACATATCAGCGTGCTATGGTGGGTTTGTTTCACGATATGATTCATCATGAGATAGAGGTGTATGTGGATGATATGATAGCTAGGTCCCAGAATGAAGAACAACACCTTGATCATCTGCATAAGCTGTTTGAAAGATTGAAGAAATACAAGCTAAGATTGAATCCAAACAAGTGTATTTTTGGAGTTAGGTCTGGTAAACTCCTGGGTTTCATTATCAGTGGAAAAGGTATTGAAGTGGATCCTACAAAAGTGAAAGCTATACAAGAGATGCCATCTCCCCGTACTGAAAAGGAGGTTAGAGGTTTCTTGGGACGACTGAATTACATTGCAAGGTTTATATCCCAGCTAACTGCTACCTGTGAGCCAATCTTCAAGTTGTTGAAGAAAGATCAGGTAATGGAATGGAATGACGAGTGCCAGACAACCTTTGATGAAATCAAGAGATATCTCCTAGAACCTCCAATCTTGATGCCACCAGTTCATGGAAGACCCTTGATCATATACTTAACAGTGTTAGACAATTCAATGGGGTGTGTGTTGGGGAAACATGACGAGTCTGGTCGAAAAGAGCAAGCAATATACTACCTTAGCAAAAAGTTTACCGACTATGAAACAAGAAACTCACTGCTCGAGAAAACTTGCTGCGCTTTGGCATGGGCTGCTCTCCGACTAAGACAGTATATGTTGACTCATACTACCTTATTTATTTCAAAGATGGATCCAATCAAGTACATATTCGAGAAACATGCTCTCTACGGACGCATAGCGAGATGGCAAATGATCTTAACAAAATATGACATACAGTACACTACTCAGAAGGTCATTAAGGGTAGTGTGGTAGCTGATCATTTAGCTCATCAGGCAGTGGATGATTATCAGTCAATGAATTTTGAGTTCCCGGATGAAGATATTATGATTGTTACTAAAGAACCTGGACAATATGACGGACCTGAACAAGGATCCCGATGGACTATGGTTTTTGAAGGAGCTTCTAATGCGTTTGGTAATGGTGTTGGTGTTGTGATCATTTCCCCTAAAGGTTGTCATACCCCAATTACTGCAAGACTTTGTTTCTATTATACCAATAACATGGCTGAATATGAGGCATGTATCATGGGTATCAAAGCTGCCATTGAGATGAAGATTCAGTTCCTGGATGTATATGGAGATTCAGCCTTGGTAGTTAGTCAAATTAAAGGAGATTGGGATTCCAAGCATGAAAATCTCATTCCTTACAGAGAGCATGTGTTGTCCTTGATCCCATATTTTGAAAAGATTACCTTTGGACATATTCCCCGAGGAGAGAATCAATTGGCAGATGCACTAGCCACCATGACATCTATGTTTGAGATTAGCTGGGATGATGAAGCTCCCAAGATCACTATTGATAGATTTGAAAAGCCTGCATACTGCAATGAGATTGACACTGAAGGAGGAGAGGAAAAGCCTTGGTTCTATAAAGTGAAAAGATATCTTGAAACTCAGGAGTTCCCTGAAGGGGCATCTGTCAAAGATAAGAAGTTTCTGAGGAGGTTTTCTGCTAAGTTCTTCTTGAGTAATGGAACTTTGTACAAGCGTAATCATGATTCAACTTTGCTTTGGTGTGTGGATAAGAACGAAGCAACAGAGATTATGGAAGACATACATGATGGGATCTTTGGCACTCACTCTAGTGGTCATACCATGGCAAAGAAGATATTGAGAGCAGGTTACTATTGGTCTACCATGGAAGTTGACTGCTATCAACATTCCAAAATATGTCACAAGTGTCAGATTTATGCTGATAAGGTGCATATACCTCCAGCTCCGTTAAATGTGTTGATTGCTCCTTGGCCTTTTGCCATGTGGGGCATTGATATGATTGGTGAGATCAAGCCTACTGCTTCTAATGGGCATCGTTTCATCCTAGTGGCCATTTATTACTTTACAAAGTGGGTGGGGGCAGCCTCATTTGCATCTGTTACTAAGAATGTTGTTGCTCGATTCATTAAGAATAATCTCATATGTAGGTATGGCATCCCTGAAAGGATTATCACAGATAATGACTCTAATCTGAATAACACCATGATTACTGATCTTTGCATGCAGTTCAAGATTAAGCATCACAACTCTTCTCTGTATCGTCCAAAGATGAATGGGACAGTAGAAGCTGCTAATAAGAACATTAAGAAGATTCTACAGAAGATGACTGTTACTTATAAGGATTGGCATGAGATGTTACCATTTGCTCTTCATGGTTATCGTACTACAATACGTACTTCAATAGGGGAAACCCTATTCTCCTTAGTATATGGTATGGAAGCAGTTCTACGCATTGAAGTTCAGATCCCCTCCTTAAGAATCATGAAGGATGCAGGCTTGGAGGAAGATGAGTGGATTCAAACTCGACTTGACCAGATAAATTTGATTGGTGAGAAAAGATTGGAAGCTGTGTGTCACGGTCAGATGTACCAGAAGCGGATGATCAAAGCTTTTAATAAGAAGGTTAAGCAAAAGGTATATCAGGCTGGTGACTTGGTAATCAAGCGTATCATATTACAACAGGGTGATCCTAGGGTCAAATGGACTCCTACATATGAAGGACCATTTGTAGTCAAGAGAGTATTCTCAGGAGGTGCCATGATGCTTACTACTATGGATGGTGAAGACTTCCCACAACCTGTAAACGCAGACATAGTTAAAAAATACTACGCATAAAAAGAGACCCGCTAGGTTGACTGGCCTAGGCAAAAATAAGGGCATCCCTGCGAACCAAAAGGGTTCGGGCAAAAATTAGGGATATATATATATATATATATATATATATATATATATATAAATGTACACCCGGCAAGTCGAAAACCTGAAAGGGCGGCTTGGGCAAAAAAGGGTATCCCGGTGGATTGAAAACCTGAAAAGGTAATCCAGGCAAAAGTTAGGGATTAAAGCGTATGACCATGTCTCGTTTGGATAACTCATGTAACCCCAACCAGTTGTGCTACCTGACTCAAGTTCGAACAGATAAAGCTCAATCCAATCGTTTCCATCTCAACAGCAAAGGATGAGATACTTAAAGATAATGGCAATAGTGGAATTGAAACTCAATAGGATTATTTCTCGCATAGCTGTTTTTCTTTGTTTTTATAAAACTTTTACGACAAATTTCTCTTACTAGGACTTCTGTCTCCTTGTACAAACTTGCCTGTGTATAGACTACTTTCTAAAATAAATAAAATCCCGTCTTTGAATCCAGATTTACTTTTACCCTGTTTACCTAAACGAAAACATCCATTGGTTATGTTTGAATGTATGTATGCTTTTGAATATGATTGATGTTTACCAGAAATGCATAAAATGCAGTAATAGTATTTACTAAGGACGAACGGAGATAGGAATTCAACGAAGCTTTGCCGGTTCATCCCCACAGAGTAATCTTTTCAGATACTCCAAGTAACATTTCCCCTCGGATTTATGTCCATCTCCTTTATCCTCAGTCAGGATACTTAGGAACTTATTCCTTTAATAAGAAGTACGACGAACAAAAACGGGAGGTTATAAATACCATACTATCAAACAAGACAGGAACGAAGTCCTCATATTCCTCAGCAGCGAACCGGGATTTAATTTCCCTAGCCAGCAGTTATTATACAAAGATACCCAGATACTTCAGGCTACATGATTCATACATACATCATTTACACCATATCACAGCATACGCATCCATAATGCATAAGACATTTACTTAGGTACATCATGCCATACATGCATACATATTGCATAAACTAACCTTTTCTTTTAAGGATATTTGTATGCAGATAAACACTATCAACAACTCAAAACAGTTCAGAGACGATCTATACGAAGATCTAGTACTGATACTTAATTCAGGGATAATCGCTACGAAGATTCATTTCTGATAATCAATGCTCAAGTTGTCCTTGGAAGGGTACATAAATGATCTATACGAAGATCTAGTGCTTAATCCAGGATATTTCCAGAGGAGATAATCGTTACGAAGATTTATTTCCAATGGTCAACTATCTTTGGGATAGTGTGCAAATGATCTATACAAAGATCTAGCACTTAATCCAAGAGAGTCTTTTAGAAGAAGTTCAGGAGTAATCGTCACGAAGATTTAATCCTGATATTCTTTCTATCCTTGGGATGGTATATAAATGGTCTATACGAAGATCTATCATCTAATCTAGGATATTTCCAGAAGAGATAATCGCTACGAAGATTTATTTCTAATGGTCTATTCAACAGTTTGTCTTTGGATGGTACAATCTATACGAAGATTTTGTACTTAGCCCAGGATATTACCAAAAGTAATTCAAAAGAGATCGCCACAAAGATTTGATTCTGATGCTTAAGTTAAAGTATGTTCCTAAAGATGGTTCAGAGCCGATCTATACGAAGATCTAAATACTGGAACCTAATGAAGGATATTCTTTTCCCCATAGATTAATGCAGAGACGATCTATACGAAGATCTAGTGCTGACATTCAACTCAAACCATGTTACAGAAATGATTCAGAGACGACCTATAAAAAGACCTAGTACTGATATCCAGTGACAACATAAAGATACTATCACCTTCTGATATTATGTTTGGCATCTATAAGCCTATCTCCAGTTCCTCTAAGTGGCATCTTTTAAGCCCACTCCAGCATATACAACTAATCAGTAGTGTTACTTTACACGCCGGCGAGTGCAAATTTTTGGGCTTTTGTGTTTAATCCCCTTCAACCTTCCAAGTCATGAATGGCACAGAGGCCAATCTAACTCCTCAGGTTTCAGAAACTTGAACAGGGGCAGTGGCCATTGATTACTTCACCAAATGGGTTAAAGCAGTTTCGTATACAAACGTCACTAGACAAGTGGTAGCCAGATTTCTGAAACGGGATATCATCTGTCGATATGGAGTTCCCGAGCGAATCATTACTGATAATGGTTCCAATTTAAACAACAAAATAATGGTAGAAATTTACCGGGACTTCAAAATCCAACATCACAACTCTTCTCCTTACAGGCCAAACATGAACGACGCTGTTGAGGCCGCTAACAAGAACATCAAGAAGATTGTGCAGAAGATGGTGGTTACCTATAAAGACTGACACGAAATTCTACCATTTGCTTTGCATGGATACCGAACTTCGATCAGAACGTCTACTGGGGCAACGCCTTATCAGCTGGTGTACGATATGGAAGTTGTCCTACCTGTTGAAGTTGAGCTACCCTCCTTACGGGTAATGATGGATGTAAAACTGGATGAAGCAGAATGGGTCCGGTCTCGGTACAATCAATTGAATCTAATCGAAGAGAAAAGGCTAGCTTCCATCTGCCATGGGCAGTTATATCAGAAGCGGATGAAGAAAGCCTTCGATCAAAAAGTCAAACTTCGGGAATACCAAGTGGGAGAGCTTGTGTTGAAAAGACTTCTTCCTCCTCATACAGACCACAGGGGCAAATGGACGCCAAACTACGAGGTCCCATTCATAGTAAAGAAAGTTTTCTCTGGTGGAGCACTGATGCTCACTACTATGGATGGCGAGGATTTCGTATCCCCTATGAATTCAGATGCAGTTAAAAAATACTTCGCATAAAATGACCCACTGGACATAAAAACAGAATGTAAGTCCAGTTAAAAATAGGGCATCCCGGCGAGTCAAAAACAGAATAAAAGACTCGGGCAAAAATAAGGGGAAAATTGAATAAAAATGTACACCCGCTGAGTTGAAAAGCCGCATTGGACAACTCAGGCAAAAATGGGTATCCCGGTGGATTGAAAACCCGAAAGGGCGATCCACGCAAAATTAGGGAATAAGCGAACAACTGCATTCTAAATTCGTTTGTATCACTCACAACATGGCAAGCTCTGAAAGGACAAAGCATCAGTCAGAATCAGCCTTCTTTAGAAAGCAAGATAAGAAGAACGTCAAGGTCACACAAGTCATAGCAAAGGAAGCTCACTGGAACGTCGTCGTCAACATTGCCAACACTTTTATTTTTCTCAATTTACAGCAATCTCCTCCTTCCAGGGGATTCGCTTCTTTGATTGTACTTGCCAATTCAGGGCACCCAAATAAATAAGATCAGAGTTTTCAGTCACACCTTGTTTTGTACATTTTTGTTTCATTTGCAAAATGTCCAATGTTCATAATACAACACTTGCATAAAACATATGAGCCATTTTTAATAAATGCTTGCAGGAAATATGTTACTTTCAGGAAAGTCTAACTCCTATGATGGAATCCGGTTAAGGATACCTCGGGACACTTGTACGTTTTCCTTTGTCTTAACAGGTTACAGGAAATCAAAACAGACAATATTTCGCAACATGGGGCATGTCAAGCATTGAATCCCCAACATGCTACTTCCCAGAAGTTATCTCCTCCCCAAGCAGGACCTCCCTGAGCAGTGCCTGACAACTATTTCACAGCAAGATGGGCAAGGAATTTCCTATTCCCCACCAGGATGCCAGATCCCTCTCATCCTCAGCAGAGTTAATGGAACTGATTCCCCACAGAGTTTCCATTCTCTCCCCAGTAGAGCAATGCCTGAAACCCATCCCCAACGGAGTGACTAAAACTTCCTTCTACCCAGCCGAGTTCTCCCTCTAGATAGATCTATCATTGATCTATTTCCCCAAGCAGAGTACTCCCTCCGGACAGATCTATCAATGCTCTCTTCCCCCAGCTAGTTTATTCCTTCAAACAGATTAGCCAGAGATCTTTATCCCCGCATGATCCGAACTTCAGATCAGTTTCTCTTTTACATAATCATAGAATTCGCATCATATTCACCAAATAAGCGTAGCATTCCGTATAATACGAAGCATTATGGTAAAAATCAAACATTTGCATGATCACAAGCCAGGTTCGAGCCAGTCACCTGCAATTACCATCAATATTTCATCAGCAATGTACAAAATACATCCCCTGCACATAAAAGCCAAAGCGTCCCCTTTGCACTCCCAATTACAGATACCTATGCATACTCTTTTAAAAGTCGTCCATGTCATCCTTCCCCAGTAAGGTCACCAGAGCACCTTCTGCAAACAAATACTTGCTTCATACATGCCCTTTCCGACACTCGTTTGTGTCCTCTTATCTCCCCACAGAAAGCCAAAGCATCTCCTGTGCACTCTCAAAACAGATGCCTGTTTATATTAATACATATTTGACACTCGTCCGTGTCGTCCTTCCCCAGCAAATCAAACACTCGTCTGTGTCTTGCTCATACCTCCCCAACAAATCAGTACTTGTACAAACTTATACAGAAGTCTTTGATACTCGTCCATATCTTATTTATATCACTCCTCGCCAGATTCGACACTCGTCCGTGTTCCTTGTTAACCAGTTGATAATCGTCCGTATCATCATCTTTGAACATGCGTCAGCGTTTGTTTCTACAGATACTCGTCCGTATCATGGTCCTAAGGATGCTCGTCCACATCTTTAATCTATACACATCGTCAAACGCTTATATCCTTTATTCTTGAAAGCGTAAGCACTCGTACGTGTTTACGATTCCCCAGTAAGTCGTCAACAGAACAACTTTCTCCTATCCGACATTCGTCCTATATCGTGATACTTTCGGCAGCCGTCCCCTTCCAGGTGATCGTCCTTCACCTTTGGATGACCGTCCCTCATCCTTTCCCCCCAGCAGAATTTCCATTATTGGAACCTTCTATCCGGAATTCGTCCTATGTCCTGATACTTTTTAGCAGTCGTCCCCTGCTATGTGATCGTCCTTCACCCTTTCTGATGACCGTCCCTCATCATTTGTCTGATGGCCTTCCCCATCATTGATCTTGTTATCCGACATTCATCCTATGTCTTGATAATCTTCGAGAGCAGCCGTACCCTGCTAGGTGATCATCCTTCACCTCTTAATGATCATCCTTCATCATGCTTATCCGATGGCCGTCCCCATCATTGATCTTTTTTCTATCCGACATTCATCCTATGTCGTGATAGTTTTAAGCAGCCGTCCCTTGCTAGGTGATCGTCCTTCACCTTTTGATGATCGTCCCTCATCAATATTTCATTTTTTCTTTAAACCCAATGGTTGTCCCCGTTGTTGTTTACTTTACTATTCAAGCCTAACGGCCATCCCCATCCATGCTTGTTTTAAATCCCCAGAGAGTTTTATTTCATGGTCGTCCCCATCGTGGTTTCTTTATTTCCCCAGTTTGTCGGCTGTCCCCGTCATTGCTTTGCTTACCACTTTATCCCCATCAGTCGTCCTCTTCTCGATGGTCGTCCTCCATCTCCTTCATTTGATAATCATACTATACTAACTTTTACAATTTATATCCCTTTTCTTCTTATATCCGGAGAGTGCAAATTTCGGACTGTCTTTGGTATTCAACCACAAGTTATCTTGTTTGTCTGATAAGCCAGGCGCTTACATCCTGCACAACTAACTCATGCTTGAATAGGGGCAGCTGTAAACACCCCAAATTTTCCCTCAATTTTTATCACACCATGGCTTGTGATCTTTCATTTTTGTTTTAGCATAAGCATACTATCTCATATTACATGTTTGCTTCACTGCATAGTTCAAGTTCATCTGCATCTAGGGTTTGTGATCTGAGCAATCCAAGAGTTCATCTGAGCCATCCCAAAGGTCTTAAATATTTCCAAGAGGGTACATGTGTGTTCTATGATCATATTATGCTCCCCAAAGTTCATGAAAGTAAAGGGATCACAAGAATTGGCAAAGGCATGGAAGCAGAGCTTGGGTTTTCACTGCACAGATGACCAAAATTAGGGTTTTGGTTTCAGAGGCCTTAACTCCAAAATTTTGGGTCATTCTTGTTTCTAATGGTCTTAATATGTTATAAGGATCATGTGTACCAAGTTTGATGAAGAAATTCATTGTAGAAGTTATCTGTTCACTGGTTAACTTCCTGAACAAGCTAAGTCAAAATCAGGGCATCTGAGGCCCCCAACAATGGAACCAAAGGGTCATTTTCATCAAATTGAAGTTCAATAATCTTTATTTGATTTTAGAAGTGGTTGGAAGTTCACAAGATTGAAGAATTTTGAGCCAATTGCAAACTTGCCATTTTTGGAAATAACTTGAAATGCAAACTTTCCATTTTGGGAAAGATTTTTAACCTCCTCTTTCATGACCAAAAATGCTTCAAATGAAAAATCATTGGGCATGAAAGTTGTAGATTAGGTCTTTCCATTTTCAAAAAGTACAAGAACATGTCTTGATTCATCCTAGAACTCAATATATGGCCTTTCAAAGTTGGAAAAAATCACATAATTTCAAGTTACATGTCAAAGAGGGATTTTGCATTTTGGCATGTTCAATCTTCTAAATGACTTCTAATGTGAACAAATATGTTACAACATGTCAAAACAACTTCAAAGGATCAGAATTGGCCCAAAAAATTGAAGCATTTCATGGCTTGAATCACAAGAAACATCAAAGAGGGAAATTTGCATAAACCATGAGAACTCTTCATCCAAGCCTTCCAGCTCATCAAATTTAATCCCATGGTCCTCCATGAATCAAGATGAGGCAGGACAAGCCATAGAAACACCTCTGACCCGTGCCATGCTTCAAGTACACATAACCTTGACTTTTTGCAACTTGGCCCATACCAATCAAACTATGCCACACTAACTCTCTGAACCAATCACAATACTTTATGCAAACATCATGGACCTCAAAACATACAACACACAAGCCTGAATTGATACACAACATCAGATTTCACAAAACTTGCAAAAACCTCCCTCTCTTTGAATTTCATAATACAACCATCAAAACTTTAAACTTCTTCCACCAATCAACTCAAAAAACATTCAAGGATCATTTCCCAACCATTACAATGGCCTGAAACACCCTACAACACAAACACGATTTCTGAGTTATCAGAACTGAATCACTCAAACCAGCTCATTTAAACTCCATTCAAGCTTTTCAGAAGCATCAAAGGGATCATTGGAGGCATTTTGGACAAAGGAAGAGGTCAAAAAACTCCAGTTCGCAAAGCTTCAACTCAGGTAGTCACCAAGAACTTTTTTTCCAGAACTCTTGTTTTAAGTTTCTAAATGATTCTACATGCTCTCTAGATCACTCTGATATGTTTTGTTTTGAAAATGATTGAGAAATGAGCATGTATGGTTGTTCTGAAATTTTTGACCTAGAACTTGTTTGCTTCGATTCATCCTTGTTATGCATGATAAATTATTTTTGTTTGTGGATTCATGTTCTATGATGTTAGAGGAATGATTCTGGGTAAGAAATTAGGAGTTTAGATGCTTGTATGAGTTTCTGAAAATTCGTTTTGCCGGAGAAGATGATCGGAGCAAGCTCCGGTCACCTGAAAGTCATTAGGTTTAGTTAATTAGGGTTTAGTCAGGTTTGAATGTGGGCCTTTAGATCTTAGGGTTGGCGCGCGAATGAGTGGTCCAAATTGTGTCATTATTTATAAATCAGTTTAATTAGTTTAATTAGGATTAATTAAATTAATTTCGTAAGATTAAATCCTAGCCATTGAGATACGCGCGCAATCAAGCCTCCCCCCTCCAGTTTGAATCTCATCCCTTGGATCTGCATACTTCTCATTTTAGTTATTTTTATTTCATTTCTTTTGCATAATTAATTTAAAATACCAAAAATCATCACAAAAATATGAAACTTTGCATTCTTACTTTAAATATTTTTATCAACCAAAAAAATTTATTTTATTTTTTGCATTTAAAAAGTATTTTTAAAATATTTAAATGTTATTTTTAATTAATTAAAGTATTTTAATTAATTAAAAATGCACTTAGGTTTCTAAAAATCACCAAAAAAATCATGAACCATTCCAATGAATTTAGAAACATTTTCAAACTCTTCACACAAATTTCTTTTTAGGTTTGATCATAGTTTACCAATTTTCTTTGAATTAAGGGTCTTTGAAATCACAATTTTTAACCCTAGCTTTGAAAAATCATTTATGTCTAACCAAGAAGAGTTTGAACGTGATTATTTTTGAATTGTTTCACATATTGCATGTAGTTTCGAGGATATTTTCCTCATGAATTTATCTTGCATTTTCAATTTGATTTGCATTTTTCCTTTTGAATCACCCAAAAACCCTAGTAAACTTAGAAAAATCATAACTTGCAATAGGATAGGCTTCTGACCTTCTCCTTTGTGGTGTGACCTAGTATGGGATTAGGGTTTGTTTGAGCTTGATTTCAAATTTTTATCATGTTGCATGCTTCTGTTTTGTTCATTTGCATCTCACATGTCCATGTAACCCTAATTTCTCATGTTCATTTGCATTCACTTTGCATATTCACCATCACATGAACTTTACATGACAATTCAAGCATTCACATGTCATCTTAGACATTTTAGGACATGTTAGAGCCTTGCTTGAGCATTTCTTCATCCATTTGCCATGTTTTGCATTCATTTCATTTCATGAACATCCATGTGTTTTCAAACTTCCAAGCATGCTTTCATAACATATCATCCTTGTATGATCATTCATATGCATATTGTATGACATTGCATCATCTCACATGAAATTTTCATAACATAAACACTTATTACTTTGATCATTGCATCTCATTTCACTTCATTTCCTTTTACTTTATACCTTATGCATCCATACTAACTTTTCAGGAACTTTTGGTAAGTTATTTTGGGAGGTGGATTTGCCTTCACCTCTCACTTCTTCTTATCTATTTCATATGCATTTTAACTTGTCTTTGAAGTGAATTTTATTCACTTATGTTCTTTCTCACTTTCTTCCTTTAAGTTACTTATCTTCTTAGGAAGTAAGTAACTTATTCTTCTGCTTCCTCCTCTTTTCATCTGCTTCTTCCATTGGTGGCTTCCTTGAAGATTCTTTTCTCCTAAGCCTATCAAACCATAAGATATCCAAGCATGATAATATTTAGGGTTGTGTTTAGTCCCCTTTAGCTTTTTATCTTTGAGTCTCCTTGAGTCTCTCCTCTCATCTCAATAATCAGAGTCTAAACTCTTAAAGTTTTAGGACTTTGGAATTAGGGTTATGCCTGCATCCTTCTCTTAGGATGAAGTGTATAACTTTAATCCTAAGTGTTAAACCTTTAATTTGTTTAAACCTCTTAATAAAATAACATTAATAATCATTAAGACTTTATCTTGTAACTTGGGCCTTACATTAGGGTTCTAACTCCTCCTTATGGTCAAGAGGGACTAACCCTAGTGTTTAATGGACAAGTCCCCCTCAAGTTGTCTTACAAACTTAAATTCCATTTCTTAATCTCATGCTTTAATTAAAATCCATTTAATAAAGGTTTGTTATATAATGAATTTAGTCCCTAACCATGGATTAAGTTGAGGTATCTTCCTCAGCTTAAGTGTTCTCATCTATTATCCTTTTATTAGGATGGTGTAATGAGTTCACTAATCTGTGATTAGAGATTAAACTCATTACTTAACACTAAACAAAAACCCAAAAACATCTTAATAATCACAAGTAGGTTAATGATCTTAATCCTACATCATCGTGGTAATTAAGTTGAGATGCTTATCTCATACTTAAGTGGGCTCATTATCCATAATCAGGGAGGATATAATGAGTTTACAAGCCCTTGATTTAGGCTCAAGCTCATTAACTTATGCAAAACACAAAAAACAATAACAAAACTGAAAACACAAAAACAAACAATAATCGTCTCCTACGAGATTCTTTTCTCATCACACTCATTCATAAACAAGAACTCGCTTCTTCCGTCTAACGCAAGACAGTTAGCACTCGAGCCAGACGAGTCATACACTTGAGCATAGAAAAGTAAGCAGTTCACAGTCAATCTATTTTCATTCTCTTTGAGTCGAACTACGGTGTTCTGACTTCCTCATTGCACGAGAGGATACGTAGGCATAACTTAACAGTCTGTATTGAAGAGGTTTGAATTCCTGACTGTGGGAGTAAATGTCAAAATGGTTACCGGTCCTGGCGTAACAGGTTTATCCGAAGGAGGCTCGTCTGTCTCAGGTAACACATATTAATGTTGCACCTGGCGTAACAGGTTTGCTCGAAGAAGGCTAGTCTGTCTTAGACCATATATCCACGGATAATATATGAAGAGGATTCGTCTATCCTGATTATGCATGTCTATCCCACAGACTTAAGTGCATCACCGGTCCTGGCATAACAGGTTTTTCCGAAGGAGATTCGTCTGTCTCAAGTTATACATTTTGCAGAGTATGTGAGAGCTCGTATGTCCAGTTCCTGGCGTAACAGGATTGTTCGAAGAAGACTCATCTGTCAAAGTATACTGATTCCAAATAACAGTTTCAACTTGGAAGGAGTTCGTCTGCTTTCTCTCCACTTCAGTCAACAAAGCGTCATTTGGTTGGGTTTATTTCCCAGATTTTGCATTCTTCATCAGAATGCAAATTTCAGGTTTTCTTGGTATTCAACCACAGTTTATCTTGAACGGTTGATAGCTCGTGCTACCGTCCTTTTCAGATTAACAGTTGTTTGAATAGGGGCAGCTGTAACACCCCAAATTTTCCCTCTTATTTTTAAGCATCATATCACATCATATTCATCATGAACATATCATATTCTTGGCATCTTAGCATGGAAAGATGAGGCATAACATTCTCATGACCTAGCATTAGGCATATGATCATCTGTGGAGGGTTTTTGAAGCATCACAAGCTATGACAAGGGTCCCAATGGATTTACTCAAGTTCTATGGAGAGTCTACATTGCATTCACAAGTTCAAGATCATTCACAAAAGCCCAGGAGGTGGGAAGATCATCAGGGAATTCAGGCCAGGGCAAAGCTCCTACACAATGATCCCAAATTAGGGTTTGAGTTTCAAGCATGAAAACCTTGAGACTTTGGCCATTTCATTTGGGAAAAGTATCTTATATGTTAAGAGGATCCTAGGGATGAAATGTGGTGAGAAAATTCCTTGTGGAAGTCAAGTATTTCTTCAGTTGCTTGTAAATGAAGAAATTGGTCAACTGTGCATTCTAAAAGTCAACTGTGAGATTTCAAAGGGTCCAACCATAGTTTTCAAGCCAAGGGATGTTCTTATAACCTTAGAAGAGGTTTGGCAAGATCAAATATCAAGAATCATGAGGTTTTGAGGTGTTTTGCAAAATTGGCATATGGTTGGTCATGGAAATTTCCATTTTTAGTAACTTTTTGCCCTAATTTGCAAGTAAGCATAACTTGGTGAAAAAAGCTTCAAATGGACCACAACCAAACATGAAAGTTGAAGATTAAAGTCAACCATTTTTAAAAAGTACAAGAGCATTTTCATAGCCCTCATGGTTATGGAGAAAAGCCCTTCGAAAATTTCAAGAAATCTAGGGCATGGCATGAATTCTAAGACTTCCACAAGTGCAAAAATTCATGAATTTTATTTTTGAGTGATGTAATGAACCAAATGAGGTCACAAACTTACAAAGCAATGCCAAGAGTCCATTTTGCTCCAAAAATAGTGTCAAATTCGTGCATGAGAAGAAGAATATTTCATGAGGTGCAAAACATGCATGAGCATGAGAAAAGCATGAGCCCCAGATCCAAGGGCCAGGATAATTTCTGTTTTGAATTAAGGGTGAGATATTGATCACACATGTGCAAAGAATGAGAGGGATTCACGATCCAAACACCTCATCACAAGAATTTTGCAAGTTTTTCATTTTCACTCTCACACTCTCATCTCACGTGCTCTTGCTCTCATCCTTTCAGCATTGCATTTTGGATCCATATATAAGAAAGCTAGGGTTTCATTTCAGGCTAGATCCATCACATTTCACCACTTCAAAGTTCTTGCACCAAAAGCAAAAGCCTTCGAATCTCTCTTTTCAGGCTCTCATTCTCCAATCCCATTCCATATTCTTGTTCAGTGAGCTCTAAGGATTATAAATATACCATCAATTCAAGCTGAAAGGAAGGTTTTCATCAAGTGCCATTCAAGTGCAGTTGGTTTCGGGTTTCAAGATCTAGGGAGTTTCAGCCTCTCTCTTGCATTTATTTTTCAAAGAGAGGATAAAAGGAGTTGATCTGCACCTTTGGAAGCTTTCTTCTGGCTTGTTTCAAGATCTTCAATCTCAGGTATGCTCTGAAACTTTTGGATCTGGAAATGTAATTTTATGTGTGCTTCTTGATCTTTGTGGTATGCTGATTGCACTGAGCCTTTTTGTTTTCAAAATGCTTGACTATTGAATGAGATATGGTGAATTTTAGTTTGATGTATGATTTGGTTATTGTTCGATCCGTTTGATCCATTGGTTCATTGTGAAATATAAGTGCATATTTGAAATCAGCTTGGTTGAATTAGTGGATCTGGAAGGTTTCATCCATTTTTGTGGAGTTTTGTTCATAGTGATGATTTTTCTGGTGCCGGAGCTAGGGCTCCGGTCACCGGATTCTGGGCTTGTTTGAGGGAAGAAGATGAAGCAGGGCCGTTGGATGATTGATCTGGATGGTTGTGAATCTGCCAACACATTAATTATACACCCTCTCCCTCACGTGTTTTTTTTTTGTTTTAAAATTATTCTGAATTAAACAATTTTTGTTTCACCTCACCGTAGCTATCATGTTCTCTCACTGCCAACCAATTAATGTGCTGACTGGGTTTAATGAGCTGACCTATCTCAAGCGTCCATTTGATCCTATGGTCCTTGTATTTTCCTGATTAATTGAATATACATGATAATTAATATGAGCTGCGCTGACTTTGAATGGGCCTGGATTGCTATTCCCACCCCCATGCGTATAAGCCCAATGAAATTGAACTGGAAACCCTTGCTGATTGCACCCCTTTGCTCTTCTCATTTTTTTTATTTCTTTTTATTTCCATTTTATTTTCAGTTTGGTTTTTAATTTTTAAAATTAGTTTTAGGTCTCCAAAAATTATAAAAAAATTCTTGAATGTTATTTTTAGTTTTCTTTAATTTTTGACATTTTTATTTTCCATTTATTTTTATTTGACACATGGAAATTAATTGTTTCTTTTAATTAATTCATTTTTATTTCATTTTGAAGCATGCTGACTTGTCCATTTTCTATCTTGATCATTATTTTGAGTTTTTGGTTGGTTCTTTTTGCTTTGGATTCATGATAGGATGTAGTTTATTGGTGATTTTTGTTCTGATTTTTATAATCTTGATTAATTGATTATGGTCCTTAACTTGTGAGTGAAGCCATTTAACCATAATCCATGTTTGACCTCTCATTTGACTTATTTAGCTTCTGAATTTCTTTCCCTCCTTTTGGCATGTTGTTATGTTATGATTTAAGATCACTTGTGCAAGGTTGTAGAATTTTTGGGTACATACTTGAATTAATTTGAATTTTGGTTCTTCACTTGTCCCTTTTTTTTGCTTCCTTTTGATCATAAGTTCATCCCTTAGCCTAGAAGGGCACTTGTGCCAACTTCTTCAACTTGTTTAGAGCCTTATTAGGATGTGGAGACCTCTCTGATCTTGAGTTTTAGGTTGTGCCTTGAGGAGTTTTGTATTTGTTAGCTTTTGGAGTTCATTCCCTTTTATGTATATCCACCTCACTTCCTTTGCATCTCTCTTCTTATAATGTAATCACTTGACCATATGCATATCTTCTCTTCATCTCTCATGCTTCTTAGGCACTTTTCTAACATGATTAGGTTCTGGTCTTGTACCTTGGTTTTGTGTTTTGTTCATTTTTCCTTGCATCTTCTCATGATTGTTTTGTTTTGCCATAAGTGATTCATGTTGCCTCATGTTGATTTGTGTGTTTCTTTTTGCATTCTTGTGACTTGTATTGGCATTGGACATTTATGTGAATGACTTCACTTCTGGTTGTATGGTGTTGGTATGGCATTATGTTCATTTTGTATTGCCTTTATACTTGTGTTACTAACCATTTCAGGGGCTTTGGTAAGTGAGAGGTGTGGATGTGTTTCCCACATCTCCAAATCTTATCTCTTTTCTTCTTCTTATTATTTGTTCTAACCTTGTGATTGTTGGGCTTAGGCCTTACTTCCCCCTTCTTCTCTTCTTCTTTCTTTCTTCTTTAGGATAGTAAACCTCACTAACCTAGGATTTCCCATGCATGACAACACTTAGGATTCATTAGTCCCCCATTAGACTTTTGCCTTTGTGATCCTCTTGGTTCTTTTCCCTTATCATCTCAAAACTCTAAAGAAGGCACTTAATAGCCTTATCCCATGAGACACTTGTAGTCTTCCTATATCATGTAAGCGAAATCTGGTAATATGTGTGCGTGTTTGCAAAGGCAATCTGAAAAAATTGAGGGGGAATCATAATTTTTTTTAAAGGGTAAACCAAAACACGTATGTAATATTAGGGGATAAACACTATTTAACTCTAAAAACAATAATAATAATTTATAAATAAAACAATCGTATTTCAACTGATATCAACAAAAAAATCAAATAAATTTTTCCATTTCAATTAATAAAAATTAAAATAATTAATTAATAAACAACTAAATTAATATAGCCACTAAACCGAAAACTATCTTGTAATAAAAAAAACTATCTTGTAATTAAAAAAACTGTTGACTAGTTTTTAGGCAAAACAACATTTTCTTTAGCATTTTTCTCCATAATGCTAGTACCAGTCTTTTTTCTCTAAACTGATTTGATCTGTCAACCTTTTTTCTCATAAACTTTCTTATTTTTCTCATTCTTCTTTTTATTTTCTACATTTTACTTCTTCTTTCCAGAGTTTTTTTCTTCTTTTTCAAATAACACCTTGTTCTTTTTAGTTGCATTGTTATTATATTTCTTCTTAACAACATGGACAATCTCTTTAATGACCTTCTTGGTGTTTTTTTGGTGTTTTCCTTACAGTAGGAACTTTATGAAGTATGTCATCAACATCATTATTCACATATTAACTAAGTTCCTCAGTCACTTTATTCATATTAAAATTTCAGTTGTATTGTTGTAAATGTTGGGATTCAGGGATCAACAAGGGAACATTTATACTTGACACACATCTTCTGAATCTCTTCACTCAAAACATTTCCAGTCTCATAGTTCTTCATAAATTCTTATCTGAATCAACATAACTAAACAACTCTTCTTGTTCCAACCAAAAATCTCACTTTAATAAACCAACTTATAATTTTACCCCTTTTAATACTTGCAACTCAACTCTATCAGACATTCTTGTCAAACCACGGTCTTACATTTCCATCTACTTTCCACTCGAAAATCGTCTCAAGAAAGCTTCAAGTCTCAAGTCAATTGACTCACCACCAAACAACACTCAATATAACCAGAATTCAACTATGAGTTTCCATATTACTATTTAATCCAAACGCAACTCCATGCTATCATCCTCAAATCCAACTAATATTCTTATATACGAATCTTCATTGACAAATCAAACAATCCTCAAGCACTTGGCTTGACTTCAATCAATTCAATGTACATACTATACCAGTCGACATGACACATCTATCCATCAATTATGATTTCGTCTACTATCAACAATAGATTAAGGGTGATCAGTTACTCAATTTGTCAATAGACAGCCGACATACATAACAACGGCTTAAATTATCATTACCCAACACAATGGCGTATTTCAACTTGTGCTCAAGGTCCGTAAGCATAATGCTTCGCCAACTCTCTAAGGCTTACCAACGTCTTCGTAGTCTCCTTAATTCCGACTTCGTCAATTAAACCAAAACGCCCAAAACGTCCAAAACGTCCAATACACGATATCTTATACACGCTCGTAGCACAACACAACTTTAAATATCTTCCTAACATCGGAATTGCTACGACATCGAGTACAATCCAATTCGGTTTGCTCCAATTACAACCCTTATCCAAGTTAAAAAATTTAACAACACTATTCAACATCCGTCTTCCCCTCAACATTACCATCATTAACATCGTCACTTTAACCATCCTCATTCGACAAAATTGCATCTCTATGCATTTTCTGACACCGTCGCATTCTTTCTAATACCAACATTTATCCTTACAAATTTTCAGCAAAAATCACCCAACTTCAAACATAAGTATCTCTTCTAATACAGACCTTCCAAACAAAAAATTATATTCCAAAATGAAGATAATTTTGTGTAGATTCCATAACTTCAAGAATCACTTAAATCTGATTTACGAATAAATAGTTATCATCTTTGCAATGGGACTGGTCAAGAATTCCCGTATGCAGAATTTTCCAAAAATCAACATCAGACCCAACTATTAAAACACACTTATCTCCCTTTTCAAAAACCTCCTTGTCGCTCCCCGGATTTCCATCCTGGTACAAACGCGAAAGTGGCGCGGAAGAGGTAGAGTCGCCAGCCAGGCATTTTTATCCCGAAGAAACGGGAATGGTAATGCTGCATAAACCAGAAGAAAAGAAGAGGAAGGACACTGGTCCTGCGAACCAAAGAGACTGAGTTCGGGAGTCGGTTACGACCTGGGAAGGTATTAGCACCCATATCGTCCGCCGTACCCGACGGGATCCACGCTTGCAAAAGAAACTGTTTCAAAGGGTGAGGGTATGAAAGTTGCTACAAAAGAAAAGGAACTGGAACTGGAAAAAGAACTGAGAAAGAAATGAAAAGGAAAAAATGTTGGGAAAATAAAGATTGTGCTCGAACGGGCCCTACCCCGCTGCCTACGTAACTCATCTGGACAATGAGGATCAGAGTCGCCGTAGTTCCCCTAACTAGGGGTAGTAAAGATTGCTTGTGAATTAAGGCTTGAACTGCCTATGTCAATGCTCAGGTGTTGCTGAATCGGACGACGAGTGCGTAACCGTCTTGCAAAATGACAAGTAGGAGCAAGTTCGCGTACGGAGCAAAGGAGATGAGAAAAGAATTCCCGAAGGAAAGACGCTTATTGTTTGTTTGTATTTTTTATGAAGCTTTTTATGAGTGTGTCACAAGGAAGTGAACTCAAGCTCTTTTCCATGGAATGTGCACTTGTCACTACATTCCAAGATGGAATAATAGAACAAGCACACTCAAGTAAGGAGAAGATCCCCAAAACTTGAACCCAGAGATTAGGGCTTAAGCTCACTAACTCATTAACTTATTAAGTATTTTTGGTATTTACAATGAAGAAGTACTTTTTATGATTTTCTTGGTGAAGATGATATCCTGATCAGACTTGTGCATCACAAGATAAACTTGTACTATCCTAAGATGGAAACACTACAAGTATCTCATGGGATAAGGCTATTGCTCAAGGTATCACCTCAAACATTATTAAGTGTTTTCTTTAGAGTTTTGAGATGAGAAGAGAAAAGAAACCAAAGGATCACAAAGGCAAAAGTCTAATGGGGGACTAAGAATCCTAATTGTTATCATGCATGGATGAGCCTAGGTTAGTGAAGTTTACTATCCTTAAGAAGAAGGAAAGAAGAAAAGAAGAAGAAGAAAGAAGAAGAAGAGAGGAGAAGTAAGGCCTAAGCCCACCTAGAGTTAAGAAGAATAAAATAAGATGAGGAGAAGAAAAAAATGAAGAATAAGAAATAAGATGAATAAGAAAAGGAGTAGAAAATGAAATATGGAGTAAATGCACAGACAGAGTCTACACCAGTAGGACTTCCAGATGCAGCAGCATGCAATAAGCAAAATCGGGCCTCAGTGGTACCTAACGGAGAAGGTCCGTTGCCTCTTCAATACGCGCAAGAGAAATCAAGAAAGCATATCAAGTCCAGAACAGATTTACAATTCAAGCACAATGGTCCATATCGAGACATCAGATAAAGGTCATATATAGGCTTCCAGCATCCAGAATTAAAACCAAGAAACAGTCAATATTTTATCAAAGCCTAAGTGCAATTCGCATCCAGAGATCTCATAAGTCCAGAAAATAATCAGTCACAAGGTCATCACCAAGCTACATCCTCCATCACCAAGCTCAAGCAAAAAGTCTACAAAACATCAAAGACAAACTAAAACCAATATTAAACACAATTCTTTTTAATTAAACTCAAATAAATTGAATACGAGGAGGGGGATCAAACAGACAGATCGGTGCTATTAGAAATAATCAACGGGCTTCAATTCCTAGGCCCAATGTTTTTTTTAGCAGTCTCAGGGGTAAGGTTTGCTGACTGCAAGGCAAATGAGTGTAGCAATCTGGACTAGCCTAAAGCATCCAAGCCCAATTAACAAGACCTGCTTCTATAATGATCAACGAATAACTCATGGATTATTGAGTAAAAGGCAGCGCAAATATTAATAATAAATAAATTAAAAGGAAATTGAACAAATGTTGGTATTGGTCCGCCGCTTATTATGTTTGGATAGCAAAAATTCATTAACCACAACACATCTAAAATGGAAAAAAGAATTGATAAAAATCAAAGTAACAAATAACAACTCAGAAGGAAACGAAAAGAGGGATAACATCAATGAATGTGCCGAGAACCCAATGCTCTTATCCTCATGTGTCAAAGTTCAACTGCGAAATCAACCGTGAGCTGCCATGCTTCTTCGATTCTATCATGGGTTCATGTAGCGCCGCCACCGTGTCGAAAAATCGTGCCATCTTCTCTATTCGGCGACTATTCCTTCGCGTATCTCTCTCGGCTTCCGATTCACCTCCTTCTCTCATATTCGGGTCGGTTTGATTGCAACGTCTTCGTCTCTCTCAGATTCTGTTTTCGACCTACCTCATTATTATTCTTCTCTTCTTCGATTTTTGTGTTTTGTTTGTTGCTGGATCGGAAGTTGTTGGGTGATTCAAACGGGTTGTTGCAGATTCGCAGTTGTAGTTGGTGGTAGTTTATGCAGATTTGGGTTTGTTGTGTTTATTTTTGGTTGTTTGAAGGTGTCTGTTGCGGTAATGGTTCGAAGATGAAGAAGAGTTAGGTTTGCAATTTGGAGGTTGATGATTGTGTGCCGATTTTCAGGTAAAAGAATATTATGGGGGGAAGGTGTTTTTGTGCGAGAGAGAAGAAGGGGTTTGCGTTGTATGAAGGGTGGCCCGAATGAAGAAGGTGGTGTATGGTGTGTTGCTGAAAGTGTCTGAGGGTGAGAAGAGGATTTGGTGACGAAGAAAAGTGTTGTTGATGTTGTTGGTGCTGCGAGAAAATGAAGGGAAGCCCAGGAGTGCTGAACGCGTTATGGATATCAGAGTCGAAACACGTATGCGTGAGAGTCATTCATGATAGTGGCCAATTATTTTTGTATGTCCGTGCTGAGGAATCATGTGATGTATTGTGTGTCTAGGTGTTGAGTGTTGGTTAAAATAAATTGAGGCGCTGCCTCTTTTGAAGAGTGAAAAATGGTTGTCTATTATTGTGAGAGTGATGGAAAAGAGTGAGGAAAACCTTGCAAGAGGTTGTGTATAATGCGTGTTATGGAGTGGGATAGGGCAATTGTACAAATTCGGTGTGTTGGCAGGGAATGCGGTTAGTGTGTAGCTGGCCTAAATTGAGTGTTGAGAGTTGCTGATTTTTGCTTGCCAATTTTTGTGTAGGTGGATAGCAAAAAATGTGTGTGTTTTTGGATTGGTTTGTATACCACAAAAAAGTGAAAAAAAGAAACCAATAATGTGAGTGTGACGGATTTGTTGGTGGAAATTATGTACGGGATTTTTTGTGTGATTTGTGATGAGATAGTTTCTTGTGATGAAATGTGTAAAGGTCATGTGAAGAAAAGGAAGTGAGCCAGCTTGTGGTGAAAAAAAGAAAAAAAAACGTCTGTGAGGTTGTTGTGGAGAGGAAGCCAAAACGTGATATCATCCCTTTTCACCATTTGTTTTTTCTCTTCTTTGCAAATTATGTGTCATTGTATTTTTTTTTATAATAATAATGAATGTTGATTAAAAATGAAATAAAAGGTGGATTTAGATGTGGGATTAAAATAAAAAATAGAAATGGTAAGAATGGTTTATGGATATTGAGAAATAGTTAAATGGACAAAAATATGAAAAAATAAATTATGGGTAATTGGACATTGATTAGAAAATGGTATATGGAAGTGGATAATAAAATGTGGATAATAAGAAATGAAACAAGGTTTAGAAAAAAACGGTAATTTGGATAATGATAGTGAAAATAATTATTTGACTTAAAATGATTTAATTGATTTGAATTGTGAATAATAATGGAAATGGATTTAGGAATTAAAATGGAATGAATAAATCGATATTGGAAAAAAATGGTAAAAGATGGAAATTAATGAAAAGTGGATATTTGTGGGTTATGAATATGAATTTGATTATTATGAATGGTATGGACGATGGGTTTTTAGAAAAGGATTTATTTTTGTACCTCCACTGATATTTTCCAACAACATGGCCACAAAACTTTGATTCTCAATTCAGAACCAACTGACACTTTCCACAAAAATTATTGACTAAGAATAAAACAACCACCACTGAACAATTCACCACGACTGAGAAATAAGCCAATGATAAACAACTTGTACTTGAAGAAATATCCTGATAGTTTGACCAAGACTAGGTCAAACATCTGCCTAAATTGAATCATGAATGAACAACTGCACTTGAACCCCAACCAGAACGTTTTTGAGAAAGAAATTTCCTGAGATGCAGAGAAGACGAAAATATCCTTGTAACTTGAAAAAGAAAAGCCTGATGATGGGCCAAATACACAGTGGATGGTCCTTGCAGGCGTGAAATTCCTGAAGATCACTAATTTAGGGAAATAAAACCTAACTCAGTGACAGGATGATGCCATTGATGGTTGCATAGCCAAGAACTTGAATTCTTCTGATAATCCGCACATAATGTCGTGAAACCCTAATCACTTAGAAAACAATGATCCCATGTCTCAGGAGCCAATGCAAATGGTATGTAACATGCGTATGAATGCAAAACGAAAAGCTGACGAAGACAGAAAAGACAGAGGGCAAATTTAGGGTGTTACAGCTGCCCCTATTCAATCAACTGTTAATCTGAAAAGGGTGAGAGCAACGGCTATTAGACGTTCGAGATAAACAGTGATTGAATACCATAAAGACCCCGAAAATTTGCACTCTGCTAGAGAATGCAGAAATGGGAAATAAACCCAACCAAACAAAGCTTTGGTGACTGAAGGTGGGGAGAAAGTAGACGAGCTCCTCCCGAGTTGAACTGTTACTTTGGATAGGGATACCTTGCAGAAGAGTCTTCTTCAAACAATCCTGTTACGCCAGGAACTGGACATACGAGTCCTTCTCATACATTTTGTAATATATGATCTGAGACAGACGAACCTCCTATGAATATACCTGTTACGCCAGGAACTGGTAACCAATTTGACTTTTAATCCCACAGTCAGGACTTCAAACCTCTTCAATACAGACGAGTATTGGATGATCATCAAGAGAAACACAGATGAGTGCCACAAGTCGATGATACAAACGAATATTAGACGATGATCTGAGAAACACAGACGAGCGCTTCAGGCAATGATACAGACGAGTATCAGCCACTGGTATAGACGAATACCAGAAATTCAAACACAAACGAGCATTTGGAGTAGCAATACAGACGAGTACCAGGGTAATTGTCAAATCAACACATATGGATATAAGCTAACACAGACGAGTGTAAGGGATGATACAGTCGAGTATCCAAATAATGCAGACGAGCTTCAAACAGATAACAAACACAGACGAGTGTTGGGGAAACGCAGACGAGCAATGGAAAATATGAAATATCAAACACAGACGAATGTTGGGAAGTCCAGACGAGCAAGAAAACTCTCAAACACAGACGAGTGTTGGGAAGTGCAGACGAGCAACAACGAATATCAAACACAGACGAGTGCTAGGAAAGTGAAGACGAGCAAAAACAACGTGCCCTGATTGGCAATAAGATTCACAACTCTGCAGGGGAGAATCAGGTCAAGAGTTTTGGACGATGCTTAACTCTGACTGGGGATATGAATAACTGTCTATATCATTACATTGGCCAAAAATAAATTGGCAACCTCTCTGGGGAATATTCCAATGATGGGAGTGAATCCCTAATCCTGAAACTTTGTGGGGAAATATCATCTTCAGATTTGGCTGGGAAAGATGCTTTGTCAAACTCTTGCTGAGGAGGGAATTCTGACAATTTTAAACTCTGTGGAGAAGCAAGGCCTTCAGCTGCCTTTCGGGAATACTTCAATGTGGAAAGGTAACTTCGCTTGGGGATGAGAACAAATCAAATAGCCTTGAAGTTCTTCTGGGGATATCATCTGATCTAACTCAGCTGGGGAAAGTCAACCCTCTGGCTTAGCTGAGAAATAGATTTGGAAATGCTCTACTGAGGAGAGACTTTCTAGAGAATCAAAATAAGCCAAAATATGCCCCAAGTGTAATATGTCGACTGTATTGGACTTTGACTGTGGAGAACAAACAATTCCTCGTGAATAAACCTTGTTGGCTGAAGTAAAATTCTCTGCTCGGGAAAGAAATAAACTTCCAATGCCCTTCTAGGAAAATAAATACCAGACATTTCCTGAGAATTAACACAGTGCTTCAAACTTACGAGCTCAACAGTCGCATACTGATTATCAAGAGTGCACAAGCATTCCTTACTCCTGAAATTGTGTCATACTGCATCGTCTATGAAAAAAGATTGTCTTCAGAGGATTTTACAGAAGACTTGGCATCAGTAATTGCCCCGGTGTCTTCAAACTCTCGCAGAAATTCAATAGATTTTGAGATAACTGTCCCAGGTTGCATCTTGTGACGGCTCTTGCTTCACATCAGAGAGAAAACAGAAACCATGCGGTATGAAAATGCAATGCAAATGATGCAAGATGCAGACATATGCTCATGCAAGCCACGGAAAATGAAACAAGGATGGTTGGGCGCAAGGCCAGGTTGATAGATATATTTTTTGGTATTTTGTGGTTGCCAAGCAAATGAACTTTGAAGGTGAATAACCAGACGAGAACCAATTTATTGAAGGTAGGCCAACAGACGAGAACTGATGGGCAAAGAATAAGTCGTCAGACGAGAACTGACTCCTTGGATTCATTGTCAAACGAAAATTGACTCTGAAAAAGAATGACTACCAGACGAGAACTGGCGTTCAACAAGTTAAATGAAAAGGTGGCCAGACGAGAACTGGTTAAAAGATTCGCCTACCAGACGAGAACTGGTATTTGAAGTTGGTTTGCCAGACGAGAACTGGACTTGGGATTGGTTTTCCAGACGAGAACTGGACTTTGAAAAGGTTTGTCAGACGAGAACCAGACTTTGAAAGGGTTTTCCAGACGAGAACTGGACTATGGATGGTTTTCCAGACGAGAACTGGGCTTTGAGATGGTTTGCCAGACGAGAATTGGACTTTGGGTTGATAAGTTGGGTTACGAGGCCCTCTGGTGCAGGATTGAAGTTTGGGGGGTATGCCCAATGCATTTATGATGCGTATGCTCTAGAGAAGCGACATGAATAATGTATGCAAATGATTTATGGAATGCTTATGAAAAGCTAGAAAAGTTCCCGAGGTGGGAAGAAGGGTGCTATGTGGCAAGGCTTCCATGTTGAGAATGGTGGCAAAGGCGAGGGTGGATAACACGATTTCCCGATACTCGTCTTGAACTCGGGAATCACCGATATAACTTGCTCTGTGTAGCTGAACTTAGCCCCTGAGGGGTGAGTCTCTGAACAGACTGCCTCTGATTATCTAATTCCTGGCATGGCAGACTTGGATGTCCTCTCAAAGAGATTTGCACTTGGTGAACTCTGGAAGTGTCCTGCCCCGGTATGAGCGTGGAAGCTACTTGACTCATTCTGACTGAGCATTGGACAAAATCATCCTTAATCAATGGAAAAAATCTGGGTGGCATGCCCCTGTTTGGTAAATTCAGCTATGTTCAACTGACTCTTGAATGACGTCCCTCAGTTAACTGATGCTTGGGAAGCTTGCTTTACCTTGACTGATTCCTTGGTCAACAAAGCCACTGGATAGTGTGCCCTTGATTCATAGGCCTACAAGATGCTCTTGATTTTGGTCATCATTTTTGAATGATCAAGTTCTCCTCTGATTTCTCTTTGTAGGAACTTCCCTGAAGACACAGGCTGACTTGCAATTAAAACTGCTCATTTACCAATGGTAATTTTAATACGGTGCGAATGCAAGTTTTGAAAATTTTATTTATTCGAATGTTGTGGCAGTGTGTGACGAACGGACCATTAGTCCAAACGTAATATTGAGTTAGAAAATCATTAGGAGTCATTTTACGCAACCTTGTCGCAGCATGCTTTCAGAATTGAACCTGATTCAATTAGGACTTTCAAGGGTTATAACGTGGCCTGGTTCACGGTTTTAGAAAGAAGTTTTATGGCTCAAAGTTTATCTGTTCCCACCCATTCTCCTTGATGTTCTCCAGTCCTATGTTCAGCTAATTTGGCCTGAGTGCTCGCCTCTCGAAAGGGCTTTGTAATGGTTGAGGAACTAATGACGTTGACGATTTACGCACCAATGTGGTTTCTTGGAGTAACAGTCACCCCTTTGTCTTTGTGTCTGGTCACACGACTTTGTTCTCATGGAAGATTTTTCCTTCTGATTTTTTACTCCCTAACTTTTTCCTGGATTTATTCTTTTTTTTTTCGATTTGGAAGTCCAGTGGGATGCCCTAACTTTTGCCTAAGTCAATTGTTTTCACTTTTTTTTTCGACATAGCATGCTTTATTTCTCTTTTTTTTTTTTTGCTTTGATTTTTGTTGAACAAATCGTGTGACACTGGTTATCTTTCTTGCTGAAAGGGTTGTGACTGCCTCATTCCTTTGTTGTTGAGGGATGACCAATGTGGTTTTACGTCCCTTGACCTCTTGAGGTGTACTGAAGAAAAGGTAATGGATCCTCGGATGCTCACTCCTTAGGAAATTTGAACGCTCGGTCAAATTAACTGATGACTACCCTGCCCCGGGTTGAATGTGAGGGTTTTTTCGCTCAGAAAAGAAACTCCTACTTCAAGGCTCAAAGGGGTTGACGAGGGTCTATCTCCCTTATATCTCCAGTGTTTGGGAATTGAAACAATGCATGTACATCGTCAGCAGGTTCTAAACCGAAAGCATACCTTCAACAATTATGGGTATTCAGTTATCATCATCCTCCCTCAAACCTGCTAAACAACAGTGAAATAAATGGGGGGTAAATGGATGCATTTTTTTTTCAATGCAAGTAAAGAAAAATGAGCGAATGCGACATAATTGATTCAAAAAGCATGATCACTACATTAACATTACCATTCAAAATAACAACGTTTAAAAGACAAGTAGCTGCTAATAGGAAAGAAACTACAATGCAAATGATAAAAGGATACAATGATCACCAGCTCTGATGACATATTCTTGTCCGAGCCACTGAAATCAGGAGACGCTCCTCAAAAGTCCTTGAACTCAAACAGGCGAGAGATTGACGTGCACAACCAAGCTACCTTCTGGAAATGATATGTAGCCATTGTCGATCAATTGTTGTACCTTGGCTTGAAAAGCTTTGCAATCATCAGTTGAATGCCCGATCGATCCACCATGATACCCATACTGCTCATGAAGATTGTACTCTGGCGGGTACGGCTCTGGAAACAGCTTGAGAGGCTTAGGAACCACCAATGAGCTCTGAATTAGATGTGGCAATAGTTCACTGTACGCCATGGGAACTGGATGAAGAGGAGCGTTCCTTCTTTCCAGATTGTTGCGAGGCCTAGGCTGGCTTTGAAGTTGATTCTGAGGTCTTCGACCATGAGATTGCAGATTTGAACGAGGAGGAATCTAGGGTTTCTGATATGGTGCTCCAAGCATTGCCGAATGCCTGTAAGAATATCCAGACACAAGAAAAGATGATCTCTGAGAAGATGATGGTCCATAATGTTCAATATTTTCCATGACTGCATTGATGTCATACCCTTCTTCCCCTTGGGAGCTACCAACAGACTCATCTTCACTAGCTGGGATATTCGAAGAGTACTGGATCTTTCCACTTTTGAGCAGGCTCTCGATGCGTACTCCAACTATTATCAAATCAGAGAAGCTTGACTTCCCAATGCTACTCATTCTTTCCAGGTACGGACCTTGCAACGTGCTCACAAATAGGTCAACTAATTCTGTGTCTGAAGGTGGTGGTTGCACTTGGGCTGCCAATTCTCTCCACCGCTGTGCATATTCTCTGAAAGATTCACCACTCCTCTGAGATAGGCTCTGCAAGTGCGTGCGACAGGGTGCCATGTCCACATTGTACTGGTATTGCTTTACGAAAACTCTGGATAAATCATTCCAAGATCGGATACGACTGCTTTCCAAATCCATATACCAACTTAGGGATGCCCCACTTAAACTGTCCTGAAAATAGTGAATCGTCAACTCATCGTTGCGAGCATAAGAAGTCATTTTTCTACAGAACATCACCAAATGACGCTTCGGGCAACTGACACCAGTGTACTTCTCGAACTCCGAAGTTTTGAAATCTGGAGGTATGACAAGACCAGGCACCAAACACAGGTTTAGAGCATCAAAACCAAAGGCATCAGGATCCGCTAAGGCTTTGAGTTGCTCATCCAACACACAAAACCTCTTAGCAGGATCAATGGTTATTGGATCCTTGGTTTTCCCAAGAGGGATTTCCCCTTGGAAGTTCGGCATAGGGAAAGCAAAACTCTGATAATCTGTAGAATCAGAAGAAGATGAGGGTCCGCCTCGGACAACAGATGGTTCAAGTACATTCTGATTCACGATCGGGGTCTGTGCAGGGTGAGCTTGAGTAAGGTTGTTCACTTGTGGAAGATCCTCATCAGGAGAAAGACCATACAAAGGATTGGTCATCGAAGTGAAACCAGGTGGGAACTCAACATTCTGAAGGTTGCTCTCTGACATAGCTACCGACGGCTTCTAATCTGACCCTTTACCTCTTGACACTGCTCAATCAAACTTCAAACAACTTTTATCTTCCAACAGTTACCACTTGTTCAAACTGAGTACCGGGAAATCAGCTGGCTGGTCATGGACAAAAGAGGAAGGATGAGCTTTCTGGAGGAAGGAAATACAATGCAGATGCAAATGCAAAATGCAATATGATGATGCAAAAGATGCAAAGACAAGGGACCACAGCTGGAAACTGCCTGGAATCTGGAATACTGCCAAGAATCAAGTGTCTATAACCACAAGATCTTTGCATAATAACCTTAGATGATAATCCAGAACCAAAGATCAATAACTCCAGGATCATAGTGACCGGATCAAACATAAGACTGCCCTGGTAATGAGGGTATGTTGAGGTCATGGGTTCCTGCAAACCTGTAAACCCCTCCCAATCTCACGGGTGTTCTTCGGGTCAAACATCACGGACTCTTAAAGCCGAATAAAAATAATACTTTCACCATTTCCGAGAAATGGCTCATGACTAAATCAGGGAATCGGTTTGGCATTATATACTACGCAGGGAGGCCTCAGCTGAGTCCGGGAAAACAAGGTCATCCTATGTGAGTTCCAGGTGGGCCCTCGGGTGCGAGTGGGTTTGCCACACAACGTGGTCTGCCACTGCCACCGCTAAAGAGGGATGTTTCCACAAGGTTCTCAATGATCGGTCCCCAGCTGCACATAACTGTCAAGGTTATGAAATGAAAGAGGAAGATCCCCAAATCAAGACATTTCCAAGATGGTCGCAAATCTGGGCGTGGAATTCACTACTACCCCCATGACAAAATCTCATGAAGCCAAAGTGGAACCACTCTAAGTCCTAAGGTGCACTCGAGCCGTGGTAATGAGCTCATCTCACAAAAACAGTATCACCCAAGCCCACCAAACAGAAAATCCAGTCCAGACAGTCCAATATATAATACATGATGCCGAAAATAAATACTGAAAACTGTAAATAAAGCTGTAAATAAAACTGTAAATAATAAACAGTAAAATACAACACACAACAGCAAGCAATCATCACCCAAAGAAACAGGAACATGCAAGCGCTAGGAGAGACTCTAAAGGGAACCAGAGATTCTGATCTCTAATCCCCAGTAGAGTCACCAGCTGTCGCTCCCCGGATTTCCATCTTGGTACAAACGCGAAAGTGGCGCGGAAAGAGGTAGAGTCGCCAGCCAGGCATTTTTATCCCGGAGAAACGAGAATGGTAATGCTGCACAAACCAGAAGAAAAGAAGAGGAAGGACACGGGTCCTGCGAACCAAAGAGACTGAGTTCGGGAGTCGGTTACGACTTGGGAAGGTATTAGCACCCAGATAGTCCGCCGTACCCGACGGGATCCACGCTTGCAAAGAAACTGTTTCAAAGGGTGAAGAAAAGAAAGCTGCTGCAAAAGAAAAGGAAATGGAACTGGAAAAAGAACTGAGAAAGAAATGAAAAGGAAAAAATGTAGGGAAAATAAAGATTGTGCTCGAACGGGCCCTACCCCGCTGCCTACATACCTCATCTGGACAATGAGGATCAGAGTTGCCGTAGTTCCCCTAACTAGGGGTAGAAAAGATTGCATGTGAATTAAGGCTTGAACTGCCTATGTCAATGCTCAGGTGTTGCAGACTCGGACGACGAGTGCGTAACCGTCTTGCAAAATGACAAGTAGGAGCAAGTTCGCGTACGGAGCAAAGGAGATGAGAAAAGAATTCCTGAAGGAAAGACGCTTATTGTTTGTTTGTGTTTTTTATGAAGCTTTTTATGAGTGTGTCACAAGGAAGTGAACTCAAGCTCTTTTCCATGGAATGTGCACTTGTCACTACATTCCAAGATGGAATAATAGAACAAGCACACTCAAGTAAGGAGAAGATCCCCAAAACTTCAACCCAGAGATTAGGGCTTAAGCTCACTAACTCATTAACTTATTAAGTGTTTTTGGTATTTACAATGAAGAAGTGCTTTTTATGATTTTCTTGGTGAAGATGATATCCTGATCAGACTTGTGCATCATAAGATAAGCTTGTACTATCCCAAGATGGGAAGACTACAAGTATCTCATGGGATAAGGCTATTGCTCAAGGTATCACTTCAAACTTTATTAAGTGTTTTCTTTAGAGTTTTGAGATGAGAAGAGAAAAGAAACCAAAGGATCACAAAGGCAAAAGTCTAATGGGGGACTAAGAATCCTAATTGTTATCATGCATGGATGAGCCTAGGTTAGTGAAGTTTACTATCCTTAAGAAGAAGGAAAGAAGAAAAGAAGAAGAAGAAAGAAGAAGAAGAAGAGAGGAGAAGTAAGGCCTAAGCCCACCTCAAGTTAAGAAGAATAAAATAAGATGAGGAGAACAAAAAAATGAAGAATAGGAAATAAGATGAATAAGAAAAGGAGAAGAAAATGAAATATGGAGTAAATGCACAGACAAAGCCTACACCAGTAGGACTTCCAGATGCAGCAGCATGCAATAAGCAAAATCGGGCCTCAGTGGTACCTAACGGAGAAGGTCCGTTGCCTCTTCAATACGCGCAAGAGAAATCAAGAAAGCATATCAAGTCCAGAACATATTTACAATTCAAGCACAATGGTCCATATCGAGACATCAGATAAAGGTCATATATAGGCTTCCAGCATCCAGAATTAAAACCAAGAAACAGTCAATATTTTATCAAAGCCTAAGTGCAATTCGCATCCAGAGATCTCATCAGTCCAGAAAATAATCAGTCACAAGGTCATCACCAAGATACATCCTCCATCACCAAGCTCAAGCGAAAAGTCTACAAAACATCAAACACAAACTAAAACCAATATTAAACACAATTCTTTTTAATTAAACTCAAATAAATTGAATACACTAAAACTAAGGTTATATTAATATTAATAATTATATCCTAATTCTAATAAAACCAAACTCAACTAAATTATGATAAACAAAATAAACAAAATTAAATTCTAATAAAAATCTAAACTAAATGTATAAGAAATATTAATTAATAACCAGAATTCTAACAAAATTCTAAACTAAACTTTAACACAAATATTAAATACAACCTAATTAAGAAATTAATCTAAAACCTATAACAAGACACTAATCACAATTAAATTTAAATAAACTAAACAACCATTAGAAAACGAAATAAAATAAGAGGAGGGGGATCAAGCAGACAGATTGGTGCTATTAGAAATAATCAACGGGCTTCAATTCCTAGGCCCAATGTTTTTTTTAGCAGTCTCAGGGGTAAGGTTTGCTGACTGCAAGGCAAATGAGTGTAGCAATCTGGACTGGCCTAAAGCATCCAAGCCCAATTAACAAGACCTGCTTCTATAATGACCAACGAATAACTCATGGATTATTGAGTAAAAGGCAGCGCAAATATTAATAATAAATAAATTAAAAGGAAAATGAACAAATGCTGGTATTGGTCCTCCGCAGGTTATGTTTGGATAGCAAAAATCCATTAACCACAACACATCTAAATGGCAAAAGGAATTGATAAAAATAAAAGTAACAAATAACAACTCAGAAGGAAATGAAAAGAGGGATAACATCAATGAATGTGCCGAGAACCCAATGCTCTTATCCTCAGGTGTCAAAGTTCAACCGCGAAATCAACCGTGAGCTGCCATGCTTCTTCGATTCTATCACGGGTTCATGTAGCGCCGCCACCGTGTCAGAAAATCGCGCCATCTTCTCTATTCGGCGACTATTCCTTCGCATATCTCTCTCGGCTTCCGATTCACCTCCTTCTCTCAGATTCGGGTCGGTTTGATTACAACGTCTTCGTCTCTCTCAGATTCTGTTTTCGACCTACCTCATCATTCTTCTTCTCTTCTTCGATTTATGTGTTCTGTTTGTTGCTGGATCGGAAGTTGTTGGGTGATTCGAACGGGTTGTTGCGGATTCACAATTGTAGTTGGTGGTAGTTTATACAGATTTGGGTTTGGTGTGTTTATTTTTGGTTGTTTGAGGGTGTCTGTTGCGGTAATGGTTCGAAGATGAAGAAGAGTTAGGTTTGCAATTTGGATGTTGATGGTTGTGTGCCGATTTTCAGGTTAAAGAATATTATGGGGGGAAGGTGTTTTTGTGCGAGAGAGAAGAAGGGGTTTGCGTTGTATGAAGGGTGGCCTGAATGAAGAAGGTGGTGTATGGTGTGTTGCTGAAAGTGTCTGAGGGTGAGAAGAGGATTTGGTGATGAAGAAAAGTGTTGTTGATGCTGTTGGTGCTGCAAGAAAATGAAGGGAAGCCCAGGAGTGCTGAACGCGTTATGGATATCAGAGTCGAAACACGTATGCGTGAGAGTCATTCATGATAGAGGCCAATTATTTTTGTACGTCCGTGCTGAGGAATCATGTGATGTATTGTGTGTCTAGGTGTTGAGTGGTGGTTAAAATAAATTGAGGCGCTGCCTCTTTTGAAGAGTGAAAAATGGTTGTCTATTATTGTGAGAGTGATGGAAAAGAGTGAGGAAAACCTTGCAAGAGGTTGTGTATGATGCGTGTTATGGAGTGGGAGTAGGGAAGTTGTACAAATTCGGTGTGTTGGCAGGGAGTGCGGTTAGTGTGTAGTTGGCCTAAATTGAGTGTTGAGAGTTGCTGATTTTTGCTTGCCAATTTTTGTGTAGGTGGATAGCAAAAAATGTGTGTGTTTTTGGATTGGTTTGTATACCACAAAAAAGTGAAAAAAAGAAACCAATAATGTGAGTGTGACGGATTTGTTGGTGGAAATTATGTACGGGATTTTTTGTGTGATTTGTGATGAGATAGTTTCTTGTGATGAAATGTTTAAAGGTCATGTGAAGAAAAGGAAGTGGGCCAGCTTGTGGTGAAAAAAAGAAAAAAAAACGTCTGTGAGGTTGTTGTGGAGAGGAAGCCAAAACGTGATATCATCCCTTTTCACCATTTGTTTTTTCTCTTCTTTGCAAAATTGTGTGTCATTGTATTTTTTTTTGATAATAATAATAAATGTTGATTAAAAATGAAATAAAAGGTGGATTTAGATGTGGGATTAAAATAAAAAATAGAAATGGTAAGAATGGTTTATGGATATTGAGAAATAGTTAAATGGACAAAAATATGAAAAAATAAAGTATGGGTAATTGGACATTGATTAGAAAATGGTATATGGAAGTGGATAATAAAATGTGATAATAAGAAATGAAACAAGGTTTAGAAAAAAACGGTAATTTGGATAATGATAGCTGTCGCTCCCCGGATTTCCATCCGGGTACAAACGCGAAAGTGGCGCGAAAAATAATAGAGTCGCCAGCCAGGCATTTTTATCCCGAAGGAACGGGAATGGTAATGCTGCACAAACCAGAAGAAAAGAAAAGGAAGGACACGGGTCCTGCGAACCAAAGAGACTGAGTTCGGGAGTCGGTTACGACCTGGGAAGGTATTAGCACCCAGATCGTCCGCTGTACCTGACGGGATCCACGCTTGCAAAAGAAACTATTTCAAAGGGTGAGGGTATGAAAGCTGCTGCAAAATAAAATAAAATGAACTGGATAAAAGAAATGAGAAAGAAACTGGTAAAGAAATGAAATGGAAAAATGTAGGGAAAATAAAGATTATGCTCGAACGGGCCCTACCCCGCTGCCTACGTACCTCATCAGGACAATGAGGATCAGAGACGTCGTAGTTCCCCTAACTAGGGGTGGCAAGGAAATTACTTGTGAATTAAGCCTTGAACTGCCTATGCCATTGCTCAGGTGTTGCAGACTCGGACGACGAGTGCGTAACCGTCTTGCAAAATGACAAGTAGGAGCAAGTTCGCGTACGGAGCGAATGAGATGAGAAAAGAATTCCCGAAGGAGAGACGCTTATTGTTTGTTTGTGTTTTTTAGAAGCTTTTAGAAGTGAGGTTTGCATAGGTAAGTGTACCTAAGTCTTACTCAATGGGATGTGTACATCTCACATCATCCCAAAATGGAATGCACAAGAGGCACACCTATCTATGGAGGAAATCCCCAAAGCTAGTCCCACAAGTGAAGGCTCAGACACACTGACCTATTAACATTTATTAAGTGTTTTTGTGATTTTTTGTTAAGAATTTTTTTTTAGCTTTTCTTTGTGAAGTAATCTCATGCTAAGACCTATCCACCACGAGGGATAACCTACACCTCGCCCCGAAACGGAACGTGTGCAAGTATCTCATAGCAAAGTCCCATGTCACATGAAAGTACTCAACATTTATTAAAGTGAATTAAAGATTAAGTTTGAAGATCAGAAGAGAAAAGAAATTAAGACCACAAAGGTAAAATCTAACGGGAAAGTCTAATCCTAATATTAACATGCTCGGATGGTCCTAGTTTAGTGTGGTTTATTATCCTAAAGGAGGAGAAGAAATAAGAGGAGAAAGAGAATGACCATGGTGGCCTAAGCACACCTCCAGCTAAGAAAGAATAAAAGAAGATGAGGAAGAAGAAAGAAGAAGAGGAGAAGAACCATGGTGGTCACAAGCACACCTCAAGCTAAGAAAGAGATAGAGAAGACGAGGGATAAGAAAAAGAGATGAATAAGAATGAAGATAAGGAGATGAGAATGCAATATGATAATAATCAGACAATGCACAAACAGAGCCTACACAAGTAGGACTTCCAGATGCAACAACATGCAATAAGTAAAATCGGTCTTCAGTGGTACCTAACGGAGAAGGTCCGTTGCCTCTTCAATAAACGCAAGAAGAAATATCAAGAATAAGTATCAAGCCCAGAACAGATTTATAAGTCAAGCACAATTGTCTCTTTATCCAGGTAAGCATCCACGTTGCAAGCGATCAACAAAGGCGATCCTACTTAACATCCAGAATCGATCCAGACGGTATCAAACTCTAAATGCAGTTTGTACCCAAAGATCTCGTCAGTCCAAAATAATCGATCCCGAGGTTGTCACCAAGGCACATCCTCCATTATCAAAATCAAGCAAGGAGCCTACAAAACACAATGCTAAAACCAATATTAAATGCAATTCAAAAGAATACAAAATCGAGGCTATAAAAATTCTAAGAAAAATTCTACACTAAGAACATTAACCAAATTAATGATTAATTAACTAATCTAAAATTCTAAATCAAAAATTAACAAATTATAAACTAAATCTCTTCACTAAATTAAACTAAATCAATCAAAAATTAAAATCAGAGCTAAATCGAGATTAAATACTACACAAAATTAATCGAAACTAAATAAAGTTATACTACAATTGATTAACAAAATTTACAAAATTTTATCAAAGTCTAGTACAGTTTTAAACTAAAACTTCTAACAAATGTTAATAATGAAAAAAAAATAATTAAAAAAATTATAAGTAGAAAATTAAGAAAGAAAATAAGATAAAAACAAAGAAGGAGGGGGGTTGTTCGCTGAATTTTGTAGGTGCAAAAAACAAGTGAAATCAAACGGGCTTCAAAGCCCATGGATCATAACCATTTACCCTTAAAATAAAATAAGGAATAAATAATATTAAAATTAAGTCAAATTTAAAAAAATAAACAGGTTTATTTAATGGAAAGGGGAAACAAATCGGATCCTCATCTCAACACTGTGCAATACAAAACCCCGACGCCATTGTCACAGTTCTCACGGAGAAACGGAAATCGCCGCTGACAAAATCTCTTCCTCAACTACTCCGTCTCCGTCGCGACGCCATCGCTCACCGTCGTGGGTAATCTCTCAACAACTCTTAAAACAAACCTCTCCGCTGAACCACGTCTCTCTCTCAGATCGCGATACGGCTTCTCTCTCAGATCGCGACACGACTTCTCTCTTCAACTTCGGTTGGTCTTGTCTCAACTCATCTCAAATTTTAAATACATCTCTATTTCATCTTCTTTTCTCTGAAGGTTGTTGTTGTTGTTGTTTGTGATTTAAGGTTTGACGGCGAGTTGAAGAAGGGTGATTTGAAGTGGTTTAAGGTTGTGAATGGTTCTCTGAGTTTGGAGATTTCGAGATTCAGTTTGTTTATTGGTTTGGTTTTGCAAAGTTGATGAAGAGCTCAATGGAAATGGACGATTTGTGGTTGTGGCTTTGGGTTGTTGAAGAAGAACAATGAAGGCTATGTTTGAAGGTGGTAATGGCGAGTGAAGATTTGAGGTAGTATTTTGTTGTGGGGTTTATGGTCTTGTGGCGTTGAAGAGTGGTGGTGAAGAGGAGTGATGTTGCGGGTGTAAGGGATGAAGGTGGATGAAGTGTTGTGGTGACTTGGTTTGGATTGAAGTGGTAGAGACTTGTGCTGTTGAGAGGATTTTCAAGAGTGGAAAACGAGAGTGTAGAAGTTGAAATAATGGTATGTTGTTTTTAGGCTAGAACGCAAAATAATCATGCCAAAATGAGAGTACCGTTTCTTTTTGCTGCTCTGTGTTACTCCAAAATCTGGTGTGTGCAATGCGTGAAGAAATCGTACGGAAATTTGGTGTGGCTGGCTTTTGGTATCAAATTTCTGTTAGAGTGTGAATGCTTGGTGTGCGTATTGGGAAAATCACCTTTGCAGGTGGGCAATGCGTGTGTCTCGTGTGGGGTCCAGGAGTGTGATGAATAGTTGTGGCCCCTTTTGTACGTCTGTTGTTGTGAATAAATAACAAGGAACATTGGACTCTCTCTTTTTTTTTGAATTGTGTGCAAGCTGAAGGCCTGCTTTTTTTTTTTTGTGTAATATACTTTTAAAAGTTATGGCCTTGTGAAAAATGATGGGCTTTAAATTGGTGTGTAATGGTCTATGAAAATGGAATTAAAATGTGGTTAGTAAACTTTAAAAAAATGGATGTAAAATATGGAGTTAATAATGATAAATAAATGGATATTGGGCATGAATTGAATTATGGATATTTGGATATGGAAATAAAAAAATACATATTGGTATATGGATTCTAGAAATATGAAATTGGCTATAAAATGGTGACAAGTGACTTTAATGTATGATCGAAATAAACTGAAAAAGATTATGAATTATGAATTGAATAAGGGATGGAAGTGGAAATGGATAATAAATAAAAATTAGAAAAAAATGAAATTGGTTTAATAAGAAAGTGATTTGTGGATTGATTTTCTATGAGATGAAATGGCCAGCACCGACGCACACACAACTATGAATCAACTGGCACTATCTCCACAACTTCTGATAAAGTGAAAGAGTTCGCTCCTGAACCACTGAATGCCTTGTGATTGAAACAACTGTCAACTGAATCAACATTGCGCTGATAATTGAATCCACACTGAGGAAAATAAATCCAACGAAGAAGCACACTCTGAACTGATGAATCATGACGAGCTTGATTTTGAAATTAAGACTTCACACAAACCACTGCCTGATAATTGGTGAATTTCGCATAATACAACTTGACCTTGGGCTCACACTGATTGAGAAACCAACCCTAAAAAAAATAAATTTCACTTGGAGAAATCTCCTGATATGCTGAGAATATGAGAATAGTCTGACGATGGACCAAGCATGCCAGTGAATATTCCTTGCAGACGTGAGATCCTTGAAGACCACTAAACCAGGGGAATAAACCCTGATTTTGGCAAAAGCATAAGAAGATGATGTCACTAATGGCTGTAAGCCAAAGCCTTGAATTTTCTGATAATCCACAAATATGATATGAGACCCTAATACGCAGAACGACACCAATCCCATGTCCCAGGAGCATGACGCAAATGATATAACCTAAGGATGAAGTGGATGAAAGCAAAACGAAAGATGGAAAAAGATAGAGAAACCAGAGGGCAAATTTAGGGTATTACAATAGTGAAAATAATTATTTGACTGAAAATGATTTAATTGATTTGAATTGTGAATAATAATGGAAATGGATTTAGGAATTAAAATGGAATGAATAAATCGATATTGGAAAAAAAATGGTAAAAGATGGAAATTAAGGAAAAGTGGATATTTGTGGGTTATGAATATGAATTTGATTATTATGAATGGTATGGATGATGGGTTTTTAGAAAAAGGATTTATTTTTGTACCTCCACTGATATTTTCCAGCAACATGGCCACAAAACTTTGATTCTCAATTCAGAACCAACTGACACTTTCCACAAAAATTATTGACTAAGAATAAAACAACCACCACTGAAAAATTCACCACGGCTGAGAAATAAGCCAATGATAAACAACTTGTACTTGAAGAAATATCCTGATAGTTTGACCAAGACTAGGTCAAACATCCGCCTAAATTGGATCATGAATGAACAACTGCACTTGAACCCCAACCGGAACATTTTTGAGAAAGAAATTTCCTGAGATGCGGAGAAAACGAAAATATCCTTGTAACTTGAAAAAGAAAAGCCTGATGATGGGCCAAATACACAATGGATGGTCCTTGCAGGCGTGAAATTCCTGAAGATCACTAATTTAGGGAAATAAACCCTAACTCAGTGACAGGATGATGCCATTGATGGTTGCATAGACAAGAACTTGAATTCTTCTGATAATTCGCACATAATTACGTGAAACTCTAATCACTCAGAAAACAATGATCCCATGTCTCAGGAGCCAATGCAAATGGTATGTAACATGCGTATGAATGCAAAACGAAAATTTGACGAAGACAGAAAAGCCAGAGGGCAAATTTAGGGTGTTACACTCCTTAAGACAAATCTTATATGCAAACTGTAGGGAATTTTGTAAGCTTTCCAAAAAGTCCATAATCGCTTCAATCAGAATCATGATTAAAACATCATGCCTCTTTTACTGACAGCTGCTCCAAAATTGCAAAATCAGATTCTGAGATTGATGATCATAAGTTTCATCTCTCTCCCTCTCTCTTGATTTTAAAATTCAGATACTTCCTTTCTTTACATTCAACTACGAAAATTACTCTACTTTAATCCAACTATACTCAAGGCATATTAATCTACCAACTTGATCCATCAACTTATCATTTCCTTTGGGATAGTTCCTTATCCTCAATCAATTCACCATCCATAATATACGCACATGTGAAACTCGACCGACACGAATTCATGATTCAATACTCTCGCCGATCAGCAACAATATCTCTTTTACAACCTTGCACTCTTGCAATCAACATCAACTTGAACCAACTTCAACATACCAACAACAGTCCGGGAGTGAGCCTGTAACACCCCCTTTCAATACCCCAAATAAGCAATTAAATCACTTAGGCACATATTAAAATTTCATCAGAGTATATTTGAAAAACGGTATAAAAGAGCAATGTCACATTATACTTGAAATTGAAACATACAACACCTGTTCAATAAAGATATGCAACAAACGGGATAACTTACATACACAAGGATTTCATCCTTACACCCGTATTCATCAATTAATTAAACAGCGGAAACAAAACATAACAATTTCAAACTTATATACTTATCATAAATATATCTGCAAGTTTGAATCACCAAAATATTCCATGTTTACATAAAACATATCACATCAAAATACATATACAAATGTATTCACAAAAGGCATCAAGCCAACCCTAGCTACCCGGTGCTACATATCAGAGGCGACCGACCAAAAAGATGAAGATGAGCTTCACAAAAATATCATCCAACAACCTACTCTGCAATGCCTCATAGAGCATCATAAAACAGCAGAGGGTGAGAAACATTATCATAATAACATTGCATATAATTATATATCTCAACATATAAAAATGCACGTAAAACATATTCTCACCATACATTTAATTCCTCATCACCTATACACATCGCAACATGTACATACACAAATCAAGCATGTTCATCATGCGTAATTCACATAAACTTACATCATTTATGTCTATTCCTCAATTCTATTCATTCCTCATAAACATACACCTAGCTATGCTTAATCACACATATACATTACAAATGTATAAATCACATACATATACATATCAAACATGCATATATACAATCAAGTATGTTTCATCACACATACTATCATCTCCATAATACTCCAAATAAACATATGCACATTCATGTTTATTTCTGCATATCATAATCAAAATGATAAAATGCAACTCATAGAGACCGACACACGACTCTATGCAGATGCAATGCGGTATCGACTCAACATTTCAGCAAATTCTCTTAGGAACCAAATGGAATCATCGCTTGTTACCTAAAGTAACTCCCCATTGGGCATACGATGTTCCCCATTGCTCACACCCCACATGTGCACACAATATTTATGGATTGCTCACACCCCACACGGGCACACAATCCGATTGCTCACACCCCACACGTGCACACAATCAATGTGAATAAATCACCCATCGCTCACACCCCACACGGGCACACGATGTTTCTGGATTGCTCACACCCCACATGGGCACACAATCTGATCGCTCACACCCCACATGGGCACACGATCAATGTGAATAAATCACCCATCGCTCACACCCTACACGGGCACACGATGTTGTTGTAGTCATCGCTCACACTCCACATGAGCACACGATGCTACAACAGATTCACAAAGAATCCCACAGTACAAGAATGCATACATTATGCTTACATGCAAAATGACACAGAACATTCTTGAAAATGCATACATATTCACAATATAGTTATGCATTCATCTCCTTCAATTTACATACATTCGCATTTAATTCAAGCAATGTATCTACTTGCCAAACGGCCACAACACAACAACCAAACCCACAATTCCATAACTAACATAATTACGTTTTATCGGAAAATTCGGGTAAAAGTTGGCTAAAAATTACTCTTCTTAGCATCAATAGATTCTACACGTTTCTAGCTTCGAATCGATATAAGAATCACTAAAAACGGATACCCGAAACTAAAGCTACGGATCAAAACACATAATCCCTCAAAAACCTACAAGCTCGTTGAACGCCCTCTCGCTCGCTGAGCGAGAATCGCCCTGGAACTTTCGCTGAGCGAGGGATAGCTCGCTGAGCGACCACTACGATTTCAGCAAAATACCAGTTGCGAACAGTCAACCAAAAACACTCCAAAACTCCTCTAAGCTCATACAAACATGATCAATAACATATTCTAGCTATCATATTTCGGCTATAACGATTTCCAACCGATTAATCCATAAATTTCTCACATTTTCTCTTAAACCCTAAAATTCATCTTCTCTAACTTTCATCAAAACCAAAACTCAACCAATCAAACACATACATAATCATACACAATATTAAGATAACAATGCTTATCACCCTTACCCGATTATTTCGATTTCTTGGAGCAATCTTGAAGCTTTTCCAACTTTCCCTCTTTTCTCTTCTTTTTCTCTTCTCTCCTTTTTCTTTCTTCTCTTTTTCTTTCTATCTTTTCTTTCTCTTCTTACCAACTTATAACTTCTATTTCTATTTCACTCTTTCTCACTCTCTTATATTTTCTTTCTATTTTCTACTCTATCCAACCAAATATCAATTCTCTCACAAAAATATCAATTCTACTAATTTCTAACTTATCATTAATTAACAAATACCTAAAATACTCTCTTATCCAATTTTACCCGGAAATTCATAAAACGGTAAAATCCCACAACATAATATATCATCACATTAATTCATCAACATCAAATATCACCACGATAATTTCACAAATAAAACAATTATCATATAAATAAAATAAAAGACTCCAAAAAATTTGGGAAAATCGAATCGGGGCATTACAACTCTCCCCCACTTTAGAAATTTTTGTCCTCGAAAATATTACCTGATTCAAACAACTCCGGATACGACTCGCGCATCCCACTCTCCAATTCCCAAGTCATATTGCCTTCCGCAGCGCCTCCCCACGCCACTTTAACAAGCGCAATATCCTTGCCTCTTAGCTTCTTAATTTTACGATCCAAAATCCTAACCGGCAAAGCTTCCACCGTAAGGTTATCTCTTACCTCAACCTCGTCCATAGGAATAACATGTGACAGATCCGAAACATACTTCCGAAGTTGCAAAACATGGAACACATCATGCAAATTCGAAAGATTCGGAGGCAACGCCACACGGTAAGCCACAACACCAACTCGTGCAGTAATCTGATACGGCCCAATAAAACGAGAATTCAACTTCTTCGACTTCAAACCACGACCCACACCCGTAACCGGTGTAACTCTCAAGAATACATGGTCGCCTTCCCGAAACTCAAGATCCTTCCTCCTCTTGTCATGATAACTCTTTTTTCTACTTTGAGAAGCTCTCATCTTCTCCCGAATAAACTTCACCTTTTCCGTAGTTTGTTGTACCATCTCCGGTCCAACTACCGTTCTCTCTCCGGTTTCATGCCAACACAAAGCTGTTCGACATCTCCGACCATACAAAGCCTTAAATAGTGCCATACCAATACTCAAATGAAAACTGTTATTATAGGTGAACTCAATCAATGCTAAATAACTATCCCAAATACCACCTTGCTCTAGCACACAAGAACGCAACAAATCCTCTAACGATTGAATCGTCCTCTCGGTTTGATCGTCCGTTTGCGGATGGTAAGCCGAACTCAATCTTAGCTTAGAATCCAAAGCCTTTTGCAAACTTTCATAAAACTTCGATGTAAATATAGGATCTCTATCCGATACAATACTCTTAGGAACTCCATGTAACTTCACAATCACAGAAACATAAATCTCGGCTAGCTTCTCCAAAGAATAACTTATATCCATCGGAATAAAGTGAGCAGATTTAGTAAGTCTATCGACAATCACCCAAACAACATTATGACCTCTTTGCGTATTCGGAAATCCCGTAACAAAATCCATCGATATACTATCCCATTTCCATTCCAGAATATCCAACGGTTGCATCAAACCACTAGGCTTCGGATGTTCCACCTTAGACTTATGACAAGTCAAACACGCATAAACAAAATGAGCTACATCTCTTTTCAATCCGGACCACCAAAAGATCTTCTTCAAATCTTGATACATCTTATTCGCTCCCGGATGAATACTTAAATTACTCCGGTGTCCCTCTTCCAATATCATCTTTTTCAACTCATCATCATCGGGAATACAAATACGACCACAGAATCTCAAAACTCCAAAATTATCAACCTTGAAATCCTCATTCTCATTCATCATCAAATCAACAAATTTCAAATCCAACTTTTGCTTTTCACAAACGGTTGCAAGAAAATCATTTGTAACATGAAGCATACCAAGTCTCACACTTCTCGGCGTCATCTCGCACACCAAACTCAAATCTCTAAAATTCTCCCAAAGTTCCCATTCTCTTATCATCAATGCGGACATATGTAACAACTTACAACTCAAGGCATCGACCACCACATTCGCCTTACCCGGAAGGTAATTCAAACCAAAATCATAATCCTTCAAAAGTTCTAACCATCTCCTTTGTCTCATGTTCAATTCCTTTTGATCAAATAAATACTTCAAACTTTTGTGATCACTAAAAACTTCAAATCTTGCACCTTAAAGATAATGCCTCCAAATTTTCATGCGTAGGATAATTCTTTTCATGCACTCTCAATTGTCTTGAAGCATAAGCCACAACCTTTCCATCTTGCATCAAAACACCACCTAACCCAAACAATGAAGCATCACAAAACACCACAAATGGTTCTATCGGATTCGGCAAAATCAAGATTGGAGCCGTTGTTAACCTTCTCTTAAGTTCCATGAAACTCTCTTTACAATGAATGTCCCAAATGAAAGCTTTTCCTTTACAAGTCAACTGCGTTAACGAAAGTGCCAACTTTGAAAATCCTTCAATAAATCTCCGGTAATAACCCGCCAAGCCTAAAAAGGTTCGAATCTCCGTAACCGATCTAGGAAATTCCCATTGCATTACCGCATCAATCTTGGATGGATCAACACTAATACCACCACCAGAAATAACATGCCCAAGAAAACTTACCTTCGACAACCAAAACTCGCACTTTGACAACTTAGCATACAATTGTTTCTCTCTCAAAATCTATAACATAATCCTTAAATGCTCTTCTTGAGACTTAGAATAAATCAAAATTTCGTCGATGAACACAACCACAAAACGATCCAACTGTTCATGAAAAATATGATTCATGTATTCCATAAACACACCTGGCGCATTAGAAACTCCGAATGGCATCACGGAATACTCGTAATGACCATACCGTGTCCTAAAAGCTGTCTTTTGAATATCCTCCTCTTTCACACGAATTTGGTGATATCCTGATCTCAAATCATTCTTACTAAAAACACGCGCACCAACCAATTGATCCATCAAATCATCGATCCTCAGAAGCGGATACTTGTTATTAATTGTCACCTTATTCAACTGTCGATAATCAATACATAACCGCATGCTTCCGTCCTTCTTCTTTACTAACAATACCGGTGCACCCCAAGGAGAAACACTCGGCCTAACAAACCTCTTATCCAACAAGTCATTCAATTGCTTTTTCAATTCTACCAACTCTGAAGATGACATACGATACGGTGCCATCGAAATCGGTCTAGTACCCGAAACTAAATCAATAGAAAACTCAACTTCTCTTTCCGGCGGTACATCCCTTATATCGTCCGGAAACACTTCTGGAAAATCACACACCATTGGAAACCTACTTATCTCCACTTCGCTTTCCACTGACCACGGCGCAAACAAACCAAACAATTGAACTTCGTCCATTAAAAGTTTCTTCAACTCTTTCGTGGATAGGAAACTCTCTTCTTCATCGTCATCCAAAGAAGGAAACAAAATTATGATAACAATCTATATGAACTCGATTAAATTGCAACCAGTTCATACCCAAGATCACGTCCAAACCTTCCAACAGCAAACAAACTAAATCCATAACAAAATCTTTACCATACATGGTCAAAGAACAACTTACACACACCAAAGAAGTAGTTACCGACCCTGAAGTAGGAGTCTCGATAACCATCTCACCACCCCAAGAAGACATAAACAAACTCAAACGTTTAGAGCACTCAAGAGAAATGAACGAATGAGTCGCTCCCGTATCAATAATAGTAACTAAAGGCGTACTATTAATAAAGCATGTACCTTTAATCAAACAGTCTGCACTAGTAGTATCCTTCCCTGCTAATGCAAACACCTTTCCGCCCGACTGAGCTTGCTTCGGCTTAGTACACTTATTACTAATGTGACCAACTTCCCCACAATTGAAGCACTTCACAACATTCCTCCTACACTTGGTAGTAGCATGTCCAAGACCTCCACAGTTTGAACATTTCACAATATTCTTCCCACACTCAAAAGACTTGTGGCCTATATCGCCACACTTGTAACACTTAACGGGACCAGAACTCCCTCCACCAGATCTCCTATCAAAGTTTCCCCTATGTTTGCTCTTATCAACGGGTGTCACAGAAGGTCCACTTCTAGCTTGTTGCTTCCCTTTCCTCTCATTCACACTCTTGTAATGTGTAGAACGAGCTTTGATATCTTCTTCAAAGATTCTACAACATTCAGTCAAATCTGAACCAATTCCACAACTTTGATATCCCACAGCTTGCTTAATCTCAGGACGTAAACCGTTCTCATACTTAATGCACTTCGAAAACTCAGCAGTAGCAGCAGCATAGTGAGGATGAAACTGAACCAATTCCACAAATTTAGCAGTATAGTCAACCACTGACATACTACCTTGCTTCAGCTCAAGGAATTCCATCTCCTTCTTTCCCTTCACACTCTCAGGGTAGTACTTCCCTAAGAATTTAGTACGAAAAACTTCCCAAGTTATCTCTTCATCATCCTCCTCAAGAGTTTGACTTCTACCGACCCACAATTCATCGGCTTCTTTCTTCAGCATGTGAGAACCAAGCCTCACCTTGCTCTCTTCAGCATAGTCCATGACTCTGAAGATTCTTTCAATCTCCTTCAACCAATTCTGAGCACCATCAGGATCAAATCTCCCCTTGAAGACCAGCGGCTGATTCTTCCTGAACTCATCATTCGCATTCACATTCGGCGCTCCCTGCACTGCCCTAGCCATTGCTTCCAAAGCAGCAGCCATTGCATTGTCGTTTCTACCAGCCATATTTTGATTATTCCCAAATACAACAACAAGATTAAACAAAAGTTCAATCACAACAACATCAAGATAGACACAACTGACTCGAACACTGGCTCTGATACCACTTAATGTAACACCCCATTTCTATACCCCAAATAAGCAATTAAATCACTTAGGCACATATTAAAATTTCATCAGAGTATATTTGAAAAACAGTATAAAAGAGCAATGCCACATTATACTTGAAATTGAAACATACAACACCTGCTCAATAAAGATATGCAACAAACGGGGTAACTTACATACACAGGATTTCATCCTTACACCCGTATTCATCAATTCATTAAACAGCGGAAACAAAACATAATAATTTCAAACTTATATACATATCATAAATATATCTGCAAGTTTGAATCACCAAAATATTCCATGTTTACATAAAATATATCACATCAAAATACATATACAAATGTATTCACAAAAGGTATCAAGCCAACCCTAGCTACCCGGTGCTACATATCAGAGCCGACCGACCAAAAAGATGAAGACGGGCTTCACAAAAATATCATCCAACAACCTACTCTGCAATGCCTCATAGAGCATCATAAAACAGCAGAGGGTGAGAAACATTATCATAATAACATTGCATATAATTATATATCTCAACATATAAAAATGCACGTAAAACATATTCTCACCATACATTTCATTCCTCATCACCTATACACATCGCAACGTGTACATACACAAATCAAGCATGTTCATCATGCGCCAATTCACATAAACTTACATCATTTATGTCTATTCCTCAATTATATTCATTCCGCATAAACATACACCTAGCTATACTTAATCACACATATACATTACAAATATATAAATCACATACATATACATATCAAACATGCATATATACAATCAAGTATGTTTCATCACACATACTATCATCTCCATAATACTCCAAATAAACATATGCACATTCATGTTTATTTATGCATATCATAATTAAAATGATAAAATGTAACTCATAGAGACCGACATACGACTCTATGCAGATGCAATGCGGTACCGACTCAACATTTCAGCAGGTTCTCTCAGGAACCAAATGGAATCATCGCTTGACACAATCTGATTGCTCACACCCCACACGGGCACACAATCAATGTGAATAAATCACCCATCGCTTACACCCCACACGGGCACACGATGTTTCTGGATTTCTCACACCCCACATGGGCAAACAATCTGATCGCTCACACCCCACATGGGCACACGACCAATGTGAATAAATCACCCATCGCTCACACTCCACACGGGCACACGATGTTGTTATAGTCATCGCTCACACTCCGCATGAGCACACGATGCTAAAACGGATTCACAAAGAATCCCACAGCACAAGAATGCACACATTATGCTTACAAGCAAAATGACACACAACATTCTTGAAAATGCATACATATTCACAATATAGTTATGCATTCATCTCCTTCAATTTGCATACATTCGCATTTAATTCAAGCAATGTATCTACTTGCCAAACTGCCACAACACAACAACCAAACCCACAATTCCATAACTAATATAATTACGTTTTATCAGAAAAGTCGGGTAAAAGTCGGCTAAACATTACTCTTCTTAGCATCAATAGATTCTACATGTTTCAAGCTTCGAATCGATATAAGAATCACTAAAAACGGATACCCGAAACTAAAGCTACGGATCAAAACACATAATCCCTCAAAAACCTACAGGCTCGCTGAGCGAGAATCGCCCTGGAACTTTCGTTGAGCGAGGGATAGCTCGTTGAGCGACCACTGCGATTTCAGCAAAATACCAGATGCGAACAGTCAACCAAAAAGACTCCAAAACTCCTCTAAGCTCATACAAACATGATCAATAACATATTCTAGATATCATACTTCGGCTATAACGATTTCCAACCGATTAATCCATAAATTTCTCACATTTTCTCTCAAACCCTAACTATTCATCTTCTCTAACTTTCATCAAAACCAAAACTCAACCAATCAAACACATACATAATCATACACAATATTAAGATAACAATGTTTATCACCCTTACCCGATTATTTCAATTTCTTGGAGCAATCTTGAAGCTTTTCCAACTTTCCCTCTTTTCTCTTCTCTCCTTTTTCTTTCTTCTCTTTTTCTTTTTATCTTTTCTTTCTCTTCTTACCAACTTATAACTTCTATTTCTATTTCACTCTTTCTCACTCTCTTATATTTTCTTTCTATTTTCTACTCTCTCCAACCAAATATCAATTCTCTCACAAAAATATCAATTTTACTAATTTCTAACTTATCATTAATTAACAAATACCTAAAATAACCTCTTATCCAATTTTACCCGGAAATTCATAAAACGGTAAAATCCCACAACATAATATATCATCACATTAATTCATCACATCAAATATCACCACGATAATTTCACAAATAAAACAATTATCATATAAATAAAATAAAAGACTCCACAAAATTTGGGAAAATCGAATCGGGGCGTTACAGAGCCTCTCCCCCACTTAATTCCAAGTCAACATCTGCAAGCAACGACCATAAACTAACAAACAAGCACCGACAATATTTCACACACATGTCGAGTACTAAGGTATAAACGATATTAGACAACATTAGCCGGACGGACCAACCAGGCTCTGATACCACTAATGTAACACCCCATTTCTACCCGACAATTATATTGAAAATCAGAGTATTAAAAATTCAACTTTCTTATAAAAATAGGATGCCAGATATCAACTTTCAAACATATTCATTTTCATTTGATAAAACACTGATACATAACTCTTTTATTCGGATGAATCGTACAAGATTTTCCATACTTTGAAATAAAAAAAACTTTTATTTATTCTTGAAACCAAAACAACTTTTACAATTATGCAGAGTATTCTCAAATATTCAACTAAACATGGTATAACATGTTATTCAACTTAAACAGCTTAGTAACAACATATTTTAACTGAAACAACTTAAAACAACAACAAAACAACTAAACGTTCATCCCCCGAGTGTTACGTATCAGAGCATCGACACCGACTCGAACTAACAAAGATAACTATCTTCCTTCAATCTACCTGCGAGTTACCAACACAGGGGTAACATTCAAACATAAGGTGTGAGATATCGAATTTTATAACGAAGTATGATAAATAATACATAGACATGAATCATACAACTATCACCACTTCACATTAACAACAACAACTTAGCAATCACCCACATTTTATCAACTTATTACACCTATCAACATTTACTACGTAATCATCGTAGTCAACTTAACAACGTCAACAAACTTAATCATATAAGTAACTTTATCAACATGATCAGCATAAACAACTTAATCGACGTAAATAATGCAACACAAATGTGACTCAACAATGCATATGCATGTGGTACTATTGGAGTAAAGCTCGCAACTTAAAATATATCAGGTTATCGAGGTATCTGCAAGGCATAAGCCTTCAACTTAATATTTTTGCCAATTTACCGAGGCATCAATATATAAGCCGCCGACTTTCAACTTAGTGTCAATCCAGGCCAACATGGTGTGAGCAACGACTCCGACTTAGAAATGCACATATGATACATGACATGTATGATTCAACAACATAAACAACATAACATCATCAACAACATAAACAACTTATACAATATGAACAACTAAAATCAACTTTGGCTATCAAGCATCCAACTTGAACAACACAACAACTTCGATAACACAGAACAACTTAGACAACATGAGCAACTTGAACAACATAAACAACATAAACAACTTAGACAATGCCGACAAATTAAACAATTCAGACAACTTAAACAACTTATTCAACATTGGCTATCAAGCCTGCAACTTACAATTGTCCGAAAATTGGAACGAGACTACATACTCGGCTATACCTGAAAATCTACTTTTCTGACATAATTTCAACGAAACAAATCAACAAAATCACCTACTAGATTACCCCGACAATTTTCATTAAATTCCGGACAACTAACTTTTTCGCCTAAATCAGCTAAACCGACTAATACCGCATTGTTTTCGACATTCAGCTATAATTACGAGTTTATTACAAAACCTGCCAATTTCTGTTTTCTTATAAGTTTCTAATGTCAGACAATACTTACTGACATGGTGTAACACGGTGGGAGAACTGACTTTAGTTAAATGTTGCGGATAGCAAGAGTCGCCACCGACTTTTATTTTATCCAAAAGGAAAGGGCATAAAAGAACATGAAAGACCTTAAAAAGACTTTGAGTTCGGGGGGTAGGTTATACAAAGGGAAGGTATTAGCACCCTTTATATCCATGGTTATCCATGGGCTCTTATTTACTTAGCTCACTTTGTTTGTTTGCAAGAGTGTAGTGTGTGATTAGAAAAATTTCATTAAGTACTTGGTAATGACCCTTGTATGGGTGTATACAAAGCCTAGTTTAGAAATTGTGAGGTGTAAAAGTAAGTTTGAAAAGTATGAGCAAGTAACTATGAGGTACCAACCCTAGATTAAGTCTTTCGTGTTCTCGTATGTTCTTTCAATGGTAAGACTATCCCTATTATTAAGGAATAGGTAGTCATTACCTTGGATGTTTTAAGGGACAACCGTAGGGTCATCGTATGGTCATAGAAAGCAACAAGTAAGGGTGTCTTTAGCAATTCATAGGGACTATCATCATTTATTCGAAGGGACAAGATCATTATCGTAGGCAACCTCGAAGGGACTTGATCTTTTAAATCGGTAGGGACTTGATGATTTATACGTGAAGGGACTTTGCTTAAGACACCCCTATATTCGAGGGACTTGGCCATTTTATTTTAAGGCAACCAAGAGGAATACCCTAGGAAGTGCAAGATGACGATCAAAGATCGACTTACATGTGTGAGTGTTTATTTTCAAATATTTATCTTTTAAAGTTAATTATCTAAATTAATTTTAATTACAAATAGTTTCCACACCCTATTTACTAATCACACAGTTAATATGAAAAATAAATGGCAGAAAATAAAATTCCTACACTATTACATGGCTTAGGGGCAGTTACATAATAATAATAATAAGGAAATTCAAAGAAAATACATAATTTGATGAAAAAAGAGAAAAATAAAGTTAGAGATACCCAAAATATTGGGGGTTTGTCCCTTTTGCTTCATTGAGTTCTTTGCCACTGGGACACCCATGTTTCTTCATCAAAATGCTCCAAACCTCAGTTCCTTGCCACTAGGTTGTGGGCCTGCATATGAATAAGTGTAACAAATACCTATTATATAATAAAAATGTAAAAAAAACATTTTAGTAAAACAAAATGTCCCAAGGTTGAGTTTTACAAAAGAAAATATATAATCAGTTTATATTAAAATAGCCTAATAATTAAATAAATCTAAGAAAAATGAATTATGAGAATTAATTAAATTAAAAAAACATTTAAAGGTTGATTAAGGTTTTTATAAAAAAAAAGTTTGAGGTTTTAATAAACCTAAATATAAAAGTAATAATACTAATAAAAAATGCTAACCTAAATTTAATAAAAAAAGATTTGTTAAAAAAGTTAATTAAAAATAATAGGTTAACCATGTTTAAAAGATAAATAAAGGAAAAAAAATGATGAAGAACCCATGTTTCTTTGCCAAAATGTTGTGTACAGGGTTTGAACCCAAGCCCTTTTAATTCCAACCTCTGGAGAACCTTTACCATTGGGTCATGCGTGCCTGTGTTACTAAACATGGAAAACATATATTATATGATAAGGCGGATAAAGAATAACATAAAAACGAGTGAAAATAGGAAAATATTTACTTTAGAGAAAAATTTTGAGGTTAATCATGGTTAAAAGGATAATCAATTAGAAAATGTGTTAATTAGAGAAATTAAAGGAAAATATGAAAGAAAAGCAGGTTTTTGCCCAAAATGTTGTGAGTGGGAATTGAACTCACGCCCCTGACCTTCCAGTTTCCAACCTTAGCCACTAGGCTATGCGCAGTCCTCATGAATAAACCTTTTGACCTCTGAAATTTCCTGCGAAATTTGTAAAAAACCCCAAATTTGAGCTTCAAACCCTAACTATGGTAGGATTCGGTTTTGGTCATGAAGCTTCGAATAATCAACCCAGAAAACTTCTATAACATGAGACAAACAACATTAGATAAACAAAATTGATTAAAATATCAAGAATAAATGGAATTAAAAAAAACTAAAGAAAGCTTCAAAATTTGAATTCAGTTCATGCATTTTTGTATGAACTTGATAATGATGATGATGTGGTTAGCTTTTTTTCTGAACTTTTTTCCTCCCTTTTTTCCGGTCTCCTCTTCTTGGTATCTCTACTAGTAAGTATATATAGAACTAACTTAGGGTTAATAATAATGGGCTTAATTATATATTTTGGGACCCAATAAAATATTAATTTAAAACTAAATAAAGTTTAATAATTAAAATAGTTAAAATTAAAATTAAAACTAACAATTTTATTTATTTATTCTAGACCCAATAAAATGTTAATTTAAAACTAAATAAAGTTTAATAATTAAAATAGTTAAAATAAAAATAATAACTAATAATACTATTTATTTATTCTAGACCCTATATAAAAATAAATAGACTCAAAGAATAAAAGTCGGGCGCCAAAGTGCTCGAAAAAATAAAATGAACACATCAAAATAATCAGCGCGAAATAAATGACTCGGAAAAATACAGCATTTGGTCGGATTTTGAAATAAAAATTATGATCGTTTAAACTGCTCAGACTGATCAACATATGACCAAAAATAGTCGTAAAAATATTTTTAGCATGTCAGGTTAATCTACATGAATCGTAGATTAATATTACTGACGTTTGCAAATTTAAATATGACATTTTCCGTTTACTGGTTTTAGGCACAATTTAAAATTAATTTGACCAGTCCGTCTATAAATTTCGAGAAATTATTCCGGCTAATATTAAGACGAAATACATGTTATCCCATGAAGATGATGCAAATGAATGCGAAACAAAAAGTCAGTTAGAGTTAAAATAGAGGGCAAATTTTGGGGTACAACAGCTATCCCTGTTCAATTTTCTGAAACCTGAGGAGTTAGATTGGCCTGTGTGCCATTCGTGACTTGGAAGGTTGAAGGGGATTGAACACAAAAACCCAAAAATTTGCACTCGCTAGTGCGTAGAGTAACACTGCTGATTAGTTGAATATGCTTGAATGGGCTTAAAGATGTCACTCAGAGGAACCGGAGATGGGCTTATAGAGGCCATCCATAATATCTGGAGGTGATAGTATCAATAGGTTGTCACTGGATATCAGTAATAGGTCTTCGTATAGGCCGTCTCTGAATTATTCTTGTAACATGGTTTGAGTTGAATGTCAGCACTAGATCTTTGTATAGATCGTCTCTGCATTATATCTGGGGGAAAAAGAATATCCTTCATTAAGTGTCAGGGCTTAGATCTTCGTATAGATCGTCTCTGAACCATATCTAAGAACATACTTTAATTTAAGTGTCAGAACCAAATCTTCGTGGCGATTTTTTTCTGAATTAAGTATCAGCACTAGATCTTCGTATAGATCGTCTCTGAACTGTTTTGAATTGTTGAATAGACCAGTAGAGATAAATCTTCGTGACGTTTATCTCTTCTGGAAATACCCTGGATTAGGGAATAGATCTTCGTATAGACAGTTTTCCTACTATCCAAGGACAACTTGAGTAATGATTATCAGCAATGAATCTTCGTGGCGATCATCCCTGAACTTCTTCTGAAAAATCTCTTGGACTAAGTGCTAGATCTTCGTGTAGATCATTTACACACCATCCCATAGATAATTGACCATCAGAAATAAATCTTCGTAACGATTATCTCTTCTGGAAATATCCCGGATTAAGCACTAGATCTTCGTATAGATCATTTACGTACCCTTCCAAGGACAACTTGAACATCAGGATTAAATCTTCGTGTCGATTACTCCCGAATTGCTTCTGGTAGTATCCTGGACTAAGCACTAGGTCTTCGTGTAGACCATTTATGTGCCATCCCAAGGATAATTGAGTATTGATCATCAGAAATGGACCTTCATAGCGATTATCTCTGAATTAAGTATCAGCACTAGACCTTCGTATAGATCGTCTCTGAACTGTTTTGAGTTGTTAAATAGACCAGTAGAAATAAGTCTTCGTAACGATTATCTCTTCTGGAAATATCCCGGATTAGGTAATAGATCTTCGTATATACCATTTACCCACCATCCCAAGGATAGAAAGAATATCAGGATTAAATCTTCGTGACGATTACATCCCTTGGAAATATCTTGGATTAAGCACCAGATCATCGTATAGATCATTTACGTACCCCTCCAAGGACAAATTGAACATCAGGATTAAATCTTCGTGTCGATTACTCCCGAATTGCTTCTGGTAATATCCTGGACTAAGCACTAGGTCTTCGTTTAGACCATTTATGTGCCATCCCAAGGATAATTGAGTATTGATCATCAGAAATGAACCTTCGTAGCGATTATCTCTGAATTAAGTATCAGCACTAGACCTTCGTATAGATCGTCTCTGAACTGTTTTGAGTTGTTAAATAGACCAGTAGAAATAAGTCTTCGTAACGATTATCTCTTCTGGAAATATCCCGGATTAGGTAATAGATCTTCGTATAGACCATTTACCCACCATCCCAAGGATAGAAAGAATATCAAGATTAAATCTTCGTGACGATTACATCCCTGAATTAAGTATCAGCACTAGACCTTCGTATAGATCGTCTCTGACCTGTTTTGAATTGTTGAATAGACCAGTAGAAATAAATCTTCGTGACGGTTATCTCTTCTGGAAATATCCTGGATTAGGGAATAGATCTTCGTATAGACCGTTTGCCTACTATCCAAGGACAACTTGAGTAATGATTATCAGCAATGAATCTTCGTAGCGATCATCCCTGAATTAAGTATCAGCACTAGACCTTCGTATAGATCGTCTCTGACCTGTTGTGAATTGTTAATAGTGTTTTATCTGCATATAACTATCCTACAAGGAAAAGGTTAGTTTATGCAATATGTATGCATGTATGGCATGATATACTTAAGTAATTGTAGTATGCATTATGGATGCGTATGCTATGATATGATGTAAATGATGTATGTATGAATCATGCAGCCTGAAGTGTCTGGGTATCTCTGTATAACAACTGCTGGCTAGGGAAAATAAATCCCGATTCGTTACTGAAGAATATGAGGACCTCGTTCCCGTTTCGTTTGATAGTATAGTATTTATAACCTCCCGTCTTCGTTTGTCGTACTTCTATTGAAGGAATAAGTTCCTGAGTATCCTGACTGAGGATAAAAGAGATGGACATAAATTCAAGGGGAGACGTAACTTGAAGTATTTATAAAGATAGATTTGCTCTACTAGGGATTTGTAGTTGTCTTGTGGGGATGAACCGGCGAAGCTTCGTTGAACTACTACCCTCGTTCATCCTTAGTAAATACTATTACTGCATTTCATGCATTTCTGGTAAGCATCAATCATATTCAAAGCATATATACATTCAAACATAACCAACAAACGTTTTTCGCTTTAGTAAAAGAGGGAAAGTAATCCTGAATAAAGAGGGAAAAGTAAAGCTGAACTCGAAAACAGAATCGTTTCAACTTTGAGAGTGTATAACCAATTGGATTTAGAACTCCTGAGATTCTTAACTTTCTTGAATACCTTCCCAGAAATCCTCATAGTTGGATCTGAAGACATGATACTGACACCATCTGATACTACTGGCGTAGACAATTAATTTCCACAATGGCTTCTGCTGAGAATCCAATATCAAGGTAATATAATGAGAGGAACGTGTCTTCAAATTGTGATGGACCATATACACTCCGGGTATTAGATTTGAAAAGAAAGCATTGCCCATTGGTTGAGGATGAATTGTCCCATAGTGGAAGTATCTAAATGTAGTTACCTCAAGAGAAATAAGAAGAATGTCCCACAATAATATGCCCCTGACATCATGAACTTTATAATGTTACCCTTCGTAATTCAAATATATGAGGAGAGCTTCCCATGGCTATTAAGCATTGTTGAATCTGGACCTGATTGCCCCGAATGAATTGAATAGTAAGTTGGTATGCCCCTTGATTGGGAAACAGTGACTATGCCCCTGGCATTATGAACTATGTAATGTTACCCATGGTAATTCAAATATATGAGGAGAGTTGCCCCTGGCTATTAAGAATTGTTGAATCTGGACCTAATTGCCCCAAATGAGTTAGGAAGTATCATGGCCTTCCCCCTTGATTGGGAAATAATGACTATGCCCCTTTGTATACATGGACTTTGATCCAGGAAGAAACTTTGTTTATCGGAAGGACTTTGGTTTATTGAACATTCATCCTGTAAGTTTCTCTGTTTATCAAACACTCAGGTATATGCAAACAAATATATTCAAAAATGCAATGCTTATGTCTGTCTTGAAGTTTTGAAAAAGAGTTATTTTAGAAAAACAGTTTTTGTGAAAACTGTGATATTAACTCAAGTTTTATAATAAGCCCTAAAGGAGTCAGGATACCTTTTTGTAGCAGTACGCTTTCGAACTAACCATGCTTTAGTTAGGACTTTTAAAGGGTTGTAACGTGGCCTGGTTCACGGTTTAAGAAACAAAGGATAAAGGCTCAAATTTTATTTGTACCCAACCCAATCTCCATGATGTTCTTCAGTCCTATGCTCATTTAACTTATGCATTGAGGCTCAAAGGAGTTTGGAATTGTAACACTAACATTTGTGATGGTTCAGAAACCAAAATTTATTTGAACATTCAGTCATCTTTCTTTGTTGAGGATTCATAGTGACCTCTTTTTTCTTTTGACTTTGTTATATCTTCTTTTTGCCTGAACTGTTTGTTTCAAAATTATAGTCAGCGGAATTTCTCAATTTTTTTACTAAGTCTCCTTCATAGGTTTTGACTTAGTGGGTTTTTCTTTTGCTGGATATTGACTGTCAGGTTTAATGATTACAGAGAACCATCATTAGTTGTGTACAACACAGATAATTGGCATATTTGGGTTAACTGAGTAACTAACCTGCCCCGGGTTATGAATAAGGGTTTTAATTGGTGCGAGAATAAAAACTCCTACTTCATAGGCTCAAAAGGGTTGACTAGGGATTAACTTCCTTATATCTCCACTGTTTAGGAATTGAAACAATGCATGTACATCATCAGCATAGTCTGTTCAAAAGCATACTGCCTAATATTATGGTATTGTTTTTGTCATCCTCCCTCTACAGGCTTATAGCTTTATCAGGAGTTAAATATCACAAAATAGAAATATGAAGCATAGTTCAAAATATAGTGAAACGAATGGATTAATTCAAGACAAACATATGCAATGCATTAATGAAAACAAAAGTTTAACATAATAGTAAGTGTTTAGGCAAACAAAAGAAATTACAAACGAAAATTCAAATGTTCTCAAAGCATCTTCCTATAAACTCGTCACTCCAGTTATCTGGAAACTTTGATACTTGATGGACGATAGAAGAACTCAACCTGGCCTTCTGGCGTAACCTCGAGTATTCCTTCGTCAATTAGGTCTTGAATCTTATTCTTCAATGCCCAACAATTATTTGTGTCGTGTCCGGGACTGTCGGAGTGGTACATACACCTTGCTTTGGGATTATAGCAAGGAGAAGAGGTATTAGGATTTTTAGGAGAATTTTCCAAGGAAATTAGCTTCATTTCCAACAAGCATTGCAGCATTTGTGGCATTGGCGTGTTGAATTTGATGAACTGTATTTTATATTCCTTGTGTCGAAGTGGATTAATCTTACAGGGTCTTCCTTCTTCCATTGAAGAATAATCAGTGGTAGCCTGCTCTTTCCTTCTCTTATCCTTACTTTCCTTTCAGCCAAGTCGGCTTGTTTCAACGGAGGTTGATTGATGATTAGATTCCCAACCCCATTATGTCGAAGCTTATTGACAAAGCTTCTCAGCTCTTCTTTCCCCTGGGCCAAACTCTGGATAAGAGCCATTTGGCCATGCATATGGATCCTCATCTCTTCCATCTCAGCTTGTAGTTGTTTCAGCTGATCATCCTTGTTGTCCTCAGGATTCTTCTTATTCATGTCCTTAGAGAGGAATGCTTTCAACTCTTCTTGCCCCTTGGACAAATTCAGAATCACTTCTTGAAACTGAGCATTCTGAGCTTGAAGATCTTTGATAGATTGTTCGAGAGCCATTTCTGCTGAAATAAACAGCGAGAAGATGAGAAACCTGTTGTGACAACCTGTCATGCAATGATATGGTATGTAGATGCATATGCAATGTTTTCAAGGACCGCATAATTTACATTTGTTAAACAAACGGAAATAAAAACTTTTATTAGTAAATGTTAAAATTATTTTTCCCCTTGGGCTTACAATGAAGGGAAATAAGTACAAAATTGGGGTTTTAAGTCTCCCATAGACGTTTCCTCTTTGTAAGGAGGTATGTGTTGAGGTTCCGCTCCTCGTGAAGTTGCTTGGTCAGCTCCAACACTTTTTCTTGGCTAATCCTGAATTGAGCTTCGAAGGTATTTCTTTGTTCCTTTAGTTGGATCCAGGATTTCTGCAATTCTTCTAGGTTAGTGGGCATGTCTGGATGAAGGATGGTATAAGGAGTATCTCCTTCTGCAACAGGTTCCATAGTAACTGGTAGAATAACATGATATGGCATCATAAGAGTTTGAGCATGAGATCGCACCCATCTGAGGTAAGGTATCTGAGGTAAGGTTCCATAGGAATGGAGTACTTTGGTTCCAGAGTCTTGCTGTCAACCTTGTTCACTTTACCCCAAGCTCGTATGAACCTTTGACGGTAACCTTCCAGGTTGTTGTCGTAGTCGAACACAATTCCTTGAATAAGCATGTCATGAGGACCATTGCTCTGAGCATAACCAAACTGACGTAGAGCTAAAGAAGGATTGTAGGTAATTCCCCCTCTTATGCCAAGGAGTGGCACATTGGGAATTCTCCACAATGGTCAATGATAGTAACATTCTCCATAGATCTAGAACACCAATGAATGTCTGAATGAGAAAGTGACATGATCCTTTTAGACCACCTTAACCCTTGTTCATTCTTCACCACTGATCGAGGAAGGTGAGAAATAAACCACCTAGACAATAGAGGTATGCAGCACATCAGAGTTCCTCGTGCCTTCGTAGTACGGGTATGGAGAGAATGTAAGATGTCTCTAAGTAATGTAGGCACTGGATTATGAGTCAGAAATATGTTGATGGCGTGTATGTCTATGCGTTGGTCTGGATTAGGGAACAACACTAGGCCATAGATTAATAAGGCCAAGATCTCCTCAAAAGCATCATAACTCATAGCCTTCAGGAACACTTGAGCTTTCTCCATCAATACCTTAGCAAGGATATCCTTAACTCCACTTCTCGTTTCTAGGACAATGTCTGATTTCTTCAGATGTAGGGCTGCAACAATGACTTCAGGTTTAGGCTCTTTTTCCAAGCTTGTGAAAGGTTTCTGATCAAGGATAGGTATACCCAGAAGCTTGGAGAACTCTTCCATTGTAGGAACCAGCTGATAGTCGGGGAATGTAAAGCAATGATGTTTAGGATCAAAGAACTGAAACAGAACACTCATTATGTCTTCATTGAACCCTGAAGTGACTAGATCCAGTAGGTGACCATGCCTCTTGATGAATTGAGAATTTTCAGAAACTTGAGAGACCAATTCCTTAAGCTTAAGAGGTATTCCTACAAAGTTGATCCGGATAGTATTCCTACGAGCAGAAGCCATGACCTGCAACAAAGAACAAAGATAAATCCTTTGGTCCTTGAAATGGTTAGTGAAAATGCTATGCTTATGATGTCATAATGTTATGATGTTATGCTCAATCACAAACATGTGACACACACAAACAAGTCACACCATAGCCCTAAGTTTAGAGGCTTGCATGAGGTTTAAAGGTAAGTACCTTCCCCTGAAGTTAGTTGGTTCATCCTGTCCTACAAAAGTAACCGGGTTCTAAGGGATCTCAATATCACTGATCCTTCCCAAGGGTGGTTGTTCAGTAGGCAACTTACTTGCCAACCAAAACCCTCCAAGTTTAGGATCTCAATGAGCGTAGCATCGAGTATCAACCAACTTTAGTCTTCACCAAAGCCGGTTATCTCACTACTTTCTAAAGGCCAAGATGGGATGACTAGGGTTCTAAAAGGCAGTTAGTGTATTGACAACATATGGCAGCCTCATATTATCCTCAACTTGCTTAAGGAACATAAGCACCACCCAAGAAGTCACACTAACTATGGCCACCAGATCAACCATATCGGTATATGCCGTACAGTTTCCTTGGTCTATTGCCATTTACCTAAGGTACACTAGATCCGGGTTAGGATCTTTCACACATAAGAGCCCCAACAAGTAAAGTAAAGCAAACAAAGTAAGCAAATTTAAAGTGATCTAATTCCTAAGGGTACCCCTCTTTAATATTTTCCCTAGCAGAGTCGCCAGTTTTGTAACACAGTGGGAGAACTGACTTTAGTTAAATGTTGCGGATAGCAAGAGTCGCCACCGACTTTTATTTTATCCAAAAGGAAAGGGCATAAAAGAACAGGAAATACCTTAAAAAGATTTTTAGTTTGGGGGGTAGGTTATACAAAGGGAAGGTATTAGCACCCTTTATATCCATGGTTATCCATGGGCTCTTAGTTACTTAGCTCACTTTGTTTGTTTGCAAGAGTTTAGTGTGTGATTAGAAAAATTTCTTTAAGTACTTGGTAATGACCTTCGTATGGGTGTATACAAACCTAGTTTAGAAATTGTGAGGTGTAAAAGTAAGTTTGAAAAGTATGAGCAAGTAACTATGAGGTACCAACCCTAGATTAAGTCTTTCGTGTTCTCGTATGTTCTTTCAATGGTAAGACTATCCCTATTATTAAGGAATAGGTAGTCATTACCTTGGATGTTTTAAGGGACAAGCGTAGGGTCATCGTATGGTCATGGAAAGCAATAAGTAAGGGTGTCTTTAGCAATTCGTAGGGACTATCATCATTTATTCGAAGGGACAAGATCATTATCGTAGGCAACCTCGAAGGGACTTGATCTTTTAAATCTGTAGGGACTTGATGATTTATACGTGAAGGGACTTTGCTTAAGACACCCCTATATTTGAGGGACTTGGCCATTTTATTTTAAGGCAACCAAGAGGAATACCCTAGGAAGTGCAAGATGACGATCAAAGATCGACTTACGTGTGTGAGTGTTTATTTTCAAATATTTATCTTTTAAAGTTAATTATCTAAATTAATTTTAATTACAAATAGTTTGCACACCCTATTTACTAACCACGCAGTTAATTTTAAAAATAAATGGCAGAAATTAAAAGGCAGAAAATAAAATTCCTACACTATTACATGGCTTAGGGGCAGTTACATAATAATAATAATGGCGGAAAATAATAAAAACCAATTATTACAAAGGCGAAGCAGTTACATAATCAGGCAAACAGTGAATGAATAACATAAAAATGAGTGAATAAATTAGAAGAAAAAAGTTTGCAAACTAGGTTAAGAAAACAATTAGGGTTAGGGTTTGAGAAAAAAATTTAAGGTTTAGGAAAAATTTTAGGGTAAAAATTAGGGCGAAATATGGGTTTTAAGATAAAGATTAGGGCTAAATTTTTAGGGTTTAAAGTTTATGAAAAAAATTAAGACTTAGGTTTAAAATTAAGGTTTAGGGAAAAAATTAAGGTTTATAATAAAAATATAAGTTTTAAAAATAAAATAAAAAAAGGATTATGTTTTATCTTTTAAAAATTAGTTTAATAATAATAATAATAAGGAAATTCAAAGAAAATACATAATTTGATGAAAAAAGAGAAAAATAAAGTTAGAGATACCCAAAATATTGGGGGTTTGCCCTTTTTGCTTCATTGAGTTCTTTGTCACTGGGACACCTATGTTTCTTCATCAAAATGCTCAAAACCTCAGTTCCTTGCCACTAGGTTGTGGGCCTGCATATGAATAAGTGTAACAAATACCTATTATATAATAAATAAATAAAAAAACATGTTAGTAAAACAAAATGTCCCAAGGTTGAGTTTTACAAAAGAAAATATATAATCAGTTTATATTAAAATAGCCTAATAATTAAATAAATCTAAGAAAATTGAATTATGAGAATTAATTAAATTAAAAAAACATTTAAAGGTTGATTAAGGTTTTTATAAAAAAAAGTTTGAGGTTTTAATAAACCTAAATATAAAAGTAATAATACTAATAAAAAATGCTAACCTAAATTTAATAAAAAAAGATTTGTTAAAAAAGTTAATTAAAAATAATAGGTTAACCATGTTTAAAAGATAAATAAAGAAAAAAAAATTATGAAGAACCCATGTTTCTTTGCCAAAATGTTGTGTCCAGGGTTTGAACCCAAGCCCTTTTAATTCCAACCTCTGGAGAACCTTTACCATTGGGTCATGCGTGCCTGTGTTACTATACATGGAAAACGTATATTATATGATAAGGCGGATAAAGAATAACATAAAAACGAGTGAAAATAGGAAAATATTTACTTTAGAGAAAAATTTGAGGTTAATCATGGTTAAAAGGATAATCAATTAAAAAATGTGTTAATTAGAGAAATTAAAGGAAAATATGAAAGAAAAGCAGGTTTTTGCCCAAAATGTTGTGAGTGGGAATTGAACTCACGCCCTTGACCTTCCAGTTTCCAACCTTAGCCACTAGGCTATGCGCAGTCCTCATGAATAAACCTCTTGACCTCTGAAATTTCCTGCGAAATTTGTAAAAACCCCAAATTTGAGCTTGAAACCCTAACTATGGTAGGATTCGGTTTTGGTCATGAAGCTTCGAATAATCAACCCAGAAAGCTTCTATAACATGAGACAAACAAAGTTAGATAAACGAAATTGATTAAAATATCAAGAATAAATGGAATTAAAAAAAACTAAAGAAAGCTTCAAAATTTGAATTCAGTTCATGCATTTTTGTATGAACTTGATAATGATGATGAGGTTAGCTTTTTTTCTGAACTTTTTTCCTCCCTTTTTTCCGGTCTCCTCTTCTTGGTCTCTCTACTAGTAAGTATATATAGGACTAACTTAGGGTTAATAATAATGGGCTTAATTATATATTTTGGGACCCAATAAAATATTAATTTAAAACTAAATAAAGTTTAATAATTAAAATAGTTAAAATTAAAATAAAAACTAACAATTTTATTTATTTATTCTAGACCCAATAAAATGTTAATTTAAAACTAAATAAAGTTTAATAATTAAAATAGTTAAAATAAAAATAATAACTAATAATACTATTTATTTATTCTAGACCCTATATAAAAATAAATAGACTCAAAGAATAAAAGTCGGGCGCCAAAGTGCTCGAAAAAATAAAATGAACACATCAAAATAATCAGCGCGAAATAAATGACTCGGAAAAATACAGCGTTTGGTCGGATTTTGAAATAAAAATTATGACCGTTTAAACTGCTCAGACTGATCAACATATGACCAAAAATAGTCGTAAAAATATTTTTAGCATGTCAGGTTAATCTACATGAATCGTAGATTAATATTACTGACGTTTGCAAATTTAAATGCGACATTTTCCGTTTACTGATTTTAGGCACAATTTAAAATTAATTTGACCAGTCCGTCTATAAATTTTGAGAAATTATTCCGGCTAATATTAAGACGAAATACATGTTATCCCATGAAGATGATGCAAATGAATGCGAAACAAAAAGTCGGTTAGAGTTAAAATAGAGGGCAAATTTTGGGGTACAACACATGGAAATACACTTAGTTTTGTTTTATGTCAAAAACTCCAAAATAATGCTATTGTCAAAGAAATTTGTTCCTCATCGCAATTGCTAAATATGCATCTTATGTGCTAACAACCTTAGCACTAAATTCTAATTTTTTTAATAAAATTATAATTCATTTATCTTGTATAAACAACATGTTAATTAATTTTGATTTGCTTATTTTATTCGTAAAATAGTGTGAAAACTTTCTATATCTTATTAATTTAACAAAACAAAGTATTTTCCCATTTTCATGGGTGGCTTGCGCCACCCTTAGTGGGACACCCCATGGCTTGCGTCATATTGCAAGGGAGTATGGTGGCTCCCTCCACCTCCACTAGTAGCACCCGTCACTTGTCATTTTCATCCATTATGGGTGGTCTGTGCCACCCCTATATGCAAGTGGTGGGTGGCATGCGCCATCCGTACCCCTGTGAACAACGTTTTTCGTCCTCAACCAACTTTCCAGAAATCAACAACTCTACTGCAACGTTCATAAGATTAACCCGACAACAAATTTCACAAAATCGACAAAGTAAAATTTTCACAGAATCAATCAAAATAACTCCATTAACAACACAACATCATAATCAAACTAAATCAACATCAACATCATAAAACTATTCGATCCTAATTTCTACGTATCGATTATCATAATCTGATTATAAAAGTAGAACCCTACCCTTACCTTAAATTGGTGGCCACAATTCTACCCTTACCTCCGATTGACTCTTTCGAATCGTTCTGACGGCAACAATTCTCGTAACCGTTTTCTCCCACTTTTCCTCGTTCTTCTTTTCTCACATTCTACTTCTTCTTACTGATACCAAAACCTAAATTTGTTTCTTTCTATTTCTTTTTATCAAAATAATATTATTTTACTCACAAAATATATTGGGCCAAAGTCATACACCCCTTAATTACTAATTTCGACATAATCTAAGCCCACTAATCAAACACACTCCAATAATCAATAATATCACTTCTAATATTATTTCTTTGACTTTCTGACTTAATATTTCGACTTAACGACTAAATTCACCGCAACACAAAATCAACCGAATAACAATTCACGAATAACTAATTTCTCCCGACTTAATAGATTAACTACTTATTATCAACCAAATGGTCCAAATTGTCCAATCAACATATTCAACAATAAACAGGAGAATACTCCATATCGCTTTCCACAACGTATATCAACCCAATTAATCAGCTCAACTCGAACCAACTTAGAAACATCAACGTAATATTTCGATATTTCCAAAATCAACTTGGATCAACACAAGTATCATAAACCAACGCAAATCGACACAAATACTCAAATCAGCGTGAATTAACACAACATACTACAATTATATTTAATTAAATACTTAGTTAAATAAACGGGCGTTACAACTCTCCCCCACTTAGAATATTTTCGTCCTCGAAAATTTATCCGATTTAACTACTCCACTACTTAATCCATCCGACTAATCAACTCTCAACCTCGAAAGGCAACCCCACGTAGAATACACACAACAATTCATAACTTTAATGCACCAACACAAACAAAACTCAAGCAATACACTTGACAACTATCATCTTAATATAACGAGTAACCAACTTAAGAATTCACCAGTTTAAGAACTAGAACACAATCGACATACGAACACACAACTTAAACACAACATCAACACAACCAATTATCAACATCATTGTCATTCACATATGAACAACTGTACTACACTGCACGTTCGTTGTGCACTCTGATAACTTGTAAAGTTTTAAGTCGACCCAATTAATTTTCAACTTCCAATCACCAAAAATTGACATATCAATAAGGCTTTCAACCTAACTCTTCGGAATTTCCGTTCCAACAAGCATCCTACACTCTCATAGTTACCGAATACCTCAACTTAGATCCGTAAGACAACCACGACTACTTCCAAATCTTGGATAAAATATTCATATACTTCCACAAATTATCATAAAACATAACTATAACTTTACCATCTTTTAATAGCACATTCTCCAAAAATTTCTTAAACACGTATAAACATTACAACCACATATGGTACATGGGTCCAACTAATTTCCACAAGATAACTCATATCCTTCACTTCAAACTAATTCAACATATCGAATCCTCGATTCCTACTCATATCGACACAATTCTTCATAAATTCTTATCTGAGTCAACACAACCAAACAACTCTTCTTGTTCTAACCAAAAATCGCACTTTAATAAACCAACTTATAATTTCTCCCCTTTTAATACTTGCAACTCAACTCTTTCAGACATTATTGTCAAACCACGGTCTTACATTTCCATATACTTTCCCTTCGAAAATTGTCTCAAGGAAGCTTCAAGTCTCAAGTCAATTGACTCACCACCAAACAACACTCAAATTAACCAGAATTCAACTATGAGTTTCCATATTACTATTCAATCCAAACGCAACTCCATGCTATCATCCTCAAATCCAATTAATATTCTTATATATGAATCTTCATCGAAAAATCAAATAATCCTCAAGCACTTGGCTTGACTTTAATAAATTCAATGTACATACTATGCCAGTCGGCATGACACATCTATCCATCAATTATGATTTCGTCTACTATCAACAATAGACTAAGGGTGATCAGTTCCTCAATTTGTCAATAGATAGCCGACATCCATAACAACGGCTTAAATTATTATTACCCAACACAATAACATATTTCAACTTGTGCTCAAGGTCCGTAAGCATAATGCTCTGCCAACTCTCTAAGGATTACCAACGTCTTCGTAGTCTCCTTAATTCCGACTTCATCAATTACAACAAAACGTCCAAAATCCAATACACAATATCTTATACACGCTTGTAGCACAATACAACTTTAAATATCTTCCTAACAATGAAATCACTACGACATTGAGTACAATCCAATTTGGTTTGCTCCAATTACAACCCATATCCAAGTTAATAATTTTAACAACACTATTCAACATCCGTCTTCCACTCAATATTACCATCATCTAACATCGTCACTTTAACCATCCTCATTCGACAAAATTGCATCTCTATGAATTTTCGGACACCGTCGCATTCTTTCTAATACTAACATTTATCCTTCCAAATTTTCCGCAAAAATCACCCAACTTCAAATATAAGCATCTCTTCTAATACAGACCTTCCAAACACAAAATTATATTCCAAAATGAAGAGAATTTTGTGTAGATTCCAAAACATCAAGAATCACTTAAATCTGATTTACAAATAAAAAGTTATCATCTTTGCAATGAGACTGGTCAAGAATTCCTGTATGCAGAATTTTCTAAAAATCAACATCAGAACCAACTATTAAAACACACTTATCTCCCTCTTCACAAACCTCCTAAAGACAAATCTTATATGCAAACTGTAGGGAATTTTTTAAGCTTTCCAAAAAGTCTAGAATCGCTTCAATCAGAATCATTATTAAAACGACATGCCTCTTTTACTGACAGGTGCTCCAAAATTGCAAAATCAAAATCTGAGATTGATGATCATACGTTTCATCTCTCTCCCTCTCTCTCTCTCTCTTGATTTCAAATTTCACCAACATCCTTGTTTTACATTCAACTACGAAAATTACTCGACTTTAATCCAACTATACTCAAAGCATATTAATCTACCGACTTAATCCATCAACTTATTATTTCCTTTGGGATAGTTCCTTATTCTGAATCAATTCACCATCCATAATTTACGCACATCTCAAACTCGACCGATAAGAATTCATGAGTCCATACTCTCGCCGATCCGCAACAACATCGCTTCTACAACCTTGCACTCTTGCAATCAACATCAACTTGAACCAACTTCCACATACCAACAATAAGTCAGGAGCGAGCCTCTCCCCCACTTAATTCTAAACCAACACCTGCAGACAACGACCATAAACTAACAAACAAGCACCGACAGTGTTTCACACATTGTAACACCCCAAATTTTCCCTCTTCTTTTTAATAATCATATCACATCATATTCATCATGAACATATCATATTCTTGGCATCTTAGCATGGAAAGATGAGGCATAACATTCTCATGACCTAACATTAGGCATATGATCATCTGTGGAGGGTTTTTGAAGCATCACAAGCTATGACAAGGGTCCCAATGGATTTACTCAAGTTCTATGGAGAGTATACATTGCATTCACAAGTTTAAGATCATTCACAAAAGCCCAAGAGGTGGGAAGATCATCAGGGAATTCAGGCTAGGGCAAAGCTCCTACACAATGATCCCAAATTAGGGTTTGAGTGTCAAGCATGAAAACCTTGAGACTTTGGCCATTTCATTTGGGCAAAGTCTCTTATATGTTAAGAGGATCCTAGGGATGAAATTTGGTGAGAAAATTCCTTGTGGAAGTCAAGTATTTCATCAGTTGCTTGTAAATGAAGAAATTGGTCAACTGTGCATTCTAAAAGTCAACTGTGAGATTTCAAAGGGTCCAACCCTAGTTTTCAAGCCAAGGGATGTTCTTATAACCTTAGAAGAGGTTTGGAAAGATCAAATATCAAGAATCATGAGGTTTTGAGGTGTTTTGCAAAATTGGCATATGGTTGGTCATGGAAATTTCCATTTTTAGTAACTTTTTGCCCAAATTTTCAAGTAAGCATAACTTGGTGAAAAAAGCTTCAAATGGACCACAAACAAACATGAAAGTTGAAGATTAAAGTCTCCCATTTTTAAAAAGTACAAGAGCATTTTCATAGCCCTCATGGTTATGGAGAAAAGCCCTTCGAAAATTTCAAGAAATCTAGGGCATGGCATGAATTCTAAGACTTCCACAAGTGCAAAACTTCATGAATTTTATTTTTGAGTGATGTAATGAACCAAATGAGGTCACAAACTTACAAAGCAATGCCAAGAGTCCATTTTTCTCCAAAAATAATGTCAAATTCGTGCATGAGAAGAAGAATATTTCATGAGGTGCAAAACATGCATGAGCATGAGAAAAGCATGAGCCCCACATCCAAGGGCCAGGATAATTTCTATTTTGAATTAAGGGTGAGATATTGATCACACATGTGCAAAAAATGAGAGGGATGCACGAGCCAAACACCTCATCACAAGAATTTTGCAAGTTTTGCATTTTCACTCTCACACTCTCATCTCACGTGCTCTTGCTCTCATCCTTTCAGCATTTCATTTTGGATCCATATATAAGAAAGCTAGGGTTTCATTTCAGGCTAGATCCATCACATTTCACCACTTCAAAGTTCTTGCACCAAAATCAAAAGCCTTTGAATCTCTCTTTTCAGGCTCTCATTCTCCAATCCCTTTCCATATTCTTGTTCAGTGATCTCTAAGGATTATAAATATACCATCAATTCAAGCTGAAAGGAAGGTTTTCATCAAGTGCTATTCAAGTGCAGTTGGTTTCGGGTTTCAAGATCTAGGGAATTTTAGCCTCTCTCTTGCATTTATTTTGCAAAGAGAGGATAAAAGGAGTTGATTTGCACCTTTGGAAGCTTTCTTCTGGCTTGTTTCAAGATCTTCAATCTCAGGTATGCTCTGAAACTTTTGGATCTGGAAATGTAATTTTATGTGTGCTTCTTGATCTTTGTGGTATGCTGATTGCACTGAGCCTTTTTGTTTTGAAAATGCTTGACTACTGAATGAGATATGGTGAATTTCAGTTTGATGTATGATTTTGTTCTTGTTCGATCCGTTTGATCCATTGGTTCATTATGAAATATAAGTGCATATTTGAAATCAGCTTGGTTGAATTAGTGGATCTGGAAGGTTTCATCCATTTTTGTGGAGTTTTGTTCATAGTGATTATTTTACTGGTGCCAGAGATAGGGCTCCGGTCACCGGATTCTGGGCTTGTTTGAGGGAAGAAGATGAAGCAGGGTCGTTGGATGATTGATCTGGATGGTTGTGAATCTACCAACACATTAATGATGCACCCTCTCCCTCACGTGTTTTTTTTTGTTTTAAAATTAATCTGAATTAAACAATTTGTGTTTCACCTCACCATAGCTATCATGTTCTCTCACTGCCAACCAATTAATGTGCTGACTGGGTTTAATGAGCTGACCTATCTCAAGCGTCCATTTGATCCTATGGTCCTTGTATTTTCCTGATTAATTGAATATCCATGATAATTAATATGAGCTGCACTGACTTTGACTGGGCCTGGATTGCTATTCCCACCCCCCATGCGTATAAGCCCAATGAAATTGAACTGGAAACCCTTGTTGATTGCACCCTTTTGCTCTTCTCATTTTTATTTATTTATTTTTATTTCCATTTTATTTTCAGTTTGGTTTTTAATTTTTAAAATTAGTTTTAGGTCTCCAAAAATTATAAAAACATTCTTGAATGTTATTTTTAGTTATCTTTAATTTTTCACATTTTTATTTTCCATTTATTTTTATTTAACACGTGGAAATTAATTGTTTCTTTTAATTAATTCATTTTTATTTCATTTTGAAGCATGCTGACTTGTCCATTTTCTATCTTGATCATTATATTGAGTTTTTGGTTGGTTCTTTTTGCTTTGGATTCATGATAGGATGTAGTTTATTGGTGATTTTTGTTCTGATTTTTATAATCTTTATTAATTGATTTTGGTCCTTAACTTGTGAGTGAATTCATTTACCCCTAATCCATGTTTGACCTCTCATTTGACTTGTTTAGCTTCTGAATTTCTTTCCCTCCTTTTGGCATGTTGTTATGTTATGATTGAAGATCACTTGTGCAAGGTTGTATAATTTTTGGGTACATACTTGAATTAATTTAAATTTTGGTTCTTCATTTGTCCCTTTTTTTTGCTTCCTTTTGATCATAAGTTCATCCCTTAGCCTAGAAGGGCACTTGTGCCAACTTGTTTAGAGCCTTATTAGGATGTGGAGACCTCTCTGATCTTGAGTTTTGGTTTATGCCTTGAGGAGTTTTGTATTTGTTTGCTTTTGGAGTTCATTCCCTTTTATGTATATCCACCTCACTTCCTTTGCATCTCTCTTCTCATAATGTAATCACTTGACCATATGCATCTCTTCTCTTCATCTCTCATGCTTCTTAGGCACTTTTCTAACATGATTAGGGTTCTGGTCTTGTACCTTGGGTTTGTGTTTTGTTTATTTTGCCTTGCATCTTCTCATGTTTGTTTTGTTTTGCCATAAGTGATTCATGTTACCTCATGTTGATTTGTGTGTTTCTTTTCTCATTCTTGTCACTTGTATTGGCATTGGACATTTATGTGTATGACTTCACTTCTGGTTGTATGGTGTTGGTATGGCATTATATTCATTTTGTATTGCCTTTATACTTGTGTTACTAACAATTTCAGGGGCTTTGGTAAGTGAGAGGTGTGGATGTGTTTCCCACATCTCCAAATCTTATCTCTTCTCTTCTTATTATTATTTGTTTTAACCTTGTGATTGTTGGGCTTAGGCCTTACTTCCCCCTTCTTCTCTTCTTCTTTCTTTCTTCTTTAGGATAGTAAACCTCACTAACCTAGGATTTCCAATGCATGACAACACTTAGGATTCATTAGTCCCCCATTAGACTTTTTCCTTTGTGATCCTCTTGGTTCTTTTCTCTTCTCATCTCAAAACTCTAAAGAAGGCACTTAATAAAGTCTGAAGTGATACCTTGAGAAATAGTATTATCCCATGAGACACTTGTAGTGTTCCCATCTTGGGATAGTACAAGCTTGTCTTGTGATGTACAAGTCTGATCAGGATATCATCTTCACCAAGAAAATCATAAAACACACTTCTTCATTGTAAATACAAAACACTTAACAAGTTAATGAGTTAGTGAGCTTAGGCCCTAATCTCTGGATTCAAGTTTTGGGGATCTTCTCCTTACTTGAGTATGCTTGTTCTATTATTCCATCTTGGAATTTAGTGACAAGTGCACATTCCATGGAAAAGAGCTTGAGTTCACTTCCTTGTGACACACTCATAAAAAGCTTCATAAAAAACACAAACAAACAATAAGCGTCTTTCCTTCGGGAATTCTTTTCTCATCCCCTTCGCTCCGTACGCAAACTTGCTTCTACTTGTCATTTTGCAAGACGGTTACGCACTCGTCGTCCGAGCCTGCAACACCTGAGCATTGACATAGGCAGTTGAAGCCTTAAGACACAAGCAATCTTTTCCACCCCTAGTTAGGGGAACTACTGCGACTCTGATCCTCATTTTCCAGATGAGGTACGTAGGCAGCGGGGTAGGGCCCGTTCGAGCATAATCTTTATTTTCCCTACATTTTCCCTTTGCTTTCTTTCTCAGTTCCTTTTCCAGTTCCATTTCCTTTTCTTTTGCAGCAGCTTTCATTTCTTCACCCTTTGAAACAGTTTTCTAGCAAGCGTGGATCCTGTCGGGTACGGCGGACGATCTGGGTGCTAATACCTTCCCAGGTTGTAACCGACTCCCGAACTCAGTCTCTTTGGTTCGCAGGACCCGTGTCCTTCCTTTTCGTTTCTTCTGGTTTGTGAAGCATTACCATTCCCGTTCCTTCAGGATAAAAATGCCTGGCTAGCGACTCTACCTCTTTCCGCGCCACTTTCGCGTTTGTACCAGGATGGAAATCCGGGGAGCGACAGCTGGCGACTCTGCTGGGGAAATCTTAACCAGGATCTCTGGTTCCTTTGAGAGTCTCTCCTAGCGCTTGCATGTTTTTGTTTCTTTAGGTGTTGATTGCTTGCTGTTGTGTGTTGTATTTTACTGTTGTTTATTTACAGTTCGATTTACAGCTTTATTTACAGTTTTCATTATTTATTTTCTGCATCATATTATATACTGGACTGTCTGGACTGGATTTTCTATTTGGTGGGTTTGGGTGATACTGTTTCTGAGAGATGAGCTCATTACCACGGCTCGAGTGCACCTTAGGACTTAGAGTGGTTCCACTTTGGCCTCATGAGATCTTTTCATGGGGGTAGTAGTGAGTTTCACACCCAGATTTGCGACCGTCTTAGAAATGTCTTGATTTGGGGATCTTCCTCTTTCATTTCATAACCTTGATAGTTATTTGCAGCTGGGGACCGATCATTGAGAACCTTGTGGAAACATCCCTCTCTAGTGATGACAGTGGCAGACCACATTTTGTGGCAAACCCATTCGCATCCGAGGGCCCACCTGGGACGTACATAGGATGACCTTGTTTTCCCGGACTCAGCTGAGGCCTCCCTGCGTAGTATATAATGCCAAACCGATTCCCTGATCTGGTCATGAGCCATTTCTCGGAAATGGTGAAAGTATTATTGCTATTCGGCTTTGAGAGTCCATAATGTCTAACCCGGAGCATACCAGTGAGATTGGGAGGGGTTTACAGGTTTGCAGGAACCCTTGGCCTATACATACCCTCATTATCAGTGGTCCTTGTTGAGATTTGGACCTTATGGTTCTGGTGTTCTGGTTTTCTTGGTGTTATGGTTCTGATCTATCAGAGGGTTGTGACTCAGAGGATCTTGGTGTGCAGTTGATCAGATTGTCCTTATATTCAGTGTCCAGTATCCATATGGTCCCAGATTGATCATACGCCTGCATTTCATTTGCATTGCATCAATCTTGCATTAACTATTTATGTTTCCATTTTTCAGGTTAGTGTTCATAGTCAGCTCCCAGTTCTGGTAAATCTTATCTCCAGATGGCAGAAGTGTAACACGGTGGGAGAACTGACTTTAAGCAATGTTGCGGATAGCAAGAGTCGCCACCGACTTTTATTTTATCCATAAGGAAAGGTTATAAAAGAACAGGAAAGACCTTAGAGAATATTTTGGGTCCGGGGGGTAGGTTATGAAAAGGGAAGGTATTAGCATCCTTTTCATCCATGGTTATCCATGGGCTCTTAGGTACTTAAGCTCACTTTTGAATTGTTTTTAAAAATGTAGTGTGTGAATAGAAAATTTTCAGAATAGTTAATAAATAATCCATGTAAGGATGTGTTAAAAACTTGTTTGAAAAATTTGTTGGAAATTTGTTTAAGTGTGAAAAAGTTTTGAAGTGAGCAAGTACCTAGGAGTAGCCTACCCTAATGTTTAAGGTCTTTCTTATTCTTTATCCTTTCCTTAGTAAGACTATCCCTACTATAATGGAGTAGGTAGTCCTTACTTTGGATGTTAAGGGACATGTGAGGGACAATTTGATTTTGAAGGCAATGGTGGGGTGTAATAAGCATAAAGAAAGGGACTATCATCATTTATTTCGAAGGGACTTGATCCGTAAAGGCAACCATATGGGACTTTGATGATTTTTTATTTTAAGGGACTTGCTTTATACACCCCACTTGACTATTATTCGTAGGCAACTTGAGGGATAACCTTAGGAAGTGAGACGGCGATTAAAATCGACTTACGTGTGTGAGAGTGTTTATTTTAATTATCTTTGATTAAAAGTGATCTAGAATTAATTTTAAGAACATAAATGTTTTGCACTCCCTAATTACTAACCATAGCAACAATACTAATTTAAACATTACAAAATTTACATCCGAGGAATAATTACAACATTATAATAAGCAAAATAAATAGTAAGATAAATAAGCAATAAATAATAATAGAAAAATAAATAATAAGGAGTTAGTGATAATAAAATAATAATAATGAGAAACAATAAACAAGGTTAGAAACATAATAATAAAAATATAATAATAAATAATAATATGGTTAGTAACAATAATTAAATAACATGGAATTAAATATTATAAACACAAAAAATTGGATTTTAAGTTAATAAAAATTTAAACATAATGTAATTATAAATTTTAATCATAAAAAAAAAAAAATTCAATTATTCATGAATATCAATAACTATTAAAAAAAATATTTACATATTATATAAAAAATAGGGTTGATTATGATTTTGTTTACAAAAATTTAATTATATTAAATAAAATTTATAAATAGTAAATAATAGAATTGAATTTTTAGGTAAGAATAAAATTAGGTGTTTAGAAAAATTAGGTTTACATATTTTAGAAATAAAATTAGGATGTACATATTTATAATAATAATTAATTTATTCACAAACTACATACATACATATTATAAATAAAAATACTTTTATAAAATAAAATGAGAAGTTTTAAGCATTTTAGATAATATCTATAAATTATGTTTACTAATTTTTAATAAAATATAAGCAATATAATAAAATAAATAAAGATGAGAAAACATGAGAAATTGCTCAAAAAGAAAGGACCTGGGATTTGAACCCAGGTCCCTTACCTCATATACAAGTCACAAAACCATCCTGGCCAGCGTGCACTAGTGATATAGATTGAGATCATGATGTTTTTGTTTAGTATCCTGTCCAGACTACAACAAAACAAAAATAACACAAAAAAGGGGGGCCTGGGGGGTTTCGAACCCAGGACCCTCACATAACAAGCAAACGTTCTTACCATCCAGCCAGAAGGGCGCACCTGATACATGATTCACAAACGCTAATAATATATTAAGTCTTGTAATTACATGGAAAAATAAGAAAAATATTGCTACGCCCAAGAATCGAACCAAGGCCCTTAACAAACCATGCGCACAAGCCTTACCACTGGGCTATCCTGCAGTTGTTGAAACAAAAACCACAAATAATTCTAAAAATATTAACTTCAAATTTTGAAAATTTCAGATGGCGCCAATGGGCCATCTTCTTCTCCAGATTACCTGCGATTTTTCCTTCATATTTTCCTGCGAAATTTCTTACAAACAGAATTGGCATATAAACCTATATTTCGTGAATCTCGCATAAACCATCACCATCTTTAAAATTGACAATGTATTTGTATTGCCCAAGGTTTGTACGGCTTAGCCATGTTCTTAGTTTGTTCATTAATGGTGTAAAACGCAAAACCCCATTCTTGAGGTTGAAACCCTAACAATGGTAACTTCTGATCCCGGCCATGAAACTTCAATCTAATCATATAAAAACAATCCACACACATTAACAAACAAACATCAATAGTTAAAAACAGTTTATATGCCATGAATTGAAGGAATCGAAAATTCAAAAATTCAAGTCAATGTTGATTCGGTTTGAGTGATTCATGATGCTTTGAACGATGAGAATGATTGGGATAGCTTCAGTGATGTCCCAGGAACCTATTACAACCTTTAGAATGTCTTGATACAGCCTCTATTGCACAATCCGAATGTGACTTTTTGACACTTTTTGTAAGTTTGAATGAGGTGTTTTTGGCTGCAAAAATTCGTGGCAATGCAATAGGGTTCTCTTGTATACTTATAGGAGATGTAATTTAGGTCAAAAGATGATGGATTTATGGGCCTTTTGGAAAACTTCATGATGAAGGAATGTCATGATCTTAAAGTGTGAAAAAATCAAATATTTGCCTTCTAATTTGGTCTAGCACGAAATTGGACAAGATCAAATCATAATAAGCAGCATTGATTAATTTTTAAAAGAAGAATCATGTCCAAACTTTGATTTTTAGATTTTATTTTGATTTAATTTGATTTAAAATGAATAAAATTCAAATAAATATCAAATAAAAATATAAAAATAAGAATTTCTCACCATTGGGTCGTGCATGATGTTGTGACATGGATTGGGTCATGAATTGGGCAGCCCATTTGGAAAGAATTACTTCTAAGCCTCCATTTTCAACATAAACCATCACAAAATTGCCCAACTTTGCAAGGTCACATCTCCCTCAATTTTAAAGGTATGAGGGTGTTCTTGGACTTTTTAGAAAGCTTGAAGAGTCCTCTAAACAACCTCCTTGGTTTCAAGTCCATATCATTTACCAATCTCAAGTTATGCCCTTTTGAAGTTGTTGACTTTTTGTTGACTTTTGAAATGACCTATAATGTCTTAGATCATATCTTTCAAATGAAGCATTTTTGGACTTAACCTTCAACATCAAAGTTGTATAGAATTCAATTTCCTTCAAAATGAGCTTTGGATGGAGACTTGGTGATGAAGTATGTGAAAGTTATGGCTGGTCAAAGTTCAGTTGACTTTTACTGAGGAAACCCTAATTTAGAAACTCCTGATTATTGATGATCTGGAATCTCCTTGATGAATCATGATCAATCCTTGATCAAATGATGAATTTTACTTCATATACTTGATGTTGGCAAAAAATCATGAAGTTTGACTTAGGTTTGACCACAGTTGACCTCAGTTTGACTTTTTAACTGCATTGACTGATTTTGACTTATCTGATCATCTGACTGAGCAAACTTTTGAGAAAACTCTTGAAACTTGTCATGGGGGTTCTTACACACATATAAGATGTTATGAAACTCATTTGAGGTATTGGAAGTCCATTTAGCCTGATTAAAGTCAAAACCCTAGTTTTGGATGCACTGCTTAGGAGGTGCATTGTCTGAGGGAATTATCAACTTCTTTGACCAATTGTGAACTTTGTGAACCTTGTGAATCTTCTTAGATGTCTTGTGATACTCATGGGAGGTATTGTGAAGCTTGTGAACCTTGTGAACCTCATGAAGTGACTTTGTAGACCTCATAAACCTCAGGAAAGCTTTGTAATCCTTGTGAAACTTGTGAACCTTGTGAATCTTCAAGAAGCAACTTGTGGACTTCATGAACCTCATGAAAGGTCTTGTAAATGTTGAGAAGTTTGTGAACCTTGTGAATCTTCATAAAGTAACTTGTAGACTTCATGAACCTCATGAAAGGTTATATAAGCATTGTGGGACTTGTGAACCTTGTGAACCTTCATAAAGTAACTTGTAGACTTTATGAGCCTCATGAAAGGTTATGGAAATGTTAAGAAACTTGTGAACCTTGTGAACCTTCATAAAGTAACTTGTAGACTTTATGAGCCTCATGAAAGGTTATGGAAATGTTGAGAAATTTGTGAACTTTGTGAATCTTCTTAGAACACAAAGTCTTGTATTGTGAGGGCAAATTTTGGGGTGCAACAGCTGCCCCTGTTCAATTTTCTGATACCTGAGGGGTTAGATTGGTATATTTGCCAGTCGTGACCTGGAAGGTTGAAGGGGATTGAACACAAAAGCCCAAAAATTTGCACTCACCAGTGCATAGGGTAATGTTGATAGTTGGTTGAATATGATTGAGTGGGCTTAAAAGATGCCACTAGGGGAAAGTTCTTCAGATATATTTCTTGGAAGATAAAGCAGTCCAAAATATGGAGGTATAATGAAAGCTGTCAAGAATCTGGAGCAGTACTGATGTAATATCATGTCTTGATGAGGATAGAGCAATCGATAATGATAACCCTAAAGCAGTCTTGAAGAAATAATATGATTTCAGGAGGATAGAGCAATCAATAATGACAACTCCAAAGCAGTCTTGAAATAATAATGTGATATGTATTCAGGAGGATAGAGCCATCAATAATGACAACTCCAAAGCAGTCTTGAAATAATAATGTGATATGTCTTCAGGAGGATAGAGCAATCGATAATGATAACCCTAAAGCAGTCTTGAAGAAATAATATGATTTCAGGAGGATAGAGCAATCAATAATGACAACTCCAAAGCAGTCTTGAAATAATAATGTGATATGTATTCAGGAGGATAGAGCCATCAATAATGACAACTCCAAAGCAGTCTTGAAATAATAATGTGATATGTCTTCAGGAGGATAGAGCAATCAATAATGATAACTCCAAAGCAGTCTTGAAGTAATGATTTCAGGAGGATAGAGCCATCAATAATGACAACTCCAAAGCAGTCTTGAAATAATAATGTGATATGTCTTCAGGAGGATAGAGCAATCAATAATGATAACTCCAAAGCAGTCTTGAAGTAATGATATGATTTCAGGAGGATAGAGCCATCAATAATGACAACTCCAAAGCAGTCTTGAAATAATAATGTGATACGTCTTCAGGAGGATAGAGCAATCAATAGCTCTAAAGCAGTCTTGAAATAATTAGATGGCTTCAGGAGGATAGAGCAATGAACAGCTCTAAAGCAGTCTTGAAGTAGTAATATGACCTCATGAGGATAGAGCAATGAATAGCTCTAAAGCAGTCTTGAAGTAATAGGATGATTTCAGGAGGATAGAGCAATCAGTAGCTCTAAAGCAGTCTTGAAGTAATGATTTCAGGAGGATAGAGCCATCAATAATGATAACTCTAAAGCAGTCTTGAAATAATAATATGATTTCAGGAGGATAGAGCAATCAATAATGATAACTCTAAAGCAGTCTTGAAATAATAAGATGGCTTCAGGAGGATAGAGCAACCAATAGCTCTAAAGCAGTCTTGAAGTCATGAGAATTTATCAGGAGGATAAAGTAACCCTGAGGTGACAATAAAGCAGTCCCAAAGTAATAAGAAGCTTATCAGGAGGATAAAGTAACCCTGAGGTTACAATAAAGCAGTCCCAAAGTAATAAGAAGCTTATCAGGAGGATAAAGTAACCCTGAGGTTACAATAAAGCAGTCCCAAAGTAATAAGAAGCTTATCAGGAGGATAAAGTAACCCTGAGGTTACAATAAAGCAGTCCCAAAGTAATAAGAAGCTTATCAGGAGGATAAAGTAACCCTGAGGTTACAATAAAGCAGTCCCAAAGTAATAAGAAGCTTATCAGGAGGATAAAGTAACCCTGAGGTTACAATAAAGCAGTCCCAAAGTAATAAGAAGCTTATCAGGAGGATAAAGTAACCCTGAGGTTACAATAAAGCAGTCCCAAAGATCATTTGTTTGTTGTATAATTAACCTGAAACAAGGTAGCTTTTGTATAATAACATTAGTTTATGCTTGATGTATGCATGTATGATATGATGCACTTAGGTAATGTACTATATATCTATGGATATGTATATGCTATGGTATGATGAAAATGATGTATGTATGATATGATACTGCCGGAAGCGTCTGGATATCTTGTATAACAACTGCTGGCCAGGAAAATAAATCCCGATTTGTTGTTGAAGAATATATAACCCTCTGTCTGCTGGGGATAGTAGGGTACAGATAACCTCCCGTATGCTGGGGGATAGTAAGGATAGATATCACCTCCCGTATGATGGGATAGTAAGGTATATATAACCTTCGTCTTCGTTTGATGATAGGGTAGAGATAGCATCCCGTCTTCGTTCGTCGTACCCTTATTGGAAAGTAAATTCCTGAATATCCGTATGAGGATAAAAGAGATGGATATAAATTCCAGGGGAGATAAGACTTTATGAAGATGGATTTGTCCCACTGATGGTTTTGTAACTGTCTTATAAAGGTGAACCGGCGAAGCTTCGTTGAAATCCTTCCCTCGTTCGTCCTTAGTAAATACTATTACTGCATTTTCATGCATTTCTGGTAAACATCAATCATATTAAAAGCATTCATGCATTTCTGGTGAATATCAATCATATTCAAAAGCATGATACATTCAAACATAACCAATGGACGTTTCGCTTAGGGTAAAAGTAAATCTGGATTCAGAGGGAAAAGTAAAGCTGAACTTGAAAACAGAATCGTTTCAACTTTCGAGAGCGTATAACCAAATGGATTTAGAGCTCCTGAAATCCTTAACTTTCCTGAATACCTTCCCAGAAATCTTCATGGTTGGGTCTGAAGATATGATACTGACACCATCTGATACTACTGGCATAGACAATTAACTTCCATAATGGCTTCTGCTGAGAATCCAATATCAAGGTAATGTAATGAGAGGAATGTGTCTTCAAATTGTGATGGACCATATATGCTCCGGGTATTTTGAAGAGAAAGCATTGCCCCTTGGTTGAGGACGAGTTATACCATAATGGAAGTATGTAATGAGCTACCTCAAGAGAAACAAGCAGAATGACCCATAAGCATATGTCCCTGGCATTGTGAACTCTGTCATGTCACCTTTGGTGATTCACTTGTATGAGAAAAAAAATGCCCCTGGCTATTAAGCACAGCTGAGTCTGGACCTAATTGCCCCAACTGAATTGAACAGTAACTTGGTATGCCTCTTGACTGGGAAACAGTGACTATGCCCTTGGCATTATGAACTTTGTAATGTTACCCTTGGCACTTCAGATAGATGAGGAGACCTGCCTCTGGCTGCTTAAACATAGTTGAATCTTGTCCTGATTGCCCCAAATGAGTTAGGAAGTATCATGGTCTGCCCCCTTGATTGGGAGATAATGACTATGCCCCTTTGTATACAGGGACTTTGATCCAGGAAGCAACTTTGTTTATCGGAAGGACTTTAGTTCATTGAACATTCACCCTGTAAGCTTCTCCGTTTCTCAAACACTCAGGTATATGCAAACAAATATATTCAAAAATGCAATGCTTATGTCTGTCTTGAAGTTTTGAAACAAGTTATTTTTAGAAAAACTGTTTTTTTTTTTAAACTGTGATATTAACTCAAGTTTTATAACAAGCCCTAAAGGAGTCAGGATACCTTTTTGTAGCAGTACGCTCCCGAACTAACCATGCTTCAGTTAGGACTTTTAAAGGGTTATAACGTGGCCTGGTTCATGGTTTAAGAAACAAAGGATAAAGGCTCAAATTATATTTGTACCCAACCCAATCTCCATGATGTTCTTCAGTCCTATACTCAGTTAACTTATATATTGAGGTTCCAAAGTAGTTTGGTATCGTAACACTGATATTTGTGATGGTTCAGCAACCCAAAATTTATTTGAATATTCAGTCATCTTTCTTTGTTGAGGATTCATACTGACCCCCTTTTTTTTCTCTTTTTAACTTTGTTATCCCCTTCTTTTTGCCTGAACTGTTTATTTTAAGGTTACAGTCAGCGGGATGTCTTAATTTTTATTAAGTCTCCTTCATAGGTTTTGACTTAGTGAGCTTCTCTTTTACTGGATATTGACTGTCAGGTTTAATGATTACAGAGAACCATCATTAGTTGTGTACAACACAAACAATTGGCATATTTGAGTTAACTGAGTAACTACCCTGCCCCAGGTTATGAATAAGGGTTTTGATTTGTGCGAGAATAAAAACTCCTACTTCATAGGCTCAAAAGGGTTGACTAGGGATTAACTTCCTTATATCTCCACTGTTTAGGAATTGAAACAATGCCTGTACATCGTCAGCATAGTCTGTTCAAAAGCATACTGCATAAGATTATGGTATTGTTTTCGTCATCCTCCCTCTACAGGCTTGTAGCTTCATCAGGAGTTAAATATCACAAGATAGAAATAAGAAGCATAATTCAAAATATAGTGGAACGAATGGATTAATTCAAGACAAACATATGCAATGCATTAAAGAAGACAAAAGTTCAACATAATAGTAAGTGTTCAAACAAATAAGAGAAATTACAAATGAAAATTCAAATGTTCTCAAAGTCTCTTCCTCTAAACTTGTCACTTCAGTATTCTGGAAACTTTGATGCTTGATGGACGATAGAAGAACTCAACCTGGCCTTCTGGCGTAACCTCGAGTATTCTTTCGTCAATTAGGTCTTGAATCTTATTCTTCAATGCCCAACAGTTATTAGTGTCATGTCCAGGACAATTGGAGTGGTACATACACCTTGCCTTGGGATTATAGCGAGGAGAGAAAGTTTTAGGATTTTGAGGAGAATTTTCCAAGGAAATCAGCTTCATCTCCAACAGGCATTGCAAAACTTGTGACATTGGAGTGCTGAACTTGATAAACTGCCTTCTACCTTTCTGGTGTTGACGTGGATTAACCTTATCAGGTCTTTCTCCTTCAATTGAAGAATAGTCAATGGCAACCTGTCTCTTACCTTCTTTTATCCTCATCCTCCTTTCAACCAAATCAGCTTGTTTTAACGGAGGTTGACTGAAAATTAGATCCCTGACTCTATCACTTTGATGTTTGTGGACAAAGGTTCTCAGCTCTTCTTGCCCCTGAGCTAATCTTTGAATAAGAGCCATCTGGCCATTCATCTGGATCCTCATTCCTGTCATCTCAGCTTGTAGTTGTTTCAGCTGACTATCCTTGTTGTCCTCAGGATTCTTCTTCTTAGCCAACAGTGTCTTCAATTCATCCTGTCCCTTGGTCAGGTTCAAAATTAGCTCTTGGAACTGTGCATTTTGTGCCTGGAGGTCCTTAACTGTTTGTTCAAGAGCCATTGCTGAAATAAACAGCGAGGAGATAAGAAACCTGTGCACAAGAAACCTGTGATGCAATGATATGGTATGCATATGCAATGCTTTTCAAGGACCGCAGGATTTAAATTTGCTTAAACAAACAAGAAGGTAAACTTTTATTAGTGATAAATTTGTTTGCCCCTTGGGCTTACAAACATGAAATGCAATAAATACAAGAGATGGGTTTTTAAGTCTCCCATGGACGTTTCCTCTTTATGTTGAGGTATGAGTTGAGGTTCCGTTCCTCGTGAAGCTGTTTTGTTAGTTCCAGGATTCTTTCTTGGCTTGCTTTGTAATGTGCCTCGAAAGTATCCCTTTGCTCCTTCAGTTGGATCCATGATCTCTGCAAGTCTTCCATATCAGTAGGCATGTCTGGGTGAAGGATGGTATAAGCTGTGTCTCCTTCAGCAACAGGTTCCACGGTAACTGGTAGGATGGCAGGATATGGCATCATGAGTGTCTGAGCACGAGATCGTACCCATCTGAGATAAGCCTCCATAGGAATAGTGTACTTAGGCTCCAGTGTCTTGCTGTCAACTCTGTTTACTTTTCCCCAAGCTCGTATGAATCTCTGACGGTAACCTTGAAGATCGTTGTCGTAGTCAAACACAATGCCCTGGATTAACATGTCATGTGGACCATCACTCCGAGCGTAACCAAACTGTCGTAAAGCTAGTGAAGGGTTGTAGATGATGCCTCCTCTTATGCCTAGAAGTGGCACATTAGGAAACTCCCCACAACGGTCAATGATAGTGACATTCTCCATAGATCTGGAGCACCAATGAATATCTGAGTGAGAAAGTGACATGATCCTCTTGGACCATCTGAATCCTTGCTCATTCTTCATTACTGAGCGAGGAAGGTGAGAAATAAACCACCTAGAAAGTAAAGGTATGCAGCACATCAAAGTTCCTCTTGCCCTTGTAGTACGGGTATGAAGAGAATGAAGGATGTCTCCCAGCAATGTAGGCACTGGATTGTGACTCAGGAAAATGTTGATGGCATGAACATCTATGAACTGATCTGGATTGGGGAACAATACTAAGCCGTATATCAGCAAGGCTAAGATCTCCTCAAAAGCATCATAGCTCATGGCCTTCAAGAACATCTGAGCTTTATCCATTAATACCTTAGCAAGAATACCCTTGACTCCACTTCTCGTTTCTAGAACAATGTCAGACTTCTTCAGATGTAGGGCTGCAGCAATAACCTCTGGTTTGGGCTCCTTCTCCAAGCCTGTGAAGGGTCTTTGATCAAGAACAGGTATACCCAGAAGCTTAGAGAACTCCTCCATGGTAGGGACTAACTGGTAGTCAGGGAATGTGAAGCAATGGTGCTTAGGGTCAAAGAATTGAAATAGGACACTCATCATGTCTTCACTGAACCCTGAAGTGACTAGATCCAATAGGTGACCATGTCTCTTGTTGAACCGGGAGTGATCAGACATTTGAGAAACCAACTCCTTAAGCTTGGGAGGTATCCCCACAAAGTTGATCCTGATGGTGTTTCTACGAGCTGAAGCCATGACCTGCAAAAAAGAACAAAGATAAATCCCTTGGTCCTTGAAATGGTTAGGGAAAATGATATGCTCATGATGCATGATGATGTCATGATGTTATGCTCAATCACAAACATGTGGCACACACAAACAAGTCACACCATAGCCCTAGGTTTAAAGGCTTGCATGAGGTTTAAGGTAAGTACCCTCCCCGGAAGTTAGATGGTTCATCCTGTCCTACAAAAGTAACCAGGTTCTAAGGGATCTCAATATCATTGATCCTTCACAAGGGTAGTTGATCAGAAGGCAACTTACTTGCCAACCAAAACCCTCCAAGTTTAAGATCTCAATGAGTGTAGCATCGAGTGTCAACCAACTTCAGTCTGCACCAAAGCCGGTTACCTCACTACTTTCTAAAGGCCAAGATGAGTTAACTAGGGTTCTAAAAGTTAGTTAGTGTATTGACAACATATGGCAGCCTCATATTATCCTCAACTTGACTTAAGGAACATAAGCACCAACCAAGAAGTCACACTAACTATGGCCACCAGATCAACCATATCGGTATACGCCGTACAGTTTCCTTGGTCTATTACCATTTACCTAAGGTACACTAGATCCGGGTTAGGATCTTTCACACATAAGAGCCCAACAAGTAAGTATAAAGCAAACAAGGCAAACAATTTTAAAGTGATCTAATTCCTAAGGGTACCCCTCTTTAATATTAAATCCCCAGCAGAGTCGCCAGTTCTGTAACACGGTGGGAGAACTGACTTTAAGCAATGTTGCGGATAGCAAGAGTCGCCACCGACTTTTATTTTATCCATAAGGAAAGGTTATAAAAGAACAGGAAAGACCTTAGAGAATATTTTGGGTCCGGGGGGTAGGTTATGAAAAGGGAAGGTATTAGCATCCTTTTCATCCATGGTTATCCATGGGCTCTTAGGTACTTAAGCTCACTTTTGAATTGTTTTTAAAAATGTAGTGTGTGAATAGAAAATTTTCAGAATAGTTAATAAATAATCCATGTAAGGATGTGTTAAAAACTTGTTTGAAAAATTTGTTGGAAATTTGTTTAAGTGTGAAAAAGTTTTGAAGTGAGCAAGTACCTAGGAGTAGCCTACCCTAATGTTTAAGGTCTTTCTTATTCTTTATCCTTTCCTTAGTAAGACTATCCCTACTATAATGGAGTAGGTAGTCCTTACTTTGGATGTTAAGGGACATGTGAGGGACAATTTGATTTTGAAGGCAATGGTGGGGTGTAATAAGCATAAAGAAAGGGACTATCATCATTTATTTCGAAGGGACTTGATCCGTAAAGGCAACCATATGGGACTTTGATGATTTTTTATTTTAAGGGACTTGCTTTATACACCCCACTTGACTATTATTCGTAGGCAACTTGAGGGATAACCTTAGGAAGTGAGACGGCGATTAAAATCGACTTACGTGTGTGAGAGTGTTTATTTTAATTATCTTTGATTAAAAGTGATCTAGAATTAATTTTAAGAACATAAATGTTTTGCACTCCCTAATTACTAACCATAGCAACAATACTAATTTAAACATTACAAAATTTACATCCGAGGAATAATTACAACATTATAATAAGCAAAATAAATAGTAAGATAAATAAGCAATAAATAATAATAGAAAAATAAATAATAAGGAGTTAGTGATAATAAAATAATAATAATGAGAAACAATAAACAAGGTTAGAAACATAATAATAAAAATATAATAATAAATAATAATATGGTTAGTAACAATAATTAAATAACATGGAATTAAATATTATAAACACAAAAAATTGGATTTTAAGTTAATAAAAATTTAAACATAATGTAATTATAAATTTTAATCATAAAAAAAAAAAATTCAATTATTCATGAATATCAATAACTATTAAAAAAAATATTTACATATTATATAAAAAATAGGGTTGATTATGATTTTGTTTACAAAAATTTAATTATATTAAATAAAATTTATAAATAGTAAATAATAGAATTGAATTTTTAGGTAAGAATAAAATTAGGTGTTTAGAAAAATTAGGTTTACATATTTTAGAAATAAAATTAGGATGTACATATTTATAATAATAATTAATTTATTCACAAACTACATACATACATATTATAAATAAAAATACTTTTATAAAATAAAATGAGAAGTTTTAAGCATTTTAGATAATATCTATAAATTATGTTTACTAATTTTTAATAAAATATAAGCAATATAATAAAATAAATAAAGATGAGAAAACATGAGAAATTGCTCAAAAAGAAAGGACCTGGGATTTGAACCCAGGTCCCTTACCTCATATACAAGTCACAAAACCATCCTGGCCAGCGTGCACTAGTGATATAGATTGAGATCATGATGTTTTTGTTTAGTATCCTGTCCAGACTACAACAAAACAAAAATAACACAAAAAAGGGGGGCCTGGGGGGTTTCGAACCCAGGACCCTCACATAACAAGCAAACGTTCTTACCATCCAGCCAGAAGGGCGCACCTGATACATGATTCACAAACGCTAATAATATATTAAGTCTTGTAATTACATGGAAAAATAAGAAAAATATTGCTACGCCCAAGAATCGAACCAAGGCCCTTAACAAACCATGCGCACAAGCCTTACCACTGGGCTATCCTGCAGTTGTTGAAACAAAAACCACAAATAATTCTAAAAATATTAACTTCAAATTTTGAAAATTTCAGATGGCGCCAATGGGCCATCTTCTTCTCCAGATTACCTGCGATTTTTCCTTCATATTTTCCTGCGAAATTTCTTACAAACAGAATTGGCATATAAACCTATATTTCGTGAATCTCGCATAAACCATCACCATCTTTAAAATTGACAATGTATTTGTATTGCCCAAGGTTTGTACGGCTTAGCCATGTTCTTAGTTTGTTCATTAATGGTGTAAAACGCAAAACCCCATTCTTGAGGTTGAAACCCTAACAATGGTAACTTCTGATCCCGGCCATGAAACTTCAATCTAATCATATAAAAACAATCCACACACATTAACAAACAAACATCAATAGTTAAAAACAGTTTATATGCCATGAATTGAAGGAATCGAAAATTCAAAAATTCAAGTCAATGTTGATTCGGTTTGAGTGATTCATGATGCTTTGAACGATGAGAATGATTGGGATAGCTTCAGTGATGTCCCAGGAACCTATTACAACCTTTAGAATGTCTTGATACAGCCTCTATTGCACAATCCGAATGTGACTTTTTGACACTTTTTGTAAGTTTGAATGAGGTGTTTTTGGCTGCAAAAATTCGTGGCAATGCAATAGGGTTCTCTTGTATACTTATAGGAGATGTAATTTAGGTCAAAAGATGATGGATTTATGGGCCTTTTGGAAAACTTCATGATGAAGGAATGTCATGATCTTAAAGTGTGAAAAAATCAAATATTTGCCTTCTAATTTGGTCTAGCACGAAATTGGACAAGATCAAATCATAATAAGCAGCATTGATTAATTTTTAAAAGAAGAATCATGTCCAAACTTTGATTTTTAGATTTTATTTTGATTTAATTTGATTTAAAATGAATAAAATTCAAATAAATATCAAATAAAAATATAAAAATAAGAATTTCTCACCATTGGGTCGTGCATGATGTTGTGACATGGATTGGGTCATGAATTGGGCAGCCCATTTGGAAAGAATTACTTCTAAGCCTCCATTTTCAACATAAACCATCACAAAATTGCCCAACTTTGCAAGGTCACATCTCCCTCAATTTTAAAGGTATGAGGGTGTTCTTGGACTTTTTAGAAAGCTTGAAGAGTCCTCTAAACAACCTCCTTGGTTTCAAGTCCATATCATTTACCAATCTCAAGTTATGCCCTTTTGAAGTTGTTGACTTTTTGTTGACTTTTGAAATGACCTATAATGTCTTAGATCATATCTTTCAAATGAAGCATTTTTGGACTTAACCTTCAACATCAAAGTTGTATAGAATTCAATTTCCTTCAAAATGAGCTTTGGATGGAGACTTGGTGATGAAGTATGTGAAAGTTATGGCTGGTCAAAGTTCAGTTGACTTTTACTGAGGAAACCCTAATTTAGAAACTCCTGATTATTGATGATCTGGAATCTCCTTGATGAATCATGATCAATCCTTGATCAAATGATGAATTTTACTTCATATACTTGATGTTGGCAAAAAATCATGAAGTTTGACTTAGGTTTGACCACAGTTGACCTCAGTTTGACTTTTTAACTGCATTGACTGATTTTGACTTATCTGATCATCTGACTGAGCAAACTTTTGAGAAAACTCTTGAAACTTGTCATGGGGGTTCTTACACACATATAAGATGTTATGAAACTCATTTGAGGTATTGGAAGTCCATTTAGCCTGATTAAAGTCAAAACCCTAGTTTTGGATGCACTGCTTAGGAGGTGCATTGTCTGAGGGAATTATCAACTTCTTTGACCAATTGTGAACTTTGTGAACCTTGTGAATCTTCTTAGATGTCTTGTGATACTCATGGGAGGTATTGTGAAGCTTGTGAACCTTGTGAACCTCATGAAGTGACTTTGTAGACCTCATAAACCTCAGGAAAGCTTTGTAATCCTTGTGAAACTTGTGAACCTTGTGAATCTTCAAGAAGCAACTTGTGGACTTCATGAACCTCATGAAAGGTCTTGTAAATGTTGAGAAGTTTGTGAACCTTGTGAATCTTCATAAAGTAACTTGTAGACTTCATGAACCTCATGAAAGGTTATATAAGCATTGTGGGACTTGTGAACCTTGTGAACCTTCATAAAGTAACTTGTAGACTTTATGAGCCTCATGAAAGGTTATGGAAATGTTAAGAAACTTGTGAACCTTGTGAACCTTCATAAAGTAACTTGTAGACTTTATGAGCCTCATGAAAGGTTATGGAAATGTTGAGAAATTTGTGAACTTTGTGAATCTTCTTAGAACACAAAGTCTTGTATTGTGAGGGCAAATTTTGGGGTGCAACAAGAAGTCAGAAGAATTACAAGGAAAAATAATGTTCACTATACTTTTCTTCAACCTGAAGTCAGGAGTGTTCAGAAATTAGCAGGTTTGATGAATGACCAAGTCTTGGGAAATTTCAGAAAGAGATATGGCCAGATATTGAAGTATATGGACAAACCCACTGCAGACCAGAAGGACAACTTGCATACCTTGTTTCAGTTTTATGATCCCCTGCTGCGGTGTTTCGTGTTTCCAGATTACATCTTGGCTCCTACCTTGGAGGAGATTTCCAGCATTTTGGGCATTCCAGTCAGAGATACCTTGCCTTTTTATGGGTCTGAGGTAGTGCTTAAGGAAGAAGACATAGCCAAAGTTTGTCGTTTACCAGCTGCTACAGTCAAGAAGGCTCTGAAGAACAGTGAAGGCAGAGGACTCCCTTGGAGTGTGCTCATACCAGAGGCGGAGGAATATGCTAAAGAGGGTAAATGGGGGGATTTTGGTGTTGTAATGGCTCTTATGGTGTACGGGTCCAGTCTGTTCCCGGGAGAGAAAGAATTTGTGAGCTTGGAAGTGATCTCTATCTTTGTTAAAGGCAATCCTGTGCCAACTCTGTTGGGAGATTTCTACTACAACATTCATTACCGGAATGAGAAAGGTAGAGGTGGACCAGTGGGCTGTTGTGCTTCATTGTTTGCTGAGTGGTTTTCCAGACAACTGCCAAAATCAGGTGCTTTCAAGGAGATGAGAGATGAGTGGAGATGGTCTAGAAGGCTGATGGGGCTAACTGCTGAGGATATAGCTTGGGGATATGACAGAGATCTGCTGGGAAAAGAGTTGCTGGTCAGTTGTGGAAGATTTGCTGGAGTGCCTTTGCTAGGAAGGAAAGGTGTGATCAGTTATCATCCAACATTAGCTAGGAAGCAATTTGGTTATCCTTTGAAAGATCCTCCAAGTATGGAAGAGTTTGTTGAGTCTTTGTATCTTCCTGTGGAGGGAAACAAAGATTTAGTTATGCAAGCATCTCAGGCTTGGGCTCACAGGGTGAGGAAAGGTAAGAAAGACTTTGGCAGAGTAGATCCCAAGACGTATCCTCCTTTTGCTACATGGTTGCAAAAACATGTAGAAGAAGTGCTCATGTCATTCTCAGTAGAAGCTCCATTATATCCAAAGGAAGTTCCAAGCCAGAGTACTGTCTCCCTTGAAGATTATAAGAAATTGGAAGCTCAGCTGCATGAAGTCCGAGTGGAGAATGCTGGAATGGTTAACCTATACCATCTTGCTAACCGGACCAAAAATGAAGCATAGGGAAAGCTGCAGAAGATGCAAGCCTCCTTGGAAGCTAAAGAGAAAGACTTTGCTGGAAGGGAAGCTCACTTTCAAAGGTTGGGTCTGATGGAGGCAAAAAGAGAAGCGGAACGCAAAAAGACTTTGAAGACTCTCAAGGAAGCTCGCCAGTCCATTGTTTGGTTGCAAAGCCAAAGGGAGGAAGAGCAAAAGAAGTTTAACGAAAAAGAAGAGTTTTTCGAAGTGCAAATGGCTTTCAAGAAGGAGGAGGTGGAGCAAGTCCACAACATACGAAGGGAAAAGACTCAGCAGTTGGCACAAAGCCAGATATCCTTGGAGGAGGCACGAAAGGAGATTGAAGAGCTCAAGCTGAGAGCAGATGTGAAGAAGAACAGAGCAGAGGTGGCTGCAGAAGAACCTGGGTCTTCAGTTTAGTTTATTTTCGATTCAGACTACCTACAGACTTGTTGTAGGAGTCTTGCTTTATCTTTTGTCTTTTATTCATGTAATGACTTGTAACCCTTCGGGGAATATTTTTGTTGGTGCTCTAACTTTTTGGCCGGCAGTGGGTTGTCCATGATATACAGTGTTAATATGCAAATTATCATTTCAGAATATGCAAGGCTTGTTTGTCTGATACTGCTAATATCTGAACACTCTTCAAAGAGAAAGTCTGAAAGTTAATACTCAAAGTGGCTGTCTGGAGCAAATACCAGAACTGGGGCATACAAATGCGTAAAACTTGGAAACATGAGCAGCTACATTGCATGCATATAACGTGTTTGTTTGTTTTGTAGGTAGTTCTTCAGTTTCTAATGTTTATGTTGTTTCAGGTACTATACCTCCCAGAAAGGTTCGAGAACAGCCGATCGTACACAGATATCCCACAAGAGTCAACAGAGAAAGAGTCATGGATCAAATGCAGGCTGATTTAGCTTACTTGAGGCTGAGAATGGACAATTTTATGACCCTTATGACAGGAATGGGTCCGAAACAGGAACGTCTACTGAGTTGGTTGAAAATAGTCAAGCTAGAAACAACGGTACTGCTGATGGAGGTAATCGTAACGGTGCGGGAGCCCGTCAAGTTGAAATCCCTGTAGCACAGCCAGGGGTTACCATTATCAATGATGGACTGAACAATGTACAGATGGACGGTCAAGACGGACAGTTTACGTTGCTGGACGAAACTGAAGGCCAGGGGGCTGAGATGAACAGAAAATTTGAGGAGGTGGCTGAACAGATCAGGGCTATTCAATCTCAGAACTCTCTGGGGTTCAACATTACTGACTTGGGCTTGGTTCCAGGGGTTAGAATCCCTTAAAAGTTCAAGGTCCCGACTTTCGAAAAGTACAACGGCACAGCGTGTCCAAAGACTCACCTCTAGTCCTTTGTAGGAAGGATTGCTACCGACACTGATGATGAAAAGCTATGGATGTACTATTTCCAGGACAACCTGGTTGGGGCCTCCTTGGAATGGTATATGAAGCTAAGTAGAGTCAATGTTAAGAGCTGGAAGGACCTGGCAGAGGCTTTCGTGAAGCAATACCAGTACAATTTGGACATGGCTCCAAATCGCACTCAACTGCAAAACATGTCTCAAACTGCTAAGGAGGGGTTTAAAGAATATGCTCAAAGGTGGCGTCAGCTTGCTGCTAGAGTGCAACCACCATTGCTGGAGAATGAGATGGCTGATATGTTCATGGGGACATTGCAAGGGGTGTTTATCGAAATATTGGCGTCTTGTTCGGCTACATAGTTCAATGATATAGTAATAGCTGGAGAGAGGGTCGAGACTTTGTTAAAAATGGGAAAGATTTAGGATACTAGTGCGAGCAGCCCGAGTGGAGTAAGAAAAGCTTTCAGCGGACCCCCGAGACGAAGGGAAGGGGAAACCAATGCTGTGTTTGGCCGAGGACGGGACCGACGATATAGAAGATCATATGAGCAAGTGGCAGCTGTCACTATCCCTTCTAGTCCTGTGCAGCAGGTACAGCCTCAACCTCAACAACAACAACAATAGCAGTCACAACGTAACAACTATCAACAAAGACCTTATCAGCCAAGACAAGCTCGTCCGGCTAATAAGGTGCTTGAAGCAATTCCCATGACATACACTGCATTGCTGCAGAGATTGTTAGACCTGAACTTGATACAGCTGAGGACATTAGCACTACCACCACCTGGAGAGCTTCCGGTGGGGTACGATGCAAATGCTAGATGCGCTTTCCATTCAGGGGCACCCGGGCACTCAACTGAGAAGTGCAGGGCGCTTCAGCATAAAGTTCAAGATTTGATCAACTCCAAGGCGATTAACTTTGCACCACCACCCAATGTTACTTCAAACCCTATTCCGAACCACGGAGGGGATAGAATAAATGTTGTTGAGGGTGGTGAGAAGTTAAGTCTGATTATGAGCATATAAGAAGTGAAGACTCCGTTGTTGGTAGTAAAGGAGAGGCTGTTGAAAGGGAACGTGTTTCCGGGATGCGGTCCTGATTGTGAAAAGTGTGTGAATTCAGTGAATGGTTGTGAAGACCTGAAGATGGGGTTGCAGAATCTGATTGATGAAGGATCATTGCAGTTTGATAAAGTTGATAATGAAGTTGATGATGTGTCCACTATAACCATTTTTTATGATCCAGCTGAGATGCCTGCTAGAAGAGAACCTGTGACTATTTATACTCATGAAGTCAGTCCTGTTACTATCACTGTTCCTGGGCCTGTTCCTTATACAGATGATAAAGCCATCCCATGGCATTACAGCTCAGATGTGTACGTGGAAGGACAGAAGGTCGAGAGTAAGTCAGTAGCTATTGATCCGACTGTAGTTAATGTCGGAGGGGTTGGAGGTTTTACTAGAAGTGGTCGTCTTTTTGCTCCCCCAGTTCTGAGAGGAGATCCTAAGGCTGAAGCTTCGGCAAAGGCTAAAGGAAAGCAAACAGCGACTGAAGAAACGACAACTCCTGCTGCTGGACAAGGTAGCTTTGAGAAGGAAGTGGAGGAATTTATGCGGATAATTAAAAAGAGTGATTATAAGGTGGTCGAACAGTTGAACCAGACGCCGTCCAAAATATAAATTCTGTCTTTGCTGATGTGTTCTCCAGCACATAGAGAAGCCTTGCTGAAAGTGTTACAGATGGCATACGTTCCTCAAGAAATAACTTTTAATCAACTAGAAGCTGTGGTGGGCAGTGTGAATGCGAGCCATGGGCTGGGCTTCACAAATAGAGACCTTACGTCAGAGGGCCGTAACCATAACAAAGTACTGCATATTACTATGGAGTGTAAGGGTGTTGTTTTGTCGCATGTCCTGGTTGACACAGGCTCTTCTCTTAATGTACTCCCGAAGAAAGCATTAATGAAGTTGAATGTTGATGGTATCGTCTTAAGACCCAGTGATTTGATAGTTAAAGATTTTGATGGGTCCAGAAGGTTAGTGTTCGGAGAAGTTGAGTTACCTGTGAAAATAGGGTCTCAAGTATTCAAAAGCACCTTCTACGTCATGGACATTCAGCCCGCGTACAGTTGCTTGTTGGGACGTACATGGATTCATGCTGCCGGAGCTGTAACATCCACTCTGCATCAAAAGCTAAAATACGTGGTTGATGGCCAAGTAATCACTATGTGCGGAGAGGAAGACATTTTTGTGAGCCACTTATCAACTTTCAAATATGTGGAGATGGACGGAGAGATCCATGAGACGCTGTATCAGGCCTTCGAAGCAGTTAATGTCAGCATTTTGACTCCAGTAGAGAGAAGCAATGAGAAAGAAGGTACCTCCATTCACTCCTACAAGCAGGCGAAGGAAGTGGTTCAGTCGGGAAGCGCCCAGGGCTGGGGCAAGTTGTTGGAAATAGAGAAGAAATACGACAAGTTTGGTGTGGGTTATCAACCTGATGGGTCTAACTGGCCTCAGAGTGGTAAAGCTATTACTTTCACAAGCGCTGGGATGCTCGACCGCAGCCATATCTGTGCAACTAGTGAAGAGGGAGACAGTGATGGTGACTGGGACAACTGGATTCATCCGTGTGCGCCCGAAGAAGAGCTGAAGAACTGGTCTGCTGAAGACATCGTCCAAGTTACCTGGCAATCAGAGTAATTTATTTGTTTCCATTTCTTATCATGCTGCATTGTCAATCCTGCACTCTGCTCAAGGTACAAGGATCCATTGTAGGGCCACCATGTTTGTTATGCATTTATTTTACCATGAAATAAAGGACATTTTCAGACAAATTGTGTTCTCTTTCTTTCATTTTTAATTTTTCACAAAAAACAAAAAGAAATGGCAATGTGTTTTTCCTTTTTGTTTTTGTGTTTGCGTCTCTTTTGAAAAATAAGCAGATTCTAAAATAAGCACATCGTCTGTGCAGTGTTGATCATCCGGATTCTATTGATAACATTCCTGCTATGACCACGCATGACTTTGACAATCCTATCTACCAAGCTGATGAAGGGGTTGAGGAAGATTGTGAACTCCCTGAAGAATTGGTCAGATTGTTGAAACAAGAGGAACGAGTTATTCAGCCTCATCAAGAATAAATTAAGATCATCAACATTGGAACTGAAGATGTGAAGAAAGAGATCAAGATTGGGGCCAATTTGCAGGCCGAAGTAAAGAAAGAGTTGATTGGTATGCTGCGTGAGTACGTGGATATCTTCGCCTGGTCGTATCAAGATATGTCAGGGCTGGATACCGACATTGCTGTGCATAAGCTACCATTGAGAGAAGACTGTCATCCTGTGAAACAAAAGTTGAGAAGAACTCGTCCTGACATGGCGCTGAAGATCAAGGAGGAAGTTCAGAAGCAGTGGGATGCCGGATTCCTGGCCGTAACTAGTTACCCACCTTGGGTAGCTAACATTGTACCTATACCAAAGAAGGACGGAAAGGTCTGGATGTGTGTTGACTACCGGGATCTAAATAGAGCGAGCCCAAAAGATGACTTTCTGTTGCCTCACATTGATGTGTTGGTAGATAACACTACTCAATTCTCGGTATTTTCCTTCATGGATGGCTTCTCCGGATATAATCAGATTAAGATGGCACCGGAAGACATGGAGAAAACAATGTTCATTACCCCATGGGGTATATTCTGCTACAAGGTGATGCCCTTTGGCTTGAAGAACGTTGGGGCAACGTATCAGCGGGCTATGGTCACATTGTTCCACGACATTATACACAAGGAGATAGAGTGTTATGTGGACGGTATGATTGCTAAGTCCTGAGACGAAGAAGAGCATCAGGTCAATCTCAAGAAGCTGTTTGATAGACTGATAAAGTATAAGCTGGGGTTGAATCCAAACAAGTGCACTTTCGGAGTGCGTTCCGGGAAACTGCTGGGTTTCATTGTTAGCCAGAAAGGAATCAAGGTAGATCCTGCAAAAGTAAAAGCAATACAAGATGTGCCTGCACCGAAAATAGAAAAAGAAGTGCATGGGTTTTTAGGGAGGTTGAACTACATTTCGCGGTTCATATCTCATCTAACTGCCACGTGTGAACCAATATTCAAATTGCTGAGAAAAAAGAAAACAGTCAGGTGGAATGAGGACTGCCAAAGAGCCTTTGACAAGATAAAAGAATATTTGCAGGAGCCTCCGATTCTAATGCCTCCAGTTCCAGGACGGCCATTTATCATGTACTTGACTGTGCTAGAAGGGTCAATGGGGTGTTCTAGGCCAACATGACGAGTCTGGTCGAAAAGAGTACGCTATTTATTACCTTAGCAAAAAGTTTACCGACTGTGAATCCCGTTACTCACTGCTCGAGAAAACTTACTGAGCTTTGGTATGGGCTGCTTGCCGACTGAGACAGTACATGTTGACTCATACCACACTGCTAATTTCCAAAATGGATCTTGTCAAGTATATCTTTGAGAAACCAGCATTAACCGGAAGGATTGCTAGGTGGAAAATGATCTTAACAGAATATGACATACAATATACTTCTCAGAAAGCCATCAAGGGAAGTGTATTGTCGGATTACCTTGCACAACAACCTCTTGAAGATGACTATCAGCCAATGAAGTTTGATTTCCCTGATGAGGACATCATGTACCTCAAAGCAAACGATTGCGAGGAACCACTTCCGGAGGAGGGGCCAGACCCTGAATCCAAATGGAAGTTGATGTTTGATGGGGCAGTCAATATCAATGGACGTGGAATTGGTGATGTTCTTATTACTCCTGAAGGTGTTCACTTTCCCTTCGCTGCCATAATCACTTTTGGCTACACTAACAATGAAGCGGAATACGAGGCGTGCATAATGGGAATAGAGGAGGCAATTAATCTTCGGATTAAGACCCTCGATATATTCGGAGATTCATCCCTCGTTATCAACCAGGTTACCGGCAAGTGGTATATGCATCAAGAACATTTAATTCCTTACAGGGATTATGCCAGAAAACTGTTGACGTTCTTCACAACAGTTAAGCTGCAGTACATACCACGTGATGAGAATCAATTTGCCGATGCATTGGCTACTCTTTCTTCGTCTATCAAAGTCTTGTATTGAAATTACGTGCCCAAGATTGACATTTCCAGGCTTGACGCACCAGCTCATGCTTTCTCTGTAGACGTAGTGTCTGATGAGAAACCTTGGTACTTTGATATCAAGCTCTTCCTGGAAAAGCAAGAGTACCCAGCTGGGGCATCATCCAACGACAAGAGGACCTTGAGGCGGCTTGTTGCTAGTTTCTTCTTGAATACAGACGGGGTTTTGTATAAGAGGAACTTTGACATGGTCTTGCTCAGATGCGTGGATAGACACGAAGCAAGCCTGTTAATGCAGGAAGTCCACGAGGGATCCTTCGGTACTCATGCAGGAGGGCATGCTATGGCTAAGAAGTTACTGAGATCGGGGTATTATTGGATGACAATGGATGCAGACTGTTGTTCATACGCCCATAAGTGCCACAAATGTCAGATTTATGCAGACAAGGTGCATATTCCTCCTAGCCCGCTCAACGTCATGTCATCTCCTTGGCCCTTTTCTATGTGGGGCATCGATATGATCGGGAAATAGAGCCTACTGCTTCAAATGGTCATCGTTTCATCCTGGTTGCGATCGATTACTTCACTAAGTGGGTTGAAGCAACATCTTATGCCAATGTCACTCGTCAAGTGGTAGCCAGATTCCTGAAGAGAGACATCATTTGTCGATACGGAGTGCCCGAAAGGATCATTACTGACAATGGTTCTAACTTGAACAACAAGATGATGGCAGAATTGTGTCGGGACTTCAAGATCCAGCATCACAATTCTTCTCCTTACCGACCAAAGATGAATGATGTGGTGGAGGTGGCAAATAAGAATATCAAGAAGATTGTGCAAAATATGGTTGTCACTTACAAAGATTGGCATGAGATGTTACCATTTCCGATGTATGGGTACCGAACGTCAGTCAGGACGTCAAATAGGGCAACTCCCTTCTCATTGGTATATGGTATGGAGGTAGTCTTGCCTGTTGAAGTAGAAATTCCTTCATTGCGTATGATGATGGATGTGAAGCTTGATGAGGCTGAATGGGTACGGGCTCGATACAATCAGCTATGTCTAATTGAGGAAAAGAGATTAGCGGCTCTCTGTCATGGTCAGCTTTATCAGAGGAGAATAAAGTGATCATTTGACCAACGAGTGCGTACTCGGGAGTATCAAGTAGGAGAGCTTGTGCTCAAAAGGATTGTTCCTCTAGGTTCAGATCACAGGGGCAAGTGGACCCCAAACTACGAAGGACCATTCATAGTGAAGAAAGTTTTCTCAGGAGGAGCACTGATGCTCACCATTATGGATGGAGAAGATTTCCAATCCCATGTTAACTCGGACGCAGTTAAAAAATACTTCGCATAAAAAGACCCGCTGGACACAAAAACAGAATTAAAGTCCAGGCAAAAAAAGGGCATCCCGACGAGCTAAAAACAGAATAAAAAGCTCGGGTAAAAGTTAGGGAAAACAAATAAAAAAAATGTACACCCGCTGAGCTGAAAAGCCACATCGGACAGCTCAGGCAAAAAAGGGTATCCCGGTGGATTGAAAACCCGAAAGGGAAATCCACACAAAAACAAGGGAATAAGCGAACAACTGCGATTTGAGTAATCTGAACCAAATCATCGTTTCATACAGCTTGATGATATCAGAAGGAAAGGAATCAGTCCCCTCACCTTCTCAAAAAGCAAAGGCAAGAATGGAGAGTTTTGAAGACATGCTGGTCATAGCAGAAAGGGAACTCATTGGGATGCCGTGTCCATTGCCATTAGGATAGTTTATTTTCTCAATTTTAGGGTGGCTACCTCTTTCCAGGTGGTTGCTTCCTGATGTAAAAACTGAAGGTGGCAAAACACAAGGAAGGGGGGTTGGAATTGGGTTTTCTGAAATAATTAAAATAAACTTCTAATGACACGTTTACTTTATCCTGGTTCGTTTGAACTCAAACTACATCCAGTCCACCCGCCAAGGTGATTTTGCCTCTACTGAGGTCTTAATCCACTATTCAATAAGAATACACACAAAGACCTATAGTCAATGTCTTCTTGAGTCTTCTGACTAAACTTAGTCACTCAAGGAAAAATAATTATTACAAGAGTGATAAAAACGTAACTTAGAGTGCTTCTAGATAAGCAGATATCACTAAGTGATAGTTACAACAATAAGAACAAGATAAAATGATATGCTTGAAAATATGAGATACGTATATAGCTTTTCGTTCCTCTTTTGATTTCTTCAAATGATGTCCTTTATATAGTTCTTGATAAAGTAGCCGTTGAAGACATCTTGAGCCAAATTAGGATATACTTAAATACCTTAATTTCTTTCCATAAGCAGAGATACTTGTCTTTGAATATTAAAGAGCGTATTCTTTAATTAAAGCTTTTTAATAAGGATACCAGCATCTTCTAAGCGGAAATCAGAGATAATAAATAATATATGCGCAGCAAATAAATGTGCCATTTAATGCTGGATTCTTCTTTGAGCGTATCTTCTATAATGGTTCTCCTTAGCTCGTACGGATTACTCAAGCAATATTATCTTCTACACAAGGGTACGTATATTCATTAGAACTTCTAACATGAAAGACTTTGTTATCATCAAAACACTTAGAGGATCAGAACCACATTTGTTCTAACAAAAACTTTGCCTATTCAGAGGCCTTTCAATAAAAGAATATTCAGTCAAAAAGCGATGTTGTGTTTATTTTTGTTTGCAAAATGTCCTGAATATTTGGCAAAAATAGCATTGCGTTTAAAACATGGTGATAATTTGTAAAAGAAGGAAAATGACATTGCAAGGAAACATTTGAAATCCTCTTTGAGTGTCGGGTGACGATTGATGAACAGATCATGCCATGCAAGTCCCCGGGGCACATATGTGTTTTCTGTTGTTGCAGGTTGCAGGATGGCGTCACATTCTCCCAGACAGAATTTTCCCCAGCCAAGTCATGGCAGATGGGATCCCCAAGCAGTTTATTTTCCCCAGTAGGGTATGCCCAGCAGGCAGTGGGAGGCCCATTCCCCACAGAGTTTAACTGTCAAAACTCTTTTCACAAACAAAGGATACTTGAGGAAGCATCTCTCCAGCCGTGTTGGAAGATCGTCATTTCCCCGCACTCGTCTTTGTAGCACAAAATTTGTTCCCAGAGGTTCTTCTGTTGGAGGGGCAGCTTGATTGTCAGGACCATCAGCAGTTTCTTCTACAGAAGATACTAAAACCATCTGAAGTGCTGAGAGCTCATCCAGAGGTTCTGATTCTTTCCAGGGCTTGTTGTCCAGCAGGAGTGGTTTAGTTTGTGCAACATTTGAGACTATTGCTTGAAGGTACTCACAGAAGTTCTGATGAGCAACATCATAGCAGATGTCCTTGAGTCTTTTGGACTCAGCACTAAACCATTTTCTGAGGTCAGCCCATAGAAAATCAGATGCAGCAGGATCAGTTAACTCTGCACAGGCAGTCTTCAGATCTTCCAATTTTAATTTCAGAACTGTTTCAAAAGCTAGCAGTAAGGTAGAAATGTCTGAATTGGATGGTTTGGGTTTTGGAACGGGAATAGCTCTTTTGTTGGACAGAGAGGACAGTTTTTGAAGTGCTTCAAAGTCAATTGTAGTTCTAAGGTGGTTGTCATTTTCAGTCACAGTGTCTGTTGGTGAATCAAGAATGTTTATAATGGAAGGTGAATTTTGGTTTGTTGAAATGTTATGGGAAATTGGGGTAGCATCTGAATCTTGGTAGTGTTCAAGATCAAGATCAAAAGCAGCTTTCAAGGCGGATTGTGTTTCATTTGTAAGGGAGCAGTCAATATCAGAAGGTGGAGTGTCATCAATTGGAATATCAAACTCAGCAAAAGTTTGGGGTTGATGAATTTCTGTTTCTGTTTCTGGTTCTGGTGGATTTAAAGAGGATAAGATAGTTGCAACAGCTGAAGTTGTAGGAACTTCAGTTTGAATGGGACTAATATTATGAGGTGGTTCAGTATCATGAGTTTGTTCAGAATTGATATCAGAAGATGGTTGGCTAGAAGGTAATATATTAGAAGGTTGTTCAGACACTTCTACAGTTACAGCTTCTACAACAGTAATGGAATCAGGATTAGAAGCAGAAGACTTACCTGTTGTCTTAGATGATTTTTGCATCTTCTGAGAGGGGTCTTCAGCAGTCTTCCTTTTCTTTAATCTGAGAGAGGCAACATCTGGAATTTGTTGTTGGAGATCTTTTGGGTTGAAATCAGGATCCGTACCTTGACGTTTGCAGATATCCATATAGTTGAGAACAACATCTGCTGGTGTATCAGAAGAGAAGAGAGGAAACCCTTCTAGAGGTATCCTTCTAGTGCTGATAACTTCTCTAGATTGAAGAGTGGGTTCTTGCTGAATGGATGTGATGAACCTCATCTTCTTAAGGTTTTTAGCATTCAAGGGTTTTCCAACGTCTGTTTCCAAAAGTTCATTTTGATTTATTTCTGCTAGGAAGTCCACTAGCTTGTTCTGACAGAGAATATCAGAAATTAATCGTCCAAAAGGTATCCAGTCCCTTATGGTCTTCTCACTATCCCTTGTTTCTTTCACAGCAACTCTGAGATTCTGAAATAATGTGTGGGCAAGGTTTATTTTCTTTTGTTTGGAGATGAAGTAAAGTAGGAATTGTTGATCCAGATTGATGTAGTCTGGTGAATTTGTAGGTTTCCTGTGACAGATTGTCCCAAGAATGATTTTTGCCCAAATTCGTAGAGGAGTCTTTAGGTCTTTGATTTTGTTTGATGGTTTTCCAGCAGTGAAAATTTCTTTGGCAATCACAACAGCATCAGATACTCTATCCATATCACTACATTTGATACCATTGCCATCAGTTTCAAAGAGTTTGGCAACGTGATCTTCAGAGATGATAATCTGTTTACCAAGCACATAGGAGGTAACTTGTGCATCATTTTGGTATGCGTACATCCAAAATTCTTTAACCAGTTTAGGGAAAACTGGTCCCATCAGCCTGTCAAAGTATTTTTCCCAGCCTTGAGCTTCAACCTGAGGGAGGAGGTCAAACCCATTATCCTTCAAGCTTGCGAAATCAACGAATAGTTCACACAATACTTCCAGTTTCTCAGGAGAGGTGGAAAGGGTCTTTGATGGTTCAACGTAGAAATCATCAGAGAATTCTTTGCGTGAAGATGATGAAGCCATTTAGTGACTAAGATGAACTGTTAGGGTTTAGGGTTTTTAGAGAAAAATGAGGAAGCACAAGAGACTGAGAGAATTCCTTTTAGAGAGAGTAATATGCGGGTAAAATTTGAAAATGAGGAGTACACTTGATATTTATAAGAGAAAATTTAAAGCAATTAATGAAATACGAAATTAGTGGGAAACAATTAAGTTTGAAAACATAATGATTAACAACATTAAATGCGCTGACATGGGGTAAAGCGTAAATGATTCTGGAACAGTTACCCAAGAGATTTTCTTGCCTTTTTGGTGTCAAACCTAGCCGTATCAGATTCCAGAATCTCAACAGTTATCCTTCTGAGCGAACAGTTGCAAGGGCACATTCTGTCACTCTTCAGAATTTGAACACGTGTTGTGATTCTGATGGAAGTCCTTAGAGCTTTGTTGACAAGTGTTTGATATGAAGATCTACAAGTTAATCTTTTGAACAGAAGTTCTAAGAGTAAACATTAGAGCATAGAGTCTTCTGAGATAATCATGTAGAATATAAATAATAGAGCTTCTAGAGGTAAGACATATGATTAAAGCATTTTCATTCTGGACATAATTTCATGCTAAGATTAGTTAGAATGAAATTAAATCTATCTTCAGAAAGGGGTTTAGTAAAGATATCAGCCCATTGGTGATTTGTATCTATAAATTTTAACATTAAGATTCCCTTCTGAGTATAGTCCCTAATGAAGTGATGTTTAACTTCTATGTGTTTAGCTCTAGAATGTAAAATGGGATTTTTTGAGAGACAAATAGCAGAAGTGTTGTCACAGAGGATTGGAATGTTACTCTCATAGATATTGAAATCTTCTAGCTGATTTTTCATCCAGAGCATCTGAGTACTGCATCCAGCTGCTGCAATGTATTCAGCTTCTGCAGTTGATAATGCTATGGTTGGTTGTCTTTTGCTAGACCAAGCGATTAGATTGTCTCCTAGAAATTGACAACTTCCAGAAGTACTTTTTCTTTCTGTTCTATCTCCAGCAAAGTCAGCGTCACAATATCCTACAAGTTTATACTTTTCTGATCTTCTGTAATACAGACCAAGATTAGTAGTACCTTTCAGATATCTAAAGATTCTCTTAACTGCTGTTAAGTGAGTTTCTCTAGGATCTGATTGGAATCTAGCACATAAACATACACTATATAGAATATCTGGTCTAGAAGTAGTAAGATAGAGAAGTGATCCAATCATACCTCTGTAGAGCTTCTGATCTATTTTCTTACTTACCTCTTCTTTCTCCAAAATACATGTAGGATGCATAGGAGTTTTGGATATTGAACTTTCTGATAATTCAAATTTCTTCAGAAGTTCTTTTACATATTTGCTTTTATGGATGTATGTTCCTTCTGATGTTTGATTTATTTGAATTCCCAGAAAGAACTTTAATTCTCCCATCATGCTCATTTCAAATTCTGCCTGCATAGATTTAGCAAATTCCTTTCCCAAGGCACTTTTAGTAGAACCAAAAATTATATCATCTACATAAATTTGACATATCAGAAGATCATTTTTAATGTTTTTACTGAAAAGAGTTGTATCCACTTTCCCTCTGATGAATTTATTTTCCAGTAGAAAGTTACTTAATCTTTCATACCAAGCTCTGGGAGCTTGTTTTAAACCATATAATGATTTTTTGAGTTTGTAAACATGTTCTGGAAATTTTGTATTTTCAAAACCAGGGGGTTGGTGTACATACACTTCTTCATCAATATAACCATTTAAAAATGCACTTTTGACATCCATTTGATATAGAATGATATTATGATTTACAGCAAATGATATTAGAAGTCTTATTGATTCTAACCTGGCGACTGGTGCATAGGTTTCTGTATAGTCAATTCCTTCTTGTTGACTATAACCTTGTGCAACCAGTCTTGCTTTGTTTCTGACAACCTCTCCTTTCTCATTGAGTTTGTTTCTGAATACCCATTTGGTGCCAATGATGTTGAATCCTCTGGGTCTAGGAACTAGATCCCACACATCATTTCTGGTGAATTGATTAAGTTCTTCTTGCATAGCCAGAATCCAATCATTTTCTGATAGAGCTTCTTCTACGGAAGATGGTTCAATCAGAGAGACAAGTCCTAGTAGCGTCTCTTCAGAGTTTTTGAATGAGGATCTTGTTCTGATTGGTTCATCTTTCTTTCCCAAGATTTTGTCTTCTGGATGATTAATATTGCTTCTGGAAAGTTTCTTCTGGATGGGTTCTTCAGGTGTTGATGAAGCAGTTGTATTGTTTTGATCTTTAGAGGATTGATCTTTAGAAGTTCTGTTTGTAGAAATTTCTACTTCTATATCTGCAGTAAATTCATTCTGCTTTGGTTTTTCAGAACCAAGCTTATCATCAAATCTGACATGAATTGATTCTATCACAATACGTGTTTCTGTATTGTATACTCTGTATCCCTTAGAACGTTCAGAGTATCCTAACATATAACACTTTTGTGCCTTAGAATCAAATTTGTTCAGAGTATCAAGAGTGTTTAGCATAAAACAAGTACATCCAAAAGGATGAAAGTAAGAAATGTTGGGCTTTCTGTTCTTCCACAATTCATAAGGAGTCTTTTCAAGAATAGGTCTTATAGAGATTCTATTCTGAATGTAACATGCTGTATTTACTGCTTCTGCCCAAAAATGTTTAGCCATATTAGTCTCATTGATCATGGTTCTGGCCATCTCTTGTAAAGTTCTATTTTTACGTTCTACAACCCCATTTTGTTGTGGAGTTCTAGGACAAGAAAAATCATGAGAGATGCCATTTTCATTAAAAAATGATTCTAATTGTTTATTTTCAAATTCTCCACCATGATCACTTCTGATTTTAATGATCTTTGATTCTTTTTCATTTTGAACTTGTTTGCAGAAGTTAGAAAATACAGCAATTGACTCATCCTTGTGTCTAAGAAACTTTACCCATGTCCATCTGCTGAAGTCATCTACGATCACCAATCCATACTTCTTGCCACTGACAGAAGCAGTTTTCACTGGTCCAAATAAGTCAATGTGCAGAAGTTCTAATGGTCTAGAGGAAGATACAACATTTTTAGCTTTGAATCCAGTTTTTGAAAATTTGCCTTTCTGACATGCTTCACATAGAGCTTATGAGTTGAACTTCAAATTTGGAAGTCCTCTGACTAGATTGAGTTTGTTAAGTTGAGATAATCTTCTCATATTAACATGTCCCAATCTTCTGTGCCAGACCCATTGCTCTGTTTCCACAGACATTAGACATTTTACATTTTGAATTTTTAATTCAGAAAGCTTTATTTTATAAATGTTGTTCTTTCTCTTTCCACTAAAGAGGATTGTTCCATCTTTCTGACTGACAGCTTTACAGAACTTTTGATTAAAGATTATGTCATAACCATTATCACTTAATTGACTTATGGATAATAAATTATGCATTAATCCTTCTACAAGTAGAACATTAGATATAGAAGGAAGATTTCCATTACCAATAATTCCGGAGCCAATAATTCTTCCTTTTTGATTGCCTCCAAAACCTACGTGGCCTCCATCTTTTAATTCAAGACTTTGGAACATATGCTTTCTTCCCGTCATGTGACGTGAGCATCCAGAGTCCAGGTACCATGATTGGTGTTTCAGTTTTGCTGTTAAAGACATCTGCAACATACACAATTTTATCCTTGGGTACCCATATTCTTCTGGGTCCTTGTTTGTTAGATTTTACAAACTTCTGATTTATTTTAGGTTTTAAATCAGAACTTGTAGAGCAAGATGACTCACTAGTGTATATAAGATCATGATTATGACCGTAGGTGAAATGAGAACTTAGAGGAGTATTAGGATTTATGACAATGTCATCAATATTTTTTAATTTCAGAGTTTCATTATTTTTCTCATATCCTATGCCTCTTCTTTCATTTCTGCTAACACCATAGATCATAGAAGCAATCTTACTTCTATCTAAGCTTTTAGTAAGAAATTGTTGAAAACTATAATCATATTGTTTTATTATATTATCAGAATTGATTAGATCTTCTAATTCAGATTTCTTCTGAGCTTTGAGCTTCTCAAGAGAATTTTTACATTCAAAAAGATTTTCTTTCAGCTCAGAGTTTTCTGTTTTCAGTTTTCTAATATCTTCTAATTCAGATACAAGATTTTGTTTAACGTCTTTGTATTTGAATTGAAGCTTCTGATATTTTTCAAGAATTTCTGACAAACTAGCTTCTAACTCAGATCTAGAGAATTTAGAGAATACCTCTTCTGAGTCTGATTCTAACTCTGATTCTGATGAGTGATCATCTTCTGGTATATTTGCCATTAATGCAATATTAGCTTGTTCATCTTCAGAATCTGACTCTGCTTCAGATGATTCAGAATCATCCCATGTTGCCATGAGACTCTTTTTCTTTTCTCTACTGAATCTGTTTCTAGGTTTGTCTTTCTGAAGTTTTGGACATTCACTTTTATAGTGTCCTGGTTCTTTGCATTCGTAGCACACAACTTCTTTGCTTCTGGGTTTCTTGTGACTGGATGTTGATTCAGAATAATTGTTTGATCTTCTGGTGTTTCTGAACTTCTTCTGACGATGTTTCCAGAGTTGTTGAACTCTTCTTGACAAAAGAGATAATTCATCTTCTTCTGATGAGCATCCAGAGCTTTCTTCTTCTTCTGCCTGTAAAGCTTTAGAAACATGTTTGTTAGATTTAAGAGCTACAGACTTACCTTTCTTCTGGGGCTCATCTTCTTCTAATTCAATCTCATGACTTCTCAAGGAGCTGATCAGTTCTTCTAAAGATATTTCATTCAGATTTTTTGATAACTTTAAAGCAGTGACCATGGGTCTCCAGGCTTTTGGTAAACTTCTGATGATTTTCTTCACGTGATCTGCTGTTGAGTAGCCTTTGTCCAGAACTTTTAGTCCAGCAACCAGAATTTGGAACCTTGAAAACATTTTTTCAATGGTTTCATCTTCTTCCATCTTGAAAGCTTCATACTTCTGGATGAGAGCTAGAGCTTTGGTCTCCTTGACTTGAGAATTGCCTTCATGTGTCATCCTTAGAGAATCAAACATGTGTTTGGCTGAATCCCTGTTTGTGATCTTCTCATATTCTGTGTACGAGATAGCACTTAGAAGTATGGTCCTAGCTTTGTGATGATTTCTGAATTCCTTCTTCTGTTGAACTGTCATATTTTTTCTTTCAATCTTCTGACCATCTTCTCCAACAGGATGAGTATATCCATCTGTCACCATGTCCCAGAGATCTCCATCTAGAGCTAGAAAGAAACTCTCTAGAACATCCTTCCAGTAGTCGAAATTGTCGCCATTGAACATTGGTGGTTTAGCATTGATCTTGTCATTCTGAGTCATTGTTAATTCCAGTTTCTGCCATGTGTTTATCTTTTGGATCTTTTACTGACACGGTTAAGTGTAATACTCAGAACCTAGCGCTCTGATGCCAATTGAAGGTGGCAAAACACAAGGAAGGGGGGTTGGAATTGGGTTTTCTGAAATAATTAAAATAAACTTCTAATGACACGTTTACTTTATCCTGGTTCGTTTGAACTCAAACTACATCCAGTCCACCCGCCAAGGTGATTTTGCCTCTACTGAGGTCTTAATCCACTATTCAATAAGAATACACACAAAGACCTATAGTCAATGTCTTCTTGAGTCTTCTGACTAAACTTAGTCACTCAAGGAAAAATAATTATTACAAGAGTGATAAAAACGTAACTTAGAGTGCTTCTAGATAAGCAGATATCACTAAGTGATAGTTACAACAATAAGAACAAGATAAAATGATATGCTTGAAAATATGAGATACGTATATAGCTTTTCGTTCCTCTTTTGATTTCTTCAAATGATGTCCTTTATATAGTTCTTGATAAAGTAGCCGTTGAAGACATCTTGAGCCAAATTAGGATATACTTAAATACCTTAATTTCTTTCCATAAGCAGAGATACTTGTCTTTGAATATTAAAGAGCGTATTCTTTAATTAAAGCTTTTTAATAAGGATACCAGCATCTTCTAAGCGGAAATCAGAGATAATAAATAATATATGCGCAGCAAATAAATGTGCCATTTAATGCTGGATTCTTCTTTGAGCGTATCTTCTATAATGGTTCTCCTTAGCTCGTACGGATTACTCAAGCAATATTATCTTCTACACAAGGGTACGTATATTCATTAGAACTTCTAACATGAAAGACTTTGTTATCATCAAAACACTTAGAGGATCAGAACCACATTTGTTCTAACAAAAACTTTGCCTATTCAGAGGCCTTTCAATAAAAGAATATTCAGTCAAAAAGCGATGTTGTGTTTATTTTTGTTTGCAAAATGTCCTGAATATTTGGCAAAAATAGCATTGCGTTTAAAACATGGTGATAATTTGTAAAAGAAGGAAAATGACATTGCAAGGAAACATTTGAAATCCTCTTTGAGTGTCGGGTGACGATTGATGAACAGATCATGCCATGCAAGTCCCCGGGGCACATATGTGTTTTCTGTTGTTGCAGGTTGCAGGATGGCGTCACATTCTCCCAGACAGAATTTTCCCCAGCCAAGTCATGGCAGATGGGATCCCCAAGCAGTTTATTTTCCCCAGTAGGGTATGCCCAGCAGGCAGTGGGAGGCCCATTCCCCACAGAGTTTAACTGTCAAAACTCTTTTCACAAACAAAGGATACTTGAGGAAGCATCTCTCCAGCCGTGTTGGAAGATCGTCATTTCCCCGCACTCGTCTTTGTTCATACTTTATTGCCGCTCGTCTGCATTTCTCAACACTCGTCTGTGTTATCACTTTGATATTGCTCGTTTGCTTTCCCCAGCAGTTGCCCATGATCACTTTGATATTGCTCGTTTGCTTTCCCTAGCAGTTGCCCATGGTTGTAATTGTTGTTGCTCGTCCGCACTTCCCAACACTCGTCTGTGTTTGATAATTGTTGTTGCTCGTCTGCACACCAACACTTGTATGTGTTTGATATTTGTTGCTGCTCGTCTGCACTTCCCAACACTCGTCTGTGTTTGATATTTGCTGTTGCTCGTCCGCCCTTCCCGGAACTCGTCTGTGTTTGTTATCTGTTTGAAGCTCGTCTGCATTGTTTGGATACTCGTCTGTATCATCCCTTACACCCGTCTGTATTGCTACTCCAAATGCTCGTCTGTATTGGATTTCTGGTATTCGTCTGTACCAGTGGCTGATATTCGTTTGTATCATTTCCTGAAGCACTCGTCTGTGTTTCTCGGGTCATCGTCTGATATTCATTTGTATCATTGACTTATGGCACTCGTCTGTGTCTCTCTTGATGGTCATCCAATACTCCTCTGTATTGAAGAGGTTTGAATTCCTGACTGTGGGAGTAAATGTCAAAATGGTTACCGGTCCTGGCGTAACAGGTTTATCCGAAGGAGGCTCGTCTGTCTCAGGTAACACTTATTAATGTTGCACCTGGCGTAACAGGTTTGCTCGAAGAAGGCTAGTCTGTCTTAGACCATATATCCACGGATAATATATGAAGAGGATTCATCTATCCTGATTATGCATGTCTATCCCACAGACATAAGTGCATCACCGGTCCTGGCATAACAGGTTTGTCTGAAGGAGATTCGTCTGTCTCAAGTTATACATTTTGCAGAGTATGTGAGGGCTCGTATGTCCAGTTCCTGGCGTAACAGGATTGTTCGAAGAAGACTCGTCTGTCAAAGTATTCTGATTCCAAATAACAGTTTCAACTTGGAAGGAGTTCGTCTGCTTTCTCTCCACTTCAGTCAACAATGCGTCATTTGGTTAGGTTTATTTCCCAGTTTTTGCATTCTTCATCAGAGTGCAAATTTCAGGTTTTCTTGGTATTCAACCACAGTTTATCTTGAACGGTCGATAGCCCGTGCTACCGTCCTTTTCAGATTAACAGTTGTTTGAATAGGGGCAGCTGTAACACCCCAAATTTTCCCTCTTCTTTTTAAGCATCATATCACATCATATTCATCATGAACATATCATATTCTTGGCATCTTATCATGGAAAGATGAGGCATAACATTCTCATGACCTAGCATTAGGCATATGATCATCTGTGGAGGGTTTTTGAAGCATCACAAGCTATGACAAGGGTCCCAATGGATTTACTCAAGTTCTATGGAGATTCTACATTTCATTCACAAGTTCAAGATCATTCACAAAATCCCAGGAGGTGGGAAGATCATCAGGGAATTCAGGCCAGGGCAAAGCTCCTACACAATGATCCCAAATTAGGGTTTGAGTTTCAAGCATGAAAACCTTGATACTTTGGCCATTTCATTTGGGAAAAGTATCTTATATGTTAAGAGGATCCTAGGGATGAAATTTGGTGAAAAAATTCCTTGTGGAAGTCAAGTATTTCTTCAGTTGCTTGTAAATGAAGAAATTGGTCAACTGTGCATTCTAAAAGTCAACTGTGAGATTTCAAAGGGTCCAACCCTAGTTTTCAAGCCAAGGGATGTTCTTATAACCTTAGAAGAGGTTTGGAAAGATCAAAGATCAAGAATCATGAGGTTTTGAGGTGTTTTGCAAAATTGGCATATGGTTGGTCATGGAAATTTCCATTTTTAGTAACTTTTTGCCCAAATTTTCAAGTAAGCATAACTTGGTGAAAAAAGCTTCAAATGGACCACAAACAAACATGAAAGTTGAAGATTAAAGTCTCCCATTTTTAAAAAGTACAAGATCATTTTCATAGCCCTCATGGTTATGGAGAAAAGCCCTTCGAAAATTTCAAGAAATCTAGGGCATGGCATGAATTCTAAGACTTCCACAAGTGCAAAACTTCATGAATTTTATTTTTGAGTGATGTAATGAACCAAATGAGGTCACAAACTTACAAAGCAATGCCAAGAGTCCATTTTGCTCCAAAAATAGTGTCAAATTCGTGCATGAGAAGAAGAATATTTCATGAGGTGCAAAACATGCATGAGCATGAGAAAAGCATGAGCCCCACATCCAAGGGCCAGGATAATTTCTGTTTTGAATTAAGGGTGAGATATTGAACACACATGTGCAAATAATGAGAGGGATGCACGAGCCAAACACCTCATCACAAGAATTTTGCAAGTTTTTCATTTTCACTCTGGCACTCTCATCTCACGTGCTCTTGCTCTCATCCTTTCAGCATTGCATTTTGGATCCATATATAAGAAATCTAGGGTTTCATTTCAGGCTAGATCCATCACATTTCACCACTTCAAAGTTCTTGCACGAAAAGCAAAAGCCTTCGAATCTCTCTTTTCAGGCTCTCATTCTCCAATCCCTTTCCATATTCTTGTTCAGTGAGCTCTAAGGATTATAAATATATCATCAATTCAAGCTGAAAGGAAGGTTTTCAACAAGTTCCATTCAAGTGCACTTGGTTTCGGGTTTCAAGATCTAGGGAGTTTCAGCCTCTCTCTTGCATTTATTTTGCAAAGAGAGGATAAAAGGAGTTGATCTGCACCTTTGGAAGCTTTCTTCTGGCTTGTTTCAAGATCTTCAATCTCAGGTATGCTCTGAAACTTTTGGATCTGGAAATGTAATTTTATGTGTGCTTCTTGATCTTTATGGTATGCTGATTGCACTGAGCCTTTTTGTTTTGAAAATGCTTGACTATTGAATGAGATATGGTGAATTTCAGTTTGATGTATGATTTTGTTCTTGTTCGATCCGTTTGATCCATTGGTTCATTGTGAAATATAAGTGCATATTTGAAATCAGCTTGGTTGAATTAGTGGATCTGGAAGGTTTCATCCATTTTTGTGGAGTTTTGTTCATAGTGATGATTTTTTTGGTGCCGGAGCTAGGGCTCCGGTCACCGGATTCTGGGCTTGTTTGAGGGAAAGAGATGAAGCAGGGCCATTGGATGATTGATCTGGATGGTTGTGAATCTGCCAACACATTAATGATACACCCTCTCCCTCACGTGTTTTTTTTTGTTTTAAAATTAATCTGAATTAAACAATTTGTGTTTCACCTAACCGTAGCTATCATGTTCTCTCACTGCCAACCAATTAATGTGCTGACTGGGTTTAATGAGCTGACCTATCTCAAGCGTCCATTTGATCCTATGGTCCTTGTATTTTCCTGATTAATTGAATATCCATGATAATTAATATGAGTTGCACTGACTTTGACTGGGCCTGGATTGATATTCCCACCCCCCATGCGTATAAGCCCAATGAAATTGAACTGGAAACCCTTGCTGATTGCACCCCTTTGCTCTTCTCATTTTTTTTATTTCTTTTTATTTCCATTTTATTTTAAGTTTGGTTTTTAATTTTTAAAATTAGTTTTAGGTCTCCAAAAATTATAAAAAAAATTTTGAATGTTATTTTTAGTTTTCTTTAATTTTTGACATTTTCATTTTCCATTTATTTTTATTTGACACGTGGAAATTAATTGTTTCTTTTAATTAATTCATTTTTATTTCATTTTGAAGCATGCTGACTTGTCCATTTTCTATCTTAATCATTATTTTGAGTTTTTGGTTGGTTCTTTTTGCTTTGGATTCATGATAGGATGTAGTTTATTGGTGATTTTTGTTCTGATTTTTATAATCTTTATTAATTGATTTTGGTCCTTAACTTGTGAGTGAAGCCATTTAACCCTAATCCATGTTTGACCTCTCATTTGACTTGTTTAGCTTCTGAATTTCTTTCCCTCCTTTTGGCATGTTGTTATGTTATGATTGAAGATCACTTGTGCAAGGTTGTAAAATATTTGGGTACATACTTGAATTAATTTGAATTTTGGTTCTTCACTTGTCCCTTTTTTTTTGCTTCCTTTTGATCATAAGTTCATCCCTTAGCCTAGAAGGGCACTTGTGCCAAATTCTTCAACTTGTTTAGAGCCTTATTAGGATGTGGAGACCTCTCTGATCTTGAGTTTTAGTTTGTGCCTTGAGGAGTTTTGTATTTGTTTTCTTTTGGAGTTCATTCCCTTTTATGTATATCCACCTCACTTCCTTTGCATCTCTCTTCTCATAATGTAATCACTTGACCATATGCATCTCTTCTCTTCATCTCTCATGCTTCTTAGGCACTTTTCTAACATGATTAGGGTTCTGGTCTTGTACCTTGGTTTTGTGTTTTGTTCATTTTGCCTTGCATCTTCTCATGTTTGTTTTGTTTTGCCATAAGTGATTCATGTTGCCTCATGTTAATTTGTGTGTTTCTTTTCTCATTCTTGTGACTTGTATTGGCATTGGACATTTATGTGTATGACTTCACTTCTGGTTGTATGGTGTTGGTATGGCATTATGTTCATTTTGTATTGCCTTTATACTTGTGTTACTAACCATTTCAGGGGCTTTGGTAAGTGAGAGATGTGGATGTGTTTCCCACATCTCCAAATCTTATCTTATCTCTTCTCTTCTTATTATTATTTGTTCTAACCTTGTGATTATTGGGCTTAGGCCTTACTTCCCCCTTCTTCTCTTTTTCTTTCTTTCTTCTTTAGGATAGTAAACCTCACTAACCTAGGATTTCCCATGCATGACAACACTTAGGATTCATTAGTCCCCCATTAGACTTTTGCCTTTGTGATCCTCTTGGTTCTTTTCTCTTCTCATCTCAAAACTCTAAAGAAGGCACTTAATAAAGTCTGAAGTGATACCTTGAGCAATAGCCTTATCCCATGAGACACTTGTAGTCTTCCTATCTTGGGATAGTACAAGCTTGTCTTGTGATGTACAAGTCTGATCAGGATATCATCTTCACCAAGAAAATCATAAAACACACTTCTTCATTGAAAATACAAACACTTAACAAGTTAATGAGTTAGTGAGCTTAGGCCCTAATCTCTGGATTCAAGTTTTGGGGATCTTCTTCTTACTTGGGTATGCTTGTTCTATTATTCCATCTTGGAATGTAGTGACAAGTGCACATTCCATGGAAAAGAGCTTGAGTTCACTTCCTTGTGACACACTCATAAAAAGCTTCATAAAAAACACAAACAAACAATAAGTGTCTTTCCGTCGGGAATTATTTTCTCATCCCCTTCGCTCCGTACGCGAACTTGCTTCTACTTGTCATTTTGCAAGACGGTTACGCACTCGTCGTCCGAGCCTGCAACACCTGAGCATTGACATAGGCAGTTCAAGCAATCTTTTCCACCCCTAGTTAGGGGAACTACGGTGACTCTGATCCTCATTTTCCAGATGAGGTACGTAGGCAGCGGGGTAGGGCCCGTTAGAGCACAATCTTTATTTTCCCTACATTTTCCCTTTGTTTTCTTTCTCAGTTCCTTTTCCAGTTCCATTTCCTTTTCTTTTGCAGCAGCTTTCATTTCTTCACCCTTTGAAACAGTTTTCTAGCAAGCGTGGATCCCGTCGGGTACGGCGGACGATCTGGGTGCTAATACCTTCCCAGGTCGTAACCGACTCCCGAACTCAGTCTCTTTGGTTCGCAGGACCCGTGTCCTTCCTTTTCTTTTCTTCTGGTTTGTGCAGCATTACCATTCCCGTTCCTTCGGGATAAAAATGCCTGGCTGGCGACTCTACCTCTTTCCGCGCCACTTTCGCGTTTGTACCAGGATGGAAATATGTGGAGCGACACACACATGTCGAGTACTAAGGTATAAACGACATTAGACAACATTAGTCGGACGGATCAACCAGGCTCTGATACCATTAATCTAACACCCCATTTCTACCCGGCAATTATATTGAAATTCAGAGTATTAAAAATTCAACTTTCTTATAAAAATAGGATGCCACATTTCAACTTTCAAACATATTCATTTTCATTTGATAAAACACTGATACATAACTCTTTTATTCGGATGAATCGTACAAGATTTTTCATACTTTGAAATAAAAAAACTTTTATTTATTCTTGAAACCAAAACAACTTTTACAACTATGCAGCGGATTCTCAAATATTCAACTAAACATTGTATAACATGTTATTCAACTTAAACAGCTTAGTAACAACATATTTGAACTGAAACAACTTAAAACAACAACAAAACAACTAAGTGTTCATCCCCCGAGTGTTACGTATCAGAGCATCGACACCGACTCGAACTAACAAAGATAACCATCTTCCTTCAAGCTACCTGCATGTTACCAAGATAGGGGTAACATTCAAACAAAAGGGGTGAGATGTCGAATTTTATAACGAAGTATGACAAATAATACATAGACATGAAACATACAACTATCACCACTTCACATCAACAACAACAACTTAGCAATCACCCATATTTTATCAACTTACTACACCTATCAACATTTACTACGTAATCAACTTAACAACTTCAACAAACTTAATCATATATGCAACTTTATCAACATGATCAACATAAATAACTTAATCGACATAAATAATTAAACACAAATGTGACTCAACAATGCATATGCATGTGGTATCATTGGAGCAAGCAGAACTTTTTGACAATGAAAGGTTTGAAATAAAGTCTCACATCGAATATTCAATAATAAGGATAAATGTTTATAAACCTTTCTCACACATTCTAGATTAAATTTAATTTATTGGATTGGTATTGAGAAAATGTGGTTTTTTAAGACCAAATGATATATTTTAAAATTTGTAATATAAGTTTCCAATAAAATTTATGAAAATAAATTAATTACAATTTAAAAAAATGTAAAATGTAATATTTCTAAATTTATTTAAAACTTTTTTAAAAAAATAATTAAATGCCAACGTGGCAAAATATTTGTACAATCAACAACAAGAAGGAAGTCATGTAAGCGAAATCTGGTAATATGTGTGCGTGTTTGCAAAGGCAATCTGTAAAAATTGAGGGGGAATCATAATTTTTTTTAAAGGGTAAACCAAAACACGTATGTAATATCAGGGGATAAACACTATTTAACTCTAAAAACAATAATAATAATTTATAAAAAAAACAATCATATTTCAACTGATATCAACAAAAAAATCAAATAAATGTTTCCATTTCAATTAATAAAAATTAAAATAATTAATTAATAAACAACTAAATTAATATAGCCACTAAACCGAAAACTATCTTGTAATAAAAAAAAACTGTTGACTAGTTTTTAGGCAAAACAACATTTTCTTTAGCATTTTTCTCCATAATGCTAGTACCAGTCTTTTTTCTCTAAACTGATTTGATCTGTCAACCTTTTTTCTCATAAACTTTCTTATTTTTCTCATTCTTCTTTTTCTTTTCTACATTTTACTTCTTCTTTCCAGAGTTTTTTTCTTCTTTTTCAAATAACACCTTATTCTTTTTAGTTGCACTGTTATTTTATTTCTTCTTAACAACATGGACAATCTCTTTAATGACCTTCTTGGTGTTTTTTTGGTGTTTTCCTTACAGTAGGAACTTTATGAAGTATGTCATCAACATCATTATTCACATATTCACTAAGTTCCTCAGTCACTTTATTCATATTAAAATTTCAGTTGTATTGTTGTAAATGTTGGGATTCAGGGATCAACAAGGGAACATTTATACTTGAGACACATCTTCTGAATCTCTTCACTCAAAACATTTCCAGTCTCATAGTTCTTCATAAATTCTTATCTGAATCAACATAACTAAACAACTCTTCTTGTTCCAACCAAAAATCTCACTTTAATAAACCAACTTATAATTTCACCCCTTTAATACTTGCAACTCAACTCTATCAGACATTCTTGTCAAACCACGGTCTTACATTTCCATCTACTTTCCGCTCGAAAATCGTCTCAAGAAAGCTTCAAGTCTCAAGTCAATTGACTCACCACCAAACAACACTCAAATTAACCAAAATTCAACTATGAGTTTCCATATTACTATTTAATCCAAACGCAACTCCATGCTATCATCCTCAAATCCAACTAATATTCTTATATATGAATCTTCATCGACAAATCAAACAATCCTCAAGCACTTGGCTTGACTTCAATCAATTCAATGTATATACTATACCAGTCGACATGACACATATATCCATCAATTATGATTTCGTCTACTATCAACAATAGATTAAGGGTGATCAGTTACTCAATTTGTCAATAGACAACCGACATACATAACAACGGCTTAAATTATCATTACCCAACACAATGGCGTATTTCAACTTGTGCTCAAGGTCCGTAAGCATAATGCTTCGCCAACTCTCTAAGGCTTACCAACGTCTTCGTAGTCTCCTTAATTCCGACTTCGTCAATTAAACCAAAACGTCCAAAACGTCCAATACACAATATCTTATACACGTTCGTATCACAACACAACTTTAAATATCTTCCAAACATCGGAATCGCTACGACATCGAGTACAATCCAATTTGGTTTGCTCCAATTACAACCCTTATCCAAGTTAAAAAATTTAACAACACTATTCAACATCCGTCTTCCCCTCAATATTACCATCATTAACATCGTCACTTTAACCATCCTCATTCGACAAAATTGCATCTCTATGTATTTTCTGACACCGTCACATTCTTTCTAATACCAACATTTATCCTTACAAATTTTCAACAAAAATCACCCAACTTCAAACATAAGTATCTCTTCTAATACAGACCTTCCAAACAAAAAATTATATTCCAAAATGAAGATAATTTTGTGTAGATTCCATAACTTCAAGAATCACTTAAATCTGATTTACGAATAAACAGTTATCATCTTTGCAATGGGACTGGTCAAGAATTCCCGTATGCAGAATTTTCCAAAAATCAGCATCAGACCCAACTATTAAAACACACTTATCTCCCTTTTCAAATACTTCCTTGTCGCTCCCCGGATTTCTATCCTGGTACAAACGCGAAAGTGGCGCAGAAGAGGTAGAGTCGCCAGCCAGGCATTTTTATCCCGAAGAAACGGGAATGGTAATGTTGCACAAACCAGAAGAAAAGAAGAGGAAGGACACGGGTCCTGCGAACCAAAGAGACTGAGTTCGGGAGTCGGTAACGACCTGGGAAGGTATTAGCACCTCCCAATCTCACGGGTGTGCTCCGGGTAAAACATCACGGACTCTCAAAGCCGAATAACAATAATACTTTCACCATTTCCGAGAAATGGCTCATGACCAAATCAGGGAATCGGTTTGGCATTATATACTACGCAGGGAGGCCTCAACTAAGTCCGGGAAAACAAGGTCATCCTATGTGAGTTCCAGGTGAGCCCTCGAGTGCGAGTGGGTTTGCCACACAATGTGGTCTGCCACTGCCACCGCTAAAGTGGGATGTTTCTTTAAGGTTCTCAATGATCGGTCCCCAGCTGCACATAACTGTCAAGGTTATAAAATGAAAGAGGAAGATACCCAAATCAAGACATTTCCAAGACGGTCGCAAATCTGAGCGTGGAACTCACTACTACCCCCATGACAAAATCTCATGAGGCCAAAGTGGAACCACTCTAAGTCCTAAGGTGCACTCGAGCCGTGGTGATGAGCTCATCTCACAGAAACAGTAACACCCAAGCCCACCAAACAGAAAATCCAGTCCAGACAGTCCAGTATATAATACATGATGCCGAAAATAAATACTGAAAACTGTAAATAAAGCTGTAAATAAAACTGTAAATAATAAATAGTAAAATACAACAAACAACAGCAAGCAATCATCACCCAAAGAAACAGGAACATGCAAGCGCTAGGAGAGACTCTCAAGGGAACCAGAGATTCTGATCTCTAATCCCCAGCAGAGTCGCTAGCTGTCGCTCCCCATATTTCCATCCTGGTATAAACGCGAAAGTGGCACGGAAAGAGGTAGAGTCGCCAGCCAGGCATTTTTATCCCGAAGAAACGGGAATGGTAATGCTGCACAAACCAGAAGAAAAGAAGAGGAAGGACACGGGTCCTGCGAACCAAAGAAAATGAGTTCGGGAGTCGGTTACGACCTGGGAAGGTATTAGCACCCAGATCGTCCATCGTACCCGACGGGATCCACGCTTGCAAAGAAACTGTTTCAAAGGGTGAAGAAAAGAAAGTTGCTGCAAAAGAAAAGGAACTGGAACTGGAAAAAGAACTGAGAAAGAAATGAAAAGGAAAAAATGTAGGGAAAATAAAGATTGGGCTCGAACGGGCCCTACCCCGCTGCCTATGTACCTCATCTGGACAATGAGGATCAGAGTCGCCGTAAGTCCCCTAACTAGGGGTAGAAAAGATTGCTTGTGAATTAAGGCTTGAACTGCCTATGTCAATGCTCAGGTGTTGCAGACTCGGACGACGAATGTGTAACCGTCTTGCAAAATGACAAGTAGGAAAAAGTTCGCGTACGGAGCGAAGGAGATGAGAAAAGAATTCCCGAAGGAAAGACGCTTATTGTTTGTTTGTGTTTTTTATGAAGCTTTTTATGAGTGTGTCAAAAGGAAGTGAACTCAAGCTCTTTTCCATGGAATGTGCACTTATCACTACATTCCAAGATGGAATAATATAACAAGCACACTCAAGTAAGGAGAAGATCCCCAAAACTTGAACCCAGAGATTAGGGCTTAAGCTCACTAACTCATTTACTTATTAAGTGTTTTTGGTATTTACAATGAAGAAGTGTTTTTTATGATTTTCTTGGTGAAGATGATATCCTGATCAGACTTGTGCATCACAAGATAAGCTTGTACTATCCTAAGATGGGAAGACTACAAGTATCTCATGGGATAAGGCTATTGCTCAAGGTATCACTTCAAACTTTATTAAGTGTTTTCTTTAGAGTTTTGAGATGAAAAGAGAAAAGAAACCAAAGGATCACAAAGGAAAAAGTCTAATGGGGGACTAAGAATCCTAATTGTTATCATGCATGGATGAGCCTAGGTTAGTGAAGTTTACTATCCTTAAGAAGAAGGAAAGAAGAAAAGAAGAAGAAGAAAGAAGAAGAAGAAGAGAGGAGAAGTAAGGCCTAAGCCCACCTCAAGTTAAGAAGAATAAAATAAGATGAGGAGAACAAAAAATGAAGAATAGGAAATAAGATGAATAAGAAAAGGAGAAGAAAATGAAATATGGAGTAAATGCACAGACAGAGCCTACACCAGTAGGACTTCCAAATGCAGCAGCATGCAATAAGCAAAATCGGGCCTCAGTGGTACCTAACGGAGAAGGTCTGTTGCCTCTTCAATACGCGCAAGAGAAATCAAGAAAGCATATCAAGTCCAGAACAGATTTACAATTAAAGCACAATGGTCCATATCGAGACATCAGATAAAGGTCATATATAGGCTTCCAGCATCCAGAATTAAAACCAAGAAACAGTCAATATTTTATCAAAGCCTAAGTGCAATTCGCATCCAGAGATCTCATCAGTCCAGAAAATAATCAGTCACAAGGTCATCACCAAGCTACATCCTCCATCACCAAGCTCAAGCGAAAAGTCTACAAAACATCAAACACAAACTAAAACCGATATTAAACACAATTCTTTTTAATTAAACTCAAATAAATTGAATACACTAAAACTAAGGTGATATTAATATTAATAATTATATCCTAATTCTAATAAAACCAAACTCAACTAAATTATGATAAATAAAATAAACAAAATTAAATTCTAATAAAAATCTAAACTAAATGTATAAGAAATATTAATTAATAACCAAAATTCTAACAAAATTCTAAACTAAACTTTAACACAAAGATTAAATACAACATAATTAAGAAATTAATCTAAAACCTATAGCAAGACACTAATCACAATTAAATTTAAATAAACTAAACAACCATTAGAAAAAGAAATAAAATAAGAGGAGGGGGATCAAGCAGACAGATCGGTGCTATTAGAAATAATCAATGGGCTTCAATTCCTAGGCCCAATGTTTTTTTTAGCAGTCTCAGGGGTAAAGTTTGCTGACTGCAAGGCAAATGAGTGTAGCAATCTGGACTGGCCTAAAGCATCCAAGCCCAATTAACAAGACCTGCTTCTATAATGACCAACGAATAACTCATGGATTATTGAGTAAAAGGCAGCGCAAATATTAATAATAAATAAATTAAAAGGAAAATGAACAAATGCTGGTATTGGTCCTAGGAATTGGCAAAAGGAATTGATAAAAATGGCAAAATGGCAAAACTCATCCATTAACCATAACACATCTAAAATGGCAAAAGGAATTGATAAAAATAAAAGTAACAAATAACAACTCAGAAGGAAACGAAAAGAGGGATAACATCAATGAATGTGTCGAGAACCCAATGCTCTTATCCTCAGGTGTCAAAGTTCAACCGCAAAATCAACCGTGAGCTGCCATGCTTCTTCGATTCTATCATGGGTTCATGTAGCGCCGCCACCGTGTCGGAAAATCGCGCCATCTTCTCTATTCGGCGACTATTCCTTCGCGTATCTCTCTCGGCTTCCGATTCACCTCCTTCTCTCAGATTCGGGTCGGTTTGATTGCAACGTCTTCGTCTCTCTCAGATTCTGTTTTCGACCTACCTCATCATTCTTCTTCTCTTCTTCGATTTCTGTGTTCTGTTTGTTGCTGGATCGGAAGTTGTTGGGTGATTCGAACGGGTTGTTGCGGATTCGCAGTTGTAGTTGGTGGTAGTTTATGCAGATTTGGGTTTGGTGTGTTTATTTTTGGTTGTTTGAGGGTGTCTGTTGCGGTAATGGTTCGAAGATGAAGAAGAGTTAGGTTTGCAATTTGGAGGTTGATGGTTGTGTGCCTATTTTTCAGGTTAAAGAATATTGTGGGGGGAAGGTGTTTTTGTGCGAGAGAGAAGAAGGGGTTTGCGTTGTATTTAGGGTGGCCCGAATGAAGAAGGTGGTGTATGGTGTGTTGCTGAAAGTGTCTGAGGGTGAGAAAAGGATTTGGTGATGAAGAAAAGTGTTGTTGATGTTGTTGGTGCTGCGAGAAAATGAAGGGAAGCCCAGGAGTGCTGAACGCGTTATGGATATCAGAGTCGAAACACGTATGCGTGAGAGTCATTCATGATAGTGGCCAATTATTTTTGTACGTCCGTGCTGAGGAATCATGTGATGTATTGTGTGTCTAGGTGTTGAGTGGTGGTTAAAATAAATTGAGGCGCTGCCTCTTTTGAAGAGTGAAAAATGGTTGTCTATTATTGTGAGAGTGATGGAAAAGAGTGAGGAAAACCTTGCAAGAGGTTGTGTATGATGCGTGTTATGGAGTGGGAGTAGGGCAGTTGTACAAATTCGGTGTGTTGGCAGGGAGTGCGGTTAGTGTGTAGCTGGCCTAAATTGAGTGTTGAGAGTTGCTGATTTTTGCTTGCCAATTTTTGTGCAGGTGGATAGCAAAAAATGTGTGTGTTTATGGATTGGTTTGTATACCACAAAAAAGTGAAAAAAAGAAACCAATAATGTGAGTGTGACGGATTTGTTGGTGGAAATTATGTACGGGTTTTTTTGTGTGATTTGTGATGAGATAGTTTCTTGTGATGAAATGTGTAAAGGTCATGTGAAGAAAAGGAAGTGGGCCAGCTTGTGGTAAAAAAAAAGAAAAAAAAACGTTTGTGAGGTTGTTGTGGAGAGGAAGCCAAAACGTGATATCATCTCTTTTCACCATTTGTTTTTTCTCTTCTTTGCAAAATTGTGTGTCATTGTATTTATTTTGATAATAATAATGAATGTTGATTAAAAATGAAATAAAAGGTGGATTTAGATGTGGGATTAAAATAAAAAATAGAAATGGTAAGAATGGTTTATGGATATTGAGAAATAGTTAAATGGACAAAAATATGAAAAAATAAATTATGGGTAATTGGACATTGATTAGAAAATGGTATATGGAAGTGGATAATAAAATGTGGATGATAAGAAATGAAACAAGGTTTAGAAAAAAATGGTAATTTGGATAATGATAGTGAAAATAATTATTTGACTGAAAATGATTTAATTGATTTGAATTGTGAATAATAATGGAAATGGATTTAGGAATTAAAATGGAATGAATAAATCGATATTGGAAAAAAAATGGTAAAAGATGGAAATTAATGAAAAGTGGATATTTGTGGGTTATGAATATGAATTTAATTATTATGAATGGTATGGACGATGGGTTTTTAGAAAAGGATTTATTTTTGTACCTCCACTGATATTTTCCAACAACATGGCCACAAAACTTTGATTCTCAATTCAGAACCAACTGACACTTTCCACAAAAATTATTGACTAAGAATAAAACAACCACCACTGAACAATTCACCACGACTGAGAAATAAGCCAATGTTAAACAACTTGTACTTGAAGAAATATCCTGATAGTTTGACCAAGACTAGGTCAAGCATCCGCCTAAATTGGATCATGAATGAACAACTGCACTTGAACCCCAACCGGAACGTTTTTGAGAAAGAAATTTCCTGAGATGCGGAGAAGACGAAAATATCCTTGTAACTTGAAAAAGAAAAGCCTGATGATGGGCCAAATACACAGTGGATGGTCCTTGCAGGCGTGAAATTCCTGAAGATCACTAATTTAGGGAAATAAACCCTAACTCAGTGACAGGATGATGCCATTGATGGTTGCATAGCCAAGAACTTGAATTCTTCTGATAATCCACACATAATGACATGAAACCCTAATCACTCAGAAAACAATGATCCCATGTCTCAGGAGCCAATGCAAATGGTATGTAACATGCGTATGAATGCAAAACGAAAAGCTGACGAAGACAGAAAAGCCAGAGGGCAAATTTAGGATGTTACACTCCTTAAGACAAATCTTATATGCAAACTGTAGGGAATTTTGTAAGCTTTCCAAAAAGTCCATAATCGCTTCAAAATTGCAAAATCAGAATCTGAGATTGATGATCATAAGTTTCATCTCTCTCCCTCTCTCTCTTGATTTTAAAATTCACCAACATCCTTGTTTTACATTCAACTACGAAAATTACTCTACTTTAATCCAACTATACTCAAGGCATATTAATCTACCAACTTGATCCATCAACTTATCATTTCCTTTGGGATAGTTCCTTATCCTCAATCAATTCACCATCCATAATCTACGCACATGTGAAACTCAACCGACACGAATTCATGATTCAATACTCTCGCCGATCAGCAACAATATCGCTTTTACAACCTTGCACTCTTGCAATCAACATCAACTTGAACCAACTTCCACATACCAACAACAGTCCGGGAGTGAGCCTGTAACACCCCCTTTCAATACCCCAAATAAGCAATTAAATCACTTAGGCACATATGAAAATTTCATCAGAGTATATTTGAAAAACGGTATAAAAGAGCAATGTCACATTATACTTGAAATTGAAACATACAACACATGTTCAATAAAGATATGCAACAAACGGGATAACTTACATACAGAAGGATTTCATCCTTACACCCGTATTCATCAATTAATTAAACAGCGGAAACAAAACATAACAATTTCAAACTTATATACTTATCATAAATATATCTGCAAGTTTGAATCACCAAAATATTCCATGTTTACATAAAACATATCACATCAAAATACATATACAAATGTATTCACAAAAGGCATCAAGCCAACCCTAGCTACCCGGTGCTACATATCAGAGCCGACCGACCAAAAAGATGAAGACGGGCTTCACAAAAATATCATCCAACAACCTACTCTGCAATGCCTCATAGAGCATCATAAAACAGTAGAGGGTGAGAAACATTATCATAATAACATTGCATATAATTATACATCTCAACATATAAAAATGCACGTAAAACATATTCGCACCATACATTTCATTCCTCATCACCTATACACATCACAACATGTACATACACAAATCAAGCATGTTCATCATGCGTCAATTCACATAAACTTACATCATTTATGTCTATTCCTCAATTCTATTCATTCCGCATAAACATACACCTAGCTATGCTTAATCACACATATAGATTACAAATGTATAAATCACATACATATACATATCAAACATGCATATATACAATCAAGTATGTTTTATCACACATACTATCATCTCCATAATACTCCAAATAAACATATGCACATTCATGTTTATTTCTGCATATCATAATCAAAATGATAAAATGCAACTCATAGAGACCGACACATGACTCTATGCAGATGTAATGCGGTATCGACTCAACATTTCAGAAAATTCTCTCAGGAACCAAATGGAATCATCGCTTGTTACCTAAAGTAACTCCCCATCGGGCATACGATGTTCCTCATTGCTCACACCCCACATGGGCACATAATGTTTATGGATTGCTCACACCCCACACGGGCACACAATCCGATTGCTCACACCCCACATGGGCACACAATCAATGTGAATAAATCACCCATCGCTCACACCCCACACGGGCACACGATGTTTCTGGATTGCTCACACCCCACATGGGCACACAATCTGATCGCTCACACCCCACATGGGCACACGATCAATGTGAATAAATCACCCATCGCTCACACCCTACACGGGCACACGATGTTGTTGTAGCATCGCTCACACTCCACATGAGCACACGATGCTACAACAGATTCACAAAGAATCTCACAACACAAGAATGCATACATTATGATTACATGCAAAATGACACACAACATTCTTGAAAATGCATACATATTCATAATATATTTATGCATTCATCTCCTTCAATTTACATACATTCGCATTTAATTCAAGCAATGTATCTACTTGCCAAACGGCCACAACACAACAACCAAACCCACAATTCCATAACTAACATAATTACGTTTTATCGGAAAAGTCGGGTAAAAGTCGGCTAAAAATTACTCTTCTTAGCATCAATAGATTCTACACGTTTCTAGCTTCGAATCGATATAAGAATCACTAAAAACGGATACCCGAAACTAAAGCTACGGATCAAAACACATAATCCCTCAAAACCCTACAAGCTCGCTGAGCGAGAATCGCCCTGGAACTTTCGCTGAGCGAGGGATAGCTCGCTGAGCGACCACTACGATTTCAGCAAAATACCAGTTGCGAACAGTCAACCAAAAACACTCCAAAACTCCTCTAAGCTCATACAAACATGATCAATAACATATTCTAGCTAACATACTTCGGCTATAACGATTTCCAACCGATTAATCCATAAATTTTCACATTTTCTCTCAAACCCTAACTATTCATCTTCTCTAACTTTCATCAAAACCAAAACTCAACCAATCAAACACATACATAATCATACACAATATTAAGATAACAATGCTTATCACCCTTACCCGATTATTTCGATTTCTTTGAGAAATCTTGAAGCTTTTCCAACTTTCCCTCTTTTCTCTTCTTTTTCTCTTCTCTCCTTTTTCTTTCTTCTCTTTTTCTTTCTATCTTTTCTTTCACTTCTTACCAACTTATAACTTCTATTTCTATTTCACTCTTTCTCACTCTCTTATATTTTCTTTCTATTTTCAGCTCTATCCAACCAAATATCAATTCTCTCACAAAAATATCAATTCTACTAATTTCTAACTTATCATTAATTAACAAATACCTAAAATACCCTCTTATCCAATTTTACCCGGAAATTCATAAAACGGTAAAATCCCACAACATAATATATCATCACATTAATTCTTCAACATCAAATATCACCACGATAATTTCACAAATAAAACAATTATCATATAAATAAAATAAAAGACTCCACAAAATTTGGGAAAATCGAATCGGGGCATTACAACTCTCCCCCACTTTAGAAATTTTTGTCCTCGAAAATATTACCTGATTCAAACAACTCCGGATACGACTCGCGCATCCCACTCTCCAATTCCCAAGTCATATTGCCTTCCGCAGCGCCTCCCCACACCACTTTAACAAGTGCAGTATCCTTTCCTCTTAGCTTCTTAATTTCACGATCCAAAATCCTAACCGGCAAAGCTTCCACCGTAAGGTTATCTCTTACCTCAACCTCGTCCATAGGAATAACATGTGACGGATCCGAAACATACTTCCGAAGTTGCGAAACATGGAACACGTCATGCAAATTCGAAAGATTCGGAGGAAACACCACACGGTAAGCCACAACACCAACTCGTGCAGTAATCTGATACGGCCCAATAAAACGAGAAGTCAACTTCTTCGACTTCAAAGCACGACCCACACCCGTAACCGGTGTAACTCTCAAGAATACATGGTCGCCTTCCCGAAACTCAATATCCTTCCTCCTCTTGTCGTGATAACTCTTTTTTCTACTTTGAGAAGCTCTCATCTTCTCCCGAATAAACTTTACCTTTTCCGTAGTTTGTTGTACCATCTCCGGTCCAACTACCGTTCTCTCTCCGGTTTCATGCCAACACAAAGGTTTTCGACATCTCCAACCATACAAAGCCTCAAATGGTTCCATACCAATACTCAAATGAAAACTGTTATTATAGGTGAACTCAATCAATGCTAAATAACTATCCCAAATACCACCTTGCTCTAGCACACAAGAACGCAACAAATCCTCTAACGATTGAATCGTCCTCTCGGTTTGATCGTCCGTTTGCGGATGGTAAGCCGAACTCAATCTTAGCTTAGAACCCAAAGCCTTTTGCAAACTTTCCCAAAACTTCGATGTAAATATAGGATCTCTATCCGATACAATACTCTTAGGAACTCCATGTAACTTCACAATCACAGAAACATAAATCTCGGCTAGCTTCTCCAAAGAATAACTTATATCCATCGGAATAAAGTGAGCAGATTTAGTAAGTCTATCGACAATCACCCAAACAACATTATGACCTCTTTGCGTATTCGGAAATCCCGTAACAAAATCCATCGATATACTATCCCATTTCCATTCTAGAATATCCAACGGTTGCATCAAATCACTAGGCTTCGGATGTTCCACCTTAGACTTCTGACAAGTCAAACACGCATAAACAAAATGAGCTACATCTCTTTTCAATCCGGATCACCCAAAGATCTTCTTCAAATCTTGATACATCTTATTCGCTCCCGGATGAATACTTAAATTACTCCGGTGTCCCTCTTCCAATATCATCTTTTTCAACTCATCATCATCGGGAATACAAATACGACCACGGAATCTCAAAACTCCAAAATTATCAACCTTGAAATCCTCATTCTCATTCATCATCAAATCAACAAATTTCAAATCCAACTTTTGCTTTTCACAAACGGTTGCAAGAAAATCATTTGTAACATGAAGCATACCAAGTCTCACACTTCTCGGTGTCATCTCGCACACCAAACTCAAATCTCTAAAATTCTCCCAAAGTTCCCATTCTCTTATCATCAATGCGGACATATGTAACAACTTACGACTCAAGGCATCGACCACCACATTCGCCTTACCCGGATGGTAATTCAAACCAAAATCATAATCCTTCAAAAGTTCTAACCATCTAATTTGTCTCATGTTCAATTCCTTTTGATCAAATAAATACTTCAAACTTTTATGATCACTAAAAACTTCAAATCTTGCACTATAAAGATAATGCCTCCAAATTTTTAGAGCAAAAACCACGACCACTAATTCCAAATCATGCGTAGGATAATTCTTTTCATGAACTCTCAATTGTCTTGAAGCATAAGCCACAACCTTTCCATCTTGCATCAAAACACCACCTAACCCAAACAAAGAAGCATCACAAAACACCACAAATGGTTACCGCATCAATCTTGGATGGATCAACACTAATACCACCATCAGAAATAACATGCCCAAGAAAACTTACCTTAGACAACCAAAACTCGCACTTTGACAACTTAGCATACAATTGTTTCTCTCTCAAAATCTATAACATAATCCTTAAATGCTCTTCATGCTCTTCTTGAGACTTAGAATAAATCAAAATTTCGTCGATGAACACAACCACAAAACGATCCAACTGTTCATGAAAAATCGATTCATGTATTCCAAAAACACACCTGGTGTCATACCCTAAATTTTGACCAGAAATTTTCCAAATTTTTGTTCATTGTAGGCATTTTTGTTGTAGTATCAATTATCAGTCATTTTCGCATTTTTTAGTCCATTAATCGTAAATCATGTGTTTTCTAGTTAATTTCACCACTTTAATGTCGTTCTAATTTTATTATTGATTTTAGAATTGATTTAAGATTTTATCTCATCCTGAAAACTTTTGTTATTAATTATTACTATTTTGTAAAATGTTTTTAGACCATCTTAATCAGTTTTTTTTTATATATATTTAATTTCAATTTAATTAGATTAAATTTATTTTAATTCTTTAGTTGTAGTTTATATTTTGTGTTTTTTTTTTAAGAAAAACATAGTTCAATTTAGAAATAGTTTTTTTTAATTCGCATTAATATTTAGTTTTTTTTAAGGATTAAATTAGTTTTAGTTTAAGATTTTAATTAGTATAATTCTTAATTAGTTGATTTTAATTTTAATTAGATTTACTACTTAAAATTATGTATATCCCAAGAGAAGATTGGAGTTGGTCCCTTTTGTCTGCTTTGTTTCAGTCAATATCTTTTTTTTCTTCTCAAACCTTGACCCACTTGCTGCAACATTTTTGTACATTATTACACAATAAAGTTGAACATGACTACTCACACAAACCACATCCCCACGCCATTGACTTTCACCAATATATCAAAGACAATTCCTGCATCAGAAAAGTAAGAAAGAGAGATTCAATGCAAATAAAAAAGGATTTTGTTTCAAAACACTCTTCTTGAAAACCAACAAGAAAGCAGGACGGACTGCCTTCATTAAAAAGGGGGGAGGGGGAGCCATACAAAGACGGAGAGAGCCTTAGTGATACGGGAGGACAACCCAAAAACAGAGGCAAAAAAAAACGAGAAACTCAAAACATTATACCTTTTTTTCGAAATCACAACTCCTTCATCTGGAACCTGAATCACTTTCACCACTTCAACGGTGATCAAACCCTCTCTCAAAAGCCATTTTTTTCGCAATCTGCATCTTCAAAATCACACATAGACCCTCTTCTGAACAACTACTCAATCCGACCATAACCCTGTTCAACCTATAATCCATTGGTTCACACCACCTTCTAAACTCTCACCACCATTTTTTGTAACTTAAACACTTTGCTTCCAAATCTCAACCATTTACAGACAACAATGTAATATCCCACCTCATCACACATCGACATAAACCCGTCGCTGTCCAAAACAACAACCCAGCCAATCACCGCCATAGAAAACCATTCGCAAACGCAGTAACATCCTCACCCTTTCAACCCTCACCTTCATCCTCCGCACACACCGAAATCATCCCCAAAATAGCAATAACGCGAACCACAAAAAACCAGTTCACAACCACCACGTCACCGCTGACGAACACCACCCACCCTTCAAACCGCGGTGATCCTCCAGGGACTACCCTTCAGCTTCAACCTGCACCGCCATCACCATCAGTTCCTTATGAACCTTCTGAAAAGCGACCCCAAGCCACCGCGTCGTCCTTAACCCACAGACCGAATTCAACCGCCGGTCACCTTCAACTTTCACCAACAAAAACACAAACTGTAAAGAAAATAAGAAGAAAAGATTCAAAAACCGAACAAAGAGGTGGAAGCAGAACTGAGAATAGAGAGAAAGGGAGCCGACGACGCTTCTGTTTTGTGAAAAGGGTGGGTCTCCCTGTGTTTTGCTTTTCAAAGCGCGTCTCAAAGAAAAAAGGGATTACATCCTTTCTGTTTTATTTTTTCTTCTTTTATTATTCTTTGACCTTTATTTATTTTTCTTATTTATTTTTATAAAAAAAAAGGAAAACCTGACGTGTTGTTTTATATTAACTTTCGTTTTCTTATTGTTTTTTTCTCAAAAATTCTGAGTTGCTTAATCCTAGGTTTAGAATCTTAACTAATTGACTAAATCAAATTTAGTTTGTTTTTTTAGTTTTTTTAGGAAACCATAGTTTATTTAATTTATAATAATATTATTTAAAATCTCAAACCTATAGTTTTTATCTATTTTTATTTATTAATAATTTAGTATTCATTTCCATAATAGAAGTGAGTTTCTAACTAATAGGAAAATTTAAAAAAAAAATATATTATTATAGTTTATTAGTGCATTAGTTTCTTTTTTTTTTATTATTCGGAGATATCAAAGTAGTTAATGCTATATTAGATTTTATTTAGTGATAAGTGTTAACTTAAATATCTAGGATTTTTACTCTTAAATTCTCACCATTTCCTTTTATTATTATTATTATTTTCTTTACTAGTGTAGTTATTGAGTTTTATCTATGTATTTATTTTAGGATTAGGATTTTAATATAATATTAAATACTAACGGTCCCGATTAATATGTACTTAGAGTAATTATTACTTAGGATTTTATTTGGTTCTATGTCTTAAAATTTAATTAGAATTGTTAATTATTGTTTTGTTAATTATTTTGTTAGATTTAGGTAAATTGTTGATTAACTTTCTTCTCAATGTACTTTTGATCTTAGTTTGATCTGATTAAGTTTGTGTGTTGGATAGTTGAATCTAATGTGGATTCGCGATACTAAAAGCGAACATTTGAGGATTAATGGTAAAACTTCCGATAAATATTATTGAACTTTTTTTTGCACGCATCGAAGAGGCAACGGACCTTCTCCGTTAGGTATCGTTAAAACTCAACTTTGTCTCTTTTGCGTTATAATTTAGTCCTGATGCCATATTTGCGTTTATCCGATTATTTGTACATCACCATCGTGTCTAAACCATATATCACCTAAAAACTTTTGAACTAATTAATTTGTGAAAGAACTTAACTCCGGAGTCCAGCACTCCGCACGTTCTTGAGGGAATCACTCCTGGGCCAGCCCCACGCATTGTGGATTCATTCACCCTTTCGTATTTAAAACACTCGATTAATCAATCAATCAAACCATTCATCGCGCCTATTTTGCACATACGTAAGTTAGTCACTTGTGATCGCCGTCTACACGGCATTATCGCGTCTTAATTTACAAATCAAATAACGAGTAATTGAACTCCGGAGTCTAGCACTCCGCACGTTCTTGAATCAAATCACTCCTGGGCTAGCCCCACGCGATGTGGTTTATTCACCCTCTCGTTTCTAAAACACGAAAATCGTTTAAAAAAATTATACGAAGAACTGGAAGGATTAGACAATTCATTCACCTTTTTTGTATTCAAAACAATTCAACAATCTTAAAAGGGATTAGGCATGATTCATCTCCATAGGAAAGATGTCTCTTCTATCTCCACAAACACAAACAAAATCTTACAAACAACTTTTCTCAAAGGAAGAATGTGGCATTGCTTGTCGATATTCGTATCCAAGTTTAAAGCTTCTTCCGATTTTTATTTATTCTCAAAGGAAGAATGTGGCATTGCTTGTCGATCATTATATCCAAGTTTAAAGCTACTTCCGATTTTATTTCTCAAAGAAAGAATGTGGCATTGCTTGTCGATCCTTGTATCCAAGTTTAAAGCTTCTTTCGATTTCTCTTTCTCAAACTTTTGTGGTGGATTAGGTGGGATACCTCCCTTCAAAGATGACGACTTGTCTCTTTCTTTCTTAAATACAACTTAAAACTTACCAACCAATACAAACTATTTTCCATAATTAATTAGCGAGTAACTGAACTCCGGAGTCTCGCATTCCGCACGTTCTTGAATGCAACCGCTCCTGGGCTAGCCCCACGCGACGTGGTTCATTCTCCCTCTCGTTTTAAAACACCCTTAACAAAGATCAAACATCTTTTCTCAAGACGAACATTGTTTAAATCTTTCTATCTCGCAAACAGGCTAGCGCTTCAGCCTCCTATCGCGAGCAGATAAGCCAACGCTTAGTAGTAGACTGCATTTTCAAACAATCGTTCAAATAAAAATCACAAACCGTAGTCACACGAACTACGAAGCTCTGACTTTCCCATTGTACAAGGGAATACGTAGGCACGGGGATTTTAATCCTTCACGAGCACAATAATAAAAAATTAACTATCTCTCCATCACAATAATAAAAAAACTTGACCTTTCTCCGTAATAAAAAATAATTTTCTTTTCCCTTTAATAAGCAATCTTTAATCAGTAAAAGAAGACAGTAATATAAATCAGCATTTTTAAGCGCAAATTAGACTAAGAGGTTCCCGTTGAGTACAACGGACGTGAGGGGTGCTTAACACCTTCCCTTTGCGTAACTGACTCCCGAACTTAGATTAGTGGTTTCGTTGACCATTTCTTATCCAATTTAGGTTGTGTCTATATCTCCCTTTTCTCTCGTAGAATAAATAGAATTAGGTGGCGACTCTGTTGTTTGTTTTAGGATTGTATTTTTCGAGGTACGACAGTTGGCGACTCTGCTGGGGACTCTGTTGCCTTGAGCATAAGAGAGTCGAGCCTAGCTTAGGATATTTTGCGTTTGTTTGATGACTTGTTTGATTGTCTTCTTTATTTACTATTGATATTTTATCTATTGCTTCCTTCTTTGTTATTTGCTCATTATATCTGCCTGTTGGATCTCGGGATATCACGGGTATGAATTTGTACTTGAGTTTTGAAAAAGAAGAGGGAACACCTAAGTTTAAATGGATGTTATTAGTGTTAGTCTCCAAGGACTCGCTCCTTGCACGCTTAGCATGAAAGCTCCCCCAGATAGTTAGACTTTTTGTAGATCTTGTCACAACACAGCTAGCCTGTCGCGTGACCTGATTCACGAAAGGGCTGTGATTCTGGGACCCCCTAGAACCTGTTTCAATTTTGGTAGTTGTGTAATGTTAGGCTCTGAGGGCTCGCTCCATTGTTGGCCTAGCATGAGAACTCCACTCAAGGTAGACCTTATCGTCATTATCGTCACAATGCAGCCAGCCTACGGCAGGGCGTTAGTACGATGAACGTCCGTGACCTTGAGTATCCTTACACCATCACCATAGAAGCTACCATGTGAGTGGACTTTATGGGTAAAGAATTTAGAACTCTCCACTTAAGGCTTACTAGTTAGGAGATTCCGAGTTACTTGTACCTTGGATCCAACACTGTGCTTTTATATCCAATTATGGAGCTGTTTATGTCTATGATTTTGAGCATTCTGAGCTTTGCATTCATTCGCATGTCATTTGCATTTGCATTTGCATTGCATATCATCTTCCAACAATCCAACTCACACACGTCTTATTCTTCGTCAGTCAACTGTACTCGACCAGTCACCAGAGAAAGATGGACCAACTTGAGCAGGAAAACAGAGAGCTTAGAAATGAAGTCACGACTTTGAGAAATCATATGGGAATATTCTCGACTATAATGAAGACTCTAGTAGACAACCTTGTGCAGGAGAACATTGAACTCCAAGAAGAGATTCACATCTTGAAGATTGATAGAGGGCAACTGATTTCTTTGGTCAAAGATCTGGTCATTTCTCAGCGTCGGTCAAATTCTACTTCTACTCGTCAGCGGCGTCAGAATCAGCGGAGGTCTCCAAACGGTCCTGAAGAATCGACCCACCAATTTGACCCAATCCCAATGACTTACAGTCAATTGTGGTCTCATTTTGCCCGGAACTCAATAATGACACCCAGAAAGACCAGAGCCACGAGGTCTCGACCCCGTGGGTTCAATCCAAATACCAGTTGTGAGTTTCATGGTGGAGCACTGGGGCATTCGATTTAAGAGTGCAAAGTTTTCCAGGAAAAGGTTCAAGAGATGATCGACTACGGGGTGTTGGCCTTCAATGGAGGAATCCCATCTGTGGACGGAGTGCCTTTGTGCTGATAGAAAACTCGAGAGGGTCATTTCCAAGTCAGTTTGTTACTGGAGCCTGGAACTTGTTCCTTAATACACGCGATCGTTCGATGCTTTGGAGCTATCCTCTCAGATGTTTAGCTCGTTTGCTGCTTTTCATATGTATTTTTCTATGTTTTGTTAATGCATTTGTTTTGGCATGTAAGAACTTATTTGTTTTGAATGATTAATGCAATGAATATGTCCGTCTTGAAGTAGTCCATTCGTATTCACTCATAACGTTTTTTCTACTTTTATAATGCCAACATTATCCCATCTCCTGCTTAGGCAGAGAATTGGAGGGAGGATGACGAAATTAAACGCAAATTCTATAGTTAAATGCTTTTGGATTAAAACCCTACTGACGATGTACAGGCATTGTTTCAAATTCCCAAACACTGGAGAAATAAGGAGTTAATCCCTAGTCAACCACTTTGAGCCTAGAAGTAGGAGTTTATTTTAGATATTTCAAAACCCTTACGCTTAACTTGGGGCAGGGTAGTGTTCAGTTAATCTGGTTACACAGTCAAATCATAAGATGAAACATCCCATCAGGGAATCCACTACAATTAATGACTTGACAGTCACAACTTTCAGCCTTCCAATGATTTTAAAAAAAAATCCCGCTAAGTCAAGCACCCAAAAGGAGACTTAGGCAAAAATCAGGGACCAAAGAGAAATTTGAGTTAGAAGAGGCCTTTCAATCCTCAACCTAAAGCTTAAAATTTAGTGACCACCATACCAAAGTCAAAGGGGTCACTGATATCCATAGAGGACAAATAAGATGACTGTCATTTCAAGCAAACCTCGGATCTTCATCTTTACTACACTAACAAGACAAATGTGTGTGTCAATTTAGCTGGACCTAGGATTGGAGAACATCACGGAGAGTGGGTGGGCACCAAATAAACTTTGAGCCTTTATCCTTTGTTTCTAAAACCGTGAACCAAACCACATTATAACTCTCAAAAGTCCTAATTGAAGTAGGGTTTATTTCGAAAGCACACTCGATGAGAAAGTGTTTCCCGACTCCCATGAGCTTTGCTAAAAAATTTGTGTTGGCTTTATAAAAAAAATGAATATCACATCCTGGCTAATGATTCGGTCACAGGCTATTGTGAAAAAAATTTCAAAAACAAAAAAAAAACATCGAGACAAACATGTGTGTTGCATTAGCAGTCTCAACATTAACATTTTTTTGCTTGTTAGCATTTGCTTGATATCATAGAAGCCTATGTATGAGTACCAGTGATAAGCTTAATCTCTTGAGATTTGAAACTCTGATGAGTAGTTAAATAACCATTTTAGAGAATGATCATCCCCAGGGCATGTTGCTTGAAGACTTTGCCAGACAGGGGCATGTTGCTTGAAGACTTTGCCAGACAGGGGCAGGTTTCTTGAAGGCTATGCTAGATAGGGGCAGGTTGCTTGAATATTTTTCCAGATAAGGGGAAAGTTGCTTGAAGACCTTGCTAAACAGGGGCAAGTTTGTTTCCCAATTTATTACCTACACATTCTGATCATCCCTAAGAGGATAAACATTGAAGACTCATTTGTGCTAAATTCAGTCAGTCTGGGGCGGTTATGTCGAGATTCGACAAAATCTCTCTAAGAATTTGAAGACACTGAGGCATTTTGAATGTCAAACCTTCTATAAAATCCTCTTGAGATGATCTCTTCTCACAAACCATTTCGTGGATGCATGACCACATGTTCCCCTAAGCGAGACACTCTTGTGATCTACATTGCAAGTATCTCCAGATAACGGGGGTCCTCACACCAAGTTGCTTTGATATGTCAGGGGCATGACTCAGTACTTTCTGGTGGATGTTTTACTACTTAGTGCTTCAAGTGAGATACTAAGTCTAGTATCCCCATTTGAGCCTTGATTCAAGCTTCTCCCGCTGAATGTGATTTTCTTCCCCAACGGAGTACAAATTTAATTCATCCTAAGCAAACTTAGTTTGTATGTATGTTTCCTTCCGAGGGACATTGAAGTTAGAAGACCTACTTAGGTCTATTTCCCAATTGAAGTGTATTCCTCTCCTCAAGGAGATTTGAGCTTTGTAGCAGGACTTGTTCCATGGATGGCTCTTTACCCTATCCTCGGTGATTGCTTACAATTTGACGAGATTGGTCGAGTATCCGTTTGTTGTGATGTTTATTTCATCACCAGTTTATCTCTTGTGTCTGTTTTGTCTATCTGTCAGCATAAACATAACGCATATACATACATGTACATCATAAATGATTCAAATTCATACTCATTTTGCATACCTCCTTCACCTTGGTCGTGTTTATCCTCAAGTGATATGTCTCTCTCCAAATAGAGTTGTCTGCCTTAGGCAGAAAATTTACGTTCTTTCTAATTCCCCACTGAGATTTTACCCTCATGGATGACTTTTGCTTTAGTTCTCCTTTCCACATTTGGACAGGATAAATACCCAGTTGAATTCATTCCTCATGGGTTAGTGTCTTGCTTGACAGTTTCCCTCCAGTTCGTTCCTGGATTGAATTTGGTCTTTGACAATGTTTAAACGATTGAACTACCAATTGGAAAGTGCATTTATTTTGCACCTTTGGATGCTTAGTTTCCCAGAAGGAATTTGTTGGAGGCTTCCATTGAAGACAAATTTTGCTCTCCAGCAGTGTTACTACAACATTCCCTTGGATTACTTATACCCGACAACAAGTGGCAGTCTCTTTATTCGAGAAGCTTGTTTTGTCCTAGAACTTCTAAGTGGAATCAACAGGTGGCAGTCTCTTTCCGAGCAGTCGATCCATCCCCAGCGATTCCAGATGGAAAGTGAATTCATTTTGCGCCTTTGAGTACTTTGTCTCCTAGAAGGAATTTGTTGAAATTTCCCCCAATAAAGACAAATTTTTCTCTCCAGCAATGTTATTGCAACATTCTCTTGGAATACTTACACCTGACAACAAGTGGCAGTCTCTTTATTGGAGAAGCTTGTTCTTATCCCTGGACCTCTAAACGGAATCAACAAGTGGTCGTCTCCTTATTTGAGAAGCTTGTTTCGTATCCATGGATTTCCCAGTAAATCAACATATGGCATTCTCTTTTCGAGCAGTTTGTTCATCCTCAGCAAGGTTTCTGTTCTATCAAATGGCATCTCCCCTGTTCGGCGCAGAAGTTTGACATGAATCTCTTTTACTTTTCCAACAAATGGCATCTCATCCAGACAAGGTGAGAAGTTTGTTGTGATTTCCAAGTTCGGCAAATGACATCTCATCTAGACAAGGTGATAAGTTTGTCGTGATTCTTTCCAAGTTCGGAAAATGGCATCTCATCCAGACAAGGTGAGAAGTCTGTCGTGATTCTTCAATTTCCAACAAATGGCATCTCATCCAGACAAGGTGAGAAGTTTGTTCGGCAAATGGCATATCATCCAGACAAGGTGTGAAGTTTGTCGTGATCTTTCCAATTTCCGTCAAATGGCATCTCATCCAGACAAGTTGAGAAGTTTGAGCATGAAGTTGTTCTCCATCATATGGCTATCTCTTTTAGAAGAAGGGAAGTATGGTGAGGGTTCTATCAAATGGCATCTCTCCAATACACGTTGAGAAGTTTGGTATGAATCTCTTTATATTTTTGGCAAATGGCATCTCATCCAGACAAGGTGAGAAGTTTGTCGTGATTCTTTCCAATTTCCGTCAAATGGCATCTCATCCAGACAAGTTGAGAAGTTTGAATGTGAAGTTGTTTTCTATCAAATAGCATCTCTCCAATACACGTTGAGAAGTTTGGTATGAATCTCTTTATATTTTTGGCAAATGGCATCTCATCCAGACGAGGTGAGAAGTTTGTCGTGATTCTTTCCAATTTCCGTCAAATGGCATCTCATCCAGACAAGTTGAGAAGTTTGAACGTGAAGTTGTTTTCTATCAAATAGCATCTCTCCAATACACGTTGAGAAGTTTGGTATGAATCTCTTTATATTTTTGGCAAATGGAATCTCATCCAGACAAGGTGAGAAGTTTGTCGTGATTCTTTCCAATTTCCGTCAAATGGCTATCTCTTCTAGACAAGTTGAGAAGTTTGAGTGTGAAGTTATTCTCTATCATATGGCTGTCTCTTTCAGAGGAAGGGAAGTATGATGAGAGTTCTATTCAATGGTATACTTAGTTAAATCTTGGCAGAAGATTTGGCAACAGGTGATTCCTTTTATTTCTGGCAAGTCTCAGCAGAAGATTTCCAGTCTACCTCGGCAGAAGGTATTTACTTTTATGATTTCAACAATGGCATCCTTAGTCAAATCTCGGCAGAAGATTTGGCAACCGGTGTATCCTCAATTAATCCTCGACAGTAGGAATTTCATAGTATACCTCGACAGAAGGTATCTCATTCTTAGATTCTCTGGTAATATCGGCAGTAGATCTCCAATAGACTTCGGAAGAATTTGTTTTCGTTCCAGAATCTCGGCAGTAGATCTCTGGTTCGTTCTGATACACCAACATAAGGTATTTCCAAATGAGGTTCCAAATCTCGGCAGTAGATTTCCTCAAGGTGGAATTTTGTTCAAAGATCTCGAGTCATCTTAAGACCTGTAGACAGTTGTCGTCTGGCTTCACTCAGGAGAAAAATCCTCGCGTGGATCGTACTCTTGTTATATGCGTATAATCCCCAGTGGTGTCTTTTTTCTTCCCCAGTGGCGTTATAGCTTTTATCTTGCATTTCTGCATTGCATATCATATCATTTTCATTCGCATTTTCGGTCAAAATTTTAGGTATTCTGATATTTAATCCTCCTCCACCTTGAACGTCTGAAAAATCTCTTTGTTACTTGTACATTCAGGTTCAGGATGATTAAATAGGGGCAGCTGTCATACCCTAAATTTTGACCAGAAATTTTCCAAATTTTTGTTCATTGTAGGCATTTTTGTTGTAGTATCAATTATCAGTCATTTTCGCGTTTTTTAGTCCATTAATCGTAAATCATGTGTTTTCTAGTTAATTTCACCACTTTAATGTCGTTCTAATTTTATTATTGATTTTAGAATTGATTTAAGATTTTATCTCATCCTGAAAACTTTTGTTATTAATTATTACTATTTTGTAAAATGTTTTTAGACCATCTTAATCAGTTTTTTTTTATATATATTTAATTTCAATTTAATTAGATTAAATTTATTTTAATTCTTTAGTTTTAGTTTATATTTAGTGTTTTTTTTTATAAAAAAATTAGTTCAATTTAGAAATAGTTTTTTTCTAATTCGCATTAATATTTAGTTTTTTTTAAGGATTAAATTAGTTTTAGTTTAAGATTTTAATTAGTATAATTCTTAATTAGTTGATTTTAATTTTAATTAGATTTACTACTTAAAATTATGTATATCCCAAGAGAAGATTGGAGTTGGTCCCTTTTGTCTGCTTTGTTTCAGTCAATATCTTTTTTTTCTTCTCAAACCTTGACCCCCTTGCTGCAACATTTATGTACACTATTACACAATAAAGTTGAACATGACTACTCACACAAACCACATCCCCACGCCATTGACTTTCACCAATATATCAAAGACAATTCCTGCATCAGAAAAGTAAGAAAGAGAGATTCAATGCAAATAAAAAAGGATTTTTTTCAAAACACTCTTCTTAAAAACCAACAAGAAAGCAGGACGGATTGCCTTCATTAAAAAGGGGGGAGGGGGAGCCATACAAAGACGGAGAGAGCGTTAGTGATACGGGAGGACAACCCAAAAACAGAGGCAAAAAAAACGAGAAACTCAAAACATTATACCTTTTTTTCGAAATCACAACTCCTTCATCTGGAACCTGAATCACTTTCACCACTTCAACGGTGATCGAACCCTCTCTCAAAAGCCATTTTTTTTCATAATCTGCATCTTCAAAATCACACATAGACCCTCTTCTGAACAACTACTCAATCCGACCATAACCCTTTTCAACCTATAATCCATTGGTTCACACCACCTTCTAAACTCTCACCACCATTTTTTGTAACTCAAACACTTTGCTTCCAAATCTCAACCATTTACAGACAACAATGTAATATCCCACCTCATCACACATCGACATAAACCTGTCGCTGTCCAAAACAACAACCCAGCCAATCACCGCCACAGAAAAACATCCGCAAACGCAGTAACATCCTCACCCTTTCAACCCTCACCTTCATCCTCCGCACACACCGAAACCATCCCCAAATAACAATAACGCGAACCACAAAAAACCAGTTCACAGCCACCACGTCACCGCTTACGAACACCACCCAACCTTCAAACCGCGAAGATCTGCCAGGGACCACCCTTCAGCTTCAACCCGCGCCGCATTCACCATCAGTTCCTTATGAACCTTCTGAAAAGCGACCCCAAGCCACCGCGTCGTCCTTAACCCACAAACCGAATTCAACCGCCGGTCACCTTCAACTTTCACCAACAAAAACACAAACTGTAAAGAAAATAAGAAGAAAAGATTCAAAAACCGAACAAAGAGGTGGAAGCAGAACTGAGAATAGAGAGAAAGGGAGCCGGCGACACTTCTGTTTTGTGAAAAGGGTGGGTCTCCCTGTGTTTTGCTTTTCAAAGCGCGTCTCAAAGAAAAAAGGGATTACATCCTTTCTGTTTTATTTTTTCTTCTTTTATTATTCTTTTACCTTTATTTATTTTTCTTATTTATTTTTATAAAAAAAAAGAGAGGAAAACCTGACGTGTTGTTTTATATTAACTTTCATTTTCTTATTGTTTTTTTCTCATAAATTCTGAGTTGCTTAATCCTAGGTTTAGAATCTTAACTAATTGACTAAATCAAATTTAGTTTAGTTTTTTAGTTTTTTTAGGAAACCATAGTTTATTTAATTTATAATAATATTATTTAAAATCTCAAACCTATAGTTTTATCTATTTATTTATTAATAATTTAGTATTCATTTCCATAATAGAAGTGTTAACTTAAATATCTAGGATTTTTACTCTTAAATTCTCACCATTTCCTTTTATTATTATTATTATTTTCTTTACTAGTGTAGTTATTGAGTTTTATCTATGTATTTATTTTAGGATTAGGATTTTAATATAATATTAAATACTAACGGTCCCGATTAATATGTACTTAGAGTAATTATTACTTAGGATTTTATTTGGTTCTATGTCTTAAAATTTAATTAGAATTGTTAATTATTGTTTTGTTAATTATTTTGTTAGATTTAGGTAAATTGTTGATTAACTTTTTTCTCAATGTACTTTTGATCTTAGTTTGATCTGATTAAGTTTGAGTGTTGGATAGTTGAATCTAATGTGGATTCGCGATACTAAAAGCGAACATTTGAGGATTAATGATAAAACTTCCGATAAATATTATTGAACTTTTTTTTGCGCGCATCGAAGAGGCAACGAACCTTCTCCGTTAGGTATCGTTAAAAATCAACTTTGTCTATTTTGCGTTATAATTTAGTCCTGATGCCACATTTGCGTTTATCCGATTATTTGTACATCACCATCGTGTCTAAACCATATAACACCTAAAAAAATTTGAACTAATTAATTTGCGAAAGAACTGAACTCCGGAGTCCAGCACTCCGCACTTTGTTAAGGGAATCACTCCTGGGCCAGCCCCACGCGTTGTGGATTCATTCACCCTTTCGTATTTAAAACACTCGATTAATCAATAAATGAAACCATTCATCGCGCCTATTTTGCATATACGTAAGTCGGTCACTTGTGATCGCCGTCTACACGGCATTATCGCGTCTTAATTTACAAATCAAATAATGAGTAATTGAACTCCGGAGTCTAGCACTCCGCACGTTCTTGAATCAAATCACTCCTGGGCTAGCCCCACGCGATGTGGTTTATTCACCCTCTCGTTTCTAAAACACGAAAATCGTTTAAATAAATTATACGAAGAACTGAAAGGATTAGACAATTCATTCACCTTTTTTGTATTCAAAACAATTCAACAATCTTAAAAGGGATTAGGCATGATTCATCTCCATAGGAAAGATGTCTCTTCTATCTCCATAAACACAAACAAAATCTTACAAACAACTTTTCTCAAAGGAAGAATGTGGCATTGCTTGTCGATACTCATATCCAAGTTTAAAGCTTCTTCCGATTTTTATTTATTCTCAAAGGAAGAATGTGGCATTGCTTGTCGATCATTATATCCAAGTTTAAAGCTTCTTCCGATTTTATTTCTCAAAGATAGAATGTGGCATTGCTTGTCGATCCTTGTATCCAAGTTTAAAGCTTCTTTCGATTTCTCTTTCTCAAACGTTTGTGGTGGATTAGGTGGGATACCTCCCTTCAAAGATGACGACTTATCTCTTTCTTTCTTAAATACAACTTAAAACTTACCAACCAATACAAACTATTTTCCATAATTAATTAGCGAGTAACTGAACTCCAGAGTCTCGCATTCCGCACGTTCTTGAATGCAACTGCTCCTGGGCTAGCCCCACGCGACGTGGTTCATTCGCCCTCTCGTTTTAAAACACCCTTAAAAAAGATCAAACATCTTTTCTCAAGACGAACATTGTTTAAATCTTTCTATCTCGCAAACAAGCTAGTGCTTCAGCCTCCTATCGCGAGCAGATAAGCCAACACTTAGCAGTAGAATGCATTTTCAAACAATCGTTCAAATAAAAATCACAAATCGTAGTCGCACGAACTACGAAGCTCTGACTTTCCCATTGCACAAGGGAATACGTAGGCACGGGGATTTTAATCCTTCGCTAGCACAATAATAAAAAATTAACTATCTCTCCATCACAATAATAAAAAAACTTGACCTTTCTCCGTAATAAAAAATAATTTTCTTTTCCCTTTAATAAGCAATCTTTAACCAGTAAAAGAAGACAATAATATAAATCAGCATTTTTAAGCGCAAATTAGACTAAGAGGTTCCTGTTGAGTACAACGGACGTGAGGTGTGGTTAACACCTTCCCTTTGCGTAACTGACTCCCGAACTTAGATTAGTGGTTTCGTTGACAATTTCTTATCCAATTTAGGTTGTGTCTATATCTCCCTTTTCTCTCGTAGAATAAATAGAATTAGGTGGCGACTCTGTTGTTTGTTTTAGGATTGTATTTTTCGAGGTACGACAGCTGGCGACTCTGCTGGGGACTCTGTTGCCTTGAGCATAAGAGAGTCGAGCCTAGCTTAGGATATTTTGCGTTTGTTTGATGACTTGTTTGATTGTCTTCTTTATTTACTATTGATATTTTATCTATTGCTTCCTTCTTTGTTATTTGCTCATTATATCTGCCTGTTGGATCTCGGGATATCACGGGTATGAATTTGTACTTGAGTTTTGAAAAAGAAGAGGGAACACCTAAGTTTAGAAATGGATGTTATTAGTGTTAGTCTCCAAGGACTCTCTCCTTGCACGCCTAGCATGAAAGCTCCCCCAGATAGTTAGACTTTTCGTAGATCTTGTCACAACACAGCTAGCTTGTCGCGTGACCTGATTCACAAAAGGGATTTGATTCTGGGACCCCCTAGAACCTGTTTCAATTTTTGTCCTCGAAAATATTACCTGATTCAAACAACTCCGGATACGACTCGCGCATCCCACTCTCCAATTCCCAAGTCATATTGCCTTCCGCAGCGTCTCCCCATGCCATTTTAACAAGCGCAACATCCTTGCCTCTTAGCTTCTTAATTTCACGATCCAAAATCCTAACCGGCAAAGCTTCCACCGTAAGGTTATCTCTTACCTCAACCTCGTCCATAGGAATAACATGTGACGGATCCGAAACATACTTCCGAAGTTGCGAAACATGGAACACATCATGCAAATTCGAAAGATTCGGAGGCAACGCCACATGGTAAGCCACAACACCAACTCGTGCAGTAATCTGATACGGCCCAATAAAACGAGAAGTCAACTTCTTCGACTTCAAAGCACGACCCACACCCGTAACCGGTGTAACTCTCAAGAATACATGGTCGCCTTCCCGAAACTCAATATCCTTCCTCCTCTTGTCGTGATAACTCTTTTTTCTACTTTGAGAAGCTCTCATCTTCTCCCGAATAAACTTCACCTTTTCCGTAGTTTATTGTACCATCTTCGGTCCAACTACCGTTCTCTCTCCGGTTTCATGCCAACACAAAGGTGTTCGACATCTCCGACCATACAAAGCCTCAAATGGTGCCATACCAATACTCAAATGAAAACTGTTATTATAGGTGAACTCAATCAATGGTAAATAACTATCCCAAATACCACCTTGCTCTAGCACACAAGAACGCAACAAATCCTCTAACGATTGAATCGTTCTCTCGGTTTGATCGTCCGTTTGCGGATGGTAAGCCGAACTCAATCTTAGCTTAGAACCCAAAGCCTTTTGCAAACTTTCCCAAAACTTCGATGTAAATATAGGATCTCTATCCGATACAATACTCTTAGGAACTCCATGTAACTTCACAATCACAGAAACATAAATCTCGGCTAGCTTCTCCAAAGAATAACTTATATCCATCGGAATAAAGTGAGCAGATTTAGTAAGTCTATCGACAATCACCCAAACAACATTATGACCTCTTTGCGTATTCTGCAATCCCGTAACAAAATTCATCGATATACTATCCCATTTCCATTCTAGAATATCCAATGGTTGCATCAAACCACTAGGCTTCGGATGTTCCACCTTAGACTTCTGACAAGTCAAACACGCATAAACAAAATGAGCTACATCTCTTTTCAATCCGGACCACCAAAAGATCTTCTTCGAATCTTGATACATCTTATTCGCTCCCGGATGAATACTTAAATTACTCCGGTGTCCCTCTTCCAATATCATCTTTTTCAACTCATCATCATCGGGAATACAAATACGACCACGGAATCTCAAAACTCCAAAATTATCAACCTTGAAATCCTCATTCTCATTCATCATCAAATCAACAAATTTCAAATCCAACTTTTGCTTTTCACAAACGGTTGCAAGAAAATCATTTGTAACATGAAGCATACCAAGTCTCACACTTCTCAGCGTCATCCCCCACACCAAACTCAAATCTCTAAAATTCTCCCAAAGTTCCCATTCTCTTATCATCAATGCGGACATATGTAACAACTTACGACTCAAGGCATCGACCACCACATTCGCCTTACCCGGATGGTAATTCAAACCAAAATCATAATCCTTCAAAAGTTCTAACCATCTCCTTTCTCTCATGTTCAATTCCTTTTGATCAAATAAATACTTCAAACTTTTGTGATCACTAAAAACTTCAAATCTTGCACCATAAAGATAATGCCTCCAAATTTTCAGAGCAAAAACCACGACCGTTAATTCCAAATCATGCGTAGGATAATTCTTTTCATGCACTCTCAATTGTCTTGAAGCATAAGCCACAACCTTTCCATCTTGCATCAAAACACCACCTAACCCAAACAATGAAGCATCACAAAACACCACAAATGGTTCTGTCGGATTCGGCAAAATCAAGATCGGAGCCGTTGTTAACCTTCTCTTAAGTTCCATGAAACTCTCTTCACAACGAATGTCTCAAATGAAAGGTTTTCCTTTACAAGTCAACTGCGTTAACGAAAGTGACAACTTTGAAAATCCTTCAATAAACCTCCGGTAATAAGCCGCCAAGCCTAAAAAGGTTCGAATCTCTGTAACCGATCTAATCAATCTTGGATGGATCAACACTAATACCACCATCAGAAATAACATGCCCAAGAAAACTTACCTTCGACAACCAAAACTCGCACTTTGACAACTTAGCATACAATTGTTTCTCTCTCAAAATCTATAACATAATCCTTAAATGCTCTTCATGCTCTTCTTGAGACTTAGAATAAATCAAAATTCCGTCGATGAACACAACCACAAAATGATCCAACTGTTCATGAAAAATATGATTCATGTATTCCATAAACACACCTGGCGCATTAGAAACTCCGAATGGCATCACGGAATACTCGTAATGACCATACCGTGTCCTAAAAGCTGTCTTTTTAATATCCTCCTCTTTCACACGAATCTGGTGATATCCTGATCTCAAATCAATCTTACTAAAAACACGTGCACCAACCAATTGATCCATCAAATCATCGATCATCGGAAGCGGATACTTGTTCTTAATTGTCACCTTATTCAACTGTCGATAATCAATACATAACCGCATGCTTCCGTCCTTCTTCTTTACTAACAATATCGGTGCACCCCAAGGAGAAACACTCGGCCTAACAAACCTCTTGTCTAACAAGTCATTCAATTGCTTTTTCAATTCTACCAACTCTGAAGATGACATACGATACGGTGCCATCGAAATCGGTCTAGTACTCGGAACTAAATCAATAGAAAACTCAACTTCTCTTTCCGGCGGTACATCATTTATATCGTCCGGAAACACTTCTGGAAAATCACACACCATTGGAAACCTACTTATCTCCACTTCGCTTTCCACTGACCACGACGCAAACAAACCAAACAATTGAACTTCGTCCATTAAAAGTTTCTTCAACTCTTTCGTGGATAGGAAACTCTCTTCTTCATCGTCATCCAAAGAAGGAAACAAACTTATGATAACAATCTATATGAACTCGATTAAATTGCAACCAGTTCATACCCAAGATCACGTCCAAACCTTCCAACAGCAAACAAACTAAATCCATAACAAAATCTTTACCATACATGGTCAAAGAACAACTTACACACACCAAAGAAGTAGTTACCGACCCTGAAGCAGGAGTCTCGATAACCATCTCACCACCCCAAGAAGACATAAACAAACTCAAACGCTTAGCGCACTCAAGAGAAATGAACGAATGAGTCACTCCCGTATCAATAATAGCAACTAAAGGCGTACTATTAATAAAGCATGTACCTTTAATCAAACGGTCTGCACTAGTAGTATCCTTCCCTGCTAATGCAAACACCTTTCCGCCCGACTGAGCTTGCTTCGGCTTAGTACACTTAGTACTAATGTGACCAACTTCCCCACAATTGAAGCACTTCACAACATTCCTCCTACACTTGGTAGTAGCATGTCCAAGACCTCCACAGTTTGAACATTTCACAATATTCTTCCCACACTAAAAATACTTGTGGCCTATATCGCCACACTTGTAACACTTAACGGGACCAGAACTCCCTCCACCAAATCTCCTATCAAAATTTCCTCTATGTTTTCCCTTATCAACGGGTGTCACATAAGGTCCACTTCTAGCTTGTTGCTTCCCTTTCCTCTCATTCACACTCTTGTAATGTGTAGAACGAGCTTTGCTATCTTCTTCAAAGATTCTACAACATTCAGTCAAATCTGAAAACCTTCTAATCCTCTGATATCCTACAGCTTGCTTAATCTCAGGACGCAAACCATTCTCATAATTAATGCACTTCGAAATCTCAGCAGTAGCAACAACATAGTGAGGATGAAACTGAACCAATTCCACAAATTTAGCAGTATAGTCAACCACTGACATACTACCTTGCTTCAACTCAAGGAATTCCATCTCCTTCTTTCCCTTCACACTCTCAGGGTAGTACTTCCCTAAGAATTCAGTACGAAAAACTTCCCAAGTTATCTCTTCATCATCCTTCTCAAGAGTTTGACTTCTACCGACCCACCAATCATCGGCTTCTTCCTTCAGCATGTGAGAACCAAGCCTCACCTTGCTCTCTTCAGCATAGTCCATGACTCTGAAGATTCTTTCAATCTCCTTCAACCAATTCTGAGCACCATCAGGATCAAATCTCCCCTTGAAGACCGGCGGCTGATTCTTCCTGAACTCATCATTCGCATTCACATTCGGCGCTCCCTGCACTGCCCTGGCCATTGCTTCCAAAGCAGCAACCATTGCATTGTCGTTTCTACCAGCCATATTTTGATTATTCCCAAAGACAACAACAAGATTAAACAAAAGTTCAATCACAACAACATCAAGACAGACACAACTGACTCGAACACTGGCTCTGATACCACTTAATGTAACACCCCATTTCTATACCCCAAATAAGCAATTAAATCACTTAGGCACATATTAAAATTTCATCAGAGTATATTTGAAAAACGGTATAAAAGAGCAATGCCACATTATACTTGAAATTGAAACATACAACACCTGCTCAATAAAGATATGCAACAAACGGGGTAACTTACATACACAAGGATTTCATCCTTACACCCGTATTCATCAATTCATTAAACAGCGGAAACAAAACATAACAATTTCAAACTTATATACTTATCATAAATATATCTGCAAGTTTGAATCACCAAAATATTCCATGTTTGCATAAAACATATCACATCAAAATACATATACAAATGTATTCACAAAAGGCATCAAGCCAACCCTAGCTACCCGGTGCTACATATCATAGGCGACCGACCAAAAAGATGAAGACGAGCTTCACAAAAATATCATCCAACAACCTACTATGCAATGCCTCATAGAGCATCATAAAATAGCAGAAGGGTGAGAAACATTATCATAATAACATTGCATATAATTATATATCTCAACATATAAAAATGCACGTAAAACATATTCTCACCACACATTTCATTCCTCATCACCTATACACATCGCAACGTGTACATACAAAAATCAAGCATGTTCATCATGCGCCAATTCACATAAACTTACATCATTTATGTCTATTCCTCAATTCTATTCATTCCGCATAAACATACACCTAGCTATACTTAATCACACATATACATTACAAATGTATAAATCACATACATATACATATCAAACATGCATATATACAATCAAGTATGTTTCATCACACATACTATCATCTCCATAATACTCCAAATAAACATATGCACATTCATGTTTATTTCTGCATATCATAATTAAAATGATAAAATGTAACTCATAGAGACCGACACACGACTCTATGCAGATGCAATGCGGTACAGACTCAACATTTCAGCAGGTTCTCTCAGGAACCAAATGGAATCATCGCTTGTTACCTAAAGTAACTCCCCGTCGGGTATACGATGTTCCCCATTGCTCACACCCCACATGGGCACATAATGTTTATGGATTGCTCACACCCCACATGGGAACACAATCTGATTGCTCACACCCCACACGGGCACACAATCAATGTGAATAAATCACCCATCGCTTACACCCCGCACGGGCACACGATGTTTTTGGATTGCTCACACCCCACATGGGCACACAATCTGATCGCTCACACCCCACATGGGCACACGACCAATGTGAATAAATCACCCATCGCTCACACTGCACACGGGCACACGATGTTGTTGTAGTCATCGCTCACACTCCGCATGAGCACACGATGCTACAATGGATTCACAAAGAATCCCACAGCACAAGAATGCATACATTATGCTTACAAGCAAAATGACACACAACATTCTTGAAAATGCACACATATTCACAATATAGTTATGCATTCATCTCCTTCAATTTACATACATTCGCATTTAATTCAAGAAATGTATCTACTTGCCAAACTGCCACAACACAACAACCAAACCCACAATTCCATAACTAATATAATTACGTTTTATCGGAAAAGTCGGGTAAAAGTCGGCTAAACATTACTCTTCTTAGCATCAATAGATTCTACACGTTTCAAGCTTCGAATCGATATAAGAATCACTAAAAACGGATACCTGAAACTAAAGCTACGGATCAAAACACATAATCCCTCAAAAACCTACAGGCTCGCTGGGCGAGAATCGCCCTGGAACTTTCGCTGAGCGAGGGATAGCTCGTTGAGCGACCACTTCGATTTTAGCAAAATACCAGATGCAAACAGTCAACCAAAAACACTCCAAAACTCCTCTAATCTCATACAAACATGATCAATAACATATTCTAGCTATCATACTTCGGCTATAACGATTTCCAACCGATTAATCCATAAATTTCTCACATTTTCTCTCAAACCCTAACTATTCATCTTCTCTAACTTTCATCAAAACCAAAACTCAACCAATCAAACACATACATAATCATACACAATATTAAGATAACAATGTTTATCACCCTTACCCGATTATTTCAATTTCTTGGAGCAATCTTGAAGCTTTTCCAACTTTCCCTCTTTTCTCTTCTTTTTCTCTTCTCTCCTTTTTCTTTCTTCTCTTTTTCTTTCTATCTTTTCTTTCTCTTCTTACCAACTTATAACTTCTATTTCTATTTCACTCTTTCTCACTCTCTTATATTTTCTTTCTATTTTCTACTCTCTCCAACCAAATATCAATTCTCTCACAAAAATATCAATTTTACTAATTTCTAACTTATCATTAATTAACAAATACCTAAAATACCCTCTTATCCAATTTTACCCGGAAATTCATAAAACGGTAAAATCCCACAACATAATATATCATTACATTAATTCATCACATCAAATATCACCACGATAATTTTACAAATAAAACAATTATCATATAAATAAAATAAAAGACTCCACAAAATTTGGGAAAATCGAATCGGGGCGTTACAGAGTCTCTCCCACTCTTAATTCCAAGTCAACATCTGCAAGCAACGACCATAAACTAACAAACAAGCACCGACAATATTTCACACACATGTCGAGTACTAAGGTATAAACGATATTAGACAACATTAGTCGGACGGACCAACCAGGCTCTGATACCACTAATGTAACACCCCATTTCTACCCGACAATTATATTGAAAATCAGAGTATTAAAAATTCAACTTTCTTATAAAAATAGGATGCCACATTTCAACTTTCAAACATATTCATTTTCATTTGATAAAACACTGATACATAACTCTTTTATTCGGATGAATCGTACAAGATTTTCCATACTTTGAAATAAAAAAACTTTTATTTATTCTTGAAACCAAAACAACTTTTACAACTATGCAGCGGATTCTCAAATATTCAACTAAACATGGTATAACATGTTATTCAACTTAAACAGCTTAGTAACAACATATTTTAACTGAAACAACTTAAAACAACAACAAAACAACTAAGCATTCATCCCCCGAGTGTTACGTATCAGAGCATCGACACCGACTCGAACTAACAAAGATAACTATCATCCTTCAATCTACCTGCACGTTACCAACACAGGGGTAACATTCAAACATAAGGGGTGAGATATCGAATTTTATAACGAAGTATGATAAATAATACATAGACATGAATCATACAACTATCACCACTTCACATTAACAACAACAACTTAGCAATCACCCACATTTTATCAACTTACTACACCTATCAACATTTACTACGTAATCAACTTAACATCTTCAACAAACTTAATCATATAAGCAACTTTATCAACATGATCAACATAAACAACTTAATCAACGTAAATAATGCAATACAGATGTGATTCAACAATGCATATGCATGTGGTACCATTGGAGCAAGCATAACTTTTTGACAATGAAAGGTTTGAAATAAAGTCCCACATCAATATTCAATAATAAGGATAAATGTTTATAAACCTTTCTCACATTCTAGATTAAATTTAATGTATTAGGTTGGTATTGAGAAAATGTGGGTTTTTAAGCCCAAATGATATATTTTAAAATTTGTAATATAAGTTTCCAAAAAAAATTGTGAAAATAAATTAATTACAATTTAAAAAAATGTAAAATGTAAAATTTCTAAATTTTTTTAAACTTTTTTTAAAAATAATTAAATGCCAACGTGGCAAAATATTTACATAATCAGCAACAATAATGAAGTCACATAAGCGGAATCTGATAATATGTGTGCGTGTTTGTAAAGGCAATCTGAAAAATTAAGGGGGAATCATAATTTCTTTTAAAGGGTAAACCAAAGTCTGTATTATGAAGGGAATAAAAACTATTTAACTCTAAAAACAATAATAATAATAATTTATAAAAAAAAAAAACACACATATTTCAACTGATATCAAAAAAAAAAATCAATTAAATTTTTCCATTTCAATTAATAAAAGTTAAAATAATTAATTAATAAACAACTAAGTTAATATAGACACTAAACTGAAAACTATATAGTAATAAAAAAAAAACGTTGACTAGTTTTTAGGCAAAACAACATTTTCTTTAGCATTTTTCTTCATAATGCTAGTATCCGTCTTTTTTCTCTAAACTGATTTGATCTGTCAACCTTTTTTCTCAAACTTTCTTATTTTTCTCATTCTTCTTTTTCTTTTCTACATTTTACTTCTTCTTTCCAGAGTTTTTCTTCTTCCTTTTCAAATAACACCTTGTTCTTTTTAGTTGCACTGTTCTTATATTTCTTCTTAACAACATGGACAATCTCTTTAATGACCTTCTTGGTGTTTTTTTGGTGTTTTCCTTACAGTAGGAACTTGATGAAGTATGTCATCAACATCATTATTCACATATTCACTAAGTTCCTCAGTCACTTTATTCATATTAAAATTTCAGTTGTATTATTGCAAATGTTGGGACGATTCAGGGATCAACGAGGGAACATTTATACTTGAGACATACCTTCTGAATCTCTTCACTCAAAAAATTTCGAGTCTCATTGTCCTTCTCAATGAAACCAGCCATGTCATTGACAAAAGTACTAACTTCCACACCATCATCTTTCTCAACGATACTATCCATGTCACTGACATCAATGCTAACATCCTAACTTACTTCTACATCATCATCTTTATTGTTATAAACACTATCATATCTACTAGTACTTTTACCAACATATTCACTTTCTTCCTCATTAGGATTCACATTGTTAACCACATATACATTGCCTTTTTGACCATGGTACTCATTGACCACACCATCCCTTTTGTTATAGACGTCACCAGTAACAGCTTTACAACCTTATTGGTTAACATGTTATCAACTAACATTAGGGTCAACATCCACGGGGTTTTCATGCATGGGATTAATAGAGTCAGTTTCAACACTTCAATGATGCAGTAATATCATGCATTATATCAATTGGGTATGATATTTTGTAATTGCGGTATTGTAATTACTATAACCTTCATGAAAACCATTAAAAATGATACAATCATTTGCAACACGTAAGATAACATTAGGAAGAGAAGGGCCCAAATAATATATTAATCAATACAACAATACAAGTAATCATAGAGTAGTAATGAAAAAAACAGTAGATATGTTTAATTCATATTTGTACGTGGTTGATACTTGATAGTATAGCACATTTATTAGTGAGTTTATATATAGATGCAGTCATTTAATTATAGATAGATAGAAACATATTCATAATTTGTTTAAGAGGATGGACAGAAAGTGATGGCATAGTCTGGTGTTGAAGAGCAGGTGAAGGTGCTGGTCTTATCATCGTAAGCATAGCTATAGGCAAGGGGACACTGGTTCTTGAAAACAGTAGAATAGTTTGTGGGTGGACATGTCTGTTCGGTATTGAAAGCTCCACGGCAACAATATTGATCATTGTTGAAAGCTAAACAAGCACTTTTACAAGCAATCACACTCCCATCAGAACCTCTTCTCACTTGAAGCTCTGAAGGACACACAAGATTGATGTTCCCTGGACAAGTCGAGGTTTTGCAGTCACCACTCCCACCTTGTGGTGTTACAGACATTGGCACGTTGAACCCATCAACATTGCTCACATCGTAGAAATCTTGTCCCCCATTTGATGCAACTGTTAATTCTACCAATGTTGCTGGTGGAATTGCACCCGCGCCGTTGCACCCCACTTGACCAGATGCACAATCAGCCGTGTCACATATGAAATTTCCGTTGTTGACGGAGCATCCGGTTCGGCCCCAAAACCGACCTGACCAAGGAGATGGAAGGTTCAATGAGATTGTTGATCCGGATCTTAACTCGAAACCTGTTGACGATAGTTGTGGTTTTTGGTCGCCGGTTAAAGTTCCTGGCCATACGGTGTATTGACACCGGTTTGTGAATGTCACCTTACCTCCTGCAACGGCTGGAAAGAAACCAAGAATTATATTATTCTAAGAGAAAACATTCATGTATATATAAAATGGTGATGGTTGAATGCTACTGATGTACTTACCATAGAAGAGGAATGCAAAGCTAAGGAAGAGAGAAACATGGGTGCTTGTCGTCGTCATTTCTTTCGTCAATTAATTAATTAATGATTTTCTCTTTTTCTGTTATAGTTTTGCTTGCTGAGTGATGGATGAAGTTGTTCTCTGCTTCTAGCCATATATATAGGCTTCAGTTTGGTTGAATCTTCAACGATATCTATTTCATTTCTTTCGGTCAATAAAAAAGATAGTATATGGAACAGTTCTACATAATTTATTTTAGCCTCCATAATATCAAAATTATATCTTAATTCTTACGTAGAAAATATTTAGCCCCCATCTCCATAGACCTTAGTAGCAAATCCTGCGGCCTTTTTTTCTTTTTTTTCAGTATAATGTACAATTGGCAATATTACATTGAAAATATTTAGCCTCCATCTCCATAGACTTTAGTATAAAATCCTAAGGCGTGTTTTTTACCATTAATGTTCAATTAATTGGCAATATAATAACTTTAAACATACATACGTACAAGTTTTAGATACTACTAGTACCTACAATTATTTAAAATAGTTCAATAAATCTACAAACATTTAAAACATTTAAATATTCTTATATGCAAGGATTCAAACTAGTGTCTGACTTGAAAATTAACTATGCAAAGAGTCGTGTTGTAGGAGTCGGTCTGGACCATTTTGTTCTTGTGCCTGCATCCCAGTTCTTGGCGTGCACGATTGGTAATTTTCCTACTAAGTTCCTTGGTCTTAAGCTAGGCGGAAATCATCGTAGATTGGAGTTTTGGCAACCGGTTTTACAAATCCTTAAAGGAAGATTGTCTGTTTGGAAGGGAAAGATGCTTTCAATGGGTGGAAGAGTTACTTTACTCAAATCTGTGTTGTCTAATCTGCCGATTCATTTTCTCTCTTTCTACCTTATACCCTCTACAATGGGGAAGAGAATCAATGCAATCCTTAGACGTTTATTTTGGGTAGGTGCGAGGGAATCGAAGTATATTTCTCGGATTAGATGAGATGTTATGTGTAGGCCGAAAATCTATGGAGGTATATGAGTGAAGAATATTAAGGGTTTCAATAAAGCTTTAATTTCAAAGTGACTTCGGAGGTTGGCTAATGATAAAGGAACATTGTGGAAACTGATTCTCGAAATGTACCGGTCTACATTGCATTTTGTCTTGCTGAATTCTGAAATTCCTCATCCAAATTCAGAATCTTTGTGGTGGAGAGACTTGAAGAAAATTGGGAACATCTTCAAGGTTGATTCTTTTGTCAAAAACTTATCTTGGACTTTAGGTGAAGGGTCGTTGATCTCGTATTGGAACGCGACTTGGTTTGGTAGGAAGGTAATTTTCAGTTCCCGTTTTCCTGAGCTTTTCGTTGCAGCTATGCATAGACACATTTCTGTGTCAGATCTTGGGGATTGGAAGGAGGGAAGATGGGATTGGAAAATACACATGCTGAATGTTTTATGCTTGAAGTAGTCTACTCTGCTTAGTGAATCGCTAATAAATCTTCAGGATTTATTGTGGTAAGTTCAACCTTGCCAAAGGGTTGAGGACGGCTGTAGCTGGTCGGTTGACAATACTTTAAAGTTCACTGTAAGTTCTATGTATAATTCCATCATTTCTTCAACTGCTTTTAGTGATCTAGAGATTGTTCTCAAGACGGCAATGATTGTGTTATGGGAAACCAATGTTTCGTTAAAGACTAAACTTTTTGGTTGGCGTTTGTTATATTCTAGACTCCCAACAAGACAGAATTTAGGTGCCAGGAGTATAATCTCCAACATTCACGACTTCTCGTGTGTTTTTTGTTTTAGAGTTGTGGAAGATACGAATCATGTTTTTTGCGGATGCAACCGTGTCAAAATAGTGTGGACAAAAGTGGTGACTTGGTTGGGTATAAGCTGGAGCCTTTGTGAAAATGACATGGATTCATCATATGAAAGGCGATAAAAGTAAGGCGGATTTCTTTTGGCTAATTACATGTTGGGTTATTTGGTGGAGTCGAAATCAAATATTGTTCAATAATGGTATTATGATTGAAGAGGATGTTTTTCACAAAATTGTGAGTGTCTCTTGGTGCTGGCTAGATTTCTGTTCCTTTAAGAAAGTCAAATGCAATTTGTATGAGCAGTATAAACAACCACTAGATTTATTTAGGTGTTGTTCTCTATTTTTTAAGGAGAGGTTTATGTTAGTTTTTTTTTTGCCCTGGTTGTGCCCCTTATTTTGTAAGTTGGTTGAAGTACCCATTGTACTTCCTTTATGAATATTATGGCTTATAAAAAAACTATAATAAATTTGTTATAATATAATATAGGTTTATAGTTTTTTGGTCTTTGTAAGTTGGCGTGTTTTTTATTTTCTTTTCTGCATTTCTTTTTCTTTATGGGAAATAATCCTTGAATGTTCAAATCCTTTTTGTCTTACTCCCTAAATTAAAATTCGCAGGAAAATTCGAAGGAAACATGCGGATTTTAACTTTTGCCACCAACTGATCCAAATCCACCAACCCTGCCATATCCACGGAAACCTTGAGTTCCACCCATAGAACCATAAGTTGGATTCCATTGTGATAGCAACATAAATTCTTGCATTTGTTGTTGTATATGTCTCATTTTACTCTTGTGAACTTCTCAAGGCTTCTTGCAACTCCAATTATGTTCTTCTCATTTATTTCATTTCGGCCTTTTGTGCAACTTCACAAGTCACAACTTCACTTACTGCCCCACATTGAGCTAATTGTATTATGGTTTATGCTATTTAAGGGATTAATACCGGGGAACGTGACGAACCTTCACCAAATGCAATTCTTGTGAATAAACTTCTATTATGGGTTGTATAGTTTGTGCCTAAGATCCAACACCATAAATTTTCCCATTTTTTCTCTTTCCGCCAATTGTATCTATCCTTAAATAAACATCAAGAGGTGGATCAATAGAATGTGGACCCTTAGCAACAACATACTCAGGATGTTAAGATTGAATTTGTTCAACGCATTTACGATACTCCTTCTACACATAAGTAGAAAATTAAATTAAATAATAGAGTCTATACAATTTAGTTAAATAAAAGAATTAAATAAAATATTTAAATATTGATATCAATTTACTTGAGTATCTTTGGTACGTCCGTTGTTATACTCACTATCTCTTCCTATATAAGCCTTTTCATGAACCTCGCTCAATAATGAGGTTTTTCCTTATGAATAGCCAAAAAAATATAATTAACTGTAATTAAATAAATATAATAAATAAGAATATAATTTTAAAAAATAGTGAAATGAAAATATAATTACCATATTTGAGCAAGTTGGGTGATACTAATACTTCCAACTCTATGATTGGGAGCTCCATTTTCAGATGCTCAACATTACTTTGCTTTTGTAGATTTAACCTTACACTCATCTGAATTTCAATAAGCAAACATTTTTTCAAAGACATCATGGCCCATCCATTGAGGGAAAATTTTTTTTGTTCCCTACCAATTCTAACACGCCTAAGCATGTCAGAAAGTCAAGACAATTACATTCAATCTGGCTCATCAATTATTTCTCTTCTACAATATTGGAAAAAATAAATAATAATTAAAAGAACATAGAAAATTAAATAATAATTAATTAAGATGATTGATTACTTAAAAAAATATACCCTAAATTTAATAAACCAAGTTTTATACAATTTATTATCCTTCCGATAAAGTGTTTCAAATGTCTTCCAAGCATGTTTATATAACTTATGTATGACCTCTCTTATGCTTAGTGCAGTAGGCATACTCGTCAAGAAACTAAACATCAATAACTTGAATAAGTATTAAATTAAAAAAAATGATAACCTGTAAATATACTTAAAATAAAAGACTGAAACTTACGAGCTTCCATCAGGCACAATAAGCCAACTACCATAAATCTTTGTATAATGAACTTCAATCGCAGCCACATCCTTTTCCTCAATGTCCTCCTCCTCTTCATCCATAGACTAATGGGACGTGGGTACATGTAACATCCCATTTCTACCCGGCAATTATATTGAAAATCAATTTATTAAAAATTCAACTTTCTTATAAAAACAGGATGCCACATTTCAACTTTCAAACATATTCATTTTTATTTCATAAAACACTGATACATAACTCTTTTATTCGGATGAACCGTACAAAATTTTCCCTACTTTGAAATAAAAAAACTTTTATTTATTCTTGAAACCAAAACAACTTTTACAACTATGCAGCGAATTCTCAAATATTCAACTAAACATGGTATAAACATGTTATTCAACTTAAACAACTTAGTAACAACATATTTTAACCGAACTAACTTAAAACAACAACAAAACAACTAAGCATTCATCCCTCGGAGTGTTACGTATGAGAGCATCGACACGACTAGAATTAACGAAGATAACCATCTTCCTTCAAGCTACCTGCATGTTACCAACATAGGGGTAACATTCAAAGAGAAGGGGTTAGAAATTAAATTTTATAAACGGAGTATGATAAATAATACATAGACAGGAATCATACAACTATCACCACTTCACATCAACAATAATAACTTAACAATCACCCGCATTTTATCAACTTATTACACCTATCAACATTTACTATGTTGTTGGTGTAAGCCCTAGAGGCCAATACTTTTTGGTACTTGTATCGGATTATTCGTTTAATAATAAAAGGCATTTCTTTATTATGTTTGTCTTTCAGAATAATAAAGTCCCTAGAATAGTTAGTCTGTTTAATGAAATGTTAAGTGTGACTTAATCATGAGATCCCATTAAACATAAAGACATTATTCTTAAAATATCCGTAGTCAAGCTTTATTGCAAAGTGGGATAACATTAAAGCATTGAGACTATTATGAAGATAGACTGATGATCACATCTCATGGATCATGGATAAAGAGTTATCAAGTCTTGACATAGGTATAAATATTAGGAGTAATATTTATACCGGATTGACCCGCTATGAGAATACTACATAGTATGTTATGCAAAGTGTCATAAGTTATTCTCATGGTGATAATGGTGTATTACCACCCTTCGACCTGAAACCACTATGGACCCTAGATGTAGAGTCGGGTGCTTTATTGCTGATCAAACATTATCCGTAACTGGATGATCATAAAGACAGTTGATGGGCACTCCACGAAGCATGCTGAGGGACATGAGTGTCCTAGATGGAATTTGCCAATCCTGCATAACAGGAGAAATGTCTAAGGGCCCAATATTGAACTGGACAAGGATGACACAGTGTATGCCTTGTGTTCAATATAGACATAGGGGCAAAAGGGTAATTGTACAAACATATATTATCACGAAAAAGGTTTTGTCAGATCACATGACATTTTCGTGACTTGGGTAGCAGTGATGTGTTGCTAGATACCGCTCACTATTTATTATGTTAAATATATAATTTAATATAATTACCAACGTTACGAAATCCTACAGGGTCACACACATAAGGACAGTTTGATGAGAGATAGAGAAATCAAAGGAACACCGTAAGGTACGGTGCACTTAAGTGAAAATAGAAATTCGGATAATATAATAATAATTATTGTTATTTTATAATGGTTATAAAATAATAATAAAATAAATATATTTATTATAATAATAGTTATTATAATAATATATAATATTATTATGGATCATGTGAATTGGGCTTTTAGCCCGCAGCCCACAAGAGAGTCTATAAAAGGAACCCTTGTGATGAAGCTTTCACTTGATGCAATTTCGTTTTTGATTCTCTTTTCTCACTCAAATAATTTCGTTCGTAAGCAGCTAGCACTGTGACCGGAAGCTGTTCGTGTGGACTGAGTAGAGGCGTTGCACTTCATCAACGCTTGTGATCGCTGCATCAAAGATCTGAATCTCCATAAAGAGGTAACGATTCTATCACTGACCATGCTCATTCGTAAGGATCACTAAAGGAATTTTTGTTTTCCGCTGCGTTTAGATCGCAATTTTCCTTCAGTGGTATCAGAGCCACTTACGAAACCATGGATCTGATAGCTGTTAAATTTCCGTCTTTTCTGTATTTGATTCGATTAAAACACAGAATGAATTTAACAATAAACGATTAATTAAATTTGGCATCAGTTGTGTACGATTTGGATGATTGATGTTGATTATGCTTCAGAAACCGACATTAGTATGGTGAAGTTGTGCGATACATTGATCATCCATAGGTTACACAATTAGATCGATAACTTATATATAAGATATAAGAAATTCTGATGCAAAGATGGTATATGGGATATACTGTTTTGATTTCATCCATTCAATCACATAAGGATTGTAATTCTTTTGAAAGATCATCATTTTCATTCGCTTCGGAATCCGACGTTAGTATGGTGAAGCAATGACATGTTGATCTATCATATTGAGTTTTCAATCAAGTTGTGTTTGACGGCATGAAATTGTTGCATTAGGATTAATGGCAGTACAAGTGTTGTATTGCCGCAGACTTTTCCGGTTGGGGTTGTAAATGCACAAAAGTTGTGCAGGAAACGACGTGAAATACAATGAAAGTGTGTTTAAACAGCCGAAATTTAATTTAGTTTATTTAATTATCGGAATTTTAAACTAATAATAAAAGTGTGTTTATTATTATTTATTTGTGGTGATCAGTTATGGCCTTAGTTTATCCTTTATTATTGTTTTGGGATTTTTAAATACGGCCTGCGTGTCGTGCCTCTCTCTCAATCTCTTTATGTAACTTCTTTTCTCATCTCACTCCCTCGTATGTAAAACGAGTTTTCTTATATGTAATATAAAATTATGTTATGAAGAAAAAAGAAGTATTCAATATTAAAGGAGGATAACCTTGGAGATCATGCTTGGAGAAGCTTAGATCGTTATTAGGTTAGCTTAGGTTCTCTCATTGGCTTGAGAGAACAATTGCGTTAGGGGCCATAATTGTATATTTTTATATGTATGTTGATGCATGTAATTGTATGTTGATGCATGTGAGAGACGTTTTGCATGTTAAGCCGGTGAGATCAAACTAATAACAAATTCCCTCAAAATTAAATATTAAGTTTATGCTTTCCAATTTTTAGCACTCATCAAGACTAGTATCGAGCATTGTAGGTTTCGCCTACGCGAGGTGCATGTTCTATATTAGTAAGGTGTGATGGGATAATTGTAATATCCAATTGCTAAAACAATGGGTCAAACTTAACTAAACAAATTATAATAAGATTATACATGTTTAGAAGCAAGAATTGGGAATGATTCATGTGATGGATCAGAATAAGGAGTTATTCACCCAATTGAAAATATTCGAGAGTTGTATGAGATACAATTGGAAGGAGTTCCTACCTAAATAACTTAGTTTTGTGTAATCAGCCTAACGCTGACTTAAAACAAAGTGAAACATGGATCTCGACCCACTAGAAAGTCTTCCAACGGGATTTTCCGAATCAAATGATGAGGGTCATTTGTTTTGAATAAAATAATGGGAGCATATTTGATTAAAGGCCTAATTAAATATGTTGTTTTTTAATGATACTTATATTTTCATATTTCTCTTGTAGATTACCATGACAACAAACACATCGAACAATATTTTGCGATCCATCCTAGATAAGGAAAAATTGTCTGGGACAAATTTCCTGGATTGGCACCGTAATCTGAGGATTGTCCTCAAGCACGACAAGAAGCTGTATGTCTTGGAGACACCAGTTCCTGAGGAGGAACCTCCTAGTTCTGCACCAAAGGCAGAAAGAGATGCTTATAAGAAGCATTTCGATGATGCCAATGAAACTGCTTGCCTCATGCTTGCTACCATGAACTCTGAGTTGCAAAAGCAACACGAGAACATGTCTGCGTTCGATATGATCGGACATCTGAAAATGTTTTATCAAGAGCAAGCAAGAAATGAGAGGTTTCAGGTTTCAAAGTCCCTTTTTAACAGCAAGTTAGCTGAGGGAGCCCCTGTAAGTCCCCATGTACTCAAGATGATTGGGTATGTGGAGAACCTTGACAGATTAGGGTTTCCCCTTGGAAAAGAACTTGCGATTGATCTGATCTTGCAATCGTTTCCAGAGAGCTTCAGTCAGTTTGTCCTGAATTTCAATATGAATGACTTGGACAAAAGTCTTCCAGAACTGCTAGGCATGTTGAGAACTGCTGAGCAGAATATGAAGACAAAAGGGAAATCCATTCTGATGGTCAGTAATGGAAAGAAACAGAACAAGAGGCCCATCAAACAGGGTGGTAGAGGGAAAGGGAAGGAAGTTGCCAAACCCAAACCCACTCCTCCTGTTTTGAAGCCTAGTGGAGGAATAGCAAAGGAGGGCACTTGCTTCCATTGCGGTAAGACCGGACATTGGAAGAGAAATTGCCCAAAGTACCTGGAAGATAAGAATAATGGAGTAGAGACTTCAAATTCAGGTATTTTTGTTATTGATATTAATTTATCTACTTCTGCATCATGGGTATTAGATACTGGATGCGGTTCTCACATTTGTACTAATGTGCAGGGGCTAAAAAGGAGTAGAGATTTGGCAAAAGGTGAAGTTGACCTACGAGTTGGCAATGGAGCAAAGGTTGCTGCTTTAGCTGTAGGAACTTATGTTTTAACTTTACCTAGTGGTTTAATAATTCAGTTAGAGAACTGTTATTATGTACCTGCAATTAGCAGGAATATTATTTTCGTTTCTTGTTTGGACAAGTTTGGTTTTTCATTCATAATAAAGAACAATTGTTGCTCCATTTATTTGAATGATATATTCTATGCTACTGCAAAAATGAATAATGGACTATATGTCCTTGATCTTGAAATGCCAATTTATAACATTAATACTAAAAGGTTGAAACCTAATGAGTTGAATCCAACTTACCTTTGGCACTGTCGATTAGGCCACATAAATGAGAAACGCATTTCCAAACTCCATAAAGATGGACTCTTGGACTCTTTTGATTATGAATCATATGAGACATGCAGATCTTGTTTAATTGGAAAGATGACAAAGTCCCCATTCACAGGAAAAGGTGAAAGGGCTAATGATCTTTTGGCACTCATACATACTGATGTATGTGGACCACTGAACATACCAGCCAGAGGAGGTTTTCAGTACTTCATCACTTTTACTGATGACTTCAGTAGATACGGATATGTGTATTTAATGAAACACAAATCTGAGTCCTTTGAAAAGTTCAAGGAATTCAAGAATGAAGTACAAAACCAACTAGGTAAGAATATTAAAGTTCTTCGATCAGATCGAGGCGGTGAATATTTAAGCCTAGAATTTGATGACCATCTAAAAGAGTATGGGATTCTATCCCAACTTACTCCTCCTGGAACACCACAATGGAATGGTGTATCTGAGAGAAGAAATCGAACCTTGTTAGACATGGTCCGATCCATGATGAGTCACGCCGATCTTCCAAACTCCTTTTGGGGACATGCATTATTAACAGCAGCTTACACACTTAACCGTGTTCCATCCAAAAAGGTTGATAAGATACCATATGAGATATGGAGTGGTAAGAAACCACATATGTCTTACATGAAGATTTGGGGTTGCGAAGTTTACGTCAAATGACAAATTTCAACCAAGCTTGAGCCCAAATCTGACAAATGCTTATTTGTGGGGTATCCTAAAGAAACAAGAGGATATTACTTCTATAATCCTTCTGAGGGCAAAGTGTTTGTCGCTCGAACTGGAGTCTTTCTGGAAAGGGATTTTATTTCCAAAGGAAACAGTGGGAGGAAAATAGAGCTTGAAGAAATTCAAGAATCACAAAACATTGAAACACCTATGGAGGAACTAGAGCAGGAAACACAAGTAGTTGTGGAAGAGCAACCTGCTCAAGTAGAACAAGACCAGCGTAGGTCAAGCAGGATACGTCACCAACCTGAGAGATATGGATATCTCATAAATGATCAGGGTGATGTATTACTCATGGATCAAGATGAGCCTGTGACCTACAAAGAGGCCATAACTGGTCCTGAGTCTGAGAAGTGGCTAGAAGCCATGAAATCTGAAATGGATTCCATGTACACAAACCAGGTTTGGACCTTGGTAGAACCTCCTATAGGAGTTAACCCTATAGGATGCAAGTGGGTCTTCAAGAAGAAGACTGACATGGATGGTAAGGTACATACCTATAAAGCAAGACTAGTTGCAAAAGGCTATAAACAAATTCATGGGGTTGACTATGATGAAACCTTTTCACCAGTTGCAATGCTTAAATCTGTTCGGATTTTACTTGCCATCACTACATATCATGATTATGAAATATGGCAGATGGATGTCAAAACTGCTTTCCTTAATGGGAATCTTCTTGAGGATGTGTACATGACACAACCTGAAGGATTTGACATACCACAAGATGCCCAAAAGATATGCAAGTTACAGCGATCAATCTATGGATTGAAGCAAGCTTCCAGAAGCTGGAATCTTCGTTTTGATGAAACCGTAAAACAATATGGATTCATCAAAAATGAAGATGAACCTTGTGTCTACAAGAAGGTTAGTGGTAGCATGATCGTATTTATGGTATTATATGTAGATGACATATTACTCATTGGAAACGATGTCCCTACCTTGCAACAAGTGAAGACTTGGTTAGGGAATTGTTTTTCTATGAAAGACCTAGGTGAAGCAGCCTATATATTAGGAATTAGGATCTATAGAGATAGATCACAAAAACTGCTTGGCCTAAGTCAGAGTACATACATAGATAAAGTGTTGAGACGCTTTAATATGCATGATTCCAAGAAAGGATTCATACCTATGCAACATGGTCTGTGTTTATCAAAAACACAATCCCCTTCAACTAAGGAAGAAAGGGATCGCATGAATAAGATTCCATATGCATCTGCAATAGGATCTATCATGTATGCCATGTTATGTACTCGACCAGATGTCTCGTATGCATTAAGTGCAACGAGTAGGTACCAATCTGATCCCGGTGATGCTCACTGGGTAGCTGTCAAGAATATCCTTAAGTACTTGAGAAGGACTAAGGATTCATTCTTGATATATGGAGGTCAGGAAGAGCTTGATGTAATTGGTTACACTGATGCTAGCTTCCAGACAGATAAGGATGATTTTAGATCACAATCTGGTTATGTGTTCTGTCTCAATGGTGGCGCTGTGAGCTGGAAAAGTTCAAAGCAAGAAACAGTTGCTGATTCTACAACTGAGGCCGAGTATATTGTTGCCTCAAATGCAGCAAAGGAAGTTGTTTGGATCAAGAAGTTCATTAGTGAACTTGGCATAGTCCCTAGCATTGTGGATCCCATTGGTTTATATTGTGATAACAATGGTGCTATCGCACAAGCTAAGGAGCCTAGATCTCACCAACGATCCAAACACATACTTAGGCGTTATCACCTCATTCGAGAGATAATCGATCGGGGAGATGTGAAGATATGCAGAGTACCTACACTTGACAATATCGCTGACCCATTAACAAAGCCTCTTGCGCAACAGAAGCATGATGGTCATACTAGATCTATGGGTATTAAGGGTATGCCTAATTGGCTCTAGTGCTAGTGGGAGATTGTTGGTGTAAGCCCTAGAGGCCAATACTTTTTGGTACTTGTATCGAATTATTCGTTTAATAATAAAAGGCATTTCTTTATTATGTTTGTCTTTCAGAATAATAAAGTCCCTAGAATAGTTAGTCTGTTTAATGAAATGTTAAGTGTGACTTAATCATGAGATCCCATTAAACATAAAAACATTATTCTTAAAATATCCGTAGTCAAGCTTTATTGCAAAGTGGGATAACATTAAAGCATTGAGACTATTATGAAGATAGACTGATGATCACATCTCATGGATCATGGATAAAGAGTTATCAAGTCTTGACATAGGTATAAATATTAGGAGTAATATTTATACCGGATTGACCCGCTATGAGAATACTACATAGTATGTTATGCAAAGTGTCATAAGTTATTCTCATGGTGATAATGGTGTATTACCACCCTTCGACCTGAAACCACTATGGACCCTAGATGTAGAGTCGGGTGCTTTATTGCTGATCAAACATTATCCGTAACTGGATGATCATAAAGACAGTTGATGGGCACTCCACGAAGCATGCTGAGGGACATGAGTGTCCTAGATGGAATTTGCCAATCCTGCATAACAGGAGAAATGTCTAAGGGCCCAATATTGAACTGGACAAGGATGACACAGTGTATGCCTTGTGTTCAATATAGACATAGGGGCAAAAGGGTAATTGTACAAACATATATTATCACGAAAAAGGTTTTGTCAGATCACATGACATTTTCGTGACTTGGGTAGCAGTGATGTGTTGCTAGATACCGCTCACTATTTATTATGTTAAATATATAATTTAATATAATTACCAACGTTACGAAATCCTACAGGGTCACACACATAAGGACAGTTTGATGAGAGATAGAGAAATCAAAGGAACACCGTAAGGTACGGTGCACTTAAGTGAAAATAGAAATTCGGATAATATAATAATAATTATTGTTATTTTATAATGGTTATAAAATAATAATAAAATAAATATATTTATTATAATAATAGTTATTATAATAATATATAATATTATTATGGATCATGTGAATTGGGCTTTTAGCCCGCAGCCCACAAGAGAGTCTATAAAAGGAACCCTTGTGATGAAGCTTTCACTTGATGCAATTTCGTTTTTGATTCTCTTTTCTCACTCAAATAATTCCATTCGTAAGCAGCTAGCATTGTGACCGGAAGCTGTTCGTGTGGACTGAGTAGAGGCGTTGCACTTCATCAACGCTTGTGATCGTTGCATCAAAGATCTGAATCTCCACAAAGAGGTAACGATTCTATCACTGACCATGCTCATTCGTAAGGATCACTAAAGGAATTTTTGTTTTCCGCTGCGTTTAGATCGCAATTTTCCTTCATATGTAATCAACATAATCAACTTAACAACGTCAACAAACTTAATCATATAAGTAACTTTATACACATGATCAACATAAACAACTTAATCGACGTAAATAATGCAACACAAATGTGACTCAACAATGCATATGCATGTGGTACCATTGGAGTAAAGCTCCCAACTTAAAATATATCAGGTTATCGAGGTATCTGCAAGGCATAAGCCTTCAACTTAATATTTTTGCTAATTTACCAAGGCATCAATACATAAGCCGCCGACTTTCAACTTAGTGCCAATCCATGCCAACATGGTGTAAGCAACAACTCCGACTTAGAAATGCACATATGATACATGACATGTATGACTCAACAACATAAACAACATAACATTATCAACAACATAAACAACTTATACAATATGAACAACTAAAATCAACTTTGGCTATCAAGCCTCCAACTTGAACAACACAACAACTTCGATAACACAGAACAACTTAGACAACATGAGCAACTTGAACAACATAAACAACATAAACAACTTAGACAACGTCGACAACATAAACAACTCAGACAACTTAAACAACTTATTCAACATTCGCTATCAAGGCTGCAACTTACAATTGTCCGAAAATTGGAACGAGACTACATACTCAGCTATTCCTGAAAATCTACTTTGCTGACATAATTTCAACGAAAAAAATCAACAAAATCACCTACTAGATTATCCGACTTACCCCGACAAATTTCGTTAAATTCTGGACAACTAACTTTTTCACCTAAATCGGCTAAACCGACTAATACCGCATTGTTTTCGACATTCTGCTATTATTACGAGTTTATTACAAAACCTGCCAATTTCTTTTTTCTGATAAGTTTCTAATGTCAGACAATACTTACTATCATGGAAATACACTTAGTTTTGTTTTATGTCAAAAACTCCCAAATAATGCTACTGTCAAAGAAATTTGTTCCTCATCGCAATTGCTAAATATGCATCTTGTATGCTAACAACCTTAGCACTAAATTCTGATTTTTTTAATAAAATTATAATTCATTTATCTTGTATAAACAACATGTTAATTAATTTTGATTTGCTTATTTTATTCGTAAAATAGTGTGAATACTTTTTGTATCTTATTAAATTAACAAAACAAAGTATTTTCCCATTTTCATGGGTGGCTTGCGCCATCCTTAGTGGGACACCCCATGGCTTGCGCCATATTGCAAGGGAGTATGGTGGCTCCCGCCACCTCCACTAGTAGCACCAGTCACTTGTCATTTTCATCCATTATGGGTGGCCAGTGCCACCCCTATGCGAGTGGTGGGTGGCCTACGCCATTTGTACCTCTGTGAATAGTGTTTTTCGTCCTCAACCAACTTTCCAGAAATCAACAACTCTATTGCAACGTTCATAAGATTAACCTGACAACAAATTTCACAAAATCGACAAAACAACATTTTCACATAATCAATCAAAATAACTCCATTAACAACACAAAATCATAATCAAACTAAATCAACATCAACATCATAAAACTACCCGATCCCAATTTCTACATATAGATTATCATAACCCGATTATAAAAGTCGAACCCTACCCTTACCTTAAATTGGTGGCCGCTCAAATCTCTGATCGACTCTTCCGACTTGTTCCTACGACAACAATTCTCGTAACCGTTTTCTCCCACTTTTCCTCGTTCTTCTTTTCTCACATTCTACTTCTTCTTACTGATACCAAAACCTAAATTCTTTTCTTTCTATTTCCTTTTTTCAAAATAATATTATTTTACTCATAAAATCTAATGGGCCTAAGTCATACACCCCTTAATTACTAAGTACGACATAATCTAAGCCCACTAATCAAACACACTCCAATAATCAATAATATCACTTCTAATATTATTTCCTCGACTTTCTGACTTAATATTTCGACTTAACGACTAAATTCACCGCAACATAAAATCATTCAAATAACAATTCACGAATAAATACTTTCTCCCGACTTAATAAATTAACTACTGATTATCAACCAAATGGTCCAATCAACATATTCAACAATAAACAGGAGAATACTCCATATCACTTTCCACAACTTATATCAACCCAATTAATCAGCTCAACTCAAACCAACTTAGAAACATCAACTTAGTATTCCGATATTTCGGAAATCAACTTGGATCAACACAAGTATCATAAACCAAAGCAAACCGACACAAATACTCAAATCAGCGTGAATTAACACAACATACTACAATTATATTTAATTAAATAATTAGTTAAATAAATGGGCGTTACAACTCTCCCCCACTAAGAATATTTTCGTCCTGGAAAATGTATCTGATTCAACTACTCCACTACTTAATCCATACGACTAATCAACTCTCAACCTCGAAAGGCAACCCCACGTAGAATATAAACAACAATTCATAACTTTAATGCAACAACACGAACAAAACTCAAGCAATAGACTTGACAACTATCATCTTAATACAACGAGTAACCAACTTAAGAATTCACTGGTTTAAGAACTAGAACACAATCGACATACGAACACACAACTTAAACACAACATCAACACAACCAATTATTAACATTATTGTCATTCACATACGAACAATTGTACTACATCGCACGTTCGTTGCGCACTCTGATTACTTGTAAAGTTTTAAGTCGACCCAGTTTATTTTAAACTTCCAATCACTAAAAATTGACATATCAATAAGGCTTTCAACCTAACTCTTCAGAATTTCCATTCCAACAAGCATACTACACTCTCATAGTTACCGAATACCTCAACTTAGATCCGTAAGACAACACCTCTGAATATTTCACAATTACAACTGCGACTACTTCCAAATCTTGGATAAAATATTCATATACTTCCACGAATTATCATAAAACACAACTATAGCTTTACCATCTTTTAATAACACATTCTCCGAAATTATCTTAAACACATAATAACATTACAACCACATATGGTACATGGGTCTAACTAATTTCCATAAGATAACTCATATCCTTCACTTCAAACTAATTCAACATACCGAATCCTAGATTCCTACTCATACCGACACAATTCTTCATAAATTCTTATCTGAATCAACATAACTAAACAACTCTTCTTGTTCCAACCAAAAATCTCACTTTAATAAACCAACTTATAATTTCACCCCTTTTAATACTTGCAACTCAACTCTATCAGACATTCTTATCAAACCACGGTCTTACATTTCCATCTACTTTCCATTCGAAAATCGTCTCAAGAAAGCTTCAAGTCTCAAGTCAATTGACTCACCACCAAACAACACTCAAATTAACTAGAATTCAACTATGAGTTTCCATATTACTATTAAATCCAAACGCAACTCCATGCTATCATTCTCAAATCCAACTAATATTCTTATATACGAATCTTCATCGACAAATCAAATAATCCTGAAGCACTTGGCTTGAATTCAATCAATTCAATGTACATATTATACCAGTCGACATGACACATCTATCCATCAATTATGATTTCTTCTACTATAAACAATAGATTAAGGGTGATTAGTTTCTCAATTTGTCAATAGACAACCGACATCCATAACAACGGCTTAAATTATCATTACCCAACACAATAACGTATTTCAACTTGTGCTCAAGGTCCGTAAGCATAATGCTTCGTCAACTCTCTAAGGCTTACCAATGTCTTCGTAGTCTCCTTAATTCCGACTTCGTCAATTAAACCAAAACATCCAAAATGTCCAAAACGTTCAATACACAATATCTTATACACGCTCGTAGCACAACACAGCTTTAAATATTTCCCTAACACCGAAATCGCTATGACATCGAGTACAATCCAATTCGGTTTGCTCCAATTACAACCCTTATCCAAGTTAAAATTTTTAAAAACACTATTCAACATCCGTCTTCCCCTCAACATTACCATCATTAACATCGTCACCTTAATCATCCTCATTCGACAAAATTGCATCTCTATGCATTTTCTGACACCGTCGCATTCTTTCTAATACCAACATTTATCCTTCCAAATTTTCAGCAAAAATCACCCAACTTCAAACATAAGTATCTCTTCTAATACAGACCTTCCAAACACAAAATTATATTCCAAAATGAAGAGAATTTTGTGTAGATTCCATAACTTCAAGAATCACTTAAATCCGATTTACGAATAAACAGTTATCATCTTTGCAATGGGACTGGTCAAGAATTCCCGTATGCAGAATTTTCCAAAAATCAGCATCAGACCCAACTATTAAAACACACTTATCTTCCTCTTCACAAACCTTCTGAAGACAAATCTTATATGCAAACTGTAGAGAATTTTGTAAGCTTTCCAAAAATTCCATAATCGCTTCAATCAGAATCATGATTAAAACATCATGCCTCTTTTACTGACAGTTGCTCCAAAATTGCAAAATCAGAATTTGATATTGATGATCATAAGTTTCATCTCTCTCCCTCTCTCTCTTGATTTCAAAATTCACCAACATCCTTGCTTTATATTCAACTACGAAAATTACTCGACTTTAATCCAACTATACTCAAGGCATATTAATCTACCAACTTGATCCATCAACTTATCATTTCCTTTGGGATAGTTCCTTATCCTCAATCAATTCACCATCCATAATCTACGCACATGTGAAACTCGACCGACACGAATTCATGATTCCATACTCTCGCCGATCCGCAACAATATTGCTTTTACAACCTTGCAATCTTGCAATCAACATCAACTTGAACCAACTTCCACATACTAACAACAGTCCGGGAGTGAGCCTCTCCCCCACTTAGTTCCAAGTCAACATCTGCAGACAACGACCAGAAACTAACAAACAAGCACCGACAATGTTTCACACACATGTCGAGTACTAAGGTATAAATGACATAAGACAACATTAGCCGGACGGACCAACCAGACTCTGATACCACTAATGTAACACCCCATTTCTACCCGACAATTATATTGAAAATCAGAGTATTAAAAATTCAACTTTCTTATAAAAATAGGATGTCACATTTCAACTTTCAAACATATTCATTTTCATTTGATAAAACACTGATACATAACTCTTTTATTTGGATGAATCGTACAAGATTTTAAATACTTTGAAATATACAAACTTTTATTTATTCTTGAAATCAAAACAACTTTTACAACTATGCAGCGGATTCTCAAATATTCAACTAAACATGGTATAACATGTTATTCAACTTAAACAACTTAGTAACAACATATTTTAACTGAAACAACTTAAAACAACAACAAAACAACTAAGCATTCATCCCCCGAGTGTTACGTATCAGAGCATCGACACCGACTCAAACTAACAAAGATAACTATCTTCCTTCAAGCTACCTGCACGTTACCAACACAGGGGTAACATTCAAACATAAGGGGTGAGATATCGAATTTTATAACGAAGTATGATAAATAATACATAGACATGAATCACACAACTATCACCACTTCACATTAACAACAACAACTTAGCAATCACCCACATTTTATCAACTTACTACACCTATCAACATTTACTACGTAATCAACTTAACAACTTCAACAAACTTAATCATATAAGCAACTTTATCAACATGATCAACATAAACAACTTAATCGACGTAAATAATGCAATACAGATGTGACTCAATAATGCATATGCATGTGGTACCATTGGAGCAAGCATAACTTTTTGACAATGAAAGGTTTGAAATAAAGTCCCACATCAATATTCAATAATAAGGATAAATGTTTATAAACCTTTCTCACACATTCTAGATTAAATTTAATGTATTAGGTTGGTATTGAGAAAATGTGGGTTTTTAAGCCCAAATGATATATTTTAAAATTTGTAATATAAGTTTCCAAAAAAAATTGTGAAAATAAATTAATTACAATTTTAAAAAATGTAAAATGTAAAATTTCTAAATTTTTTTAAACTTTTTTTAAAAATAATTAAATGCCAACGTGGCAAAATATTTAAATAATCAGCAACAATAATGAAGTCACATAAGTGGAATCTGATAATATGTGTGTGTGTTTGTAAAGGCAATCTGGAAAATTAAGGGGGAATCATAATGTCTTTTAAAGGGTAAACCAAAGTCTGTATTATGAAGGGAATAAAAACTATTTAACTCTAAAAACAATAATAATAATAATTTATAAAAAAAAAAAAACACTCATATTTCAACTGATATCAAAAAAAAAAAAATCAAATAAATTTTTCCATTTCAATTAATAAAAGTTAAAATAATTAATTAATAAACAACTAAGTTAATATAGACACTAAACTGAAAACTATATAGTAATAAAAAAAAAAACCGTTGACTAGTTTTTAGGCAAAACAACATTTTCTTTAACATTTTTCTTCATAATGCTAGTATCCGTCTTTTTTCTCTAAACTGATTTGATCTGTCAACCTTTTTTCTCAAACTTTCTTATTTTTCTCATTCTTCTTTTTCTTTTCTACATTTTACTTCTTCTTTCCAGAGTTTTTCTTCTTCCTTTTCAAATAACACCTTGTTCTTTTTAGTTGCACTGTTCTTATATTTCTTCTTAACAACATGGACAATCTCTTTAATGACCTTCTTGGTGTTTTTTTGGTGTTTTCCTTACAGTAGGAACTTGATGAAGTATGTCATCAACATCATTATTCACATATTCACTAAGTTCCTCAGTCACTTTATTCATATTAAAATTTCAGTTGTATTATTGCAAATGTTGGGACGATTCAGGGATCAACGAGGGAACATTTATACTTGAGACATACCTTCTGAATCTCTTCACTCAAAAAATTTCGAGTCTCATTGTCCTTCTCAATGAAATCAGCCATGTCATTGACAAAAGTACTAACTTCCACACCATCATCTTTCTCAACGATACTATCCATGTCACTGACATCAATGCTAACATCCTAACTTACTTCTACATCATCATCTTTATTGTTATAAACACTATCATATCTACTAGTACTTTTACCAACATATTCACTTTCTTCCTCATTAGGATTCACATTGTTAACCACATATACATTGCCTTTTTGACCATGGTACTCATTGACCACACCATCCCTTTTGTTATAGACGTCACCAGTAACAGCTTTACAACCTTATTGGTTAACATGTTATCAACTAACATTAGGGTCAACATCCACGGGGTTTTCATGCATGGGATTAATAGAGTCAGTTTCAACACTTCAATGATGCAGTAATATCATGCATTATATCAATTGGGTATGATATTTTGTAATTGCGGTATTGTAATTACTATAACCTTCATGAAAACCATTAAAAATGATACAATCATTTGCAACACGTAAGATAACATTAGGAAGAGAAGGGCCCAAATAATATATTAATCAATACAACAATACAAGTAATCATAGAGTAGTAATGAAAAAAACAGTAGATATGTTTAATTCATATTTGTACGTGGTTGATACTTGATAGTATAGCACATTTATTAGTGAGTTTATATATAGATGCAGTCATTTAATTATAGATAGATAGAAACATATTCATAATTTGTTTAAGAGGATGGACAGAAAGTGATGGCATAGTCTGGTGTTGAAGAGCAGGTGAAGGTGCTGGTCTTATCATCGTAAGCATAGCTATAGGCAAGGGGACACTGGTTCTTGAAAACAGTAGAATAGTTTGTGGGTGGACATGTCTGTTCGGTATTGAAAGCTCCACGGCAACAATATTGATCATTGTTGAAAGCTAAACAAGCACTTTTACAAGCAATCACACTCCCATCAGAACCTCTTCTCACTTGAAGCTCTGAAGGACACACAAGATTGATGTTCCCTGGACAAGTCGAGGTTTTGCAGTCACCACTCCCACCTTGTGGTGTTACAGACATTGGCACGTTGAACCCATCAACATTGCTCACATCGTAGAAATCTTGTCCCCCATTTGATGCAACTGTTAATTCTACCAATGTTGCTGGTGGAATTGCACCCGCGCCGTTGCACCCCACTTGACCAGATGCACAATCAGCCGTGTCACATATGAAATTTCCGTTGTTGACGGAGCATCCGGTTCGGCCCCAAAACCGACCTGACCAAGGAGATGGAAGGTTCAATGAGATTGTTGATCCGGATCTTAACTCGAAACCTGTTGACGATAGTTGTGGTTTTTGGTCGCCGGTTAAAGTTCCTGGCCATACGGTGTATTGACACCGGTTTGTGAATGTCACCTTACCTCCTGCAACGGCTGGAAAGAAACCAAGAATTATATTATTCTAAGAGAAAACATTCATGTATATATAAAATGGTGATGGTTGAATGCTACTGATGTACTTACCATAGAAGAGGAATGCAAAGCTAAGGAAGAGAGAAACATGGGTGCTTGTCGTCGTCATTTCTTTCGTCAATTAATTAATTAATGATTTTCTCTTTTTCTGTTATAGTTTTGCTTGCTGAGTGATGGATGAAGTTGTTCTCTGCTTCTAGCCATATATATAGGCTTCAGTTTGGTTGAATCTTCAACGATATCTATTTCATTTCTTTCGGTCAATAAAAAAGATAGTATATGGAACAGTTCTACATAATTTATTTTAGCCTCCATAATATCAAAATTATATCTTAATTCTTACGTAGAAAATATTTAGCCCCCATCTCCATAGACCTTAGTAGCAAATCCTGCGGCCTTTTTTTCTTTTTTTTCAGTATAATGTACAATTGGCAATATTACATTGAAAATATTTAGCCTCCATCTCCATAGACTTTAGTATAAAATCCTAAGGCGTGTTTTTTACCATTAATGTTCAATTAATTGGCAATATAATAACTTTAAACATACATACGTACAAGTTTTAGATACTACTAGTACCTACAATTATTTAAAATAGTTCAATAAATCTACAAACATTTAAAACATTTAAATATTCTTATATGCAAGGATTCAAACTAGTGTCTGACTTGAAAATTAACTATGCAAAGAGTCGTGTTGTAGGAGTCGGTCTGGACCATTTTGTTCTTGTGCCTGCATCCCAGTTCTTGGCGTGCACGATTGGTAATTTTCCTACTAAGTTCCTTGGTCTTAAGCTAGGCGGAAATCATCGTAGATTGGAGTTTTGGCAACCGGTTTTACAAATCCTTAAAGGAAGATTGTCTGTTTGGAAGGGAAAGATGCTTTCAATGGGTGGAAGAGTTACTTTACTCAAATCTGTGTTGTCTAATCTGCCGATTCATTTTCTCTCTTTCTACCTTATACCCTCTACAATGGGGAAGAGAATCAATGCAATCCTTAGACGTTTATTTTGGGTAGGTGCGAGGGAATCGAAGTATATTTCTCGGATTAGATGAGATGTTATGTGTAGGCCGAAAATCTATGGAGGTATATGAGTGAAGAATATTAAGGGTTTCAATAAAGCTTTAATTTCAAAGTGACTTCGGAGGTTGGCTAATGATAAAGGAACATTGTGGAAACTGATTCTCGAAATGTACCGGTCTACATTGCATTTTGTCTTGCTGAATTCTGAAATTCCTCATCCAAATTCAGAATCTTTGTGGTGGAGAGACTTGAAGAAAATTGGGAACATCTTCAAGGTTGATTCTTTTGTCAAAAACTTATCTTGGACTTTAGGTGAAGGGTCGTTGATCTCGTATTGGAACGCGACTTGGTTTGGTAGGAAGGTAATTTTCAGTTCCCGTTTTCCTGAGCTTTTCGTTGCAGCTATGCATAGACACATTTCTGTGTCAGATCTTGGGGATTGGAAGGAGGGAAGATGGGATTGGAAAATACACATGCTGAATGTTTTATGCTTGAAGTAGTCTACTCTGCTTAGTGAATCGCTAATAAATCTTCAGGATTTATTGTGGTAAGTTCAACCTTGCCAAAGGGTTGAGGACGGCTGTAGCTGGTCGGTTGACAATACTTTAAAGTTCACTGTAAGTTCTATGTATAATTCCATCATTTCTTCAACTGCTTTTAGTGATCTAGAGATTGTTCTCAAGACGGCAATGATTGTGTTATGGGAAACCAATGTTTCGTTAAAGACTAAACTTTTTGGTTGGCGTTTGTTATATTCTAGACTCCCAACAAGACAAAATTTAGCTGCCAGGAGTATAATCTCCAACATTCACGACTTCTCGTGTGTTTTTTGTTTTAGAGTTGTGGAAGATACAAATCATGTTTTTTGCGGATGCAATCGTGTCAAAATAGTGTGGACAAAAGTGGTGACTTGGTTGGGTATAAGCTGGAGCCTTTGTGAAAATGACATGGATTCATCATATGAAAGGCGATAAAAGTAAGGCGGATTTCTTTTGGCTAATTACATGTTGGGTTATTTGGTGGAGTCGAAATCAAATATTGTTCAATAATGGTATTATGATTGAAGAGGATGTTTTTCACAAAATTGTGAGTGTCTCTTAGTGCTGGCTAGATTTATGTTCCTTTAAGATAGTCAAATGCAATTTGTATGAGCAGTATAAACAACCACTAGATTTATTTAGGTGTTGTTCTCTATTTTTTAAGGAGAGGTTTATGTTAGTTTTTTTTTTGCCCTGGTTGTGCCCCTTATTTTGTAAGTTGGTTGAAGTACCCATTGTACTTCCTTTATGAATATTATGGCTTATAAAAAAACTATAATAAATTTGTTATAATATAATATAGGTTTATAGTTTTTTGGTCTTTGTAAGTTGGCGTGTTTTTTATTTTCTTTTCTGCATTTGTTTTTCTTTATGGGAAATAATCCTTGAATGTTCAAATCCTTTTTGTCTTACTCCCTAAATTAAAATTCGCAGGAAAATTCAAAGGAAACATGCGGATTTTAACTTTTGCCACCAACTGATCCAAATCCACCAACCCTGCCATATCCACGGAAACCTTGAGTTCCACCCATAGAACCATAAGTTGGATTCCATTGTGATAGCAACATAAATTCTTGCATTTGTTGTTGTATATGTCTCATTTTACTCTTGTGAACTTCTCAAGGCTTCTTGCAACTCCAATTATGTTCTTCTCATTTATTTCATTTCGGCCTTTTGTGCTACTTCACAAGTCACAACTTCACTTACTTCCCCACATTGAGCTAATTGTATTATGGTTTATGCTATTTAAGGGATTAATACCGGGGAACGTGACGAACCTTCACCAAATGCAATTCTTGTGAATAAACTTCTATTATGGGTTGTATAGTTTGTGCCTAAGATCCAACACCATAAATTTTCCCATTTTTTCTCTTTCCGCCAATTGTATCTATCCTTAAATAAACATCAAGAGGTGGATCAATAGAATGTGTACCCTTAGCAACAACATACTCAGGATGTTAAGATTGAATTTGTTCTACGCGTTTACGATACTCCTTCTACACATAAGTAGAAAATTAAATTAAATAATAGAGTTTATACAATTTAGTTAAATAAAAGAATTAAATAAAATATTTAAATATTGATATCAATTTACTTGAGTATCTCTGGTACGTCCGTTGTTATACTCACTATCTCTTCCTATATAAGCCTTTTCATGAACCTCGCACAATAATGAGGTTTTTCCTTATGAATAGCCTAAAAAATATAATTAACTGTAATTAAATAAATATAATAAATAAGAATATAATTTTAAAAAATAGTGAAATGAAAATATAATTACCATATTTGAGCAAGTTGGGTGATACTAATACTTCCAACTCTATGATTGGGAGCTCCATTTTCAGATGCTCAACATTACTTTGCTTTTGTAGATTTAACCTTACACTCATCTGAATTTCAATAAGCAAACATTTTTTCAAAGACATCATGACCCATCCATTGAGGGAAAATTTCTTTTTGTTCCCTACCAATTCTAACACGCCTAAGCATGTCAGAAAGTCAAGACAATTACATTCAATCTGGCTTATCAATTATTTCTCTTCTACAATATTGGAAAAAATAAATAATAATTAAAAGAACATAGAAAATTAAATCATAATTAATTAAGATGATTGATTACTTAAAAAAATATACCCTAAATTTAATAAACCAAGTTTTATACAATTTATTATCCTTCCGATAAAGTGTTTTAAATGTCTTCCAAGCATGTTTATATAACTTATGTATGACCTCTCTTATGCTTAGTGCAGTAGGCATACTCGTCAAGAAACTAAACATCAATAACTTGAATAAGTATTAAATTTAAAAAAATGATAACCTGTAAATATACTTAAAATAAAAGACTGAAACTTACGAGCTTCCTTCAGGCACAATAAGTCAACTACCATAAATCTTTGTATAATGAACTTCAATCGCAACCACATCCTTTTCCTCAATGTCCTCCTCCTCTTCATCCATAGACTAATGGGACGTGGGTACATGTAACATCCCATTTCTACCCGGCAATTATATTGAAAATCAATTTATTAAAAATTCAACTTTCTAATAAAAACAGGATGCCACATTTCAACTTTCAAACATATTCATTTTTATTTCATAAAACACTGATACATAACTCTTTTATTCGGATGAACCGTACAAAATTTTCCCTACTTTGAAATAAAAAAACTTTTATTTATTCTTGAAACCAAAACAACTTTTACAACTATGCAGCGAATTCTCAAATATTCAACTAAACATGGTATAAACATGTTATTCAACTTAAACAACTTAGTAACAACATATTTTAACCGAAATAACTTAAAACAACAACAAAACAACTAAGCGTTCATCCCTCGGAGTGTTACGTATCAGAGCATCGACACGACTAGAATTAACGAAGATAACCATCTTCCTTCAAGCTACCTGCATGTTACCAACATAGGGGTAACATTCAAAGAGAAGGGGTTAGAAATCAAATTTTATAAACGAAGTATGATAAATAATACATAGACAGGAATCATACAACTATCACCACTTCACATCAACAATAATAACTTAACAATCACCCGCATTTTATCAACTTACTACACCTATCAACATTTACTATGTAATCAACATAATCAACTTAACAACGTCAACAAACTTAATCATATAAGTAACTTTATCAACATGATCAACATAAACAACTTAATCGACGTAAATAATGCAACACAAATGTGACTCAACAATGCATATGCATGTGGTACCATTGGAGTAAAGCTCCCAACTTAAAATATATCAGGTTATCGAGGTATCTGCAAGGCATAAGCCTTCAACTTAATATTTTTGCCAATTTACCAAGGCATCAATACATAAGCCGCCGACTTTCAACTTAGTGCCAATCCATGCCAACATGGTGTAAGCAACGACTCCGACTTAGAAATGCACATATGATACATGACATGTATGACTCAACAACATAAACAACATACCATTATCAACAGCATAAACAACTTATACAATATGAACAACTAAAATCAACTTTGGCTATCAAGCCTCCAACTTGAACAACACAACAACTTCGATAACACAGAACAACTTAGACAACATGAGCAACTTGAACAACATAAACAACATAAACAACTTAGACAACGTCGACAACATAAACAACTCAGACAACTTAAACAACTTATTCAACATTGGCTATCAAGCCTGCAACTTACAATTGTCCGAAAATTGGAACGAGACTACATACTCAGCTATACCTGAAAATCTACTTTGCTGACATAATTTCAACGAAAAAAATCAACAAAATCACCTACTAGATTATCCGACTTACCCCGACAAATTTCGTTAAATTCTGGACAACTAACTTTTTCACCTAAATCGGCTAAACCGACTAATACCGCATTGTTTTCGACATTCTGCTATTATTACGAGTTTATTACAAAACCTGCCAATTTCTGTTTTCGGATAAGTTTCTAATGTCAGACAATACTTACTATCATGGAAATACACTTAGTTTTGTTTTATGTCAAAAACTCCCAAATAATGCTACTGTCAAAGAAATTTGTTCCTCATCGCAATTGCTAAATATGCATCTTGTATGCTAACAACCTTAGCACTAAATTCTGATTTTTTTAATAAAATTATAATTCATTTATCTTGTATAAACAACATGTTAATTAATTTTGATTTGCTTATTTTATTCGTAAAATAGTGTGAATACTTTTTGTATCTTATTAAATTAACAAAACAAAGTATTTTCCCATTTTCATGGGTGGCTTGCGCCATCCTTAGTGGGACACCCCATGGCTTGCGCCATATTGCAAAGGAGTATGGTGGCTCCCTCCACCTCCACTAGTAGCACCAGTCACTTGTCATTTTCATCCATTATGGGTGGCCAGTGCCACCCCTATGCGAGTGGTGGGTGGCCTACGCCATTTGTACCTCTGTGAATAGCGTTTTTCGTCCTCAACCAACTTTCCAGAAATCAACAACTCTATTGCAACGTTCATAAGATTAACCTGACAACAAATTTCACAAAATCGACAAAACAACATTTTCACAGAATCAATCAAAATAACTCCATTAACAACACAACATCATAATCAAACTAAATCAACATCAACATCATAAAACTACCCGATCCCAATTTCTACGTATAGATTATCATAACCCGATTATAAAAGTCGAACCCTACCCTTACCTTAAATTGGTGGCCGCTCAAATCTCTGATCGACTCTTCCGACTTGTTCCTACGACAATAATTCTCGTAACCGTTTTCTCCCACTTTTCCTCGTTCTTCTTTTCTCACATTCTACTTCTTCTTACTGATACCAAAACCTAAATTCTTTTCTTTCTATTTCCTTTTTTCAAAATAATATTATTTTAGTCATAAAATCTAATGGGCCTAAGTCATACACCCCTTAATTACTAAGTACGACATAATCTAAGCCCACTAATCAAACACACTCCAATAATCAATAATATCACTTCTAATATTATTTCCTCGACTTTCTGACTTAATATTTCGACTTAACGACTAAATTCACCGCAACATAAAATCAATCAAATAACAATTCACGAATAAATACTTTCTCCCGACTTAATAAATTAACTACTGATTATCAACCAAATGGTCTAATCAACATATTCAACAATAAACAGGAGAATACTCCATATCACTTTCCACAACTTATATCAACCCAATTAATCAGCTCAACTCAAACCAACTTAGAAACATCAACTTAGTATTCCGATATTTCGGAAATCAACTTGGATCAACACAAGTATCATAAACCAAAGCAAACCGACACAAATACTCAAATCAGCATGAATTAACACAACATACTACAATTATATTTAATTAAATAATTAGTTAAATAAATGGGCGTTACAACTCTCCCCCACTAAGAATATTTTCGTCCTCGAAAATTTATCTGATTCAACTACTCCACTACTTAATCCATACGACTAATCAACTCTCAACCCCGAAAGGCAGCCCCACGTAGAATATAAACAACAATTCATAACTTTAATGCAACAACACGAACAAAACTCAAGCAATAGACTTGACAACTATCATCTTAATACAACGAGTAACCAACTTAAGAATTCACTGGTTTAAGAACTAGAACACAATCGACATACGAACACACAACTTAAACACAACATCAACACAACCAATTATTAACATCATTGTCATTCACATACGAACAATTGTACTACATCGCACGTTCGTTGCGCACTCTGATTACTTGTAAAGTTTTAAGTCGACCCAGTTTATTTTGAACTTCCAATCACTAAAAATTGACATATCAATAAGGCTTTCAACCTAACTCTTCAGAATTTCCATTCCAACAAGCATCCTACACTCTCATAGTTACCGAATACCTCAACTTAGATCCGTAAGACAACTCCTCTGAACATTTCACAATTACAACTGCGACTACTTCCAAATCTTGGATAAAATATTCATATACTTCCACGAATTATCATAAAACACAACTATAGCTTTACCATCTTTTAATAACACATTCTCCGAAATTATCTTAAACACATAATAACATTACAACCACATATGGTACATGGGTCTAACTAATTTCCATAAGATAACTCATATCCTTCACTTCAAACTAATTCAACATACCGAATCCTAGATTCCTACTCATACCGACACAATTCTTCATAAATTCTTATCTGAATCAACATAACTAAACAACTCTTTTTGTTCCAACCAAAAATCTCACTTTAATAAACCAACTTATAATTTCACCCCTTTTAATACTTGCAACTCAACTCTATCAGACATTCTTATCAAACCACGGTCTTACATTTCCATCTACTTTCCATTCGAAAATCGTCTCAAGAAAGCTTCAAGTCTCAAGTCAATTGACTCACCACCAAACAACACTCAAATTAACTAGAATTCAACTATGAGTTTCCATATTACTATTCAATCCAAACGCAACTCCATGCTATCATTCTCAAATCCAACTAATATTCTTATATACGAATCTTCATCGACAAATTAAATAATCCTGAAGCATTTGGCTTGAATTCAATCAATTCAATGTACATATTATACCAGTCGACATGACACATCTATCCATCAATTATGATTTCGTCTACTATAAACAATAGATTAAGGGTGATTAGTTTCTCAATTTGTCAATAGACAACCGATATCCATAACAACGGCTTAAATTATCATTACCCAACACAATAGCGTATTTCAACTTGTGCTCAAGGTCCGTAAGCATAATGCTTCGCCAACTCTCTAAGGCTTACCAACGTCTTCGTAGTCTCCTTAATTCCGACTTCGTCAATTAAACCAAAACATCCAAAATGTCGAAAACGTTCAATACACAATATCTTATACACGCTCGTAGCACAACACAACTTTAAATATCTTCCTAACACCGAAATCGATATGACATCGAGTACAATCCAATTCGGTTTGCTCCAATTACAACCCTTATCCAAGTTAAAATTTTTAACAACACTATTCAACATCCGTCTTCCCCTCAACATTACCATCATTAACATCGTCACTTTAATCATCCTCATTCGACAAAATTGCATCTCTATGCATTTTCTGACACCGTCGCATTCTTTCTAATACCAACATTTATCCTTCCAAATTTTCAGCAAAAATCACCCAACTTCAAACATAAGTATCTCTTCTAATACAGACCTTCCAAACACAAAATTATATTCCAAAATGAATAGAATTTTGTGTAGATTCCATAACTTCAAGAATCACTTAAATCCGATTTACGAATAAACAGTTATCATCTTTGCAATGGGACTGGTCAAGAATTCCCGTATGCAGAATTTTCCAAAAATCAGCATCAGACCCAACTATTAAAACACACTTATCTTCCTCTTCACAAACCTTCTGAAGACAAATCTTATATGCAAACTGTAGAGAATTTTGTAAGCTTTCCAAAAATTCCATAATCGCTTCAATCAGAATCATGATTAAAACATCATGCCTCTTTTACTGACAGTTGCTCCAAAATTGCAAAATCAGAATCTGATATTGATGATCATAAGTTTCATCTCTCTCCCTCTCTCTCTTGATTTCAAAATTCACCAACATCCTTGCTTTATATTAAACTACGAAAATTACTCGACTTTAATCCAGCTATACTCAAGGCATATTAATCTACCAACTTGATCCATCAACTTATCATTTCCTTTGGGATAGTTCCTTATCCTCAATCAATTCACCATCCATAATCTACGCACATGTGAAACTTGACCGACACGAATTCATGATTCCATACTCTCGCCGATCCGCAACAATATCGCTTTTACAACCTTGCAATCTTGCAATCAACATCAACTTGAACCAACTTCCACATACCAACAACAGTCCGGGAGTGAGCCTCTCCCCCACTTAGTTCCAAGTCAACATCTGCAGACAACGACCAGAAACTAACAAACAAGCACCGACAATGTTTCACACACATGTCGAGTACTAAGGTATAAATGACATTAGACAACATTAGCCGGACGGACCAACCAGACTCTGATACCACTAATGTAACACCCCATTTCTACCCGACAATTATATTGAAAATCAGAGTATTAAAAATTCAACTTTCTTATAAAAATAGGATGTCACATTTCAACTTTCAAACATATTCATTTTCATTTGATAAAACACTGATACATAACTCTTTTATTTGGATGAATCGTACAAGATTTTAAATACTTTGAAATATAAAAACTTTTATTTATTCTTGAAATCAAAACAACTTTTACAACTATGCAGCGGATTCTCAAATATTCAACTAAACATGGTATAACATGTTATTCAACTTAAACAACTTAGTAACAACATATTTTAACTGAAACAACTTAAAACAACAACAAAACAACTAAGCATTCATCCCCCGAGTGTTACGTATCAGAGCATCGACACCGACTCAAACTAACAAAGATAACTATCTTCCTTCAAGCTACCTGCACGTTACCAACACAGGGGTAACATTCAAACATAAGGGGTGAGATATCGAATTTTATAACGAAGTATGATAAATAATACATAGACATGAATCATACAACTATCACAACTTCACATTAACAACAACAACTTAGCAATCACCCACATTTTATCAACTTACTACACCTATCAACATTTACTACGTAATCAACTTAACAACTTCAACAAACTTAATCATATAAGCAACTTTATCAACATGATCAACATAAACAACTTAATCGACGTAAATAATGCAATACAGATGTGACTCAATAATGCATATGCATGTGGTACCATTGGAGCAAGCATAACTTTTTGACAATGAAAGGTTTGAAATAAAGTCCCACATCAATATTCAATAATAAGGATAAATGTTTATAAACCTTTCTCACACATTCTAGATTAAATTTAATGTATTAGGTTGGTATTGAGAAAATGTGGGTTTTTAAGCCCAAATGATATATTTTAAAATTTGTAATATAAGTTTCCAAAAAAAATTGTGAAAATAAATTAATTACAATTTAAAAAAATGTAAAATGTAAAATTTCTAAACTTTTTTAAACTTTTTTTAAAAATAATTAAATGCCAACGTGGCAAAATATTTACATAATCAGCAACAATAATGAAGTCACATAAGCGGAATCTGATAATATGTGTGCGTGTTTGTAAAGGCAATCTGAAAAATTAAGGGGGAATCATAATTTCTTTTAAAGGGTAAACCAAAGTCTGTATTATGAAGGGAATAAAAACTATTTAACTCTAAAAACAATAATAATAATAATTTATAAAAAAAAAACACACACATATTTCAACTGATATCAAAAAAAAAAATCAAATAAATTTTTCCATTTCAATTAATAAAAGTTAAAATAATTAATTAATAAACAACTAAGTTAATATAGACACTAAACTGAAAACTATATAGTAATAAAAAAAAAACGTTGACTAGTTTTTAGGCAAAACAACATTTTCTTTAGCATTTTTCTTCATAATGCTAGTATCCGTCTTTTTTCTCTAAACTGATTTGATCTGTCAACCTTTTTTCTCAAACTTTCTTATTTTTCTCATTCTTCTTTTTCTTTTCTACATTTTACTTCTTCTTTCCAGAGTTTTTCTTCTTCCTTTTCAAATAACACCTTGTTCTTTTTAGTTGCACTGTTCTTATATTTCTTCTTAACAACATGGACAATCTCTTTAATGACCTTCTTGGTGTTTTTTTGGTGTTTTCCTTACAGTAGGAACTTGATGAAGTATGTCATCAACATCATTATTCACATATTCACTAAGTTCCTCAGTCACTTTATTCATATTAAAATTTCAGTTGTATTATTGCAAATGTTGGGACGATTCAGGGATCAACGAGGGAACATTTATACTTGAGACATACCTTCTGAATATCTTCACTCAAAAAATTTCGAGTCTCATTGTCCTTCTCAATGAAACCAGCCATGTCATTGACAAAAGTACTAACTTCCACACCATCATCTTTCTCAACGATACTATCCATGTCACTGACATCAATGCTAACATCCTAACTTACTTCTACATCATCATCTTTATTGTTATAAACACTATCATATCTACTAGTACTTTTACCAACATATTCACTTTCTTCCTCATTAGGATTCACATTGTTAACCACATATACATTGCCTTTTTGACCATGGTACTCATTGACCACACCATCCCTTTTGTTATAGACGTCACCAGTAACAGCTTTACAACCTTATTGGTTAACATGTTATCAACTAACATTAGGGTCAACATCCACGGGGTTTTCATGCATGGGATTAATAGAGTCAGTTTCAACACTTCAATGATGCAGTAATATCATGCATTATATCAATTGGGTATGATATTTTGTAATTGCGGTATTGTAATTACTATAACCTTCATGAAAACCATTAAAAATGATACAATCATTTGCAACACGTAAGATAACATTAGGAAGAGAAGGGCCCAAATAATATATTAATCAATACAACAATACAAGTAATCATAGAGTAGTAATGAAAAAAACAGTAGATATGTTTAATTCATATTTGTACGTGGTTGATACTTGATAGTATAGCACATTTATTAGTGAGTTTATATATAGATGCAGTCATTTAATTATAGATAGATAGAAACATATTCATAATTTGTTTAAGAGGATGGACAGAAAGTGATGGCATAGTCTGGTGTTGAAGAGCAGGTGAAGGTGCTGGTCTTATCATCGTAAGCATAGCTATAGGCAAGGGGACACTGGTTCTTGAAAACAGTAGAATAGTTTGTGGGTGGACATGTCTGTTCGGTATTGAAAGCTCCACGGCAACAATATTGATCATTGTTGAAAGCTAAACAAGCACTTTTACAAGCAATCACACTCCCATCAGAACCTCTTCTCACTTGAAGCTCTGAAGGACACACAAGATTGATGTTCCCTGGACAAGTCGAGGTTTTGCAGTCACCACTCCCACCTTGTGGTGTTACAGACATTGGCACGTTGAACCCATCAACATTGCTCACATCGTAGAAATCTTGTCCCCCATTTGATGCAACTGTTAATTCTACCAATGTTGCTGGTGGAATTGCACCCGCGCCGTTGCACCCCACTTGACCAGATGCACAATCAGCCGTGTCACATATGAAATTTCCGTTGTTGACGGAGCATCCGGTTCGGCCCCAAAACCGACCTGACCAAGGAGATGGAAGGTTCAATGAGATTGTTGATCCGGATCTTAACTCGAAACCTGTTGACGATAGTTGTGGTTTTTGGTCGCCGGTTAAAGTTCCTGGCCATACGGTGTATTGACACCGGTTTGTGAATGTCACCTTACCTCCTGCAACGGCTGGAAAGAAACCAAGAATTATATTATTCTAAGAGAAAACATTCATGTATATATAAAATGGTGATGGTTGAATGCTACTGATGTACTTACCATAGAAGAGGAATGCAAAGCTAAGGAAGAGAGAAACATGGGTGCTTGTCGTCGTCATTTCTTTCGTCAATTAATTAATTAATGATTTTCTCTTTTTCTGTTATAGTTTTGCTTGCTGAGTGATGGATGAAGTTGTTCTCTGCTTCTAGCCATATATATAGGCTTCAGTTTGGTTGAATCTTCAACGATATCTATTTCATTTCTTTCGGTCAATAAAAAAGATAGTATATGGAACAGTTCTACATAATTTATTTTAGCCTCCATAATATCAAAATTATATCTTAATTCTTACGTAGAAAATATTTAGCCCCCATCTCCATAGACCTTAGTAGCAAATCCTGCGGCCTTTTTTTCTTTTTTTTCAGTATAATGTACAATTGGCAATATTACATTGAAAATATTTAGCCTCCATCTCCATAGACTTTAGTATAAAATCCTAAGGCGTGTTTTTTACCATTAATGTTCAATTAATTGGCAATATAATAACTTTAAACATACATACGTACAAGTTTTAGATACTACTAGTACCTACAATTATTTAAAATAGTTCAATAAATCTACAAACATTTAAAACATTTAAATATTCTTATATGCAAGGATTCAAACTAGTGTCTGACTTGAAAATTAACTATGCAAAGAGTCGTGTTGTAGGAGTCGGTCTGGACCATTTTGTTCTTGTGCCTGCATCCCAGTTCTTGGCGTGCACGATTGGTAATTTTCCTACTAAGTTCCTTGGTCTTAAGCTAGGCGGAAATCATCGTAGATTGGAGTTTTGGCAACCGGTTTTACAAATCCTTAAAGGAAGATTGTCTGTTTGGAAGGGAAAGATGCTTTCAATGGGTGGAAGAGTTACTTTACTCAAATCTGTGTTGTCTAATCTGCCGATTCATTTTCTCTCTTTCTACCTTATACCCTCTACAATGGGGAAGAGAATCAATGCAATCCTTAGACGTTTATTTTGGGTAGGTGCGAGGGAATCGAAGTATATTTCTCGGATTAGATGAGATGTTATGTGTAGGCCGAAAATCTATGGAGGTATATGAGTGAAGAATATTAAGGGTTTCAATAAAGCTTTAATTTCAAAGTGACTTCGGAGGTTGGCTAATGATAAAGGAACATTGTGGAAACTGATTCTCGAAATGTACCGGTCTACATTGCATTTTGTCTTGCTGAATTCTGAAATTCCTCATCCAAATTCAGAATCTTTGTGGTGGAGAGACTTGAAGAAAATTGGGAACATCTTCAAGGTTGATTCTTTTGTCAAAAACTTATCTTGGACTTTAGGTGAAGGGTCGTTGATCTCGTATTGGAACGCGACTTGGTTTGGTAGGAAGGTAATTTTCAGTTCCCGTTTTCCTGAGCTTTTCGTTGCAGCTATGCATAGACACATTTCTGTGTCAGATCTTGGGGATTGGAAGGAGGGAAGATGGGATTGGAAAATACACATGCTGAATGTTTTATGCTTGAAGTAGTCTACTCTGCTTAGTGAATCGCTAATAAATCTTCAGGATTTATTGTGGTAAGTTCAACCTTGCCAAAGGGTTGAGGACGGCTGTAGCTGGTCGGTTGACAATACTTTAAAGTTCACTGTAAGTTCTATGTATAATTCCATCATTTCTTCAACTGCTTTTAGTGATCTAGAGATTGTTCTCAAGACGGCAATGATTGTGTTATGGGAAACCAATGTTTCGTTAAAGACTAAACTTTTTGGTTGGCGTTTGTTATATTCTAGACTCCCAACAAGACAGAATTTAGCTGCCAGGAGTATAATCTCCAACATTCACGACTTCTCGTGTGTTTTTTGTTTTAGAGTTGTGGAAGATACGAATCATGTTTTTTGCGGATGCAATCGTGTCAAAATAGTGTGGACAAAAGTGGTGACTTGGTTGGGTATAAGCTGGAGCCTTTGTGAAAATGACATGGATTCATCATATGAAAGGCGATAAAAGTAAGGCGGATTTCTTTTGGCTAATTACATGTTGGGTTATTTGGTGGAGTCGAAATCAAATATTGTTCAATAATGGTATTATGATTGAAGAGGATGTTTTTCACAAAATTGTGAGTGTCTCTTAGTGCTGGCTAGATTTATGTTCCTTTAAGATAGTCAAATGCAATTTGTATGAGCAGTATAAACAACCACTAGATTTATTTAGGTGTTGTTCTCTATTTTTTAAGGAGAGGTTTATGTTAGTTTTTTTTTTGCCCTGGTTGTGCCCCTTATTTTGTAAGTTGGTTGAAGTACCCATTGTACTTCCTTTATGAATATTATGGCTTATAAAAAAACTATAATAAATTTGTTATAATATAATATAGGTTTATAGTTTTTTGGTCTTTGTAAGTTGGCGTGTTTTTTATTTTCTTTTCTGCATTTGTTTTTCTTTATGGGAAATAATCCTTGAATGTTCAAATCCTTTTTGTCTTACTCCCTAAATTAAAATTCGCAGGAAAATTCAAAGGAAACATGCGGATTTTAACTTTTGCCACCAACTGATCCAAATCCACCAACCCTGCCATATCCACGGAAACCTTGAGTTCCACCCATAGAACCATAAGTTGGATTCCATTGTGATAGCAACATAAATTCTTGCATTTGTTGTTGTATATGTCTCATTTTACTCTTGTGAACTTCTCAAGGCTTCTTGCAACTCCAATTATGTTCTTCTCATTTATTTCATTTCGGCCTTTTGTGCTACTTCACAAGTCACAACTTCACTTACTTCCCCACATTGAGCTAATTGTATTATGGTTTATGCTATTTAAGGGATTAATACCGGGGAACGTGACGAACCTTCACCAAATGCAATTCTTGTGAATAAACTTCTATTATGGGTTGTATAGTTTGTGCCTAAGATCCAACACCATAAATTTTCCCATTTTTTCTCTTTCCGCCAATTGTATCTATCCTTAAATAAACATCAAGAGGTGGATCAATAGAATGTGTACCCTTAGCAACAACATACTCAGGATGTTAAGATTGAATTTGTTCTACGCGTTTACGATACTCCTTCTACACATAAGTAGAAAATTAAATTAAATAATAGAGTTTATACAATTTAGTTAAATAAAAGAATTAAATAAAATATTTAAATATTGATATCAATTTACTTGAGTATCTCTGGTACGTCCGTTGTTATACTCACTATCTCTTCCTATATAAGCCTTTTCATGAACCTCGCACAATAATGAGGTTTTTCCTTATGAATAGCCTAAAAAATATAATTAACTGTAATTAAATAAATATAATAAATAAGAATATAATTTTAAAAAATAGTGAAATGAAAATATAATTACCATATTTGAGCAAGTTGGGTGATACTAATACTTCCAACTCTATGATTGGGAGCTCCATTTTCAGATGCTCAACATTACTTTGCTTTTGTAGATTTAACCTTACACTCATCTGAATTTCAATAAGCAAACATTTTTTCAAAGACATCATGACCCATCCATTGAGGGAAAATTTCTTTTTGTTCCCTACCAATTCTAACACGCCTAAGCATGTCAGAAAGTCAAGACAATTACATTCAATCTGGCTTATCAATTATTTCTCTTCTACAATATTGGAAAAAATAAATAATAATTAAAAGAACATAGAAAATTAAATCATAATTAATTAAGATGATTGATTACTTAAAAAAATATACCCTAAATTTAATAAACCAAGTTTTATACAATTTATTATCCTTCCGATAAAGTGTTTTAAATGTCTTCCAAGCATGTTTATATAACTTATGTATGACCTCTCTTATGCTTAGTGCAGTAGGCATACTCGTCAAGAAACTAAACATCAATAACTTGAATAAGTATTAAATTTAAAAAAATGATAACCTGTAAATATACTTAAAATAAAAGACTGAAACTTACGAGCTTCCTTCAGGCACAATAAGTCAACTACCATAAATCTTTGTATAATGAACTTCAATCGCAACCACATCCTTTTCCTCAATGTCCTCCTCCTCTTCATCCATAGACTAATGGGACGTGGGTACATGTAACATCCCATTTCTACCCGGCAATTATATTGAAAATCAATTTATTAAAAATTCAACTTTCTTATAAAAACAGGATGCCACATTTCAACTTTCAAACATATTCATTTTTATTTCATAAAACACTGATACATAACTCTTTTATTCGGATGAACCGTACAAAATTTTCCCTACTTTGAAATAAAAAAACTTTTATTTATTCTTGAAACCAAAACAACTTTTACAACTATGCAGCGAATTCTCAAATATTCAACTAAACATGGTATAAACATGTTATTCAACTTAAACAACTTAGTAACAACATATTTTAACCGAAATAACTTAAAACAACAACAAAACAACTAAGCGTTCATCCCTCGGAGTGTTACGTATCAGAGCATCGACACGACTAGAATTAACGAAGATAACCATCTTCCTTCAAGCTACCTGCATGTTACCAACATAGGGGTAACATTCAAAGAGAAGGGGTTAGAAATCAAATTTTATAAACGAAGTATGATAAATAATACATAGACAGGAATCATACAACTATCACCACTTCACATCAACAATAATAACTTAACAATCACCCGCATTTTATCAACTTACTACACCTATCAACATTTACTATGTAATCAACATAATCAACTTAACAACGTCAACAAACTTAATCATATAAGTAACTTTATCAACATGATCAACATAAACAACTTAATCGACGTAAATAATGCAACACAAATGTGACTCAACAATGCATATGCATGTGGTACCATTGGAGTAAAGCTCCCAACTTAAAATATATCAGGTTATCGAGGTATCTGCAAGGCATAAGCCTTCAACTTAATATTTTTGCCAATTTACCAAGGCATCAATACATAAGCCGCCGACTTTCAACTTAGTGCCAATCCATGCCAACATGGTGTAAGCAACGACTCCGACTTAGAAATGCACATATGATACATGACATGTATGACTCAACAACATAAACAACATACCATTATCAACAGCATAAACAACTTATACAATATGAACAACTAAAATCAACTTTGGCTATCAAGCCTCCAACTTGAACAACACAACAACTTCGATAACACAGAACAACTTAGACAACATGAGCAACTTGAACAACATAAACAACATAAACAACTTAGACAACGTCGACAACATAAACAACTCAGACAACTTAAACAACTTATTCAACATTGGCTATCAAGCCTGCAACTTACAATTGTCCGAAAATTGGAACGAGACTACATACTCAGCTATACCTGAAAATCTACTTTGCTGACATAATTTCAACGAAAAAAATCAACAAAATCACCTACTAGATTATCCGACTTACCCCGACAAATTTCGTTAAATTCTGGACAACTAACTTTTTCACCTAAATCGGCTAAACCGACTAATACCGCATTGTTTTCGACATTCTGCTATTATTACGAGTTTATTACAAAACCTGCCAATTTCTGTTTTCGGATAAGTTTCTAATGTCAGACAATACTTACTATCATGGAAATACACTTAGTTTTGTTTTATGTCAAAAACTCCCAAATAATGCTACTGTCAAAGAAATTTGTTCCTCATCGCAATTGCTAAATATGCATCTTGTATGCTAACAACCTTAGCACTAAATTCTGATTTTTTTAATAAAATTATAATTCATTTATCTTGTATAAACAACATGTTAATTAATTTTGATTTGCTTATTTTATTCGTAAAATAGTGTGAATACTTTTTGTATCTTATTAAATTAACAAAACAAAGTATTTTCCCATTTTCATGGGTGGCTTGCGCCATCCTTAGTGGGACACCCCATGGCTTGCGCCATATTGCAAAGGAGTATGGTGGCTCCCTCCACCTCCACTAGTAGCACCAGTCACTTGTCATTTTCATCCATTATGGGTGGCCAGTGCCACCCCTATGCGAGTGGTGGGTGGCCTACGCCATTTGTACCTCTGTGAATAGCGTTTTTCGTCCTCAACCAACTTTCCAGAAATCAACAACTCTATTGCAACGTTCATAAGATTAACCTGACAACAAATTTCACAAAATCGACAAAACAACATTTTCACAGAATCAATCAAAATAACTCCATTAACAACACAACATCATAATCAAACTAAATCAACATCAACATCATAAAACTACCCGATCCCAATTTCTACGTATAGATTATCATAACCCGATTATAAAAGTCGAACCCTACCCTTACCTTAAATTGGTGGCCGCTCAAATCTCTGATCGACTCTTCCGACTTGTTCCTACGACAATAATTCTCGTAACCGTTTTCTCCCACTTTTCCTCGTTCTTCTTTTCTCACATTCTACTTCTTCTTACTGATACCAAAACCTAAATTCTTTTCTTTCTATTTCCTTTTTTCAAAATAATATTATTTTAGTCATAAAATCTAATGGGCCTAAGTCATACACCCCTTAATTACTAAGTACGACATAATCTAAGCCCACTAATCAAACACACTCCAATAATCAATAATATCACTTCTAATATTATTTCCTCGACTTTCTGACTTAATATTTCGACTTAACGACTAAATTCACCGCAACATAAAATCAATCAAATAACAATTCACGAATAAATACTTTCTCCCGACTTAATAAATTAACTACTGATTATCAACCAAATGGTCTAATCAACATATTCAACAATAAACAGGAGAATACTCCATATCACTTTCCACAACTTATATCAACCCAATTAATCAGCTCAACTCAAACCAACTTAGAAACATCAACTTAGTATTCCGATATTTCGGAAATCAACTTGGATCAACACAAGTATCATAAACCAAAGCAAACCGACACAAATACTCAAATCAGCATGAATTAACACAACATACTACAATTATATTTAATTAAATAATTAGTTAAATAAATGGGCGTTACAACTCTCCCCCACTAAGAATATTTTCGTCCTCGAAAATTTATCTGATTCAACTACTCCACTACTTAATCCATACGACTAATCAACTCTCAACCCCGAAAGGCAGCCCCACGTAGAATATAAACAACAATTCATAACTTTAATGCAACAACACGAACAAAACTCAAGCAATAGACTTGACAACTATCATCTTAATACAACGAGTAACCAACTTAAGAATTCACTGGTTTAAGAACTAGAACACAATCGACATACGAACACACAACTTAAACACAACATCAACACAACCAATTATTAACATCATTGTCATTCACATACGAACAATTGTACTACATCGCACGTTCGTTGCGCACTCTGATTACTTGTAAAGTTTTAAGTCGACCCAGTTTATTTTGAACTTCCAATCACTAAAAATTGACATATCAATAAGGCTTTCAACCTAACTCTTCAGAATTTCCATTCCAACAAGCATCCTACACTCTCATAGTTACCGAATACCTCAACTTAGATCCGTAAGACAACTCCTCTGAACATTTCACAATTACAACTGCGACTACTTCCAAATCTTGGATAAAATATTCATATACTTCCACGAATTATCATAAAACACAACTATAGCTTTACCATCTTTTAATAACACATTCTCCGAAATTATCTTAAACACATAATAACATTACAACCACATATGGTACATGGGTCTAACTAATTTCCATAAGATAACTCATATCCTTCACTTCAAACTAATTCAACATACCGAATCCTAGATTCCTACTCATACCGACACAATTCTTCATAAATTCTTATCTGAATCAACATAACTAAACAACTCTTTTTGTTCCAACCAAAAATCTCACTTTAATAAACCAACTTATAATTTCACCCCTTTTAATACTTGCAACTCAACTCTATCAGACATTCTTATCAAACCACGGTCTTACATTTCCATCTACTTTCCATTCGAAAATCGTCTCAAGAAAGCTTCAAGTCTCAAGTCAATTGACTCACCACCAAACAACACTCAAATTAACTAGAATTCAACTATGAGTTTCCATATTACTATTCAATCCAAACGCAACTCCATGCTATCATTCTCAAATCCAACTAATATTCTTATATACGAATCTTCATCGACAAATTAAATAATCCTGAAGCATTTGGCTTGAATTCAATCAATTCAATGTACATATTATACCAGTCGACATGACACATCTATCCATCAATTATGATTTCGTCTACTATAAACAATAGATTAAGGGTGATTAGTTTCTCAATTTGTCAATAGACAACCGATATCCATAACAACGGCTTAAATTATCATTACCCAACACAATAGCGTATTTCAACTTGTGCTCAAGGTCCGTAAGCATAATGCTTCGCCAACTCTCTAAGGCTTACCAACGTCTTCGTAGTCTCCTTAATTCCGACTTCGTCAATTAAACCAAAACATCCAAAATGTCGAAAACGTTCAATACACAATATCTTATACACGCTCGTAGCACAACACAACTTTAAATATCTTCCTAACACCGAAATCGATATGACATCGAGTACAATCCAATTCGGTTTGCTCCAATTACAACCCTTATCCAAGTTAAAATTTTTAACAACACTATTCAACATCCGTCTTCCCCTCAACATTACCATCATTAACATCGTCACTTTAATCATCCTCATTCGACAAAATTGCATCTCTATGCATTTTCTGACACCGTCGCATTCTTTCTAATACCAACATTTATCCTTCCAAATTTTCAGCAAAAATCACCCAACTTCAAACATAAGTATCTCTTCTAATACAGACCTTCCAAACACAAAATTATATTCCAAAATGAATAGAATTTTGTGTAGATTCCATAACTTCAAGAATCACTTAAATCCGATTTACGAATAAACAGTTATCATCTTTGCAATGGGACTGGTCAAGAATTCCCGTATGCAGAATTTTCCAAAAATCAGCATCAGACCCAACTATTAAAACACACTTATCTTCCTCTTCACAAACCTTCTGAAGACAAATCTTATATGCAAACTGTAGAGAATTTTGTAAGCTTTCCAAAAATTCCATAATCGCTTCAATCAGAATCATGATTAAAACATCATGCCTCTTTTACTGACAGTTGCTCCAAAATTGCAAAATCAGAATCTGATATTGATGATCATAAGTTTCATCTCTCTCCCTCTCTCTCTTGATTTCAAAATTCACCAACATCCTTGCTTTATATTAAACTACGAAAATTACTCGACTTTAATCCAGCTATACTCAAGGCATATTAATCTACCAACTTGATCCATCAACTTATCATTTCCTTTGGGATAGTTCCTTATCCTCAATCAATTCACCATCCATAATCTACGCACATGTGAAACTTGACCGACACGAATTCATGATTCCATACTCTCGCCGATCCGCAACAATATCGCTTTTACAACCTTGCAATCTTGCAATCAACATCAACTTGAACCAACTTCCACATACCAACAACAGTCCGGGAGTGAGCCTCTCCCCCACTTAGTTCCAAGTCAACATCTGCAGACAACGACCAGAAACTAACAAACAAGCACCGACAATGTTTCACACACATGTCGAGTACTAAGGTATAAATGACATTAGACAACATTAGCCGGACGGACCAACCAGACTCTGATACCACTAATGTAACACCCCATTTCTACCCGACAATTATATTGAAAATCAGAGTATTAAAAATTCAACTTTCTTATAAAAATAGGATGTCACATTTCAACTTTCAAACATATTCATTTTCATTTGATAAAACACTGATACATAACTCTTTTATTTGGATGAATCGTACAAGATTTTAAATACTTTGAAATATAAAAACTTTTATTTATTCTTGAAATCAAAACAACTTTTACAACTATGCAGCGGATTCTCAAATATTCAACTAAACATGGTATAACATGTTATTCAACTTAAACAACTTAGTAACAACATATTTTAACTGAAACAACTTAAAACAACAACAAAACAACTAAGCATTCATCCCCCGAGTGTTACGTATCAGAGCATCGACACCGACTCAAACTAACAAAGATAACTATCTTCCTTCAAGCTACCTGCACGTTACCAACACAGGGGTAACATTCAAACATAAGGGGTGAGATATCGAATTTTATAACGAAGTATGATAAATAATACATAGACATGAATCATACAACTATCACAACTTCACATTAACAACAACAACTTAGCAATCACCCACATTTTATCAACTTACTACACCTATCAACATTTACTACGTAATCAACTTAACAACTTCAACAAACTTAATCATATAAGCAACTTTATCAACATGATCAACATAAACAACTTAATCGACGTAAATAATGCAATACAGATGTGACTCAATAATGCATATGCATGTGGTACCATTGGAGCAAGCATAACTTTTTGACAATGAAAGGTTTGAAATAAAGTCCCACATCAATATTCAATAATAAGGATAAATGTTTATAAACCTTTCTCACACATTCTAGATTAAATTTAATGTATTAGGTTGGTATTGAGAAAATGTGGGTTTTTAAGCCCAAATGATATATTTTAAAATTTGTAATATAAGTTTCCAAAAAAAATTGTGAAAATAAATTAATTACAATTTAAAAAAATGTAAAATGTAAAATTTCTAAACTTTTTTAAACTTTTTTTAAAAATAATTAAATGCCAACGTGGCAAAATATTTACATAATCAGCAACAATAATGAAGTCACATAAGCGGAATCTGATAATATGTGTGCGTGTTTGTAAAGGCAATCTGAAAAATTAAGGGGGAATCATAATTTCTTTTAAAGGGTAAACCAAAGTCTGTATTATGAAGGGAATAAAAACTATTTAACTCTAAAAACAATAATAATAATAATTTATAAAAAAAAAACACACACATATTTCAACTGATATCAAAAAAAAAAATCAAATAAATTTTTCCATTTCAATTAATAAAAGTTAAAATAATTAATTAATAAACAACTAAGTTAATATAGACACTAAACTGAAAACTATATAGTAATAAAAAAAAAACGTTGACTAGTTTTTAGGCAAAACAACATTTTCTTTAGCATTTTTCTTCATAATGCTAGTATCCGTCTTTTTTCTCTAAACTGATTTGATCTGTCAACCTTTTTTCTCAAACTTTCTTATTTTTCTCATTCTTCTTTTTCTTTTCTACATTTTACTTCTTCTTTCCAGAGTTTTTCTTCTTCCTTTTCAAATAACACCTTGTTCTTTTTAGTTGCACTGTTCTTATATTTCTTCTTAACAACATGGACAATCTCTTTAATGACCTTCTTGGTGTTTTTTTGGTGTTTTCCTTACAGTAGGAACTTGATGAAGTATGTCATCAACATCATTATTCACATATTCACTAAGTTCCTCAGTCACTTTATTCATATTAAAATTTCAGTTGTATTATTGCAAATGTTGGGACGATTCAGGGATCAACGAGGGAACATTTATACTTGAGACATACCTTCTGAATCTCTTCACTCAAAAAATTTCGAGTCTCATTGTCCTTCTCAATGAAACCAGCCATGTCATTGACAAAAGTACTAACTTCCACACCATCATCTTTCTCAACGATACTATCCATGTCACTGACATCAATGCTAACATCCTAACTTACTTCTACATCATCATCTTTATTGTTATAAACACTATCATATCTACTAGTACTTTTACCAACATATTCACTTTCTTCCTCATTAGGATTCACATTGTTAACCACATATACATTGCCTTTTTGACCATGGTACTCATTGACCACACCATCCCTTTTGTTATAGACGTCACCAGTAACAGCTTTACAACCTTATTGGTTAACATGTTATCAACTAACATTAGGGTCAACATCCACGGGGTTTTCATGCATGGGATTAATAGAGTCAGTTTCAACACTTCAATGATGCAGTAATATCATGCATTATATCAATTGGGTATGATATTTTGTAATTGCGGTATTGTAATTACTATAACCTTCATGAAAACCATTAAAAATGATACAATCATTTGCAACACGTAAGATAACATTAGGAAGAGAAGGGCCCAAATAATATATTAATCAATACAACAATACAAGTAATCATAGAGTAGTAATGAAAAAAACAGTAGATATGTTTAATTCATATTTGTACGTGGTTGATACTTGATAGTATAGCACATTTATTAGTGAGTTTATATATAGATGCAGTCATTTAATTATAGATAGATAGAAACATATTCATAATTTGTTTAAGAGGATGGACAGAAAGTGATGGCATAGTCTGGTGTTGAAGAGCAGGTGAAGGTGCTGGTCTTATCATCGTAAGCATAGCTATAGGCAAGGGGACACTGGTTCTTGAAAACAGTAGAATAGTTTGTGGGTGGACATGTCTGTTCGGTATTGAAAGCTCCACGGCAACAATATTGATCATTGTTGAAAGCTAAACAAGCACTTTTACAAGCAATCACACTCCCATCAGAACCTCTTCTCACTTGAAGCTCTGAAGGACACACAAGATTGATGTTCCCTGGACAAGTCGAGGTTTTGCAGTCACCACTCCCACCTTGTGGTGTTACAGACATTGGCACGTTGAACCCATCAACATTGCTCACATCGTAGAAATCTTGTCCCCCATTTGATGCAACTGTTAATTCTACCAATGTTGCTGGTGGAATTGCACCCGCGCCGTTGCACCCCACTTGACCAGATGCACAATCAGCCGTGTCACATATGAAATTTCCGTTGTTGACGGAGCATCCGGTTCGGCCCCAAAACCGACCTGACCAAGGAGATGGAAGGTTCAATGAGATTGTTGATCCGGATCTTAACTCGAAACCTGTTGACGATAGTTGTGGTTTTTGGTCGCCGGTTAAAGTTCCTGGCCATACGGTGTATTGACACCGGTTTGTGAATGTCACCTTACCTCCTGCAACGGCTGGAAAGAAACCAAGAATTATATTATTCTAAGAGAAAACATTCATGTATATATAAAATGGTGATGGTTGAATGCTACTGATGTACTTACCATAGAAGAGGAATGCAAAGCTAAGGAAGAGAGAAACATGGGTGCTTGTCGTCGTCATTTCTTTCGTCAATTAATTAATTAATGATTTTCTCTTTTTCTGTTATAGTTTTGCTTGCTGAGTGATGGATGAAGTTGTTCTCTGCTTCTAGCCATATATATAGGCTTCAGTTTGGTTGAATCTTCAACGATATCTATTTCATTTCTTTCGGTCAATAAAAAAGATAGTATATGGAACAGTTCTACATAATTTATTTTAGCCTCCATAATATCAAAATTATATCTTAATTCTTACGTAGAAAATATTTAGCCCCCATCTCCATAGACCTTAGTAGCAAATCCTGCGGCCTTTTTTTCTTTTTTTTCAGTATAATGTACAATTGGCAATATTACATTGAAAATATTTAGCCTCCATCTCCATAGACTTTAGTATAAAATCCTAAGGCGTGTTTTTTACCATTAATGTTCAATTAATTGGCAATATAATAACTTTAAACATACATACGTACAAGTTTTAGATACTACTAGTACCTACAATTATTTAAAATAGTTCAATAAATCTACAAACATTTAAAACATTTAAATATTCTTATATGCAAGGATTCAAACTAGTGTCTGACTTGAAAATTAACTATGCAAAGAGTCGTGTTGTAGGAGTCGGTCTGGACCATTTTGTTCTTGTGCCTGCATCCCAGTTCTTGGCGTGCACGATTGGTAATTTTCCTACTAAGTTCCTTGGTCTTAAGCTAGGCGGAAATCATCGTAGATTGGAGTTTTGGCAACCGGTTTTACAAATCCTTAAAGGAAGATTGTCTGTTTGGAAGGGAAAGATGCTTTCAATGGGTGGAAGAGTTACTTTACTCAAATCTGTGTTGTCTAATCTGCCGATTCATTTTCTCTCTTTCTACCTTATGCCCTCTACAATGGGGAAGAGAATCAATGCAATCCTTAGACGTTTATTTTGGGTAGGTGCGAGGGAATCGAAGTATATTTCTCGGATTAGATGAGATGTTATGTGTAGGCCGAAAATCTATGGAGGTATATGAGTGAAGAATATTAAGGGTTTCAATAAAGCTTTAATTTCAAAGTGACTTCGGAGGTTGGCTAATGATAAAGGAACATTGTGGAAACTGATTCTCGAAATGTACCGGTCTACATTGCATTTTGTCTTGCTGAATTCTGAAATTCCTCATCCAAATTCAGAATCTTTGTGGTGGAGAGACTTGAAGAAAATTGGGAACATCTTCAAGGTTGATTCTTTTGTCAAAAACTTATCTTGGACTTTAGGTGAAGGGTCGTTGATCTCGTATTGGAACGCGACTTGGTTTGGTAGGAAGGTAATTTTCAGTTCCCGTTTTCCTGAGCTTTTCGCTGCAGCTATGCATAGACACATTTCTGTGTCAGATCTTGGGGATTGGAAGGAGGGAAGATGGGATTGGAAAATACACATGCTGAATGTTTTATGCTTGAAGTAGTCTACTCTGCTTAGTGAATCGCTAATAAATCTTCAGGATTTATTGTGGTAAGTTCAACCTTGCCAAAGGGTTGAGGACGGCTGTAGCTGGTCGGTTGGCAATACTTTAAAGTTCACTGTAAGTTCTATGTATAATTCCATCATTTCTTCAACTGCTTTTAGTGATCTAGAGATTGTTCTCAAGACGACAATGATTGTGTTATGGGAAACCAATGTTTTGTTAAAGACTAAACTTTTTGGTTGGCGTTTGTTATATTCTAGACTCCCAACAAGACAGAATTTAGCTGCCAGGAGTATAATCTCCAACATTCACGACTTCTCGTGTGTTTTTTGTTTTAGAGTTGTGGAAGATACGAATCATGTTTTTTGCGGATGCAACCGTGTCAAAATAGTGTGGACAAAAGTGGTGACTTGGTTGGGTATAAGCTGGAGCCTTTGTGAAAATGACATGGATTCATCATATGAAAGACGATAAAAGTAAGGCGGGTTTCTTTTGGCTAATTACATGTTGGGTTATTTGGTGGAGTCGAAATCAAATCTTGTTCAATAATGGTATTATGATTGAAGAGGATGTTTTTCACAAAATTGTGAGTGTCTCTTGGTGCTGGCTAGATTTATGTTCCTTTAAGAAAGTCAAATGCAATTTGTATGAGTGGTATAAACAACCACTAGATTTATTTAGGTGTTGTTCTCTATTTTTTAAGGAGAGGTTTATGTTAGTTTTTTCTGGCCCTGGTTGTGCCCCTTATTTTGTAAGTTGGTTGAAGTACCCATTGTACTTCCTTTATGAATATTATGGCTTATAAAAAAACTATAATAAATTTGTAATAATATAATATAGGTTTATAGTTTTTTGGTCTTTGTAAGTTGGCGTGTTTTTTATTTTCTTTTCTGCATTTCTTTTTCTTTATGGGAAATAATCCTTGAATGTTCAAATCCTTTTTGTCTTACTCCCTATTATTAAAATTCGCAGGAATATTCGAAGGAAACTTGCGGATTTTAACTTTTGCCACCAACTGATCCAAATCCACCAACCCTGCCATATCCACTGAAACCTTGAGTTCCACCCATAGAACCATAAGTTGGATTCCATTGTGATAGCAACATAAATTCTTGCATTTGTTGTTGTATATGTCTCATTTTACTCTTGTGAAATTCTCAAGGCTTCTTGCAACTCCAATTATGTTCTTCTCATTTCTTTCATTTCGGCCTTTTGCGCAACTTCACGAGTCATAACTTCACATACTGCCTAACATTGAGCTAATTGTATTATGGTTTATGCCATTTCAGGGATTAATACTGGGGAACGTGACGAACCTTCACCAAATGCAATTCATGTGAATAAACTTCTATTATGGGTTGTATAGTTTGTGCCTAAGATCCAACACCATAAATTTTCCCATTTTTTCTCTATCCGCCAATTGTATCTATCCTTAAATAAACATCAAGAGGTGGATCAATAGAATGTGAACCCTTAGCAACAACATACTCAGGATGTTAAGATTGAATTTCTTCAACGCGTTTACGATACTCCTTCTACACATAAGTAGAAAATTAAATTAAATAATAGAGTTTATACAATTTAGTTAAGTAAAGTAATTAAATAAAATATTTAAATATTGATATCAATTTACTTGAGTATCTCTGGTACGTTCGTTGTTATACTCATTATCTCTTCCTATATAAGCCCTTTCATGAACCCCGTTCAATAATGGGGTTTTCCCTAATGAATAGCCTAAAAAATATAATTAACTGTAATTAAATAAATATAATAAATAAGCATAGAATTTTAAAAAATAGTGAAATGAAAATATAATTACCATATTTGAGCAAGTTGGGTGATACTAATACTTCCAACTCTATGATTTGGAGCTCCATTTTCAGATGCTCAACATTACTTTGCTTTTGTAGATTTAACCTTACACTCATCTGAATTTCAATAAGCAAACATTTCTTCAAAGCCATCATGGACCATCCATTGAGGGAAAATTTCTTTTTGTTCCCTACCAATTCTAACACGCCTAAGCATGTCAGAAAGTCAAGACAATTACATTCAATCTGGCTCATCAATTATTTCTCTTCTACAATATTGGAAAAAATAAATAATAATTAAAATAACATAGAAAATTAAATAATAATTAATTAAAAAGATTGATTACTTAAAAAAAATATACCCTACATTTAATAAACCAAGTTTTACACAATTTATTATCCTTCCGATAAATTGTTCCAAATGTCTTCCAAGCATGTTTATATAACTTATGTATGACCTCTCTTATGCTTAGTGCAGTAGGCCTACTCGTCAAGAAACTAAACATCAATAACTTGAATAAGTATTAAATTAAAAAAAATGATAACATGTAAATATACTTAAAATATAAGACTGAAACATACGAGCTTCCTTCAGGCACAATAAGCCAACTACCATAAATCTTTGTATAATGAACTTCAATCACAACCACATCCTTTTCCTCAATGTCCTCCTCCTCTTCATCCATAGAATGATGGGACGTGGGTACATGTAACACCCCATTTCTACCTGGCAATTATATTGAAAATAAATGTATTAAAAATTCAACTTTCTTATAAAAACAGGATGCTACATTTCAACTTTCAAACATATTCATTTTCATATCAAAAAACACTGATACATAACTCTTTTATTCGGATGAACCGTACAAAATTTTCCATACTTTGAAATAAAAAACTTTTATTTATTCTTGAAACCAAAACAACTTTTACAACTATGCAGCGGATTCTCAAATATTCAACTAAACATGGTATAAACATGTTATTCAACTTAAACAACTTAGTAACAACATATTTTAACTGAAATAACTTAAAACAACAACAAAACAACTAAGCGTTCATCCCCCCGAGTGTTACATATCAGAGCATCGACACGACTAGAATTAACGAAGATAACCATCTTCCTTCAACCTACCTGCATGTTACCAACATAAGGGTAACATTCAAACAGAAGGAGTTAGAAATCAAATTTTAAAAACGAAGTATGATAAATAATACATAGACAGGAATCATACAACTATCACCACTTCACATCAACAACAACAACTTAACAATCACCCGCATTTTATCAACTTATTACACCTATCAACATTTACTATGTAATCATCGTAGTCAACTTAACAACGTCAACAAACTTAATCATATAAGTAACTTTATCAACATGATCAGCATAAACAACTTAATCGACGTAAATAATGCAACACAAATGTGACTCAACAATGCATATGCATGTGGTACTATTGGAGTAAAGCTCGCAACTTAAAATATATCAGGTTATCGAGGTATCTGCAAGGCATAAGCCTTCAACTTAATATTTTTGCCAATTTACCGAGGCATCAATATATAAGCCGCCGACTTTCAACTTAGTGTCAATCCAGGCCAACATGGTGTGAGCAACGACTCCGACTTAGAAATGCACATATGATACATGACATGTATGATTCAACAACATAAACAACATAACATCATCAACAACATAAACAACTTATACAATATGAACAACTAAAATCAACTTTGGCTATTAAGCCTCCAACATGAACAACACAACAACTTCGATAACACAGAACAACTTAGACAACATGAGAACCTTGAACAACATAAACAACATAAACTAATTAGACAATGCCGACAAATTAAACAATTCAGACAACTTAAACAACTTATTCAACATTGGCTATCAAGCCCGCAACTTACAATTGTCCGAAAATTGGAACGAGACTACATACTCGGCTATACCTGAAAATCTACTTTTCTGACATAATTTCAACGAAACAAATCAACAAAATCACCTACTAGATTACCCGACTTACCCCAACAATTTTCGTTAAATTCCGGACAACTAACTTTTTCTCCTAAATCGGCTAAACCGACTAATACCGCATTGTTTTCGACATTCTGCTATAATTTCGAGTTTATTACAAAACCTCCCAATTTCTGTTTTCTTATAAGTTTCTAATGTCAGACAATACTTACTGTCATGGTGTAACACGGTGGGAGAACTGACTTTAGTTAAATGTTGCGGATAGCAAGAGTCGCCACCGACTTTTATTTTATCCAAAAGGAAAGGGCATAAAAGAATAGGAAAGACCTTAAAAAGATTTTAAGTTCGGGGGGTAGGTTATACAAAGGGAAGGTATTAACACCCTTTATATCCATGGTTATCCATGGGCTCTTAGTTACTTAGCTCACTTTGTTTGTTTGCAAGAGTGTAGTGCGTGATTAGAAAAATTTCTTTAAGTACTTGGTAATGACCCTCGTATGGGTGTATACAAAGCCTAGTTTAGAAATTGTGAGGTGTAAAAGTAAGTTTGAAAAGTATGAGCAAGTAACTATGAGGTACCAACCCTAGATTAAGTCTTTCGTGTTCTCGTATGTTCTTTCAATGGTAAGACTATCCCTATTATTAAGGAATAGGTAGTCATTATCTTGGATGTTTTAAGGGACAAACGTAGGGTCATCGTATGGTCATAGAAAGCAACAAGTAAGGGTGTCTTTAGCAATTCGTAGGGACTATCATCATTTATTCGAAGGGACAAGATCATTATCGTAGGCAACCTCGAAGGGACTTGATCTTTTAAATCTGTAGGGACTTGATGATTTATACGTGAAGGGACTTTGCTTAAGACACCCCTATATTCGAGGGACTTGGCCATTTTATTTTAAGGCAATCAAGAGGAATACCCTAGGAAGTGCAAGATGACGATCAAAGATCGACTTACGTGTGTGAGTGTTTATTTTCAAATATTTATCTTTTAAAGTTAATTATCTAAATTAATTTTAATTACAAATAGTTTCCACACCTTATTTACTAACCACACAGTTAATATGAAAAATAAATGGCAGAAATTAAAAGGCAGAAAATAAAATTTCTACACTATTACATGGCTTAGGGGTAGTTACATAATAATAATAATGCGGAAAATAATAAAAACCAATTATTACAAAGGTGAAACAGTTACATAATCAGGAAAACAGTGAATGAATAACATAAAAATGAGTGAATAAATTAGAAGAAAAAAGTTCGCAAACTAGGTTAAGAAAACAATTAGGGTTAGGGTTTGAGAAAAAAATTTAAGGTTTAAAAAAATTTAAGGTTTAGGAAAAGTTTTAGGGTAAAAATTAGGGCGAAATATGGGTTTTAAGATAAAGATTAGGGCTAAATTTTTAGGGTTTAAAGTTTATGAAAAAAATTAAGACTTAGGTTTAAAATTAAGGTTTAGGGAAAAAATTAAGGTTTATAAAAAAAAATTAAGGTTTATAATAAAAATATAAGTTTTAAAAATAAAATAAAAAAAGGATTATGTTTTATCTTTTAAAAATTAGTTTAATAATAATAATAAGGAAATTCAAAGAAAATACATAATTTGATGAAAAAAGAGAAAAATAAAGTTAGAGATACCCAAAATATTGGGGGTTTGCCCTTTTTGCTTCATTGAGTTCTTTGCCACTGGGACACCCATGTTTCTTCATTAAAATGCTCCAAACCTTAGTTCCTTGCCACTAGGTTGTGAGTCTGCATATGAATAAGTGTAACAAATACCTATTATATAATAAATAAATAAAAAAACATGTTAGTAAAACAAAATGTCCCAAGGTTGAGTTTTACAAAAGAAAATATATAATCAGTTTATATTAAAATAGCCTAATAATTAAATAAATCTAAGAAAAATGAATTATGAGAATTAATTAAATGAAAAAATGAAAAAAAAACATGTCAGGTTAATAAAAATGAAAAAAAAACATGTTAGTAAAACAAAATGTCCCAAGGTTGAGTTAACCATGTTTAAAAGATAAATAAAGAAAAAAAATAATGAAGAACCCATGTTTCTTTGCCAAAATGTTGTGTCCAGGGTTTGAACCCAAGCCCTTTTAATTCCAACCTCTGGAGAACCTTTACCATTGGGTTATGCGTGTCTGTGTTACTAAACATGGAAAACATATATTATATGATAAGGCGGATAAAGAATAACATAAAAACGAGTGAAAATAGGAAAATATTTACTTTAGAGAAAATTTTTGAGGTTAATCATGGTTAAAAGGATAATCAATTAGAAAATGTGAATTAGAGAAATTAAAGGAAAATATGAAAGAAAAGCAGGTTTTTGCCCAAAATGTTGTGAGTGGGAATTGAACTCACGCCCTTGACCTTCCAGTTTCCAACCTTAGCCACTAGGCTATGCGCAGTCCTCATGAATAAACCTCTTGACCTCTGAAATTTCCTGCGAAATTTGTAAAAACCCCAAATTTGAGCTTGAAACCCTAACTATGGTAGGATTCGGTTTTGGTCATGAAGCTTCGAATAATCAACCTAGAAAGCTTCTATAACATGAGACAAACAACGTTAGATAAACCAAATTGATTAAAATATCAAGAATAAATTGAATTAAAAAAAACTAAAGAAAGCTTCAAAATTTCAATTCAGTTCATGCATTTTTGTATGAACTTGATAATGATGATGATGGGGATAGCTTTTTTTCTGAACTTTTTTCCTCCCTTTTTTCCGGTCTCCTCTTCTTGGTCTCTCTACTAGTAAGTATATATAGGACTAATTTAGGGTTAATAATAATGGGATTAATTATTAATTTTGGAACCCAATAAAATATTAATTTAAAACTAAATAAAGTTTAATAATTAAAATAGTTAAAATTAAAATAAAAACTAACAATTTTATTTATTTATTCTAGACCCAATAAAATGTTAATTTAAAACTAAATAAAGTTTAATAATTAAAATAGTTAAAATAAAAATAATAACTAATAATACTATTTATTTATTCTAGACCCTATATAAAAATAAATAGACTCAAAAAATAAAAGTTGGGCGCCAAAGTGCTCGAAAAAATAAAATGAACACATCAAAATAATCAGCGCGAAATAAATGACTCAGAAAAATACAGCGTTTGGTCGGATTTTGAAATAAAAATTATGACCGTTTAAACTGCTCAGACTGATCAAAATATGACCAAAAATAGTCGTAAAAATATTTTTAGCATGTCAGGTTAATCTACATGAATCGTAGATTAATATTACTGACGTTTGCAAATTTAAATGCGACATTTTCCGTTTACTGGTTTTAGGCACAATTTAAAATTAATTTGACCAGTCCGTCTATAAATTTCGAGAAATTATTCCGGCTAATATTAAGACGAAATACATGTTATCCCATGAAGATGATGCAAATGAATGCGAAACAAAAAGTCGGTTAGAGTTAAAATAGAGGGCAAATTTTGGGGTACAACACCTGGAAATACACTTAGTTTTGTTTTATGTCAAAAACTCCAAAATAATGCTATTGTCAAAGAAATCTGTTCCTCATCGCAATTGCTAAATATGCATCTTGTGTGCTAACAACCTTAGCACTAAATTCTGATTTTTTAAATAAAATTATAATTCATTTATCTTGTATAAACAACATGTTAATTACTTTTGATTTGCTTATTTTATTCGTAAAATAGTGTGAATACTTTCTGTATCTTATTAATTTAACAAAACAAAGTATTTTCCCATTTTCATGGGTGGCTTGCGCCACCCTTAGTAGGACACCCCATGGCTTACGTCATATTGCAAGGGAGTATGGTGGCTCCCTCCACCTTCACTAGTAGCACCCGTCACTTGTCATTTTCATCCATTATGGGTGGTCTGTGCCACCCCTATATGCAAGTGGTGGGTGGCATGCGCCATCCGTACCCCTGTGAACAACGTTTTTTGTCCTCAACCAACTTTCCAGAAATCAACAACTCTACTGCAACGTTCATAAGATTAACCCGACAACAAATTTCACAAAATCGACAAAGCAAAATTTTCACAGAATCAATCAAAATAACTCCATTAACAACACAACATCATAATCAAACTAAATCAACATCAACATTATAAAACTATTCGATCCCAATTTCTACGTATCGATTATCATAATTTGATTATAAAAGTAGAACCCTACCCTTACCTTAAATTGGTGGCCACTCGAATCTCCGATTGACTCTTTCGACTCGTTCTGACGGCAACAATTCTCGTAACCGTTTTCTCCCACTTTTCCTCGTTCTTCTTTTCTCACATTCTATTTCTTCTTACTGATACCAAAACCTAAATTTGTTTCTTTCTATTTCTTTTTATCAAAATAATATTATTTTACTCACAAAATCTAATGGGCCTAAGTCATACAACCCTTAATTACTAATTTCGACATAATCTAAGCCCACTAATCAAACACACTCTAATAATCAATAATATCACTTCTAATATTATTTCTTTGACTTTTTGACTTAATATTTCGACTTAACGACTAAATTCACCGCAACACAAAATCAACCTAACAATTCACGAATAACTAATTTCTCCCGACTTAATAGATTAACTACTTATCATCAACCAAATGGTCCAAATAGTCCAATCAACATATTCAACAATAAATAGGAGAATACTCCATATCGCTTTCCACAACGTATATCAACCCAATTAATCAGCTCAACTCGAACCAACTTAGAAACATCAACGTAATATTTCGATATTTCCAAAATCAACTTGGATCAACACAAGTATCATAAACCAATGCAAATCGACACAAATACTCAAATCAGCGTTAATTAACACAACATACTACAATTATATTTAATTAAATACTTAGTTAAATAAACGGGCGTTACAACTCTTCCCCACTTAGAATATTTTCGTCCTCGAAAATTTATCTGATTTAACTACTCCACTACTTAATCCATCCGATTAATCAACTCTCAACCTCGAAAGGCAACCCCACGTAGAATACACACAACAATTCATAACTTTAATGCACCAACACAAACAAAACTCAAGCAATACATTTGACAACTATCATCTTAATATAACGAGTAACAACCTTAAGAATTCACCAGTTTAAGAACTAGAACACAATCGACATACGAACACACAACTTAAACACAACATCAACACAACCAATTATCAACATCATTGTCATTCACATACGAACAACTGTACTACACTGCACGTTCGTTGTGCACTCTTATAACTTGTAAAGTTTTAAGTCGACCCAGTTAATTTTCAACTTCCAATCACCAAAAATTTACATATCAATAAGGCTTTCAACCTAACTCTTCGGAATTTCCGTTCCAACAAGCATCCTACACTCTCATAGTTACCGAATACCTCAACTTAGATCTGTAAGACAACCGCGACTACTTCCAAATCTTGGATAAAATATCCATATACTTCCACAAATTATCATAAAACATAACTATAACTTTACCATCTTTTAATAGCACATTCTCCAAAATTTTCTTAAACACGTATAAACATTACAACCACATATGGTACATGGGTCCAACTAATTTCCACAAGATAACTCATATCCTTCACTTCAAACTAATTCAACATATCAAATCCTCGATTCCTACTCATATCGACACAATTCTTCATAAATTCTTATCTGAGTCAACACAACCAAACAACTCTTCTTGTTCTAACCAAAAATCGCACTTTAATAAACCAACTTATAATTTCGCCCCTTTTAATACTTGCAACTCAACTCTTTCATACATTCTTGTCAAACCACGGTCTTACATTTCCATCTACTTTCCCTTCGAAAATTGTCTCAAGGAAGCTTCAAGTCTCAAGTCAATTGACTCACCACCAAACAACACTCAAATTAACCAGAATTCAACTATGAGTTTCCATATTACTATTCAATCCAAACGCAACTCCATGCTATCATCCTCAAATCCAATTAATATTCTTATATACGAATCTTCATCGACAAATCAAACAATCCTCAAGCACTTGGCTTGACTTCAATAAATTTAATGTACATACTATGCCAGTCGGCATGACACATCTGTAGAACCCCAAATTTGCCCTCTTCATTTAAAGCATCATAATACACCATTTGCATCATAAGCATATCATATATATAGCATTATAGCATAGAAAAATAAAGCATGACAAGCATCAAGCCCTAGCATGAGGCATATGGCCATCTGGGGAGCTGTTGAAGGCCATTTAAGCCAAGGCAAGGGTTCCAATGGATTTGTGGGAGGCCTATTATGAGTCTAGACTCCTTTGGCAAGGCCAATTTCACTTGCAAAAGTTCAGAAGATTGCTTAATTATCACAAGTTTCAAGACAATGCAAGGCTCCTAAGCAGTGCAACCAAATTAGGGTTTTGGTTTCAAGGTCCTTAACCTCATAATTTTGGCCAACTTTTTTGGGAAATGTTTTCTATATGATAAGAGGTTCCTACATGTCAATTTTCATGGAAAAATTCCAAGTGGAAGTCAGTCATTGCTTCAGTTACTTGCAGATAAAGCAGAAAGTCAACTGGGCCCAGAAAAAGTCAACTGTGCCATTCCAAAGGGTCCAACCCAATTTTTTTTGGCCAAATGAGGTCTATTCAATGTTATAAGATGTTTGGTGAGTTTAAAGTACAAGAATTTTTGTGGTTTGAGGGGTTTTGGCAAAGGTGCACAAAGTTGGTCATGGAAAAGTTAATATTTTTGGCTATTTTGACCTAAAACTTCACAAGGCCTTAACTTGATCAAAAAATCTTCAAATGGACCCAAAGTAAACATGAAAGTTGGAGAGTAAGGGCTTCCATTTTTAAAAAGTACAAGTACATTTTCATGGGATTTATGGTTTGAGAGATAGGGCCCCCGGAAATTTAGGTATTTTAGGGCAAATTTCCAAGTTTCAAGGCCAAGCCATTTGCACAAAGGCTCAAAAATGGATAGTTTGCTATGCTATGTCCAAAGTAAGTTTACACAATCAAAATGCATCACATTTAGGTCATTTGGCTCAAAGAAAAGTGGCAAAATTGATGCACATGAAAAAGTTCCATAAAACTTGCATTTTACCCTTGAATTTGCACAAGGCATGGCAATTGTGTGATAGCTTACATCCAAGGGCTGAAGTTGTTTGCTGGGAATCATTGGTGGGATGGTGAATGCACATGCAAGAGAGGCCAGCAAATCATGAGCTTGGCATGCCTATGGCACACTTGGGCCAAAAATTGCATTTTTACAAAAACCAGCTCTCTCTCACGTGCATTTGTTCTAACCCTTTTGCATTGCCATATATATTCCATAACAATCAGAATTAGGGTTAGAGGCAGCCAGAATACACACCCATTCTCTCATTCTCATCTTTTATGCAAAATTTCTCATTCTCCACAAACTCTTGCTACAAGAATTCATTCACAAAACTCTTGCTGGATTCTTAATCCTCATCACTCATAGATCATTTCCACACCATTTGTTTGGATTATTCTTCAAGAATCATCCATTTCCCATTCCTTGTGCACATTTGCATTTTGTGCCATAACTTTTGATCTAGGCAAGCTTTCTTCAATCCAAGACCACATCCATACTCCTATCATCTCAAGGATCATTAAGCACCCATGGATCTAGATTTATAGTGAAGTTTGTTCAAGTGGCCATTTGAGAAGCTTTGAAGCACAAGGAAGCATATTGCTGGATTCACAAGTTTGCAAAGCCTTAGATGCATTTATTTTGCATCTAAGGGGGATAAGGAGATCATTTGCCATCACTTTATACCATTCTTGACTTCAAATTTGGAACACCACCTTAGGTATGCTCAAATTTCGAATCTCATAGAAATGTATTTGGTTGTGTGTGTCGCTCCCAAAGATTTGCATCCCGGTACAAGCGCGAACGGTCGGCGAAGGGAACAGTGAGAACACACAGCCGTGAACTCACTGGAGATGAAAAGAGTCGCCAGCTAGGCATTTTTATCCCGGAGGAAAGGCAATGCTGCATAGACCTAGAAAAAGACGGATAAGACGGTTTGCGAACCAGAGAGACTGAGAAAGGGGGTTGGTTACAACCTGGGAAGGTATTAGCACCCAGATTGTCCGCCGTACTCGACGGGATCCACGCTTAAAAGATTTGTGTTTTAAAGGGGTAGTGTTAGTGCAAATTGTGCATAAAAGAGCTGGAAAGAGATGTACAGGTGTCAGTGTAAAAGAAGGGTGAAGTGTACAAATGATGTGTCAGTGTGAGAACAAGAATGAATTGCTCAAGAATATGAGGCTAAAGAATGAAGCTGGAAGGAGGGGGAATGGACAGAGACTTTTGTTCGATAACTGTTAAGTTATGCCTACGTATCCTCTCGTGCAATGAGGAAGTCAGAACATCGTAGTTCGACCCAAAGAGACTGAAAGATGAATTGACTTGTGAACTGCTTGCTTGCCTATGCTCAAGTGTATGATCTGTCTGGCACAGATGCGAACTGTCTTGCATTAGACGGAAGAAGCAAGTTCTCGTTTGTGAGTGAATGAGATGAGAAAAGAATCCCGAAGGAGACGATTATTGTTTGTTTTTGTGTTTTCAGTCTTTTATTGCTTTTGAGAGTTTGTCGTAAGTTAATGAGCTTAACCTAAACCAATGGATTTAGTAAACTCATCACATCTTCCCTCTGATTAGGGGTAATGAGCATACCTTAAGTGTGAAGTCAGATTCTCACACTTAATCACCTTTGATGTAGGATTAAGATCATTAACCTACTTGTGATTATTTAGATGTTTTTGTGGTTTTTGTTTAGTGTTGAGTAATGAGGTTAAGCCATAATCAAGGATTAAACAGACCCATTACACCATCCTAAAAGAAGGATGATAGATGAGAATGTTTAAGCTGAGGAATGCTCCTCAACTTAATCCATGATTAAGGATTAAACTCACGACAAAACAAACCTTTGATTAAGTGGATTTTAGATTAATGGTATGATGATGAAGTGATTTTTATGATTTGTAAGACAACTTGAGGGGGACTTGTCCATTAACACTAGGGTTAGTCCTTCTTAACCAATTAAGGAAGAATTAGAACCCTAATGCAAGGCCCAAGTTACAAGTGATGTCTTGATATTTATTAAGTGAATTTATTAAGAGATTTAAACAAACAAAGGGTTTAACACTTAGGATTAAAGTTATACACTCCATCCTAAGAGAAGGATGCAGGCATAACCCTAATCACAAAGTCTTAAAGCCTTTAGGGTTTAGTCCCTGATTATGAGATGAGAAGAGAAGACTCAAAGAGAGACACAAAGGTAAAACTAAGAGGGGATACTAATCAAAACCCTAATTCATTGCCATGCTTGGATGATCCTAAGGTTTGTGAGGTTTTCAAGAACAATCTTCAGAGGAACCACCAGGAAGCAGATGAGCAAGATCAAGAGAAGCAAAGTGACTTGCTTCATTCAAGAAGTCAAGTCACTTGAAGGAAAGAAGGGTGGGAGGAAGAAGAATGAGCAAGCTCAATCTCAAACACAAATAGAAATGCAGCAATGGATGCAAGAGAGATGAAAAGAAAGGTTGTGAGAAGTGAAGGCAAATTCACTTCCCAAGTTTACTTACCACCTGAAATGTTAGAAAGAAATGCAATGCAATGCTAAATGAAATGAAATGACATGATGCTAAACAAAACCAGAAGCATGTTGATGATGATAATGATGCTATGAGATGCTATGAACATGAGGCAGCATATGGAGATGTTCATACAAGGTCATGGATGCAAATGGTGCAAGCTTAGAAGCAATGATACACATGGAAAGTTATGAAGCATACAAGACAAATGACATGGCAAATATGTAATTCAATGATCAAACATGCTTTCTATATGTCTTAAGATGTCAAATGAATCACAAGAATGCACCAAATGCAAAGACAAGTCATGTTATGCAAGAGGAAACAAGGAGGATGCAAGAGAAAGCCCAAATTAGGGTTTATGAATCAGACATCAAACAAAAACCCAAAACAGAAGCAAACCCTAAGATAAAAAATGGAAAATGCTATCCAAAGAAACCCTAAACCTATAATGAACCACTGCCCAAAGGGGAACTCTCAACTCTTAACCAAACTCAAGATATGAATTTCCTAAGTTATTAAGGTTTTTTAGGGTTCTTAACAAAAGAAATGCCAAACAATTAGAAAATGCAAGATCAAATCATGGCCATTTTACCCTAGAAACTACATGCTAAACACAATGCAATGCAAGAAGAATCAATGTCTCAACCTTCTCCAATAGGCAGAAATGAATTTTCAAACTTATGATCAAAATAATGCATAAAAAATGATTTAATTCAATGAAAAATTCTTAAAATGCATCAAGATCAAAAAAGAAATTTGGTTTGAAGGTTGGACAATGTTTCTAAATGTCTTAGGACATTTCATGAATTTTTTTGTAATTTTTAAATACCTAAAAGTATTTTTAATTAATTAATTCCCATTAATCAATTAAAAATAATCTTTTAAATATTTAAAAATACTTTCTTAATGATAAAAAATAAAATAAAAATATTTTTGGGTCTTAAAAATTATTAAAACTTTAAGGAAAAAGTTTCATAATTTTTAAGGATTTTTAACTATTTTAAAATAATTATGCAAAATAAATGGAAAGAAAATGAATAAAAATTAAATAAAATGAAAGTATGCAGCATGAAGGGTTGAGATTCAATCTGGAAAGGGGACCATTGACCACGCGCCAAATCCAGTGGCCCACGTTTAAACTGACTAAATTCAATTAATTAAACTAATTAAAGTGATTAGGGTTTAATGACCACATCTGGACCCTTTATGCGCGCGGGAAGTCAACTTGTTCAACGCATCTGAGGGCTCAAATTCAAACTAACATTAATTACGTGATTAGGGCACAAATGACTCTCAGGTGGCCGGAGAAGACTTCCGGTCGTCTTCTCCGGCCAGCTCTCACCTGAAAACTACCCAAATCCCTCAAAACGCATCAAAAATGAAAAACAAGAACTGGGAAATGATCCTCACATCCTCACGAATCAAACCCCCATCCTAAAACACATTTATATTTCCTAAATGAGCTGAATCGAAGAAAAAGAAAACTAGGTCACGCAAGCTTCAGACACAAATTAAATGCTCATTTCGAAACCATTTTCAAAACCAATGGTACCAGAATGATCAGCAAGACATGAAGAACAAGTTTGTAACAAGAAAAAAGATTTCTGGAAAAATTATTTTCGAGCTACCTGAGATTTGGAGCTTTCAACTTGAGGACTTTCTGGCCACTTTTCCTTGTGCAAACCACTCCACTTGATCCCCCAAAGATGTTTGAGTGCTCAAAATGAGTTTGTGCTGGCTGGATAATGAGTTTCGAAAGCTTCTGCTCAAGCTTGATCAGAAATGGCAATGGAGGTTCTGGCTCTTTCAGGTCATTGTGAATGATGGTTTGAGGTCCAAATGATGTATGGAGAAGCTTTGCAAGGTTTGTTTGGCTGTTTGTGAGCTAGGATGGAAGATTCGAATGGAACTGCAAACTGAAGTGAGAAATGGCAGTGGGATCTCTTGGCTGTTTCAGGCTTGTGTTCTTGGTGTTTTGTGATCTATGAGGCAGGGTGAGTTGAATGGAGGAAAAGGTTTGAGTGTTTGCAGGCTGTATAGAGAAATTCGAAAGCTTATGCAAAATGGAAGGTTTTTGTGAATGTGAGTGTTTGCAATGTTTCAGCCTTGCCTTGTGTTATGTTTAGCTTGCAAACTGTCCACATAATTCTCTCTCATTGGTCAGTTGACAAGACATGCCCTTTATTGATTGGTAAGGCAACTTTTGCAAAAAGTCAAATAATGTGTAAGAGAAGCATGGCTCATGATCTAGGCAAGTACATGGGCATGGGCTGGCGCAGCAAGGTGAGGTGAGAGGCTAGCAAAGCTCAGCATCCAAGGCTGCAAGTAGGAGGGAGCATGATCATGAGTTTTGCAACTTGTGACATTTTGGTTCACATGTGACTTCTTTGCCTAACCAAACATGAAACCATGACATTCTTGGTTCATTTCTGATTTTTTAGGACTTAGAGAATGTTTATGTGTTGGTTTGAAGTGAATTAGAGGCTGCAATATGCATTGGTCCAAGACTTTGCAAAATTTCCAAATGAGGCATGCCTTGAAAATTAATGATTTTAGCCAACTTTGCATTGCCATAACTTTTGATCCAAGAAGAGTTTGATCATGTTCTTGTACTTTTTGAAAAGGGAAAGATGAGATCTACAACTTTCATGACCAAAGTTTTTCCATTTGAAGCCTTTTTGAATCATGAATCAAGGCTTGAAAAATGACCTAAAATGATGCATTCTTGAAAAGTCAACTATGCCCAAAAAGTCAACATTTGCAAAAACCCTAAATTCTTGATTTCTATGAACTTCAACCTTCTTCCATGATCAAATAAAGATCATATACACTCAAAATGATGAAGATCACCCATTGGTTGGGTCATTGGGGGCCTCAGATGCCCTGATTTTGCACTGACTTGTCTGAAAAGTCAACTCTTGATCAGATGACTTCCCCATGGGATTTCTTCATGAAAATTGATATGCATACTCCCTATACCATATATAGACCAATGGAAACAAGAATGACCAAAAAATTTGGGGTTATGGCCTCTGAAACCAAAACCCTAATTTTCAGTCAACTGTGCAGTTCAACCTGGCTCTGCATCCACTCAAACCCTAGCTCTTGTGATTCCTCTGCATTTTTGACTTTGAGGAGATGGAATATGATATAAGAACACACATGGACCCCTTTGAGTTGATTGGTTGCCTTTGGAATGGCTCAAGATGCTTTGGGATTGCTCAGATCACAAACCCTAGGTGCAGATGCCTTGAAAGCTATGCAGTGGATAAAAAATGAGATGTGAGATGACATGATTGTACTTATGCATATGAGAATGATCACAAGCCATGGTGTGAACGGGTGAGGGCAAATTTGGGGTGTTTACAGCTGCCCCTATTCAAACATGAGTTAGCTGTGCAGGATGTAAGCGACGGCTTAACAGGCCAAACAAGATAACTTGTGGTTGAATACCAAAGACAGTCCAAAATTTGCACTCACAGAATGAAGAAGAAAAGGGATATAGATTGTAAAAGAAAATAAAGTATATTGTAAAGTGGGGGCGACGGAGGACGACCGTCGAGCGGAGGACGATTGCTGGGTAAAGAGCAATGACGGGGACGACCGACATGCTGGGAAAAATGTGAAGTAAAGCGATGACGGGGACGGCCGGCATGCTGGTAAAGTGCAGGAAATAAAGCGATGACGGGGACGGCCGACATGCTGGGGATAAAAAGTAAAGCTAAGACGGGGACGGCCGACTAGCTGGGGAAAAACAAGTAAAGCTAAGACGGGGACGGCCGACTAGCTGGGGAAAAACAAGTAAAGCTAAGACGGGGACGGCCGACTAGCTGGGGAAAATAGGATATTATGATGGGGACGGCCATCAAGATAAAGTTGCAAAGTTCTCTGGGGATTAATGAAACATGACGGGGACGGCCATCAAGTTCATAAAGGTCAAGTAACCAACGATGGGGACGGCCATCGGGCTAAAAAGGAAAAGGGACCACGACGGGGACGGCCATCGGGTTAAAGAATAAATGAAATAAACAGATGATGGGGTACGGCCATCAAAGGTGAAGGACGATCACCTAGCAGGGGACGGCTGCTCTGTTGGGAATAAAAGAAATATGATGGGGACGGCCATCAAAGGTGGAGGACGACCACCTGGCAGGGTACGGCTGCCGAAAATATCAACGATGGGGACGGCCATCGGATAGAAAAGGTCAACGATGGGGACGGCCATCGGACGAGCATGACGGAGGACGACCATCAAGAAGTGGAGGACGACCACTCAGCAGGGGACGGCTGCTCTCAGGGTTTATCATGACATAGGACGAATGTCAGATAACCAAAATCAACAATGGGGACGGCCATTGGATAAAATGATGAAGGACGATCATCAAGAGGTGGAGGACGACCACCTAGCAGGGGACGGCTGCTAAAATCAACGATGGGGACGGCCATCGGATGAGCATGATGGAGGACGACCATCAAGAAGTGGAGGACGACCACTCAGCAGGGTACGGCTGCTCTCAAAGGTATCATAACACAGGACGAGTGTTAGATAAAAAGAAAATTTGTTGGTGATCTACTGGGGAGAGTAAATACGGACGAGTATCTACATCCAAGAAAGGAAAGTATAAGTGTTTGGTATTGTGTATAGATTAAAGATGCGGACGAGCATCCCTAAGACTATGATACGGACGAGTATCATGTAGAAACAAACTGACACATGTTCAGAGATGATGATACGGACGAGTATCAACTGGTTGACAAAGAACACGGGCGAGTGTTGAATCTGAAAGAATCCTCCTGGGGAATAGTAGACACGGACGAGTATCTATATCCAAGAAGACATAAGTGTTTGACACGGTGTATGGATTAAAGATGCGGACGAGCATCCCTAAGACTATGATACGGACGAGTATCATGTAGAAACAAACTGACACATGTTCAGAGATGATGATACGGACGAGTATCAACTGGTTGACAAAGAACACGGGCGAGTGTCGCATCTGAAAGAATCTTTCTGGGAATAATAGACACGGACGAGTATCTATATTCAAGAAGACATAAGTGTTTGACACGGTGTATGGATTAAAAATGCGGACGAGCATCCTTAAGACTATGATACGGACGAGTATCATGTAGAAACAAACACTAGACGCAATGTTCTGAGATGATGATACGGACGAGTATCAACTGGTTAACAAAGAACAAGGACTACTGTCGAATCTGTGGGGTTATGAGTGATGATGTATACAAGATACGGACGAGTATCTGTATAAGTGTACCATGAGTAGTATGAGTATATAAATATGAGTGTTTATCTGCTGGGGAGAGTGACACGGACGGGTGTCAAAAGAGAAAAGTATAATATTAACAAGTGTATGGGTGATGAAGGTGTAAGCGACTGCGCTGGGGATATGACACGGGCGGGTGTCAAGAAAATGTATATACGAGTATATGTGAGTGCAAAGAGGATGTCCCTGGCTTTCTGCTGAGATATGACACGGACGGGTGTCAGGACGTATCTGTAATACGGGTGATCTTGTTTGTGAAGATGTTTAGGCGACTTTACTGGGGAGTGATGACACGGACGGGTGCCAAAAGGTGTATATACTGGTGTTTGTGATTGGAGAGGCAACTGCTTTTGCTGGGACTCTGGTGGGAATTTCTGTGTATTGTATTCTGTATAATGACAGGTTGTCAATGTTTACAAGTGTTCAACTCACAACATGACTTATGATTATGCTATGTATTTGATTTTTGCCGTAATGCTCCGTATTAGACGGAATGCTACGCTCTGAGGGGATAGTATGATGCGAATGCTATGATTATGCAAAGAGGCACAGATACGGGATTCGGATCCCGTTGCTGCGAAGATCTCTGGTTGATCTGCTTGAAGTGAACATCCCAGCTGGGGATGAGATCAATGGTAGATCTAATGATGTATCTGCCTGGGGATATAGGTCACTGATTGACCTATCCTTATAATACGGGACCCAGCTGGGGTTTGTAGAAGCTTTCTGTACTCAGTTGTGACTTCTCCGTGCGTTGCTCTTCTGAATAGAGGCTGGGGATTCTGTGGGGGAGATGATTCCCTGACTCCTGCATTCTGCTGAGGAAGGATAGTTGGTACTTCAGCTGGGGAATGCTGTTGGTAACTCAGCTGGGGAGAGTAATGAGAGGCAACTCGGCTGGGGAGAAAGCATCCGGAGTGTTAAGCCTGTTAGTTGATTTGGCAACTTTGCTGGGGAAAGCAATGGGGAGCTACTCAGCTGGGGATAGAGCATCTCGGATGCTGATATCTTTTGTTGATTTGCCAGCTTGCTGGGATGTACCTTGCATGCCCCGAGTTGCGTTCTGGATACCTGCAATCCTGCAAAGATAAGGAAACGTACAAAAGGTCCCGAGGTATCCCTTACTGGATTCCGTCATAGGAGTTAAGTACTTTCGAGAATAATCACATTCCCTGTAAGCATGTGTTTTTTTTCTTTTTTATTTTTAGAGAAAGGCATCTGTACTTATGCAATTGTATTTTAGAGATATCAGACAACTCTTTGCAAAACATAAATGTAAAAAAACGAAACATGACCGAAAATCTGATTTTTATTAATTCATGTGCCCTGAATTGGCAAGATACAGTCAAAGAAACATATCTCCTGAAATGAGGAGATCGTTACAAATTGAGAAATAAAGTGTTGGCGATGCTGACGACGCTTTCAAGGAGCTTCCTCTTCTGCTATGACTCGTATGACAATGACGTTCTTCTCGTCTTGCTTTCTGGAGAGAGTTGATTCTGATTGAAGCTTGATCCTTTGAAGCTTACCAAGTTGTATATAATACAGACGAATTCAGAATGCAGTTGTTCGCTTATTCCCTTGTTTTGCATGGATCGCCCTTTCGGGTTTTCAATCCATCGGGATACCCATTTTTGCCTGAGTTGTCCAATGCGGCTTTTCAACTCAGCGGGTGTACATTTTTTTTATTCATTTTCCCTTACTTTTGCCCGAGTCTTTTATTCTGTTTTTGACTCGCCGGGATGCCCTATTTTTGCCTGGACCTACGTTCTGTTTTTATGTCCAGCGGGTCATTTTATGCGAAGTATTTTTTAACTGCATCTGAATTCACAGGGGACGGGAAATCTTCACCATCCATGGTGCTGAGCACCAGCGCTCCACCAGAGAAAACTTTCTTTACAACGAATGGTCCTTCATAATTTGGAGTCCATTTGCCCCTGTGGTCTGTATGAGGAGGGAGGATTCTTTTCAGCACAAGATCCCCTACTTGGTACCCTCGGTGCCTGACTTTCTGATCGAAGGCCTTCTTCATTCTCTTCTGATATAACTGCCCATGGCAGATTGCAGCCAATCTCTTCTCTTCGATCAGACTCAGTTGTTCGTATCGGGACCGAACCCATTCTGCTTCACTCAGTTTAACATCCATTAATACCCGTAACGAGGGTAGTTCAACTTCAACAGGCAGGACTGCTTCCATACCGTATACAAGCTGATACGGTGTTGCCCCAGTGGACGTTCTGATTGATGTGCGGTACCCATGCAAGGCAAACGGTAGCATTTCATGCCAGTCCTTGTAGGTGATTACCATCTTCCGCACAATCTTCTTGATGTTCTTGTTAGCTGCCTCAACAGCGCCATTCATCTTTGGCCTGTAAGGAGAAGAATTGTGATGTTGGATCTTGAAGTCCCGGCACAGCTCTGCCATCATTTTGTTGTTTAAATTGGAACCATTATCAGTAATGATTCGCTCGGGCACTCCATACCGACAGATGATATCTCTCTTCAGAAATCTGGCTACCACTTGTCTTGTAACATTTGCATATGAGGCTGCTTCAACCCACTTGGTGAAATAGTCGATGGCGACCAGGATAAATCTGTGACCATTTGAAGCAGTTGGCTCAATCTTGCCAATCATATCAATGCCCCACATAGCAAAGGGCCAAGGTGAAGACATGACGTTCAAAGGATTGGGAGGCACATGCACCTTGTCTGCGTAGATCTGGCATTTGTGACATTTTCTGGCGTAAGCACAACAGTCTGCATCCATTGTGATCCAGTAATAGCCTGATCTTAGCAACTTCTTAGCCATGGCATGCCCTCCTGCATGGGTACCAAAAGACCCTTCGTGCACTTCATGCATCAACAAATCTGCTTCCGTCTTGTCAACGCATCTGAGGAGTACCATATCAAAGTTCCTTTTGTATAAAGACCCATCAGTGTTCAGAAAGAAACTACCAGCAAGCCTTCTTAAAGTCTTCTTATCATTGGAAGATGCCCCAGGTGGGTATGTCTGATCCTCCAAGAAGCACTTAATGTCATGGAACCAAGGCTTATCATCTTTTACAACATCCACTGCAAATACATATGCTGGTCTATCAAGTCTGGATACTGAAATCTGAGGTACAAAGTTAGCAGCTTGAACTTTGATCATGGATGAAATGGTAGCAAGAGCATCTGCAAACTGATTCTCGTCCCGAGGGATATACTCAAGCTTGACTGTTGTGAAGAAAGTCAATAACCTTCTTGTATAATCCCTGTAAGGTATCAGATGATCTTGGTGGGTGTACCATTTCCCGTTGGTCTGATTGACTACCAAAGCTGAATCTCCGAATACGGTCAATGTCTTGATTCTGAGGTCAATGGCTTCCTCAAGACCCATAATGCAAGCTTCGTATTCAGCTTCGTTGTTAGTGCAGTTGAAAGTGAGTTTTGCCGAGAAAGGCATGTGAACTCCTTTAGGTGTAATGAGTACTGCACCAACACCACGACCATTCATGTTAACAGCCCCATCAAACATCATAGTCCATTCTTCCTCCGGGTCAGGCCCTTCTGTGTGAACAGGCTCTTCATTATCTCTTGCTTTAATGAACATGATGTCTTCATCAGGGAAGTCAAATCTCATAGGTTGGTAGTCATCAATGGGTTGCTCAGCAAGATATTCAGATAGTACACTGCCTTTGATGGCTTTCTGAGATGTGTACTGTATGTCGTATTCTGTGAGAATCATCTGCCATATTGCAACCCGTCCGGTAAGAGCTGGCTTCTCGAAAATGTACTTAACTGGATCCATTTTTGAGATTAATAAGGTAGTATGGGTCAACATATACTGTCTCAGTCGGCGAGCAGCCCACGCTAAAGCACAGCAAGTTTTCTCGAGCAGTGAATAACGTTGTTCACAGTCGGTAAACTTTTTGCTTAGGTAGTATATTGCATACTCTTTTCGACCAGACTCGTCATGCTGACCTAGTACACACCCCATTGACTCTTCTAATACTGTCAAGTACATAATCAGAGGTCTTCCTTCAACTGGCGGCATGAGGATTGGAGGTTCTTGTAAATACTCCTTGATCTTGTCAAAAGCCTTCTGGCAATCTTCGTTCCACCTGACCGTCTGTTCCTTTCTTAACAGCTTGAACAAAGGTTCACAGGTTGCTGTGAGGTGAGATATGAACCGTGAGATGTAGTTCAGTCGACCTAAGAACCCTCGAACTTCTTTCTCTGTTTTAGGTGCAGGCATTTCTTGTATAGCCTTGACTTTATCAGGGTCCACTTCAATCCCTTTCTCGCTTACAATAAAACCCAGCAGCTTACCGGATCGCACCCCGAATGTGCATTTGTTGGGGTTCAGCTTCAATTGGTACTTCCTCAGACGCTTGAATAATTTGAGCAGATTCACCAGGTGATCTTCCTCTGTAAGGGACTTGGCGATCATATCATCCACATAACATTCTATTTCCTTGTGGATCATATCATGGAATAATGTCACCATGGCCCGTTGATACGTTGCACCAGCATTCTTCAGTCCGAATGGCATCACTTTGTAACAGAACGTGCCCCAAGGTGTGATGAATGTTGTCTTCTCCATGTCTTCAGGTGACATCTTGATTTGATTGTATCCCGAAAATCCATCCATGAAGGAGAATACCGAGAACTGAGCCGTATTATCAACCAATACATCAATGTGAGGTAAAGGGAAATCATCTTTCGGGCTGGCTCTGTTCAGATCCCGGTAATCAACACACATTCTTACTTTGCCGTCCTTCTTAGGCACAGGTACTATATTAGCAACCCACGGCGGGTAGCTAGTCACAGCAAGAAACCCGGCGTCCCATTGCTTTTGTACCTCTTCTTTGATTTTCATAGCCATGTCTGGGCGAGTTCGGCGCAACTTCTGTTTAACCGGTGGGCATTCTTCCCTTAGAGGCAGCTTGTGCACAACAATGTCGGTATCCAACCCTGGCATGTCTTGATACGACCAAGCAAACACATCAACATACTCTTGAAGCAGATCTATCAGTTGTCTCTTCACTGAGTCTTGCAGGCAGGCCCCGATTTTAACCTCTTTCACGTCTTCCCCGTACCAAGATTAATCACTTCAATCTCTTCCTGGTGAGGAGTAATAACCTTTTCCTCTTGTCTCAACAACCTGGCTAGCTCTTCAGGAAGCTCATACTCTTCATCAACCCCTTCATCAGCTTGATTGATTGGATTGTCAAAGTCATACGATGTCATAGCCGTGCTGTTGTCGGTGCTGTCTGGAAGGCACTCTCTGCAAGGGTTGAGTTGGTTCATTTTAGTGATTGATTTTAATCTTGCTTTAGAAAAAAGTGAAATGAAGTTATCATTTTGAAAACACCGCCATTTATTTTTTTGCACAAAAAGAAAAATGGAAAAACAGTGAACAGAAAAGAAAAAGACTCGTTTGCAAAAAGATGTCTGATATTTCAATAATTTAATCTTGTTTGCACAAAAGTACAGATGGCCCTGATTACAAAATGAGTCTTGTCATCTTGGGCAAGATGCAAGACTTTGATGCATGCTATAAAAATACAGGAAATAATAATTACTCTGCTTGAGTAACCCTTATAATTTCCTGGGAAGACCAGTTCGAGACACTGCTCCCCGGGATCTTTGGACGAATCCAGCTTTCCAGGTTGCGCTCCTCTTCCAGCTCGTCTTCCAGACAGTTGATAGCATCGGGGGTGAGCATCCCCCCACTGACAAAACCAGGCTCTGCAGCAGCCTTTGCTTGATGTTGAGTTGGTTTGTAACCCAACCCAAATTTGTCCTTCTTCTCCTCCACAGCTAAGACCTTGCCCCAGCCTAGGGCAGTTCCTTCCTCAACAACCTTCCGGGCTTGCTGGTAAGATGACATGGAGATACCTGACACAGCAGATGCTTCATTGACATTCAAGGCTTCAAAACCTTGGCTCATTGTTTCATGGATCTCCCCATCCATCTCAATGTATTTGTAAGTAGCCAGATGGCTAACAAAGATATCCTCTTCCCCACAGATTGTGACAACTTGGCCTTCCCACTCAAATTTTAACTTTTGGTGAAGGGTAGACGTTATTGCGCCGGCGGCGTGAATCCAGGGTCTACCCAACAAACAGCTGTAGGCGGGCTGAATGTCCATCACATAAAAGATAGTTTTAAAAGTCTGTGGGCCAATTGTCACAGGCAGCTCAATCTCTCCCAGAACCGATCTCTTCGAACCATCAAAGGCTCTTACCACCAGGTTGCTGGGTCTCAATGCCAATCCATCATATTCAAGCTTCACCAGAGCCTTCTTTGGTAAGACATTCAGGGAAGAACCTGTGTCCACCAGCACATGAGAAAGGACAGCTCCTTTGCATTCCATGGTTATGTGCAAGGCTTTGTTGTGGTTGCGGCCATCCGCTGTCAAGTCAGAATTGGTAAACCCTAGCCCATTGCTAGCAGTAACATTTCCAACCACGGTTTCCAATTGGTTGACAGTAATCTCCTCAGGCACGTAAGCTGCGTGCAGGACCTTAAGTAGTGCATTCCGATGGGCTTCGGAGCACATAAGCAGTGAGAGGATAGAGATTTTGGATGGCGTCTGGTGAAGCTGATCCACAATTTTGTAGTCACTCTTTTTGATGATTCGCATAAACTCATCAACTTCCTGATCAAATGGAGTCTTCAGGGCTTCTTTGGCAGCTGGATCTTCCTGCACCGGGCCTTTTCCCTTTGCCTTGGCAGCAGCTTCTGCTTCGGCAGTAGGTCTTTGAACTTGTGAAGCAAAGAGACGTCCGCTTCGAGTGAAGCCTCCGCCTCCCCCCACATTATCTACTTGCGGTGCAGGTGCTGATGTTTCAAGAGTGATTCTTTTTCCTTCACAGTATACGTCAGAGCCGTAGTGCCAGGGGATGGCCCTATTGCTTTCATATGGTACTGGTCCAGGCACTGTGACAGTGACTGGACTGATTGCTGCTGCTGAAGGGACTGTTATTGTTTGTGGATCATAAAAGATTTTAACTGGTGCTCTGGTGGGAGCAGCACCTTCTGAATGGTAAGCGGAGTTATTTTCAGGATCGTAGAATATGGTAACAGTAGAGACATCTTCATGATTGATTGCTGGTGTTGTAGGAGGTGTTGTTGGAAGTACTGATGTTGTTGTTGACGGGGATTCGAGATGGAATGAAGCTGAAGTTGTAGCAGGAAGGACTGTTGAAAACTGATCATTTGGGAGGACGGGTGAAGTACTTGTTGATGGTGCTGATGAATTGTCGGGAACAATAGCTGCTGCAGTTGTAGGAGGGTCTGAAACCGTTGTTGATGAAGTTGCTGAATTTGTCGGAAATGATGTAGTGATCTGTAGCAAGCCACTCTGAATAAGGCTGTCAATGCCATTCCTCAAGTCCTCACACCCATTCCATGAAATATTGCAGTAGGGACACCCTAGTTCACACCCCGGAAATATTTGGTTTTCGCGGAGTTGAGCCTTGATTTCCACCAATGGTGTCCTGATCTGATCCACACTAGTTATTAAATAAGACGGTTGGTCTCCTTCAATAGCATTAATTCGGGGACCACCATGGTTTGGCATTGGGTTTTTATTGACATTGGGCGGAGGTGCAAAATTCAGAGCCTTGGAGTCTACCAAGTCTTGTACCTTCATATGCAGAGCCCTGCATTTTTCTGTACTGTGACCAGGTGCGTTGGAATGAAAAGCACACCTAGCATTGGAGTCATAGTTTCTTGGTAGACTGTTGGGATCTGGAGGTGCCAACGTTCTTAGCTCAACTAGGTTGAGTTTCAGAAGTTGTGGCAGCAAGGCAGCATACGGCATTGGGATCGGGTCGATCACTCTGTTAGCTTGGGATGGCCTCTGCTGGAATGGCCTCTGTTGATTATTGTTGTTGGAGTTGTTGTTGTTGTAGTTTCTTGGAGGATATTGATTCTGATGATACTGAGGTTGTTGTTGGAAGTTTTGTTGAGGAGGTTGATAGACTGGCTGAGGATGAGCTGGAGCAGGGATAGTGACTGCTGCTATTGTCCTTTGAACATATTGGGGCCTACCCCTGTTGGTGTGAATGGCATTGGTCTCGCCAGTTCTTCTCGGGCCTGCAAAAGGCTTTCTCGTACTACTGGACGAGCTGGCACCATTATCAGAAATCTTACCCATCTTTAACAGGCTTTCAATTCTCTCCCCAGCTATAACAACATCTGCGAAGCTAGTGGAAGAGAAAGCAGCCAACCTGTCAATATACGTTCCCTGGAGAGTGTTCATAAACATGTCTGCCATTTCTCTCTCAGACATTGGTGGTTGAACGGCAGCAGCCAATTGCCTCCATCTCTGGGCATATTCTCGGAAACTCTCCCTTGACGACTGTGACATTCCCATTAGGAGAGTCTTGTTGGGTGCCATATCTAAGTTGTATTGATACTGTCTGATGAAGGCCTCTGCCAGGTCCTTCCAGCATCTTACAGTTGCCCTTGTCAAGTGGGAATACCATTCCCTCGACGCTCCAGTCAAGCTGTCTTCGAAATAGAACATCCACAATTTCTCATCCAATGTATAGGCCTTCAGCCTTCCCAGAAATGATTGCAAATGAGTCCGGGGGCATGAAGTCCCATTATACTTTTCGAAACAAGGAGGTTTGAACTTATGGGGGATCCTGACCCCGTCTACTAAACCCATGTCCATGACGTCGAAACCTAAAGAATTTTGAGACTCCAGTGATCTCAACTTTTCAGCTATTTCCTCCAATCGTCTATCATAAGTTTCCTCTCCAGCACCCATTACTGTAAATTGGTCCTCCTGAGGATCTTCTTGAAGTACTCTCCCTGCTGTGGCAGTCCCTTGAACGTTTGCAGGAATGTTGATCTCAGGATGCAAATGTGGGCCAAACACAGGGGGATTAACATGGGGTTGCACCCTTTCATTATTACTGGTGCCTGCAGTTCCTACATGAGGCTCCTCTTGATTTTGCCTCTCCACCATGGCCCTCAGTCTCTCCTGGCTCTGAGCCATGTTGTTCATAACTTCCATGAACTGCGTCATCTGCGTTCTCATCTCTAACCTTTCGTTTGCCATCTGGTTTCTGACCTCTGTAAGGTCTTGCTGCATCTGGTCCATCTGGATTCCCGGAAGGTTGCTTCTAGTTGGGTATCTGTGTGGCCTGTTGAGAGGAAATACCCGGCGGCGAGCAATAATTCCTGAATATCACAACAGAGGTTAGCAACAACAAAACAAAAACCTACAAAACAAACAAATGGGTTAGCATGCAATGCAGTTATGCTTATTTGTTCTCAAGGCATCCGGTTTGGCTTTCAGTTTTGACCCTTCCAGACCCTCGAAGATGATGCTGTTGAAGTTGCTTTTGAAGTGAACTCAGGTGGAACAAACCAACACAAATATATTACAAAACGTGAAATAATACAATTTGTTCATTTTACAACACAAGCCCTCAAAGGGGTCAAAATACATCACAAAAAACAAAAGTACATGGAAAAGGAACAACAACAAGCAAATGATCAAACTCCAAGGCCAAACTCATCCTCACGAACTTCCTTAAGAAGTGCTTCGGTCACAGGATCAGCCGGGCGCTCCGTGAGACTTCTGATGAGAAGGTTTCTTGTTGCAACTGCTGCAGTCAATTTCCTGTTCTGACTTTGGTCCTTAGACCTCTTCACTCCAGCTCTGATTTCTAGCTCTGATATTTCCTTCTGGGCTGCTGCCAGGGCTTTTTCCATCTGTTCCATCTTGTCTTGAACTCTCTTGTCTTCTAGAGTACGGGCCTCAGTGATCCGGACCCACCTGGCCTGACTCTCTTTCAAATACGAGTCTGTCCTTGCTCTTTGGAACTGGGCTTCTTTACAAGCATTCTTCAGAATCTGTTCACCAGCTTTGGACTTGTTGATATAATCTCCAGACTTCTCAATTTTAGTCAAGTGTTCCACCCTTAACTTCTCCAGTCTCTCAATCTCCCTCACACCTTCACTCCTCTCCCTGAGGGTCTTCTGCAAGGCTTGGGTTAACTTCTCATTTCTTTCCTTCAAGCTCTCAAACTCCTCCAGACTGATAGTGGCAGGGGGTGGTGCTGAAGATGACTCAGGCATGTCTTCTATGGTAAAGGGCATTCCAGAGAATTGGGCCCTAGCATGGGACCACTCATAATATTGGACTGATGCCACATTATTGCACTTCCCCAAAATGGTGATTCCCTTGGTTTGAACATGATCCCAGGCCCAGGCAGCCTGCCTAACAACAGCCAAACTAACCTTGTTCTCACAGTAGAGGGTCTCAATCAAGTCTTGTTCCCTAGGAGTATGAACCAGTGCATAGCCCAATTGCCTCCTGAACAACAGAGGGTTATAATTGATACTTCCCTTAACCCCTATTAAAGGCACATTGGGAAAGTGTCCACAGCTTGTGATTATATCTCTGCCCTTGGTGCTTTGAGTACACCATCTGATGTCTGCTGAAGTTAGGACAGTGAGTCTCTTAGCCCAGTTGCTTTGCTGATGAGGGTTGAGAAATGCATCTGTCCTGGGTAGATGCCTGAGAAGCCAAGCATGGAATAATGGAGCACAAATCCTCACTAATCTCCCCCTCTGCTTCTCATTTCTCTGATGTACTGAGTAATAGAGATCACCCAGCAAAGTTGGCACTGGGTTCTTCAGGATGAACAAATGGATTGCATTTTTGCTAATGAATCGAGGCTCATCTGCAAACAATACAATTCCATACACACTTAAGGCCAACAGAGCACAAACAGCTTTCCACTCCCCCAGGGAGGCCTTCAAACTAGCTTGAGAAATCAGGAAGTCCAGATGAAATCCAGGGATCCCAGCTTTAGAGGTCATATGCTGTTCAACCAAAACAGGCTCCAGGTGCAAAGCTTTTGCTATCTCTCCATTGCTGGGAAAGACCATTTCAGGGTTAAAAGGGATTTCCCTCTTGATAGGCAAACCAATCAAAGATGAGTATTCTTCTAATAGAGGCCCCAACTGAAAGTCTTGAAAGGTGAAACATCTCAATGGGGGATCATAGAACTGAATGCAGGTGTGGATGAGGCTCCTCTGTGAAGGGTCCAGATCCATAACCATGTCCAGTATATCTCCATAATTCTCCCTGAACAAGGGTATGTGATCTGGAGTGATCAGGGTTTGGATCCTCCTGATGTCTGATAAGTCTGGTTGGAAGAAATGATAGGTGATGTTGCTTTTCTTTGGAGCCATGATGCTGAGACTGAGTAGAATAAGTGTTGATGAAGAGGTTGAGAAGTGGGCCACTGGCTGGCTAGTGCAAGTAACTGAAGTATATGGATGACAAGCTGAAGCAAGTGCTGGTGGAGATAGGTCAATGATGCAGATGGGGTCAAAACCAAAACCAGATGAAGGTGGATACCCTGAAACACAAATAAGCAAATGTTAATATGATGCAATGAGTATGTATGCAAATGAAATGCAAGGGTTTGTGACTGAGCTGGATCTGATTAACTGCCTTGGTATAGATCCATGTGTGTTCAAGAATTCCAGATGGAGGTCTATAAATCCAGTAACCAGGGTGGGGGACTCAAATAAAGAGCCACAAGTCCAGGGTTTAGAATCACAAGAACTATCCAACATGGAGCATTCTTAACAAAGTCAAAGTAACAGGGTATTCTGAGGCCAAGGTACCTGCAAACCTGTAAACAGCCCAACCCCCTCACAGGTGATGATCTAGAACAAGGATCCTCAGACTTGGATCAGTTATGAGAAGTGTAAACACTTCTAACCCGGAGGTACAGTGTTTACAATAACCATAACAATTCCTCCTCTAATTCACCTCAGTTTCTGAAGGTCAATACTAAAAGGTCATCCAGACTTAGCAGGCTTCCCAGATAGCCCTAGCATTGCAGGAAATCTGCAACACAGAGTTCTCAAGAAGAAACCCATATCTGAACCGTGTTTCATATTCCCGCACAAGACCGAAATGGAATGGGAAAGAATATGATTCACTCTAGCCTAGGTGTCACTCAGGTCCCAGGTATAGGACCTTAACTCTCAATGGAACACCCACCCACCAAAGAAAAAACCAGATCCAGCCAGCATGACAGTATGGTATATATAAATGCAATAAAGAAAGCAATAAAGTAACTGTACATAAAGCAACAAAAAATAAATACAAGCACAAACAAGCACATAACACCCCAGTAAACACAAATCAATCAAGCGCTAGGAGGAACCCACAAAAAGAACCAGAAGCCCTGGTTGCAGTATAAGGGTCCCCAGCAGAGTCGCCAAGCTGTCGCTCCCAAAGATTTGCATCCCGGTACAAGCGCGAACGGTCGGCGAAGGGAACAGTGAGAACACACAGCCGTGAACTCACTGGAGATGAAAAGAGTCGCCAGCTAGGCATTTTTATCCCGGAGGAAAGGCAATGCTGCATAGACCTAGAAAAAGACGGATAAGACGGTTTGCGAACCAGAGAGACTGAGAAAAGGGGTTGGTTACAACCTGGGAAGGTATTAGCACCCAGATTGTCCGCCGTACTCGACGGGATCCACGCTTAAAAGATTTGTGTTTTAAAGGGGTAGTGTCAGTGCAAATTGTGCATAAAAGAGCTGGAAAGAGATGTACAGGTGTCAGTGTAAAAGAAGGGTGAAGTGTACAAATGATGTGTCAGTGTGAGAACAAGAATGAATTGCTCAAGAATATGAGGCTAAAGAATGAAGCTGGAAGGAGGGGGAATGGACAGAGACTTTTGTTCGATAACTGTTAAGTTATGCCTACGTATCCTCTCGTGCAATGAGGAAGTCAGAACATCGTAGTTCGACCCAAAGAGACTGAAAGATGAATTGACTTGTGAACTGCTTGCTTGCCTATGCTCAAGTGTATGATCTGTCTGGCACAGATGCGAACTGTCTTGCATTAGACGGAAGAAGCAAGTTCTCGTTTGTGAGTGAATGAGATGAGAAAAGAATCCCGAAGGAGACGATTATTGTTTGTTTTTGTGTTTTCAGTCTTTTATTGCTTTTGAGAGTTTGTCATAAGTTAATGAGCTTAACCTAAACCAATGGATTTAGTAAACTCATCACATCTTCCCTCTGATTAGGGGTAATGAGCATACCTTAAGTGTGAAGTCAGATTCTCACACTTAATCACCTTTGATGTAGGATTAAGATCATTAACCTACTTGTGATTATTTAGATGTTTTTGTGGTTTTTGTTTAGTGTTGAGTAATGAGGTTAAGCCATAATCAAGGATTAAACAGACCCATTACACCATCCTAAAAGAAGGATGATAGATGAGAATGTTTAAGCTGAGGAATGCTCCTCAACTTAATCCATGATTAAGGATTAAACTCACGACAAAACAAACCTTTGATTAAGTGGATTTTAGATTAATGGTATGATGATGAAGTGATTTTTATGATTTGTAAGACAACTTGAGGGGGACTTGTCCATTAACACTAGGGTTAGTCCTTCTTAACCAATTAAGGAAGAATTAGAACCCTAATGCAAGGCCCAAGTTACAAGTGATGTCTTGATATTTATTAAGTGAATTGATTAAGAGATTTAAACAAACAAAGGGTTTAACACTTAGGATTAAAGTTATACACTCCATCCTAAGAGAAGGATGCAGGCATAACCCTAATCACAAAGTCTTAAAGCCTTTAGGGTTTAGTCCCTGATTATGAGATGAGAAGAGAAGACTCAAAGAGAGACACAAAGGTAAAACTAAGAGGGGATACTAATCAAAACCCTAATTCATTGCCATGCTTGGATGATCCTAAGGTTTGTGAGGTTTTCAAGAACAATCTTCAGAGGAACCACCAGGAAGCAGATGAGCAAGATCAAGAGAAGCAAAGTGACTTGCTTCATTCAAGAAGTCAAGTCACTTGAAGGAAAGAAGGGTGGGAGGAAGAAGAATGAGCAAGCTCAATCTCAAACACAAATAGAAATGCAGCAATGGATGCAAGAGAGATGAAAAGAAAGGTTGTGAGAAGTGAAGGCAAATTCACTTCCCAAGTTTACTTACCACCTGAAATGTTAGAAAGAAATGCAATGCAATGCTAAATGAAATGAAATGACATGATGCTAAACAAAACCAGAAGCATGTTGATGATGATAATGATGCTATGAGATGCTATGAACATGAGGCAGCATATGGAGATGTTCATACAAGGTCATGGATGCAAATGGTGCAAGCTTAGAAGCAATGATACACATGGAAAGTTATGAAGCATACAAGACAAATGACATGGCAAATATGTAATGCAATGATCAAACATGCTTTCTATATGTCTTAAGATGTCAAATGAATCACAAGAATGCACCAAATGCAAAGACAAGTCATGTTATGCAAGAGGAAACAAGGAGGATGCAAGAGAAAGCCCAAATTAGGGTTTATGAATCAGACATCAAACAAAAACCCAAAACAGAAGCAAACCCTAAGATAAAAAATGGAAAATGCTATCCAAAGAAACCCTAAACCTATAATGAACCACTGCCCAAAGGGGAACTCTCAACTCTTAACCAAACTCAAGATATGAATTTCCTAAGTTATTAAGGTTTTTTAGGGTTCTTAACAAAAGAAATGCCAAACAATTAGAAAATGCAAGATCAAATCATGGCCATTTTACCCTAGAAACTACATGCTAAACACAATGCAATGCAAGAAGAATCAATGTCTCAACCTTCTCCAATAGGCAGAAATGAATTTTCAAACTTATGATCAAAATAATGCATAAAAAATGATTTAATTCAATGAAAAATTCTTAAAATGCATCAAGATCAAAAAAGAAATTTGGTTTGAAGGTTGGACAATGTTTCTAAATGTCTTAGGACATTTCATGAATTTTTTTGTAATTTTTAAATACCTAAAAGTATTTTTAATTAATTAATTCCCATTAATCAATTAAAAATAATCTTTTAAATATTTAAAAATACTTTCTTAATGATAAAAAATAAAATAAAAATATTTTTGGGTCTTAAAAATTATTAAAACTTTAAGGAAAAAGTTTCATAATTTTTAAGGATTTTTAACTATTTTAAAATAATTATGCAAAATAAATGGAAAGAAAATGAATAAAAATTAAATAAAATGAAAGTATGCAGCATGAAGGGTTGAGATTCAATCTGGAAAGGGGACCATTGACCACGCGCCAAATCCAGTGGCCCACGTTTAAACTGACTAAATTCAATTAATTAAACTAATTAAAGTGATTAGGGTTTAATGACCACATCTGGACCCTTTATGCGCGCGGGAAGTCAACTTGTTCAACGCATCTGAGGGCTCAAATTCAAACTAACATTAATTACGTGATTAGGGCACAAATGACTCTCAGGTGGCCGGAGAAGACTTCCGGTCGTCTTCTCCGGCCAGCTCTCACCTGAAAACTACCCAAATCCCTCAAAACGCATCAAAAATGAAAAACAAGAACTGGGAAATGATCCTCACATCCTCATGAATCAAACCCCCATCCTAAAACACATTTATATTTCCTAAATGAGCTGAATCGAAGAAAAAGAAAACTAGGTCACGCAAGCTTCAGACACAAATTAAATGCTCATTTCGAAACCATTTTCAAAACCAATGGTACCAGAATGATCAGCAAGACATGAAGAACAAGTTTGTAACAAGAAAAAAGATTTCTGGAAAAATTATTTTCGAGCTACCTGAGATTTGGAGCTTTCAACTTGAGGACTTTCTGGCCACTTTTCCTTGTGCAAACCACTCCACTTGATCCCCCAAAGATGTTTGAGTGCTCAAAATGAGTTTGTGCTGGCTGGATAATGAGTTTCGAAAGCTTCTGCTCAAGCTTGATCAGAAATGGCAATGGAGGTTCTGGCTCTTTCAGGTCATTGTGAATGATGGTTTGAGGTCCAAATGATGTATGGAGAAGCTTTGCAAGGTTTGTTTGGCTGTTTGTGAGCTAGGATGGAAGATTCGAATGGAACTGCAAACTGAAGTGAGAAATGGCAGTGGGATCTCTTGGCTGTTTCAGGCTTGTGTTCTTGGTGTTTTGTGATCTATGAGGCAGGGTGAGTTGAATGGAGGAAAAGGTTTGAGTGTTTGCAGGCTGTATAGAGAAATTCGAAAGCTTATGCAAAATGGAAGGTTTTTGTGAATGTGAGTGTTTGCAATGTTTCAGCCTTGCCTTGTGTTATGTTTAGCTTGCAAACTGTCCACATAATTCTCTCTCATTGGTCAGTTGACAAGACATGCCCTTTATTGATTGGTAAGGCAACTTTTGCAAAAAGTCAAATAATGTGTAAGAGAAGCATGGCTCATGATCTAGGCAAGTACATGGGCATGGGCTGGCGCAGCAAGGTGAGGTGAGAGGCTAGCAAAGCTCAGCATCCAAGGCTGCAAGTAGGAGGGAGCATGATCATGAGTTTTGCAACTTGTGACATTTTGGTTCACATGTGACTTCTTTGCCTAACCAAACATGAAACCATGACATTCTTGGTTCATTTCTGATTTTTTAGGACTTAGAGAATGTTTATGTGTTGGTTTGAAGTGAATTAGAGGCTGCAATATGCATTGGTCCAAGACTTTGCAAAATTTCCAAATGAGGCATGCCTTGAAAATTAATGATTTTAGCCAACTTTGCATTGCCATAACTTTTGATCCAAGAAGAGTTTGATCATGTTCTTGTACTTTTTGAAAAGGGAAAGATGAGATCTACAACTTTCATGACCAAAGTTTTTCCATTTGAAGCCTTTTTGAATCATGAATCAAGGCTTGAAAAATGACCTAAAATGATGCATTCTTGAAAAGTCAACTATGCCCAAAAAGTCAACATTTGCAAAAACCCTAAATTCTTGATTTCTATGAACTTCAACCTTCTTCCATGATCAAATAAAGATCATATACACTCAAAATGATGAAGATCACCCATTGGTTGGGTCATTGGGGGCCTCAGATGCCCTGATTTTGCACTGACTTGTCTGAAAAGTCAACTCTTGATCAGATGACTTCCCCATGGGATTTCTTCATGAAAATTGATATGCATACTCCCTATACCATATATAGACCAATGGAAACAAGAATGACCAAAAAATTTGGGGTTATGGCCTCTGAAACCAAAACCCTAATTTTCAGTCAACTGTGCAGTTCAACCTGGCTCTGCATCCACTCAAACCCTAGCTCTTGTGATTCCTCTGCATTTTTGACTTTGAGGAGATGGAATATGATATAAGAACACACATGGACCCCTTTGAGTTGATTGGTTGCCTTTGGAATGGCTCAAGATGCTTTGGGATTGCTCAGATCACAAACCCTAGGTGCAGATGCCTTGAAAGCTATGCAGTGGATAAAAAATGAGATGTGAGATGACATGATTGTACTTATGCATATGAGAATGATCACAAGCCATGTTGTGAACGGGTGAGGGCAAATTTGGGGTGTTTACAGCGTGTTTTAGAATCCTCATGTTGTGGGGGTTACAATGCTCTTTGTAGTTTGTGAAATGGTTGAGTATTCACAAAGTTATGGTGATTTAAAGTTTCATGGACAATTTTATTTTCATTCATATCTTGAGTTTCTTTGAGTTTTAATCCAATCCAAGCATGTATTTGTGTTTAGTGATGTTAGATTATGTATTCTGGAGAGTTTCATGGCTTGCCGCGACTTAGTTTGGATTTTCATGAAGCTAGGGTTTAGGGTTAGGGTTTTGTTCATTAATGGTGGTGAGAATTTTAGGGTTTCTTCATGAAGAAGAAGGGGCTGCATATTCAGCGCTATCAGCACCCCCCCATGCGCGGCCCATTGCATTTTTCAACTAGCATGTTTGCTCCTCACACCCCCTTGGCCCATTTGCTTTATTTTCATTTTTTTTCTTTACCAATTTATTCCATTTGCTTTTAGTTCATTTAAAATATTTCTTTAACTCTAAAAAATCCAAAAAAATTCATATGCACTCCTTGATTCATCTAGTTTCTTATCATTATTTTTCCAGATTTTTATTTTTATCCCACGTGGCCAAATAAATTCAACATTGAGCATTGCTTTCTTGTGGACTCTCATAGACCAATATGCCTTGTCCAATTTCTATTTTTCTCATCCTTTAAGCTATGAACCCCATTCTTTTTGAATTCAAATCCTAAGACACTATAATATCTTCATGATTTATCTTGGATTTTTCACAAATTTCCTTGCTGGACTTTTCTTGAGTTACTTGTGCCTTAATTTTCAAAACCCTAAATGGTGATACCTTGCATCCTTGAGCTTCATTGACCTAGTTTGGTGCTGTATTTTTGCAAACCCTTTTGGATTATCATTTCTTTGTGTTTGGATAGTACTTTGTTGGTTGGGTAGAATTTTTAAGCGCTTGGATCTTTTTCTTGGGTATTTTCTTCCTCACCTTGCCTTGTTTTGCATCCTTTGAGTCTTATAGTCTCTTTCAAGTTTAGAAGGGCACTTGTGCCGACTTCTCTTCATCTTTTGGGGTCCTTTAGAGGTTTATGGTTGCTCCTGGTCTTAGGATAGGGTTTGGATCTCTTTGAGTCTTGGTGTTGGGTCTCTTTCATGTGCTTTATTTCTTTAATTGTTAAGCATGCCTTCATTGCATTTGTTTCACTTCCAATCATCTCAATATGATCTTGTGTTGCTTTGCTTATCATCTTGTGAATTCTTTGCCATGCCTATATGCTTGTGTAGCTTCTGACTTGTTGGTTCATGCCTTGATTTCATGTTGTTACACTAACCTTGCAAGGGCTATGGTAAGTTTGAGATGTGGGAATTGAGTTCCACATCTCCATTTCTCATCTCTTCTCATTTTGTTTATATGGACTAACATCTTCTTGTTGGGCTTAGGCCTTTCTCATCTCTCCTCTTATATTCTTCTTCTTCTCTTGAGATCTTTTTTAGGTTAGAAAGACCTCACAAACTCTAGGAACTCCATGCATGCTAACTTAGGATAGAAACTTCCCCCTAGTTTTTTCCTTTTTGCTCCTTTGGTTCTCTTTCTCTTCTCATCTCACAATCATAAAAAACACTTTAATAACTTTGAAAAGATGCATTGATCCATAGCCTTATCCCATGAGGTATGCTTGTAGTCTTTCCATCTTGGGATAGTACATGTTTACCTTGTGATGCACAAGTCTGATCAAGGTATCTTCTTCATAAAAGAAAAGCATAAAAAACACTTCTTCATGTAAATGATCAAAACACCTAATAAATAAACAAGTTAGTGAGCTTAGGCCCTAATCTTTGGGTTCAAGTTTTGGGGATCTTCTCCTTACTTGAGTGTGCTAGTTCTATTATTCCATCTTGGAATGTAGTGACAAGTGCACATTCCATTGATGAGAGCTTGAGTTCACTTCCTTGTGACACACTCATAAAAGCTTCTAAAAAACACAAACAAACAATAAGCGTCTTTCCTTCGGGAATTCTTTTCTCACCTCATTCACTCTTTACGTGAGAACTTGCTCCTACTTGTCATTTTGCAAGACGGTAACACACTCGTCGTCCGAGCCTGCAACACCTGAGCATTGACATAGGCAGTTCAAGCCTTTAATTCACAAGTAATTTTCCTTGTTACCCCTAGTTAGGGGAACTACGACGACTTTGATCCTCATTATCCTGATGAGGTACGTAGGCAGCGGGGTAGGGCCCGTTCGAGCACAATCTTTATTTTCCCTACATTTTTCCTTTTATTTTCTTATTCAGTTCTTTTCTCAGTTTCATTTCTAGTTCATTTTCTTTTCTTTGCTGCAGCTTTCATCCCCTCACCCTTTGAAACAGTTATTTTTGCAAGCGTGGATCCCGTCGGGTACGGCGGACGATCTGGGTGCTAATACCTTCCCAGGTCGTAACCGACTCCCGAATTCAGTCTCTTTGGTTCGCAGGACCCGTGTCCTTCCTTTTCTTTCTTCTGGTTTGTGCAGCATTACCATTCCCTTTCTTCGGGATAAAAATGCCTGGCTGGCGACTCTATTCTTTTTCCGCGCCACTTTCGCGTTTGTAACAGGATGGAAATCCGGGGAGCGACAACATCTATCCATCAATTATGATTTCGTCTACTATCAACAATAGACTAAGGGTGATCAGTTCCTCAATTTGTCAATAGATAGCCGACATCCATAACAACGGCTTAAATTATCATTACCCAACACAATAACATATTTCAACTTGTGCTCAAGGTCCGTAAGCATAATGCTCTGCCAACTCTCTAAGGATTACCAACGTCTTCGTAGTCTCCTTAATTCCGACTTCGTCAATTACAACAAAACGTCCAAAATCCAATACACAATATCTTATACACGCTTGTAGCACAACACAACTTTAAATATCTTCCTAACACTGAAATCACTACGACATCGAGTACAATCCAATTCGGTTTGCTCCAATTACAACCCATATCCAAGTTAATAATTTTAATAACACTATTCAACATCCGTCTTCCCCTCAATATTACCATCATCTAACATCGTCACTTTAACCATCCCCATTCGACAAAATTGCATCTCTATGCATTTTCGGACACCGTCGCATTCTTTCTAATACCAACATTTATCCTTCCAAATTTTCCGCAAAAATCACCCAACTTCAAATATAAGTATCTCTTCTAATACAGTCCTTCCAAACACAAAATTATATTCCAAAATGAAGAGAATTTTGTGTAGATTCCAGAACTTCAAGAATCACTTAAATCTGATTTACAAATAATAAGTTATCATCTTTGCAATGAGACTGGTCAAGAATTCCTGTATGCAGAATTTTCTAAAAATCAACATCAGAACCAACTATTAAAACACACTTATCTCCCTCTTCACAAACCTCCTAAAGATAAATCTTATATGCAAACTGTAGGGAATTTTGTAAGCTTTCCAAAAAGTCTAGAATCGCTTCAATCAGAATCATGATTAAAACGACATGCCTCTTTTACTGACAGGTGCTCCAAAATTGCAAAATCAAAATCTGAGATTGATGATCATACGTTTCATCTCTCTCCCCCTCTCTCTCTCTCTCTCTTGATTTCAAATTTCACCAACATCCTTGCTTTACATTCAACTACGAAAATTACTCGACTTTAATCCAACTATACTCAAAGCATATTAATCTACCGACTTGATCCATCAACTTATTATTTCCTTTGGGATAGTTCCTTATTCTGAATCAATTAACCATCCATAATCTACGCACATCTCAAACTCGACCGATACGAATTCATGAGTCCATACTCTCGCCGATCCGCAACAACATCGCTTCTAAAACCTTGCACTCTTGCAATCAACATCAACTTGAACCAACTTCCACATACCAACAACAAGTCAGGAGCGAGCCTCTCCCCCACTTAATTCTAAACCAACACCTGCAGACAACGACCATAAACTAACAAACAAGAACCGACAGTGTTTCACACACTGTAACACCCCAAATTTTCCCTCTTATTCTTAAGCATCATATCACATTATATTCATTATGAACATATCATATTCTTGGCATCTTAGCATGGAAAGATGAGGCATAACATTCTCATGACCTAACATTAGGCATATGATCATCTGTGGAGGGTTTTTGAAGCATCACAAGCTATGAAAAGGGTCCCAATGGATTTACTCAAGTTCTATAGAGAGTCTACATTGCATTCACAAGTTCAAGATCATTCACAAAAGCCCAGGAGGTGGGAAGATCATCAAGGAATTCAGGCTAGGGCAAAGCTCCTACACAATGATCCCAAATTAGGATTTGAGTTTCAAGCATGAAAACCTTGAGACTTTGGCCATTTCATTTGGGCAAAGTCTCTTATATGTTAATAGGATCCTAGTTATGAAATTTGGTGAGAAAATTCCTTGTGGAAGTCAAGTATTTCTTAAGTTGCTTGTAAATGAAGAAATTGGTCAATTGTGCATTCTAAAAGTCAACTGTGAGATTTCAAAGGGTCCAACCCTATTTTTAAAGCCAAGGGATGTTCTTATAACCTTAGAAGAGGTTTCTCAAGATCAAAGATCAAGAATCATGAGGTTTTGAGGTGTTTTGCAAAATTGGCATATGGTTGGTCATGGAAATTTCCATTTTTAGTAACGTTTTGCCCTAATTTTCAAGTAAGCATAACTTGGTGAAAAAAGCTTCAAATGGACCACAACCAAACATTAAAGTTGAAGATTTAAGTCTCCCATTTTTAAAAGTACAAGAGAATTTTTATAGCCCTCATGGTTAGGGAGAAAAGCCCTTCGAAAATTTCAAGAAATCTAGGGCATGGCATGAATTCTAAGACTTCCACATGTGCAAAACTTCATGAATTTTATTTTTGAGTGATGTAATGAATCAAATGAGGTCACAAACTTACAAAGCAATGCCAAGAGTCCATTTTGCTCCAAAAATAGTTTTAAATTCGTGCATGAGAAGAAGAATATTTCATGAGGTGCAAAACATGCATGAGCATGAGAAAAGCATGAGCCCCACATCCAAGGGCCAGGATAATTTCTATTTTAAATTAAGGGTGAGATATTGATCACACATGTGCAAAGAATGAGAGGGATTCACGAGCCAAACACCTCATCACAAGAATTTTGCAAGTTTTGCATTTTCACTCTCACACTCTCATCTCACGTGCTCTTGCTCTCATCCTTTCAGCATTGCATTTTGGATCCATATATAAGAAAGCTAGGCTTTCATTTCAGGCTAGATCCATCACATTTCACCACTTCAAAGTTCTTGCACCAAAAGCAAAAGCCTTCGAATCTCTCTTTTCAGGCTCTCATTCTCCAATACCTTTCCATATTCTTGTTCAGTGAGCTCTAAGGATTATAAATATACCATCAATTCAAGCTGAAAGGAAGGTTTTCATCAAGTGCCATTCAAGTGCAGTTGGTTTCGGGTTTCAAGATCTAGGGAGTTTCAGCCTCTCTCTTGCATTTATTTTGCAAAGAGAGAATAAAAGGAGTTGATCTGCACCTTTGGAAGCTTTCTTCTGGATTGTTTCAAGATCTTCAATCTCAGGTATGCTCTGAAACTTTTGGATCTGGAAATGTAATTTTACGTGTGCTTCTTGATCTTTGTGGTATGCTGATTGCACTGAGCCTTTTTGTTTTGAAAATGCTTGACTATTGAATGAGATATGGTGAATTTCAGTTTGATGTATGATTTTGTTCCTGTTCGATCCGTTTGATCCATTGGTTCATTATGAAATATAAGTGCATATTTGAAATCAGCTTGGTTGAATTAGTGGATCTGGAAGGTTTCATCCATTTTTGTGGAGTTTTGTTCATAGTGATGATTTTTCTGGTGCCGGAGCTAGGGCTCCGGTCACCGGATTCTGGGCTTGTTTGAGGGAAGAAGATGAAGCAGGGTCGTTGGATGATTGATCTGGATGGTTGTGAATCTGCCAACACATTAATGATACACCCTCTCCCTCACGTGTTTTTTTTGTTTTAAAATTAATCTGAATTAAACAATTTGTGTTTCACCTCACTGTAGCTATCATGTTCTCTCACTGCCAACCAATTAATGTGCTGACTGGGTTTAATGAGCTGACCTATCTCAAGCGTCCATTTGATCCTATGGTCCTTGTATTTTCCTGATTAATTGAATATCCATGATAATTAATATGAGCTGCGCTGACTTTGACTGGGCATGGATTGCTATTCCCACCCCCATGCATATAAGCCCAATGAAATTGAACTGGAAACCCTTGCTGATTGCACCCCTTTGCTCTTCTTTTTTTTTTTTCTTTTTATTTCCATTTTATTTTCAGTTAGGTTTTTAATTTTTAAAATTAGTTTTAGGTCTCCAAAAATTATAAAAACATTCTTGAATGTTATTTTTAGTTATCTTTAATTTTTCACATTTTTATTTTCCATTTATTTTTATTTGACACGAGGAAATTAATTGTTTCTTTTAATTAATTCATTTTTATTTCATTTTGAAGCATGCTGACTTGTCCATTTTCTATCTTGATCATTATTTTGAGTTTTTGGTTGGTTCTTTTTGCTTTGGATTCATGATAGGATGTAGTTTATTGGTGATTTTTGTTCTGATTTTTATAATCTTGATTAATTGATTTTGGTCCTTAACTTGTGAGTGAAGCTATTTAACCCTAATCCATGTTTGACCTCTCATTTGACTTGTTTAGCTTCTGAATTTCTTTCCCTCCTTTTGGCATGTTGTTATGTTATGATTGAAGATCACTTGTGCAAGGTTGTAGAATTTTTGGGTACATACTTGAATTAATTTGAATTTTGGTTCTTCACTTGTCCCTTTTTTTTGCTTCCTTTTGATCATAAGTTCATCCCTTAGCCTAGAAGGGCACTTGTGCCAACTTCTTCAACTTGTTTAGAGCCTTATTAGGATGTGAAAACCTCTCTGATCTTGAGTTTTGGTTTATGCCTTGAGGAGTTTTGTATTTGTTTGCTTTTGGAGTTCATTCCCTTTTATGTGTATCCATCTCACTTCCTTTTCATCTCTCTTCTCATAATGTAATAACTTGACCATATGCATCTCTTCTCTTCATCTCTCATGCTTCTTAGGCACTTTTCTAACATGATTAGGGTTCTGGTCTTGTACCTTGGGTTTGTGTTTTGTTCATTTTGCCTTGCATCTTCTCATGTTTGTTTTGTTTTACCATAAGTGATTCATGTTACCTCATGTTGATTTGTGTGTTTCTTTTCTCATTCTTGTGACTTGTATTGGCATTGGAGATTTATGTGTATGACTTCACTTCTGGTTGTATGGTGTTGGTATGGAATTATGTTCATTTTGTATTTCCTTTATACTTGAGTGACTAACAATTTCAGGGGCTTTGGTAAGTGAGAGGTGTGGATGTGTTTCCCACATCTCCAAATCTTATCTCTTATCTTCTTATTATTATTTGTTCTAACCTTGTGATTGTTGGGCTTAGGCCTTACTCCCCCCTTCTTCTCTTCTTCTTTCTTTCTTCTTTAGGATAGCAAACCTCACTTACCTAGGATTTCCAATGCATGACAACACTTAGGGTTCATTAGTCCCCCATTAGACTTTTGCCTTTGTGATCCTCTTGGTTCTTTTCTCTTCTCATCTCAAAACTCTAAAGAAGGCACTTAATAAAGTCTGAAGTGATACCTTGAGAAATAGTCTTATCCCATGAGACACTTGTAGTCTTCCAATCTTGGGATAGTACAAGCTTGTCTTGTGATGTACAAGTCTGATCAGGATATCATCTTCACCAAGAAAATCATAAAACACACTTCTTCATTGTAAATACAAAACACTTAACAAGTTAATGAGTTAGTGAGCTTAGGCCCTAATCTCTGGATTCAAGTTTTGGGGATCTTCTCCTTACTCGAGTATGCTTGTTCTATTATTCCATCTTGGAATGTAGTGATAAGTGCACATTCCATGGAAAAGAGCTTGAGTTCACTTCCTTGTGACACACTCATAAAAAGCTTCATAAAAAACACAAACAAACAATAAGCGTCTTTCCTTCGGGAATTCTTTTCTCATCCCCTTCGCTTCGTACGAGAACTTGCTTCTACTTGTCATTTTGCAAGACGGTTACGCACTCGTCGTCCGAGCCTGCAACACCTAAGCATTGACATAGGCAGTTCAAGCGTTAAGACACAAGCAATCTTTTCCATCCCTAGTTAGGGGAACTACGGCGACTCTGATCCTCATTTTCCAGATGAGGTACGTAGGCAGCGGGGTAGGACCCGTTCGAGCACAATCTTTATTTTCCCTACATTTTCCCTTTGTTTTCTTTCTCAGTTCCTTTTCTAGTTCCATTTCCTTTTCTTTTGCAGCAGCTTACATTTCTTCACCCTTTGAAACAGTTTTCTAGCAAGCGTGGATCCCGTCGGGTACGGCGGATGATCTGGGTGCTAATACCTTCCCAGGTTGTAACCGACTCCCAAACTTAGTCTCTTTGGTTCTTAGGACCCGTGTCCTTCCATTTCTTTTCTTCTGGTTTGTGCAGCATTACCATTCCCGTTCCTTCGGGATAAAAATGTCTGGCTAGCAACTCTACCTATTTCCGCGCCACTTTCGCGTTTGTACCAGGATGGAAATCCGGGGAGCGACAGCTGGCGACTCTGCTGGGGAAATCTTAACCAGGATCTCTGGTTCCCTTGAGAGTCTCTCCTAGCGCTTGCATGTTTATGTTTCTTTAGGTGTTGATTGCTAGCTGTTGTGTGTTGTATTTTATTGTTGTTTATTTACAGTTCCATTTACAGCTTTATTTACAGTTTTCAGTATTTATTTTCTGCATCATATTATATACTGGACTATCTGGACTGGATTTTCTGTTTGGTGGGTTTGGGTGATACTGTTTCTGAGAGATGAGCTCATTACCACGGCTCGAGTGCACCTTAGGACTTAGAGTGGTTCCACTTTGGCCTCATGAGATCTTGTCATGGGGGTAGTAGTGAGTTCCACACCCAGATTTGCGACCGTCTTGGAAATTTCTTGATTTGGGGATCTTCCTCTTTCATTTCATAACCTTGATGGTTATTTGTAGCTGGGGACCGATCATTGAGAACCTTGTGGAACCATCCCTCTCTAGTGATGACAGTGGCAGACCACATTTTGTGGCAAACCCATTCGCATCCGGGGGCCCACCTGGGACGTACATAGGATGACCTTGTTTTCCCAGACTCAGCTGAGGCCTCCTTGCGTAGTATATACTGCCAAACCGATTCCCTGATATGGTCATGAGCCATTTCTCAGAAATGGTGAAAGTATTATTGCTATTCGTCTTTGAGAGTCTGTGATGTCTGACCCGGAGCATACCAGTGAGATTGGGAGGGGTTTACAGGTTTGCAGGAACCATTGGCCTCTACATACCCTCATTATCAGTGGTCCTTGTTGAGATTTTGTCCTTATGGTTCTGGTGTTCTGGTTTTCTTGGTGTTATGGTTCTGATCTATCATAGGGTTGTGACTCAGAGGATCTTGGTGTGCAGTTGATCAGAGGGTCCTTATATTCAGTGTCCAGTATCCAGATGGTCCCAGATTGATCATACGCCTGCATTGCATTTGCATTGCATCATTCTTGCATTAACTGTTTATGTTTTCATTTTTCAGGTTAGTGTTCATAGTCAGCTCCCAGTTCTGGTAAATCATATCTCCAGATGGCAGAAGTCAGAAGAATTAAAATGAAAAAGAATGTTCACTATACTTTTCTTCAACCTGAAGTCAGGAGTGTTCAGAAATTAGCAGGTTTGATGAATGACCAAGTCTTGGGAAATTTCAGAAAGAGATATGGCCAGATATTGAAGTATATGGACAAACCCACTGCAGACCAGAAGGACAACTTGCATACCTTGTTTCAGTTTTATGATCCCCTGCTGCGGTGTTTCGTGTTTCCAGATTACATCTTGGCTCCTACCTTGGAGGAGATTTCCAGCATTTTGGGCATTCCAGTCTGAGATACCTTGCCTTTTTATGGGTCTGAGGTGGTGCTTAAGGAAGAAGACATAGCCAAAGTTTGTCGTTTACCAGCTGCTACAGTCAAGAAGGCTCTGAAGAACAGTGAAGGCAAAAGACTCCCTTGGAGTGTGCTCATACCAGAGGCGGAGGAATATGCTAAAGAGGGTAAATGGGGGGATTTTGGTGCTGTGATGGCTTTGATGGTGTACGGGTCCAGTCTGTTCCCGGGAGATAAAGAATTTGTGAGCTTGGAAGTGATCTCTATCTTTGCTAAAGGCAATCCTGTGCCAACTCTGTAGGGAGATTTCTACTAAAACGTTCATTACCGGAATGAGAAAGGTAGAGGTGGACCAGTGGGCTGTTGTGCTTCATTGTTTGATGAGTGGTTTGCCAGACAACTGCCAAAATCAGGTGCTTTCAAGGAGATGAGAGATGAGTGGAGATGGTCTAGAAGGCTGATGGGGCTAACTGCTGGGGATATAGCTTGGGGATATGACATAGATCTGCTGGGAAACGAGTTGCTGGTCAGTTGTGGAAGATTTGCTGGAGTGCCTTTGCTAGGAAGGAAAGGTGTGATCATTTATCATCCAACATTAGCTAGGAAGCAATTTGGTTATCCTTTGAAAGATCCTCCAAGTATGGAAGAGTTTGCTGGGTCTTTGTATCTTCCTGTGGAGGGAAACAAAGATTTAGTTATGCAAGCATCTCAGGCTTGGGCTCATAGGGTGAGGAAAGGTAAGAAAGACTTTGGCAGAGTAGATCCCAAGATGTATCCTCCTTTTGCTACATGGTTGCAAAAACATGTAGAAGAAGTGCTCATGCCGTTCTCAGTAGAAGCTCCATTATATCCAAAGGAAGTTCCTAGCCAGAGTACTATCTCCCTTGAAGATTATAAGAAATTGGAAGCTCAGCTGCATGAAGTCCGAGTGGAGAATGCTGAAATGGTTAACCTATACCATCTTGCTAACCGGGCCAAAAATGAAGCAGAGGGAAAGCTGCAGAAGATGCAAGCCTCCTTGGAAGCTAAAGAGAAAGAATTTGCTGGAAGGGAAGCTCACTTTCAAAGGTTGGGTCTGATGGAGGCAAAAAGAGAAGTGAAACGCAAAAAGACTTTGAAGACTCTCAAGGAAGCTCGCCAGTCCATTGTTTGGTTGCAAAGCCAAAGGGAGGAAGAGCAAAAGAAGTTTAAAGAAAAAGAAGAGTTTTTCGAAGTGCAAATGGCTTTCAAGAAGGAGGAGGTGGAGCAAGTCCACAACATACGAAGGGAAAAGACTCAGCAGTTGGCATAAAGCCAGATATCCTTGGAGGAGGCACGAAAGGATATTGAAGAGCTCAAGCTGAGAGCAGATGTGAAGAAGAACAGAGCAGAGGTGGCTGCAGAAGAACCTGGGTCTTCAGTTTAGTTTATTTTCGATTCAGGCTACCTACAGACTTGTTGTAGGAGTCTTGCTTTATCTTTTGTCTTTTATTCATGTAATGACTTGTAACCCTTCGGGGAATATTTTTGTTGGTGCTCTAACTTTTTGGCCGACAGTGGGTTGTCCATGATAATATATGAACACTCTTCAAAGAGAAAGTCTGAAAGTTAATACTCAAAGTGGCTGTCTGGAGAAAATACCAGAACTGGGGCATACAAATGCTTAAAACTTGGAAACATGAGCAGCTACATTGCATGCATATAACGTGTTTGTTTGTTTTGCAGGTAGTGCTTCAGTTTCTAATGTTTATGTTGTTTCAGGCACTATAGCTCCCAGAAAGGTTCGAGAACAGCCGATCGTACACAAATATCCCACAAGAGTCAACAGAGAAAGAGTCATGGATCAAATGCAGGCTGATTTAGCTGACTTGAGGCTGAGAATGGACAATTTTATGACCCTTATGGCAGGAATGGGTCAGAAACAGGAACGTCTGCGTGAGTTGGTTGAAAATAGTCAAGCCAGGAACAACGGTACTGCTGATGGAGGTAATCGTAATGGTGCGGGCGTCCGTCAAGTTGAAATCCCTGTAGCACAACCAGGGGTTACCATTATCAATGATGGACTGAACAATGTACAGATGGACAGTCAAGACGAACAGTTTACGTTGCTGGACGAAACTGAAGGCCAGGGGGCTGAGATGAACAGAAAATTTGAGGAGGTGGCTGAACAGATCAGGGCTATTCAATCTCAGAACTCTCTGGGGTTCGACATTATTGACTTGGGCTTGGTTCCAGGGGTTAGAATCCCTTACAAGTTCAAGGTCCTGACTTTCGAAAAGTACAACGGCAGAGCGTGTCCAAAGACTCACCTCCAGTCCTTTGTAGGAAGGATTGCTGCCTACACTGATGATGAAAAGCTATGGATGTACTATTTCCAGGACAACCTGGTTGGGGCATCCTTGGAATGGTATATGAAGCTAAGTAGAGTCAATGTTAAGAGCTGGAAGGACCTGGCAGAGGCTTTCGTGAAGCAATACCAGTACAATTTGGACATGGCTCCAAATCGCACTCAACTGCAAAACATGTCTCAAACTACTAAGGAGGGGTTTAAAGAATATGCTCAAAGGTGGCGTCAGCTCGCTGCCAGAGTGCAACCACCATTGCTGGAGAATGAGATGGCTGATATGTTCATAGGGACATTGCAAGGGGTGTTTATCGAAAGATTGGCGTCTTGTTCGGCTACCAAGTTCAATGATATAGTAATAGCTGGAGAGAGGGTCGAGACTTTGTTAAAAATGGGAAAGTTTCAGGATACCAGTGCGAGCAGCCCGAGTGGAGTAAGAAAAGCTTTCAGCGGACCCCTGAGACGGAGGGAAGGGGAAACCAATGTTGTGTTTGGCCGAGGACGGGGCCGAGGATATAGAAGATCATATGAGCAAGTGGCAGCTGTCACTATCCCTTCCAGTCCTGTGCAGCAGGTACAACCTCAACCTCAACAACAACAACAACAACATCAGCCACAACGTAACAACTATCAACAAAGACCTTATCAGCCAAGACAAGCTCGTCCGGCTAATAGGGTGCTTGAAGCAATTCCCATGACATACACTACATTGCTGCAGAGATTGTTAGACCTGAACATGATACAACTGAGGATATTAGCACCACCACCACCTGGAGAGCTTCCGGTGGGGTACGATGCAAATGCTAGATGCGCTTTCCATTCAGGGGCACCCGGGCACTCAACTGAGAAGTGCAGGGCGCTTCAGCATAAAGTTCAAGATTTGATCGACTCCAAGTCGATTAACTTTGCACCACCACCCAATGTTACTTCAAACCCTATTCCGAACCACGGAGGGGCTAGAATAAATGTTGTTGAGGGTGGTGAGAAGTTAAGTCTGATTATGAGCATAGAAGAAGTGAAGACTCCGTTGTTGGTAGTAAAGGAGAGGCTGTTGAAAGGGAAAGTGTTTCCGGGATGCGGTCCTGATTGTGAAAAGTGTGTGAATTCAGTGAATGGTTGTGGAGACCTGAAGATGGGGTTGCAGAATCTGATTGATGAAGGATCATTGCAGTTTGATAAAGTTGATAATGAAGTTGATGATGTGTCCACTATAACCATTTTTTATGATCCAGCTGAGATACCTGATAGAAGAGAACCTATGACTATTTATACTCATGAAGTCAGTCCTGTTACTATCACTGTTCCTGGGCCTGTTCCTTATACAGATGATAAAGCCATCCCATGGCATTACGGCTCAGATGTGTACGTGGAAGGACAGAAGGTCGATAGTAAGTCAGTAGCTATTGATCCGACTGTAGTGAACGTCGGAGGGGTTGGAGGTTTTACTAGAAGTGGTCGTCTTTTTGCTCCCCCAGTTCTGAGAGGAGATCCTGAGGCTGAAGCTTCGACAAAGGCTAAAGGAAAGCAAACAGTGACTGAAGAAACGACAACTCCTGCTACTGGACAGGGTACCTTTGAGAAGGAAGTGGAGGAATTTATGCGGATAATTAAAAAGAGTGATTATAATGTGGTCGAACAGTTGAACCAGACGCCGTCCAAAATAACAATTCTGTCTTTGCTGATGTGTTCTCCAGCACATAGAGAAGCCTTGCTGAAAGTGTTGGAGATGGCATATGTTCCTCAAGAAATAACTGTTAATCAACTGGAAGTTGTGGTAGGCAGTGTGAATGCGAGCCATGGGCTGGGCTTCACAGATAGAGACCTTACGTCAGAGGGCCGTAACTATAACAAAGCACTGCATATTACTATGGAGTGTAAGGCTGTTGTTTTGTCGCATGTCCTGGTTGACACAGGCTCTTCCCTTAATGTACTCCCGAAGAAAGCATTAATGAAGTTGAATGTTGATGGTATCGTCTTAAGACCCAGTGATTTGATAGTTAAAGCTTTTGATGGGTCCAGAAGGTCAGTGTTCGGAGAAGTTGAGTTACCTGTGAAAATAGGGTCTCAAGTATTCAAAAGCACCTTCTACGTCATGGACATTCAGCCCGTGTACAGTTGCTTGTTGGGACGTCCATGGATTCATGCTGCCGGAGTTGTAACATCCACTCTGCATCAAAAGCTAAAATACGTGGTTGATGGCCAAGTAATCACTGTGTGCGGAGAGGAAGACATTTTTGTGAGCCACTTATCAACTTTCAAATATGTGGAGATGGACGGAGAGATCTATGAGACGCTGTGTCAGGCCTTCGAAGCAGTTAATGTCAGCATTTTGACTCTAGTAGAGAGAAGCAATGAGAAAGAAGGTACCTCCATTCACTCCTACAAGCAGGCGAAGGAAGTGGTTCAGTCGGGAAGCACCCAGGGCTGGGGCAAGTTGCTGGAATTAGAGAAGAAAGACGACAAGTTTGGTCTGGGTTATCAGCCTGATGGGTCTAACTGGCCTCAGAGTGGTAAAACTATTACTTTCACAAGCGCTGGGATGCTCGACCGCAACCATATCTGTGCAACTAGTGAAAAGGGAGACAATGATGGTGACTGGAAAACTGGATTCATCCGTGTGCTCCTGGAGAAGAGCTGAAGAACTGGTCTACTGAAGACATCGTTCCAAGTTACCTGGCAATCAAAGTAATTTATTTGTTTCCTTTTCTTATCATGCTGCATTGTCAATCCTGCATTCTGCCCAAGGTACGAGGATCCATTGTAGGGCCACCATGTTTGTTATGCACTTATTTTACCATGAAATAAAGGACATTTTTAGACAAATTGTGTTCTCTTTCTTTTGTTTTTAATTTTTCACAAAAAACAAAAAAAAATGGCAATGTGTTTTTCCTTTTTGTTTTTGTGTTTGCGTCTCTTTTGAAAAATAAGCAGATTCTGAAATAAGCACATCGTCTGTGCAGTGTTGATCATCCGGATTCTATTGATAACGTTCCTGCTATGACCACGCATGACTTTGACAATCCTATCTACCAAGCTGATGAAGGGGTTGAGGAAGATTGTGAACTCCCTGAAGAATTGGTCAGATTGTTGAAACAAGAGGAACGAGTTATTCAGCCTCATCAGGAAGAAATTAAGATCATCAACATTGGAACTGAAGATGTGAAGAAAGAGATCAAGATTGGGGCCAGTCTGCAGGCCGAAGTAAAGAAAGAGTTAATTGGTATGCGGCGTGAGTACGTGGATATCTTTGCCTGGTCGTATCAAGATATGCCAGGGTTGGATACCGACATTGTTGTGCATAAGCTACCATTGAGAGAAGACTGTCCTCCTGTGAAACAAAAGTTGAGAAGAACTCGTCCTGACATGGTGATGAAGATCAAGGAGGAAGTTCAGAAGCAGTGGGATGCCGAATTCCTGGCCGTAACTAGTTACCCACCTTGGGTAGCTAACATTGTACCTGCACCAAAGAAGGACGGCAAGGTCCGGATGTGTGTTGACTACCGGGATCTAAATAGAGTGAGCCCAAAAGATGACTTTCCGTTGCCTCACATTGATGTGTTGGTAGATAACACTGCTCAATTCTCGGTATTTTCCTTCATGGATGGCTTCTCCGGATATAATCAGATTAAGATGGCGCCGGAAGACATGGAGAAAACAACGTTCATTACCCCATGGGGTACATTCTGCTACAAGGTGATGCCCTTTGGCTTGAAGAACGTCGGGGCAACGTATCAGCGGGCTATGGTCACATTGTTCCACGACATGATACACAAGGAGATAGAGTGTTATGTGGACGATATGATTGCTAAGTCCCGAGACGAAGAAGAGCATCAGGTCAATATCAAGAAGCTGTTTGATAGACTGATAAAGTATAAGCTGCGGTTGAATCCAAACAAGTGCACTTTCGGAGTGCGTTCCGGGAAACTGCTGGGTTTCATTGTTAGCCAGAAAGGAATCGAGGTAGATCCTGCAAAAGTAAAAGCAATACAAGATATGCCTGCACCGAAAATAGAAAAAGAAGTGCGCGGGTTTTTAGGGAGGTTGAACTACATTTCGCGGTTCATATCTCATCTAACTGCCACGTGTGAACCAATATTCAAATTGCTGAGAAAAGAGCAAACGATCAGGTGGAATGAGGACTGCCAAAGAGCCTTTGACAAGATAAAAGAATATTTGCAGGAGCCTCCGATTCTAATGCCTCTAGTTCCAGGACGGCCACTTATCATGTACTTGACTGTGCTAGAAGGGTCAATGGGGTGTGTTCTAGGCCAACATGAAGAGTCTGGTCGAAAAGAGTACGCTATTTATTACCTTAGCAAAAAGTTTACCGACTGTGAATCCCGTTACTCACTGCTCGAGAAAACTTGTTGCGCTTTGGTATGGGCTGCTTGCCGACTGAGACAATACATGTTGACTCATACCACACTGCTAATTTCCAAAATGGATCTTGTCAAGTATATCTTTGAGAAACCAGCGTTAACCGGAAGGGTTGCTAGGTGGCAAATGATCTTAACAGAATATGACATACAATATACTTCTTAGAAAGCCATCAAGGGAAGTGTAATGTCGGATTACCTTGCACAACAACCTCTTGAAGATGACTATCAGCCGATGAAGTTTGATTTCCCTGATGAGGACATCATGTACCTCAAAGCAAACGATTGCGAGGAACCACTTCCGGAGGAGGGGCCAGACCCTGAATCCAAATGGAAGTTGATGTTTGATGGGGCAGTAAATATCAATGGACGTGGAATTGGTGCTGTTCTTATTACTCCTGAAGGTGTTCACTTTCCCTTCGCTGCCAGAATCACTTTTGGCTGCACCAACAATGAAGCGGAATACGAGGCGTGCATAATGGGAATAGAGGAGGCAATTAATCTTCGGATTAAGACCCTCGATATATTCGGAGATTCAACCCTCGTTATCAACCAGGTTACCGGCAAGTGGTATACGCATCAAGAACATTTAATTCCTTACATGGATTATGCCAGAAAACTATTGACGTTCTTCACAATAGTTAAGCTGAAGTACATACCACGTGATGAGAATCAATTTGCCGATGCATTGGCTACTCTTTCTTCGTCTATCAAAGTCTTGTATTGGAATTACGGGCCCAAGATTGACATTTCCAGGATTGACGCACTAGCTCATGCTTTCTCTGTAGACGCAGTGTCTGATGAGAAACCTTGGTACTTTGATATCAAGCTCTTCCTGGAAAAGCAAGAGACCCAGCTGGGGCATCATCCAACGACAAGAGGACCTTAAGGCGGCTTGTTGCAAGTTTCTTCTTGAATACAGACGGGGTTTTGTATAAGAGGAACTTTGACATGGTCTTTCTCAGATGCGTGGATAGACACGAAGCAAGCCTGTTAATGCAGGAAGTCCACGAGGGATCCTTCGGTACTCATGCAGGAGGGCATGCTATGGCTAAGAAGTTATTGAGATCGGGGTATTATTGGATGACAATGGATGCAGACTGTTGTTCATACGCCCATAAGTGCCACAAGTGCCAGATTTATGCAGACAAGGTGCATATTCCTCCTAGCCCGCTCAACATCATGTCATCTCCTTGGCCCTTTTCTATGTGGGGCATCGATATGATCGGGAAAATAGAGCCTACTGCTTCAAATGGTCATCGTTTCATCCTGGTTTCGATCGATTACTTCACTAAGTGGGTTGAAGCAGCATCTTATACCAATGTCACTCGTCAAGTGGTAGCCAGATTCCTGAAGAGAGACATCATTTGTCGATACGGAGTGCCCGAAAGGATCATTACTGACAATGGTTCTAACTTGAACAACAAGATGACGGCAGAATTGTGTCGGGACTTCAAGATCCAGCATCACAATTCTTCTCCTTACCGACCAAAGATGAATGGTGTGGTGGAGGCGGCAAATAAGAATATCAAGAAGATTGTGAAAAAGATGGTTGTCACTTACAAAGATTGGCATGAGATGTTACCATTTGCGTTGTATGGGTACCGAACGTCAGTCAGGACGTCAACTAGGGCAACTCCCTTCTCATTGGTATATGGTATGGAGGCAGTCTTGCCTGTTGAAGTAGAAATTCCTTCATTTTGTGTGATGATGGATGTGAAGCTTGATGAGGCTGAATGGGTACGGGCTCGATACAATCAGCTATGTCTAATTGAGGAAAAGAGATTAGCGGCTATCTGTCATGGTCAGCTTTATCAAAGGAGAATGAAGCGAGCATTTGACCAACGAGTCCGTACTCAGGAGTATATAGTAGGAGAGCTTGTGCTCAAGAGGATTGTTCCTCCAGGTTCAGATCACAGGGGCAAGTGGACCCCAAACTACGAAGGACCATTCATAGTGAAGAAAGTTTTCTCAGGAGGAGCACTGATGCTCACCACTATGGATGGAGAAGATTTCTAATCCCATGTTAACTCGGACGCAGTTAAAAAATACTTCGCATAAAAAGACCCGCTGGACACAAAAACAGAATTAAAGTCCAGGCAAAAAAAGGGCATCCCGGAGAGCTAAAAACAGAATAAAAAGCTCGGGAAAAAGTTAGGGAAAACAAATAAAAAAAATGTACACCCGCTGAGCTAAAAAGTCACATCGGACAGCTCAGGCAAAAAAGGGTATCACGGTGGATTGAAAACCCGAAAGGGCGATCCACGCAAAACAAGGGAATAAGAGAACAACTGCGATCTGAGTAATCTGAACTAAATCATCATTCCATACAGCTTGACGATATTAGAAGGATAGGAATCAGTCCCCTCACCTTCTCAAAAAGCAAAGGCAAGAATGGAGAGTTTTGAAGACATGCTGGTCATAGCAGAAAGGGAACTCATTGGGATGCTGTGTCCATTGCCATTAGGATAGTTTATTTTCTCAATTTTAGGGTGGCTACCTCTTTCCAGGTGGTTGCTTCCTGATGTAAAAACTTTGCCTATTCAGAGGCCTTTCAATAAAAGAATATTCAGTCAAAAAGCGGTGTTGTGTTTATTTTTGTTTGCAAAATGTCCTGAATATTTGGCAAAAATAGCATTGCGTTTAAAACATGGTGATAATTTGAAAAAGAAGGAAAATGACATTGCAAGGAAACATTTGAAATCCTCTTTGAGTGTCGGGTGACGATGGATGAACAGATCATGCCATGCAAGTCCCTGGGGCACATATGTGTTTTCTGTTGTTGCAGGATGGCGTCACATTCTCCCAGACAGAATTTTCTCCAGCCAAGTCATGGCAGATGGGATCCCCAAGCAGTTTATTTTCCCCAGTAGGGTATGCCCAGCAGGCAGTGGGAGGCCCATTCCCCACAGAGTTTAACTATTAAAACTCTTAACACTCGTCTGTGTTATCACTTTGATATTGCTCGTTTGCTTTCCCCAGTAGTTGCCCATGATCTCTTTTATATTGCTCGTTTGCTTTCCCCAGCAGTTGCCCATGGCTGTAATTGATGTTGCTCGTCCGCACTTCCCAACACTCGTCTGTGTTGGATAATTGTTGTTGCTCGTCTGCACACCAACACTTGTATATGTTTGATATTTGCTGCTGCTCGTCTACACTTCCCAACACTCGTCTGTGTTTGATATTTGTTGTTGCTCGTCCGCACTTCCCGGAACTCGTCTGTGTTTGTTATCTGTTTGAAGCTCGTCTGCATTGTTTGGATACTCGTCTGTATCATCCCTTACACCCGTCTGTATTGCTACTCCAAATGCTCGTCTGTATTGGATTTCTGGTATTCGTCTGTACCCGTGGCTGATATTTCTTTGTATCATTTCCTGAAGCGCTCGTCGGTGTTTCTCGGGTCATCGTCTGATATTCGTTTGTATCATTGACTTATGGCGCTCGTCTGTGTCTCTCTTGATGGTCATCCAATACTCGTCTATATTGAAGAGGTTTGAATTCCTGACTGTGGGAGTAAATGTCAAAATGGTTACCGGTCCTGGCGTAACAGGTTTATCCGAAGGAGGCTCGTCTGTCTCAGGTAACACTTATTAATGTTGCACCTGGCGTAACAGGTTTGCTCGAAGAAGGCTAGTCTGTCTTAGACCATATATCCACGGATAATATATGAAGAGGATTCGTCTATCCTGATTATGCATGTCTGTCCCACAGACTTAAGTGCATCATCGGTCCTGGCATAACAGGTTTGTCCGAAGGAGATTCGTCTATCTCAAGTTATACATTTTGCAGAGTATGTGAGGTCTCGTATGTCCAGTTCCTGGCGTAACAGGATTGTTCGAAGAAGACTCGTCTGTCAAAGTATTCTGATTCCAAATAATAGTTTCAACTTGGAAGGAGTTCGTCTGCTTTCTCTCCAATTCAGTCAACAAAGCGTCATTTGGTTAGGTTTATTTCCCAGTTTTTGCATTCTTCATCAGAGTGCAAATTTCAGGTTTTCTTGGTATTCAACCACAGTTTATCTTGAACGGTCGATAGCCCGTGCTACCGTCCTTTTCAGATTAACAGTTGTTTGAATAGGGGCAGCTGTAACACCCCAAATTTTCCCTCTTCTTTTTAAGCATCATATCACATCATATTAGTCATGAACATATCATATTCTTGGCATCTTATCATGGAAAGATGAGGCATAACATTCTCATGACCTAGCATTAGGCATATGATCATCTGTGGAGGGTTTTTGAAGCATCACAAGCTATGACAAGGGTCCCAATGGATTTACTCAAGTCCTATGGAGAGTCTACATTTCATTCACAAGTTCAAGATCATTCACAAAAGCCCAGGAGGTGGGAAGATCATCAGGGAATTCAGGCCAGGGCAAAGCTCCTACACAATGATCCCAAATTAGGGTTTGAGTTTCAAGCATGAAAACCTTGAGACTTTGGCCATTTCATTTGGGCAAAGTATCTTATATGTTAAGAGGATCCTAGGGATGAAATTTGGTGAGAAAATTCCTTGTGGAAGTCAAGTATTTCTTCAGTTGCTTGTAAATGAAGAAATTGGTCAACTGTGCATTCTAAAAGTCAACTGTGAGATTTAAAAGGGTCCAACTCTAGTTTTCAAGCCAAGGGATGTTCTTATAACCTTATAAGAGTTTTGGCAAGATCAAAGATCAAGAATCATGAGGTTTTGAGGTGTTTTGCAAAATTGGCATATGGTTGGTCATGGAAATTTCCGTTTTTAGTAGCTTTTTGCCCTAATTTTCAAGTAAGCATAACTTGGTGAAAAAAGCTTCAAATGGACCACAACCAAACATGAAAGTTGTAGATTAAATTCTCCCATTTTTAAAAAGTACAAGAGCATTTTCATAGCCCTCATGGTTATGGAGAAAAGCCCTTCGAAAATTTCAAGAAATCTAGGGCATGGCATGAATTCTAAGACTTCCACAAGTGCAAAACTTCATGAATTTTATTTTTGAGTGATGTAATGAACCAAATGAGGTCACAAACTTACAAAGTAATGCCAAGAGTCCATTTTGCTCCAAAAATAATGTCAAATTCGTGCATGAGAAGAAGAATATTTCATGAGGTGCAAAACATTCATGAGCATGAGAAAAGCATGAGTCCCACATCCAAGGGCCAGGATAATTTCTGTTTTGAATTAAGGGTGAGATATTGTTCACACATGTGCAAATAATGAGAGGGATGCACGAGCCAAATACCTCATCACAAGAATTTTGCAAGTTTTGCATTTTCACTCTCACACTCTCATCTCACGTGCTCTTGCTCTCATCCTTTCAGCATTGCATTTTGGATCCATATACAAGAAAGCTAGGGTTTCATTTCAGGCTAGATCCATCACATTTCACCACTTCAAAGTTCCTGCACCAAAAGCAAAAGCCTTCGAATCTCTCTTTTCAGGCTCTCATTCTCCAATCCCTTTCCATATTCTTGTTCAGTGAGCTCTAAGGATTATAAATATACCATCAATTCAAGCTGAAAGGAAGGTTTTCATCAAGTGTCATTCAAGTGCAGTTGGTTTCGAGTTTCAAGATCTAGGGAGTTTCAACCTCTCTCTTGCATTTATTTTGCAAAGAGAGGATAAAAGGAGTTGATCGGCACCTTTGGAAGCTTTCTTCTGGCTTGTTTCAAGATCTTCAATCCCAGGTATGCTCTGAAACTTTTGGATCTGGAAATGTAATTTTATGTGTGCTTCTTGATCTTTATGGTATGCTGATTGCACTGAGCCTTTTTGTTTTGAAAATACTTAACTATTGAATGGGATATGGTGAATTTCAGTTTGATGTATGATTTTGTTCTTGTTCGATCCGTTTGATCCATTGGTTCATTGTGAAATATAAGTGCATATTTGAAATCAGCTTGGTTGAATTAGTGGATCTGGAAGGTTTCATCCATTTTTGTGGAGTTTTGTTCATAGTGATGATTTTTCTGGTGCCGGAGCTAGGGCTCCGGTCACCGGATTCTGGGCTTGTTTGAGGGAAGAAGATGAAGCAGGGCCGTTGGATGATTGATCTGGATGGTTGTGAATCTGCCAACACATTAATGATACACCCTCTCCCTCACGTGTTTTTTTTTGTTTTAAAATTAATCTGAATTAAACAATTTGTGTTTCACCTCACCGTAGCTATCATGTTCTCTCACTGCCAACCAATTAATGTGCTGACTGGATTTAATGAGCTGACCTATCTCAAGCGTCCATCTGATCCTATGGTCCTTGTATTTTCCTGATTAATTGAATATCCATGATAATTAATATGAGATGCGCTGACTTTGACTGGGCCTGGATTGCTATTCCCACCCCCCATGAGTATAAGCCCAATGAAATTGAACTGGAAACCCTTGCTGATTGCACCCCTTTGCTCTTCTCATTTTTTTTATTTCTTTTTATTTCCATTTTATTTTCAGTTTGGTTTTTAATTTTTAAAATTAGTTTTAGGTCTCCAAAAATTATAAAAACATTCTTGAATGTTATTTTTAGTTTTCTTTAATTTTTGACATTTTTATTTTCCATTTATTTTTATTTGACACGTGGAAATTAATTGTTTCTTTTAATTAATTCATTTTTATTTCATTTTGAAGCATGCTGACTTGTCCATTTTCTATCTTGATCATTATTTTGAGTTTTTGGTTGGTTCTTTTTGCTTTGGATTCATGATAGGATTTAGTTTATTGGTGATTTTTGTTCTGATTTTTATAATCTTGATTAATTGATTTTGGTCCTTAACTTGTGAGTGAAGCCATTTAACCCTAATCCATGTTTGACCTCTCATTTGACTTGTTTAGCTTCTGAATTTCTTTCCCTCCTTTTGGCATGTTGTTATTTTATGATTGAAGATCACTTGTGCAAGGTTGTAGAATTTTTGGGTACATACTTGAATTAATTTGAATTTTGGTTCTTCACTTGTCCCTTCTTTTTTTGCTTCCTTTTGATCATAAGTTCATCCCTTAGCCTAGAAGGGCACTTGTGCCAACTTCTTCAACTTGTTTAGAGCCTTATTAGGATGTGGAGACCTCTATGATCTTGAGTTTTGGTTTGTGCCTTGAGGAGTTTTGTATGTGTTTGCTTTTGGAGTTCATTCCCTTTTATGTATATCCACCTCACTTCCTTTGCATCTCTCTTCTCATAATGTAATCACTTGACCATATGCATCTCTTCTCTTCATCTCTCATGCTTCTTAGGAACTTTTCTAACATGATTAGGGTTCTGGTCTTGTACCTTGGTTTTGTGTTTTGTTCATTTTGCATTGCATCTTCTCATGTTTGTTTTGTTTTGCCATAAGTGATTCATGTTGCCGCATGTTGATTTGTGTGTTTCTTTTCTCATTCTTGTGACTTGTATTGGCATTGGACATTTATGTGTATGACTTTAATTCTGGTTGTATGGTGTTGGTATGGCATTATGTTCATTTTGTATTGCCTTTATACTTGTGTTACTAACCATTTCAGGGGCTTTGGTAAGTGAGAGATGTGGATGTGTTTCCCACATCTCCAAATCTTATCTCTTCTCTTATTATTATTATTTGTTCTAACCTTGTGATTGTTGGGCTTAGGCCTTACTTCCCCCTTCTTCTCTTCTTCTTTCTTTCTTCTTTAGGATAGTAAACCTCACTAACCTAGGATTTCCCATGCATGACAACACTTAGGATTCATTAGTCCCCCATTAGACTTTTGCCTTTGTGATCCTCTTGGTTCTTTTCTCTTCTCATCTCAAAACTCTAAAGAAGGCACTTAATAAAGTCTGAAGTGATACCTTGAGCAATAGCCTTATCCCATGAGACACTTGTAGTCTTCCTATCTTGGGATAGTACAAGCTTGTCTTCTGATGTACAAGTCTGATCAGGATATCATCTTCACCAAGAAAATCATAAAACACACTTCTTCATTGTAAATACAAAACACTTAACAAGTTAATGAGTTAGTGAGCTTAGACCCTAATATCTGGATTCAAGGTTTGGGGATCTTCTCCATACTTGAGTATGCTTGTTCTATTATTCCATCTTGGAATGTAGTGACAAGTGCACATTCCATGGAAAAGAGCTTGAGTTCACTTCCTTGTGACACACTCATAAAAAGCTTCATAAAAAACACAAACAAACAATAAGCGTCTTTCCTTCGGGAATTATTTTCTCATCCCCTTCGCTCCGTACGCGAACTTGCTTCTACTTATCATTTTGCAAGACGGTTACGCACTCGTCGTCCGAGCCTGCAACACCTGAGCATTGACATAGGCAATTCAAGCAATCTTTTCCACCCCTAGTTAGGGGAACTATGGCGACTCTGATCCTCATTGTCCAGATGAGGTAGGGCCCGTTCGAGCACAATCTTTATTTTCCCTACATTTTCCCTTTGTTTTCTTTCTCAGTTCCTTTTCCAGTTCCATTTCCTTTTCTTTTGCAGCAACTTTCATTTCTTCACCCTTTGAAACAGTTTTCTAGCAAGCGTGGATCCCGTCGGGTACGACGGACGATCTGGGTGCTAATACCTTCCCAGGTCGTAACCGACTCCCGAACTCAGTCTCTTTGGTTCACAGGACCCATGTCCTTCCTTTTCTTTTCTTCTGGTTTGTGCAGAATTACCATTCCCGTTCCTTCGGGATAAAAATGCCTGGCTGGCGACTCTACCTCTTTCTGCGCCACTTTCGCATTTTTACCAGGATGGAAATCTGGGGAGCGACACACACATGTCGAGTACTAAGTTATAAACGACATTAGACAACATTAGTCGGACGGATCAACCAGGCTCTGATACCACTAATCTAACACCCCATTTCTACCAGGCAATTATATTGAAATTCAGAGTATTAAAAATTCAACTTTCTTATAAAAATAGGATGCCACATTTCAACTTTCAAACATATTCATTTTCATTTGATAAAACACTGATACATAACTCTTTTATTCGGATGAATCATACAAGATTTTTCATACTTTGAAATAAAAAAACTTTTATTTATTCTTGAAACCAAAACAACTTTTACAACTATGCAGCGGATTCTCAAATATTCAACTAAACATTGTATAACATGTTATTCAACTTAAACAGCTTAGTAACAACATATTTGAACTGAAACAACTTAAAACAACAACAAAACAACTAAGCGTTCATCCCCCGAGTGTTACGTATCAGAGCATCGACACCGACTCGAACTAACAAAGATAACCATCTTCCTTCAAGCTACCTGCACGTTACCAAGATAGGGGTAACATTCAAACAAAAGGGGTGAGATATCGAATTTTATAACGAAGTATGACAAATAATACATAGACATGAAACATAAAACTATCACCACTTCACATCAACAACAACAACTTAGCAATCACCCATATTTTATCAACTTACTACACCTATCAACATTTACTACATAATCAACATAATCAACTTAACACCTTCAACAAACTTAATCATATATGCAACTTTATCAACATGATCAACATAAATAACTTAATCGACATAAATAATTAAACACAAATGTGACTCAACAATGCATATGCATGTGGTATCATTGGAGCAAGCAGAACTTTTTGACAATGAAAGGTTTGAAATAAAGTCTCACATCGAATATTCAATAATAAGGATAAATGTTTATAAACCTTTCTCACTTATTCTAGATTAAGTTTAATTTATTGGATTGGTATTGAGAAAATGTGGTTTTTTAAGACCAAATGATATATTTTAAAATTTGTAATATAAGTTTCCAAAAAATTTTATGAAAATAAATTAATTACAATTTAAAAAAATGTAAAATGTAAAATTTCTAAATTTTTTTTAAACTTTTTTAAAAAAATAATTAAATGCCAACGTGGCAAAATATTTGTACAATCAACAACAAGAAGGAAGTCATGTAAGCGAAATTTGGTAATATGTGTGCGTGTTTGCAAAGGCAATCTGAAAAAATGAGGGTGAATCATAATTTTTTTAAAGGGTAAACCAAAACACGTATGTAATATCAGGGGATAAACACTATTTAACTCTAAAAACAATAATAATAATTTATAAAAAAAAATCATATTTCAACTGATATCAACAAAAAAATCAAATAAATGTTTCCATTTCAATTAATAAAAATTAAAATAATTAATTAATAAACAACTAAATTAATATAGCCACTAAACCGAAAACTATCTTGTAATAAAAAAAAGTGTTGACTAGTTTTTAGGCAAAACAACATTTTCTTTAGCATTTTTCTTCATAATGCTAGTACTCGTCTTTTTTCTCTAAACTGATTTGATCTGTCAACCTTTTTTCTCATAAACTTTCTTATTTTTCTCATTCTTCTTTTTCTTTTCTACATTTTACTTCTTCTTTCCAGAGTTTTTTTTCTTCTTTTTCAAATAACACCTTGTTCTTTTTAGTTGCACTATTATTATATTTCTTCTTAACAACATGGACAATCTCTTTAATGACCTTCTTGGTGTTTTTTTGGTGTTTTCCTTACAGTAGGAACTTTATGAAGTATGTCATCAACATCATTATTCACATATTCACTAAGTTCCTCAGTCACTTTATTCATATTAAAATTTCAGTTGTATTGTTGTAAATGTTGGGATTCAGGGATCAACAAGGGAACATTTATACTTGAGACACATCTTCTGAATCTCTTCACTCAAAACATTTCCAGTCTTATAGTTCTTCATAAATTCTTATCTGAATCAACATAACTAAACAACTCTTCTTGTTCCAACCAAAAATCTCACTTAAATAAACCAACTTATAATTTCACCCCTTTTAATACTTGCAACTCAACTCTATCAGACATTCTTGTCAAACCACGGTCTTATATTTCCATCTACTTTCCACTCGAAAATCGTCTCAAGAAAGCTTCAAGTCTCAAGTCAATTGACTCACCACCAAACAACACTCAAATTAACCAGAATTCAACTATGAGTTTCCATATTACTATTTAATCCAAACGCAACTCCATGCTATCATCCTCAAATCCAACTAATATTCTTATATACGAATCTTCATCGACAAATCAAACAATCCTCAAGCACTTGGCTTGACTTCAATCAATTCAATGTACATACTATACCAGTCGACATGACACATATATCCATCAATTATGATTTCGTCTACTATCAACAATAGATTAAGGGTGATCAGTTACTCAATTTGTCAATAGACAGCCGACATACATAACAACAGCTTAAATTATCATTACCCAACACAATGGCGTATTTCAACTTGTGCTCAAGGTCCGTAAGCATAATGCTTCGCCAACTCTCTAAGGCTTACCAATGTCTTCGTAGTCTCCTTAATTCCGACTTCGTCAATTAAACCAAAACGTCCAAAACGTCTAATACACAATATCTTATACACGCTCGTAGCACAACACAACTTTAAATATCTTCCTAACATCGGAATCGCTACGACATCGAGTACAATCCAATTCAGTTTGCTCCAATTACAACCCTTATCCAAGTTAAAAAATTTAACAATACTATTCAACATCCGTCTTCCCCTCAATATTACCATCATTAACATCGTCACTTTAACCATCCTCATTCGAAAAAATTGCATCTCTATGCATTTTCTGACACCGTCACATTTTTTCTAATACCAACTGTAGATGTTAGAAATTGGCAGAATTTTTGACAAACAAAGTAATAGTTATGAACTTAGTTCAGGACATCAGGATGTCACACCAGATGTTGTGACATCGCAAACCTGCTATCTACCTTAAATGATGCGTAACAGAAGTGCTTAAAATCAAGAGTAAATATCTGGAATTAATTGTAAAAGGATGAGCACTCCATGGCGCCTCTTTAGGAAGTTAAGTTATCTGGTTCCAGCATAAAGGAAACAGAAAACTAACTCACCTTGATTCAAGGAGATAACAAACTAACTCACCTTGATTCAAGGAGATAACTGTGGGATTTATCAAAGTCTGGATAATTTGCAAAAAGCCCACAAACCAAGCATCTATTTAAGAAACTGATACACTCAAGTAAACCTAACGATTTGAAGAAGACTGTCAAGGGTGTTAGTGATGCTAGCAGGTTTTATTTGTGTTAGTCACTTTATAAGCATTTAAGCAAAAAGTGAATTGTGTCTTGATTGAAACTGATAAGTAAGATCAAGCTAGTGTGTATGAAGTGTGACTTCAAACTTATTAATCATTCTAAGTTAAAGATCACTGTGTGATTGAGGGGGAGTGAGTAGGTACTTATATCTAAGTAGAGTCTTAGATAGAAATTTCCTTGGGTAGATATTAAGTGAAGGATTAAACTGATTGGTTTAACTCCATAATTAATATTACTTATATTGAATTTTCTTCCTAGCTTGGTAGCCCCTAGATGTAAGTGTGGAGATACACTGAACTGGGTTAACAATTTCCTGTGTTATTTAATTTACTAGCTCATTAATTTATTGTTTAGGATATCAGTGTCTAAACATCTGGTTCGACATCACATATCTGATCCCAGAATTTCAATTGGCCTCAGAGCAGGCACCCTGCCTGTATAACTGGGTGAGATCTAGGGACTGCAAATTTTGGGAACATGGACAGAGATGTAGGATCTGTGAATCGACCACCTATTTTGGATGGATCCAACTATGATTACTGGAAGCCAAGAATGGTAGCATTCTTGAAATCTCTTGATAGCAGGGCTTGGAAAGCAGCTAACAAAGGATGGGAGCACCCTGTCAAAGACAATAAGGACGGGGCAAAAGTGATGAAGCCTGAAGAAGAGTGGAGCAAGGAAGAAGAGGAGTCAGCAATTGGTAATTCCAAAGCCTTAAATGCCCTGTTCAATGGCATTGACAGGAACATATTTAGGCTTTTGCACCACTATGAGCTAGCCAAGGATGTTTGGGACACCCTCAAAACTACTCATGAAGGAACATCAAAGGTGAAGATGTCAAGACTTCAACTTCTCACCACCAAGTTTGAGAACTTGAGGATGAAGGAAGATGATACCATTCATGAGTTCTACATGAACATCCTGGAGATTGCTAATACTTCTGGTGCCTTGGGAGAGAAGATGAGTGATGAAAAGTTGGTAAGAAAGATTCTCAGATCACTACCCAAGAGGTTTGACATGAAGTTCACTTCCATAGAAGAAGCCCATGACATCTGCACAATGAAAGTTGAGGAGCTCATTGGTTCCCTTCAAACCTTTGAGATGAGAATGAGTGATACTATTGTGAAGAAAAACAAGAGCATAGCCCTGGTCTCAAACACTGATAAGGAAGAAGAAAGTCATAAAGCAGGCTCTGAGGAAAACTTATCAGAGGCAATTGCTATGCTTGGGAGGCAATTTAACAAAATTATCAAAAGAATGGACAACAGGCCCAGACAAAGTGGAAGAAACTCAACCTCTGAGAATAAAAGATCTTATGACTCTAACAGAAGGTCAAACTATGATGAGAAGACTAACCAAAGAAAAGGGATTCAATGTCATGGATGTGAAGGTTATGGACACATTAGAAGTGAATGCCCAACCTATCTAAAGAAGCAAAAGAAAGGTCTTTCTGTGTCCTGGTCAGATGAAGACTCAGGTAGTGAGTCAGAAGAAGAGTCTGCAAAGCACATCACTGCTCTATCTGGAGTATGTGAAACTGAAGGGGGATCCAGTGATGAGGATCTGACATTTGAAGAGCATGAAACATCTTACAGGATGTTGTGTGAAAGGAGCACTGAGGTATGCAAGGAAAGTAAATAGCAGAAGAAGCAGATTGAGGAATTAAAGGCTGAAAAGGCAAGTCATCTGGAGATCATTGACACTTTGAAAAATGAAGTCAGCCTACTCAACTCCAAAATGGAGCATATGTCCAAATCTGTCAGAATGCTGAACAGTGGCTCAAACACACTAGATGCCATTCTCAACAACAACAAGCACTCAAGGGATAGGACTGGGCTGGGATTTAATAAAGCTTAAAACTCTAAGGCTAGCACCAGCCAAACAACTCCAGATCCTATGAAGTCAAACAAGATGTTCAAGCAGATGTCTCAACATCATGAGAAAAACATGATGAAAAAGAAATATCAAAGGTGGAGATGTCATCACCGTGGAAGGTTTGGTCACATCAAACCTTTTTGCTACAAACTGCATGGATACCCCAATCAGAGTTCCCAGCACCTTCCTAAGCAGAAGACAGAGGTCACCAGGAGAACTTGGATACCTAAAGCTATACATTATACTGATCAAAGCTACCAGTATATGCCTAAGCAAAAGAACAAGTTTACCAGGCAACCTTGGAACTCTAGAGATGGACACTACTCAGGGCAGATGCATCAAAGGAGACACACATATATCCAGCAGTGGGAGCCTAAGAGAGAAAGACAGCCTGATCTGAACTCACAAAGGAAACCTCACAACAAGCACAAGTGGTCCAAGCAGGTTGTTGCCTCTATAACACACACATCTCTAAAAGTATCTGCTAAGGAAGACTGGTATTTTGACAGTGGCTGCTCAAAGCACATGACTGGACTGAAGAATCTGTTGGTAGACTTAAAGTCACACTCATCCAGCTATGTAACCTTTGGAGATGGAGCAAAGGGGGAAATCAAAGGAGTTGGGACTCTGGACTGCTCAGGTGTACCAAATCTAGATGGTGTGCTGTTGGTGAAAGGGTTAACTGCTAACTTGATCAGCATAAGTCAGTTATGTGACCAAGGTTACAGTGTCAACTTCACCAAAGCTGAGTGCATAGTTTCTGATAAAGAACATAAAGTGGTCATGAGAGGAGCCAGATCAAAAGATAACTGCTATATGTGGGAACCCCAAGATTCCAGCCTCACATCCACTTGTTCCATAGCCAAAGAAGAAGAAGTAAAGTTATGGCATAAAAAATTGGGTCATCTCCATCTCAGAGGAATGAAGAAGATCATCTCTAAGGAGGCTGTAAGAGGGATCCCAAGACTTAAGATTGATGAAAGAAAAGTGTGTGGTGAGTGCCAAATAGGTAAGCAAACCAAGATGTCACACCCAAAGCTTCAACATCTGACAACCTCCAAAGTCTTGGAATTACTGCACATGGACCTTATGGGACCAACACAGGTAGAGAGTCTTGGTGGAAAAAGATATGCCTATGTGGTTGTTGATGACTTCTCAAGATATACCTGGATAAGCGTCATCAAAGAAAAGTCAGATGTGTTTGAGGTATTTAGAGATCTGTGCCATAGGATCCAAAGAGAAAAGGCAAGCTGTGTGGTCAGAATAAGAAGTGATCATGGAAAGGAGTTTGAGAATAAAAAATTCTCAGACTTCTGTTCATCAGAAGGGATCAACCATGAGTACTCTTCTCCCATCACCCCTCAACAGAATGGGATTGTAGAAAGAAAAAACAGAACTATTCAGGAGTCAGCTAGAGCCATGATTCATGCCAAGAAGTTACCCCTGTACTTTTGGGCTGAAGCTATGAACACAACATGCTAAATCCACAATAGAGTCACACTAAGAAAGGGAACTCTATCCACCATCTATGAAGTCTGGAAGGGTAGAAAACCTACAGTCAAGTACTTTCATGTATTTGGAAGTAAGTGCTACATCCTGGCTGATAGGGATCAAAGAAGGAAGATGGAACCTAAGAGTGATGAAAGGATATTTCTTTGATACTCTATAAATAGCAGAGTTTATAGAGTATTTAACTCCAGAACCAATGTTATGATGGAGTCAATAAATGTTACTATTGATGATACATATGCGAAGACAGATGTTTCTGATGATGTTGGAACATCTGCTGACAATCCAACTGAAGTTAAAATAGAAAGTGATAATCTTGACTTCACTTTAACTGAGGCAAAGTCAGGGCAATCCAAAAAATCTCCCTCCATCAGAATCCAGAAAGATCATCCTAAAAAACTGATAATTGGTGATCACAACAGTGGTGTCACCACTAGATCAAGAAAGATGATCTCAGGCTCCTGCTTTGTTTCAAAGGTAGAACCTAAGAACATCAAGGAAGCTCTGAATGATGAGTACTGCATCTCTGCTATGCAGGAAGAATTAGGCCAGTTTACAAGGAATGAAGTATGGGATCTTGTTCCTAGGCCTGATGGCATTAATGTGATTGGAACTAAGTGGGTGTACAAAAACAAGTCTAATGAGTAGGGAGTAGTTACAAGAAACAAGGCTAGGCTTGTGGCTCAAGGATATACTCAAATTGAGGGGCTGGATTTTGATGAAACTTTTGCACCAGTAGCAAGACTTGAATCCATCAGACTACTCCTAGGAATTGCTTGCATCCTAAAGTTCAAATTATTTCAGATGGATCTTAAGAGTGCCTTCCTAAATGGGTACCTTAATGAGGAAGTATATGTGGAGAAACCAAAGGGATTTGTTGATCCAAGCTGTCCAGAGCATGTATATAAGCTGAGGAAGGCTCTGTATGGGCTAAAGCAAGCTCCCAGAGCTTGGTATGAAAGACTGACCACCTTTCTCATTAAGCATGGATACATGAAGGGAGGAATAGACAAAACCTTGTTTGTAAAGGATGAAGAGGGAAAGGTTATGATTGCTCAGATATATGTGGATGACATAGTGTTTGGTGGGATGTTAGAAAGGATGGTTAAACATTTTGTGACTCAAATGGAGTCTGAATTTGAAATGAGTCTAGTGGGAGAATTAACTTACTTCCTTGGACTGCAAATCAAACAGATGGAGGACTCCATATTCATATCCCAAAGCAAATATGCAAAGAACACTGTCAAGAAGTTTGGGATGGACAATGCAAGTCACAAGAGAACACCTGCCCCCACTCATCTAAAACTGACAAAGGATGACAAAGGTGAGAGTGTGGACCAAAGCTTGTACATGAGCATGATTGGAAGTCTACTATATCTTACAGCTAGCAGACCAGATATAGCTTTTGCAATAGGTGTGTGTGCAAGGTATCAAGCTGAACCAAAGGTGAGCCATCTCAACCAGTTTAAGAGGATCTTGAAATATGTAAATGGCACCTGTGACTATGGCATAATATACTTTCATGGTTGTGAACCCATTCTCACTGGGTTTTGTGATGCTGACTGGGCTGGAAGTGCTGATGATAGAAAGAGTACATCAGGAGGATGCTTCTTTCTAGGGAACAATTTAATTTCTTGGTTCAGTAAGAAACAAAATTGTGTATCCTTGTCCACTGCTGGAGCTGAATACATTGCAGCTGGTAGCAGTTGTTCACAGCTGGTATGGATGAAACAAATGCTCACAGAATACAATGTCACACAAGATGTCATGACATTGTATTGTGAAATTTTAAGTGCTATTAATATCTCCAAAAATCCTATCCAACACAGCAGGACTAAGCACATAGATATCAGACATCATTTCATCAGAGACCTTGTGGAGGAGAAGGTGATCACATTGGAGCATGTAGCCACAAAGCTGCAATTAGCTGACATATTCACCAAGGCTTTGGATGCTACCCAATTTGAAAACCTAAGGGGTAAATTGGGAATCTGCATGTGTGACATATAGCAATTATGGAGAAGTGCCAGCATGTCTTATGACATCGTGTGGCATGACCACCAGGTGGCAGCACTAGTCTGGCCAATAACCATTTGTATTCCAGTTTTAAAAATTCCAATAGCAACGGACTCTATTTATGTACAAACGTGCTTTCAGCTTCTCACATTCTCATTAGCTCCACTGAACCTTTTGCATGCTACAGCTGAAACTATGAACTCATCTAAGTCCATCATCAAACCTTTATACATCCCCACTACAATCGAAATCATGTCACAACATCAGAACCCTAACTCCATTGATGAGGATCTCATTCAGGAAGATGTAGTGAACGTCACTCCATTGTCTGTAGTACCCATGGATGCTACACCTATAAATGTTATCAGAGGAAGCATTCCCATTGCTCAAAAGCCTAGGACTCCCCATGCAAGAAGACCCAAGGAGCCAGTCTTCAGCAAAAGTAAGGGAGCCTCTTCATCTTCCAGTGCTCCCAAAGCTTCTGCTTACGTGGACGCAACAATCAAAAAACTTGTAACCAGGATCCTGGCAGAAGAAAGGGTTGTGCCTGGGGTGTCAGTTCCCCTGAACAGGATGCCTGCCTCACCTCCCATCAACCAAGCTGAAGAAGACATACCTACTCCACAAGATGTCCCAAGCAATGTTGAGACAACTGAGGGCCAGGACAAAGTCCCAAATGATGAGGGAGTAGAAGATTCTACTGATGATCAAGCTGCTGAGAATGAGGCTTCCCAACCTCCACCAACTGTGAACTTGGACAATGATTCTGATACAGAGATCATAGCAGATGTTGATCCTAGCATAGCCAAGAGGCTCAGGGCTAGGAAGGATAAGAGGCCAGCTACTCAAGCAACTCCTGAGAAAAGACAGCCAACCCCCGAGAAGGACAAGGTCAAAACTGCTTTTGGACCTACAAAGCCACGGAGTAAGGTCAGCACACAGAAGAGGAAGACCACAGCTCCATCTGATTCTGATGTTGAGGAGGATGTCCCAACATCTCAACCCAGAAAGAGGCCAGAACCTTCTAGGACTGCCACTGCTGTCCCTGAAGCACCTCTGGATAATGTGTCCTTCCACCATGTCTCCAGCGTAAACATGTGGAAATATGTCTATCAGAGAAGGGTGGCTCTGGAACGAGAGCTGGGTAGTAATGCCTTGGATTGTACTGAGGTAATTGATTTAATTTCCAATGCTGGATTGTTCAAGACTGTCTCTAAATTCTCTCCATGTTATGAACTGCTGGTAAAAGAATTTATAGTTAACTTACAAGAAGGATGTGCTGATGGGAAATCTGAGGATTTCAGAAAAGTGTATGTCAGGGGAAGATGTGTAGACCTTTCTCCTAGGGTGATAAATCAGTATCTGGGGAGAGAAGCAGATGGGCCAACTGAGCTGGGCAAGACTGACAATCAAGTGTGCAAAATAATTATAGCTAACCAGGTTAAGACATGGCCAATAAAAGGCAAACTCTCAGTCAGCTTGTTAGCCAGGAAATATGCCATGCTACACAGAATTGGAACAGTCAACTGGGTTCCAACCAACCACACCTTAACCATATCTACTGGGCTTTGGAGGTTTATCTGTGCTGTAGGCACCCAAACCAAGCTGGATTATGGAGCATACATCTTTGACCAGACTCTTAGGCATGCAAGAACCTCAGCCATCAAGCTTCCAATAGCCTTCCCATCACTACTCTGTGGGGTGATTCTCAATCAGTATCCAGGAATCCTTACTGACAAGGACTCTGTCTGTAAAAGGGAAAGTCCACTGTCTTTCCATTACAAGCTATTTCTAAGTCATCATGTTGCAGATGTTGAAGCACCAGGTGGGACATCTGCTGTCAAGACTCCTATATCAAAGGCAGCCCTAATTGCAGAGCTCAGGACAACCTGCAAGGAGCTGGAAGAAAGGAAGAAGAAGCTTGAGGATCTGATTCAAAGACTGGAGCTGGAAGAGACTGCTGGGAATGATGATGGAGTTGGTGATGAGTCTGAGGATACAGAGGATGATGAGTCTGAGGATACAGAGGATGAAGAGTGAAGCTGTTTGTTGGTGGAAAATGTATTGTATGTTCTGCATTGTAATTATGAATGTTATGTCTGTTTCTGTAATGTTTTGTTTGGCCCCAAAATTTATGTCTAACAAGGGGGAGAAATCTGTGTATGTTGAACAATGATGTTAATGTCTGTCTGCTGAACTAAGTTGAATTTTCAATGGTATATTTTGGATAATTATCAAAGTCTGTTGGGCCAAGTCATGGCAGTATACATCTCAAGTAAATACATGTTTGAGGGGGAGCAAATTCTTAGCTCTCACATGATCCAACAGAAAGGAACTCCGTTGCTCTCTGACAAAACCAGAAGAATATGTTAGCCAAAAATTAGCCAAAGGGGGAGTTTGTAGATGTTAGAAATTGGCAGAATATTTGACAAACAAAGTAATAGTTATGAACTTAGTTCAGGACATCAAGATGTCACACCAGATGTTGTGACATCGCAAACCTGCTATCTACCTTAAATGATGCGTAACAGAAGTGCTTAAAATCAAGAGTAAATATCTGGAATTAATTGTAAAAGGATGAGCACTCCATGGCGCCTCTTTAGGAAGTTAAGTTATCTGGTTCCAGCATAAAGGAAACAGAAAACTAACTCACATTGATTCAAGGAGATAACAAACTAACTCACCTTGATTCAAGGAGATAACTGTGGGATTTATCAAAGTCTGGATAATTTGCAAAAAGCCCACAAACCAAGCATCTATTTAAGAAACTGATACACTCAAGTAAACCTAACGATTTGAAGAAGACTGTCAAGGGTGTTAGTGATGCTAGCAGGTTTTATTTGTGTTAGTCACTTTATAAGCATTTAAGCAAAAAGTGAATTGTATCTTGATTGAAAATGATAAGTAAGATCAAGCTGGTGTGTATGAAGTGTGACTTCAAACTTATTAATCATTCTAAGTTAAAGATCACTGTGTGATTGAGGGGGAGTGAGTAGGTACTCATATCTAAGTAGAGTCTTAGATAGAAATTTCCTTGGGTAGATATTAAGTGAAGGATTAAACTGATTGGTTTAACTCCATAATTAATATTACTTATATTGAATTTTCTTCCTGGCTTGGTAGCCCCTAGATGTAAGTGTGGAGATACACTGAACTGGGTTAACAATTTCCTGTGTTATTTAATTTACTAGCTCATTAATTTATTGTTTAGGAAATCAGTGTCTAAACATCTGGTTCGACATCACATATCTGATCCCAGAATTTCACCAACATTTATCCTTACAAATTTTCAACAAAAATCACCCAACTTCAAACATAAGTATCTCTTCTAATACAGACCTTCCAAACAAAAAATTATATTCCAAAATGAAGATAATTTTGTGTAGATTCCATAACTTCAAGAATCACTTAAATCTGATTTACGAATAAACAGTTATCATCTTTGCAATGGGACTGGTCAAGAATTCCTGTATGCAGAATTTTCCAAAAATCAGCATCAGACCCAACTATTAAAACACACTTATCTCCCTTTTCAAAAACCTCCTTGTCGCTCCCCGGATTTCCATCCGGGTACAAACGCGAAAGTGGCGCAGAAGAGGTAGAGTCGCCAGCCATGCATTTTTATCCCGAAGAAACGGGAATGGTAATGCTGCACAAACCAAAAGAAAAGAAGAGGAAGGACACGGGTCCTGCGAACCAAAGAGACTGAGTTCGGGAGTCGGTTACGACCTGGGAAGGTATTAGCACCCAGATCGTCCGCCGTACCAGAAGGGATCCACGCTTGCAAAGAAACTGTTTCAAAGGGTGAAGAAAAGAAAGCAGTTGCAAAAGAAAAGGAACTGGAACTGGAAAAAGAACTGAGAAAGAAATGAAAAGGAAAAAATGTAGGGAAAATAAAGATTGTGCTTGAACGGGCCCTACCCCGCTGCCTACGTACCTCATCTGGACAATGAGGACCAGAGTCGCCGTAGTTCCCCTAACTAGGGTTAGAAAAGATTGCTTGTGAATTAAGGCTTGAACTGCCTATGTCAATGCTCAGCTGTTGCAGACTCGGACGACGAGTGCGTAACCGTCTTGCAAAATGACAAGTTGGAGCAAGTTCGCGTACGGAGCGAAGGAGATGAGAAAAGAATTCCCGAAGGAAAGACGCTTATTGTTTGTTTGTGTTTTTAATGAAGCTTTTTATGAGTGTGTCACAAGGAAGTGAACTCAAGCTCTTTTCCATGGAATGTGCACTTGTCACTACATTCCAAGATGGAATAATAGAACAAGCACACTCAAGTAAGGAGAAGATCCCCAAAACTTGAACCCAGAGATTAGGGCTTAAGCTCACTAACTCATTAACTTATTAAGTGTTTTTGGTATTTACAATGAAGAAGGGCTTTTTATGATTTTCTTGGTGAAGATGATATCCTGATCAGACTTATGCATCATAAGATAAGCTTGTACTATACCAAGATGGGAAGACTACAAGTATCTCATGGGATAAGGCTATTGCTCAAGGTATCACTTCAAACTTTATTAAGTGTTTTCTTTAGAGTTTTGAGATGAGAAGAGAAAAGAAACCAAAGGATCACAAAGGTAAAAGTATAATGGGGGACTAAGAATCCTAATTGTTATCATGCATGGATGAGCCTAGGTTAGTGAAGTTTACTATCCTTAAGAAGAAGGAAAGAAGAAAAGAAGAAGAAGAAAGAAGAAGAAGAGAGGAGAAGTAAGGCCTAAGCCCACCTCAAGTTAAGAAGAATAGAATAAGATGAGGAGAACAAAAAAATGAAGAATAGGAAATAAGATGAATAAGAAAAGGAGAAGAAAATGAAATATGGAGTAAATGCACAGACAGAGCCTACACCAGTAGGACTTCCAGATGCAGCAGCATGCAATAAGCAAAATCGGGCCTCAGTGGTACCTAACGGAGAAGGTCTGTTGCCTCTTCAATACGCGCAAGAGAAATCAAGAAAGCATATCAAGTCCAGAATAGATTTACAATTCAAGCACAATGGTCCATATCGAGACATCAGATAAAGGTCATATATAGGCTTCCAGCATCCAGAATTAAAACCAAGAAACAGTCAATATTTTATCAAAGCCTAAGTGCAATTCGCATCCAGAGATCTCATCAGTCCAGAAAATAATCAGTCACAAGATCATCACCAAGCTACATCCTCCATCACCAAGCTCAAGCAAAAAGTCTACAAAACATCAAACACAAACTAAAACCAATATTAAACACAATTCTTTTTAATTAAACTCAAATAAATTGAATACACTAAAACTAAGGTTGTATTAATATTAATAATTATATCCTAATTCTAATAAAACCAAACTCAACTAGATTATGATAAACAAAATAAACAAAATTAAATTCTGATAAAAATCTAAACTAAATGTATAAGAAATATTAATTAATAACCAAAATTCTAACAAAATTCTAAACTAAACTTTAACACAAAGATTAAATACAACATAATTAAGAAATTAATCTAAAACCTATAACAAGACACTAATCACAATTAAATTTAAATAAACTAAACAACCATTAGAAAACGAAATAAAATAAGAGGAGGGGGATCTAGTAGACAGATCGGTGCTATTAGAAATAATCAACGGGCTTCAATTCCTAGGCCCAATGTTTTTTTTAGCAGTCTCAGGGGTAAGGTTTGCTGACTGCAAGGCAAATGAGTGTAGCAATCTGGACTGGCCTAAAGCATCCAAGCCCAATTAACAAGACCTGCTTCTATAATGACCAACGAATAACTCATGGATTATTGAGTAAAAGGCAGCGCAAATATTAATAATAAATAAATTAAAAGGAAAATGAACAAATGCTGGTATTGGTCCGCCGCAGATTATGTTTGGATAGCAAACATCCATTAACCACAACACATCTAAAATGGCAAAAGGAATTGATAAAAATCAAAGTAACTAATAACAACTCAGAAGGAAACGAAAAGAGGGATAACATCAATGAATGTGCCGAGAACCCAATGCTCTTATCCTCAGGTGTCAACGTTCAACCGCGAAATCAACCGTGAGCTGCCATGCTTCTTCGATTCTATCACGGGTTCATGTAGCACCGCCACCGTGTCGGAAAAGCGCGCCATCTTCTCTATTTGGCAACTATTCCTTCGCGTATCTCTCTCGGCTTCCGATTCACCTCCTTCTCTCAGATTCGGGTCGGTTTGATTGCAACGTCTTCGTCTCTCTCAGATTTTGTTTTCGACCTACCTCATCATTCTTCTTTTCTTCTTCGATTTCTGTGTTCTGTTTGTTGCTGGAACGGAAGTTGTTGGGTGATTCGAACGGGTTGTTGCGGATTCGCAGTTGTAGTTGGTGGTAGTTTATGCAGATTTGGGTTTGGTGTGTTTATTTTTGGTTGTTTGAGGGTTTCTGTTGCGGTAATGGTTCAAAGATGAAGAAGAGTTAGGTTTGCAATTTGGAGGTTGATGGTTGTGTGCCGATTTTCAGGTTAAAGAATATTGTGGGGGGAAGGTGTTTTTGTGCGAGAGAGAAGAAGGGGTTTGCGTTGTATGAAGGGTGGCTCGAATGAAGAAGGTGGTGTATGGTGTGTTGCTGAAAGTGTCTGAGGGTGAGAAGAGGATTTGGTGATGAAGAAAAGTGTTGTTGATGTTGTTGGTGCTACGAGAAAATGAAGGGAAGCCCAGGAGTGCTGAACGCGTTATGGATATCAGAGTCGAAACACGTATGCGTGAGAGTCATTCATGATAGTGGCCAATTATTTTTGTACGTCCGTGCTGAGGAATCATGTGATGTATTGTGTGTCTAGGTGTTGAGTGGTGGTTAAAATAAATTGAGGCGCTGCCTCTTTTGAAGAGTGAAAAATGGTTGTCTATTATTGTGAGAGTGATGGAAAAGAGTGAGGAAAACCTTGCAAGAGGTTGTGTATGATGCGTGTTATGGAGTGGGAGTAGGGCAGTTGTACAAATTCGGTGTGTTGGCAGGGAGTGCGGTTAATGTGTAGCTGGCCTAAATTGAGTGTTGAGAGTTGCTGATTTTTGCTTGCCAATTTTTGTGCAGGTGGATAGCAAAAAATGTGTGTGTTTATGGATTGGTTTGTATACCACAAAAAAGTGAAAAAAAGAAACCAATAATTTGAGTGTGACGGATTTGTTGGTGGAAATTATGTACGAGATTTTTTGTGTGATTTGTGATGAGATAGTTTCTTGTGATGAAATGTGTAAAGGTCATGTGAAGAAAAGGAAGTGGGCCAGCTTGTGGTGAAAAAAAGAAGAAAAAAAACGTCTGTGAGGTTGTTGTGGAGAGGAAGCCAAAACGTGATATCATCCCTTTTCACCATTTGTTTTTTCTCTTCTTTGCAAAATTGTGTGTCATTGTATTTTTTTTATAATAATAATGAATGTTGATTAAAAATGAAATAAAAGGTGGATTTAGATGTGGGATTAAAATAAAAAATAGAAATGTTAAGAATGGTTTATGGATATTGAGAAATAGTTAAATGGACAAAAATATGAAAAAATAAATTATGGGTAATTGGACATTGATTAGAAAATGGTATATGGAAGTGGATAATAAAATGTGGATGATAAGAAATGAAACAAGGTTTAGAAAAAAATGGTAATTTGGATAATGATAGTGAAAATAATTATTTGACTGAAAATGATTTAATTGATTTGAATTGTGAATAATAATGGAAATGGATTTAGGAATTAAAATGGAATGAATAAATCGATATTAGAAAAAAATGGTAAAAGATGGAAATTAATGAAAAGTGGATATTTGTGGGTTATGAATATGAATTTGATTATTATGAATGGTATGGACGATGGGTTTTTAGAAAAGGATTTATTTTTGTACCTCCATTGATATTTTCCAACAACATGGCCACAAAACTTTGATTCTCAATTCAGAACCAACTGACACTTTCCACAAAAATTATTGACTAAGAATAAAACAACCACCACTGAACAATTCACCACGACTGAGAAATAAGCCAATGATAAACAAATTGTACATGAAGAAATATCCTGATAGTTTGACCAAGACTAGGTCAAACATCCGCCTAAATTGGATCATGAATGAACAACTGCACTTGAACCCCAACCGAAACGTTTTTGAGAAAGAAATTTCCTGAGATGCGGAGAAGACGAAAATATCCTTGTAACTTGAAAAAGAAAAGCCTGATGATGGGCCAAATAAACAGTGGATGGTCCTTGCAGGCGTGAAATTCCTGAAGATCACTAATTTAGGGAAATAAACCCTAACTCAGTGACATGATGATGCCATTGATGGTTGCATAGCCAAGAACTTAAATTCTTCTGATAATCCGCACATAATAACGTGAAACCCTAATCACTCAGAAAACAATGATCCCATGTCTCAGGAGCCAATGCAAATGGTATGTAACATGCGTATGAATGCAAAACGAAAAGCTGACGAAGACAAAAAAGCCAGAGGGAAAATTTAGGGTGTTACACTCCTTAAGACAAATCTTATATGAAAACTGTAGGGAATTTTGTAAGCTTTCCAAAAAGTCCATAATCGCTTCAATCAGAATCATGATTAAAACATCATGCCTCTTTTACTGACAGCTGCTCCAAAATTGCAAAATCAAAATCTGAGATTGATGATCATAAGTTTCATCTCTCTCCCTCTCTCTCTCTCTTGATTTTAAAATTCACCAACATCCTTACTTTACATTCAACTACGAAAATTACTCTACTTTAATCCAACTATACTCAAGGCATATTAATCTACCAACTTGATCCATCAACTTATCATTTCCTTTGGGATAGTTCCTTATCCTCAATCAATTCACCATCCATAATCTACACACATGTGAAACTTGACCGGCACGAATTCATGATTTAATACTCTCGCCAATCAGCAACAATATCGCTTTTACAACCTTGCACTCTTGCAATCAACATCAACTTGAACCAACTTCCACATACCAACAACAGTCCGGGAGTGAGCCTGTAACACCCCCTTTCAATACCCTAAATAAGCAATTAAATCACTTAGGCACATTTTAAAATTTCATCAGAGTATATTTGAAAAACGGTATAAAAGAGCAATGTCACATTATACTTGAAATTGAAACATACAACACCTGTTCAATAAAGATATGCAACAAACGGGATAACTTACATACACAAGGATTTCATCCTTACACCCGTATTCATCAATTAATTAAACAGCGGAAACAAAACATAACAATTTCAAACTTATATACTTATCATAAATATATCTGCAAGTTTGAATCACCAAAATATTCCATGTTTACATAAAATATATCACATCAAAATACATATACAAATGTATTCACAAAAGGCATCAAGCCAACCCTAGCTACCCGGTGCTACATATCAGAGGCGACCGACAAAAAACATGAAGACGGGCTTCACAAAAATATCATCCAACAACCTACTTTGTAATGCCTCATAGAGCATCATAAAACAGTAGAGGGTGAGAAACATTATCATAATAACATTGCATATAATTATATATCTCAACATATAAAAATGCACGTAAAACATATTCTCACCATACATTTCATTCCTCATAACCTATACACATCGCAACATGTACATACACAAATCAAGCATGTTCATCATGCGTCAATTCACATAAACTTACATCATTTATGTCTATTCCTCAATTCTATTCATTCCGCATAAACATACACCTAGCTATGCTTAATCACACATATAAATTACAAATGTATAAATCACATACATATACATATCAAACATGCATATATACAATCAAGTATGTTTTATCACACATACTATCATCTCCATAATACTCCAAATAAACATATGCACATTCATGTTTATTTCTGCATATCATAATCAAAATGATAAAATGCAACTCATAGAGACCGACACATGACTCTATTCAGATGCAATGCGGTATCGACTCAACATTTCAGAAAATTCTCTCAGGAACCAAATGGAATCATCGCCTTTTACCTAAAGTAACTCCCCATCGGGCATACGATGTTCCCCATTGCTCACACCCACATAGGCACACAATGTTTATGGATTGCTCACACCCCACACGGGCACACAATCTGATTGCTCACACCCCACACGGGCATACAATCAATGTGAATAAATCACCCATCGCTCACACCCCACACGGGCACACGATGTTTCTCGATTGCTCACACCCCACATGGGCACATAATCTGATCGCTCACACCCCACATGGGCACACGATCAATGTGAATAAATCACCCATCGCTCACACCCTACACGGGCACATGATGTTGTTGTAGTCATCGCTCACACTCCGCATGAGCACACGATGCTACAACGGATTCACAAAGAATCCCACAGCACAAGAATGCATACATTAGGCTTACATGCAAAATGACATACAACATTCTTGAAAATGCATACATATTCACAATATAGTTATGCACTCATCTCCTTTAATTTACATACATTCGCATTTAATTCAAGCAATGTATCTACTTGCCAAACTGCCACAACACAACAACCAAACCCACAATTCCATAACTAACATAATTACATTTTATCGGAAAAGTCGGGTAAAAGTCGGCTAAAAATTACTCTTCTTAGCATCAATAGATTCTACACGTTTCTAGCTTCGAATCGATATAAGAATCACTAAAAACGGATACCCGAAACTAAAGCTACGGATCAAAACACATAATCCCTCAAAACCCTACAAGCTCGCTTAGCGCCCTCTCGCTCGCTGAGCGAGAATCGCCCTGGAACTTTCGCTGAGCGAGGGATAGCTCGCTGAGCGACCACTACGATTTCAGCAAAATACCAGTTGCGAACAGTCAACCAAAAACACTCCAAAACTCCTCTAAGCTCATACAAACATGATCAATAACATATTCTAGCTATCATACTTCGGCTATAACCATTTCCAACCAATTAATCCATAAATTTCTCACATTTTCTCTCAAACCCTAACTATTCATCTTCTCTAACTTTCATCAAAACCAAAACTCAACCAATCAAACACATACATAATCATACACAATATTAAGATAACAATGCTTATCACCCTGACCCGATTATTTCGATTTCTTTGAGCAATCTTGAAGCTTTTCCAACTTTCCCTCTTTTCTCTTCTTTTTCTCTTCTATCCTTTTTCTTTCTTCTCTTTTTCTTTCTATCTTTTCTTCCTCTTCTTACCAACTTATAACTTCTATTTCTATTTCACTCTTTCTCACTCTCTTATATTTTCTTTCTATTTTCTACTCTATCCAACCAAATATCAATTCTCTCACAAAAATATCAATTCTACTAATTTCTAACTTATCATTAATTAACAAATACCTAAAATACCCTCTTATCCAATTTTACCCGGAAATTCATAAAACGGTAAAATCCCACAACATAATATATCATCACATTAATTCATCAACATCAAATATCACCACGATAATTTCACAAATAAAACAATTATCATATAAATAAAATAAAAGACTCCACAAAATTTGGGAAAATCGAATCGGGGCATTACAACTCTCCCCCACTTTAGAAATTTTTGTCCTCGAAAATATTACCTGATTCAAACAACTCCGGATACGACTCGCGCATCCCACTTTCCAATTCCTAAGTCATATTGCCTTCCGCAGCTCCTCCCCACTTCACTTTAACAAGTGCAATATCCTTGCCTCTTAGCTTCTTAATTTCACGATCCAAAATCCTAATCGGCAAAGCTTCTACCGTAAGGTTATCTCTTACCTCAACCTCGTCCATAGGAATAACATGTGACGGATCCGAAACATACTTCCGAAGTTGCGAAACGTGGAACACATCATGCAAATTCGAAAGATTCGGAGGCAACGCCACACGGTAAGCCACAACACCAACTCGTGCAGTAATCTGATACGGCCCAATAAAACGAGAAGTCAACTTCTTCAACTTCAAAGCACGACCCACACCCGTAACCGGTGTAACTCTCAAGAATACATGGTCTCCTTCCCGAAACTCAAGATCCTTCCTCGACAGAAGATTTGGCAACAGGTGTATCCTCAGTTAATCCTCGACAGTAGGAATTTCATAGTATACCTCGACAGAAGGTATCTCATTCTTAGATTCTCTGGTAATCTCGACAGTAGATCTCCAATAGACTTCGGAAGAATTTGTTTTCGTTCCAGAATCTCGGCAGTAGATCTCTGGTTCGTTCTGATACACCAACATAAGGTATTTCCAAATGAGGTTCCAAATTTCGGCAGTAGATTTCCTCAAGGTGGAATTTTGTTCAAAGATCTCGAGTCATCTTAAGACCTGTAGACAGTTGTCGTCTGGCTTCACTCAGGAGAAAAATCCTCGCGTGGATCGTACTCTTGTTATATGCGTCTAATCCCCAGTGGTGTCTTTTTTCTTCCCCAGTGGCGTTATAGCTTTTATCTTGCATTTCTGCATTGCATCATATCATTTTCATTCGCATTTGCGGTCAAAATTTTAGGTATTCTGATATTTAATCCTCCTCCACATTGAATGTCTGAAAAATCTCTTTGTTACTTGTACATTCAGGTTCAGGATGATTAAATAGGGGTAGCTGTCATACCCTAAATTTTGACCAGAAATTTTCCAAATTTTTGTTCATTGTAAGCATTTTTGTTGTAGTATCAATTATCAGTCATTTTCGCGTTTTTTAGTCCATTAATCGTAAATCATGTGTTTTCTAGTTAATTTCACCACTTTAATGTCGTTCTAATTTTATTATTGATTTTAGAATTGATTTAAGATTTTATCTCATCCTGAAAACTTTTGTTATTAATTATTACTATTTTGTAAAAAATTTTTAGACCATCTTCATCAATTTTTTTTATATATATTTAATTTCAATTTAATTAGATTAAATTTATTTTAATTCTTTAGTTGTAGTTTATATTTAGTGTTTTTTTTTATAAAAAAAATAGTTCAATTTAGAAATAGTTTTTTTTTAATTCGCATTAATATTTAGTTTTTTTTAAGGATTAAATTAGTTTTAGTTTAAGATTTTAATTAGTATAATTCTTAATTAGTTGATTTTAATTTTAATTAGATTTACTACTTAAAATTATGTATATCCCAAGAGAAGATTGGAGTTGGTCCCTTTTGTCTGCTTTGTTTCAGTCAATATCTTTTTTTTCTTCTCAAACCTTGACCCACTTGCTGCAACATTTTTGTACACTATTACACAATAAAGTTGAACATGACTACTCACACAAACCACATCCCCACGCCATTGACTTTCACCAATATATCAAAGACAATTCCTGCATCAGAAAAGTAAGAAAGAAAGATTCAATGCAAATAAAAAAGGATTTTTTTTCAAAACACTCTTCTTGAAAACCAACAAGAAAGCAGGACGGACTGCCTTCATTAAAAAGGGGGGAGGGGGAGCCATACAAAGACGAAGAGAGCCTTAGTGATACGGGAGGACAACCCAAAAACAGAGGCAAAAAAAACGAGAAACTCAAAACATTATACCTTTTTTTCGAAATCACAACTCCTTCATCTGGAACCTGAATCACTTTCACCACTTCAACGGTGATCGAACCCTCTCTCAAAAGCCATTTTTTTCGCAATCTCCATCTTAAAAATCACACATAGACCCTCTTCTGAACAGCTACTCAATCCGACCATAACCCTCTTCAACCTATAATCCATTGGTTCACACCACCTTCTAAACTCTCACCACCATTTTTTGTAACTCAAACACTTTGCTTCCAAATCTCAACCATTTACAGACAACAATGTAATATCCCACCTCATCACACATCGACATAAACCCGTCGCTGTCCAAAACAACAACCCAGCCAGTCACCGCCACAGAAAACCATCCGCAAACGCAGTAACATCCTCACCCTTTCAACCCTCACCTTCATCCTCCGCACACACCGAAACCATCCCCAAATAGCAATAACGCGAACCACAAAAAACCAGTTCACAGCCACCACGTCACCGCTGACGAACACCACCCAACCTTCAAACCGTGGCGATCCGCCAGGGACCACCCTTCAGCTTCAACCTGGGCCGCCTTCACCATCAGTTCCTTATGAACCTTCTGAAAAGAGACCCCAAGCCACCGTGTCGTCCTTAACCCACATACCGAATTCAACCGCCGGTCACCTTCAACTTTCACCAACAAAAATACAAACTGTAAAGAAAATAAGAAGAAAAGATTCAAAAATCGAACAAAGAGGTGGAAGCAGAACTGAGAATAAAGAGAAAGGGAGTCGGCGGCGCTTCTATTTTGTGAAAAGGGTGGGTCTCCCTGTGTTTTGCTTTTCAAAGCGCGTCTCAAAGAAAAAAGGGATTACATCCTTTCTGTTTTATTTTTTCTTCTTTTATTATTCTTTTACCTTTATTTATTTTTCTTATTTATTTTTATAAAAAAAAAAGAGGAAAACCTGACGTGTTGTTTTATATTAACTTTCATTTTCTTATTGTTTTTTTCTCATAAATTCTGAGTTTCTTAATCCTAGGTTTAGAATCTTAACTAATTGACTAAATCAAATTTAGTTTATTTTTTTAGTTTTTTTAGGAAACCATAGTTTATTTAATTTATAATAATATTATTTAAAATCTCAAACCTATAGTTTTTATCTATTTATTTATTAATAATTTAGTATTCATTTCCATAATAGAAGTGAGTTTCTAACTAATAGGAAAATTTTAAAAAAAAAATATATTATTATAGTTTATTAGTGCATTAGTTTCTTTTTTTTTATTATTAGGAGATATCAAAGTAGTTAATGCTATATTAGATTTTATTTAGTGATAAGTGTTAACTTAAATATCTAGGATTTTTACTCTTAAATTCTCACCATTTCCTTTTATTATTATTATTTTCTTTAGTAGTGTAGTTATTGAGTTTTATCTATGTATTTATTTTAGGATTAGGATTTTAATATAATATTAAATACTAACGGTCCCGATTAATATGTACTTATAGTAATTATTACTTAGGATTTTATTTGGTTCTATGTCTTAAAATTTAATTAGAATTGTTAATTATTGTTTTGTTAATTATTTTGTTAGATTTAGGTAAATTGTTGATTAACTTTCTTCTCAATGTACTTTTGATCTTAGTTTGATCTGATTAAGTTTGAGTGTTGGATAGTTGAATCTAATGTGGATTCGCGATACTAAAAGCGAACATTTGAGGATTAATGGTAAAACTTCCGATAAATATTATTGAATTTTTTTTTGCGCGCATCGAAGAGGCAACGAACCTTCTCCGTTAGGTATCGTTAAAACTCAACTTTGTCTCTTTTGCGTTATAATTTAGTCCTGATGCCACATTTGCATTTATCCGATTATTTGTACATCACCATCGTGTCTAAACCATATAACACCTAAAAACTTTTGAACTAATTAATTCGCGAAAGAACTGAACTCCGGAGTCCAGCACTCTGCACGTTCTTGAGGGAATAACTCCTGGGCCAGCCCCACGCGTTGTGGATTCATTCACCCTTTCGTATTTAAACCACTCGATTAATCAATCAATCAAACCATTCATCGCGCCTATTTTGCACATACGTAAGTCGGTCACTTGTGATCGCCGTCTACACGGCATTATCGCGTCTTAATTTACAAATCAAATAACGAGTAATTGAACTCCGGAGTCTATCACTCCGCACGATCTTGAATCAAATCACTCCTGGGCTAGCCCCACACGATGTGGTTTATTCACCCTCTCGTTTCTAAAACATGAAAATCGTTTAAATAAATTATACGAAGAACTGAAAGGATTAGACAATTCATTCACCTTTTTTGTATTCAAAACAATTCAACAATCTTAAAAGGGATTAGGCATGATTCATCTCCATAGGAAATATGTCTCTTCTATCTCCACAAACACAAACAAAATCTTATAAACAACTTTTCTCAAAGGAAGAATGTGGCATTGCTTGTCGATACTCATATCCAAGTTTAAAGCTTCTTCCGATTTTTATTTATTCTCAAAGGAAGAATGTGGCATTGCTTGTCGGTCATTATATCCAAGTTTAAAGCTTCTTCTGATTTTATTTCTCAAAGAGAGAATGTGGCATTGCTTGTCGATCCTTGTATCCAAGTTTAAAGCTTCTTTCGATTTCTCTTTCTCAAACGTTTGTGGTGGATTAGGTGGGATACCTCCCTTCAAAGATGACGACTTGTCTCTTTCTTTCTTAAATACAACTTAAAACTTACCAACCAATACAAACTATTTTCCATAATTAATTAGCGAGTAACTGAACTCCAGAGTCTCGCATTCCGCACGTTCTTGAATGCAACCGCTCCTAGGCTAGCCCTACGCGACGTGGTTCATTCGCCCTCTCGTTTTAAAACACCCTTAACAAAGATCAAACATCTTTTCTCAAGACGAACATTGTTTAAATCTTTCTATCTCGCAAACAAGCTAGCGCTTCAGCCTCCTATCGCGAGCAGATAAGCCAATGCTTAGCAGTAGAATGCATTTTCAAACAATCGTTCAAATAAAAATCACAAACCGTAGTCGCACGAACTACGAAGCTTTCCCATTGCACAAGGGAATACGTAGGCACGGGGATTTTAATCCTTCGCGAGCACAATAATAAAAAATTAACTTCTTTCCATCACAATAATAAAAAAACTTGACCTTTCTCCGTAATAAAAAATAATTTTCTTTTCCCTTTAATAAGCAATCTTTAATCAGTAAAAGAAGACAATAATATAAATCAGCATTTTTAAGCGCAAATTAGACTAAGAGGTTCCCGTTGAGTACAACGGACGTGAGGGGTGCTTAACACCTTCCCTTTGCGTAACTGACTCCCGAACTTAGATTAGTGGTTTCGTTGACCATTTCTTATCCAATTTAGGTTGTGTCTATATCTCCATTTTCTCTCGTAGAATAAATAGAATTAGGTGGCGACTCTGTTGTTTGTTTTAGGATTGTATTTTTCAAGGTACGACAGCTGGCGACTCTGCTGGGGACTCTGTTGCCTTGAGCATAAGAGAGTCGAGCCTAGCTTAGGATATTTTGCGTTTGTTTGATGACTTGTTTGATTGTCTTCTTTATTTACTATTGATATTTTATCTATTGCTTCCCTTCTTTGTTATTTGCTCATTATATCTGCCTGTTGGATCTCGGGATATCACGGGTATGAATTTGTACTTGAGTTTTGAAAAAGAAGAGGGAACACCTAAGTTTAGAAATGGATTTTATTAGTGTTAGTCTCCAAGGACTCGCTCCTTGCACGCCTAGCATGAAGCTCCCCCAGATAGTTAGACTTTTCGTAGATCTTGACACAACACGGCTAGCCTGTCGCGTGACCTGATTCACGAAAGGGCTGTGATTCTGGGACCCCCTAGAACCTGTTTCAATTTTTGTCCTCGAAAATATTACCTGATTCAAACAACTCCGGATACGACTCGCGCATCCCACTCTCCAATTCCCAAGTCATATTGACTTCCGCAGCGCCTCCCCACGCCACTTTAACAAGCGCAATATCCTTGCCTCTTAGCTTCTTAATTTCACGATCCAAAATCCTAACCGGCAAAGCTTCCACCGTAAGGTTATCTCTTACCTCAACCTCGTCCATAGGAATAACATGTGACGGATCCGAAACATACTTCCGAAGTTGCGAAACGTGGAACACATCATGCAAATTCGAAAGATTCGGAGGCAACGCCACATGGTAAGCCACAACACCAACTCGTGCAGTAATCTGATACGACCCAATAAAACGAGAAGTCAACTTCTTCGACTTCAAAGCACGACCCACACCCGTAACCGATGTAACTCTCAAGAATACATGGCCGCCTTCCCGAAACTCAAGATCCTTCCTCCTCTTGTTATGATAACTTTTTTTTCTACTTTGAGAAGCTCTCATCTTCTCCCGAGTAAACTTCACCTTTTCCGTAGTTTGTTGTACCATCTCCGGTCCAACTACCGTTCTCTCTCCGGTTTCATGCCAACACAAAGGTGTTCGACATCTCCGACCATACAAAGCCTCAAATGGTGCCATACCAATACTCAAATGAAAACTGTTATTATAGGTGAACTCAATCAATGCTAAATAACTATCCCAAATACCACCTTGCTCTAGCACACAAGAACGCAACAAATCCTCTAACGATTGAATCGTCCTCTCGGTTTGATCGTCCGTTTGCGGATGGTAAGCTGAACTCAATCTTAGCTTAGAACCCAAAGCCTTTTGCAAACTTTCCCAAAACGTCGATGTAAATATAGGATCTCTATCCGATACAATACTCTTAGGAACTCCATGTAACTTCACAATCACAGAAACATAAATCTCGGCTAGCTTCTCCAAAGAATAACTTATATCCATCGGAATAAAGTGAGCAGATTTAGTAAGTCTATCGACAATCACCCAAACAACATTATGACCTCTTTGCGTATTCGACAATCCCGTAACAAAATCCATCGATATACTATCCCATTTCCATTCTAGAATATCCAATGGTTGCATCAAACCACTAGGCTTCGGATGTTCCACCTTAGACTTCTGACAAGTCAAACATGCATAAACAAAATGAGCTACATCTCTTTTCAATCCGGACCACCAAAAGATCTTCTTCAAATCTTGATACATCTTATTCGCTCCCGGATGAATACTTAAATTACTCCGGTGTCCCTATTCCAATATCATCTTTTTCAACTCATCATCATCGGGAATACAAATACGACCATGGAATCTCAAAACTCCAAAATTATCAACCTTGAAATCCTCATTCTCATTCATCATCAAATCAACAAATTTCAAATCCAACTTTTACTTTTCACAAACGGTTGCAAAAAAAATCATTTGTAACATGAAGCATACTAAGTCTCACACTTCTCAGCGTCATCTCGCACACCAAACTCAAATCTCTAAAATTCTCCCAAAGTTCCCATTCTCTTATCATCAATGCGGACATATGTAACAACTTATGACTCAAGGCATCGACCGCCACATTCGCCTTACCCGGATGGTAATTCAAACCAAAATCATAATCCTTCAAAAGTTCTAACCATCTCCTTTGTCTCATGTTCAATTCCTTTTGATCAAATAAATACTTCAAACTTTTGTGATCACTAAAAACTTCAAATCTTGCACCATAAAGATAATGCCTCCAAATTCTTAGAGCAAAAACCACGACCGCTAATTCCAAATCATGCGTAGGATAATTCTTTTCATGCACTCTCAATTGTCTTGAAGCATAAGCCACAACCTTTCCATCTTGCATCAAAACACCACCTAACCCAAACAATGAAGCATCACAAAACACCACAAATGGTTCTGTCGGATTCGGCAAAATCAAGATCGGAGCCGTTGTTAACCTTCTCTTAAGTTCCATGAAACTCTCTTCACAACGAATGTCCCAAATGAAAGCTTTTCCTTTACAAGTCAACTGCGTTAACGGAAGTGCCAACTTTGAAAATCCTTCAATAAACCTCCGGTAATAACCCGCAAAGCCTAAAAAGGTTCGAATCTCCGTAACCGATCTAGGAACTTCCCATTGCATTACCGCATCAATCTTGGATGGATCAACACTAATACCACCATCAGAAATAACATGCCCAAGAAAACTTACCTTCGACAACCAAAACTCGCACTATGACAACTTAGCATACAATTGTTTCTCTCTCAAAATCTATAACATAATCCTTAAATGCTCTTCATGCTCTTCTTGAGACTTAGAATAAATCAAAATTTCGTCGATGAACACAACCACAAAACGATCCAACTGTTCATGAAAAATATGATTCATGTATTCCATAAACACACCTGGCGCATTAGAAACTCCGAATGGCATCACGGAATACTCGTAATGACCATACCGTGTCCTAAAAGCCGTCTTTTTAATATCCTCCTCTTTCACACGAAGCTGGTGATATCCTGATCTCAAATCAATCTTACTAAAAACACGTGCACCAACCAATTGATCCATCAAATCATCGATCCTCGGAAGCGGATACTTGTTCTTAATTGTCACCTTATTCAACTGTCGATAATCAATACATAACCACGTGCTTCCGTCCTTCTTCTTTACTAACAATACTGGTGCACCCCAAGGAGAAACACTCGGCCTAACAAACCTTTTGTCCAACAAGTCATTCAATTGCTTTTTCAATTCTACCAACTCTGAAGATGACATACGATATGGTGCCATCGAAATCGGTCTAGTACCCGGAACTAAATCAATAGAAAACTCAACTTCTCTTTCCGGCGGTACATCCTTTATATCGTCCGGAAACACTTCTGGAAAATCACACACCATTGGAAACCTACTTATCTCCACTTCACTTTCTACTGACCACGACGCAAACAAACCAAACAATTGAACTCCGTCCATTAAAAGTTTCTTAAACTCTTTCGTGGATAGGAATCTCTCTTCTTCATCGTCATCCAAAGAAGGAAACAAACTTATGATAACAATCTATATGAACTCGATTAAATTGCAACTAGTTCATACCCAAGATCACGTCCAAACCTTCCAACAGCAAACAAACTAAATCCATAGCAAAATCTTTACCATACATGGTCAAAGAACAACTTACACACACCAAAGAAGTAGTTACCGACCCTGAAGCAGGAGTCTCGATAACCATCTCACCACCCCAAGAAGACATAAACAAACTCAAACGCTTAGCGCACTCAAGAGAAATGAACGAATGAGTCGCTCTCGTATCAATAATAGTAACTAAAGGCGTATTATTAATAAAGCATGTACCTTTAATCAAACGGTCTGCACTAGTAGTATCCTTCCCTGCTAATGCAAACACCTTTCCGCCCGACTGAGCTTGCTTCGTCTTAGTACACTTAGTACTAATGTGACCAACTTCCCCACAATTAAAGCACTTCACAACATTCCTCCTACACTTGGTAGTAGCATGTCCAAGACCTCCACAGTTTGAACATTTCACAATATTCTTCCCACACTCAAAAGACTTGTGGCCTATATCGCCACACTTGTAACACTTAACGGGACCAGAACTCCCTCCACCAGATCTCCTATCAAAGTTTCCCCTATGTTTTCCCTTATCAACGGGTGTCACATAAGGTCCACTTCTAGCTTGTTGCTTTTCTTTCCTCTCATTCACACTCTTGTAATGTGTAAAACGAGCTTTGCTATCTTCTTCAAAGATTCTACAACATTCAGTCAAATCTGAAAACCTTCTAATCCTCTGATATCCCACATCTTGCTTAATCTCAGGACGCAAACCATTCTCATACTTAATGCACTTCGAAAACTCAGCAGTAGCAGCAGCATAGTGAGGATGAAACTGAACCAATTCCACAAATTTAGCAGTATAGTCAACCACTGACATACTACCTTGCTTCAGCTCAAGGAATTCCATCTCCTTCTTTCCCTTCACACTCTCAGGGTAGTACTTCCCTAATAATTCAGTACGAAAAACTTCCCAAGTTATCTCTTCATCATCCTCCTCAAGAGTTTGACTTCTACCGACCCACCAATCATCGGCTTCTTCCTTCAGCATGTGAGAACTAAGCCTCACCTTGCTCTCTTCAGCATAGTCCATGACTCTGAAGATTCTTTCAATCTCCTTCAACCAATTCTGAGCACCATCAGGATCAAATCTCCCCTTGAAGACCGGCGGCTGATTCTTCCTGAACTCATCATTTGCATTCACATTCGGCGCTCCCTGCACTGCCCTGGCCATTGCTTCCAAAGCAGCAGCCATTGCATTGTCGTTTCTACCAGCCATATTTTGATTATTCCAAAAGACAACAACAAGATTAAACAAAAGTTCAATCACAACAACATCAAGACAGACACAACTGACTCGAACACTGGCTCTGATACCACTTAATGTAAAACCCCATTTCTATACCCCAAATAAGCAATTAAATCACTTAGGCACATATTAAAATTTCATCAGAGTATATTTGAAAAACGGTATAAAAGAGCAATGCCACATTATACTTGAAATTGAAACATACAACACCTGCTCAATAAAGATATGCAACAAACGGGGTAACTTACATACACAAGGATTTCATCCTTACACCTGTATTCATCAATTCATTAAACAGCGGAAACAAAACATAACAATTTCAAACTTATATACTTATCATAAATATATCTGCAAGTTTGAATCACCAAAATATTCCATGTTTACATAAAACATATCACATCAAAATACATATACAAATGTATTCACAAAAGGCATCAAGCCAACCCTAGCTACCCGGTGCTACATATCAGAGGCGACCGAACAAAAAGATAAAGACGAGCTTCACAAAAATATCATCCAACAACCTACTATGCAATGCCTCATAGAGCATCATAAAATAGCAGAAGGGTGAGAAACATTATCATAATAACATTGCATATAATTATATATCTCAACATATAAAAATTCACGTAAAACATATTCTCACCACACATTTCATTCCTCATCACCTATACACATCGCAACGTGTACATACACAAATCAAGCATGTTCATCATGCGCCAATTCACATAAACTTACATCATTTATGTCTATTCCTCAATTCTATTCATTCCGCATAAACATACACCTAGCTATACTTAATCACACATATACATTACAAATGTATAAATCATATACATATACATATCAAACATGCATATATACAATCAAGTATGTTTCATCACACATACTATCATCTCCATAATACTCCAAATAAACATATACACATTCATGTTTATTTCTGCATATCATAATTAAAATGATAAAATGTAACTCATAGAGACCGACACACGACTCTATGCAGATGAAATGCGGTATCGACTCAACATTTCAGCAGGTTCTCTCAGGAACCAAATGGAATCATCGCTTGTTACCTAAAGTAACTCCCCGTCGGGTATACGATGTTCCCCATTGCTCACACCCCACATGGGCACATAATGTTTATGGATTGCTCACACCCCACACGGGCACACAATCTGATTGCTCACACCCCACACGGGCACACAATCAATGTGAATAAATCATCCATCGCTTACACCTCACACGGGCACACAATCAATGTGAATAAATCACCCATCGCTTACACCCCACATAGGCACACGATGTTTCTGGATTGCTCACACCCCACATGGGCACACAATCTGATCGCTCACACCCCACATGGCCACACGACCAATGTGAATAAATCACCCATAGCTCACACTCCACACGGGCACACGATGTTGTTGTAGTCATCGCTCACACTCCGCATGAGCACACGATGCTATAACGGATTCACAAAAAATCCCACAGCACAAGAATGCATGCATTATGCTTACAAGCAAAATGACACACAACATTCTTGAAAATGCATACATATTCACAATATAGTTATGCATTCATCTCCTTCAATTTACATACATTCGCATTTAATTCAAGCAATGTATCTACTTGCCAAACTGCCACAACACAACAACCAAACCCACAATTCCATAACTAATATAATTACGTTTTATCGGAAAAGTCGGGTAAAAGTCAGCTAAACATTACTCTTCTTAGCATCAATAGATTCTACACGTTTCAAGCTTCGAATCAATATAAGAATCACTAAAAACAGATACCCGAAACTAAAGCTACGGATCAAAACACATAATCCCTCAAAAACCTACAGGCTCGCTGGGCGAGAATCGCCCTAGAACTTTCGCTGAGCGAGGGATAGCTCGTTGAGCGACCACTGCGATTTCAGCAAAATACCAGATGCGAACAGTCAACCAAAAACACTCCAAAACTCCTCTAAGCTCATACAAACATGATCAATAACATATTCTAGCTATCATACTTCGGCTATAACGATTTCCAACCGATTAATCCATAAATTTCTCACATTTTCTCTCAAACCCTAACTATTCATCTTCTCTAACTTTCATCAAAACCAAAACTCAACCAATCAAACACATACATAATCATACACAATATTAAGATAACAATGTTTATCACCCTTACCCGATTATTTCAATTTCTTGGAGCAATCTTGAAGCTTTTCCAACTTTCCCTCTTTTCTCTTCTTTTTCTCTTCTCTCCTTTTTCTTTCTTCTCTTTTTCTTTCTATCTTTTCTTTCTCTTCTTACCAACTTATAACTTCTATTTCTATTTCACTCTTTCTCACTCTCTTATATTTTCTTTCTATTTTCTACTCTCTCCAACCAAATATCAATTCTCTCACAAAAATATCAATTTTACTAATTTCTAACTTATCAATAATTAACAAATACCTAAAATACCCTCTTATCAAATTTTACCCGGAAATTCATAAAACGGTAAAATCCCACAACATAATATATCATCACATTAATTCATCACATAAAATATCACCACGATAATTTCACAAATAAAACAATTATCATATAAATAAAATAAAAGACTCCATAAAATTTGGGAAAATCGAATCGGGGCGTTACAGAGCCTCTCCCCCACTTAATTCCAAGTCAACATCTGCAAGCAACGACCATAAACTAACAAACAAGCACCGACAATATTTCACACACATGTCGAGTACTAAGGTATAAACGACATTAGACAACATTAGCTGGACGGACCAACCAGGCTCTGATACCACTAATGTAACACCCCATTTCTACCCGACAATTATATTGAAAATCAGAGTATTAAAAATTCAACTTTCTTATAAAAATAGGATGCCACATTTCAACTTTCAAACATATTCATTTTCATTTGATAAAACACTGATACATAACTCTTTTATTCGGATGAATCGTACAAGAGTTTCCATACTTTGAAATAAAAAAACTTTTATTTATTCTTGAAACCAAAACAACTTTTACAACTATGCAGCGGATTCTCAAATATTCAACTAAACATGGTATAACATGTTATTCAACTTAAACAGCTTAGTAACAACATATTTTAACTGAAACAACTTAAAACAACAACAAAACAACTAAGCGTTCATCCCCCGAGTGTTACATATCAGAGCATCGACACCGACTCGAACTAACAAAGATAACTATCTTCCTTCAATCTACCTGCACGTTACCAACACAGGGGTAACATTCAAACATAAGGAGTGAGATATCGAATTTTATAACGAAGTATGATAAATAATACATAGACATGAATCATACAACTATCACCACTTCACATTAACAACAACTTAGCAATCACCCACATTTTATCAACTTACTACACCTATCAACATTTACTACGTAATCAACTTAACATCTTCAACAAACTTAATCATATAAGTAACTTTATCAACATGATCAACATAAACAACTTAATCAACGTAAATAATGCAATACAGATGTGACTCAACAATGCATATGCTTGTGGTACCATTGGAGCAAGCATAACTTTTTGACAATGAAAGGTTTGAAATAAAGTCCCACATTAATATTTAATAATAAGGATAAATGTTTATAAACCTTTCTCTCACATTCTAGATTAAATTTAATGTATTAGGTTGGTATTGAGAAAATGTGGTTTTTTAAGCCCAAATGATATATTTTAAAATTTGTAATATAAGTTTCCAAAAAAAATTATGAAAATAAATTAATTACAATTTAAAAAAAAAAATCTAAAATCTAAAATTTCTAAATAAAAAATTGAACTTTTTTTAAAAATAATTAAATGCCAACGTGGCAAAATATTTACATAATCAGCAACAATAATGAAGTCACATAAGCGAAATCTGATAATATGTGTGCGTGTTTGTAAAGGCAATCTGGAAAATTAAGGGGGAATCATAATTTCTTTTAAGGGGTAAACCAAAACACGCCTGTATTATGAAGGGAATAAAAACTATTTAACTCTAAAAACAATAATAATAATAATTTATAAAAAAAAAACACTCATATTTCAACTGACATCAACAAAAAAAATCAAATAAATTTTTCCATTTCAATTAATAAAAGTTAAAATAATTAATTAATAAACAACTAAGTTAATATAGCCACTAAACTGAAAACTATATAGTAATAAAAATAAAAAACCGTTGATTAGTTTTTAGGCAAAACAACATTTTCTTTAGAATTTTTCTCCATAATGCTAGTACCGTCTTTTTTCTCTAAACTGATTTGATCTGTCAACCTTTTTTCTCAAACTTTCTTATTTTTCTCATTCTTCTTTTTCTTTTCTACATTTTACTTCTTCTTTCAGAGTTTTTCTTCTTCCTTTTCAAATAACACCTTGTTCTTTTTAGTTGCCCTGTTCTTATATTTCTTCTTAACAACATGGACAATCTCTTTAATGACCTTCTTGGTGTTTTTTTGGTGTTTTCCTTACAGTAGGAACTTGATGAAGTATGTCATCAACATCATTATTCACATATTCACTAAGTTCCTCAGTCACTTTATTCATATTAAAATTTCAGTTGTATTATTGCAAATGTTGGGACGATTCAGGGATCAACGAGGGAACATTTATACTTGAGACATACCTTCTGAATCTCTTCACTCAAAAAATTTCGAGTCTCATTGTCCTTCTCAATGAAACCAGCCATGTCATTGACAAAAGTACTAACTTCCACACCATCATCTTTCTCAACGATACTATCCATGTCACTGACATCAATGCTAACATCCTAACTTACTTCTACATCATCATCTTTATTGTTATAAACACTATCATATCTACTAGTACTTTTACCAACATATTCACTTTCTTCCTCATTAGGATTCACATTGTTAACCACATATACATTGCCTTTTTGACCATGGTACTCATTGACCACACCATCCCTTTTGTTATAGACGTCACCAGTAACAGCTTTACAACCTTATTGGTTAACATGTTATCAACTAACATTAGGGTCAACATCCACGGGGTTTTCATGCATGGGATTAATAGAGTCAGTTTCAACACTTCAATGATGCAGTAATATCATGCATTATATCAATTGGGTATGATATTTTGTAATTGCGGTATTGTAATTACTATAACCTTCATGAAAACCATTAAAAATGATACAATCATTTGCAACACGTAAGATAACATTAGGAAGAGAAGGGCCCAAATAATATATTAATCAATACAACAATACAAGTAATCATAGAGTAGTAATGAAAAAAACAGTAGATATGTTTAATTCATATTTGTACGTGGTTGATACTTGATAGTATAGCACATTTATTAGTGAGTTTATATATAGATGCAGTCATTTAATTATAGATAGATAGAAACATATTCATAATTTGTTTAAGAGGATGGACAGAAAGTGATGGCATAGTCTGGTGTTGAAGAGCAGGTGAAGGTGCTGGTCTTATCATCGTAAGCATAGCTATAGGCAAGGGGACACTGGTTCTTGAAAACAGTAGAATAGTTTGTGGGTGGACATGTCTGTTCGGTATTGAAAGCTCCACGGCAACAATATTGATCATTGTTGAAAGCTAAACAAGCACTTTTACAAGCAATCACACTCCCATCAGAACCTCTTCTCACTTGAAGCTCTGAAGGACACACAAGATTGATGTTCCCTGGACAAGTCGAGGTTTTGCAGTCACCACTCCCACCTTGTGGTGTTACAGACATTGGCACGTTGAACCCATCAACATTGCTCACATCGTAGAAATCTTGTCCCCCATTTGATGCAACTGTTAATTCTACCAATGTTGCTGGTGGAATTGCACCCGCGCCGTTGCACCCCACTTGACCAGATGCACAATCAGCCGTGTCACATATGAAATTTCCGTTGTTGACGGAGCATCCGGTTCGGCCCCAAAACCGACCTGACCAAGGAGATGGAAGGTTCAATGAGATTGTTGATCCGGATCTTAACTCGAAACCTGTTGACGATAGTTGTGGTTTTTGGTCGCCGGTTAAAGTTCCTGGCCATACGGTGTATTGACACCGGTTTGTGAATGTCACCTTACCTCCTGCAACGGCTGGAAAGAAACCAAGAATTATATTATTCTAAGAGAAAACATTCATGTATATATAAAATGGTGATGGTTGAATGCTACTGATGTACTTACCATAGAAGAGGAATGCAAAGCTAAGGAAGAGAGAAACATGGGTGCTTGTCGTCGTCATTTCTTTCGTCAATTAATTAATTAATGATTTTCTCTTTTTCTGTTATAGTTTTGCTTGCTGAGTGATGGATGAAGTTGTTCTCTGCTTCTAGCCATATATATAGGCTTCAGTTTGGTTGAATCTTCAACGATATCTATTTCATTTCTTTCGGTCAATAAAAAAGATAGTATATGGAACAGTTCTACATAATTTATTTTAGCCTCCATAATATCAAAATTATATCTTAATTCTTACGTAGAAAATATTTAGCCCCCATCTCCATAGACCTTAGTAGCAAATCCTGCGGCCTTTTTTTCTTTTTTTTCAGTATAATGTACAATTGGCAATATTACATTGAAAATATTTAGCCTCCATCTCCATAGACTTTAGTATAAAATCCTAAGGCGTGTTTTTTACCATTAATGTTCAATTAATTGGCAATATAATAACTTTAAACATACATACGTACAAGTTTTAGATACTACTAGTACCTACAATTATTTAAAATAGTTCAATAAATCTACAAACATTTAAAACATTTAAATATTCTTATATGCAAGGATTCAAACTAGTGTCTGACTTGAAAATTAACTATGCAAAGAGTCGTGTTGTAGGAGTCGGTCTGGACCATTTTGTTCTTGTGCCTGCATCCCAGTTCTTGGCGTGCACGATTGGTAATTTTCCTACTAAGTTCCTTGGTCTTAAGCTAGGCGGAAATCATCGTAGATTGGAGTTTTGGCAACCGGTTTTACAAATCCTTAAAGGAAGATTGTCTGTTTGGAAGGGAAAGATGCTTTCAATGGGTGGAAGAGTTACTTTACTCAAATCTGTGTTGTCTAATCTGCCGATTCATTTTCTCTCTTTCTACCTTATACCCTCTACAATGGGGAAGAGAATCAATGCAATCCTTAGACGTTTATTTTGGGTAGGTGCGAGGGAATCGAAGTATATTTCTCGGATTAGATGAGATGTTATGTGTAGGCCGAAAATCTATGGAGGTATATGAGTGAAGAATATTAAGGGTTTCAATAAAGCTTTAATTTCAAAGTGACTTCGGAGGTTGGCTAATGATAAGGGAACATTGTGGAAACTGATTCTCGAAAGGTACGGGTCTACATTGCATTTTGTCTTGTTGAATTCTGAAATTCCTCATCCAAATTCAGAATCTTTGTGGTGGAGAGACTTGAAGAAAATTGGGAACATCTTCAAGGTTGATGCTTTTGTCAAAAACTTATCTTGGACTTTAGGTGAAGGGTCGTTGATCTCGTATTGGAACGCGACTTGGTTTGGTAGGAAGGTAATTTTCAGTTCCCGTTTTCCTGAGCTTTTCGCTGCAGCTATGCATAGACACATTTCTGTGTCAGATCTTGGGGATTGGAAGGAGGGAAGATGGGATTGGAAAATACACATGTTGAATGTTTTATGCTTGAAGTAGTCTACTCTGCTTAGTGAATCGCTAATAAATCTTCAGGATTTATTGTGGTAAGTTCAACCTTTCCAAAGGGTTGAGGACGGCTGTAGCTGGTCGGTTGACAATACTTTAAAGTTCACTGTAAGTTCTATGTATAATTCCATCATTTCTTCAACTGCTTTTAGTGATCTAGAGATTGTTCTCAAGACGGCAATGATTGTGTTATGGGAAACCAATGTTTCGTTAAAGACTAAACATTTTGGTTGGCGTTTGTTATATTCTAGACTCCCAACAAGACATAATTTAGGTGCCAGGAGTATAATCTCCAATATTCACGACTTCTCGTGTGTTTTTTGTTTTAGAGTTGTGGAAGATACGAATCATGTTTTTTGCGGATGCAACCGTGTCAAAATAGTGTGGACAAAAGTGGTGACTTGGTTGGGTATAAGCTGGAGCCTTTGTGAAAATGACATGGATTCATCATATGAAAGGCGATAAAAGTAAGGCGGATTTCTTTTGGCTAATTACATGTTGGGTTATTTGGTGGAGTCGAAATCAAATATTGTTCAATAATGGTATTATGATTGAAGAGGATGTTTTTCACAAAATTGTGAGTGTCTCTTGGTGCTGGCTAGATTTCTGTTCCTTTAAGAAAGTCAAATGCAATTTGTATGAGCAGTATAAACAACCAATAGATTTATTTAGGTGTTGTTCTCTATTTTTTAAGGAGAGGTTTATGTTAGTTTTTTTTCCGCCCTGGTTGTGCCCCTTATTTTGTAAGTTGGTTGAAGTACCCATTGTACTTCCTTTATGAATATTATGGCTTATAAAAAAACTATAATAAATTTGTTATAATATAGGTTTATAGTTTTTTGGTCTTTGTAAGTTGGCGTGTTTTTTATTTTCTTTTCTGCATTTCTTTTTCTTTATGGGAAATAATCCTTGAATGTTCAAATCCTTTTTGTCTTACTCCCTAAATTAAAATTCGCAGGAAAATTCGAAGGAAACATGCGGATTTTAACTTTTGCCACCAACTGATCCAAATCCACCAACCCTGCCATATCCACGGAAACCTTGAGTTCCACCCATAGAACCATAAGTTGGATTCCATTGTGATAGCAACATAAATTCTTGCATTTGTTGTTGTATATGTCTCATTTTACTCTTGTGAACTTCTCAAGGCTTCTTGCAACTCCAATTATGTTCTTCTCATTTCTTTCATTTCGGCCTTTTGTGCAACTTCACAAGTCACAACTTCACTTACTGCCCCACATTGAGCTAATTGTATTATGGTTTATGCTATTTAAGGGATTAATACCGGGGAATGTGACGAACCTTCACCAAATGCAATTCTTGTGAATAAACTTCTATTATGGGTTGTATAGTTTGTGCCTAAGATCCAACACCATAAATTTTCCCATTTTTTCTCTTTCCGCCAATTGTATCTATCCTTAAATAAACATCAAGAGGTGGATCAATAGAATGTGGACCCTTAGCAACAACATACTCAGGATGTTAAGATTGAATTTCTTTTACGCGTTTACGATACTCCTTCTACACATAAGTAGAAAATTAAATTAAATAATAGAGTTTATACAATTTAGTTAAATAAGAGAATTAAATAAAATATTTAAATATTGATATCAATTTACTTGAGTATCTCTGGTACGTTCGTTGTTATACTCACTATCTCTTCCTATATAAGCCCTTTCATGAACCTCGCTCAATAATGAGGTTTTTCCTTATGAATAGCCTAAAAAATATAATTAACTGTAATTAAATAAATATAATAAATAAGAATATAATTTTAAAAAATAGTGAAATGAAAATATAATTACCATATTTGAGCAAGTTGGGTGATACTAATACTTCCAACTCTATGATTGGGAGCTCCATTTTCAGATTCTCAACATTACTTTGCTTTTGTAGATTTAACCTTACACTCATCTGAATTTCAATAAGCAAACATTTCTTCAAAGCCATCATGGCCCATCCATTGAGGTAAAATTTCTTTTTGTTCCCTACCAATTCTAACACGCCTAAGCATGTCAGAAAGTCAAGACAATTACATTCAATCTGGCTCATCAATTATTTCTCTTCTACAATATTGGAAAAAATAAATAATAATTAAAAGAACATAGAAAATTAAATAATAATTAATTAAGATGATTGATTACTTAAAAAAATATACCCTAAATTTAATAAACCAAGTTTTACACAATTTATTATCCTTCCGATAAATTGTTCCAAATGTCTTCCAAGCATGTTTATATAACTTATGTATGACCTCTCTTATGCTTAGTGCAGTAGGCCTACTCGTCAAGAAACTAAACATCAATAACTTGAATAAGTATTAAATTAAAAAAATGATAACTTGTAAATATACTTAAAATATAAGACTGAAACATACGAGCTTCCTTCAGGCACAATAAGCCAACTACCATAAATCTTTGTATAATGAACTTCAATCGTAGCCACATCCTTTTCCTCAATGTCCTCCTCCTCTTCATCCATAGACTGATAGGACGTGGGTACATGTAACACCCCATTTCTACCTGGCAATTATATTGAAAATCAATGTATTAAAAATTCAACTTTCTAATAAAAACAGGATGCCACATTTCAACTTTCAAACATATTCATTTTCATATCATAAAACACTGATACATAACTCTTTTATTCGGATGAACCGTACAAAATTTTCCATACTTTGAAATAAAAAACTTTTATTTATTCTTGAAACCAAAACAACTTTTACAACTATGCAGCGGATTCTCAAATATTCAAATAAACATGGTATAAACATGTTATTCAACTTAAACAACTTAGTAACAACATATTTTAACCGAAATAACTCAAAACAACAACAAAACAACTAAGCGTTCATCCCCCCGAGTGTTACGTATCAGAGCATCGACACGACTAGAATTAACGAAGATAACCATCTTCCTTCAACCTACCTGCATGTTACCAACATAGGGGTAACATTCAAACAGAAGGGGTTAGAAATCAAATTTTATAAACGAAGTATGATAAATAATACATAGACAGGAATCATACAACTATCACCACTTCACATCAACAAAAACAACTTAACAATCACCCGCATTTTATCAACTTATTACACCTATCAACATTTACTATGTAATCATCGTAGTCAACTTAACAACGTCAACAAACTTAATCATATAAGTAACTTTATCAACATGATCAGCATAAACAACTTAATCGACGTAAATAATGCAACACAAATGTGACTCAACAATGCATATGCATGTGGTACTATTGGAGTAAAGCTCGCAACTTAAAATATGTCAGGTTATCGAGGTATCTGCAAGGCATAAGCCTTCAACTTAATATTTTTTCCAATTTACCGAGGCATCAATATATAAGCCGCCGACTTTCAATTTAGTGTCAATCCAGGCCAACATGGTGTGAGCAACGACTCCGACTTAGAAATGCACATATGATACATGACATGTATGATTCAACAACATAAACAACCTAACATCATCAACAACATAAACAACTTATACAATATGAACAACTAAAATCAACTTTGGCTATCAAGCCTCCAACTTGAATAACACAACAACTTCGATAACACAGAACAACTTAGACAACATGAGCAACTTGAACAACATAAACAACATAAACAACATAAAAACCATAAACAACTTAGACAATGCCGACAAATTAAACAATTCAGACAACTTAAACAACTTATTCAACATTGGCTATCAAGCCTGCAACTTACAATTGTCCGAAAATTGGAACGAGACTACATACTCGGCTATACCTAAAAATTTACTTTTCTGACATAATTTCAACGAAACAAATCAATAAAATCACCTACTAGATAATCCGAATTACCCCGACAATTTTCGTTAAATTCCGGACAACTAACTTTTTCGCATAAATCGGCTAAACCGACTAATACCGCATTGTTTTCGACATTCTGCTATAATTACGAGTTTATTACAAAACCTGCCAATTTCTGTTTTCTTATAAGTTTCTAATGTCAGACAATACTTACTGTCATGGAAATACACTTAGTTTTGTTTTATGTCAAAAACTCCAAAATAATGCTATTGTCAAAGAAATCTGTTCCTTATCGCAATTGCTAAATATGCATCTTGTGTGCAAACAACCTTAGCACTAAATTCTGATTTTTTTAATAAAATTATAATTCATTTATCTTGTATAAACAACATGTTAATTAATTTTGATTTTCTTATTTTATTCGTAAAATAGTGTGAAAACTTTCTGTATCTTATTAATTTAACAAAACAAAGTATTTCCCCATTTTCATGGGTGGCTTGCGCCACCCTTAGTGGGACACCCCATGGCTTGCGTCATATTGCAAGGGAGTATGGTGGCTCCCTCCACCTCCACTAGTAGCACCTGTCACTTGTCATTTTCATCCATTATGGGTGGTCTGTGCCACCCCTATATGCAAGTGGTGGGTGGCATGCGCCATCTGTACCCCCGTGAACAACGTTTTTCGTCCTCAACCAACTTTCCAGAAATCAACAACTCTACTGCAACGTTCATAAGATTAACCCGACAACAAATTTCACAAAATCGACAAAGCAAAATTTTCACAGAATCAATCAAAATAACTCCATTAGCAACACAACATCATAATCAAACTAAATCAACATCAACATCATAAAACTATTTGATCCCAATTTCTACGTATCGATTATCATAATCTGATTATAAAAGTCGAACCCTACCCTTACCTTAAATTGGTGGACACTCGAATCTCCGATTGACTCTTTCGACTCGTTCTGACGGCAACAATTCTCGTAACCGTTTTCTTCCACTTTTCCTCGTTCTTCTTTTCTCACATTCTACTTCTTCTTACTGATACCAAAACCTAAATTTGTTTCTTTCTATTTCTTTTTATCAAAATAATATTATTTTACTCACAAAATCTAATGGGCCTAAGTCATACACCCCTTAATTACTAATTTCGACATAATCTAAGCCCAATAATCAAACACACTCCAATAATCAATAATATCACTTCTAATATTATTTCTTTGACTTTCTGACTTAATATTTCGACTTAACGACTAAATTCACCGCAACACAAAATCAACCGAATAACAATTCACGAATAACTAATTTCTCCCGACTTAATAGATTAACTACTTATTATCAACCAAATGGTCCAAATAGTCCAATCAACATATTCAACAATAAACAGGAGAATACTCCATATCGCTTTCCATAATGTATATCAACTTAGAAACATCAACGTAATATTTCGATATTTCCAAAATCAACTTGGATCAAATAAAGTATCATAAACCAACGCAAATCGACACAAATACTCAAATCAGCGTGAATTAACACAACATACTACAATTATATTTAATTAAATACTTAGTTAAATAAATGGGTGTTACAACTCTCCCACACTTAGAATATTTTCGTCCTCGAAAATTTATCCAATTTAACTACTCCACTACTTAATCCATCCGACTAATCAACTCTCAACCTCGAAAGGCAACCCCACGTAGAATATACACAAAAATTCATAACTTTAATGCACCAACACAAACAAAACTCAAGCAATAAACTTGACAACTAACATCTTAATATAACGAGTAACCAACTTAAGAATTCACCAGTTTAAGAACTAGAACACAATCGACATACGAACACACAACTTAAACACAATATCAACATAACCAATTATCAACATCATTTTCATTCACATACGAACAACTGTACTACACTGCACGTTCGTTGTGCACTCTGATAACTTGTAAAGTTTTAAGTCGGCCCAGTTAATTTTCAACTTCCAATCACCAAAAATTGACATATCAATAAGGTTTTCAACCTAACTCTTCGGAATTTCCGTTCCAACAAGCATCCTACACTCTCATAGTTACCGAATACCTCAACTTAGATCCGTAAGACAACCGCGACTACTTCTAAATCTTGGATAAAATATTCATATACTTCCACAAATTATCATAAAACATAACTATAACTTTACCATCTTTTAATAGCACATTCTCCAAAATTTTCTTAAACACGTATAAACATTACAACCACATATGGTACATGGGTCCAACTAATTTCCACAAGATAACTCATATCCTTCACTTCAAACTAATTCAACATATCTAATCCTCGATTCCTACTCATATCGACACAATTCTTCATAAATTCTTATCTGAGTCAACACAACCAAACAACTCTTCTTGTTCTAACCAAAAATCGCACTTTAATAAACCAACTTATAATTTCGCCCCTTTTAATACTTGCAACTCAACTCTTTCAAACATTCTTGTCAATCCACGGTCTTACATTTCCATCTACTTTCCCTTCGAAAATTGTCTCAAGGAAGCTTCAAGTCTCTAGTCAATTGACTCACCACCAAACAACACTCAAATTAACCAGAATTCAACTATGAGTTTCCATATTACTATTCAATCCAAACGCAACTCCATGCTATCATCCTGAAATGCAACTAATATTCTTATATACGAATCTTCATCGACAAATCAAACAATCCTCAAGCACTTGGCTTGACTTCAATAAATTCAATGTACATACTGTGCCAGTCGGCATGACACATCTATCCATCAATTATGATTTCGTCTACTATCAACAATAAACTAAGGGTGATCAGTTCCTCAATTTTTCAATAGACATCCGACATCCATAACAACGGCTTAAATTATCATTACCCAACACAATAACATATTTCAACTTGTGCTTAAGGTCCGTAAGCATAATGCTCTGCCAACTCTCTAAGGATTACCTACGTCTTCGTAGTCTCCTTAATTCCGACTTCGTCAATTACAACAAAACTTCCAAAATCCAATACACAATATCTTATACACGCTTTTAGCACAATACAACTTTAAATATCTTCCTAACACTGAAATCACTACGACATCGAGTACAATCCAAATCAGTTTGCTCCAATTACAACCCATATCCAAGTTAATAATTTTAACAACACTATTCAACATCCGTCTTCACCTCAACATTACCATCATCTAACATCGTCACTTTAGCCATCCTCATTCGACAAAATTGCATCTCTATGCATTTTCGGACACCGTCGCATTCTTTCTAATACCAACATTTATCCTTCCAAATTTTCCACAAAAATCACCCAACTTCAAATATAAGTATCTCTTCTAATACAGACCTTACAAACACAAAATTATATTCCAAAATGAAGAGAATTTTGTGTAGATACCAGAACTTCAAGAATCACTTAAATCCGATTTACAAATAAAAATTTATCATCTTTGCAATGAGACTAGTCAAGAATTCCTGTATGCAGAATTTTCTAAAAATCAACATCAGAACCAACTATTAAAACACACTTATCTCCCTCTTCACAAACCTCCTAAAGACAAATCTTATATGCAAACTGTAGGGAATTTTGTAAGCTTTCCAAAAAGTCTAGAATCGCTTCAATCAGAATCATGATTAAAACGACATGCCTCTTTTACTGACAGGTGCTCCAAAATTGCAAAATCAAAATCTGAGATTGATGATCATACGTTTCATCTCTCTCCCTCTCTCTCTCTCTCTTGATTTCAAATTTCACCAACATCCTTGCTTTACATTCAACTACGAAAATTACTCGACTTTAATCCAACTATACTCAAAGCATATTAATCTACCGACTTGATCCATCAACTTATTATTTCCTTTGGGATAGTTCCTTATTCTGAATCAATTCACCATCCATAATCTACGCACATCTCAAACTCGACCGATACGAATTCATGAGTCCATACTCTCGCCGATCCACAACAGCATCGCTTATACAACCTTGCACTCTTGCAATCAACATCAACTTGAACCAACTTCCACATACCAACAACAAGTCAGGAGCGAGCCTCTCCCCCACTTAATTCTAAGTCAACACCTGCAGACAACGACCATAAACTAACAAACAAGCACCGACAGTGTTTCACACACTGTAACACCCCAAATTTTCCCTCTTCTTTTTAAGCATCATATCACATCATATTCATCATGAACATATCATATTCTTGGCATCTTAGCATGGAAAGATGAGGCATACCATTCTCATGACCTAGCATTAGGCATATGATCATCTGTGGAGGGTTTTTGAAGCATCACAAGATATGACAAGGGTCCCAATGGATTTACTCAAGTTCTATGGAGAGTCTACATTTCATTCACAAGTTCAAGATCATTCACAAAAGCCCAGGAGGTGGGAAGATCATCAGGGAATTCAGGCTAGGGCAAAGCTCCTACACAATGATCCCAAATTAGGGTTTGAGTTTCAAGCATGAAAACCTTGAGACTTTGGCCATTTCATTTGGGTAAAGTCTCTTATATGTTAATAGGATCCTAGGGATGAAATTTGGTGAGAAAATTCCTTGTGGAAGTTAAGTATTTCTTCAGTTGCTTGTAAATGAAGAAATTGGTCAACTGTGCATTCTAAAAGTCAACTGTGAGATTTCAAAGGGTCCAACCCTATTTTTCAAGCCAAGGGATGTTCTTATAACCTTAGAAGAGGTTTGGAAAGATCAAAGATCAAGAATCATGAGGTTTTGAGGTGTTTTGCAAAATTGGCATATGGTTGGTCATGGAAATTTCCATTTTTAGTAACTTTTTGCCCTAATTTTCAAGTAAGCATAACTTGGTGAAAAAAGCTTCAAATGGACCACAACCAAGCATGAAAGTTGAATATTAAAGTCTCCCATTTTTAAAAAGTACAAGAGCATTTTCATAGCCCTCATGGTTAGGGAGAAAAGCCCTTCGAAAATTTCAAGAAATTTAGGGCATGGCATGAATTCTAAGACTTCCACAAGAGCAAAACTTCATGAATTTTATTTTTGAGTGATGTAATGAACCAAATGAGGTCACAAACTTACAAAGCAATGCCAAGAGTCCATTTTGCTCCAAAAATAGTGTCAAATTCGTGCATGAGAAGAAGAATATTTCATGAGGTGCAAAACATGCATGAGCATGAGAAAAGCATGATCCCCACATCCAAGGGCCAGGATAATTTCTGTTTTGAATTAAGGGTGAGATATTGATCACACATGTGCAAAGAATGAGAGGGATGCACGAGCCAAACACCTCATCACAATAATTTTTCAAGTTTTGCATTTTCACTCTCACACTCTCATCTCACGTGCTCTTGCTCTCATCCTTTCAGCATTGCATTCTGGATCCATATATAAGAAAGCTAGGGTTTCATTTCAGGCTAGATCCTTCACATTTTACCACTTCAAAGTTCTTGCACCAAAAGCAAAAGCCTTCGAATCTCTCTTTTCAGGCTCTCATTCTCCAATCCCTTTCCATATTCTTTCTTAGTGAGCTCTAAGGATTATAAATATACCATCAATTCAAGCTGAAAGGAAGGTTTTCATCAAGTGCCATTCAAGTGCAGTTGGTTTTGGGTTTCAAGATCTAGGGAGTTTCAGCTTCTCTCTTGCATTTATTTTGCAAAGAGAGGATAAAAGGAGTTGATCTGCACCTTTGGAAGCTTTCTTCTGGCTTGTTTCAATATCTTCAATCTCAGGTATGCTCTGAAACTTTTGGATCTGGAAATGTAATTTTATGTGTGCTTCTTGATCTTTGTGGTATGCTGATTGCACTGAGCCTTTTTGTTTTGAAAATGCTTGACTATTGAATGAGATATGGTGAATTTCAGTTTGATGTATGATTTTGTTCTTGTTCGATCCGTTTGATCCATTGGTTCATTGTGAAATATAAGTGCATATTTGAAATCAGCTTGGTTGAATTAGTGGATCTGGAAGGTTTTATCCATTTTTGTGGAGTTTTGTTCATAGTGATGATTTTTCTGGTACCGGAGCTAGGGCTCCGGTCACCGGATTCTGGGCTTGTTTGAGGGAAGAAGATGAAGCAGGGCCGTTGGATGATTGATCTGGATGGTTGTGAATCTGCCAACACATTAATGATACACCCTCTCCCTCACGTGTTTTTTTGTTTTAAAATTAATCTGAATTAAACAATTTGTGTTTCACCTCACCGTAGCTATCATGTTCTCTCACTGCCAACCAATTAATGTGCTGACTGGGTTTAATGAGCTGACCTATCTCAAGCGTCCATTTGATCCTATGGTCCTTGTATTTTCCTGATTAATTGAATATCCATGATAATTAATATGAGTTGCGCTGACTTTGACTGGGCCTGGATTGCTATTCCCACCCCCCATGCATATAAGCCCAATGAAATTGAACTGGAAACCCTTGCTGATTGCACCCCTTTGCTCTTCTCATTTTTTTTATTTCTTTTTATTTCCATTTTATTTTCAGTTTGGTTTTTAATTTTTAAAATTAGTTTTAGGTCTCCAAAAATTATAAAAAAATTCTTGAATGTTATTTTTAGTTTTCTTTTATTTTTGACATTTTTATTTTCCATTTATTTTTATTTGACACGTGGAAATTAATTGTTTCTTTTAATTAATTCATTTTTATTTCATTTTGAAGCATGTTGACTTGTCCATTTTCTATCTTGATCATTATTTTGAGTTTTTGGTTGGTTCTTTTTGCTTTGGATTTATGATAGGATGTAGTTTATTTTTGATTTTTGTTCTGATTTTTATAATCTTGATTAAATGATTTTAGTCCTTAACTTGTGAGTGAAGCCATTTAACCCTAATCCATGTTTGACCTCTCATTTGACTTGTTTAGCTTCTGAATTTCTTTCCCTCCTTTTGGCATGTTGTTATGTTATGATTGAAGATCACTTGTGCAAGGTTGTATAATTTTTGGGTACATACTTGAATTAATTTGAATTTTGGTTCTTCACTTGTCCCTTTTTTTTGCTTCCTTTTGATCATAAGTTCATCCCTTAGCCTAGAAGGGTACTTGTGCCAACTTCTTCAACTTGTTTAGAGCCTTATTAGGATGTGAAGACCTCTCTGATCTTGAGTTTTGGTTTGTGCCTTGAGGAGTTTTGCATTTGTTTTCTTTTGGAGTTCATTCCCTTTTATGTATATCCACCTCACTTCCTTTGCATCTCTCTTCTCATAATGTAATCACTTGACCATATGCATCTCTTCTCTTCATATCTCATGCTTCTTAGGCACTTTTCTAACATGATTAAGGTTCTGGTCTTGTACCTTGGGTTTGTGTTTTGTTCATTTTGCCTTGCATCTTCTCATGTTTGTTTTGTTTTGCCATAAGTGATTCATGTTACCTCATGTTGATTTGTGTGTTTCTTTTCTCATTCTTGTGACTTGTATTGGCATTGGACATTTATGTGTATGACTTCACTTCTGGTTGTATGGTGTTGGTATGGCATTATTTTCATTTTGTATTGCCTTTATACTTGTGTTACTAACAATTTCAGGGGCTTTGGTAAGTGAGAGGTGTGGATGTGTTTCCCACATCTCCAAATCTTATCTCTTCTCTTCTTCTTATTATTTGTTCTAACCTTATGATTGTTGGGCTTAGGCCTTACTTCTCCCTTCTTCTCTTCTTCTTTCTTTCTTATTTAGGATAGTAAACCTCACTAACCTAGGATTTCCCATGCATGACAACACTTAGGATTCATTAGTCCCCCATTAGACTTTTGCCTTTGTGATCCTCTTGGTTCTTTTCTCTTCTCATCTCAAAACTCTAAAGAAGGCACTTAATAAAGTCTGAGTGATACCTTGAGCAATAGCCTTATCCCATGAGACACTTGTAGTCTTCCCATCTTGGGATAGTACAAGCTTGTCTTGTGATGTACAAGTCTGATCAAGATATCATCTTCACCAAGAAAATCATAAAACACACTTCTTCATTGTAAATACAAAACACTTAACAAGATAATGAGTTAGTGAGCTTAGGCCCTAATCTCTAGATTCAAGTTTTGGGGATCTTCTCCTTACTTGAGTATGCTTGTTCTATTATTCCATCTTGGAATGTAGTGACAAGTGCACATTTCATGGAAAAGAGCTTGAGTTCACATCCTTGTGACACACTCATAAAAAGCTTCATAAAAACACAAACAAACAATAAGCGTCTTTCCTTCAGGAATTCTTTTCTCATCCCCTTCGCTCCGTACGCGAACTTGCTTCTACTTGTCATTTTGCAAGACGGTTACGCACTCGTCGTCCGAGCCTGCAACACCTGAGCATTGACATAGGCAGTTCAAGCCTTAAGACACAAGCAATCTTTTCCACCCCTAGTTAGGGGAACTACGGTGACTCTGATCCTCATTGTCCAGATCCTAAGGCGTGTTTTTTACCATTAATGTTCAATTGGCAATATAATAACTTTAAACATACATACGTACAAGTTTTAGATACTACTAGTGTCGCACCTCGAAAAATACGACCTCGCGATAAGAAAATACCGAGGATAAATTTAAAAACAACAGAGTCGCCACCGAACTTATTTTATTCCAATTAAGGAAAAGGAAAATTTCGAGAAACCTTTTGAAAAAAACGGATAGAACAAGGTCTTTGAAACCAGATTCTATGTTCGGGAGTCGATTCCGTAAGGGGAAGGTATTAGCACCCCTTACGTCCATTATACTCAACGGGAACCTCTTAGTTTAACTTGCGATCTAATGTTGACTTATGCTTTCTGTTTTCTTCGGATAATAAAATATATGCGAACGATTCTAAACTAGGGTTAATAGGAGAAATGGGTTGTTTTGTTCCTAGGGTGCTCAGCAAGGAGTAAGATCCGTGTGCCTACGTATTCCCTTGTGCAATGGGAAAGTCAGAGCTTCGTAGTTCGTGGTACTAAGGTTGGCCGGTTTGTTTTAATGAACAGTTATTTAAACCGCATTCTACTGCTAAGCGTTGGCCTGTCTGCTCGTGATAGGAGGCTGAAGCGCTAGCTTGTTTGTGAGATAGAAAGGATTTAGATAATGTTCGCTTTTAAAAGATGTTTAATCTGGTTAGGTTTTTTAAGAATGAAAGGGTAAATAAACTGCGTCCTGAGGGGCGGGCCTCAGGAGAGTTTATTTGAGAATTCGAGGAATGCTAGATTCCAGAATTCAATTCTTTCATTATTTGATATGTGTATTAAATATTTTAATTACGGAAAGTCGAATGAACAACGTCCCGTGGGGCGAGCCTCAGGAGTGTTCATTCACGAATTCGAGGAATGCGAGACTCAAGAATTCAGTTATTCCGTTACTTTGATTATAAAAAATAAATTAAAATGTCGAGTTCGGAAAAGTTTGATGGCGAGGCACGGTGCGCTCGACTTACATAAGTTTGTGAATTGATAAAAGCGATAAAATGCAAAAAAATAAATTAATGGCAATTATTCGAAGGCGTTGGACCTTTTAATCGAGCGCGTCAAAATATTGTTCTTTAACTTCCTTAGAACTGATTTAATATTGAAATCATTCTATTAGGAGTCGATCGTTTAATCAAAATGCGATGAAATAAATAAATTAGATAAATTGGAATAAACCTTAAACGAATAATAAATTAAATAAAATAATAAACATTAACTAAAGTCAAACTCAATAATGCAACAAATAATCGAAATAATAAATAAAAGACTAAACCAAAGTTGTTTTATCGAAATAAAAATAAAAATTAACTAAAGGCCTCATATTAATTAAATCCCCCAATTAAAGATATTGGAAATAATTTAATTCGTTTTATATCATTGGCCAAAAAGTAGATCCAAATCCAATCAAATCAAATGGAGAATACAATTATAATATAAACCTAAAAAAATCTAAGTAATTCTTGAAAAAAAATATTTTTAGGATAATTTTCTTTTTAACAGGATGAATAAATAATATGCAATAACAATAAAAACAAAATAATAAAATAAACTAAAAAAAAAATAAAAAATAAAAAATAAAACCCCACAAAGTAGGGTGCATCTGATCTGTGTGAGAAAAGAAATAATGGGCTTGTGACCCATGAACCACACACCGGAATTTCAAAAAATAAAAAAAATAAAAAAACCTAAAAGGGGCAAACCGGTAAAGCTCCACTCACAGTTCAGAAATCAAAAGCCAAATATGTTATATTCTTTGAAATCTTCTCTGTTCTCACCATTTTAAAAAAACAAAATTTAAACAAGACATTACCCACCCTCAAGCTCTTCCTCACGGCGGATTTCTAAACGCGTCTGCCTCTCACCGTCTCAGATCTTTCGTCTTTCTCCCTGCTACAGCGTCGGCGGTTTGTAGCGGTGGACGGCGGAGATTTCGGCTTTGGATAGATTCAAATTTGGTTTGTGTCTAGCGCTTTCTGGGTTCACGGTCAGTTTCGGATTCACGATTGTACATGGATTTTGGACCGGTCTCGGTGTTTTGTATTGTATGGTTCGGAATTGCTCTCTCTCATTCTCGATCAACTCTGTGTTTCAGATGTGGGTGATTTTGGATCTGTGCGGTTTTGACGGTCGGAAGTTTCTAGGTTGTGTTGGTGAAGAAGAGGATTCACGGTTGTTTGGTGGTTTACGGGAGTGGGTCTGGCACGGTGGGTGTGTGATGGTTTGTGGCGCTATGAAGGTTTGAAGGTCTGTGCGGTTCGCTTTAGTCTCTCACTCACGCTCTCTCAATGATTCTGTTCTCTCAAACTCGTCCCTCTCTTCTTTTCTGATTTTTTTGTTTTTTTTTGTGGTCTGTGGTCTATTTGGTTTTTATTTGTAGTGAGGGTTTATGATTTGTCTCCTGTATTTTCAGATTGTTGTATGTTCACAATGATGAAGAGTTAAGGTGATGAACAAGGTATTTGATAGAAGTGGACTGGTTTTGTGGGTTGTTTGAAAGTTTTTATGAAAATTCTGGGTTTATGTGGTTATAGAAAGTGAAGAGAAAATTTTGTGAATGTGTGTTTCTGCAGCTCTTTTTTTTCTTCTAATTGGATAAAGATTATCTCTTTAAATAAGAGAATGAAAATGAGATAGAGGGTAGAATCGGGCTTGCCATTGAAATTCAGAGGAGGAAAATAAAATTTGTTATGAAATTGTGCGACTGGTGTGTAGTGGTGATTGTGGGTGGAAGTGTCATGACAGGCTGTGTGAATTAGTAACAAACTTTTGATTTTGTTGTGCTGTAAAGAAAAAAAAAGTGTAAATTGAGTGGTGAAAAATTAATAATAAAAAATGCTATAATATTATAGTAGTAATAGTAACAATAGTAATAATAACAGTGATAATGATAAAAATACTAAATAATAAAAAATAAAAAAATGCTAATAATAATAATAATAAATATAATAACAATACAGAAAATATAATAATAGTAATAAGAAATAATAATAAGGGAATAATACTAATAATAAAATAAAAATGAAAATAGTGATAATAGTATTAAAATAATGTGAAAAGCAAAAAGAAAGCATAAAAAATGAGATAAAATTGGACCAACAAGAAAAAAAGGATGGGGCAAGAATCGAACACCAGTCCTTATAATAACACAAAAACAACTCCATCCACTAGGGCGGGTATACATCCAATAGTAAAACAACCACCATAAATATATATCCCATAGCCTCGGGTGTATTTGGCAATTTCCAACTTTTCCTTTTCTTTCTCTATCTTTTTTTTTTGGACAAATTTTATAATAATAATAATAATAACAAGAATGAAACTATACTAATAATAATAGTAATAATAAAAAATAAATATATGAAAATTGGGATAATAATAATAATAATAAAAAAATAAATATAAAAATAATATTAACAATAATAATAATAGTAAATGCAATGCAAATAATAATAAGAATGAAAAAATTTTGTAATGATTTTTGGAATTGGTCAAAATTAATGGACTTAATAGTTATTGATAATGAAAAAGAAAATGGTAATTGGGCTTTGAAAGAGATTGTTAAAAATGGAATATGGACTAAAATATAATAAGGAAGAATAAATTGATTTCTTTTAAAAAAAATTTTGGAATGACTAAATAATGAAGAATAATAATAATAAACAAAACTTGAAATAAGGAGAGAATGCATTTTTCGAATAAAAGGAAATGTGACATATATTTTTTTTGAATTTTTTTTATAATATTCAGACAAAGTAAAATAATACATTTTTAATTTTCGAAATATTTGTTGTACAGAAAAATAGACCGGTACAAGTTTTTTTGATTTTTTTTGAAACAACGATTAGACAATAAAAATGGTGCGGGTAGGACAAATTTGGGGTATGACAGATGCCCCTATCGAATTGGCTTAGACCGAGTAAGATGAACTGACTTGCGTTCAAACTTTCAAGGTATAAGGTAATTAGATACTAACAGACTCCAAATTTGTCCGACAAAGAAAGAAATTGTGAAAATAACAGATGATTAAAACTGGAATTAATGGGTGACACAACAAGACACAATTGACAAAATAAATCACTTATCACCAAAGGATGATAAGGCAAATAACTGAAAATAAAATCACTTATCACCAGAGGATGATAAGGCAAATAACTGAACATAAAATCACTTATCACCAGAGAATGATAAGGCAAAAGACTGAAAATAAAATCATTTATCACCAGAGGATGATATGGCGAAAGACAGAAAAAATAAAGAATTACTATCAACGGAGGACGATAAGCGAGAGACAGAAAAATAAAGAATCACTATCAACAGAGGATTATAAGCGAAAGACAGAAAAATAAAGGATCACTATCAATAGAGGATGATAGGCGAAAGACAAAAAAATAAAGAATCACTATCAACAGAGGATGATAGGCGAAAGACAGAAAAATAAAGAATCACTATCAACAGAGGATGATATGCGAAAGACAGAAAAATAAAGGATCACTATCAACAGAGGATGATAGGCAAAAAACAGAAAAATAAAGAGTCACTATCAACAGAGGATGATAAGAGAAAGACAGAAAAATAAAGGATCACTATCAACAGAGGATGATAGGCGAAAGACAGAAAAATAAAGAATCACTATCAATAGAGGATGATAAGCGAAAGACAGAAAAATAAAGGATCACTATCAACAGAGGATGATAGGCGAAAGACAGAACATAAAATCACTTATCACCGAAGGATGATAAGGCGAATGACTTAAAATAAAATCACTTATCATCGGAGAATGATAAGGCGAATGACTGAAAATAAAATCACTTATCACCGAAGGATGATAAAGGCGAATGATTGAAAATAAAATCACTTATCACCAAAGGATGATAAGGCGAATGACCAAAAAATAAAATCACTTATCATCGAAGAATGATAAGGCGAATGACTGAAAATAAAATCACTTATCATCGAAGGATGATAAGGCGAATGACACCAAAAGGATGTTGAGTAACAGAAAAATAAATAATCGACCCCCGCCACCAAAGGGAAAACCGGGTGACTGAAAATTAAACAATGATTTGGTTTAGAAAACACTGGTAAAATGAGTAAAATGCTTGGGGAGAAAAGGTTGAAGAGAAATATATCCAATGGGAGACGGCCACTGGAATAGTTGAGGAGATGCCTGGATTCTTCGATTGATCCTGGATCCTGACTTATGCACGCATGCTTGATTGTTTTGAAATGGTATTCCATAAAGATGGAAATACGATTCAAATGTTTATGCACTGAGATGTAAGTTGAAACTGTTGGGGAACATAAAAAGTCTTGATTTATTTAGGTATGCATATGATGCACGTGTTGCAAATGATTGATGTAAATGATGCGTAATGACGTTTGATGATGCATAATGATGCATATGAGCGATTGAAAGGTGACAGCTTGATGGGCTTTTAGTTTGGTAGTTGCCAATAGCGATTGGACTTTGGGGTGGGTGGAGGGCTTGATTCCCCGACACTCGATCTTTGACAATGTATGATCAGAAGATGGATCTGAAAGCTCTACGTTTGGTTATCTGATGGTGAGCGAAGCGACTTAATTGACACATGAAGACTGATTTTGCTTTGAAAAGCTGACAACGTCCGACAAGATCTGCTTGTTCAGCTGGGGAAAAGAGAAGAATATTTGCTCCTTGTTTGCTTGCCCCTGTCTATAGGGTATTGGAAAGAATTCTGGTGGGGAAACCTTGAGAGTGACCATGACACGATCTGCCCCAGTATTTGGATTTGATAGGAGTCTGTCTCTGATTGAGCCTTTAAAGGTGATCTTGCCCCTGATTGAGCTATTAAGATTGATTCTGCCCCTGATTAGGCCACTGGAGATGATTTTGCCCCTGATTGGACTGTCGAGGTAGTCTTGATTTATGTTGGCACTAATGAAGTTCAAATTTCTCTTTTGATTGCCCATTTGTTGGGATTGCATTGATGTCAAGCACTAAATTGCAATTAAATTATTCATACACAAATTGTAGTGTTAATGTAAAGTTCATGTAAGTTTTGAAAAAGTCTACTTATTTGAATGCTGTGAAAGTGTGACGAATGGACCGTTAGTCCAAACGAGGTGCTGATTTAGAAAGTGCGTGCAAGATGTAGCAATAATATTGTGCAATCGAGATTGAAGATTAGCAAATATAGGGGAGTCAATTTACGCAACCTTGTTGGTAGCATGCTTTCAGAATAAGTCCTTCCTCAATTAGGACTTTTGAGGGTTGTAACGTGGTCTGGTTAATGGTTTGAGAAACAAAGGATGTAAGGCTCAAAGTTTGATTTGTACCCACCCCTTCTTCGTGATGTTCTCCAGTCCTACGTCCAATTAACTCTACACATGCGTTTGTATTGACGTTGCAAGAGCGAAGATGAAGCTTCAAAGTTTGCTTGAAGTGGCAGTCATCTTATTTTGCTGGTGACCCTTTGATTCTTGATTTGGTGGTCACTGATATCTGTTCTGCTTTTGCTGAGGATTTGAGTTCCTCTTTTGATTTGTTCTTTCCGACTAAGTCTCCCTTCGGGTGCTCAACTTAGTGGTTTTTTGTATTTTTTTGTATTTTGTTGAATGTTGTGATTGCCAAGTCATTTGTTGATGGTCCTCTGACGGGATGTCTCATCTTGCGATTTGAAGTGTAGTCAGGTTAATTGAACAAACTACCCTGCCCCGGGTTAGATGTAAGGGTTGTATCCGAAAGAAACTCCTACTTCTAGGCTCGAAGTGGTTGACTAGGGATTAACTCCTTATATCTCCAGTGTTTGGGGATTGGAAAGAATGCCTGTACATCATTGACGAGGTTTTATCCGAAAGCATACCGCAACAATTATGGGTATTTAGTCTTCATCATCCTCCCTCAAATATTTGCTAAAGTGGAGTGAGGGAATATTTTGTGATTTTTGTGATAGATGATAAATAATGAGCGAATGCGAATAAATTGATTCAAAACATGCATAAACATAACATTAACATAACCAAGTACAGATAACCATGTTCAGATCAAATAGTACTTAAACAAACATTACAAAATAACATAAATGCGGAAATCATAAATGGCGATGGCTGCCTTGATTTGAGGAATTGAACTTCTCTTGATTGAATAATTCAAAGTTGGAGACTACTCAGCTTGGTCTTCAACAACCCCTTCAAATGTCTTCACTTGTTGGCACCGTGCGGCGACAATGGATTGTTCTGGACATTTGCATTTCTCGGAGTGAGGGTGAGATCCTTAGAGTTGATCATATCCTGAACCATATGTTTGAAGGCATGGCAATTCTCGATGGTGTGACCTGGAGCGCCTTTGTGATACTCACAGCGGGCATTGGCATCATAGTTCCGGGCATTACCAGTCTGAGGTGGCATATCTTTCAAAGTAAGAGATCCTTTTGCCATCAGCTGATTAAAGATTTCAGAATATGTCATAGGCAGGGGATCAATGTGTCTATCATATCCTCTTTGTAGATATGGTTGGCGTTGTTGAGGAGCGCGTTAGTGTTGTTGACCAGGCCGTTGTGGATAAGTCGGTTGCTGGTATGGATTAGGTGCGAATTACGCAGCAATGACCATAGGATATGGACGTGGTTGATAAGCCATCTGAGGTGGAAATTGAGCTTGAATAGCTGGCTGGTAAGGCATTGGAGGAACTGGCTGATATGGCACATGAGCGTATTGCGCAGCAGCAACATAGGGGTACTGGTAGTAGGGAATTGGAGTAGGTGCATTCTGTTGAAGATTCCCACTTGCAGAAGAAATGGCATTTGCTTCGCCCTTTTTGTACCCGTTGAAAGGTTTCTTGACATTGATTTGGTTGCTAGAACCTCCTTGAATTTTTCTACTTTTCAAACCCTCTTCAATTCTTTCTCCTACCATTACCATGTCTGAAAATCCAGAAGATACGCTGCTGATCATCTTCTCGTAGTATTGTCCCTGTAGGGTACCCATGAAGATATCGATCAATTCACGGTCAACCAATGGCGGATGCACTCTGGCAGCTAACTCCCTCCAGCGTTGGGCATACTCCTTAAAGGATTCGCTCTCCTTTTGAGACATACTCTGAAGTTGAGTACGGTTAGGAGCAAGGTCAGTGTTGTACTTGTACTGCTTTTTGAATTCATCAGATAGATCAAGCCAAGTACGAACATTGTTGCGTTCGAGCTGCATGTACCATTCTAGAGACGCTCTAGACAGGCTGTCTTGGAAGCAATGGATCATAAGCTTATCATCTCTGGCATGAGCGGCCATTTTGCTGCAATACATCCTCAAATGGAGCTCAGGACAGCTGATGCCTTTGTACTTCTCGAATTATGGAAGTTTGAACTTAGCAGGGATCACAACATCTGGAACTAAGCACATGTCTGAGGCACTCAGAGAAGTTGAGTTGTGTCCTTCCATGATTCGGAGTTTTTCAGCTAACTCGCGGCACATCTTCATAGCTTCAGAATCTTGAACAACATGGGGATTGGTGATTGGAACAGCAATATGCATCTCATACTCAACTTGATGATCCTCTTCAGCACGAGGAAACTGGACTTGATTTGGAATAGATTGAGCTTGAGGAATAGCACCAATAGTAACACCAGAGGTAGGTATTGGTTGGGAAGTGACCTCTTCAACAGAAGGAGTGAAGCCTGGAGGCAAACCATAGACCAAAGGATTTGGAACTGGAACTGAAGGCATTGCGCGCGAGGCAGATCCTTGCACTAGAGCATTGTTCATTGCGGCAGCAGCTTCGCGACGTTCTTCCATCCTAGCCAAAGCTTGTATGGTCTCGTAAATCTAGTCAATCTTGTTCTTGACCGAGTCAATCTCCTCTCTCATAGCAGCTTGCTCTTCTTGAATCACATCCATCAGTCTTCTAGTGTTGGCTCTAGTTAGATACGGGCATCTAGCACGATACGGGCGTCGGGATATCAGCTTGATTTACTGAAGATGAAGGAACATGCAATGAGTTTACGGCTTTGGAATGAAATGCAAGATGAAAATTTAATGCAAATGAAATGAATATGCGTATGGATGCAATGCAAGATCCAGGATCACAGGTATAATCTGCTTTGAGGTGAACCATAGTAACGAGTAAATAACTGGTATCTATTGATAAAAGTAACTGTAAACACCCCAAATTTGCCCTCACCCATTCACACCATGGCTTGTGATCATTTTCATATACATAAGCACAATCATATCATCTCATATCTTAATTTTGATTCACTGCATAGATTCAAAGTCATCTGTACCTAGGGTTTGTGATCTGAGCAATCTAGGGGGTTCTTGAGCCACTCCAAAGGTCAACAATCACTTCAAAGGGGTCCATGTGTGTTCTTATATCATATTACATCCTCCCAAAGTCAAAAATGCAAAAGAATCACAAGAACTGGGATTGGTGTGGATGCAGAGCCAGGATGAACTGCACAGTTGACTGAAAATTAGGGTTTTGGTTTCAGAGGCCATAACTCCAAATTTTTTGGTCATTCTTGTTTCCAATGGTCTCTATATGGTATAGGGAGTATACATATCAATTTTCATGAAGAAATTCCATGGGGGAAGTCATCTGATCAAGGGTTGACTTTTCAGACAAGTCAGTGTAAAATCAGGGCATCTGAGGCCCCCAATGACCCAACCAATGGGTGATCTTCATCATTTTGAGTGTATATGATCTTTATTTGATCATGGAAGAAGGTTGAAGTTCATAAAAATCAAGAATTTAGGGTTTTTGCAAATGTTGACTTTTTGGGCATAGTTGACTTTTCAAGAATGCATCATTTTAGGTCATTTTTCAAGCCTTGATTCTTGATCCAAAAAGGCTTCAAATGGAAAAACTTTGGTCATGAAAGTTGTAGATCTCATCTTTCCCTTTTCAAAAAGTACAAGAACATGATCAAACTCTTCTTGGATCAAAAGTTATGGTGTGGCAAAGTTGGCTAAAATCATTAATTTTCAAGGCATGCTTCAAATGGAAATTTTGCAAAGTCATGAACCAATGCATTATGTGACTTCTAATTCATCCCAAACCAGCACATAAACATTCTCTAAGTCATACAAATCAGATTTGGACCAAGATCACATGTGTTTAGTTCATGTAACAAGGCATTTTTGTCATGAAAATCCATAAAGCAACAACTTGCAAAAGCACTCATAACATTTCACCAACTTGCTGCCTTGAATGCTGGACCAAGCCTAGCCTTTCCCTTCACTTTGCTGCACAGACCATGCCCTTGTACCAAGCTAGCACCTCACCATACTTCTCTTACACATAAAGTTGACTTTTGGCAAAAGCAAACATCCCAATCACAGCAGGCCATGTCACATCCTCTGGCCAATTGGGATTGTTTATACTTTCCATTTGCTAGCCAAACATAACACCAAGCCAAGCTGAAACAGGCCATAGCATCACATACACAAAAACACACCAAGCTGCATTTTGCTTCGAATCCCTCTGCCCAGCCACAAAACATCCCAACCATTTCCACACTTCAAATCATCATGATCCATTGAGAAGAAACAATCCAAGAGCCAGGCCTGAAACCAACCACAAAGCCACTTCACCATTTTCATCTCAGCCTGCATTTTCCTTCGAATCTCCTTCCACAAACCACAAACACACCAACAAACACCACAGACCTTCTCCATTCATCCTCAGGATCACAAACCATCATTCACAATGGTCTGAAACCTCCAGAAACTCCATTGCCATTTCTGACCAAGCTTGAGCAGAAGCTTTCGAATCTCACTATCCAGCCAGCTTAAACTTCTTTTGAGCATTCAAACATCTTCTGGGGATCAAGTGGAGTGGATTGCACAAGGAGAAGTGGCCAGAAAGTCCTCAAACTGAAAGCTCCAAATCTCAGGTAGCTCGAAAATTATTTTTCCAGAAATCATTTTTCTTGTTACAAGCTTGTTCTTTGTGTTGTCCTGGTCATGAATATGTCTTTGGTTTTTGAAATGGTGGTGAAATAAGCATTTAATTTGTCTCTGAAACTGGTTTGCCCTAAACTTTTTTCTGTTCGATTCATGGTTTTGAGGAAGAAGAAATTTGTTTGGACTTAGGGTTTTAGCTCAGGGGATCATGGGGTTCATTTTGGTGTGCTTAGTTTTCATTTTCGTTACGTTTTAAGGGAGTTGGGGAGTTTTCAGGTGAGAAGCTGGCCGGAGAAGACGACCGGAAGTCTTCTCCGGCAGCCTGAGTAATTAAACCCTAATCTCAGGTCATTAATGTTAGTTTGAATATTGAGCGTTGGATGGCTTGACTTGTTTGACTTGCCGCGCGAATGGATGGCCCAGATCTAATCATTATGCCCTAATCTTTTTCATTAGTCTTAATTAATTATAATTAAACTAATTAACTCAGGAGCCATCTGGGCCCTTCATTTGCGCGCTGGTCAACAGATTCAAACCCTGGGCGCATCTCATCCCTCCATTCTGATTACTTCTTATTTTATTTTGTTTTTATTCATTTTCTTTTCAATTAACTTGCATATTTATTTTAAAATAGCAAAAATGTATTAAAAATTATGAAACTTTTTTCTTTAAAGTTTTATTAATTTTTAAGACCCAAAAATATTTTTATTTTATTTTTCATCATTAAAAAAGTATTTTTAAATATTTAAAAGATTATTTTTAATTGATTAATGGAAATTAATTAATTAAAAATACTTCTAGGTATTTAAAAATTACCAAAAAATTCATGAAATGTTCTAAGACATTTAGAAACATTGTCCAACCTTCAAACCAAATTTCTTTTTTGATCTTGATGCATTTTAAGAATTTTTCATTGAATTAAATCATTTTTTATGCATTAATTTGATCCTAAGTTCAAAAATTCATTTCTGCCTATCTAAGAAGGTTTGGACATTGATTCTTTTTGCTTTGTCTTGTGTTTAGCATGTAGTTTCTAGGTTAAAATGGTCATGATTTGTTTCCTCATTTTCTAATTGTTTGGCATTTCTTTTGTTAAGGACCCTAAAAAACCCTAATAACTTAGAAAATTCATATCTTGAGTTTGGTTAAGAGTTGAGACCTCCCCTTTGGACCTTGGTTTAGATAGGTTAGGGTTTTCTTTGGGTAGCATTTTCCATTTTTTATCTTAGGTTTTGCTTCTGTTTTTGGTTTTTGTTTGATGTTTGATCCATGAACCCTAATTTGGGCTTTCATTTGCATCCCTCTTGCACTTCCTTGCATAACATGACTTGTCTTTGCATTTTGTGCATTCTTGTGATTCATTTGACATCTTAAGACATATAGAAAGCATGTTTGATCATTGCATTACATATTTGCCATGTCATTTGTCTTGTATGCTTCATAACATTTCATGCTTGTTCATGCTCCTTAGCTTGCATCATTTGCATCCATGATCTTGTATGAACATCTCCATGCCTTGCCTCATGTTTGCAGCACCTCATAACATCATAATCATCATCAACATGCTTCTGGTTTTGCTTAGCATCATGCCATTTCATCTCATCTTGCATTGCATTGCATTTCTTTCTAACATTTCAAGTGGTAAGTAAACTTGAGAAGTGAATTTGCCTTCACTTCTCATAACTTTTCTTTTCATCTCTCTTGCATCCATTGCTGCATTTCTATTTGTGTTTGAGTTTGAGCTTGCTCATTCTTCTTCTTCCCACTTTCTTTCTTCAAGTGACTTGACTTCTTGAATGAAGCAAGTCACTTTGCTTCTCTTGATCTTGTTCATCTGCTTCCTGGTGGCTCCTTTGAAGATTGTTCTTGCAAACCTCACAAACTTTAGGGACAACCAAGCATGATAATGAATTAGGGTTTTGATTAGTCTCCCCTCATTAGTTTTACCTTTGTGTCTCTCTTTGAGTCTTCTCTTCTCATCTCATAATCAGGGACTAAACCCTAAAGGCTTTAAGACTTTGTGATTAAGCTTGTGCCTGCATCCTTCTCTTAGGATGGAGTGTATAACTTTAATCCTAAGTGTTAAACCCTTAATGTATTTAAATCTCTTAATCAATTCACCTAATAATCATCAAGACATCACACTTGTAACTTGGGCCTTGCATTAGGGTTCTAATTCTTCCTTAAGTGGTTAAGAAGGACTAACCCTAGTGTTAATGGACAAGTCCCCCTCAAGTTGTCTTACAAATCATAAAAATCACTTCATCATCATACCATTAAATAAAATTCACTTAATCAAAGGTTTGTTTTGTCATGGGTTTAATCCCTAATCATGGATTAAGTTGAGGAGCCTTCCTCAGCTTAAACATTCTCATCTATTATCCTTCTATTAGGATGGTGTAATGAGTCTGTTTAATCCCTGATTATGGCTTAATCTCATTACTTAACACTAAACAAAAACACCAAAAACATCTAAATAATCACAAGTAGGTTAATGATCTTAATCCTACACCAAAGGTGATTAAGTGTGAGAATCTGACTTCACACTTAAGGTACTCTCATTACCCCTAATCAGAGGGAAGATGTGATGAGTTTACTAACCCATTGGTTCAGGCTTAAGCTCATTAACTTATGACAAACTTTCAAAGCAATAAAAGACTGAAAACTCAAAAACAAACAATAATCGTCTCCTCCGGGATTCTTTTCTCATCTCATTCACTCATAAACGAGAACTTGCTTCTTCCGTCTAATGCAAGACAGTTTGCACCTGAGCCAGACAGGTCATACACTTGAGCATAGACAAGTAAGCAGTTCACAAGTCAATTCATCTTTCAGTCTCTTTGGGTCGAACTACGGTGTTCTGACTTCCTCATTGCACGAGAGGATACGTAGGCATAACTTAACAGTTATCGAACAAAAGTCTCTGTACATTCCCCCTCTCCTTCCAGCATTAGTTTCTTAGCCTCGTTATCATGAGCATCTTATCCTTGTTCTCACACTGACACTTTCATACTTCATATCACTTATACACTTTACACTGACACCTGTACATCCTTTTCCAGCTTTTTTTTTTACACACAAATTGCACTGACACCACCCCTTTAAAACACAAATCTTTTAAGCGTGGATCCCGTCGAGTACGACGGACAATCTGGGTGCTAATACCTTCCCAGGTTGTAACCAACCCCCTTTCTCAGTCTCTCTGGTTCGCAACCGTCTTATCCATGTCTTCTTAGGTCTATGCAGCATTACCTTTCCTCCGGGATAAAAATGCCCAGCTGGCGACTCTTTTCATCTCCAGTGAGTTCACGGCTGTGTGTTCTCATTGTCCCCCTCGCCGACCGTTCGCGTCTGTACCCTATTTGACCCGGCTTCATTTATCGGGAGCGACAGCTTGGCGACTCTGCTGGGGACCCTTATACTGCAACCAGGGCTTCTGGTTCTTTTTGTGGGTTCCTCCTAGCGCTTGATTGATTTGTGTTTATTGGGGTGTTATGTGTTATCTGTGTTTGTATATTTGTATTTATTTTGCTTTATGTACAGTTGCTTTACTGCTTTCTTTATTGCATTTATATCATACTGTCATTGTTGCTGGCTGGATCTGGTTTTTTGTTTTGGTGGGTGGGTGTTTCATTGAGAGTTAAGGTCCTACACCTGGGACCTGAGTGACACCTAGGCTAGAGTGAATCATATTCTTTCCCATTCCATTTCGGTCTGGTGCGGGAATATGAAACACGGTTCAGATATGGGTTTCTTCTTGAGAACTCTGTGTTGCGGATTTCCTGCAATGCTAGGGCTATCTGGGAAGCCTGCTAAGTCTGGATGACCTTTTAGTATTGACCTTCAGAAACTGAGGTGAATTAGAGGAGGAATTGTTATGGTTATTGTAAACACTGTACCTCCGGGTTAGAAGTGTTTACACTTCTCATAACTGATCCAAGTCTGAGGATCCTTGTTCTAGATCACCACCTGTGAGGGGGTTGGGCTGTTTACAGGTTTGCAGGTACCTTGACCTCAGAATACCTTGTTACTTTGACTTTGTTAAGAATACTCCATGTTGGACAGTTCTTGTGATTCTAAAACCCTGGACTTGTGGCTCTTTATTTGAGTCCCCTACCCTGGTTACTGGATTTATAGACCTCCATCTGGAATTCTTGAACACACATGGATCTATACCAAGGCAGTTAATCAGATCCAGCTCAGTCACAAACCCTTGCATTTCATTTGCATACATACTCATTGCATCATATTAACATTTGCTTATTTGTGTTTCAGGGTATCCATCTTCATCTGGTTTTTGGTTTTGACCCCATCTGCAGTATTGACCTGTCTCCACCAGCATTTGCTTCAGCTTGTCAGACATATACTTCAGTTACTTGCACTAGCCATCCATTGGCCCACTCCTCAGCATCTTCATCAGCACTTATTCTACTCAGTCTCAGCACTTATGGCTCCAAAGAAAAGCAACATCACCTATCATTTCTTCCAACCAGACTTATCAGACATCAGGAGGATCCAAACCCTGATCACTCCAGATCACATACCTTTGTTCAGGGAGCATTATGGGGATATACTTGACCTGGTTATGGATATGGACCCATCACAGAGGAGCCTGATCCATACCTGTATTCAGTTTTATGACCCCCCATTGAGATGTTTCACCTTTCAAGACTTTCAGTTGGGTCCTCTTTTGGAAGAATACTCATCATTGATTGGTTTGCCTATCAAGAGAGAAATCCCTTTTAACCCTGAAATGGTCTTTCCCAGCAATGGAGAGGTAGCAAAAGCTTTGCACCTGGAGCCTGTTTTGATTGAACAGCATATGACCTCTAAAGCTGGGATCCCTGGTTTTCATCTGGACTTCTTAATTTCTCAAGCTAGTCTGAAGGCCTCCTTGGGGGATTGGAAAGCTGTTTGTGCTTTGTTGGCCTTAAGTATATATGGAATTGTGTTGTTTGCAGATGAGCCTCGATTCATTAGCAAGAATGCCATCCATTTGTTCATCCTGAAGAACCCAGTGCCAACTCTATTGGGTGATCTCTATTACTCAGTACATCAGAGGAATGAGAAGCAGAGGGGTAAGTTAGTGAGGTGTTGTGCTCCATTATTCCATGCTTGGCTTCTCAGGCATCTACCCAGGACAGATGCATTTCTAAACCCTCATCAGCAAAGCAACTGGGCTAAAAGACTCACTGTCCTAACTTCAGCAGATATCAGATGGTGCACTCAAAGCAGCAAGGGCAGAGATATAATCACCAGCTGTGGGCGCTTTCCCAATGTGCCCTTAATAGGAGTTAAGGGAAGTATCAATTACAACCCTCTGCTGTTCAGGAGGCAATTGGGCTACGCACTAGTTCATACTCCTAGGGTACAGGACTTGGTGGAGACCCTCTACTGTGAGAACAAGATTAGTCTGGCAACTGTTAGGTAGGCTGCCTGGGCCTGGGATCATGTTCAAACCAAGGGAATCACCATTCTAGGGAAGTGCAATAATGTGGCATCAGCACAATATTATGAGTGGTCCCATGCCAGGGCCCAATTCTCTGGAATGCCCTTCACCATAGAAGACATGCCTGAGTCATCTTCAGCACCACCCCCTGCCACTATCAGTTTGGAGGAGTTTGAGAGCTTGAAGGAAAGAAATGAGAAGTTAACCCAGGCCTTGCAGAAGACCCTCCGGGAGAGGAGTGAAGGTGTGAGGGAGATTGAGAGACTGGAGAAGTTGAGAGTGGAACACTTGACTAAGATTGAGAAGTCTGGAGATTATATCAACAAGTCTAAGGCTGGTGAGCAGATTCTGAAGAATGCTTGTAAAGAAGCCCAGTTCCAGAGAGCAAGGACAGACTTGTATTTGAAAGAGAGTCAAGCCAGGTGGGTCCGGATCACTGAGGCTCGTACTCTAGAAGACAAGAGAGTCCAGGACAAGATGGAGCAGATGGAAAAAGCCCTGGCAGCAGCCCAGAAGGAAATATCAGAGCTAGAAATCAGAGCTGGAGTGAAGAGGTCTAAGGACCAAAGTCAGAACAAGAAGTTGACTGCAGCTGTCGCAACAAGAAACCTTCTCATCAGAGGTCTCACGGAGCGTCCGGCTGATCCTGTGACCGAAGCACTTCTTAAGGAAGTTCGTGAGGATGAGTTTGGCCTTGGGGTTTGATCATTTGCTTGTTGTTATTCCTTTTCATGTACTTTTGTTGTTGTGATGTATTTTGACCCCTTAGAGGGCTGGTGTTGTAAAAAGAACAAATTGTATTATTTCACCTTATGTAATATATTCATGTTAGTTTACTTCGAAAGCAACTTCAACGGCAGCATCTTCGAGGGTCTGGAAGGGTCAAAACTGAAGGCCAAACCGGATACCTTGAGAACAAATAAGCATAACTGCATTGCATACTAACCCTTTTGTTTGTTTTGTAGGTTTTTGTTTTGTTGTTACTAACCTCTGTTGTAAATCTCAGGAATTATTGCTCGCCGCCGGGTATTTCCCCTCAACAGGCCACACAGGTACCCAACTAGAAACAACCTTCCGGGAATTCAGATGGATCAGATGCAGCAAGACCTTACGGAGGTCAGAAACCAGATGGCCAACGAAAGGTTGGAGATGAGAACTCAGATAACACAGTTCATGGAAGTAATGAACAACTTAGCTCAAAGCCAGGAAAGGCTCAGAGCTTTGGTAGAAGGGAGGAATCAAGATGAGCCCCATGTGGGAACTGCTGGCACAAGTAACAATGAACGGGTACAACCTCATGTTAACCCTCCTGTGTTTGGTCCACATCTCCATCCTGAAATCAATATTCCTGCAAACATTCAAGGGACAGCCACTGCAGCCAGGGTATTGCAAGAGGATCCTCAGGAGGATCAATTTACAGTAATGGGTGCTGGAGAAGAAACTTATGATAGGAGATTGGATGAAATGGCTGAAAAGTTGAGGTCCTTAGAATCTCAAAATTCTTTGGGGTTCGACGTCATGGACATGGGTTTGGTAGAAGGGGTCAGGATCCCCCACAAGTTCAAACCTCCTTGTTTCGAAAAATATAATGGGACTTCATGCCCTCGGACTCATTTGCAATCATTTCTGGGAAGGCTGAAGGCCTATACAATGGATGAGAAGCTCTGGATGTTCTACTTTGAAGACAGCTTGACTGGAGCATCAAGGGAATGGTATTCCCATTTGACAAGGGCAACTGTAAGATGCTGGAAGGACCTGGCAGAGGCCTTCATCCGACAGTATCAATACAACTTAGACATGGCTCCCAACAGGACTCTCCTAATGGGAATGTCACAGTCGTCAAAGGAAAGTTTCCGAGAATATGCCCAGAGATGGAGGCAATTGGCTGCTGCCGTTCAACCACCAATGTCTGAGAGAGAAATGGCAGACATGTTTATGAACACTCTCCAGGGAACGTATATTGACAGGTTGGCTGCTTTCTCTTCCACTAGCTTCGCAGATGTTGTTATAGCTGGGGAGAGAATCGAAAGCCTGTTAAAAATGGGCAAAATATCTGATAATGGTGCCAGCTCGTCCAGTAGTACAAGAAAGCCTTTCGCAGGCCCGAGAAGAACTGGCGAGACCAATGCCATTCACATCAACAGGGGTAGGCCCCAATATGTTCAAAGGTCAATAGCAGCAGTCACTATCCCTGCTCCAGCTCATCCTCAGCCAGTCTATCAACCTCCGCAACAAAACTTCCAACAACAACCTCAGTATCAGCAGAATCAATATCCTCCAAGGAACTACAACAACTCCAACAACAACAATCAACAGAGGCCATTCCAACAGAGGCCATCCCAAGCTAACCGAGTGATCGACCCGATCCCAATGCCGTATGCTGCCTTGCTGCCACAACTTCTGAAACTCAACCTAGTTGAGCTAAGAACGTTGGCACCTCCGGATCCCAACAGTCTACCAAGAAACTATGACTCCAATGCTAGGTGTGCTTTTCACTCAAACGCACCTGGTCACAGTACAGAAAAATGCAGGGCTCTGCATATGAAAGTACAAGACTTGGTAGACTCCAAGGCTCTGAATTTTGCACCTCCGCCCAATGTTAATAAAAACCCAATGCCAAACCATGGTGGTCCTCGAATTAACTCTATTGAAGAAGACAGACCGTCTTATTTAATAACCAGTGTGGATCAGATCAGGACACCATTGGTGGAAATCAAGGCTCAACTCCGTGAAAACCAGATATTTCCGGGGTGTGAACTAGGGTGTCCCTACTGCAATATTTCATGGAATGGGTGTGCAGACTTGAGGAATGGCATTGACAGCCTTATTCAGAGTGGCCTGCTACAGATCACTACATCATTTCCGACAAACCCGACAACTTCATCAACAACGGTTTCAGAACCTCCTACAAATGCAGCAACTACTGTTCCCGACAATTCATCAGCAGCATCAAGTACTTCATCTGTTCTCCCAAATGATCAGTTTTCAACAGTTTCTCCTGCTACAACTTCAGCTTCATTCCACTTCGAACCTCCATCAACAACAACATCAGTCCTTCCAACAGTACCTCCTACAACACCAGCAATCAATCACGAAGATGTCTCCACTGTTACCATATTCTACGATCCTGAAAATAACTCCGCCTACCATTCAGAAGGTGCTGCTCCCACTAGAGCACCAGTTACAATCTTTTATGATCCACAAACAATTACAGTCCCTTCAGCAGCAGCAATCAGTCCAGTCACAGTGCCTGGACCAGTACCATATGAAAGCAATAGGGCCATCCCTTGGCACTATGGCTCTGACGTGTATTGTGAAGGGAAAAGAATCACTCTTGAAACATCAGCACCTGCACCACAAGTAGATAATGTGGGGGGAGGCGGAGGCTTCACTCGAAGCGGACGTCTCTTTGCTTCACAAGTTCAAAGACCTACTGCCGAAGCAGAAGCTGCTGCCAAAGCAAAGGGAAAGAGCCCGGTACAGGAAGATCCGGCTGCCAAAGAAACCCTGAAGACTTCATTTGATCAGGAAGTTGATGAGTTTATGCGGATCATCAAAAAGAGCGATTATAAAGTTGTGGATCAGCTTCACCAGACGCCGTCCAAAATCTCTATCCTCTCACTGCTTATGTGCTCCGAAGCCCATCGGAATGCACTACTTAAGGTCTTGCACGCAGCTTATGTGCCTGAGGAGATTACTGTCAACCAATTGGAAACCGTGGTTGGAAATGTTACTGCTAGCAATGGGCTAGGGTTTACCAATTCTGACCTGACAGTGGATGGCCGCAACCACAACAAAGCCTTGCACATAACCATGGAATGCAAAGGAGCTGTCCTTTCTCATGTGCTGGTGGACACAGGTTCTTCCCTGAATGTCTTACCAAAGAAGGCTCTGGTGAAGTTAGAATATGATGGATTGGCATTAAGACCCAGCAACCTGGTGGTACGAGCCTTTGATGGTTCGAAGAGATCGGTTCTGGGAGAGATTGAGCTGCCCGTGACAATTGGCCCGCAGACCTTTAAAACTATCTTTTATGTGATGGACATTCAGCCCGCCTACAGCTGTCTGTTGGGTAGACCCTGGATTCACGCCGCTGGCGCAATAACGTCTACCCTTCACCAAAAGTTAAAATTTGAGTGGGAGGGTCAAGTTGTCACAATTTGTGGGGAAGAGGATATCTTTGTTAGCCATCTGGCTACTTATAAATACATTGAGATGGATGGGGAGATCCATGAAACAATGAGCCAAGGTTTTGAAGCCTTGAATGTCAATGAGGCATCTGCCGTGTCGGGTATCTCCATGTCATCTTACCAACAAGCCCGGAAGGTTGTTGAGGAAGGAACTGCCCTAGGCTGGGGCAAGGTCTTAGCTGTGGAGGAGAAGAAGGACAAGTTTGGGTTGGGTTACAGACCAACTCAACATCAAGCAAAGGCTGCTGAGAAGCCTGGTTTCGTCAGTGGGGGGATGCTTACCCCCGATGCTATCAACTGTCTGGAAGACGAGCTGGAAGAGGAGCGCAATCTGGAGAATTGGATTCGTCCAAAGATCCCGGGGAGCAGTGTCTCGAACTGGTCTTCCCAGGAAATTATAAGAGTTACTCATGCAGAGTAATTATTATTTCCTGTATTTTTATAGCATGCATCAAAGTCTTGCATCTTGCCCAAGATGACAAGACTCATTTTGTAATCAGGGCCATCTGTACTTTTGTGCAAACAAGATTAAATTAATGAAATATCAGACATCTTTTTGCAAACGAGTCTTTTTCTTTCCTGCTCACTGTTTTTCCATTTTCTTTTTGTACAAAAATAAATGGCGGTGTTTTCAAAATGATAACTTCATTTCACTTTTTTCTAAAGCAAGATTAAAATCAATCACTAAAATGAACCAACTTAACCCTTGCAGAAAGTGCCTTCCAGACAGCACCGACAACAGCACGACTATGACATCGTATGACTTTGACAATCCAATCAATCAAGCTGGTGAAGGGGTTGATGAAGAATATGAGCTTCCTGAAGAGCTAACCAGGTTGTTGAGACAAGAGGAAAAGGTTATCACTCCTCACCAGGAGGAGGTTGAAGTGATTAATCTTGGTACGGAGGAAGACGTGAAAGAAGTTAAAATCGGGGCCTGCCTACAAGACTCAGTGAAGAGACAACTGATAGATCTGCTTCAAGAGTATGTTGATGTGTTTGCTTGGTCGTATCAAGATATGCCAGGTTTGGACACCGATATTGTTGTGCACAAGTTGCCTTTGAGGGAAGAATGCCCACCAGTTAAACAGAAGCTGCGCCGAACTCGCCCAGACATGGCTATGAAAATCAAGGAAGAGGTACAAAAGCAATGGGACGCCGGGTTCCTTGCTGTGACTAGCTACCCGCCGTGGGTTGCTAACATAGTACCTGTGCCTAAAAAGGACGGAAAAGTAAGAATGTGTGTTGATTACCGGGATCTGAATAGAGCCAGCCCGAAGGACGATTTTCCATTACCTCACATTGACGTATTGGTAGATAATACGGCTCAGTTCTCGGTATTCTCCTTCATGGATGGATTTTCAGGATATAATCAAATCAAGATGTCACCTGAAGACATGGAGAAGACAACATTCATCACACCTTGGGGCACGTTCTGTTACAAGGTGATGCCATTCGGACTGAAGAATGCTGGTGCAACATATCAACGGGCTATGGTGACATTATTCCACGATATGATCCATAAGGAAATAGAATGTTATGTGGATGACATGATTGCCAAGTCCCTTACAGAGGAAGAACACCTGGTGAATCTGCTGAAATTGTTCAAGCGTCTGAGGAAGTACCAACTAAAGCTGAACCCCAACAAATGCACATTCGGGGTGCGATCCGGTAAGCTGCTGGGATTTATTGTAAGCGAGAAAGGGATTGAAGTTGACCCTGATAAGGTCAAAGCCATTCAAGAGATGCCTGCACCGAAAACTGAGAAAGAAGTTCGAGGGTTCCTAGGTCGATTGAACTACATTTCACGGTTCATATCTCACCTTACAGCAACCTGTGAGCCCTTGTTCAAGCTGTTAAGAAAGGAACAAACGGTCAGGTGGAACGAAGACTGCCAGAAGGCTTTTGACAAGATCAAAGAATACCTGCAAGAACCTCCAATCCTTATGCCTCCAGTTGAAGGGAGACCTCTAATTATGTACTTGACAGTATTAGAAGAGTCAATGGGGTGTGTATTAGGTCAGCATGACGAGTCTGGTCGAAAAGAGTATGCAATATACTACCTAAGCAAAAAGTTTACCGACTGTGAACAACGTTATTCACTGCTCGAGAAAACTTGCTGTGCTTTAGCGTGGGCTGCTCGCCGACTGAGACAGTATATGTTGACCCACACTACCTTATTGATCTCAAAGATGGATCCAGTCAAGTATATTTTCGAGAAGCCAGCTCTTACCGGACGAGTTGCAAGATGGCAGATGATTCTCACAGAATATGACATACAGTACACATCTCAGAAAGCCATCAAGGGCAGTGTACTATCTGAATATCTTGCTGAGCAACCCATTGATGACTACCAGCCTATGAGGTTTGACTTCCCTGATGAAGACATCATGTTCATTAAATCAAAAGATCATGAAGAGCCTATTCACACTGAAGGGCCTGACCCGGAAGAAGAATGGACTATGATGTTTGACGGGGCTGTTAACATGAATGGTCGTGGTGTTGGTGCAGTACTCATTACACCTAAAGGAGTTCACATGCCTTTCTCGGCAAAACTCACTTTCAACTGCACTAACAACGAAGCTGAATACGAAGCTTGCATTATGGGTCTTGAGGAAGCCATTGACCTCAGGATCAAGACATTGACTGTATTCGGAGATTCAGCTTTGGTAGTCAATCAAACCAATGGGAAATGGTACACCCACCAAGATCATCTGATACCTTACAGGGATTATACAAGGAGGTTATTGACTTTCTTCACAACGGTCAAACTTGAGTATATCCCTCGGGACGAGAATCAGTTTGTAGATGCTCTTGCTACCATTTCATCCATGATCAAAGTTCAAACCGCCAACTTTGTGCCTCAGATTTCAGTGTCTAGACTTGATAGACCAGCATATGTGTTTGAAGCGGATGTTGTAAAAGATGATAAGCCTTGGTTCCATGACATTAAATGCTTCTTGGAGGATCAAACATACCCACCTGGGGCATCTTCCAATGATAAGAAGACTTTGAGAAGGCTTGCTGGTAGTTTCTTTCTGAACACTGATGGGTCTTTATACAAAAGGAACTTTGATATGGTACTCCTTAGATGTGTTGATGAGACGGAAGCAGATTTGTTGATGCATGAAGTGCACGAAGGATCTTTTGGTACTCATGCAGGAGGGCATGCCATGGCTAAGAAATTGCTAAGATCAGGCTATTACTGGATCACAATGGATGCAGACTGTTGTGCTTATGCCAGAAAATGCCACAAATGCCAGATCTACGCAGATAAGGTGCATGTGCCTCCCAATCCCTTGAACATCATGTCTTCACCATGGCCCTTTGCGATGTGGGGCATTGATATGATCGGCAAGATTGAGCCAACTGCTTCAAATGGCCACAGATTCATCCTGGTCGCCATCGACTATTTCACCAAGTGGGTTGAAGCAGCCTCATATGCAAACGTTACAAGACAAGTGGTAGCCAGATTTCTGAAGAGAGATATCATCTGTCGGTATGGAGTGCCCGAGCGAATCATTACTGATAATGGCTCCAACTTGAACAACAAAATGATGGCAGAGCTGTGCCGGGACTTCAAGATCCAACATCACAATTCTTCTCCTTACAGGCCAAAGATGAATGGCGCTGTTGAGGCAGCAAATAAGAATATCAAGAAGATTGTGCAGAAGATGGTAATCACATACAAAGATTGGCATGAAATTCTACCGTTTGCCTTGCATGGGTACCGCACATCAATCAGAACATCCACTGGGGCAACACCGTATCAGCTTGTGTATGGTATGGAAGCAGTCCTACCAGTTGAAGTTGAATTGCCCTCTCTACGAGTATTGATGGATGTTAAACTGAGTGAAGCAGAATGGGTCCGGTCCCGATACGAGCAACTGAGTCTGATTGAAGAGAAAAGATTGGCTGCAATCTGCCATGGGCAGTTATATCAGAAGAGAATGAAGAAGGCCTTCGATCAGAAAGTCAGACGCCGAGAGTACCAAGTAGGGGATCTTGTGTTGAAAAGAATCCTCCCTCCTCATACAGACCACAGGGGCAAATGGACTCCAAATTATGAAGGACCATTCGTTGTAAAGAAAGTTTTCTCCGGTGGAGCACTGATGCTCAGCACCATGGATGGTGAAGATTTCCCATCCCCTGTGAATTCAGATGCAGTTAAAAAATACTTCGCATAAAATGACCCGCTGGACATAAAAACAGAATGTAAGTCCAGGCAAAAATAGGGCATCCCGGCGAGTCAAAAACAGAATAAAAGGCTCGGGCAAAAATAAGGGAAATAAATAAAAAAATGTACACCCGCTGAGTTGAAAAGCCGCATTGGACAACTCAGGCAAAAATGGGTATCCCGATGGATTGAAAACCCGAAAGGGCGATCCATGCAAAATAAGGGAATAAGCGAACAACTGCATTCTGAATTCGTCTGTATTATCTACAACTTGGTAAGTTCCAAAGGATCAAGCTTCAGTCAGAATCAACCTTCTCCAAAAAGCAAGACGAGAAGAACGTCATTGTCATACGAGTCATAGCAGAAGAGGAAGCTCCTTGGAAGCGTCGTCAGCATCGCCAGCACTTTATTTCTCAATTTGTAACAATCTCCTCATTTCAGGAGATATGTTTCTTTGACTGTATCTTGCCAATTCAGGGCACATGAGTTAATAAAATCAGATTTTCAGTCATGTTTCGTTTTTACATTTATGTTTTGCAAAGAATTGTCTGATATCTCTAAAAATACAGTTGCATAAGTACAGATGCCTTTCTCTAAAAATAAAAGCACATGCTTACAGGGATTATACTTACTCTCGAAAGTACTTATCTCCTATGACGGAACCCAGTAAAGGATACCTCGGGACCATTTGCACGTTTCCTTATCTTTGCACGATTGCAGGTATACAGAATGCAACTTGGGGCATGTAAGCTTCATCCCAGCAAGCTGGCAAATCAACACTCAATTTTAGCACCCGAAGTGCTCTCTCCCCAGCTGAGTTGCCTCCCATGACTTCCCCCAGCTGAGTTGCCACTTGTTGCTTATCCCCATCAGAGTTGCCAGGCATCACAGAAGGCACCTATATCCCCGGCTGAGTCAAGGATCCTCTTTAGCAGAATCCCTAGGGAGATCTCAATGATTTCTCTTTCTCCCCAGCCGAGTTGTCATCCTCAGCCGAGTACAAAAGTCAGGGAGCTATCTCCCCACAGAGTTCCAGCCTCTATCCAGAAGAGCAGCGCATAGAAGATCACAACGGAGTGAAGAAAGCTTCTACAAACCCCAGCTGGGTCTCTCATTTATAAAGGATAGGTCTATCAATGGCCCGAATCCCCAAGCAGATATCATATCATCAGATCTACTAATGATCTCATCCACAGCTGGGATGTCTACTTCAAACAGATCGATCGAGGATCTTCGCAGCAACGAGACCCGGATCCCGGTTTGGTATCTTTGCACAATCATAGCATTCGCATCATATTTACCCACAGAGCGTAGCATTCCGTTTTAACACGGAGCATTACGGCAAAAATCCAACACATAGCATAATCATAAGCCATGTTTTGAATCAACACTTGTGAATAATGACAGTTCATCAACATCCCCACCAGAGTCCTCAGCAAAAGCAGCTGCCTCTCAAATCACAAACACCAGTATATACTCATTTTGACACCCGCCCGTATCATCATTCCCCAGTAAAGTCGCCTGAACACTATTTACGAACAAGATCACCCGTATTACAGATACTTCCTGACACCCGTCCGTGTCATACCCCAGCAGAAAGCCGAAGACATCCTCTTTGCACTCACACATACCTATATACACTTTCTTGACACCCGACCGTGTCGTATCCCCAGCGCGGTCGCCTACACTTTTACAACCCATATACTTGTTCATATTACACTCTTCTCCTTTTGACATTCGTCCGTGTCACCTTCCCCAGCAGATAAACACTCATCTATATATACTCATACTACTCATACCTATACAGATACTCGTCCGTATCTTGTATATACCATTCATATCCCCACAGATTCGGCACTAGTCCTTGTTCTTTGCTAACTCGTTGGTACTCGTCCGTACCATCATCTCAGAACATGCGTCAAGCGTTTGTTTCTACATGATACTCGTCCGTATCATAGTTTTAAGGATGCTCGTCCGCATCTTTAATCCATACACCGTGTCAAACACTCTTGTCTTCTCGGATATAGACACTCGTCTGTGTCTACTATTCCCCAGAAAAGTCCCTTCAGATTCAACACTCGTCCGTGTTCCCTGTTAACCAGTTGATACTCGTCCGTATCATCATCTTTGAACACGCGTCAGTATTTGTTTCTACCCGATACTCGTCCGTATCGTAGTCTTAGGGATACTCGTCCGCATCTTTAATCTATACACAATACCAAACACTTATACCTTTATTTCTTGGATGTAAACACTCGTCCGTGTTTACTATTCCCCAGCAGATCGCCAACAAAGCATTTTTCTTTTTATCTGGCATTCGTCCTATGTCATGATAAACCCTGAGAGCAGCCGTACCCTGCTAGGTGGTCGTCCTCCACCTCTTGATGGTCGTCCTCCATCATGCTCATCCGATGGCCGTCGCCATCGTTGATATTTTTAGCAGCCGTCCCCTGCTAGGTGGTCGTCCTCCACCCTTTGATGATCGTCCTTCATCATTTTATCCAATGGCCGTCCCCATTGTTGATTTTGGTTATCTGACATTCGTCCTATGTCATGATAAACCTTGAGAGTAGCCGTCCCCTGCTAGGTGGTCGTCCTCCACCTCTTGATGGTCGTCCTCCATCATGCTCATCCGATGGCCGTCCCCATCGTTGACCTTGTATCTGGCATTCGTCCTATGTCGCGATACTTTCGGCAGCCGTACCCTGCCAGGTGGTCGTCCTCCACCTTAGATGGCCGTCCCCCATCTTACCCGACAGAGCAGTCGTCCCCTGCTAGGTGATCGTCCTTCACCTTTGGTGACCGTACCTCATCATCTGTTATTTCATTTATTCTTTAACCCGATGGCCGTCCCCATCGTGGTCCCTTTTCTCTTTAACCCGATGGCCGTCCCCATCGTTGGTTACTTTGCTTTATGAACTTGATGGCCGTCCCCGTCATGTTTCATTAACTCCCAGAAAATTTTACAACTTTACCTTGATGGCCGTCCCCATCATAATTTCTTATTTTTCCCAGCTAGTCGGCCGTCCCCGTCTTGGCTTTACCTTTTACCCCCAGCATGTCGGCCGTCCCCGTCATTGCTTTATTTCCCACACTTTTCCCAGCTAGTCGGCCGTCCCCGTCTTGGCTTTACCTTTTACCCCCAGCATGTCGGCCGTCCCCGTCATTGCTTTATTTCCCACACTTTTCCCAACATGTCGGCCGTCCCCGTCATTGCTATTTGCCCAGCAGTCGTCCTCTGCTCGACGGTCGTCCTCCGTCGCCTATACTTTATAATATACTTTATTTTTCTTTTACAATCTATATCCCTTTTCTTCTTCATTCTGTGAGTGCAAATTTTGGACTGTCTTTGGTATTCAACCACAAGTTATCTTGTTTGCCTATTAAGCCATAGCTTACATCCTGCACAGCTAACTCATGTTTGAATAGGGGCAGCTGTAAACACCCCAAATTTGCCCTCACCCATTCACACCATGGCTTGTGATCATTTTCATATACATAAGCACAATCATATCATCTCATATCTTAATTTTGATTCACTGCATAGATTCAAAGTCATCTGTACCTAGGGTTTGTGATCTGAGCAATCTAGGGGGTTCTTGAGCCACTCCAAAGGTCAACAATCACTTCAAAGGGGTCCATGTGTGTTCTTATATCATATTACATCCTCCCAAAGTCAAAAATGCAAAAGAATCACAAGAACTGGGATTGGTGTGGATGCAGAGCCAGGATGAACTGCACAGTTGACTGAAAATTAGGGTTTTGGTTTCAGAGGCCATAACTCCAAATTTTTTGGTCATTCTTGTTTCCAATGGTCTCTATATGGTATAGGGAGTATACATATCAATTTTCATGAAGAAATTCCATGGGGAAGTCATCTGATCAAGGGTTGACTTTTCAGACAAGTCAGTGTAAAATCAGGGCATCTGAGGCCCCCAATGACCCAACCAATGGGTGATCTTCATCATTTTGAGTGTATATGATCTTTATTTGATCATGGAAGAAGGTTGAAGTTCATAAAAATCAAGAATTTAGGGTTTTTGCAAATGTTGACTTTTTGGGCATAGTTGACTTTTCAAGAATGCATCATTTTAGGTCATTTTTCAAGCCTTGATTCTTGATCCAAAAAGGCTTCAAATGGAAAAACTTTGGTCATGAAAGTTGTAGATCTCATCTTTCCCTTTTCAAAAAGTACAAGAACATGATCAAACTCTTCTTGGATCAAAAGTTATGGTGTGGCAAAGTTGGCTAAAATCATTAATTTTCAAGGCATGCTTCAAATGGAAATTTTGCAAAGTCATGAACCAATGCATTATGTGACTTCTAATTCATCCCAAACCAGCACATAAACATTCTCTAAGTCATACAAATCAGATTTGGACCAAGATCACATGTGTTTAGTTCATGTAACAAGGCATTTTTGTCATGAAAATCCATAAAGCAACAACTTGCAAAAGCACTCATAACATTTCACCAACTTGCTGCCTTGAATGCTGGACCAAGCCTAGCCTTTCCCTTCACTTTGCTGCACAGACCATGCCCTTGTACCAAGCTAGCACCTCACCATACTTCTCTTACACATAAAGTTGACTTTTGGCAAAAGCAAACATCCCAATCACAGCAGGCCATGTCACATCCTCTGGCCAATTGGGATTGTTTATACTTTCCATTTGCTAGCCAAACATAACACCAAGCCAAGCTGAAACAGGCCATAGCATCACATACACAAAAACACACCAAGCTGCATTTTGCTTCGAATCCCTCTGCCCAGCCACAAAACATCCCAACCATTTCCACACTTCAAATCATCATGATCCATTGAGAAGAAACAATCCAAGAGCCAGGCCTGAAACCAACCACAAAGCCACTTCACCATTTTCATCTCAGCCTGCATTTTCCTTCGAATCTCCTTCCACAAACCACAAACACACCAACAAACACCACAGACCTTCTCCATTCATCCTCAGGATCACAAACCATCATTCACAATGGTCTGAAACCTCCAGAAACTCCATTGCCATTTCTGACCAAGCTTGAGCAGAAGCTTTCGAATCTCACTATCCAGCCAACTTAAACTTCTTTTGAGCATTCAAACATCTTCTGGGGATCAAGTGGAGTGGATTGCACAAGGAGAAGTGGCCAGAAAGTCCTCAAACTGAAAGCTCCAAATCTCAGGTAGCTCGAAAATTATTTTTCCAGAAATCATTTTTCTTGTTACAAGCTTGTTCTTTGTGTTGTCCTGGTCATGAATATGTCTTTGGTTTTTGAAATGGTGGTGAAATAAGCATTTAATTTGTCTCTGAAACTGGTTTGCCCTAAACTTTTTTCTGTTCGATTCATGGTTTTGAGGAAGAAGAAATTTGTTTGGACTTAGGGTTTTAGCTCAGGGGATCATGGGGTTCATTTTGGTGTGCTTAGTTTTCATTTTCGTTACGTTTTAAGGGAGTTGGGGAGTTTTCAGGTGAGAAGCTGGCCGGAGAAGACGACCGGAAGTCTTCTCCGGCAGCCTGAGTAATTAAACCCTAATCTCAGGTCATTAATGTTAGTTTGAATATTGAGCGTTGGATGGCTTGACTTGTTTGACTTGCCGCGCGAATGGATGGCCCAGATCTAATCATTATGCCCTAATCTTTTTCATTAGTCTTAATTAATTATAATTAAACTAATTAACTCAGGAGCCATCTGGGCCCTTCATTTGCGCGCTGGTCAACAGATTCAAACCCTGGGCGCATCTCATCCCTCCATTCTGATTACTTCTTATTTTATTTTGTTTTTATTCATTTTCTTTTCAATTAACTTGCATATTTATTTTAAAATAGCAAAAATGTCTTAAAAATTATGAAACTTTTTTCTTTAAAGTTTTATTAATTTTTAAGACCCAAAAATATTTTTATTTTATTTTTCATCATTAAAAAAGTATTTTTAAATATTTAAAAGATTATTTTTAATTGATTAATGGAAATTAATTAATTAAAAATACTTCTAGATATTTAAAAATTACCAAAAAATTCATGAAATGTTCTAAGACATTTAGAAACATTGTCCAACCTTCAAACCAAATTTCTTTTTTGATCTTGATGCATTTTAAGAATTTTTCATTGAATTAAATCATTTTTTATGCATTAATTTGATCCTAAGTTCAAAAATTCATTTCTGCCTATCTAAGAAGGTTTGGACATTGATTCTTTTTGCTTTGTCTTGTGTTTAGCATGTAGTTTCTAGGTTAAAATGGTCATGATTTGTTTCCTCATTTTCTAATTGTTTGGCATTTCTTTTGTTAAGGACCCTAAAAAACCCTAATAACTTAGAAAATTCATATCTTGAGTTTGGTTAAGAGTTGAGACCTCCCCTTTGGACCTTGGTTTAGATAGGTTAGGGTTTTCTTTGGGTAGCATTTTCCATTTTTTATCTTAGGTTTTGCTTCTGTTTTTGGTTTTTGTTTGATGTTTGATCCATGAACCCTAATTTGGGCTTTCATTTGCATCCCTCTTGCACTTCCTTGCATAACATGACTTGTCTTTGCATTTTGTGCATTCTTGTGATTCATTTGACATCTTAAGACATATAGAAAGCATGTTTGATCATTGCATTACATATTTGCCATGTCATTTGTCTTGTATGCTTCATAACATTTCATGCTTGTTCATGCTCCTTAGCTTGCATCATTTGCATCCATGATCTTGTATGAACATCTCCATGCCTTGCCTCATGTTTGCAGCACCTCATAACATCATAATCATCATCAACATGCTTCTGGTTTTGCTTAGCATCATGCCATTTCATCTCATCTTGCATTGCATTGCATTTCTTTCTAACATTTCAGGTGGTAAGTAAACTTGAGAAGTGAATTTGCCTTCACTTCTCATAACTTTTCTTTTCATCTCTCTTGCATCCATTGCTGCATTTCTATTTGTGTTTGAGTTTGAGCTTGCTCATTCTTCTTCTTCCCACTTTCTTTCTTCAAGTGACTTGACTTCTTGAATGAAGCAAGTCACTTTGCTTCTCTTGATCTTGTTCATCTGCTTCCTGGTGGCTCCTTTGAAGATTGTTCTTGCAAACCTCACAAACTTTAGGGACAACCAAGCATGATAATGAATTAGGGTTTTGATTAGTCTCCCCTCATTAGTTTTACCTTTGTGTCTCTCTTTGAGTCTTCTCTTCTCATCTCATAATCAGGGACTAAACCCTAAAGGCTTTAAGACTTTGTGATTAAGCTTGTGCCTGCATCCTTCTCTTAGGATGGAGTGTATAACTTTAATCCTAAGTGTTAAACCCTTAATGTATTTAAATCTCTTAATCAATTCACCTAATAATCATCAAGACATCACACTTGTAACTTGGGCCTTGCATTAGGGTTCTAATTCTTCCTTAAGTGGTTAAGAAGGACTAACCCTAGTGTTAATGGACAAGTCCCCCTCAAGTTGTCTTACAAATCATAAAAATCACTTCATCATCATACCATTAAATAAAATTCACTTAATCAAAGGTTTGTTTTGTCATGGGTTTAATCCCTAATCATGGATTAAGTTGAGGAGCCTTCCTCAGCTTAAACATTCTCATCTATTATCCTTCTATTAGGATGGTGTAATGAGTCTGTTTAATCCCTGATTATGGCTTAATCTCGTTACTTAACACTAAACAAAAACACCAAAAACATCTAAATAATCACAAGTAGGTTAATGATCTTAATCCTACACCAAAGGTGATTAAGTGTGAGAATCTGACTTCACACTTAAGGTACTCTCATTACCCCTAATCAGAGGGAAGATGTGATGAGTTTACTAACCCATTGGTTCAGGCTTAAGCTCATTAACTTATGACAAACTTTCAAAGCAATAAAAGACTGAAAACTCAAAAACAAACAATAATCGTCTCCTCCGGGATTCTTTTCTCATCTCATTCACTCATAAACGAGAACTTGCTTCTTCCGTCTAATGCAAGACAGTTTGCACCTGAGCCAGACAGGTCATACACTTGAGCATAGACAAGTAAGCAGTTCACAAGTCAATTCATCTTTCAGTCTCTTTGGGTCGAACTACGGTGTTCTGACTTCCTCATTGCACGAGAGGATACGTAGGCATAACTTAACAGTTATCGAACAAAAGTCTCTGTACATTCCCCCTCTCCTTCCAGCATTAGTTTCTTAGCCTCGTTATCATGAGCATCTTATCCTTGTTCTCACACTGACACTTTCATACTTCATATCACTTATACACTTTACACTGACACCTGTACATCCTTTTCCAGCTTTTTTTTTTACACACAAATTGCACTGACACCACCCCTTTAAAACACAAATCTTTTAAGCGTGGATCCCGTCGAGTACGACGGACAATCTGGGTGCTAATACCTTCCCAGGTTGTAACCAACCCCCTTTCTCAGTCTCTCTGGTTCGCAACCGTCTTATCCATGTCTTCTTAGGTCTATGCAGCATTACCTTTCCTCCGGGATAAAAATGCCCAGCTGGCGACTCTTTTCATCTCCAGTGAGTTCACGGCTGTGTGTTCTCATTGTCCCCCTCGCCGACCGTTCGCGTCTGTACCCTATTTGACCCGGCTTCATTTATCGGGAGCGACAGCTTGGCGACTCTGCTGGGGACCCTTATACTGCAACCAGGGCTTCTGGTTCTTTTTGTGGGTTCCTCCTAGCGCTTGATTGATTTGTGTTTATTGGGGTGTTATGTGTTATCTGTGTTTGTATATTTGTATTTATTTTGCTTTATGTACAGTTGCTTTACTGCTTTCTTTATTGCATTTATATCATACTGTCATTGTTGCTGGCTGGATCTGGTTTTTTGTTTTGGTGGGTGGGTGTTTCATTGAGAGTTAAGGTCCTACACCTGGGACCTGAGTGACACCTAGGCTAGAGTGAATCATATTCTTTCCCATTCCATTTCGGTCTGGTGCGGGAATATGAAACACGGTTCAGATATGGGTTTCTTCTTGAGAACTCTGTGTTGCGGATTTCCTGCAATGCTAGGGCTATCTGGGAAGCCTGCTAAGTCTGGATGACCTTTTAGTATTGACCTTCAGAAACTGAGGTGAATTAGAGGAGGAATTGTTATGGTTATTGTAAACACTGTACCTCCGGGTTAGAAGTGTTTACACTTCTCATAACTGATCCAAGTCTGAGGATCCTTGTTCTAGATCACCACCTGTGAGGGGGTTGGGCTGTTTACAGGTTTGCAGGTACCTTGACCTCAGAATACCTTGTTACTTTGACTTTGTTAAGAATACTCCATGTTGGACAGTTCTTGTGATTCTAAAACCCTGGACTTGTGGCTCTTTATTTGAGTCCCCTACCCTGGTTACTGGATTTATAGACCTCCATCTGGAATTCTTGAACACACATGGATCTATACCAAGGCAGTTAATCAGATCCAGCTCAGTCACAAACCCTTGCATTTCATTTGCATACATACTCATTGCATCATATTAACATTTGCTTATTTGTGTTTCAGGGTATCCATCTTCATCTGGTTTTTGGTTTTGACCCCATCTGCAGTATTGACCTGTCTCCACCAGCATTTGCTTCAGCTTGTCAGACATATACTTCAGTTACTTGCACTAGCCATCCATTGGCCCACTCCTCAGCATCTTCATCAGCACTTATTCTACTCAGTCTCAGCACTTATGGCTCCAAAGAAAAGCAACATCACCTATCATTTCTTCCAACCAGACTTATCAGACATCAGGAGGATCCAAACCCTGATCACTCCAGATCACATACCTTTGTTCAGGGAGCATTATGGGGATATACTTGACCTGGTTATGGATATGGACCCATCACAGAGGAGCCTGATCCATACCTGTATTCAGTTTTATGACCCCCCATTGAGATGTTTCACCTTTCAAGACTTTCAGTTGGGTCCTCTTTTGGAAGAATACTCATCATTGATTGGTTTGCCTATCAAGAGAGAAATCCCTTTTAACCCTGAAATGGTCTTTCCCAGCAATGGAGAGGTAGCAAAAGCTTTGCACCTGGAGCCTGTTTTGATTGAACAGCATATGACCTCTAAAGCTGGGATCCCTGGTTTTCATCTGGACTTCTTAATTTCTCAAGCTAGTCTGAAGGCCTCCTTGGGGGATTGGAAAGCTGTTTGTGCTTTGTTGGCCTTAAGTATATATGGAATTGTGTTGTTTGCAGATGAGCCTCGATTCATTAGCAAGAATGCCATCCATTTGTTCATCCTGAAGAACCCAGTGCCAACTCTATTGGGTGATCTCTATTACTCAGTACATCAGAGGAATGAGAAGCAGAGGGGTAAGTTAGTGAGGTGTTGTGATCCATTATTCCATGCTTGGCTTCTCAGGCATCTACCCAGGACAGATGCATTTCTAAACCCTCATCAGCAAAGCAACTGGGCTAAAAGACTCACTGTCCTAACTTCAGCAGATATCAGATGGTGCACTCAAAGCAGCAAGGGCAGAGATATAATCACCAGCTGTGGGCGCTTTCCCAATGTGCCCTTAATAGGAGTTAAGGGAAGTATCAATTACAACCCTCTGCTGTTCAGGAGGCAATTGGGCTACGCACTGGTTCATACTCCTAGGGTACAGGACTTGGTGGAGACCCTCTACTGTGAGAACAAGATTAGTCTGGCAACTGTTAGGCAGGCTGCCTGGGCCTGGGATCATGTTCAAACCAAGGGAATCACCATTCTAGGGAAGTGCAATAATGTGGCATCAGCACAATATTATGAGTGGTCCCATGCCAGGGCCCAATTCTCTGGAATGCCCTTCACCATAGAAGACATGCCTGAGTCATCTTCAGCACCACCCCCTGCCACTATCAGTTTGGAGGAGTTTGAGAGCTTGAAGGAAAGAAATGAGAAGTTAACCCAGGCCTTGCAGAAGACCCTCCGGGAGAGGAGTGAAGGTGTGAGGGAGATTGAGAGACTGGAGAAGTTGAGAGTGGAACACTTGACTAAGATTGAGAAGTCTGGAGATTATATCAACAAGTCTAAGGCTGGTGAGCAGATTCTGAAGAATGCTTGTAAAGAAGCCCAGTTCCAGAGAGCAAGGACAGACTTGTATTTGAAAGAGAGTCAAGCCAGGTGGGTCCGGATCACTGAGGCCCGTACTCTAGAAGACAAGAGAGTCCAGGACAAGATGGAGCAGATGGAAAAAGCCCTGGCAGCAGCCCAGAAGGAAATATCAGAGCTAGAAATCAGAGCTGGAGTGAAGAGGTCTAAGGACCAAAGTCAGAACAAGAAGTTGACTGCAGCTGTCGCAACAAGAAACCTTCTCATCAGAGGTCTCACGGAGCGTCCGGCTGATCCTGTGACCGAAGCACTTCTTAAGGAAGTTCGTGAGGATGAGTTTGGCCTTGGGGTTTGATCATTTGCTTGTTGTTATTCCTTTTCATGTACTTTTGTTGTTGTGATGTATTTTGACCCCTTAGAGGGCTGGTGTTGTAAAAAGAACAAATTGTATTATTTCACCTTATGTAATATATTCATGTTAGTTTACTTCGAAAGCAACTTCAACGGCAGCATCTTCGAGGGTCTGGAAGGGTCAAAAATGAAGGCCAAACCGGATACCTTGAGAACAAATAAGCATAACTGCATTGCATACTAACCCTTTTGTTTGTTTTGTAGGTTTAAGTTAAGCTCATTAACTTATGACAAACTTTCAAAGCAATAAAAGACTGAAAACTCAAAAACAAACAATAATCGTCTCCTCCGGGATTCTTTTCTCATCTCATTCACTCATAAACGAGAACTTGCTTCTTCCGTCTAATGCAAGACAGTTTGCACCTGAGCCAGACAGGTCATACACTTGAGCATAGACAAGTAAGCAGTTCACAAGTCAATTCATCTTTCAGTCTCTTTGGGTCGAACTACGGTGTTCTGACTTCCTCATTGCACGAGAGGATACGTAGGCATAACTTAACAGTTATCGAACAAAAGTCTCTGTACATTCCCCCTCTCCTTCCAGCATTAGTTTCTTAGCCTCGTTATCATGAGCATCTTATCCTTGTTCTCACACTGACACTTTCATACTTCATATCACTTATACACTTTACACTGACACCTGTACATCCTTTTCCAGCTTTTTTTTTTTACACACAAATTGCACTGACACCACCCCTTTAAAACACAAATCTTTTAAGCGTGGATCCCGTCGAGTACGACGGACAATCTGGGTGCTAATACCTTCCCAGGTTGTAACCAACCCCCTTTCTCAGTCTCTCTGGTTCGCAACCGTCTTATCCATGTCTTCTTAGGTCTATGCAGCATTACCTTTCCTCCGGGATAAAAATGCCCAGCTGGCGACTCTTTTCATCTCCAGTGAGTTCACGGCTGTGTGTTCTCATTGTCCCCCTCGCCGACCGTTCGCGTCTGTACCCTATTTGACCCGGCTTCATTTATCGGGAGCGACAGTAACCTTAGCAGGTAGAATCTTATAGGATTGTTCTAAGTTCTTTACCCGTAAAACCACTCACAGGATAGTTTCTACGGTTATGGATACTCAAGGTCACGGACGCTAATCGTACTAACGTCCTGCCACAGGCTAGCTGTATTATGATGATAACAACGATAGGGTCTACCTTGAGTGGAGTTCTCATGTTAGCCGTATGAGGAGCGGGTCCTCAGATACTAACACTACACAACTACCAACATTGAAACTGGTTCTAAAAGTGGGTCCCAGAGTCACATCCCTTTCATGAATTAAGTCATGCAACAGGCTAGCCATATTATGACGAGATCTATGAACAGGTCTACTCTCTGGGGGAGCTTTCATGCTAGGCTTGTAAGGAGCGAGTCCTTGGAGACTAACACTAATAACTTCCAATTCTAAACTGGGTGTTCCCTCTTCTTTTTCGAAAACTCAGGTGTCATCCCAGGATCCAACAAGCAAGTATGATAATGATCATAATAAGAAGAGCGAATAAACAAACATAAATAAAAAGCATGAAGAAAACAGATAAGCAAAGTAAACATTGATCGCAAAGTAAACTAAGTTAGGCTTGACTCTCTGATCGTTCCCCAGCAGAGTCGCCATCTGTCGCACCTCGAAAAATACGACCTCGCGATAAGAAAATACCGCGGATAAATTTAAAAACAACAGAGTCGCCACCGAACTTATTTTATTCCAATTAAGGAAAAGGAAAATATTGAGAAACCTTTTGAAAAAAACGGATAGAACAAGGTCTTTGAAACCAGATTCTAGGTTCGGGAGTCGATTCCGTAAGGGGAAGGTATTAGCACCCCTTACATCCGTTGTACTCAACGGGAACCTCTTAGTTTAACTTGCGATATAATGTTGACTTATGCTTTCTGTTTTCTTCGGATAATAAAATATATGCGAGCGATTCTAAACTAGGGTTAATAGGATAAATGGGTTGTTTTGTTCCTAGGGTGCTCGGCAAGGAGTAAAATCCGTGTGCCTACGTATTCCCTTGTGCAATGGGAAAGTCGGAGCTTCGTAGTTCGTGGTACTAAGGTTGGCCGGTTTGTTTTAATGAACAGTTATTTAAACCGCATTCTACTGCTAAGCGTTGGCCTGTCTGCTCGAGATAGGAGGCTGAAGCGCTAGCTTGTTTGTGAGATAGAAAGGATTTAGATAATGTTCGCTTATAAAACATGTTGGATCTGGTTAGGTTTTTTAAGAATGAAAGGGTAAATAAACTGCGTCCTGAGGGGCGGGCCTCAGGAGATTTTATTCGAGATTTCGCGGAATGCTAGATTCCAGAATTCAATTCTTTCATTATTTGATATGTGTATTAAATATTTTAATTACGGAAAGTCGAATGAACAACGTCCCGTGGGGCGAGCCTCAGGAGTGTTCATTCACGAATTCGAGGAATGCGAGACTCCAGAATTCAGTTATTCTGTTACTTTGATTATAAAAAATAAATTAAAATGTTGAGTTCGGAAAAGTTTGATGGCGAGGCACGGTGCGCTCGGCTTACATAAGTTTGCGAATTGATAAAAGCGATAAAATGCAAAAAAATAAATTAATGGCAACTATTCAAAGGCGTTGGACCTTTTAATCGGGCGCGTCAAAATATTATTCTTTAACTTCCTTAGAACTGATTTAATATTGAAATCGTTCTATTAGGAGTCGATCGTTTAATCAAAATGCGATGAAATAAATAAATTAGATAAATTGGAATAAACGTTAAACGAATAATAAATTAAATAAAATAATAAACATAAATAGATAAATTGGATCAAGTCAAACTCAATAATGCAACAAATAATCGAAATAATAAATAAAAGACTAAACCAAAGTTGTTTTATCGAAATAAAAATAAAAACTAACTAAATGCCTCATATTAATTAAATTCCCCAATTAAAGATATTGGAAATAATTTAATTCGTTTTATATCATTGGCCAAAAAGTAGATCCAAATCCAATCAAATCAAATGGAGAATACAATTATAATATAAACCTAAAAGAATCTAAGTAATTCTTGAAAAAATATTTTTTAGGATAATTTTCTTTTTAACAGGATGAATAAATAATATGCAATAACAATATAAACAATATAATAATATTAACTAAAAAATAAAAAAAATAAAACCCCACAAAGGAGGGTGCATCCGATCTGTGTGAGAAAAGAAATAATGGGCTTGTGACCCATGAACCACACACCAGAATTTCAAAAAATAAAAATAAAAAAAACCTAAAAGGGGCAAATCGGTAAAGCTCCACTCAAAGTTCAGAAAACAAAAGCCAAACATGTTATATTCTTTGAAATCTTCTCTGTTCTCACCATTTAAAAAAAAAATTGAAACAAGACATTACCCACCCTCAAGCTCTTCCTCACGGCAGATTTCTAAACGCGTCTGCCTCCCACCATCTCAGATCTTTCGTCTTTCTCCCTGCTACAGCGCCGGCGGTTTGTAGCGGTGGACGACGGAGATTTCGGCTTTGGATAGATTCAAATTTGGTTTGTGTCTAGCGCTTTCTAGGTTCACGGTCAATTTCGGATTCACGATTGTACATGGATTTTGGACCGGTCTCGGTGTTTTGTATTGTATGGTTCGGATTTGCTCTCTCTCATTCTCGATCAACTCTGTGTTTCGGATGTGGGTGATTTTGGATCTGTACGGTTTTGACGGTCGGAAGTTTCTAGGTTGTGTCTGTGAAGAAGAGGTTTCATGGTTGTTTGGTGGTTTACGAGTGGGTCTGGCACGGTGGGTGTGTGATGGTTCGCGGTGCTATGAAGGTTTGAAGGTATGTGCGGTTCGCTTTAGTCTCTCACTCACGCTCTCTCAATGATTCTGTTCTCTCAAACTCGTCCCTCTCTTCTTTTCTGATTTTTTTGTTTGTTTTTTTGTGGTCTGTGGTCTTTTTGGTTTTGATTTGTAGTGATGGTTTATGATTTGTCTCCTGTATTTTCAGATTGTTGTGTGTTCACAATGATGAAGAGTTAAGGTGATGAACAAGGTATTTGATAGAGGTGGACTGGTTTTGTGGGTTGTTTGAAAGTTTTTATGAAAATTCTGGGTTTATGTGGTTATAGAAAGTGAAGAGAAAATTCTGTGAATGTGTGTTTCTGCAGCTCTTTTTTTTTCTTCTAATTGGATAAAGATTTTCTCTTTAAATAAGAGAATGAAAATGAGATAGAGGGTAGAATCGGGTTTTCCATTGAAATTCAGAGGAGGAAAATAAAATCTGTTATGAAATTGTGCGACTGGTGTGTAGTGGTGATTGTGGGTGGAAGTGTCATGACAGGCTGTGTGAATTAGTAACAAACTTTTGATTTTGTTGTGCTGTAAAGAAAAAAAAAGTGTAAATTGAGTGGTGAAAAATTAATAATAAAAAATGCTATAATATTATAGTAGTAATAGTAACAATAGTAATAATAACAGTGATAATGATATAAATACTAAATAATAAAATAATAATAATAATGCTAATAATAATAATAATAAATATAATAACAATACAGAAAATATAATAATAGTAATAAGAAATAATAATAAGGGAATAATACTAATAATAAAATAAAAATGAAAATAGTGATAATAGTATTAAAATAATGTGAAAAGCAAAAAGAAAGCATAAAAAATGAGATAAAATTGGACCAACAAGAAAAAAGGATGGGGGCAAGAATCAAACCCCAGTCCTTATAATAACACAAACACAAGTCCATCTGCTGGGGCGGGTATACATCTAATTGTAAAACTGCCCCCATAAATATATATCTCATAGCCTCGGGTGTATTTGGCAATTTCCATCTTTTCCTTTTCTTTCTCTATCTTTTTTTTTTGGACAAATTTTATAATAATAATAATAACAAGAATAAAACTATACTAATAATAATAGTAATAATAAAAAATAATAATATGAAAATTGGGATAATAATAATAATAAAAAATGAAATATAAAATAATAATAACAATAATAATAATAGTAAATGCAATGCAAATAATAATAAGAATGAAAATTTTTTGTAATAATTTTTGGAATTGGTCAAAATTAATGGACTTAATAGTTATTGATAATGAAAAAGAAAATGGTAATTGGGCGTTGAAAGAGATTGTTAAAAATGGAATATGGACTAAAATAAAATAAGGAAGAATAAATTGATTTCTTTTAAAAAAATTTTTTGGAATGACTAAATAATGAAGAATAATAATAATAAACAAAACTTGAAATAAGGAGAGAATGCATTTTTCGAATAAAAGGAAATGTGACATATATTTTTTTATATTTTTTTTAAAATATTCAGACAAAGTAAAATAATACATTTTTAATTTTCGAAATATTTGTTGTACAGAAAAATAGACCGGTACAAGTTATTTTGATTTTTTTTGAAACAACGATTAGACAGTAAAAATGGTGCGGATAGGACAAATTTGGGGTATGACAACTAGTACCTACAATTATTTAAAATAGTTCAATAAATCTACAAACATTTAAAACATTTGAATATTCTTATATGCAAGGGTTCGAACTAGTGTCTGACTTGAAAATTAATTATGCAAAGAGTTGTGTTGTTGGAGTCGGTTTGGACCATTTTGTTCTTGTGGCTGCATCCCAGTTCTTGGCGTGCACGATTGGTAATTTTCCTACTAAGTTCCTTGGTCTTAAGCTAGGCGGAAATCATCGTAGATTGGAGTTTTGGCAACCGGTTTTACAAATCCTTAAAGGAAGATTGTCTGCTTGGAAGGGAATGATGCTTTCAATGGGTGGAAGAGTTACTTTACTTAAATATGTGTTGTCTAATCTGCCGATTCATTTTCTCTCTTTCTACCTTATGCCCTCTACAGTGGGGAAGAGAATCAATGCAATCCTTAGACGTTTCTTTTGGGTGGGTGCGAGGGAGTCGAAGTATATTTCTTTGATTAGATGGGATGTTATGTGTAGGCCGAAAATCTATGGAGGTATATGAGTGAAGAATATTAAGGCTTTCAATAAAGCTTTAATGTCAAAGTTACTTCGGAGGTTGGCTAATGACAAAGGAACATTGTGGAAACCGATTCTCGAAGCAAGGTACTGGTCTACATTGCATTTTATCTTGCTGAATTCTGAAATTCCTCATCCAAATTCAAAATCTTTGTGGTGGAGAGACTTGAAGAAAAATGGGAACATCTTCAAGGTTGATGCTTTTATCAAAAACTTATCTTGGACTTTAGGTGAAGGGTCATTGATCTCGTTTTGGAACGCGACTTGGTTTGGTAGGAAGGTAATTTTTAGTTCCCATTTTTCAGGGCTTTTCGCTGCAGCTATGCATAGACACATTTTTGTGCCAGATCTCGGGGATTGAGAGGAGGGAAGGTGGGATTGGAAGTTACACATGCTGAATGTTTTAGGCTTGGAGCAGTATACTCTGCTTAGTCAATCGCTAATCAATCTTCAAGATTTATTGTGTGAATTTCAACCTTGCCAAAGGGTTGAGGACGGCTGGAGTTGGACGGTTGACAATACTTTAAAGTTCACTGTAAGTTCTATGTATAATTCCATCATTTCTGCAGCTACTTTTAGTGATCTAGATATTGTTCTCAAGACTGCAATGATTGTGATATGAGAAACCAAGGTTTCGTTAAAGACGAAACTTTTTGGTTGGCGTTTGTTATATTCTAAACTCCCAACAAGACAAAATTTGGCTGCCATGAATATAATCTCCAACATTCACGACTTCTCGTGTGTTTTATGTTTTAGAGTTGTGGAAGATATGAATCATGTTTTTTACAGATGCAACCGTGTCAAACTAGTGTGGACAAAAGTGGTGAGATGGTTGGAATGCATCAATGTCAGATAGAACATTTTGAAGTTCTGTATGTGTTTCAACAAATTGGGGTGTTTTTATATCAGAGGGTGGAGTTGGATCAATGGGGATGTCAAAATCATCAAGAGTTTGTGGTTGATTGGGTTCAATTTCTATTTTATTTAGTGGTGGTATGAAAGAAGTTGTGGCAACAAATTTGGGTATCACAGACGGAGTTAGATCAGAAGCAATGATGGGTTTAGTAGAAGGGATGAGTTCAGAAGGAGTTGGTTCAGAAGGTGTTGGTTCAGAAGGTATTGGTTCAAACATGGCCACTTTTACAGCTTCTACAACAGAAACGTAATCAGATTGAGATGAAGTGTTACCTTTCTTTTTGGTTGTTTTAGCAGCCTTCTAAGAAGTTCCTTCCACATCTTTCCTCTTCTTGTTCTTCTCTAAGACAACTTCTTGAGCTGGCTTTTTGAGTTCTTCTAGGTTGAACAGAGGTTCCACCCCATATCCAGCTTGCATGATTCCAAATATCTGACAACAACCTCTGGAGGTGTGTCAGAAGAGAACATGGGGAAGTTCTGTAAAGGAATCTTCCTTGTTATGATAACTTCTCTGGAATGAAGAGTAAGGTCCTTTTTGATGGAGTCAATGAACTTCATCTTCTTGAGATTCTTTGCATTCAGAGGTTTACCAACGTCTGTCTCTAGCAACTCAATCTGCTGTGCTTTAGCCAGATAATCCACAAGCTTGTTTTCAGTCAGAATATCAAAAATCAGTATTCCTAGAGGTATCCAATCCCTCTTAGTCTTTTCTCCTTCTTTGGTTTCCATGACACTATTTTTCAGATGATTGAAGAGAGAATGTGCTAGATTGACTTTCTTCTTCTTTGAGATGAAGTAGAGAATGAACTGCTGATCCATATTAATATAATCAGGAAAGTTTGTTGTTTTCCTATGACATATGCTTCCCAGAATGATTTTTTCCCAGATCCTCAGATGATCCTTCAGATCTTTGATTTTGTTTGAAGGTTTTTCGTGGGTGAAAATCTCTTTAGCCACCAGTTTTGTGTCTGAGAGTTTATCCATTTCACTACACTTGATTCCGTTTCCATCAGATTCAATAAGCCTGGCAATATGATCTTCTGAGATGATTATCCCTTTTCCCAGAATGTAATAAGTAACATGGGAATTTGAGGCACTTGCAAACACCCAGAATTCTTTAACCAGCTTGGGGAAGACTGGTCCCATGAGACGATCAAAGTACTTTTCCCAACCTTGGGCTTTGACGACAGGTTGAAGATCAAAACCAATCTCCTTCAAGCTTTCAAAATCCACGAACAACTTGTCGCTCCCAGGATTTTCATCCTAGTACAAACGCGAAAGTGGCGCGGAAAAGGTAGAGTCGCCAGCCAGGCATTTTTATCCCGGAAGAATGGGAAAGGTAATGCTGCACAAACCTGAGGAAGAAGGAAAGGACAAGGTCCTGTGAATCAAAGATCTGGGTTCGGGAGTCGGTTACGACCTAGGAAGGTATTAGCACCCCAGACCGTCCGTCGTCCCCGACGGGATCCACGCTTGTTTGTTTTGTTTCAAAGGGTAAAAGAATATAACTGCTGCTGAACAAATGAACTGCTAACTGGAATGAGAATGAAAAAGGAACTGGAAAAGAGAAAGAACATAAGGGGGGAAAATGTAGGGAAAATAAAAAATGTGCTCGAATGGGCCCTACCCCGCTGCCTACGTACCTCATCGGGAAAATGAGGATCGTAGTCGACGTAGTTTGCCTAACCATGCGGGAACTATTTGTTTGTGTTTTTTATAGCTGGAACTACGTATGTCTATGCTCAGGTGTTGCAGGCTCGTCTGGTACGAGTGCGTTTACCGTCTTGCATGCGAGACAAGTCGTCGTGAGTTTGCGTTGAGAGTGAATGAGATGAGAAAGAGAAGTTCCCGCAAGATAGTCGCTTATTGTTTGTTTTTGTCTTTTATGAGAAGTGTTTTGAATTTGTTTGTGAACATTCTCATACTAAGACCTATCCATCGTGGTAAATACTTACACCTCTCCCCGAAACAGGACGCGTATAAGTACTCCACAACAAAGCCTTATGGCGTATAAGAACATTCAACCTTTATTAAGTATTTTACTATTTTCTTCATGAGGTGAGAAAGAAGGACTCAAGTTGCAAAAGGGAAAAACTAAGGGGGACTAAGATACAACCCTAAGTTATTTATTATATGCAAGTGGGAGATCCTAATGGTTTGTGTAGTTTTCTAATCCTAAGGAAGAAAAGAAAAAGAAGAAAAGAGAATTAGAACTCAACTTACTTCCTAAGGAAGTTAAGTTAGTTCTAAAGAACAAAGGGGGAACCTATAAAAGCAAAGCACAAAGTGCTAAGGAAAACACATTTCGAATGAATAAAAGATGGGAAAGAAGTAATACTTACCTCAATCTTCCCCCATACAAGACAAAGGTTAGCTTTACAATCTATTTTGGAAGTAAAATCAAAGCGTAAAAGCAATTAAGTACCATAAACATCCTAGAATGGAACTAAGGTTCAAAGTAAGACCTAAGTCTAAAGGTGAAGGTACCTAAAGGTTACATGACTTTTAAAGTCAGTAGCTTCATGCTATAGGTCCCTAAGGATGCTAGGATACCTCACAAGATCAAACTATGTCAAACCATGTACAAAAAGTTCACCTAAGTTCACCTAAATGCAAGTTAGGGTTCATGGATGAAGTATGAGTGCATATGGCTTACAAGCATGAATTAACACATGAAATGAGTATCAAAGTCAGTAGTGAATGCTTATTAATGAGGATGAATGAATATACCATCATGGATGTAATGAATTAAGCATATGGAGCAAGGAGAAGAAGATGTGGGAAGAAGTGTAGCAAACATCGCATATGATCACAAAGAATGCAAGTTAAGAATGAATGACATGTAAATGTGCATGATGTGATTATAGATCAGTAGCACACAAGTTATGATATTCCATTAGAGTGCATGAATATCCATTTATGATTTCCACATAATTCATGTTAACAATTAGAGGAGAAGAGATGCTAGTTTAGGTTAAATTAGTTCACAAAAGTATGCACTTAAGAGCACAAAAACAAACCAAATGAGTATGGTTCAAAAAGTGACCTATAACTATAATTAGGGACATAAAAATTACCTATAATCAACTCCTAAAAGTTACCAAAAAGTTTCTCAAGCCAATGGCATGAATGCCTTCCTAATATCTAGGGTATGGAGCAAATAAGCACATAATCAAACCTATAATCTAGGTGACATGAAAAAATAGAAAAAAGGCTTTAAAAATTATGAAATTAAATCCCTGGAATTTTGAAGTAAGTATCTTACATAGTCTAAAAGTATTTCACAAAATTATGCACCAAAGTGCCAAAAACATTTCTTAATGGTCAAGGCAACAAGGCATGATCCCCGAAAACCAATTTCACAAAGTGGATAAAAAATGGCACCAAAAATTATGAAAAAAATGCCTAAGTAGCATCAAAATGTCACAAATTCCAGTGATTAATCACACAAAAAAAACAGGTCTCACACCTATGGGAAAAAATGGTTTTGGTCTCTTATGCTAAAACAATGCATTTTGGGACAGCTTGTAATAAAAAATCCAAATTAATTACTAAAACCATTAAAATATGGAAACCAAAACTTTAAAAAATTAATTAAGAGGATGAGGATCACTCATGAAATTTTCCAGAATTTAATCATACCTAAAACTATTTTTAATAATTGCGACGAAACGGACAAAAAAGGGTGATTTAAGGGAAAGTGAAAGGAAGTGAATCCTATAATTCGTAACCTAATCCCTAAGCTCCGAAATCGACACATATAATCAAAAATCATAAATAAATCCAATGCCTCAGGTGAGAGAGCTCAATATGTACCTTAAGTTATATGATCCTAAGCCACATACTACTAAAATGGTGCGTAAAAGTGGAGAATCGAGGTTACTTACTTGATCTAAATGTCGATTCTTCACATAAAGGAAATCCAAAAAAAAAACCTCAAGCAAGATATTTTGATCTCCATAAGAAAAATAAATGCTTATCTTCCATAATCATTTTGTGAAGATCCATCATAATCGAAATCGATCCAATATCGATCAAAAAGCTCATGAACCCTTTAATACAAAATTAGTACTAAAACATAATTAACATTATCAACAAAAAATTCTATTTAACAATTGTCAAGAAATGGATTAAGATGTTAATCCACAAAAAATTAATTATCATGCAAACTAATTAATCATTTTCTTACAAGAAAAATCAATTAACAAATTTTCTAAAAAAATAAAGAAAAGCAAGGGAGTGTAATAGGAATTATAAAGGTATTAAGAGAAGAAAACCATGGCCCAAGGCCCAAACACTCATGTGAGTCGCACGGAGGGTGTGTTGCTGAAAATCCAATGTGTGGATAGTAGATATGTGGTTGTCTGAAGCCCAAATCCAATATAGAGGGTACAATGGGGTGTAAAACTGGAAAAAAAAGGGCGCTGATAGGAAATCTGTGGTGTCTTGAAGCCCAAATTAGATTGTTGATGGCGTGATGGGGGTGTATTAATAATTCTGAAGGTGTCAATAGAAATTCTATTGGGCTTTGGCCCATCATCCAGAGGATACCCGCAGGAAGGGGTATGTTAGTGAAAGAGGAAGTGCTGAAAGAATAATCCAGGGAGGAAAGCCCAAGGCCCGATCCACAATGTGGTTCTTTAACCTAACAACTTATGAAAACCCTAAAAAAGGAGACATAACCATATACTCTTCTTTTTCGTTGTTTAACTCTACGACGGAGCTTTCATCTCCGTTCATCGTCTTTTCCTCATCAAATGAAGATCACCATCTTATGAATAATAACAACAACAATCGAAACCCTAACGAATTTTATTCGTTTTTCACCGTTCAAAATCGATTCGCCGGCATCACCCTCCGTCATCTTTCCTTAAACCGCTCCGGCGACCGCCACTCTCCCTCTTTCGCGCCCTCTCTCTCTTTCAATGGAAAGCACCATCGACCTCCATCGAACCCCTGTTCCCAATCGAAGAAGTCAGCAGCGACAAGCACGATTACACCACGACTTTGTTGTCCTTCTCAGAAACAAGTTCTCCCTGTACATCCACTGTCCCTATTTTCTCTCCACAATCGCCTTCGCCGATCTCGTCAACAGCTTCTCAAGAATGCAAATCCAAATCGTATCCTACAAGTCCCCGTTCTCCGAATCGGATACAAATCCAAAGTGGAAGAAGTCTCACCTTCGAGCACTTGATGTCCGCTGCGACTCAAAGAAGACGAATTGCGCTAACACAGGTAAACAAGATCTCGAAATCCTCTCTCTTTGTTCGAAAATTCTTTTGTCTTCTTGTTTCTTACGTTACCACTTCTTCTTCCGTTGTGCGATTGAATCGCTGAAGTGTTGATTGAAATCGTTGTTGATGTTCTTGCAGACGTTCAATTGAATTGGAGGTGATAATATGAAGATTCGCGAAATGATATGGTGGCGAGGACGTTGAAGATGAAGGAAATTGCAGGAAAAGGTAAAATTTGATTCTTGATTATTGAACCTTACTGAATCATTGTTGGTATGCGGATACGATGTATTCGTAGGACCTGAATCTGAATCCTTGAGTGGTCGTTACGCTGAATTCTTGTATTGCAGGTTGTTGTTCTCGCGGGATCGTTCTTGCCGAATCATGGTTATTGGACTGTTGAAGCTGAAGCTAGTTGATGAAGATTGGTATCTTTGTTGATTGAACTTGGGAGAAGATGATGATTGATGCAGTGAGTTCTGATGTTACCATTGGTTGAAGTTTGATTGAGAGGAAAATTGAAGATTTTTTGAGCGTAGAGGGTGATGAGTGGTGATATATATTGACGATGAAGAATCCAGGTCGAAGAAGAGGGATCAAGAGATGAAGATTGCATCTCTTTCTATCACTGAATTCTGAGATTATTCCTTATCTCCCCCATTTCCAGTTCTGTTTTTTTTTCCTGTTATATCCCACTGGTTTTCTTATCAGATTTTTCTGGTGCTTATAACTGAATTTTTTATTCTATTGAATTTCGTTTTTTTCTTGTACATGAATTTTTGCTGCTAAGACTTTGAGATTGAATCCTCCTTTTCTGGTTCTGAGTTTTTTCCTTTCTGTTATCAGATTTTCGTTTCCTCTCTTTTTTGTTGGTGTATTTTTCCTGTTATATCAGTTGGAGTTCCAACTAATTTCATGTTTGAAATTTATCCTCAATAATACCTCTTGAAATATTATTATTTATTTTTGTGCGTTTTGGTTATTACAGAAATAAAGGCATTCGATAAAACAGAATTCAGTTAATTGGCTTATTAGAAAGAAAAAAAGGAATAAAATGAAATCAACTTTCTTTGGAAAGAAAGGATATGATTCCTTATTTTGAATGAATATAGGAAAATAGATTTGGATAAATCAATATGAAAAGTATGATTTAATATGAGTGGAATTCAGTTTGTAAATGAATATAGTCAATGGTAAAAATTTGGATTTGAAGTGAATGTTCAAATGAACTTACGAAAACCCTCGAATGCCTTTAAATTGAGAAAGGAAATTGGACTGGTGAACTAAAAATGGGAGTTTGGATACGGATGATGGACCTTGAATTTGTTTGAACCGCAAATGTTGGAATTTGAATAATGGACACTATTTGGATCAAAGATGAATTTAGAAGTTAGTTTCAATATGAATTAACGGTCTTAAACGGATTAAAAAAAATGGCTTTTGTTAGAAACATGGATTTATAGACATTGTGGATATGCCCAATGGACGATGAAGTATAAAACCCTCCATAATCCTCTTAACACGCTTAGTCCACATTTAATCTTTCAAACCAAACCAAACTTGCATCCTCGATGAATCCCCATACCTCAGTCAATAAAATCAGTTCACTTGTATCAAAAGTAACAAACCATAGGCAACTTGTAGGACCATAATTCTTTGAGGAATCCTTGCAGTAGCATCATATTATTGTAGTGAAATTCTAATCATAATCTTCAGCTAATGAGAATCAACAACCCACACATCAGATGAGAAGCCCCGAGCCGCTTATCCTAGATGCACCATGATGCAGAAAACCTTTAATATATATGAATAAACCTTAGTTCCTCAATTCATTGTTGTGTCCTGATGACAAGATCAACCTTGTGCGCCCCATAATAAGAATATGTTCATTATGACATGAACTTAACCTTTGTCTCAATCTTCAAGCATAATACGCCAGAAGTATCACCATGAAAACTCAAGTCACCAGAGAATGCTTGATCCCATGCCTTATGAATTCAATGAAAATGCGTGATTATGAATGTTATGACCTAATGGGAAATGCAGATGAATGCAAAGAATGAAGTCAATTAGATGGTAATAAATATGAGGGCAAATTTTGAGGTATTACAGCTACCCCTATTCAATCATCTGCAAGCTTGAATGAATAATTGCAAAAGCTTTTAGACATTCAAGGTATGGAGTGATTGAATACTCGAATAAAACCTGGAAATTTGCACACTACGGGTAATAAAATATGTTGGGAAGAATGTCATTCTTGAAAGACAACTCAAAAATGTGATTTTCGGATCAAACACAAAACTATCCTTGAATGGAAACGCAATGGTATACCGGCCTCAGTCGATAACCAGAAACACAAAGACTGACCTCAGACATACTTTGCACAAGATGAAAACTGACCTCAACCAATAAGCTCAAAATGGTCTATCATCCTTGAATGATAGCCACAACAACAAGACCAACCTCAGAAGGACTTGAAGAAAAAAATGCCATCCTCGAATGACGATTCTAAAAAGACCCTCGGATCTAACACGAAACCATCCTCGAATGGAGACGCAATGGTATACCGGCCTCAGTCGATAACCAAAAACACAAAGACTGACCTCATACAAACTTTGCAAAAGAGACAAACTGACCTTAATCAATAAGCTCAAAATGGTCTATCATCCTCGAATGATAGCCACAACAAACAAGACCAACCTCAGAAGGACTTGAAGAAAAGAATGCCATCCTCGAATGACGATTCTCAAAAGATCCTCAGATCTAACACGAAACCATCCTCAAATGGAGACGCAATGGTATACCGGCCTCAGTCGATAACCAAAAACACAAAGACTGGCCTTAGATAGACTTTGCAAAAGAGACAAACTGACCTCAATCAATAAGCTCAAAATGGTCTACCATCCTCGAATGATAGCCATAACAACAAGACCAACCTTAGAAGGACTTGAAGAAAAGAATGCCATCCTCGAATGACGATTCTCAAAAGATCCTCGAATCTAACACGAAACCATCCTCGAATGGAGACGCAATGGTATACCGGCCTCAGTCGATAACCAAAAAACAAAAAGAAGTGATTAAGTACTTGAATAAAATCTGGGAATTAGAACTCGGCGGATGAGGAAAATGTCATCTTCCTTTTATTTATATTTTTTGTTTTGACCTCTGAATAGGTAGCGGAAATAGAACCAGGTAGAATAGAATCAATGCAATAAACCTGTACTGTGAATGCTGAGCGAACCAAGCCACAATGAGGGTGCCTGTTGGCAAAACAAGACTTAACGAGACCGTTAGCGAAACAGAACTCGACAATGTGACTGCTGGCAGGACCAAGCCACAAAGAAAACACGCGACTGCTGGGCAGGACCAAGCCATGGAGAGTTCCTGTTGGCGAAACAGGGCTTAACGAGACCATTAACGGAATGGAACTCGACAATATCACTGCTGGGCAGGACCAAACCATAAAGAAAACACGCGACTGCTGGGCAGGACCAAGCTACGGAAGGTGCCGGTTGGTGAAACAGGGCTTAACGAGACTATTAGAGGAATGGAACTCGACAATGTGACTGTTGGGCAGGACCAAGCGACAAAGAAAACACCCAACTGTTGGGAAGGACCAAGCCACGAAAGGTGCCTGTTGGCGAAACAGGGCTTAACGAGACCATTAGCGGAATGGAACTCGACAATATGACTGCTGGGCAGGAACAAGCCATAAAGAAAACACGCGACTGCTGGGCAGGACCAAGCCACAGAAGGTGCCTGTTGGCGAAACAGAGCTTAACGAGACCATTAGCAGAATGGAACTCGACAATATGACTGCTGGGCAGGACCAAGTCATAAAGAAAAATACGCGACTGTTGGGTAGGACCAAGCAACGGAAGATACTTGTTGGCGAAACAAGGCTTAACGAGACCATTAGCAGAATATAACTCAACAATATGACAGCTGGGCAGGACCAAGCCATAAACAAAAATACGTGACTGCTGGGCAGGACCAAGCCACGAGAGGTGCCTGTTGGCGAAATAGGGCTTAACGAGACCATTAGCGGAATGGAAATCAACAATATGACTGTTGGTCAGGACCAAGCCACAAAGAAAACAAGCGACTACTGGGCAGGACCAAGCCACGAAAGGTGCCTGTTGGCGAAATAGGGCTTAACGAGACCATTAGCGGAATGGAACTCAACAATATGACTGTTGGGCAGGACCAAGTCATAATGAAAAAACAGCATTGACTTGGAAAGACAAAGGAGAGAAGCAACATCAACCGATTTACGACTCAAATAAGATCAACCTATCTAATCGGGAAATGGTATCAACCGATTCAACCCAAAAAACGAGAATGTAATATCATCCGATTTACGACTCGAAGAGAAGTAATATCAACCGGTTTACAACTCAGATAAGATCAACCAATCCAACCAGGAAATGGTATCAACCGATCCATAACCTCGAAAAAACGAGAACATAATATCATCTAATTTACGACCCGAAGAGAAGTAATATCGACCGATTTACAACTCAGATAAGATCAACCGATCTATCTAGGAAATGGTATCAACCGATCCATAACCAAGAAAATGAAGCCATCGTACTGAGACGGGACCAAAAATAACGGGATCATTGTACTTAAATGATAACCCGACATGAAACCGCTGTACAGAAACGGGGATGCGAAAAAAATGAGACTATTGTACTGAAACAAGACCCAAAGACGAGACTATTGTACTTAAATGGAGACTCGAAAGGAACGAGATCGTTGTACTTAAACAGAGACGCGAAAAAATGAGATTGTTGTACTTAAACAAGACTTAACTAGGGATAACAAACAAGACTTGGTAGAAATAACCACCCTGGAAAATGAAGTTGCATTCTGTGGGGAATAATTCAGTCTGATTGGAGATGTAACTTTTCGGGCGTTTGCGCAAGGTACCAGAACTAGCTTATGCTTCATATGTATATGTTTGAATTTTTCTATGGCGTAATGCTCCATAATGATGGAAATGCTACGCTTTGGAGGATGCAAATGTAATGATGATTACTAAATCTAAATGCAAAAAGATCTCCTGACAAGGAGACTGCAAGTATAGCAGGTGGCTTGACTGGGGAGAATTGATGATCACTGCATTAACCTAGTTAGTCCTGGTGAGGAGGAAACAACTCTGCGGGAAATGTTGTTAATGATGCACCGGCTCTGAACTGTCGGCATTGCCTAAAATAAATTGGACTTTAAGATTGGAGAACCAAGACCCTGCTGGAGATGGACTCTTTTTGAACTCTGATGGGGAAGTGAAGACCTCATGACTTGGCTGGGGAACCAGATATATGGCACTGCTGATGAAGCATCCTGTTGGGGAGGAAAGATATTCCTTGTACTACTGGAGGTTTCCCCTGTATGGAAGGGAAGTCTCTGCTTGGGGAGGACACCTACTTTATGTTGCCTTGCTGAGAGAGATTTCAACTTCCACCTCTACTGGGGATGATGGAGAACGTCAATGAGAAGGCTTCCTGTTGAATATAAGGGTTTAAGTTGCCCCTTGCTGGGGGTAAAAGATATGAAGCGTCTCATGCTGGGGATGAGGTATAAAGCGTCTCATGCTAGGGATGAGAGTTATAAAGCGTCCCATGCTAGAGATGAGAGTTATAAAGTGTCCCCTACTGGAGATGAGGGATAATGATACCCTTCTACTCGAGAAGTATCCTTCCTTTTGCTGCTCTGCTGGAGAAGGGATTATCTAATGGGACTTGCTAAGGAATTCTGATCAATGAAGCCTGCTGATGAAACAAATCTTAAAGTATTGTGCTAACAATGGCTTTCCTTCCAGCCTTTGGGTTGATAGGTTGCCAACTAATCATGAGAGAACAATGGTTCTTTGCAATTTTCAACTCGCCTCAAATTAAGGTCCATAGGAAGAAAAATGTCTCAAGAGGATTTTATAGAAAACATGACATACGAAATACCTCAGTGTCTTCAAACTCTTGGAGAGATTCATCGGATCTCGAAATAATTGCCCAAGACTGAGAGGTCTATGAAAGAATTTGCCTCGCGAGGATTCATGAAATACCTCATATCACTGTGAGATATTCTCCCCCAGTATATTGAACTCTGGATAGGCGCCTCTGATTAATCGTCTTTGAGAGAAAGTAAATTCTAGTGCTCTTGGGGTGGCTTGCCCCAGTACGAGCCTTGAAGTGATCACCTCTGACTGACTGTGCTTTGAAGAAAACTCCCAGACCAACTATTCTTTGAGAGATTGGATCTCGAAGTAATTACCCCAGTTTGGCTAAAATTTGAATGCATGCCTTAAACTAATGGCTCTTTGAGAGATTTGAATCTCGAAGTGATTGCCCCAGTTTGGTTGAATTTTGAAGATTGCTCGACGTGATTGCCCTAGATAGATGGCTCTTACCACGACTATTGGGAAAGTACCCACTCAATGGAGTTTCTTGAATAGTGCACCTCGATATGATCGTCCTTCGGAAGTTCCAGACTTCCAAACTTGGCAATATTAAACCTCTGGGCTGAAGTTTCGTATGTGAATTTTTATGATGCCCAACAAATGTATGCAAGCAGAAAATGTTTATTTTGAGAATGAAAATTCTAATGCAAACCACATGTTAATCTTGAAGTTTTACTGTAAAAAGATATCACAAACTTTTGTGAGCGAATCACTCGTTAATATACGACATTATTTTTGAATAAAAGCATGCAAATGCAACACCAACAAATATCTTTTAGCACAACTCATAGGAGTCAGTAACACGGTCTCGTGGTAGTACACTCTCGAAGTAACCCTGTTTCAGTTAGGACTTTTGAGGGTTGTATCATGGCTTGGTTCATGGTTATAGAAATAAAGAATATATGCTCGGAGTTTATTTGTGCCCACCCATCATTGTTATGTTCTCCATTCCTATGTTCAGCTAACTTTCACCTCTCAAAAAGGGTTTTGTGATGATTAAGGAACCAATTACTCTAACAGTTTAAGCACCAATTAGATTGTTGTTTGGAGTCAGTCACCCCTTTGTCTTTCGTGTCTGTATCACACAACTTTGTTCTTGTTCAAGGATATTTCTTGTGTAATCCTTTTCATCTTTTGCTTTTTCATTATTTTGCTTATCCCTAACTTTTTCCTGGACTGATTCTTGTGAATCTTTGCTTGTGAAGTCCAGCGGGATGCCCTAATTTTTGCCTAAGTCGCTTGTTTCCAAGTTTCGACTTAGCGGGCTTTCTCATTCATTTCTTTTTGTTTTCAATTATCTTTTTTTGAACAAATCATGTGACACTGGTTGCCTTGATTGCTTTGAAAGGGTCGTGACTGTCTCACTTCTTGGTTGATGAGGGATAACCATTGTGGTTTCCGATCTCTGGACCTTTTGATTGGGATAACCATTGTGGTTTCCGGTTTTTGAACCTCTTGATTTGGTACAACGAAAGGTAATAGATCCTCAAATGTGCACTCCTTTTTGAAATTTGAACGCTCGGTCAAACTAACTAACGCCTACCCTGCCCCTGGGTTAAATGCAAGGGTTTTTTTCATGCGAAACGAAACTCCTACTTCAAGGCTCAAATGGGTTGGCGAGGGTCTATCTCCCTTATATCTCCGGTGTTTATGATTTGAAACAATGCCTGTACATCGTCAACAAGGTCTTTCTCAAAAGCACACAATTAGAGATTTTTGCATTTTCATTCCGTCATCCTCCCTCACATGGTTTAAGCACAACAATTGGTATTGCAATGCACATACACAAAATCATGAGTGAATACAAATGGATTACTTCAAGAAAAACACGTGCATTATATTATGATTAACATTCAAAAACAAATAAGTTTCATGCATGCATACAAATGTTTAAACAAACAACATAAACTACAAATGAAAATACAGTAAAGAAACTGAACATTGTCGTCATTGAGGAGACTTGAATCCGTCTGGACTTATTGCTTCTGAAGATGCCCTTGCAAACTGGGAGGTCCATTTGATGAGGAGACTTCAATATGTGAGCAGACTTTCTGGCATGATGACCTTTGAGTCGATCAAATTTTGCACCTTATGCCTGAACGCATCACCGTTGTCAAATGGTATGCCTAAATGCCCCTGAGTGGTACTTGCATCTATCATTCACATCGTGGTTTCCATTGTTGAGGAGGCTTGACTCCGTCTGGATTTATTGCTCTCGGAGACTTTCAGCAGTCAGCAGTCTGGATGTTCATTCTATTACTGGTTCGATGCCATATTCCCACGTTTACCTGGTGCGAACACAATAGTCTTTGGAGTCAATCAAATTCGCGACCTTGTCTTTACCTTTGCCCCTAAAAGACTTTCAATCTTCAATTAGATGGTTAGGTGCCCCAGAATGGTAGTCAGATGAGGTAACTAGCTCAATCAGTTTGAATCTGAGCAAATGAGGAAACTCGATGCACGTACGACATCAAAATAGGATCAAAATTCTTCTTAAGCTGTTTTGGTCTTTACCCATATGCTTTTCCCCTAGGACACTCTTGGGAAACTGAAATTGGATGCCGACAAATGACGTCTGGAGGGAAGAGGTTGATAAATTTAATAGATAAAGTTGCTCATAAAGATCTTGCACGATCTCCTGCCTACGTATCTCCATTGACCAATGGAGAATCAGAGCAACGTAATTCCCCTCACTAGAAATGAAAATAGCTTCATTTAGAATTTCCATAACTAAGCTCATCTGAGTCTTCATCTGGTTGACTTCCTGTTTCAGCAGTTTCTGGTTCTGAAATAAAGCTTGTACCTATGCCCTGAATGGCCTCAGCTGGGTCTTCGTTTAGTTACCTCCGCCCGGAGTTATACCTTGATAGTTGTGATTCAAGTTGCCCATTGTGAAGGGAACCAAGTCATGATACTAATCTATCTCTGAACACCTGTCAAGAATGCAAAGATGTATGTAAATGCCATGTTCAGTTATTTCTAAGGAATCTATCTGCTTTGATTCGAGTTTTGACACAGAAAATCCAACAACATGATTCATATATGTAATCCTCGGAAATAACTGAACATGTGTGCATAAATGCTATGATGTCATGTATGCAGCAGGCATGTGATCAATAATATGATGTTGGTGTTGAGCAGCGAACCAACTATCTGTATAGAACCACAACAGCAATACGATCTTTGTATAGAACCCCATAACTGAGAAACCAATAACTGTAGAACTGGATCACATAATTGAACAGTCACTGATGGTGTTGAAGCTGAACAATGAGCCAAGTGTCTGTGGAGAGTCATAATAAAAGTCACAATATCAGGGTCACAATGGTAATCACAATAACAATTTCTCTGAATAGAAATCCCGGATCTCTGAATCAAAGAACCATAGAACACTGAACAATACTGGCAAAATGGGTATGTTGAAGTTTAGGGTTCCTGCAAACCTGTAAACCCCTCCCAATCTCACGGGTGTGCTACTCGGGTCAAACATCACAGACTCTCAAAACCGAATAGCAATAATACGTTCACCATTTCCGAGAAATGGCTCATGACCAAATCAGGGAATCGGTTTGGCATTATGTACTACTCAGGGAGGCCTCAGCTGAGTCCGGAAAAAAAGCATCCCTCATAAGTCCCCAGCTTCCAGCACTGAATCGAGAAACAGTAGTACATTCATCCCAAAGGGTACAATACTATCGTCATACGAACAGTTTACTTTAACTGGGTTCCTATGAGAAAACCAAGCCATCCTATGCGAGTTCACAGTGGACCCTCGGATGCGAGTGGGTTTGCCAACAAATGTGGTCTGCCACTGTCATCACTGGAGAGGGTTGTTTCCACTAAGGTTCTCAATGATTGGTCCCCAGCTGCACATAACCATCAAGGTTGTATCCCGAAGTGGGGAAGAACCCCAACACAAGATAGTTCCAAGACGGTCGCAACCTGGGTGTGGAACACATCGCCACTCATCATGTAACCATGCGAGTACAACATGTCCACGCTAATCCTATAGTGCACTCAAGCAGGGTATTTGGTTGATCTCACAGTAACTCCCATCCCGTAGAAAAAATGAAAACCAACACAGCTAAACAGTCCAATATAATATGATGCATGGAAAATAAATACTGAAAGTAGTAAATAAATGATGTAAAGTAAAGCTGTAAATAAAAACAATAAAACTAGACTAAAGCACACTGCAGCAAACAAATAAAAACCCAAAGAAACAAAACCAAACAGGCGCTAGGATTGTCTCTACAAGGGAAACCAAAGATTCTGGGTAAGGTAATGCTGCACAAACATGAGGAAAAACGAAAGGACAAGGTCTTGCGAACCAAAGATCTGGGTTCGGGAGTCGGTTACAACCTGGGAAGGTATTAGCACTCCAGACCGTCCGTCGTACCCGACGGGATCCACGCTTGTTTGTTTTGTTTCAAAGGGTAAAAGAATATAACTGCTGCTGAACAAATGAACTGATAACTGGAATGAGAATGAAAAAGGAACTGGAAAAGAGAAAGAACATAAGGGGGGAAAATGTAGGAAAAATAAAAAATGTGCTCGAACGGGCCCAACCCCACTGCCTACGTACCTTATCGTGAAAATGAGGATCAGAGTCGACGTAGTTCGCCTAACCAGGCGGGAACTATTTGTTTGTGTTTTTATAGCTAGAATTGCGTATGTCTATGCTCAGGTGTTGCATGCTCATCTGGTACGAGTGCGGTTACGGTCTTGCATGCGAGACAAGTCGTCGCGAGTTTGCGTCAGAATGAATGAGATGAGAAAGAGAAGTTCCCGGAGGATAGTCGCTTATTGTTTGTTTTTGTCTTTTATGAGAAGTGTTTTGAATTTGTTTGTGAATATTCTCATACTAAGACCTATCCATCGTGGTAAATACTTAAACCTCGCCCCGAAACAGGATGCGTATAAGTGTAACACGGTGGGAGAACTGACTTTAGTTAAATGTTACGGATAGCAAGAGTCGCCACCGAATTTATTTTATCCAAAAGGAAAGGACATAAAAGAACAGGAAAGACCTTAAAAAGATTTTGAATTTGGGGGGTAGGTTATACAAAGGGAAGGTGTTAGCACCCTTTATATCCATGGTTATCCATGGGCTCTTAGTTACTTAGCTCACTTAAATTTGTTTTGAGAAAGGTGTAGTGTGTGATTAAAATTTTTCTAAGTACTTTATAATGATCCTCGTATGGATGTATATAAAGACTTTGTTTTGAAAATTTGTTTGAAATGTGGAGTGTAATAGAGTATTTAGAAAACGTGAGCAAGTAACTAAGAGGAACCTACCCTACATTAAGTCTTTACTGTTCTTATATGTTCTTTCAATGGTAAGACTATCCCTATTATTAAAGAATAGGTAGTCATTACCTTGAATGTAATAAGGGACATGTGTATGGACATCTGAATATAGGCAACTGCAAGGTGTCTTTAGCAATTCGTAGGGACTTATCATCTTTTAATCGAAGGGACAAGATCATTTATCATAGGCAACCTCGAAGGGACTTGATCTTATAAACTTAAAGGGACTTGATGATATTTGTGAAGAGACTTTGCTTTAAGACACCTTACTTGACCTTAGAAGTAGGCAACATGAGGAGTAACCCTAGAAAGTGTAGGATGGCGATCAAAGATCGACTTACGTATGTGAGTGTTTATATTCAAGTATTTATCTTATTTAATTAGTTTTCTAAATTATTTTAATTACACATAGTTATACACACCCTAAAATTACTAACCATGGCAATAAAAATATTTATAAAAATAAAATAGAAACAAAAAATAAACCTACGACTATTACATGGCTTTCGCAATTACATAATAATAAAAACGATAATGATAAATATAATAAATAAGTGATAATTCAAGGGTTAGTAATAATAATAATAATAAAAGGGGTTAGTAAAAATGTAAAGGAAATAAAAAATTCAAGAGAAGATATTATTTAAAAATTAAATAAACAATTTTAGAAACTTTTAGAAGATAATAGAATAATTATAATAATAATAAACAAAATAATAATTATTTACAAAGAATGATTAATTATTTAATTAAACTAAATATTAAAGTTAAATAAAAATTAGGGTTAACAAAAATTTAGGGTTAGAAAATTAAGGTTTAGAAAATTAGGGTTTTAATTATTAATTAAAATATATAATTAATCTATTTACAAAAATATAATACATATATATACTTATTATAAAATAAATATAAATAATTTAAATTTTTAAGAAAAATAAATTATAATTTTTAAGAATATAAAGAAAATATTATAATGTTATTTAGAAATTATTTTTTTATAATTTATATTTACTAGTTTAAAAAAAATAGAATTAATATAAGAAAATAAATTGAAAATAGGAAAACAAGAAAATCGACCAAAAAGTAAGGACCTGGGATTTGAACCCAGGTCCCTTACCTCAATCATCCACCATCAAAACCAGCTGAGCCAGCGTGCGCTGGTGATAGCTATCCACAACAACATTGTTTTATCATGAATCTGCAAAATAAATAAAATTAAGAAACAAAAACTGCTTTCGGTCAGACTCGAGCCCTTGCCCTTTGCTTCACACCTGCGTCTCTCCACCAACTGAGCCAAGCAGCGTTTGTGACAATACAACATAAACTAAACATAATAAAATAAAAACAAATATCTAAAACAGATTTCCGCGCCAAACTTCATCTTCCTCGTTTGAATTTCCTGCGAATTTTCCCACAACACTTCTTGCGAATTTACCCGCGTGTAAAATTAACAGAAGAACCTAGGTTTTTGAAACCTTAGAAACATGTAAAATTAGTACAAATTGACAAAAGCAAATGATTTCCCATAGTTCATACAATTTAAACACAATCTTAAAAGATATTTAAATGGTCTAAAGAGGAAGATCCCAATTTGAAGGTCCAAACCCTAGCAATGGTGGTATGCGTATATGGCCATGAAACTTCAATAAAATCATCCAGAAATCATCTATGTAACCTCACAAATAATAAACCAGAGTCAAATCACATTAATAATGCATGAATAATGGAAATCGAAAAATCAAATTTTTAAGAATAAGAGCAATTCGGTTTGAGCTTTTTAGCATGATTTTGATGTTAATGATGATTGAAACATGTTCAGAGATTGTCCAAGAATGATTTGCCACCTTCAAATCACCTGAAAAACAACAAATTTGAGGAATCCGAATTTGAATTTTTGTGAGAAATTTGAAGTTGATGAATGGTGTTCTTGGCTGCCAATTTTGTGTCTTGTGCTTGCTTTATGTTGTACATATATAGTATGACCTAATTAGGTCAAAAAATCATAGCATCCTTTGGATTTTTGGATCAATTGAGATTGAAAAAGATATGCTTCCAAATATTGAAAAACTTTTGATATATCCTTGCTATTTTGGTTGATCTGATTTTGTATGATCTCAATCACTTATAATTGTCCTTCATGACTTTCTAGAACAAAAATCTTATCAAATATTGCAACTTTTATATTTTATTTTAATTTAAAATGATTTTTAATGTATAAAATCATAATAAATAAAATAAAATGAATAAAAATTTAAATAAATGATTTTTAATTCGTGCATGATGTCATGGAAGTGCTTGGGTCATAAAAATACAAGCCCATTTGGAGAAATTTGGTTCTAAAGTCCCATTTGCTTCATAAACCTCTCAAAAATTTCCCAACTTTGCAAAGGCACAAATCCCTCAATTTTAATGCTATGAAGGTGTTCTTAGATAATTTGGAAAGCTTAAAGAGTCCTCTAACCAAAACCTTTGGTCTCATGTCCATATCTTTTACCATTCTCAAGTTATGCTCTTTGGAAGATGTTGACTTTTTGTTGACTTTTGAAATGACCTATAATGTCTTAGCTCATACCTTCCAAATGAAGCATTTTTGGGCTTGGCTTGTGAGACACAAAGTTATAGATAATTAAATTTTCTTCAAAATGAGCTTTGGATGGAAAAAATTTGATGAAGCATGTGAAAGTTATGGCTGGTCAAAGTTCAGTGGACTTTTCCTGTGAAAACCCTAATTTAGAAACTCCTGATTCTTGATGATCTAAAATCTCCTTGATGAATCATGATCAACCCTTGATCAAATGATGAATTTTACTTCATATACTTGATGTTGGCAAAATATCATGAAGTTTGACTTTGGTTTGACCATAATTGACCTCAGTTTGACTTTTTAACTACTTTGACTGATTTTAGCCTATCTGATCATCTGATTGAGCAAACCTTTTGGGAAGGCCTTGAAACTTGACATGGGGATTCTTGAACCCATGTAGTATGCTATGAAGCTCACTTGAAGCCTTGTAAGTCCATTTAGCCTGATGGAAGTCAAAAACCTAGTTTAAGATGCATTGCTTAGGAGGATGCATTGTCTGAGGGAATTGTCAAACTTTCTGACTAATTGTGAACCTTGTGAACCTTGTGAATCTTGTGAATCTCTTAGGACACCTTAGTACACAATGTATTGTCTTGGTGAGGGAAAATTTTAGGGTGCAACAGCTGCCCCTGTTCAATTTTCTGAAACCTGAGGGGTTAGATTGATATATGTGCCATTCGTGACCTGGAAGGTTGAAGGGGATTGAACACAAAAGCCCAAAAATTTGCACTCGCCGGTGCGTAAAGTAACACTGATGATTAGTTTTAAATGCTTAAGTGGGCTTGAAGATGCCACTTGGAAGAACTGGAGATGGGCTTATATATGCCATCCATAATATCAGGAGGTGATAATATCTTGATGTTGATACTGGATATCAGTACTAGGTCTTCGTATAGGCCATCTCTGAATCGTTTATGCAACATGGTTTGAGTTGAATGCTAGCACTAGATCTTCGTATAGATCGTCTCTGCATTATCTCCGGGGAAAAGAATATCCTTCATTAAGTGTCAGGGTTTAGATCTTCGTATAGATCGTCTCTGAACCATATATAAGAACATACTTTAACTTAAGTATCAGAACCAAATATTCATGGCGATTTTTTTTCTGAATTAAGCATCAGTACTAGATCTTCGTATAGATCATCTCTGAACTGTTTTGAATTATTGAATAGACCAGTAGAAATAAATCTTCGTGACGATTATCTCTTCTGGAAATATCCTGGATTAGGGAATAGATCTTCGTATAGACCGTTTGCCTACTATCCAAGGATAAAAGAATATCAGGATTAAATCTTCGTGACGATTATATCCCTTGAAAATATCCTGGATTAGGGAATAGATCTTTGTATATACCGTTTTCCTACTATCCAAGGACAACTTGAGTAATGATTATCAGCAATGCATCTTTGTGGCGATCATCCCTGAATTAAGTATCAGCACTAGACCTTCGTATAGATCGTCTCTGACCTATTTTGAATTGGTGATAGTATTTTATCTGTATATAACCATCCTGCAAGGAAAAGGTTAGTTTATGCAATATGTATGCATGCATGGCATGGTGCATCTTAAGCAAATGTATTATGCATTTATGGATATGTTATGTTATGATGTAAATGATGTATGAATCATGTAGCTTGAAGTCTCTGGGTATCTCTGTATAACAACTGCTGGCTAGGGAAAATAAATCCCGATTCGTTACTGAAGAATATGAGGGCCTCGTTCCCGTTTCGCTTGATAGTATATTATTTATAACCTCTCGTCTTTGTTCGTCGTACTTCTATTGAAGGAATAAGCTCCTGAGTATCCTGACTGAGGATAAAAGAGATGGACATAAATTCAAGGGGAGACGTAACTTGAAGTATCTATAAAGATAGATTTGCTCTACTGGGGATTTGTAGTTGTCTTGTGGGGATGAACCGGCGAAGCTTCGTTGAACTACTACCCTCGTTCGTCCTTAGTAAATACTATTACTGCATTTCATGCATTTCTGGTAAGCATCAATCATATTCAAAGCATATATACATTCAAACATAACCAACAAACGTTTTTCGCTTTAGTAAAAGAGGAAAAGTAATCCTGAATAAAGAGGGAAAAGTAAAGCTGAACTCGAAAACAGAATCGTTTCAACTTTGAGAGTGTATAACCAATTGGATTTAGAGCTCCTGAGATTCTTAACTTTCCTGAATACCTTCCCAGAAATCCTCATAGCTAGATCTGAAGACATGATACTGACACCATCTGATACTACTGGCGTAGACAATTAATTTCCACAATGGCTTCTGCTAAGAATCCAATATCAAGGTGATATAATGAGAGGAACGTGTAAATTGTGATGGACCATATACGCTCCGGGTATTAGATTTTGAAAAGAGAGCATTGCCCCTTGGTTGAGGATGAATTGTCCCATAATGGAAGTATCTGAAGGTAGTTACCTCAAAAAAAATAAGCAGAATGCCCCACAATAATATTCCCCTGACATCATGAACTTTATAATGTTACCCTTGGTAATTCAAATATATGAGGAGAGCTGCCCCTGGCTATTAAGCATTGTTGAATCTGGACCTGATTTCCCCGAATAAATTGAATAGTATGTTGGTATGCCCCTTGATTGGGAAACAGTGACTATGCCCCTGGCATTATGAACTCTGTAATGTTACCCTTAGTAATTTAGATAGATGAGGAGATCTGCCCCTGGCTACTTAAACATAATTGAATCCTGTCCTGATTGCCCCAAATGAGATAGGAAGTATCATGGCCTGCCCCCTTGATCTGGAGATAATGACTATGCCCCTTTGTATACATGGACTTTGATCCAGGAAGCAACTTTGTTTATCGGAAGGACTTTGGTTTATTGAACATTCATCCTGTAAGTTTCTCTGTTTATCAAACACTCAGGTATATGCAAACAAATATATTCAAAAATGCAATGCTTATGTCTGTCTTGAAGTTTTGAAAAAGAGTTATTTTAGAAAAACAATTTTTGTGAAAACTGTGATATTAACTCAAGTTTTATAATAAGCCTTAAAGGAGTCAAAATACCTTTTTGTAGCAGTACGCTTTCGAACTAACCATGCTTCGGTTAGGAATTTTAAAGGGTTGTAACGTGGCCTGGTTCACGGTTTAAGAAACAAAGGATAAAGGCTCAAATTTTATTTGTACCCAACCCAATCTCCATGATGTTCTTCAGTCCTATGCTCAGTTAACTTATGAATTGAGGCTCAAAGGAGTTTGGAATTGTAACACTGACATTTGTGATGGTTCAGAAACCAAAAATTTATTTGAACATTCAGTCATATTTCTTTGTTGAGGATTCATAGTGACCTCTTTTTTCTTTTGACTTTGTTATCCCTTCTTTTTTCCTGAACTGTTTGTTTCAAAATTACAGTCAGTTGAATTTCTCAATTTTTTTTACTAAGTCTCCTTCATAGGTTTTGACTTAGTGGGTTTTTCTTTTGCTGGATATTAACTGTCAGGTTTAATGATTACAGAGAACCATCATTAGTTGTGTACAACACATATAATTGGCATATTTGAGTTAACCGAGTAACTACCCTGCCCCGAGTTATGAATAAGGGTTTTAATTTGTGCGAGAATAAAAACCCCTACTTCATAGGCTCAAAAGGGTTGACTAGGGATTAACTTCCTTATATCTCCACTACTTAGGAATTGAAACAATGTATGTACATCGTCAGCATAGTCTGTTCAAAAGCATACTGCATAATATTATGGTATTGTTTTCGTCATCCTCCCTCTACAGGATTATAGGTTTATCAGGAGTTAAGTATCACAAAATAGAAATATGAAGCATAGTTCAAACTATAGTGAAACGAATGGATTAATTCAAGACAAACATATGCAATGCATTAATGAAAACAAAAGTTTAACATAATAGTAAGTGTTTAGGCAAACAAAAGAAATTACAAACGAAAATTCAAATGTTCTCAAAGCCTCTTCCTATAAACTCGTCACTCCAGTTATCCGGAAACTTTGATGCTTGATGGACGATAGAAGAACTCAACCTGGCCTTCTGGCGCAACCTCGAGTATTCCTTCGTCAATTAGGTCTTGAATATTATTCTTCAATGCCCAACAGTTATTTGTGTCGTGTCCGAGACTGTCGGAGTGGTACATACACCTTGCTTTGGGATTATAGCGAGGAGAAGAGGTATTAGGATTTTTAGGAGAATTTTCCAAGGAAATTAGCTTCATTTCCAACAAGCATTGCAGCATTTGTGGCATTGGCCTGTTGAATTTGATGAACTGTCTTTTTATATTCCCTGTGTCGAAGTGGATTAATCTTACGGGGTCTTCCTTCTTCCATTGAAGAACAATCAGTGGTAGCCTGCTCTTTCCTTCTCTTATCCTTACTTTCCTTCCAGCCAAGTCGGCTTGTTCCAACGGAGGTTGACTGATGATTAGATTCCCAACCCCATTATGTCGAAGCTTATTGACAAAGCTTCTCAGCTCTTCTTGCCCCTGGGCCAAACTCTGGATAAGAGCCATCTGGCCATTCATCTGGATCCTCATCTTTGCCATCTCAGCTTGTAGTTGTTTCAACTGTTCATCCTTGTTGTCCTTAGGATTCTTCTTCTTCATGTCCTTAGAGAGGAATGATTTCAACTCTTCTTGCCCCTTGGACAAATTCAGAATCACTTCTTGAAACTGAGCATTCTGAGCTTGAAGATCTTTGATAGATTGTTCGAGAGCAATTTCTGCTGAAATAAACAGCGAGAAGATGAGAAACCTGTCATGCAATGATATGGTATGTAGATGCATATGCAATATTTTCAAGGACCGCAAAATTTACATTTGTTAAACAAACAGAAATAAAAACTTTTATTAGTAAATGTTAAAACTATTTTGCCCCTTGGGCATACAATGAAGGGAAATAAGTACAAAACTGGGGTTTTAAGTCTCCCATGGACGTTTCCTCTTTGTATGGAGGTATGTGTTGAGGTTCCGCTCCTCGTGAAGTTGCTTGGTCAGCTCCAACACTTTTTCTTGGCTAATCCTGAATTGAGCTTCGAAGGTATTTCTTTGTTCCTTTAGTTGGATCCAGGATTTCTGCAATTCTTCCAAGTTAGTGGGCATGTCTGGATGAAGGATGGTATAAGGAGTATCTCCTTCTGCAACAGGTTCCATAGTAACTGGTAGAATAACAGGATATGGCATCATAAGAGTTTGAGCACGAGATCGCACTCATCTGAGGTAAGGTTCCATAGGAATGGAGTACTTTGGTTCCAGAGTCTTGCTGTCAACCTTGTTCACTTTACCCTAAGCTCGTATGAACCTTTGACGGTAACCTTGCAGATCGTTGTCGTAGTCGAACACAATTCCTTGAATAAGCATGTCATGAGGACCATTGCACCGAGCATAACCAAACTGACGTAGAGCTAAAGAAGGATTGTAGGTAATGCCCCCTCTTATGCCAAGGAGTGGCACATTGGGGAATTCACCACAACGGTTAATGATAGTAACATTCTCCATAGATCTAGAACACCAATGAATGTCTGAATGAGAAACTGACATGATCCTCTTAGACCACCTTAACCCGTGTTCATTCTTCATCACTGATCGAGGAAGGTGATAAATAAACCACCTAGACAATAGAGGTATTAAACACATCAGAGTTCTCCGTGCCTTCGTAGTACTGGTATGAAGAGAGTGTAAGATGTCTCCAAGTAATGTAGGCACTGGATTATGAGTCAGAAATATGTTGATGGCGTGTACATCTATGAACTGGTCTGGATTCGGGAACAATACTAAGCCATAGATCAATAGGGCTAAGATCTCCTCAAAAGCATCATAACTCATAGCCTTCAGGAACACTTGAGCTTTCTCCATCAATACCTTAGTAAGAATACCCTTAACTCCACTCCTTGTTTCTAGGACAATGTCTGATTTCTTCAGATGTAGGGCTGCAGCAATGACTTCAGGTTTAGGTTCTTTTTCCACGCCTATGAAGGGTCTCTGATTAAGGATAGGTATACCCAATAGCTTGGAGAACTCTTCCATTGTAGGAACCAGCTGATAATCGGGGAATGTGAAGCAATGGTGTTTAGGATCAAAGAACTGAAATAAGACACTCATCATGTCTTCATTGAACCCTGAAGTGACTAAATCCAGTTCCTTAAGCTTAGGAGGTATTCCTACAAAGTTGATCCAGATAGTATTCCTACAAGCAGAAGCCATGACCTGCAACAAAGAACAAAGATAAATCCTTTGGTCCTTGAAATGGTTAGTGAAAATGTTATTCTTATGATGCATGATGATGTTATGATGTTATGCTAAATCACAAACATGTGGCACACACAAACAAGTCACACAATAGCCCTAGGTTTGAAGGCTTGCATGAGGTTTAAAGGTAAGTACCCTCCCCTGAAGTTTAGTTGGTTCATCCTGTCCTACAAAAGTAACCAGGTTCTAAGGGATCTCAATATCATTGATCCTTCACAAGGGTGGTTGTTAAGTAGGCAACTTACTTGCCAACCAAAACCCTCCAAGTTTAGAATCTCAATGAGTGTAGCATCGAGTATCAACCAACTTCAGTCTTCACTAAAGCCGGTTATCTCACTACTTTCTAAAGGCCAAGATGGGATGACTAGGGTTCTAAAAGTCATTTAGTGTATTGACAACATATGGCAGCCTCATATTATCCTCAACTTGCTTAAGGAACATAAGCACCAACCAAGAAGTCACACTAACTATGGCCACCAGATCAACCATATCGGTATACCCCGTACAGTTTCCTTGGTCTATTGCCATTTACCTAAGGTACACTAGACCCGGGTTAGGATCTTTCACACATAAAGCCCAACAAGTAATATAAAGAAAACAAGGCAAACAATTTAAGTGATCTAATTCCTAAGGGTACCCCTCTTTTATTAAATCCCCAGTAGAGTCGCCAGTTCTGTAAGACGGTGGGAGAACTGACTTTAGTTAAATGTTGCAGATAGCAAGAGTCGCCACCGACTTTTATTTTATCCAAAAGGAAAGGACATAAAAGAACAGGAAAGACCTTAAAAAGATTTTGAATTCGGGGGGTAGGTTATACAAAGGGAAGGTGTTAGCACCCTTTATATCCATGGTTATCCATGGGCTCTTAGTTACTTAGCTCACTTAAAATTGTTTTGAGAAAGGTGTAGTGTGTGATTAAAAATTTTCTAAGTACTTTATAATGATCCTCGTATGGATGTATATAAAGACTTTGTTTTTAAAATTTGTTTGAAATGTGGAGTGTAATAGAGTATTTTGAAAAGGTGAGCAAGTAACTAAGAGGAACCTACCCTACATTAAGTCTTTGTTGTTCTTATATGTTCTTTCAATGGTAAGACTATCCCTAGTATTAAGGAATAGGTAGTCATTACCTTGGATGTAATAAGGGACATGTGTAGGGACATCTGAATATAGGCAACTGCAAGGTGTCTTTAGCAATTCGTAGGGAATTATCATCTTTTATTCGAAGGGACAAGATCATTTATCGTAGGCAACCTCGAAGGGACTTGATCTTATAAACTTAAAGGGACTTGATGATATTTGTGAAGGGACTTTGCTTTAAGACACCTTACTTGACCTTAGAAGTAGGCAACATGAGGAGTAACCCTAGAAAGTGTAGGATGGCGATCAAAGATCGACTTACGTGTGTGAGTGTTTATATTCAAGTATTTATCTTATTTAATTAGTTTTCTAAATTATTTTAATTACACATAGTTATACACACCCTAAAATTACTAACCATGGCAATAAAAATATTTATAAAAATAAAATAGAAACAAAAAATAAACCTACGACTATTACATGGCTTTTGCAATTACATAATAATAAAAACGATAATGATAAATATAATAAATAAGTGATAATTCGAGGGTTAGTAATAATAATAAAAATAAAAGGGGTTAGTAAAAATATAAAGGAAATAAAAAATTCAAGAGAAGATATTATTTTACAAATAAATAAACAATTTTAGAAAATTTTAGAAGATAATAGAATAATTATAATAATAATAAACAAAATAATAATTATTTACAAAGAATGATTAATTATTTAATTTAACTAAATATTAAAGTTAAATAAAAATTAGGGTTAACAAAAATTTAGGGTTAGAAAATTAAGGTTTAGAAAATTAGGGTTTTAATTATTAATTAAAATATATAATTAATCTATTTACAAAAATATAATACATATATATACTTATTATAAAATAAATATAAATAATTTAAATTTTTAAGAAAAATAAATTATAATTTTTAAGAATATAAAGAAAATATTATAATGTTATTTAGAAATTATTTTTTTATAATTTATATTTACTAGTTTAAACAAAATAGAATTAATATAAGAAAATAAATTGAAAATAGGAAAACAAGAAAATTGACAAAAAAGTAAGGACCTGGGATTTGAACCCAGGTCCCTTACCTCAATCATCCACCATCAAAACCAGCTGAGCCAGCGTGCGCTGGTGATAGCTATCAACAACAACATTGTTTTATCATGAATCTGCAAAATAAATAAAATTAAAAAACAAAAACTACTTTCGGCCAGACTCGAGCCTTTGCCCTTTGCTTCACACCTGCGTCTCTCCACCAACTGAGCCAAGCAGCGTTTGTGATAATACAACATAAACTAAACATAATAAAATAAAAACAAATATCCAAAACAGATTTTCGTGCCAAACTTCATCTTCCTCGTTTGAATTTCCTGCGAATTTTCCCACAACTCTTCCTGCGAATTAACCTGCATGTAAAATTAACAGAAGAACCTAGGTTTTTTGAAACCTTAGAAACATGTAAAATTAGTACAAATTGACAATGGCAAATGATTTCCCATAGCTCATACAATTTAAACACAATCTTAAAAGATATTTAAATGGTCTAAAGAGGAAGATCCCAATTTGAAGGTCCAAACCCTAGCAATGGTGGTATGCGGATATGGCCATGAAACTTCAATAAAATCATCCAGAAATCATCTATGTAACCTCACAAACAATAAACCAGAGTCAAATCACATTAATAATGCATGAATAATGGAAATCGAAAAATCAAATTTTTAAGAATAAGAGCAATTCGGTTTGAGCTTTTTAGCATGATTTTGATGTTAATGATGATTGAAACATGTTCAGAGATTGTCCAAGAATGATTTGCCACCTTCAAATCACCTGAAAAACAAAAAATTTGAGGAATCCGAATTTGAATTTTTGTGAGAAATTTGAAGTTGATGAATGGCGTTCTTGGCTGCCAATTTCGTGTCTTGTGCTTGCTTTATGTTATACATATATAGTATGACCTAATTAGGTCAAAAAATCAGATCATCCTTTGGATTTTTGGATCAATTGAGATTGAAAAAGATATGCTTCCAAATATTAAAAAACTTTTGATATAACCTTGCTATTTTGGTTGATCTGATTTTGTATGATCTCAATCACTTATAATTGTCCTTCATGACTTTCTAGAACAAAGATCTTATCAAATATTGCAACTTTTATATTTTATTTTGATTTAAAATGATTTTTAATGTATAAAATCATAATAAATAAAATAAAATGAATAAAAATTTAAATAAATGATTTTTAATTCGTGCATGATGTCATGGAAGTGTTTGGGTCATAAAAATACAAGCCCATTTGGAGAAATTTGGTTCTAAAGTCCCATTTGCTTCATAAACCTCTCAAATATTTCCCAACTTTGCAAAGACACAAATCCCTCAATTTTAATAGTATGAATGTGTTCTTGGATATTTTGGAAAGCTTAAAGAGTCCTCTAACCAACCCCTTTGGTCTCATGTCCGTATCTTTTACCATTCTCAAGTTATGCTCTTTGGAAGATGTTGACTTTTTGTTGACTTTTGAAATGACCTATAATGTCTTAGCTCATACCTTCCAAATGAAGCATTTTTGGGCTTGGCTTGTGAGACACAAAGTTGTAGAGAATTCAATTTCCTTAAAAATGAGTTTTGGATGGAAAATTTTTGATGAAGCATGTGAAAGTTATGGCTGGTCAAAGTTCAGTTGACTTTTCCTGTGAAAACCCTAATTTAGAAACTCCTGATTCTTGATGATCTGAAATCTCCTTGAAGAATCATGATCAAACCTTGATCAAATGATGAATTTTACTTCATATAATTGATGTTGGAACAAAATCATGAAGTTTGACTTTGGTTTGACCATAATTGACCTCAGTTTGACTTTTTAACTACTTTGACTGATTTTAGCCTATCTGATCATCTGACTGAGAAAACCTTTTGGGAAGGCCTTGAAACTTGACATGGGGATTCTTGAACACATGTAGGATGCTATGAAGCTCACTTGAAGCCTTAGAAATCCATTTATCCGGATGGAAGTCAAAACCCTAGTTTAAGATGCATTACTTAGGAGGATGCATTGTCTGAGGGAATTGTCAAACTTTCTGACTAATTGTGAACCTTGTGAACCTTGTGAATCTTGTGAACCTCTTGGGACACCTTAGTACACAATGTCTTATCTTGGTGAGGGCAAATTTTGGGCTGCAACAATAAGTACTCCGCAACAAAGTCTCATGGCGTATAAGAACATTCAACCTTTATTAAGTATTTTACTATTTTCTCCATGAGGTGAAAAAGAAGGACTCAAGTTGCAAAAGGGAAAAACTAAGGGGGACTAAGACATAACCCTAAGTTATTTATTATATGCAAGAGTGAGATCCTAATGGTTTGTGTGGTTTTCTAATCCTAAGGAAGAAAATAAAAAGAAGAAAAGAGAATTAGAACTCAACTTACTTCCTAAGGAAGTTAAGTTAGTTCTAAAGAATAAAGGGGGAACCTATAAAAGCAAAGCACAAAGTGCTAAGGAAAACACATTTAGAATGCATAAAATATGGAAAAGAAGTAATACTTACCTCAATCTTCCCCCTACAAGACAAAGGTTAGCTTTACAATGTATTTTGGAAGTAAAATCAAAGCGTAAAAGCAATTAAGTACCATAAACATCCTAGAATGGAACTAGGGTTCAAAGAAAGACCTAAGTCTAAAGGTGAAGGTACCTAAAGGTTACATGACTTTTAAAGTCAGTAGCTACATGCTATAGGTCCCTAAGGATGCTATGATACCTCACAAGATCAAACTATGTCAAACTATGTACAAAATGTTCACCTAAGTTCACTTAAATGCAAGTTAGGGTTCATGGATGAAGTATGAGTGTATATGGCTTACAAGCATGAATTAACACATGAAATGAGTATCAAAGTCAGTAGTGAATGCTTATGAATGAGGATGAATGAATATATCATCATGGATGTAATGAATTAAGCATATGGAGCAAGGAGAAGAAGATGTGGGAAGAAGTGTAGCAAACATCGCATATGATCACAAAGAATGCAAGTTAAGAATGAATAACATGTAAATGTGCATGAAGTGATTATGGATCAGTAGCATACAAGTTATGAGATGCCATTAGAGTGCATGAATATCCATTTATGATTTCCACATAATTCATGTTAACAATTAGAGGAGAAAAGATGCTAGTTTAGGTTAAATTAGTTCACATAAGTATGCACTTAGGAGCACAAAAACAAACCAAATGAGTATGGTTCAAAAAGTGGCCTATAACTGGAATTAGGGACATAAAAATGACCTATAATCAACTCCTAAAACTTACCAAAAAGTGTCTCAAGCCAATGGCACGAATGCCTTCCTAATATCTTGGAATGTTAAGGTCAGTATTGTACATGGTCTAAAAGGATTTCACAAAATTATGCACCAAAGTGCCAAAACAATTTCTTAATGGTCAAGGCAACAAGGCATGATCGTCGAAAAACAATTCCACAAAGTGGATCAAAAATGGCACCAAAAATTATGAAATAAATGCCTAAGGAGCATCAAAATGTCACAAATTCCAGTTATTAATCACACAAGAAAAATAGGTCTCACACCTATGGGAAAAAATGGTTTTGGTCTCTTATGCTAAAATAATGCATTTTGGGACAGCTTGTAATCAAAAATCCAAATTAATTACTAAAACCATTCAAGAGGATGAGGATCACTCATGAATTTTTCCAGAATTTTATCACACCTAAAACTATTTTTAATAATTGCGACGAAACGAACAAAAAAGGGTGATTTAAGGGAAAGTGAAAAGAAGTGAATCCTATAATTCGTAACCTAATCCCTAAGCTCCAAAATCGACACATATAATCAAAAATCATAAATAAATCCAGTGCCTCAGGTGGGAGGGCTCAATATGCACCTTAATTTATATGATCCTAAGCCACATACTACTAAAATGGTGCGTAAAAGTGGAGAATCGAGGTTACTTACTTGATCGAAATGCCGATTCTTCACATAAAAGAAATCCAAAAAAAACCTCAAGCAAGATATTGTGATCTCCATAAGAAAAATAAATGCTTATCTTCCATAATCATTTTGGGAAGATCCATCATAATCGGAATCGATCCAATATCGATCAAAAAGCTCATGAACCATTTAATACAAAATTACTACTAAACCATAATTAACATTATCAACAAAAAATTCTATTTAACAATTGTCAAGAAATGGATCAAGATGTTAATCCACAAAAAATTAATTATCAAGCAAACTAATTAATCATTTTCTTACAAGAAAAATCAATTAACAAATTTTCTAAAAAAATAATGAAAAGCAAGGGAGTGTAATAGGAATTATAAAGGTATCAAGAGAAGAAAACCATGGCCCAAGGCCCAAACACTCATGTGAGTCGCACGGAGGGTGTGTTGCTGAAAATCCAATGTGTGGATAGTAGATATGTGGTTGTCTGAAGCCCAAATCCAATATAGAGGGTACAATGGGGAGTAAAAATGAAAAAAAGAGGGTGCTGATAGGAAATCTGTGGAGTCTTGAAGCCCAAATCAGATTGTTGATGGCGTGAGGAGGGTGTATTAATAATTCTGAAGGTGTCAATAGAAATTATATGGGGCTTTGGCCCATCATCCAGAGGATACCCGCAGGAAGGGGTATGTTAGTGAAAGAGGAGGTGCTGAAAGAATAATCCAGGGTGGAAAGACCAAGGCACGATCCACAATGTGGTTCTTTAACCTAATAACTTATGAAAACCCTAAAAAATGAGACACAACCATATACTATTCTTCTTCGTTGTTTAACTCTACAGTGGAGCTTTCATCTCCGTTCATCGTCTTTTCCTCATCAAATGAAGATCACCATCTTATGAACAATAACAACAACAATCGAAACCCTAACGAATTTTATTCGTTCTTCTCCATTCAAAATCAATTCGCTGGCATCACCCTCCGTCATCTTTCCTTAAACCGCTCAGGCGACCGCCACTCTCCCTCTGTCGCGCTCTCCCTCTCTTTCAATGGAAAGCACCATTGACCTCCATCGAACCCCTGTTCCCAATCGAAGAAGTCAGCAGAGACAAGCACGATTACACCATTACTTTGTTGTCCTTCTCAGAAACAAGTTCTCCCCGTACATCCACCGTCCCTGTTTTCTCTCCACAATCGCCTTTGCCAATCTCATCTATAGCTTCTCAAGAACGCAAATCCAAATCGTATTCTACGAGTCCCCGTTCTCCAAATCGGATACGAATCCAAAGTGGAAGATGTCTCACCTTCGAGCACTTGTTGTTCGCTGCGACTCAAAGAAGACGAATTGCGCTAACACAGGTAAACAAGATCTCGAAATCCTCTCTCTTCGATTGCAAATTCTTTTGTCTTCTCGTTTCTTACGTTACCACTAAATCTTCTTCTTCCGTTGTGCGATTGAATTGTTGAAGTGTTGATTGAAATCGTTTTTGATGTTCTTGCAGACATTCAATTGATTTGGAAGTGATGATATGAAGATTCGCAAAATGATATGGTGGCGAGGACGTTGAAGATGAAGGAAATTGCAGGAAAAGGTAAAATTTGATTCTTGATTATTGAACCTTGCTGAATCATTGTTGGTATGCAGATATGATGTATTTGTAGGACCTGAATCTGAATCCTTGAGTGGTCGTTACGTTGAATTCTTGTATTGCAGGTTGTTGATCTTGTGGGATCGTTCTTGCCGAATCATGGTTATTGGACTGTTGAAGCTGAAGCTAGTTGATGAAGATTGGTTTCTTTGTTGATTGAACTTGGGAGAAGATGGTGATTGATGCAGTGAGTTCTGATGTTGCCATTGGTTGAAGGTTGATTGAGAGGAAAGTTGAAGATTTTTTGAGCGTAGAGGGTGATGAGAGGTGATATATATTGACGATGAAGAATCTGGGTCGAAGAAGAGGGATCAAGAGATGAAGATTGCAACTCTTTCTATCACTGAATTCTGATATTTTTCCTTATCTCCCCCATTTCCATTTCCAGTTCTGTTTTTTTTTCATGTTATATCCCACTGGTTTTCTTATCAGATTTTTATGGTGCTTACAACTGAATTTTTTATTCTGTTGAATTCAGTTTTTTTCTTGTACATGAATTTTTACTGCTAAGACTTTGAGATTGAATCCTCCTTTTTTGGTTCTGAGTTTTTTCCTTTATGTTATCAGATTTTCGTTTCCTCTCTTTTTTGTTGGTGTATTTTTCCTGTTATATCAGTTGGAGTTCCAACTAATTTCATGTTTGAAATTTATCCTCAATAATACCTCTTGAAAAATTATTATTTATTTTTGTGCGTTTTGGTTATTACAGAAATAAAGGCATTCGATAAAATAGAATTCGGTTAATTGGCTTATTAGAAAGAAAAAAAAGAAATAAAATGAAATCAACTTTCTTTGGAAAGAAAGGATATGATTCCGTATTTTGAATGAATATAGGAAAATATATTTGGATAAATCAATATGAAAAGTATTATTTAATATGAGTGGAATTGAGTTTGTAAATGAATATAGTCAATGGTAAAAATTTGGATTTGAAGTGAATGTTCAAATGAACTTACGACAACCCTCGAATGCCTTTAAATTGAGAAAGGAAATTGGACAGGTGAACTAAAAATGGGAGTTTGGACACGGATGATGGACCTTGAATTTGTTTGAACCACATATGTTGGAATTTGAATAATGGACACTATTTGGATCAAAGATGAATTTATAAGTTAGTTTCAATATGAATTAACGGGCTTAAACGGATTAAAAAAACGGCTTTTGTTAGAAACATGGATTTATAGACATTGTGGATATGCCCAATGGAAGATGAAGTATAAAACCCTCCATAATCCTCTTAACACGCTTAGTCCACATTTAATCTTTCAAACCAAACCAAACTTGCATCTTCGATGAATCCCCATACCTCAGTCAATAAAATCAGTTCACTTGTATCAAAAGTAACAAACCATAGGAAACTTGTAGGACCATAATTGTTTGAGGAATCCTTGCAGTAGCAGCATATTATTGTAGTGAAATTCTAATCATAATCTTCAGCTAATGAGCATCAACAACCCACACATAAGATGAGAAGCCCCGAGCCGCTTATCCTAGATGCACCATGATGAAGAAAACCTTTAATATATATAAATAAACATTAGTTCCTCAATTCATTGTTGTGTCTTGATGACAAGACCAACCTTGTGCGCCCCATAATAAGAATATGTTCATTATGACATGAACTTAACCTTTGTCTCAATCTTCAAGCATAATACGCCAGAAGTATCACCACGAAAACTCAAGTCACCAGAGAATGCTTGATCCCATGCCTTATGAATTGAATGCAAATGCGTGATTATGAATGTTATGACCTAATGGGAAATGCAGATGAATGCGAAGCATGAAGTCAATTAAATGGTAATAAATATGAGGGCAAATTTTGAGGTATTACACAACTCACATAAAACTTTAAGTTTATCAGTAGAAGTAAGGAGAGTCTTGAATGGAGAGACATGTAACAACTCACATAAAATATGAGGGTTTTTAGGGTTTACCAAAAAAAAATTGCAGAGAGATAATTGGGAAATTTTAAGGTGAAAAACAACGTGAGAGGTAAAAGTAAAAAGTGAAGGTGAAAGTGAGTTTAAATAGGAAAAATTACATTTAATAATAAAACATAATTAGTAAAAATAATAAATTCTGAAAACATCATGATTAGAAAGTAATAAATGCTAGCTGACAAAAGGGGAAGGCGTAGAGATCTTGGAACAGTTACGAAAAAGATTTGCGCCTCTATTGTGTCAATTCAGCCTTTTCAATTTCCTAGAATTTGAACGCATGTCCTTCTGCAGAGGACAATTGTCTGATTGCATGTTCTGTCCTGCTTCAGAGTTAGAACACGTATTTTGAGCTTCTAGGGGTCCTCATAGGTTGAGTGACACATTTTGATGTCAGAATCTGCATGTTATTCTTTTGAAACAGAAGTTCTCAAAGATAACCAGTCAGATCATTAAACTAACTTCTGAATGAATAAAATAAACAATTCATTCTGGACTTCTGAGAGATAAAAACATGTAATTAAACATTGTTCATTCTGGACATAATTCCATACTAAGATTAGTTAGAATGAAATTAAATCTAACTTCAGCAAGGGGTTTTGTAAGAATATCAGCCCATTGGTGATTAGTATCTATGAATTTTAAAAATAAGATTCCCTTCTGAGTATAGTCCCTAATGAAATGATGTTTAACTTCTATATATTTAGCTCTAGAATGTAAAATTGGATTTTTAGAGAGACAAATATCAAAGAGCATGGGAATGTTACTCTCATAAATATTGAAGTCCTCAAGCTGATTTTTCATCCAGAGCATCTGAGTACTGCATCCAGCTGCTATAATGTATTCAGCTTCTGCAGTTGATAATGCTATGGTTGACTGCCTTTTGCTTGACCAGGAAATTAGATTGTCTCCCAGAAATTGACAACTTCCAGAAGTACTTTTTCTTTCTGTTATCTCTCCAGCAAAATCAACATCACAATAACCTACAAGCTTGTAATTGTCGCTCCCCGGATTTCCATCCTGGTACAAACGCGAAAGTTACGCGAAAAGAGGTAGAGTCGCCAGCCAGGCATTTTTATCCCGAAGGAACGAGAATGGTAATGCTGCACATACCAGAAGAAAGAAGAGGAAGGACACGGGTCCTGCGAACCAAAGAGACTGAATTCGGGAGTCGGTTACGACCTGGGAAGGTATTAGCACCCAGATCGTCCGCCGTACCCGACGGGATCCACGATTGCAAAGAAACTGTTTCAAAGGGTGAAGGAATGAAAGCTGCTGCAGAGAAAAGGAACTGAACTGGATAAAAGAAAAGAAAAGGGAGCTGAAAAGGAAAAATGTAGGGAAAATAAAAGATTGTGCTCGAACGGGCCCTACCCAGCTGCCTACGTACCTCATTTGGATAATGAGGATCAGAGTCGCCGTAGTTCCCCTAACTAGGGGTGGAAAAGATTCCTTGTGAATTAAGGCTTGAACTTCCTATGTCAATGCTCAGGTGTTGCAGGCTCGGACGACGAGTGCATAACCGTCTTGCAAAATGACAAGTAGGAGAAAGTTCGCGTACGAAGCGAAGGAGATGAGAAAATAATTCCCGCAAGAAAGACGCTTATTGTTTGTTTGTGTTTTTTTAGAAGCTTTTTATGAGTGTGTCACAAGGAAGTGAACTCAAGCTCTTTTCCATGGAATGTGCACTTGTCACTATATTCCAAGATGGAATAACAGAACAAGCACACTCAAGTAAGGAGAAGATCCCCAAAACTTGAATCCAGAGATTAGGGCTTAAGCTCACTAACTCATTAACTTATTAAGTGTTTTTTTTGTATTTACAATGAAGAAGTGTTTTTTATGACTTTCTTGGTGAAGATGATATCCTGATCAGACTTGTTCATCACAAGACAAGCTTGTACTATCCCAAGATGGGAAGACTACAAGTGTCTCATGGTATAAGGCTATTGCTCAAGATACTACTTCAATCTTTATTAGGTGTTTTCTTTAGGGTTTTTGAGATGAGAAGAGAATAGAAACAAAAATATCACAAAGGTAAAAGTCTAATGGGGACTAATGAATCCTAATTGTTGTCATGCATAGAAAGTCCTAGGTTAGTGAGGTTTGCTATCCTAAAGAAGAAAGAAAGAAGAAGAGAAGAAGAAGAAAGAAGAATAGAAGAGGGGAGAAGTAAGGCCTAAGCCCAACAAGCACAAAGTTAGAAAAAATAATAAGAAGAAAAGAAGAGATAAGATTTAGAGATGTGGGAATCACATCCACACCTCTCACTTACCTAAGCCCCTGAAAAGGTTAGTGACACAAGTATAAAGGCAATACAAAATGAACATAATGCCATAACAAAGCTACACAACCAGAAGTGAAATCATAAACCCAAATACCAAATTCAAACTCAAAGCACAAGCATAAGAAGAGAACCACACAAATCAACATGAAGCAATAAGAATCATTATGACAAAACAAAGCAAACATTAGAAGATGCAAAGCAAAATAAACAAACCACAACCTCAAGGTTCAAGACCAGAACCCTAACCATGTTAGAAAAGTGTCTAAGGAGCGTGTGATATGAGGAGAAGAAGGGCACATAACCAAGCATTTACATCATGAGAAGAAAGAAGCAAAGGAAGTGAAGTGGATATACATAAAAGTGAATGAACTTCAAGAACAATCAAACACAAACTTTCTCAAGACACAAACCACAACCCAAGATCAGAGAGGTATCAACATCCTAATAAGGCTCTAAAAAAGTTGAAGAAGTTGGCACAAGTGCCCTTCTAAACTAAGGAGAGAACAAATGATCCAAAAGAAGCAAAAAGGGACAAGCAAGGAACAAAAATCCAAATTAACTCAAATGAACATTCAAAAATTCCACAAACTTGCACAAATGATCTTCAATCATACCATAACAACATGCCAAAAGGAGAGGATCATATTCAGAGGCTTGATCATTCAAATAAGGGTTCAAACATGGATTAGGGTTAGAAAGCTTCAATCACAAGTTAGAGATCAAAATCAATTAAACAAAGTTCTAAAAATCAGAACAAAAATCATCCATAAACTACATCTTATCATGAATCCAGAGCAAAAAGAATCACCCAAAAATTCAAAATAATGACCAAGATAGAAAATGGACAAGTCAGCATGCTTCAAAATGAAATAAAATGAATTAATAAAAAGGAACAATTAATTTCCACGTGCCAAATAAAAATAAATGGAAAATGAAAATACCAAAAATTAAAGAAAACTCAAAGGACCTTTCATGAATTTTTTTATAATTTTTAATGACCTAAAACTATTTTTAAAAAATGAAAACCAAACTGAAAATAAAATGCAAAATAAAAAAGAAATAAAATAAATGAAGCAGGCTGGGGGTGCGTATATCAAGGGATTCCAGTTAAATCAATTGGGCCTCAAAGTCAGGGGGTGGGAATAGCCATTGAGGTCCATTGGATCCTGCGCATCTCACAATAGTTATGATGGATATTCATTTAATCAGGAAAATAAATGGACCACAGGATCAAGCCAACGCACAGGATCAGTCAACTCATTAAAACAAGTCAGCACAATGATTGGACAAAGTGAGAGGGACATGTTAGTTATGGTGAGGTGAGAAACAAATGGATTAATTCAGTTTATAATTTCAAACACAAAACACGTGACAGGGAGGGTGAAATCATTAATGCGCTGGCAACATGATATCCGTCCAGATGAGAAATCTAAGGGTCAAGCCATCATCTTCTTCATGAAACTCTGGTGAACAAATTTGCAGAATCCGGTGACCGGAGCTAGGGCTCCAGCACCGGAAAATTTAAACTAAGAACAAATCACAACATAAATGACTCAAACTTTCCAGATCAACTCAATCAAGCATGCTGAATCCAAATATAACCATCAAAATCACAATGGATCCAAAAATAATCTGGATCGAAGAGAAACAGGATTATGCAACAAACTTTGAATCCACGTATCAAGCTCAATATTCACTCATTTTTCAAACCAATCATCACAAAATCATCAGCACAACAAGCACAACACAATGCATACATTTAATTTCATTTCCAGATCCACGAATTTCAGAGTATACCTGAGCTTGCAGATCCTTCAAATCACCAGAATAGAGCTTTAGATGCTGCAGATCTACTCCTTTTAACTTCTTATTGCAAAATAAATGCAAAAGAAGCCTTGAATGCTCATAGATCTTGAGGTTTGAGAGCACCTGTACCTGAATGGCACCTCTTGAAATCTTGAGCTTCAACTTAAATCAATGGTGGATTAATGATCCTTATGCTTTAAGGATTCAGAATATGCAAAGAGTTTGTGAAGAGAGTGAGAGAGTGGTGAGATTCGAAGAGAAATGCTTGATAGCAAGAAAATGTAAATCTGAGAAATGAGAGAGCATGAAGCTGCATTCTTGCCATAAATGATTTATATATGATGTGGATATTATGCTGATTAGGGTTTGCATTGAGTAGTGGCATGAGGAGTGTGAGAGGGATCAATTTGCAAAATTTCATGAAAAAGAATAATGAGTGATTTGCTCGTGCATTTCATTCCACTTTGCACATGCTGATCTCATTTGATTCACTCATTCACCACTACAATAAATCCTGGCCTTTGGATGCTTGTATCATGCTTTTCCCATGACTTTGCAAAAAATGCACTTTATGAAATACCATGCACTCATGCACGAAATTGTTTGCTTCCTTGGGAAAAAGGTCTCCTCATGCATTGCCTTGAAACACTATGACATTATTTTGTCCATAATATCACTTGGAAACAAGTTACATGGGATTTTGCATTTGTGGAAGGCTTGAATTTCATGCCATGCCCTAAAATTCATGAAATTTTCGAAGGGCCTATCTCTCAAACCATGAGGGCTATGAAAATGCTCTTGTACTTTTTAAAAATGGGAGACTTTAATCTTCAACTTTCATGTTTGGTGGTGATCCATTTGAAGCTTTTTTCACCAAGTTATGCATACTTGAAAATTAGAGCAAAAAGTTACTAAAAATGGCATATTTCATGACCAAACTTATGCCAAAAATCCAAAGCACCTCAAAACCTCTTGATTCTTGATCTTTGATCTTGCCAAACCTATTTTAAGGTTATAAGAACATCCCTTGTCTTTAAAAATGAGGTTGGACCTTTTGAAATTCCACAGTTGACTTCTAGAATGTACAGTTGACCAATTTCTTCATTTACAAGCAACTGAAGAAATACCTGACTTCCACAAGGAATTTTATCACCAAATTTCATCCCTAGGATCCTCTTAACATATGAGAGACTTTGTCAAAATGAAATGGCCAAAGTCACAAGGTTTTCATGCTTGAAACTCAAACCCTAATTTGGGAACATTGTGTAGGAGCTTTGCCCTAACTTGAATTCCCTGATGATCCTCCAACCTTCTGGGCTTTTGTGAATGATCTTAAGCTTGTGAATGCCATATAGACTCCTCATAGGACTTGAGCAAATCCATTGGGACTCTTGTTATATCTTGAAATGCTTCAAATCCCTCCACAGATGATCATATGCCTAATGCTAGGTCATGAGAATGTTATGCCTCATCTTTCCATGCTAAGATGCCAAGGATTTGATATGCTTATGATGAATATGATATGATATGATATGATATGATGCTTAAAACGAAGAGGGAAAATTTAGGGTGTTACAGCTGCCCCTATTCAAACAACTGTTAATCTGAAAAGGACGGTAGCACGGGCTATCGACCGTTCAAGATAAACTGTGGTTGAATACCAAGAAGACCTGAAATTTGCACTCTGATGGAGAATGCAAAAACTGGGAAATAAACCCAACCAAATGACACTTTGGTAGCTGAAGTGGAGAGAAAGAAGACGAGCTCCTTCCAAGTTGAAACTGTTATATGGAATCAAAATACTTTGATAGACGAGTCTTCTTCGAACAATCCTGTTACGCCAGGAACTGGACATACGAGTCCTCTCATACTTTGCAAAATATATGACTTGAGACATACGAATCTACTTCGGATAAACCTGTTACGCCAGGACCGGTGATGCACTTGAGTCTGTGGGATAGACATGCATAATCAGGGTAGACGAACCCTCCTCATATATTATCCGTGGATATATGGCCTAAGACAGACGAGCCTTCTTCGAGCAAACCTGTTACGCCAGGTACAACATTAACAAGTGGTGCTTGAGAGAGACGAGCCTCCCTCGGATATACCTGTTACGCCAGGACCGGTAACCATTTTGACGTTCAATCCCACCGTCAGGACTTCAAACCCCTTAAACACAGACGAGTATTGGATGATCATCAAGAGAACACAGACGAGTGTCATAAGTCACCGATACAAACGAATATCAGACGATGATCTGAGAAACACAGACAAGTGCTTCAGAAAATGATACAGACGAATATCAGTCATTGGTACAGACGAATACCAGAAATTCAAACACAGACGAGCATTTGGAGTAGCAATACAGACAAGTACCAGGGTAATTATCAAATCAATACATATGAATATAAGTTAACACAGACGAGTGTGAGGGATGATACAGACGAGTATCCAAACAATGCAGACGAGCTTCAAACAGATAACCAACACAGACGAGCGTTGGAGAATGCAGACGAGCAACATCAACTATCACCCATGGGAAACTGCTGGGGAAAGCAAACGAGCAATACCAAAGTGATAACACAAACGAGTGTTGAGAGGTGCAGACGAGCATCAAACACATGCCTGATTGGCAACAAGAATTACAAATCTGCAGGGGAGAACCAAGTCAAGAGGCTTTGACACTTAACTTTGGTTAGGGGGATGAATAACTGTTTGTATCATCACATTGACCAAAAATAAATTGGCGACTTCTCTGGGGAATATTTCACTGATGGGAGTGAAACCCAAATATGAACCTTGTGGGGAAATCAAGCATTCCGCTTCCTACTGGGCATACTCCACTTATGGGAAAATAAACTACTGGGGATCCCCATCTGACATGACTTGGCTGGGGAAAACTCTGTTTGGGAGAATGTGACGCCATCTTGCATAACCTGCAACAACAGAATACACATATGTGCCCCGGGGACTTGCATGGTATGATATGTTCATCCATCGTCGCCCGACACTCAAAGAAGATTTCAAATGTTTCCATGCAATGTCATTTTTCTAATTATCACCATGTTTTAAATGCAAATGCTATTTTTTGCCAAAAATTCAGGATATTTTGCAAACAAAAGATAAACACAACACAACGTTTTGACCGAATATTCTTTTTATTGAAAGGCCTCTGAATAGGCAAAGTTTTTACATCAGGAAGAAACCACCTAGAAAGAGGTAGCCACCATAAAATTGAGAAAATAAACTATCCTAATGGCAATGAACACGACATCCCAATGAGTTTCCTTCTTGCTATGACCAGCATGTCTTCAAAACTCTCCATTCTTGCCTTTGCTTTCTGAGATGATGAGGGGACTGATTCCTATCCTTCTGATATTGTCAGGCTGTACGAAACAGATTTGGTTCAGATTACTCGGATCACAGTTGTTCGCTTATTCCCTTGTTTTGCGTGGATCGCCCTTTCGGGTTTTCAATCCACCGAGATACCCTTTTTTGCCTGAGCTGTCCGATGTGGCTTTTCAACTCAGCGGGTGTACATTTTTTTATATATTTATTTTCCCTAACTTTTTCCCGAGCTTTTTATTCTGTTTTTAGCTCGCCGGGATGCCCTTTTCTTGCCTGGACTTTAATTCTGTTTTTGTGTCCAGCGGGTCTATTTATGCGAAGTATTTTTTAACTGCGTCCGAGTTAACAGGGGATTGGAAATCTTCTCCATCCATAGTGGTGAGCATCAGCGCTCCACCCGAGAAAACTTTCTTCACTATGAATGGTCCTTCGTAGTTTGGGGTCCACTTGCCCCTATGATCTGAACCTGGAGGAACAATCCTCTTGAGCACGAGCTCTCCTACTTGATACTCTCGAGTACGTACTCGTTGTTCGAATGCTCGCTTCATTCTCCTCTGATAAAGCTGACCATGACAGATAGCCGCTAATCTCTTTTCCTCAATTAGACATATCTGATTGTATCGAGCACATACCCATTCAGCCTCATCAAGCTTCACATCCATCATCACACGCAATGAAGGAATTTCTACTTCAATAGGCAAGAATGCCTCCATACCATATACCCATGAGAAAGGAGTTGCCCCAGTTGACGTCCTGACTAACGTTCGGTACCCATTCAATGCAAATGGTAACATCTCATGCCAATCTTTGTAAGTGACAACCATCTTTTGCACAATCTTCTTGATATTCTTATTCGCCGCCTCTACCGCCCCATTCATCTTTGGTCGGTAAGGAGAAGAGTTGTGATGTTGAATTTGGAAGTCCCGACACAACTCTGCCATCATCTTGTTGTTCAAGTTAGAACCATTTTCAGTGATGATTCTTTCGGGCACTCCGTATCTGCAAATAATGTCTCTCTTCAAAAATCTGGCTACCACTTGACGAGTGACATTGGCATAAGATGCTGCTTCAACCCACTTAGTGAAGTAATCGATAGCAACCAAGATGAAGCGATGACCATTTGAAGCAGTAGGCTCTATTTTCCCGATCATGTCAATGCCCCACATAGAAAAGGGCCAAGGAGATGACATGACGTTGAGCGGGCTTGGAGGAACATGCACTTTGTCTGCATAAATCTGGAACTTGTGGCACTTACGGGCGTACGAACAATAGTCTGCATCCATTGTCATCCAATAGTACCCCGATCTCAACAACTTCTTAGCCATAGCATGCCCTCCTACATGAGTACCGAAAGATCCCTCACGGACTTCCTGCATTAACAGGCTTGCTTCGTGTCTATCCATGCATCTGAGCAAGACCATGTCAAAGTTCCTCTTATACAAAACCCCATATGAATTCAAGAAGAAACTAGCAGCAAGTCGCCTTAAGGTCTTCTTGTCATTGGATGATGCCCCTGTTGGGTATTCTTGCTTTTCCAGGAAGAGCTTGATATCAAAGTACCAAGGTTTCTCATCAGACATTGCGTCTACAGAGAAAGCATGAGATGGAGCGTCAAGCCTGGAAATGTCAATCCTAGGCACATAATTCCAACACAAGACTTTGATAGACGAAGAAAGAGTAGCCAATGCATCGGCAAATTGATTCTCATCTCGTGGTATGTACTGAAGCTTAACTGTTGTGATGAACGTCAACAGTTTTCTGGCATAATCCCTATAAGGAATTAGATGTTCTTGATGCGTATACCACTTGCCGGTAATCTGATTAATAACGAGGGCTGAATCTCCGAATATATCGAGGGTCTTAATCCGAAGATTAATAGTCTCCTCTATTCCCAATATGCATGCCTCGTATTCCGCTTCATTGTTGGTGCAGCCAAAAGTAATTCTGGCAGCGAAGGGAAAATGAACACCTTCAGGAGTGATAAGAGCAACACCAACTCCACGTCCGTTGATATTGGCTGCCCCATCAAACATCAATTTCCATTTGGATTCAGGGTCTGGCCCCTCCTCCGGAAGTGGTTCCTCAGAATCGCTTGCTTTGAGGTACATGATGTCCTCATCAGGGAAATCAAACTTCATTGGCTGATAGTCATCTTCAAGAGGTTGCTGTGCAAGGTAATCTGACAATACACTCCCCTTGATGGCTTTCTGAGAAGTATATTGTATGTCATACTCTGTTAAGATCATTTTCCACCTAGCAACCCTTCCGGTTAACGCTGGTTTCTCAAAGATATACTTGACAGGATCCATTTTTGAGATTAGTAGTGTGGTATGGGTCAACATGTACTGTCTCATTCGGCGAGCAGCCCATACCAAAGTGCAGCAAGTTTTCTTGAGCAGTGAGTAACGGGATTCACAGTCGGTAAACTTTTTGCTAAGGTAATAAATAGCGTACTCTTTTCGACCAGACTTGTCATGTTGGCCTAGAACACACCCCATTGACCCTTCTAGCATAGTCAAGTACATGATAAGCGGCCGTCCTGGAACTGGAGGCATTAGAATCGGAGGCTCCAACAAATATTCTTTTATCTTTTCAAAGGCTCTTTGACAATCCTCATTCCACCTGACCGTTTGCTCTTTTCTTAGCAATTTGAATATTGGTTCACATGTGGCAGTTAGATGAGATATGAACCGTGAAATGTAGTTCAACCTCCCTAAAAACCCGCGCACTTCTTTTTCTATTTTCGGTGCAGGCATATCTTGTATTGCTTTTACTTTTGCAGGATCCACCACAATTCCTTTCTGACTAACAATGAAACCCAGCAGTTTCCCGAAACACACTCCGAAAGTGCACTTGTTTGGATTCAACCTCAGCTTATACTTTATCATTCTATCAAACAACTTCTTGAGATTGACCAGATGTTCTTCTTCGTCTCGGGACTTGGAAATCATGTCGTCCACATAGCATTTTATCTCCTTGTGTATCATGTCGTGGAACAACGTGACCATAGCCCGCTGATAAGTTGCCCCGGCGTTCTTCAAACCAAAGGGCATCACCTTGTAACAGAATGTACCCCACGGGGTAATGAACGTTGTTTTCTCCATCTCTTCCGGTGCCATCTTAATCTGATTATACCCGGAGAAGCCATCCATGAAAGAAAATACCGAGAATTGAGCAGTGTTATCTACCAGCACATCAATGTGAGGTAATGGAAAGTCATCTTTTGGGCTCGCTCTATTTAGATCCCGGTAATCAACTCACATCCGAACTTTTCCGTCTTTCTTTGGTACAGGCACAATGTTAGCTACCCAAGGTGGGTAACTAGTTACGGAAAGGAAATCGGCATCCCACTGCTTCTGAACCTCCTCCTTGATCTTCATCGCCATGTCAGGACGAGTTCTTCTCAACTTCTGTTTCACAGGAGGACAGTCCTCTCTCAATGGTATCTTATGCACAACAATGTTTGTATCCAACCCTGGCATATCTTGATATGACCAGGCGAAGATATCCACATATTCACGAAGCATACCAATCAACTCTTTCATTACTTCGGCCTGCAGACTGGCCCCAATCTTGATCTCTTTCTTCACATCTTCAGTTCCGATGTTGATGATCTCTATTTCTTCCTGATGAGACTGAATGACCCTTTCCTCTTGTTTCAACAATCTGACCAATTCTTCAGGGAGTTCACAGTCTTCCTCAACCCCTTCATCAGCTTGTGTGTATAGCAGGAACGTTATCACTAGAATCCGGATGATCAACACTGCACAGACGATGTGCTCATTTTAGAATCTGTTTATTTTCAAAAGAGACGCAAACACACAAACAAGAAGAAAAACACATTGCCATTTTTTTTACTTTTTTTGTGAAAAATTTAAAACGGAAGAAAGAGAACACAATTTGTCTGAAAATGTCCTTTATTTCATGGTAAAATAAATGCATCAAAGCATGGTGGCCCTACAATGGATCCTTGCACCTTGGGCAGAGTGCATGATTGACAATGCAACATGATAAGAAAAGGAAACAAATAAATTACTCTGATTGCCAGGTAACTTGGACGATGTCTTCAGCAGACCGGTTCTTGAGCTCCTCTCCGGGTGCACAATGGGTGAATCCAGTTGTCCCAGTCACCATCACTGTCTTCTTCTTCGCTTGTTGCACATATATGGTTGCGATCGAGCATCCCAATGCTTGTGAAAGTAATAGCTTTACCACTCTGAGGCCAGTTAGACCCACCAAGCTGATAACCAAGCCCAAACTTGTCGTCTTTCTTCTCTAATTCCAGCAACTTGCCCCAGCCTTGGGCGCTTCCCGACTGAACAACTTCCTTAGCCCGCTTGTAGGAGTGAATGGAGGTACCTTCTTTTTCATTGTTCCTCTCTACCGGAGCCAAAATGCTGACATTAACCGCTTCGAAGGCCTGACACAGCGTTTCATGGATCTCTCAGTCCATCTCCACATATTTGAAAATTGATAAGTGGCTCACAAAGATATCTTCCTCTCCGCACACAGTGATTACTTGGCCATCAACCACGTATTTTAGCTTTTGATGCAAAGTGGAAGTTACTGCTCCAGAAGCGTGAATCCAAGGACGTCCCAGCAAGCAGTTGTACGCGGGTTGAATGTCCATGACGTAGAATGTGCTCTTGAATATTTGAGACCCTATTTTCACAGGTAACTCAACTTCTCTGAATACTGACCTTCTGGACCCATCAAAGGCTTTAACTATCAAATCACTGGGTCGCAGGACGATACCATCCACATTCAACTTCATTAAGGCTTTCTTCGGGAGTACATTAAGAGAAGAGCCTATGTCAACCAGGACATGCGACAAAACAACACCCTTACACTCCATAGTAATATGCAGTGCTTTGTTATGGTTACGGCCCTCTGAAGTAAGGTCTCTATCTGTGAAGCCCAACCCATGGCTTGCATTCACACTGCCCACTACAACTTCCAGTTGATTAACAGTTATCTCTTGAGGAACGTATGCCATCTACAACACCTTCAGCAAGGTTTCTCTATGTGCTGGAGAACACATCAGCAAAGACAAAATTGATATTTTGGACGGTGTCTGGTTCAACTGTTCAACCACCTTGTAATCACTCTTTTTATTATCCTCATAAATTCTTCCACTTCTTTCTCAAAGGTACCCTGTCCAGCAGCAGGAGTTGTCGTTTGTTCAGTCGCTATTTGCTTTCCTTTAGCCTTTGCCGAAGCCTCAGCCTCAGGATCTCCTCTCAGAACTGGGGGAGCAAAAAGACGACCACTTCTCGTAAAACCTCCAACCCCTCCGACGTTCACTACAGTCGGGTCAATAGCTACTGACTTACTCTCGACCTTTTGTCCTTCCACGTACACATCTGAGCCGTAATGCCAAGGGATAGCTTTATCATCTGTATAAGGAACAGGCCCAGGAACAGTGATAGTAACAGGACTGACTTCAGGAGCATAAATAGTCACAGGTTCTCTTCTAGCAGGCATCTCAGCTGGATCATAAAAGATGGTTATAGTGGACACACAATCACTTTCATTATTAACTTTGTCAAACTGCAATGACCCTTCATCAATCAGATTCTGCAATCCCACCTTCAGGTCTTCACAACCGCTCACTGAATTCAAACACTTTTCACAATCAGAATTGCATCCCGGAAACACTTGTCCTTTTAACAGCCTCTCCTTCACCACCAACAGCGGAGTCTTCACTTTTTCTACGTTCAGAATCAAACTTAACTTCTCACCTCCGTCGACATCATTTATTCTAGCCCCTCCATGGTTCGGAATAAGGTTTGAAGTAACATTGGGCGGTGGTGCGAAGTTAATCGCCTTGGAGTCGATCAAATCTTGAACTTTATGCTGTAGCGCCCTGCACTTCTCAGTATAGTGCCCGGGTGCCCCTGAATGGAAAGCGCATCTAGCATTGGCATCGTATCCCATTAGAAGCTCTCTAGGTGGTGGTGGTGCTAATGTCCTCAGTTGTATCAAATTCAGGTCTAGCAATCACTGCAGCAATGCAGTTTATGTCATGGGAATTGCTTCAAGCACCCTATTAGCCGGACGAGCTTGTCTTGGCTGATAAAGTCTTTGTTGATAGTTGTTATGTTGTGGCTGTTGTTGTTGTTGTTTTTGTTGTTGAGGTTGTACCTACTGCACCGGACTGGAAAGGATAGTGACAAATGCCACTTGCTCATATGATCTTTGTCGCTCCCGGGATTTTCATCCTAGTACAAACGCGAAAGTGGCGCGGAAAGGTTAGAGTCGCCAGCCAGACATTTTTATCCCGAAAGAATGGGAAAGGTAATGTTGCACAAACCTGAGGAAGAAGGAAAGGACAAGGCCTTGCGAACCAAAGATCTGAGTTCGGGAGTCGGTTACAACCTGGGAAGGTATTAGCACCCCAGATCGTCCGTCGTACCCGACGGGATCCACGCTTGCTTTCTTTGTTTCAAAGGGTGAGAAATAAAGTGCTGCTGAACAAATCCGCTAACTGGGAATTGGAAATGGAAATGAGAAAAGAACTGAATAAGAAAATGGAAAGAAAGGGGGAAATGTAGGGAAAATAAAGAATGTGCTCGAACGGGCCCTACCCCGCTGCCTACGTACCTCATCGGGATAATGAGGATCAGAGTCGACGTAGTTCGCCTAACCTAGGCGGGAACTATTTGTTTGTGTTTTTTTTTACAGCTGGAACTGCGTATGTCTATGCTCAGGCGTTGCAGGCTCGTCTGGTACGAGTGCGTTTACCGTCTTGCATGCGAGACAAGTCGTCGCGAGTTCGCGTTGTGAGTGAATGAGATGAGAAGAGAAGTTCCCGCAGGATAGTCGCTTGTTATTTGTTTCTGTCTTTTAAAATAAATGTTTTGAATTTGTTTGTGAACATTCTTGTACTAAGACCTATCCATCGCGGGAAGTATTTATACCTCGCCCCGAAACAGGACGCGTATAAACACTCCGCAACAAAGTCTCGTGTCGTACAAGATTGTTCGGTTTTTATTAAGTGTTTTATTGCTTTTCTTTTGAAGGGAGAAAGAATGACTCAAGTTGATACAAGGAAAAATCTAAGGGACTAAGACTCAATCCTAATTGTTTATTTATTTACAAGGTGGTCCTAATGGTTAGTGAAGTTTTCTATTCCTAATGGAAACTTAAAACTAATAGAATTCAACTTACTTCTTAATGAAGTTAAGTTGGTTCTAAGAACAAATGGGGGAAGCCTATTAAAGTTGTAAAATCAAAATGAAACAAAAAATAATGAAATTTACCATAAGGAATAAAATTCTAATAGGCATTCAATGACATGAATTAAAAAAATAGTCTACTTTATTTATTCTAATTCTAAATGAAAAAATGAAATTTCAAGCCTAAGTACTAAATCTAAGCTAATCTTAATATTCATTATGAAAAAAAATCAAACTAAACTAAACCTAAGTCTAATATTAAATTCTATGACTAAATTTAATCTAGACTATTATTATTTTTTTGTATTGAACTATATTATATTTTTTTAATGGCCTAAATTAAAGGGAATTATGCCTAACTAGGCCTAAAACTAATATTCTAAAAAAATAATAAATCTTCTAGAAAAATTATGAAAATTAAACTATGGGATCCTAACATTATCTCTAATCTTATACTAAGAGGGATCCTAAAAATTTCTATTTTTTCTATGCCTAACAAATAATTATTTCCAGCTAAGAATTCATTACTATTTCCTAAGGATTATATCACTAAAACATAAGATAAAAGCTCCTAAAAATTCCATAAAAAATATCCTAAGAACTATTATGAGTCTTTTAATTACAGAAAAAAGAATGGCTCAAAAAAGTTGCTGGAAACTACTTAAATAAAATAAACAAAATCCAGCATAAATAATAGAAATTCAATAGAACTAATTAATAGAAAAATTCAGAATTTAATCAAACATAAACAAATTCCAGAAAATAAAAATGTCACAAATTTCTAAAATGACTTATTAGGCTACTTAATTTTTTTGGGAATTTTCTAATTATTTTTATTATTTTTTATGAAATTATTTCTAAACTATAATTGACTACAAAATAAATTCCAAAGAAATAATGCAGGAGGGTGTGTTCAGTTATTTTTCTAGTTCTTTTCATAAACTGGGCTCAGAAATGGGGTACTAATAGGAAAAGAAATAAGCCCAATTCGCAGCCTTGAGAGGGGAGGTGGAGAAAGAATTTATTTGTTTTGTTTTTCTAATGGGCCTAGAAACAGGGGTGTTGATAACAATATTTTTTTAATTTAAACATATTTTTCACATATTCTAGGAATTAAACAAATTTTACTTAACTTAACACAAATGAAAAATACTAATCTCAAGATAATATTTTTTCTAAATCTTAGCTTAAGATTATTTTTATTGAATTATTTTTAATGATCTTGTGAATTAAACCTTAATCTAATAATAATATTTTTTTATAAATTTTTAATCTTAGAAAATGAATTAAATTCTAAACTTATGATTATAAACTAAATAATACTCTTATGATAAATGCTTCTAAATAATAATCTTATGATAAATGCTTCTAAATAATAGTCTTATGATAAATGTTCAAATTAAAATCTTAATTTAAGTTCTAATAGTCTTATGATAAATGCTTCTAAATAATCTTAATTTAAGTTCTAATAGTCTTGATTTAAGCAAAAATGAAGTAAACTAATCCTATTATAATATTTTTTCCAAAATCTTAATTAAAGAAAAAGAATTAAACTAAACTTAATATTTTCTAACAATCTTAATTTAAAGAAAATGAGAGAAAATACTTACTAATATATTTTCTAAAAAAACTTAATTAAAGAAAATGAGAGAAAATACTTACTAATATATTTTCTAAAAAAACTTAATTAAAGAAAATGAGAGAAAATATTTACTAATATGTTTTCTAAAAAGACTTAATTAAACTATAGTCTTATTAAAAATGAATTAAACCTTTAATCTAAAATATGAATTAAACTCTTAACCTTAGAAAATGAATTTAATTCTAAACTTATAATTATATCAATTAAGCTAATATTTTAACTTAAGAAAAAGAATTAACCTAACTTATGATTAAAATTTCCTAAAGTCTTAATTTAAAAAAAACATGAATTAACCTCTTAATCTACAAATGACTTAAATCTTTAATCTAATAAAAATAGGAATTAAACTAATAATCTTTTTATAATATTTCTCCTAAAATTTGAATTAAAGAAAATATTGAACTAAACTAATATTTCCTAAGAAATCTTAATTAAGAAAATATTAAACTAAACTAATATTTTTTCTAAAAAAATCTAAACTTAACTAATACTTTCTAAAACTTAATTTAAAATTAAACTAACCTTATAATATTTATTTTGTAAAATTCTTAATTAAAGAAAAAAAAAGAATTGAACTAAACTTATTGTAATATTTCTTAAAAACTTAAATTAAGCTAATGAATTAACTACTTTTATTATGAAACTTAATCTAAAATCTTAAAAAAAGAAAATTAAACTAATATGAATAAAATACCTTTTTTAAAATCATGAACTAACTATAGTTTTTTTTTGTAAAAAATGAATTACCTTTAATCTAAAAAAAATAAAATTAATTAATAATCCTATGATGAATTAAACTAATAATACTGATAATACTTTATTTACAATCTTAATAAAAAAATGAAATGAATTAAACTAATCTGAATAATAATATTTAATTTACATTATTGAAAAAACAACCTAATTATATAACCTAAACTGGAAAAAAAAGAGGAAACCCTAATTTTGCTTCTCCTTCCCTTCTTTCTCGCCGTAGCCGCCATCATCTTCTCATCTTCTTCTTCTCCGTTGCCTTCTCCGTCTCACCGTCATCATCTCCTAAACCCTCCTATCTCCTTTGCCGCCCCTTCAACCTTCGTCAATTTCGCTTATCTCCGGCCACCACCATCCCTCAGCTCCATCTTCTACTTCCGTCGTCCAACACCCTCACCACCTCAGTTTCTTCGCCGTCACCTTCTTAAATGACAAACTCATCTCCAAAAGACCTAAACCTAAGCCCTAGCTCACAAAACCCTAGCTCACAAAACCCCTCCATTCAATTCTTTTCCTCACATCCGAAGAGAACCCTTAACCACTACCCTGATACGGCTTCGGTCGAATTCAATCCGGAAATAAACCACAAAATAAGAAACCTACTCGAACCTAACTCATTGATAGATTCAAACACCACGTGAACAATCGCAGTTCAACAATACGTCCTAAACAGCTTCCCACGAAGGGATTCGGATTCGTACCTTGTAGCTTGTGGACGCGTCGACGATACCTTTGAGGATAACTTGTTATGTCGAGGCCGTTACAAACTCAGCACCACTTTCGATCCATAATCAATGAGGACACGAAGACGAAACCGGCTCCGTCGTTCTATCGATACATGATGTTCAGGTATGCTTGACTTCACCTTGTTCTTCTTCTCTTGCTTCTGTGTGTTCTTGCCCGCGGCTTTTACTGATACGTCTTCCTCACTGGATTTATCGTACTTCTTTGCAATTTCAATGAATCTTGCAGGTGCTGACCTTATTGAGGCTGTGATCAAAATTTCTTTGCGTGGATGACATTGTTGCAACTCTTATGCAACAACCAGGAGAGAATAACAGTGCTACTGATGATGATTTGATGGTGAAGTTGTTGGAGCCAAAAGGTGTATTGGTGATTCTTGATGAATGAGGCAATTCTGAGAACTCAGGATCAAGATGGAGATGGAGAATTTGTGAGGTTTGGGAGAGGAAAGAGATTAGAGGAGAAGGTTGAAGGAGAAAAAATTGTGGAAGAAACTGATTGAATGAAAAGCTATTGACTTATAGGAGATTTGGAGAAGATTCCAGAAACTTCAAGTAATAATCAGTTAGAAAAATCGGTTATGTTTCAGTTAATTTTCTGTTGAGAATTCTGTTACAACTCTGTTATATTCGATTAGGATTTGATTGGGAGCTTGTACTGCTTTTTATTTTTTTGTTTTGGAATCCCTTTGTTGGTTATTAGAATGGATAGGTGGTTAGAAACAGTTAGAACAAAGTGGTTAAATTAATTCTGTCGGTTGGAAAATTCTGTTGGAAAATCATATTGAAATTGATATGAAGTTTTCTTTCTCTTTTGTTGAACTTTCCTCTGAATTTCTATCACACCTGTAATATCTTTGCGTTATCGTTTATCTTTACAAAATTCTGCTATGAACTGTGTTTTATTGATGTTATCCTGAACTTATTCCTTGAAATGTTATGCAGGTTGATGTGAATCGATGGAGATGTGATGATAGATTGAAGAGAATTCTTAGATGAAAGTTTTCTGCCTTCTCCTGTAATTTTGGTTATATTATTGTTGTAACTACCACTGATCTATAATAAATTATTGAATCCTTTCCTTGTAATGAACTTTGCTGAATTTTGTATTGAGAACTAATAACTGCTTGAGTTTTGTTTGGTTACTTGGTTATTGAAATTTCTATTAGACTTTCCTGAGCTTCTCCTTCTTTTTCTGTAACTTTATGAGAATTTTTAGTAACTGACAATTGAGAGGGATCCTGGGATTAGAGAGGACTTATATTATATTTCTTTGTTCCTGAATTTTCGATTGAACCTTGTTATGCTCTTTCTTGCCGTGAAATCCACTGATATTCCTAATGCATCTTTCCATGGCTTCAATTGTCACACTCTTTTATGATTCTGAAAACCAAGAATAAGTGACAACTCTAATCTCCCTCATAAAATACCTTTTGCTTTTAAAGAAACTTTATCCAACATTATGATATTTGTCAAAATGGTGTAAAATATAAAGGTGTCACATAAAGAAAAAAAAAAGTTCATAGGTTGTAAAGGTAGAGATAGAATTGGTTAATTAAGAACAATGCTGCAGCCTTCTCAAAATTTCTGGTGGATAAATCTTGTGATAACATGGACTTTAAAAAGAGAGGTTAAGCTTGAACACGTAAATTGATATTGTTTTGATTGAACATAACTAATGAAAACGACCAATTGGGTAGACTTTTGGTTTCATATTTCTTGTGACATTTGCACCAACTTGAATTTGAGTTATGATTGTCATGGTAATGGTGACGAATTGAGAAACCAAATGGGATTAACTCTTGTGAAATGAGGCTAATTGTGAATGAATCTTGAATTGAATCCAAATATCACACTAAAATCCGATCCCAAAACTTTGAATTACTCATGAGAAAAATAAAGAAATCTGGACCTTCAGATCAATTAAAGTCTTGGCATAATGAAACCACTAATGCATACATCCCTAATAAATCACACATTCCTTGTCGAACTAAAACACTGAATAAGGAATGGACCCTGATGCGCCCTGAACAAGATAAACCTTGCAGCTGAATGAATCTTGACAAAAGAGATTTTATCGAGGAATTTAAACCTTTGCTTCAATTTGAATCCCAGAAGCTCACAACATATAGAAAATCCCGACTTGACTAACCTCTGGCTCCTACGTCTTAGAAATCCGATGAAAATGCAGGATTGTGATTTTTGATATTGCACGAGACCTTGATCCTAAAATCATGTGTCCAGAGCAACAAACATCACCTTAAACCTCGATTATGAATCATCCTTGAATTCTTCTGACAGTTTGAGCTCGATCTTAAATGAAGCCTTCCGACTAAACCAATAGTCATGCATTCTCCTTTAGTCCGAATTGAATCAACACAATCCAACTTTAGGAACTTCGACGCCATACTCAAATCCACACAATCTCCACCTATTATTCCATAAACAAAAGGACCCAAACCAATCTCTGATACAATGGGCCTCCAGCGGTGAATTTCCCCAAAGAAAATCTGGTCGAACACCTCAATAATGAGTCACATGCCTTATGAAACAGTGAAATGCACCAATATGCTGTTAATGACTTAATGAGAAATGCTGATGAATGCAAAATGATGAGCCAATAAAGGGAATAAATATGAGGGCAAATTTTGAGGTATTACAACTGCCCCTATTCAATCATCTGCAGACTTGAATGGATAATTGCAACAACTTTTAGACGTTCAAGGTATGGAGTGATTGAATACTCGAATAAAACCTGAAAATTTGCACACTGAGGACAACAGAAATGCCATCTGCCCATTTATTTATTTATATATTTTTTGTTTTGACCTCTGAATAGGTAGCGAAAATAGAACCAGGTGGAAATATGCTGGGAAGAATGCCATCCTCGAATGACCACTCACACAGGATCCTCGGATCCAGTACTACAACCATCCTTGAATAGAAACACAATGGTATATCGGCCGCAGGCGATAACCATCAACAACAAAGACTGGCCTCAGACAGACTTTGCAAACGAGACAAACTGACCTCGATCACTAAGCTCGAAAAGTAAACTACTATCCTCGAATAATAGCCACACAAAACAACAAGACCTACCTCGGAAGGACTTGAAGAAAAGAAATGCCATCCTCGAATGACAAATCAAGAGATCCTCGGATCTAACACGAAACCATCCTCGAATGAAGACGCGAAGGTATACCAGCCTCGACTGACAACCCAAACACAAAGCTGACCTCAGACAAACGTTGCAAAAGAGACAAACTGACCTCAGTCAATAAGCTCAAAAAGTGAACTACTATCCTCGAATAATAGTCACAACAACAAGACCAACCGCAGAAGGACTTGAAGAAAAGAAATGTCATCCTCGAATGACAAATCAAAAGATCCTCGGATCTAACACGAAACCATCCTCGAATGGAGACGCAAAGGTATACCAGCCTCGACTGATAACCAAACACAAAGCTGACCTCAGACAAACTTTGCAAAAGAGACAAACTGACCTCGATCAATAAGCTCAAAAAGTGAACTACTATCCTCGAATAATAACCACAACAACAAGACCAACCACAGAAGGACTTGAAGAAAAGAAATGCCATCCTCGAATGACAAATCAAAAGATCCTCGGATCTAACACGAAACCATCCTCGAATGGAGACGCAAAGGTATACCAGCCTCGACTGATAACCAAACACAAAGCTGACCGCAGACATACTTTGCAAAAGAGACAAACTGACCTCGATCAATAAGCTCAAAAAGTGAACTACTATCCTCGAATAATAGCCACAACAACAAGACCAACCTCAGAAGGACTTGAAGAAAAGAAATGCCATCCTCGAATGAAAAATCAAAAGATCCTCGGATCTAACACGAAACCATCCTCGAATGGAGACGCAAAGGTATACCAGCCTCGACTGATAACCAAACACAAAGCTGACCGTAGACATACTTTGCAAAAGATACAAACTGACCTCGATCAATAAGCTCAAAAAGTGAACTACTATCCTCGAATAATAGCCACAACAACAAGACCAACCGCAGAAGGACTTGAAGAAATGAAATGCCATCCTCGAATGACAAATCAAAAGATCCTCGGATCTAACACGAAACCATCCTCGAATGGAGACGCAAAGGTATACCAGCCTCGACTGATAACCAAACACAAAGAAAATAGGACAAGATGGAACGGGATCGTTGTACATAAACGAGAGCCCAAGAAAACAGGACCGTTGTACGAAACGGGGACCTGTGATGCGACTATTGTACCAAACAAGACGTGGAATAAGTGACAAACATTGACTTGAAAAGACAAGGATGTCTGAGAAGTGATGTTGGTATCCTCTGTGCGGAGTACTTCAGGTTGAGAAGATGCTCGTAATATACCTCAAAACTGGCCCATGCTGGCATGCATATGTTTGAATTTATGGCGTAATGCTCCATGATGATGGAAATGCTACGCTTTGGAGGATGCAAATGTAATGATGATTATTGGATGCAAATGCAAATGCAAAGGGGTCTCCCGATGAGGAGATAATAGAGATCCCTGATGGCTTGACTGGGAGGAACTGATGATCACTACATTGATCTGATTGATCTTTGTGAGAAGAAGACAACTCTGCGGGGAAGGCTGTCAATGATACACCGACTCTGAACTGCCGCCATTGCCAAAAATAAATTGGACTTTGAGATTGGAGAGCCAAGAACCTGCTGGAGATGGACTCTTCTTGAACTCTGACGGGGAAGTGAGGACCTTCTTGACTTGGCTGAGAACCCAAGGTATGATACTGCTGAGGAAGCAATTGCTGGGGAGGCAAGACACTCCTTATACTGCTGAAAATTGCCCCTGTTTGAAGGGAAACTCCTGCTTGGGGATAACACCCACCTTCTGCTACCTTGCTGGGAGAAATTTCGACTTCCACATTACTGGGGATGACGGGTGATATCAATGATAAAGCTTCCTGCTGAAGATAAAAGCTCAAGCTGCCACTTGCTGGGGATAAGAGATAAATCCTCTCATGTTGGGAATGAGAGATGTAAGGCGTCTCATGCTGGTGATGAGAGACGATGATACCCTTCTTCTCAAGAAGTACCCTTCCATGAGACTTGCTAAGGAATTTTGATCAATGAAGTCTGCCGACGAAACAACTCTTGAAGTACTGTGCCGACAATGGCTTTGCCCCTAGCCCCGGGTTGATAGGTTGTCAACTAATCGTGAGTGAACAATGGTTCTTTACAATCTTCAACTCGCCTTCTATTAGGATCTATCAAAAGATAATGTCTCAAGAGGATTTTACAGAAAACTGGCATACGAGATGCCTCAGTGTCTTCAAACTCTTGGAGAGATTCGTCGGATCTCGAAATAACTGCCCCAGACTGCATGGTTTGTGCAAGAATTTGCCTCGCAAGGATTCATGAAGAACCTCATATCACTGTGAGATATTCTGCCCCAGTATATTGAACTCTGGATAGGTGCTTTTGATAAACCGTCTTCGGGAGAGAATAACTTCTAGTGCTCTTGGGGTGGCCTGCCCCAGTACGAGCCTTGAAGTGATCACCTCTGAATGACTACTTTGAAGAAAACACCCAGATCAGCTATTCTTTGAGAGATTGGATCTCGAAGTAATTTACCCAGTTTGGCCGAAATTCGAATAATGCTTCCGCCTGATGGCTCTTTGAGAGATTTGAATCTCGAAGTGATTGCCCCAGATTGGCTGAACTTTGGAGAGATTGCTCGACATGGTTGCCTCAAATTAGTTGGCTCTTACCACGACTGTTGGGAAAGTCCCTACTCAATGGAGTTTTCTTGGAAAAGTACATCTTCAAATGCTGGTCCTTCGGAAGTTTTAGGCTTCTCAACTTTGGCAAGATTAAGCTTCTGGACTAAGGTTTCATATGTGAACTTTTATGATGCCAAACAAATGTATGTAAGCAGAAAATGTTTATTTTAAGAATGAAAATTCTAATGCAACACACATGTTAATCCTGAAGTTTTATTGTAAAAAGATGTCGCCAACCCTTGTGAGTGAATCACTGGTTAAGATACGACATTGATTTTTGATGATTGAAAGCCTGCACATGCAACACCAACAAAGAACTTTTAGCACAACTCATAGGAGTCAGGAACGCAATCTTGTGGTAGTACGCTCTCAAGATAACCCTGTTTCAGTTAGGACTTTTGAGGGTTGTATCGTGGCCTGGTTAACGGTTATAGAAACAAAGGATATAGGCTCGAAATTTATTTGTGCCCACCCATCTTCGTGATGTTCTCCATTCCTATGTTCAGCTAACTTTCACAAGCGCTCACCTCTCAAAAAGGGTTTTGTGATGATTAAGGAACCAATTACTCTAACAGTTTAAGCACCAATCAAATTGTTGTTTGGAGTCAGTCACCCCTTCGTCTTTCGTGTCTGTATCACACGACTTTGTTCTTGTTCAAGGATCTTTCTTGTGTAATCCTTTTCGTCTTTCGCTTTTGCATTATTTTTCTTATCCCTAACTTTTGCCTGGACTGATTCTTGTGAATCTTTGATTGTGAAGTCCAACGGGATGCCCTAATTTTTGCCTAAGTCGCTTGTTTTCAAGTTTCGACTTAGCGGGCTTTCTCATCATTTTTTTAATTCTTTTTTTTTTGAACAAATCGTGTGACACTGTTTGTCTTGAATGCTTTGCGAGGGTCGTGACTGTCTCACTCCTTTGTTGTTGAGGAATAACCATTATGGTCTCCGGTCTTTGGACCTCTTGATTGGGATAACCATTGTGGTTTCTGGTCATTGGACCTCTTGATTTGGTACAACGAAAGGTAATGAATCCTCAGATTTGCACTCCTTTTTGAAATTTGAATGCTCGGTCAAACTAACTGACGCCTACCCTGCCCCTGGGTTAAGTGCGAGGGTTTTTTCATGCAAAAAGAAACTCCTACTTCAAGGCTCAAATGGGTTGGCGAGGGTCTATCTCCCTTATATCTCCGGTGTTTAGGACTTGAAACAATGCCTGTACATCGTCAACAGGGTCTTTCTCAAAAGCGAACAATTAGAGTTTTTGCGTTTTCATTTCGTCATCCTCCCTGATAGAGTTTAAGCACAACAGTTGGTATTGCAATGCACATACACAAAATCATGAGTGAATACGAATGGATTACTTCAAGAAAAACATGTGCATTTTATTATGGTTAACATTCAAAAACAAATAAGTTTCATGCATGCATACAAATGTTTAAACAAACAATATAAACTACAAATGAAAATGCAGTAAAGAAGCTGAACATTGCCATCATTGAGGAGACTTGACTCCGTCTGGACTTATTGCTTCTGAAGATGCCCTTGCAAACTAGGATGCCAATTTGATAAGGAGATTTCAATATGTGAGCAGACCTTCTGGCGTGATGACCTTTGAGCCAGCCAAATTTTGCATCTTGTACTTGAACACATCACAGTTGTCAATTGTATGCCTAAATGCCCCTGAGTGATACTTGCATCTAGCCTTCACATCATGGTGGTCATTATTGAGGAGGTTTGACTCCGTCTGGACTTATTGCTCTCGGAGACTTTCAGCAGTCAGTAGTCTGGATGTTTACTCAATCAAATTCGCGACCTTGTTTTTACCTTTGCCTCTGAAAGACTTGCAATCTTCAATTAAAAGGCCAGGTGCCCCAGAATGGTAATCATATTTGGCATTGAAACCCCAAAGGAAGCTTTGTCGGAGACGATCCTGATGCAGTTAGCTCAACCACTCCAAACTTGCGTAAATGAGGAAACTTATTGCACGTACGTCATCAGAATATGATCAAACTTCTTCTCAAGTGGTTTTGGCCTTTACCCTTATGCTTTGCCCGCTGGACTCTCTTGGGAAGCTGAAATTGGATGCCGACAAATGACGTCTGGAGGGAAGAGGTTGATAAATGAAGTTGATAAATAAAGTTGCTCGGAAAGATCTTATTTGATCTCCTGCCTACGTATCTCCATTGACCAATGGAGAATCAGAGCAGCGTAGTTCCCCTCAATAGGGATGAAAATAACTTCGTTCACAATTTCCATAACCAAGCTCATCTGAGTCTTTATCTGGTTGACTTCCTGTTTCAGCAGTTTCTGGTTTTGAAATAAAGCTTATACCTCTGCCCTGAATGGCCTCAGCTGGGTCTTCCTTCGATTATCTCCGCCCGGAGTTGCTTCAAATATATACCTTGATGATTGTGATTCAAGTTGTCCATTCTAATGAGAAATCAAGTCAGGAAAAGAATTTGTCTCTGAACACCTGTCAAGAATGCAAGGATGTATGCAAATTCCATGTTCAATTATTTCTGAGGAATATATCTACTTTAATTCAAGTTTTGATACAGAAAAATCCAACAACATGATTAAGATATGTGATCCTCGGAAATAACTGAACATGTATGCAGAAATGCTATGATGTCATGTATGCAACAGACGTGTGATCAATGGTGTGATGTTGGTGTTGAGCAGTGAACCAACTGTCTGTATAGAACCACAATAGCGGCACCATCTCTATATAGAACCCCATAACTAAGAACCCAATAACTGTAGAACTGGATCACATAATTGAACAGTCACCGATGGTGTTGAAGTTGAACAACGAGCCAAGTGTCTGTGGAGAGTCATAATAGCAGTCATAATATCAGGGTCACCATGGTAATCACAGTAACAATTTCTCTGAATAGAAATCCCGAATCTCAGAATCAGAGAACCATAGAACACTGAACAATACTGACAAAGTGGGTATGTTGAAGTTTAGGGTTCCTGCAAACCTGTAAACCCCTCCCAATCTCACGGGTGTGCTACTCGGGTCAACATCACGGACTCTCAAAGCCGAATAGAAATAATACGTTCACCATTTCCGAGAAATGGCTCATGACCAAATCAGGGAATCGGTTTAGCATTATGTACTACGCAGGGAGGTCTCAGTTGAGTCCGGAAAAACAAGCATCCCTCACAAGTCTCCAGCTTCAAGCACTGAATCGAGAAACAATAGTACATTCATCCCGAAGGGTACAATACTATCATCATACGAACAGTTTGCTTTAACTGAATTCCTATGAGAGAACCAGGCCATCCTATGCGAGTTCCCAATGGACCCTCGGATGCGAGTGGGTTTGCCAACAAATGTGGTCTGCCACTGTCATCACTAGAGAGGGGTGTTCCCATTAAGGTCCTCGAAGATCGGTCACCAGATGCACATAACTATCAAGGTTGTACCCTGAAGTGGAGAAGAACCCCCACACAGAATAGTCCCGAGACAGTCGCAATCTGGGTGTGGAACACATCACCACTCATCATGTAACCATGCGAGCACAACGTGTCCACGCTAATCCTATAGTGCACTCAAGTCGGGTAGTTGGCTTATCTCACAGTAACTCCCACCCCACAGAAAATATGAAAACCAGCACAGCCAGACAGTCCAGTATAATATGATGCATGGAAAATAAAATATTGAAAGCGATAAATAAATGTGGTAAAGTAAAGCTGTAAAGAACTGTAAGTAAAAACAGTAAAGCTAAACTAAAACACACAACAACAAACATATAAACACCCAAAGAACAAAACCAAACAGGCGCTAGGATTGACTCTACAAGGGAAACCGGAAGAATCAGGTTAGTCCCCAGCAGAGTCGCCAGCTGTCGCTCCCGGGATTTTCATCCTAGTACAAACGCGAAAGTGGCGCGGAAAGGTTAGAGTCGCCAGCCAGACATTTTTATCCCGAAAGAATGGGAAAGGTAATGTTGCACAAACCTGAGGAAGAAGGAAAGGACAAGGCCTTGCGAACCAAAGATCTGAGTTCGGGAGTCGGTTACGACCTGGGAAGGTATTAGCACCCCAGATCGTCCGTCATACCCGACGGGATCCACGCTTGCTTGCTTTGTTTCAAAGGGTGAGAAATAAAGTGCTGCTGAACAAATCCGCTAACTGGGAATTGGAAATGGAAATGAGAAAAGAACTGAATAAGAAAATGGAAAGAAAGGGGGAAATGTAGGGAAAATAAAGAATGTGCTCGAACGGGCCCTACCCCGCTGCCTACGTACCTCATCGGGATAATGAGGATCAGAGTCGACGTAGTTCGCCTAACCTAGGCGGGAACTATTTGTTTGTGTTTTTTTTTACAGCTGGAACTGCGTATGTCTATGCTCAGGCGTTGCAGGCTCGTCTGGTACGAGTGCGTTTACCGTCTTGCATGTGAGACAAGTCGTCGCGAGTTCGCGTTGTGAGTGAATGAGATGAGAAGAGAAGTTCCCGCAGGATAGTCGCTTGTTATTTGTTTCTGTCTTTTAAAAGAAATGTTTTGAATTTGTTTGTGAACATTCTTGTACTAAGACCTATCCATCGCGGGAAGTATTTATACCTCGCCCCGAAACAGGACGCGTATAAACACTCCGCAACAAAGTCTCGTGTCGTACAAGATTGTTCGGTTTTTATTAAGTGTTTTATTGCTTTTCTTTTGAAGGGAGAAAGAATGACTCAAGTTGATACAAGGAAAAATCTAAGGGACTAAGACTCAATCCTAATTGTTTATTTATTTACAAGGTGGTCCTAATGGTTAGTGAAGTTTTCTATTCCTAATGGAAACTTAAAACTAATAGAATTCAACTTACTTCTTAATGAAGTTAAGTTGGTTCTAAGAACAAATGGGGGAAGCCTATTAAAGTTGTAAAATCAAAATGAAACAAAAAATAATGAAATTTACCATAAGGAATAAAATTCTAAAAGGCATTCAATGACATGAATTAAAAAAATAGTCTACTTTATTTATTCTAATTCTAAATGAAAAAATGAAATTTCAAGCCTAAGTACTAAATCTAAGCTAATCTTAATATTCATTATGAAAAAAAATCAAACTAAACTAAACCTAAGTCTAATATTAAATTCTATGACTAAATTTAATCTAGACTATTATTATTTTTTTGTATTGAACTATATTATATTTTTTTAATGGCCTAAATTAAAGGGAATTATGCCTAACTAGGCCTAAAACTAATATTCTAAAAAAATATTAAATCTTCTAGAAAAATTATGAAAATTAAACTATGGGATCCTAACATTATCTCTAATCTTATACTAAGAGGGATCCTAAAAATTTCTATTTTTTCTATGCCTAACAAATAATTATTTCCAGCTAAGAATTAATTACTATTTCCCAAGGATTATATCACTAAAACATAAGATAAAAGCTCCTAAAAATTCCATAAAAAATATCCTAAGAACTATTATGAGTCTTTTAATTACAGAAAAAAGAATGGCTCAAAAAAGTTGCTGGAAACTACTTAAATAAAATAAACAAAATCCAGCATAAATAATAGAAATTCAATAGAACTAATTAATAGAAAAATTCAGAATTTAATCAAACATAAACAAATTCCAGAAAATAAAAATGTCACAAATTTCTAAAATGACTTATTAGGCTACTTGATTTTTTTGGGAATTTTCTAATTATTTTTATTATTTTTTATGAAATTATTTCTAAACTATAATTGACTACAAAATAAATTCTAAAGAAATAATGCAGGAGGGTGTGTTCAGTTATTTTTCTAGTTCTTTTCATAAACTGGGCTCAGAAATGGGGTACTAATAGGAAAAGAAATAGGCCCAATTCGCAGCCTTGAGAGGGGAGGTGGAGAAAGAATTTATTTGTTTTGTTTTTCTAATGGGCCTAGAAACAGGGGTGTTGATAACAATATTTTTTTTTAATTTAAACATATTTTTCACATATTCTAGGAATTAAACAAATTTTACTTAACTTAACACAAATGAAAAATACTAATCTCAAGATAATATTTTTTCTAAATCTTAGCTTAAGATTATTTTTATTGAATTATTTTTAATGATCTTGTGAATTAAACCTTAATCTAATAATAATATTTTTTTATAAATTTTTAATCTTAGAAATTGAATTAAATTCTAAACTTATGATTATAAACTAAATAATACTCTTATGATAAATGCTTCTAAATAATAATCTTATGATAAATGTTTCTAAATAATAATCTTATGATAAATGCTTCTAAATAATAGTCTTATGATAAATGTTCAAATTAAAATCTTAATTTAAGTTCTAATAGTCTTATGATAAATGCTTCTAAATAATCTTAATTTAAGTTCTAATAGTCTTGATTTAAGCAAAAATGAAGTAAACTAATCCTATTATAATATTTTTTCCAAAATCTTAATTAAAGAAAAAGAATTAAACTAAACTTAATATTTTCTAACAATCTTAATTTAAAGAAAATGAGAGAAAATACTTACTAATATATTTTCTAAAAAAACTTAATTAAAGAAAATGAGAGAAAATACTTACTAATATATTTTCTAAAAAAACTTAATTAAAGAAAATGAGAGAAAATATTTACTAATATGTTTTCTAAAAAGACTTAATTAAACTATAGTCTTATTAAAAATGAATTAAACCTTTAATCTAAAATATGAATTAAACTCTTAACCTTAGAAAATGAATTTAATTCTAAACTTATAATTATATCAATTAAGCTAATATTTTAACTTAAGAAAAAGAATTAACCTAACTTATGATTAAAATTTCCTAAAGTCTTAATTTAAAAAAAACATGAATTAACCTCTTAATCTACAAATGACTTAAATCTTTAATCTAATAAAAATAGGAATTAAACTAATAATCTTTTTATAATATTTCTCCTAAAATTTGAATTAAAGAAAATATTGAACTAAACTAATATTTCCTAAGAAATCTTAATTAAGAAAATATTTAACTAAACTAATATTTTTTCTAAAAAAATCTAAACTTAACTAATACTTTCTAAAACTTAATTTAAAATTAAACTAACCTTATAATATTTATTTTGTAAAATTCTTAATTAAAGAAAAAAAAAGAATTGAACTAAACTTATTGTAATATTTCTTAAAAACTTAAATTAAGCTAATGAATTAACTACTTTTATTATGAAACTTAATCTAAAATCTTAAAAAAAGAAAATTAAACTAATATGAATAAAATACCTTTTTTAAAATCATGAACTAACTATAGTTTTTTTTTGTAAAAAATGAATTACCTTTAATCTAAAAAAAATAAAATTAATTAATAATCCTATGATGAATTAAACTAATAATACTGATAATACTTTATTTACAATCTTAATAAAAAAATGAAATGAATTAAACTAATCTGAATAATAATATTTAATTTACATTATTGAAAAAACAACCTAATTATATAACCTAAACTGGAAAAAAAAAGAGGAAACCCTAATTTTGCTTCTCCTTCCCTTCTTTCTCGCCGTAGCCGCCATCATCTTCTCATCTTCTTCTTCTCCGTTGCCTTCTCCGTCTCACCGTCATCATCTCCTAAACCCTCCTATCTCCTTTGCCGCCCCTTCAACCTTCGTCAATTTCGCTTATCTCCGGCCACCACCATCCCTCAGCTCCATCTTCTACTTCCGTCGTCCAACACCCTCACCACCTCAGTTTCTTCGCCGTCACCTTCTTAAACGACAAACTCATCTCCAAAAGACCTAAACCTAAGCCCTATTGTAAAAAACCCTAGCTCACAAAACCCCTCCATTCAATTCTTTTCCTCACATCCGAAGAGAACCCTTAACCACTACCCTGATACGGCTTCGGTCGAATTCAATCCGGAAATAAACCACAAAATAAGAAACCTACTCGAACCTAACTCATTGATAGATTCAAACACCACGTGAACAATCGTAGTTCAACAATACGTCCTAAACAGCTTCCCACGAAGGGATTCGGATTCGTACCTTGTAGCTTGTGGACGCGTCGACGATACCTTTGAGGATAACTTGTTATGTCGAGGCCGTTACAAACTCAGCACCACTTTCGATCCATAATCAATGAGGACACGAAGACGAAACCGGCTCCGTCGTTCTATCGATACATGATGTTCAGGTATGCTTGACTTCGCCTTGTTCTTCTTCTCTTGCTTCTGTGTGTTCTTGCCCGCGACTTTTACTGATACGTCTTCCTCACTGGATTTATCGTACTTCTTTGCAATTTCAATGAATCTTGCAGGTGCTGACCTTATTGAGGCTGTGATCAAAAGTTCTTTGCGTGGATGACATTGTTGCAACTCTTATGCAACAACCAGGAGAGAATAACAGTGCTGCTGATGATGATTTGATGGTGAAGTTGTTGGAGCCAAAAGGTGTATTGGTGATTCTTGATGAATGAGGCAATTCTGAGAACTCAGGATCAAGATGGAGATGGAGAATTTGTGAGGTTTGGGAGAGGAAAGAGATTAGAGGAGAAGGTTGAAGGAGAAAAAATTGTGGAAGAAACTGATTGAATGAAAAGCTATTGACTTATAGGAGATTTGGAGAAGATTCCAGAAACTTCAAGTAATAATCAGTTAGAAAAATCGGTTATGTTTCAGTTAATTTTCTATTGAGAATTCTGTTACAACTCTGTTATATTCGATTAGGATTTGACTGGGAGCTTGTACTGCTTTTTATTTTTTTGTTTTGGAATCCCTTTGTTGGTTATTAGAATGGATAGGTGGTTAGAAACAGTTAGAACAAAGTGGTTAAATTAATTCTGTCGGTTGGAAAATTCTGTTGGAAAATCATATTGAAATTGATATGAAGTTTTCTTTCTCTTTTGTTGAACTTTCCTCTGAATTTCTATCACACCTGTAATATCTTTGTGTTATCGTTTATCTTTACAAAATTCTGCTATGAACTGTGTGTTATTGATGTTATCCTGAACTTATTCCTTGAAATGTTATGCAGGTTGATGTGAATCGATGGAGATGTGATGATAGATTGAAGAGAATTCTTAGATGAAAGTTTTCTGCCTTCTCCTGTAATTTTGGTTATATTATTGTTGTAACTACCACTGATCTATAATAAATTATTGAATCCTTTCCTTGTAATGAACTTTGCTGAATTTTGTATTGAGAACTAATAACTGCTTGAGTTTTGTTTGGTTACTTGGTTATTGAAATTTCTATTAGACTTTCCTGAGCTTCTCCTTCTTTTTCTGTAACTTTATGAGAATTTTTAGTAACTGACAATTGAGAGGGATCCTGGGATTAGAGAGGACTTATATTATATTTCTTTGTTCCTGAATTTTCGATTGAACCTTGTTATGCTCTTTCTTGCCGTGAAATCCACTGATATTCCTAATGCATCTTTCCATGGCTTCAATTGTCACACTCTTTTATGATTCTGAAAACCAAGAATAAGTGACAACTCTAATCTCCCTCATAAAATACCTTTTGCTTTTAAAGAAACTTTATCCAACATTATGATATTTGTCAAAATGGTGTAAAATATAAAGGTGTCACATAAAGAAAAAAAAAAGTTCATAGGTTGTAAAGGTAGAGATAGAATTGGTTAATTAAGAACAATGCTGCAGCCTTCTCAAAATTTCTGGTGGATAAATCTTGTGATAACATGGACTTTAAAAAGAGAGGTTAAGCTTGAACACGTAAATTGATATTGTTTTGATTGAACATAACTAATGAAAACGACCAATTGGGTAGACTTTTGGTTTCATATTTCTTGTGACATTTGCACCAACTTGAATTTGAGTTATGATTGTCATGGTAATGGTGACGAATTGAGAAACCAAATGGGATTAACTCTTGTGAAATGAGGCTAATTGTGAATGAATCTTGAATTGAATCCAAATATCACACTAAAATCCGATCCCAAAACTTTGAATTACTCATGAGAAAAATAAAGAAATCTGGACCTTCAGATCAATTAAAGTCTTGACATAATGAAACCACTAATGCATACATCCCTAATAAATCACACATTCCTTGTCGAACTAAAACACTGAATAAGGAATGGACCCTGATGCGCCCTGAACAAGATAAACCTTGTAGCTGAATGAATCTTGACAAAAGAGATTTTATCGAGGAATTTAAACCTTTGCTTCAATTTGAATCCCAGAAGCTCACAACATATAGAAAATCCCGACTTGACTAACCTCTGGCTCCTACGTCTTAGAAATCCGATGAAAATGCAGGATTGTGATTTTTGATATTGCACGAGACCTTGATCCTAAAATCATGTGTCCAGAGCAACAAACATCACCTTAAACCTCGATTATGAATCATCCTTGAATTCTTCTGACAGTTTGAGCTCGATCTTAAATGAAGCCTTCCGACTAAACATATAGTCATGCATTCTCCTTTAGTCCGAATTGAATCAACACAATCCAACTTTAGGAACTTCGACGCCATACTCAAATCCACACAATCTCCACCTATTATTCCATAAACAAAAGGACCCAAACCAATCTCTGATACAATGGGCCTCCAGCGGTGAATTTCCCCAAAGAAAATCTGGTCGAACACCTCAATAATGAGTCACATTCCTTATGAAACAGTGAAATGCACCAATATGCTGTTAATGACTTAATGAGAAATGCTGATGAATGCAAAATGATGAGCCAATAAAGGGAATAAATATGAGGGCAAATTTTGAGGTATTACAGCTGCCCCTATTCAATCATCTGCAGACTTGAATGGATAATTGCAACAACTTTTAGACGTTCAAGGTATGGAGTGATTGAATACTCGAATAAAACCTGAAAATTTGCACACTGAGGACAACAGAAATGCCATCTGCCCATTTATTTATTTATATATTTTTTGTTTTGACCTCTGAATAGGTAGCGAAAATAGAACCAGGTGGAAATATGCTGGGAAGAATGCCATCCTCGAATGACCACTCACACGGGATCCTCGGATCCAGTACTACAACCATCCTTGAATAGAAACACAATGGTATATCGGCCGCAGGCGATAACCATCAACAACAAAGACTGGCCTCAGACAGACTTTGCAAACGAGACAAACTGACCTCGATCACTAAGCTCGAAAAGTAAACTACTATCCTCGAATAATAGCCACACAAAACAACAAGACCTACCTCGGAAGGACTTGAAGAAAAGAAATGCCATCCTCGAATGACAAATCAAGAGATCCTCGGATCTAACACGAAACCATCCTCGAATGAAGACGCAAAGGTATACCAGCCTCGACTGACAACCCAAACACAAAGCTGACCTCAGACAAACTTTGCAAAAGAGACAAACTGACCTCAGTCAATAAGCTCAAAAAGTGAACTACTATCCTCGAATAATAGTCACAACAACAAGACCAACCGCAGAAGGACTTGAAGAAAAGAAATGTCATCCTCGAATGACAAATCAAAAGATCCTCGGATCTAACACGAAACCATCCTCGAATGGAGACGCAAAGGTATACCAGCCTCGACTGATAACCAAACACAAATCTGACCTCAGACAAACTTTGCAAAAGAGACAAACTGACCTCGATCAATAAGCTCAAAAAGTGAACTACTATCCTCGAATAATAACCACAACAACAAGACCAACCACAGAAGGACTTGAAGAAAAGAAATGCCATCCTCGAATGACAAATCAAAAGATCCTCGGATCTAACACGAAACCATCCTCGAATGGAGACGCAAAGGTATACCAGCCTCGACTGATAACCAAACACAAAGCTGACCGCAGACATACTTTGCAAAAGAGACAAACTGACCTCGATCAATAAGCTCAAAAAGTGAACTACTATCCTCGAATAATAGCCACAACAACAAGACCAACCGCAGAAGGACTTGAAGAAAAGAAATGCCATCCTCGAATGACAAATCAAAAGATCCTCGGATCTAACACGAAACCATCCTCGAATGGAGACGCAAAGGTATACCAGCCTTGACTGATAACCAAACACAAAGCTGACCGCATACATACTTTGCAAAAGAGACAAACTGACCTCGATCAATAAGCTCAAAAAGTGAACTACTATCCTCGAATAATAGCCACAACAACAAGACCAACCGCAGAAGGACTTGAAGAAATGAAATGCCATCCTCGAATGACAAATCAAAAGATCCTCGGATCTAACACGAAACCATCCTCGAATGGAGACGCAAAGGTATACCAGCCTCGACTGATAACCAAACACAAAGAAAATAGGACAAGATGGAACGGGATCGTTGTACATAAACGAGAGCCCAAGAAAACAGGACCATTGTACGAAACGGGGACCTGTGATGCGACTATTGTACCAAACAAGACGTGGAATAAGTGACAAACATTGACTTGAAAAGACAAGGATGTCTGAGAAGTGATGTTGGTATCCTCTGTGCGGAGTACTTCAGGTTGAGAAGATGCTCGTAATATACCTCAAAACTGGCCCATGTTGGCATGCATATGTTTGAATTTATGGCGTAATGCTCCATGATGATGGAAATGCTACGCTTTGGAGGATGAAAATGTAATGATGATTATTGGATGCAAATGCAAATGCAAAGGGGTCTCCCGATGAGGAGATAATAGATATCCATGATGGCTTGACTGGGAGGAACTGATGATCACTGCATTGATCTGATTGATCTTTGTGAGAAGAAGACAACTCTGCGGGGAAGGCTGTCAATGATACATCGACTCTGAACTGCCGCCATTGCCAAAAATAAATTGGACTTTGAGATTGGAGAGCCAAGACCCTGCTGGAGATGGACTCTTCTTGAACTCTGACGGGGAAGTGAGGACCTTCTTGACTTGGCTGAGAACCCAAGGTATGATACTGCTGAGGAAGCAATTGCTGGGGAGGCAAGACACTCCTTATACTGCTGAAAATTGCCCCTGTTTGAAGGGAAACTCCTGCTTGGGGATAACACCCACCTTCTGCTACCTTGCTGGGAGAAATTTCGACTTCCACATTACTGGGGATGACGGGTGATATCAATGATAAAGCTTCCTGCTGAAGATAAAAGCTCAAGCTGCCACTTGCTGGGGATAAGAGATAAATCCTCTCATGTTGGGAATGAGAGATGTAAGGCGTCTCATGCTGGTGATGAGAGACGATGATACCCTTCTTCTCAAGAAGTACCCTTCTATGAGACTTGCTAAGGAATTTTGATCAATGAAGTCTGCCGAAGAAACAACTCTTGAAGTACTGTGCCGACAATGGCTTTGCCCCTAGCCCCGGGTTGATAGGTTGTCAACTAATCGTGAGTGAACAATGGTTCTTTACAATCTTCAACTCGCCTTCTATTAGGATCTATCAAAAGATAATGTCTCAAGAGGATTTTACAGAAAACTGGCATACGAGATGCCTCAGTGTCTTCAAACTCCTGGAGAGATTCGTCGGATCTCGAAATAACTGCCCCAGACTGCATGGTTTGTGCAAGAATTTGCCTCGCAAGGATTCATGAAGAACCTCATATCACTGTGAGATATTCTGCCCCAGTATATTGAACTCTGGATAGGTGCTTTTGATAAACCGTCTTCGGGAGAGAATAACTTCTAGTGCTCTTGGGGTGGCCTGCCCCAGTACGAGCCTTGAAGTGATCACCTCTGAATGACTACTTTGAAGAAAACACCCAGATCAGCTATTCTTTGAGAGATTGGATCTCGAAGTAATTGCCCCAGTTTGGCCGAAATTCGAATAATGCTTCCGCCTGATGGCTCTTTGAGAGATTTGAATCTCGAAGTGATTGCCCCAGATTGGCTGAACTTTGGAGAGATTGCTCGACATGGTTGCCTCAAATTAGTTGGCTCTTACCACGACTGTTGGGAAAGTCCCTACTCAATGGAGTTTTCTTGGAAAAGTACATCTTCAAATGCTGGTCCTTCGGAAGTTTCAGGCTTCTCAACTTTGGCAAGATTAAGCTTCTGGACTAAGGTTTCATATGTGAACTTTTATGATGCCAAACAAATGTATGTAAGCAGAAAATGTTTATTTTAAGAATGAAAATTCTAATGCAACACACATGTTAATCCTGAAGTTTTATTGTAAAAAGATGTCGCCAACCCTTGTGAGTGAATCACTGGTTAAGATACGACATTGGTTTTTGATGATTGAAAGCCTGCACATGCAACACCAACAAAGAACTTTTAGCACAACTCATAGGAGTCAGGAACGCAATCTTGTGGTAGTACGCTCTCAAGATAACCCTGTTTCAGTTAGGACTTTTGAGGGTTGTATCGTGGCCTGGTTAACGGTTATAGAAACAAAGGATATAGGCTCGAAATTTATTTGTGCCCACCCATCTTCGTGATGTTCTCCATTCCTATGTTCAGCTAACTTTCACAAGCGCTCACCTCTCAAAAAGGGTTTTGTGATGATTAAGGAACCAATTACTCTAACAGTTTAAGCACCAATCAAATTGTTGTTTGGAGTCAGTCACCCCTTCGTCTTTCGTGTCTGTATCACACGACTTTGTTCTTGTTCAAGGATCTTTCTTGTGTAATCCTTTTCGTCTTTCGCTTTTGCATTATTTTTCTTATCCCTAACTTTTGCCTGGACTGATTCTTGTGAATCTTTGATTGTGAAGTCCAACGGGATGCCCTAATTTTTGCCTAAGTCGCTTGTTTTCAAGTTTCGACTTAGCGGGCTTTCTCATCATTTTTTTAATTCTTTTTTTTTTGAACAAATCGTGTGACACTGTTTGTCTTGAATGCTTTGCTAGGGTCGTGACTGTCTCACTCCTTTGTTGTTGAGGAATAACCATTATGGTCTCCGGTCTTTGGACCTCTTGATTGGGATAACCATTGTGGTTTCTGGTCATTGGACCTCTTGATTTGGTACAACGAAAGGTAATGAATCCTCAGATTTGCACTCCTTTTTGAAATTTGAATGCTCGGTCAAACTAACTGACGCCTACCCTGCCCCTGGGTTAAGTGCGAGGGTTTTTTCATGCAAAAAGAAACTCCTACTTCAAGGCTCAAATGGGTTGGCGAGGGTCTATCTCCCTTATATCTCCGGTGTTTAGGACTTGAAACAATGCCTGTACATCGTCAACAGGGTCTTTCTCAAAAGCGAACAATTAGAGTTTTTGCGTTTTCATTTCGTCATCCTCCCTGATAGAGTTTAAGCACAACAGTTGGTATTGCAATGCACATACACAAAATCATGAGTGAATACGAATGGATTACTTCAAGAAAAACATGTGCATTTTATTATGGTTAACATTCAAAAACAAATAAGTTTCATGCATGCATACAAATGTTTAAACAAACAATATAAACTACAAATGAAAATGCAGTAAAGAAGCTGAACATTGCCATCATTGAGGAGACTTGACTCCGTCTGGACTTATTGCTTCTGAAGATGCCCTTGCAAACTAGGATGCCAATTTGATAAGGAGATTTCAATATGTGAGCAGACCTTCTGGCGTGATGACCTTTGAGCCAGCCAAATTTTGCATCTTGTACTTGAACACATCACAGTTGTCAATTGTATGCCTAAATGCCCCTGAGTGATACTTGCATCTAGCCTTCACATCATGGTGGTCATTATTGAGGAGGTTTGACTCCGTCTGGACTTATTGCTCTCGGAGACTTTCAGCAGTCAGTAGTCTGGATGTTTACTCAATCAAATTCGCGACCTTGTTTTTACCTTTGCCTCTGAAAGACTTGCAATCTTCAATTAAAAGGCCAGGTGCCCCAGAATGGTAATCATATTTGGCATTGAAACCCCAAAGGAAGCTTTGTCGGAGACGATCCTGATGCAGTTAGCTCAACCACTCCAAACTTGCGTAAATGAGGAAACTTATTGCACGTACGTCATCAGAATATGATCAAACTTCTTCTCAAGTGGTTTTGGCCTTTACCCTTATGCTTTGCCCGTTGGACACTCTTGGGAAGCTGAAATTGGATGCCGACAAATGACGTCTGGAGGGAAGAGGTTGATAAATGAAGTTGATAAATAAAGTTGCTCGGAAAGATCTTATTTGATCTTCTGCCTACGTATCTCCATTGACCAATGGAGAATCAGAGCAGCGTAGTTCCCCTCAATAGGGATGAAAATAACTTCGTTCACAATTTCCATAACCAAGCTCATCTGAGTCTTTATCTGGTTGACTTCCTGTTTCAGCAGTTTCTGGTTTTGAAATAAAGCTTATACCTCTGCCCTGAATGGCCTCAGCTGGGTCTTCCTTCGATTATCTCCGCCCGGAGTTGCTTCAAATATATACCTTGATGATTGTGATTCAAGTTGTCCATTCTGATGAGAAATCAAGTCAGGAAAAGAATTTGTCTCTGAACACCTGTCAAGAATGCAAGGATGTATGCAAATGCCATGTTCAATTATTTCTGAGGAATATATCTGCTTTAATTCAAGTTTTGATACAGAAAAATCCAACAACATGATTAAGATATGTGATCCTCGGAAATAACTGAACATGTATGCAGAAATGCTATGATGTCATGTATGCAACAGACGTGTGATCAATGGTGTGATGTTGGTGTTGAGCAGTGAACCAACTGTCTGTATAGAACCACAATAGCGGCACCATCTCTATATAGAACCCCATAACTAAGAACCCAATAACTGTAGAACTGGATCACATAATTGAACAGTCACCGATGGTGTTGAAGTTGAACAACGAGCCAAGTGTCTGTGGAGAGTCATAATAGCAGTCATAATATCAGGGTCACCATGGTAATCACAGTAACAATTTCTCTGAATAGAAATCCCGAATCTCAGAATCAGAGAACCATAGAACACTGAACAATACTGACAAAGTGGGTATGTTGAAGTTTAGGGTTCCTGCAAACCTGTAAACCCCTCCCAATCTCACGGGTGTGCTACTCGGGTCAACATCACGGACTCTCAAAGCCGAATAGCAATAATACGTTCACCATTTCCGAGAAATGGCTCATGACCAAATCAGGGAATCGGTTTAGCATTATGTACTATGCAGGGAGGTCTCAGTTGAGTCCGGAAAAACAAGCATCCCTCACAAGTCTCCAGCTTCAAGCACTGAATCGAGAAACAATAGTACATTCATACCGAAGGGTACAATACTATCATCATACGAACAATTTGCTTTAACTGAATTCCTATGAGAGAACCAGGCCATCCTATGCGAGTTCCCAATGGACCCTCGGATGCGAGTGGGTTTGCCAACAAATGTGGTCTGCCACTGTCATCACTAGAGAGGGGTGTTCCCATTAAGGTCCTCGAAGATCGGTCACCAGATGCACATAACTATCAAGGTTGTACCCTGAAGTGGAGAAGAACCCCCACACAGAATAGTCCCGAGACAGTCGCAATCTGGGTGTGGAACACATCACCACTCATCATGTAACCATGCGAGCACAACGTGTCCACGCTAATCCTATAGTGCACTCAAGTCGGGTAGTTGGCTTATCTCATAGTAACTCCCACCCCACATAAAAAATGAAAACCAGCACAGCCAGACAGTCCAGTATAATATGATGCATGGAAAATAAAATACTGAAAGCGATAAATAAATGTGGTAAAGTAAAGCTATAAAGAACTGTAAATAAAAACAGTAAAGCTAAACTAAAACACACAACAACAAATTAATAAACACCCAAAGAACAAAACCAAACAGGCGCTAGGATTGACTCTACAAGGGAAACCGGAAGAATCAGGTTAGTCCCCAGCAGAGTCGCCAGCTGTCGCTCCCGGGATTTTCATCCTAGTACAAACGCGAAAGTGGCGCGGAAAGGTTAGAGTCGCCAGCCAGACATTTTTATCCCGAAAGAATGGGAAAGGTAATGTTGCACAAACCTGAGGAAGAAGGAAAGGACAAGGCCTTGCGAACCAAAGATCTGAGTTCGGGAGTCGGTTACGACCTGGGAAGGTATTAGCACCCCAGATCGTCCGTCGTACCCGACGGGATCCACGTTTGCTTGCTTTGTTTCAAAGGGTGAGAAATAAAGTGCTGCTGAACAAATCCGCTAACTGGGAATTGGAAATGGAAATGAGAAAAGAACTGAATAAGAAAATGGAAAGAAAGGGGGAAATGTAGGGAAAATAAAGAATGTGCTCGAACGGGCCCTACCCCGCTGCCTACGTACCTCATCGGGATAATGTGGATCAGAGTCGACGTAGTTCGCCTAACCTAGGCGGGAACTATTTGTTTGTGTTTTTTTTACAGCTGGAACTGCGTATGTCTATGCTCAGGCGTTGCAGGCTCGTCTGGTACGAGTGCGTTTACCGTCTTGCATGCGAGACAAGTCGTCGCGAGTTCGCGTTGTGAGTGAATGAGATGAGAAGAGAAGTTCCCGCAGGATAGTCGTTTGTTATTTGTTTCTGTCTTTTAAAAGAAATGTTTTGAATTTGTTTGTGAACATTCTTGTACTAAGACCTATCCATCGCGGGAAGTATTTATACCTCGCCCCGAAACAGGACGCGTATAAACACTCCGCAACAAAGTCTCGTGTCGTAAGGGATTGTTCGGTTTTTATTAAGTGTTTTATTGCTTTTCTTTTGAAGGGAGAAAGAATGACTCAAGTTGATACAAGGAAAAATCTAAGGGACTAAGACTCAATCCTAATTGTTTATTTATTTACAAGGTGGTCCTAATGGTTAGTGAAGTTTTCTATTCCTAATGGAAACTTAAAACTAATAGAATTCAACTTACTTCTTAATGAAGTTAAGTTGGTTCTAAGAACAAATGGGGGAAGCCTATTAAAGTTGTAAAATCAAAATGAAACAAAAAATAATGAAATTTACCATAAGGAATAAAATTCTAAAAGGCATTCAATGACATGAATTAAAAAAATAGTCTACTTTATTTATTCTAATTCTAAATGAAAAAATGAAATTTCAAGCCTAAGTACTAAATCTAAGCTAATCTTAATATTCATTATGAAAAAAAATCAAACTAAACTAAACCTAAGTCTAATATTAAATTCTATGACTAAATTTAATCTAGACTATTATTATTTTTTTGTATTGAACTATATTATATTTTTTTAATGGCCTAAAGGGAATTATGCCTAACTAGGCCTAAAACTAATATTCTAAAAAAATATTAAATCTTCTAGAAAAATTATGAAAATTAAACTATGGGATCCTAACATTATCTCTAATCTTATACTAAGAGGGATCCTAAAAATTTCTATTTTTTCTATGCCTAACAAATAATTATTTCCAGCTAAGAATTAATTACTATTTCCCAAGGATTATATCACTAAAACATAAGATAAAAGCTCCTAAAAATTCCATAAAAAATATCCTAAGAACTATTATGAGTCTTTTAATTACAGAAAAAAGAATGGCTCAAAAAAGTTGCTGGAAACTACTTAAATAAAATAAACAAAATCCAGCATAAATAATAGAAATTCAATAGAACTAATTAATAGAAAAATTCAGAATTTAATCAAACATAAACAAATTCCAGAAAATAAAAATGTCACAAATTTCTAAAATGACTTATTAGGCTACTTGATTTTTTTGGGAATTTTCTAATTATTTTTATTATTTTTTATGAAATTATTTCTAAACTATAATTGACTACAAAATAAATTCTAAAGAAATAATGCAGGAGGGTGTGTTCAGTTATTTTTCTAGTTCTTTTCATAAACTGGGCTCAGAAATGGGGTACTAATAGGAAAAGAAATAGGCCCAATTCGCAGCCTTGAGAGGGGAGGTGGAGAAAGAATTTATTTGTTTTGTTTTTCTAATGGGCCTAGAAACAGGGGTGTTGATAACAATATTTTTTTTTAATTTAAACATATTTTTCACATATTCTAGGAATTAAACAAATTTTACTTAACTTAACACAAATGAAAAATACTAATCTCAAGATAATATTTTTTCTAAATCTTAGCTTAAGATTATTTTTATTGAATTATTTTTAATGATCTTGTGAATTAAACCTTAATCTAATAATAATATTTTTTTATAAATTTTTAATCTTAGAAATTGAATTAAATTCTAAACTTATGATTATAAACTAAATAATACTCTTATGATAAATGCTTCTAAATAATAATCTTATGATAAATGCTTCTAAATAATAATCTTATGATAAATGCTTCTAAATAATAGTCTTATGATAAATGTTCAAATTAAAATCTTAATTTAAGTTCTAATAGTCTTATGATAAATGCTTCTAAATAATCTTAATTTAAGTTCTAATAGTCTTGATTTAAGCAAAAATGAAGTAAACTAATCCTATTATAATATTTTTTCCAAAATCTTAATTAAAGAAAAAGAATTAAACTAAACTTAATATTTTCTAACAATCTTAATTTAAAGAAAATGAGAGAAAATACTTACTAATATATTTTCTAAAAAAACTTAATTAAAGAAAATGAGAGAAAATACTTACTAATATATTTTCTAAAAAAACTTAATTAAAGAAAATGAGAGAAAATATTTACTAATATGTTTTCTAAAAAGACTTAATTAAACTATAGTCTTATTAAAAATGAATTAAACCTTTAATCTAAAATATGAATTAAACTCTTAACCTTAGAAAATGAATTTAATTCTAAACTTATAATTATATCAATTAAGCTAATATTTTAACTTAAGAAAAAGAATTAACCTAACTTATGATTAAAATTTCCTAAAGTCTTAATTTAAAAAAAACATGAATTAACCTCTTAATCTACAAATGACTTAAATCTTTAATCTAATAAAAATAGGAATTAAACTAATAATATTTTTATAATATTTCTCCTAAAATTTGAATTAAAGAAAATATTGAACTAAACTAATATTTCCTAAGAAATCTTAATTAAGAAAATATTAAACTAAACTAATATTTTTTCTAAAAAAATCTAAACTTAACTAATACTTTCTAAAACTTAATTTAAAATTAAACTAACCTTATAATATTTCTTTTGTAAAATTCTTAATTAAAGAAAAAAAAAAGAATTGAACTAAACTTATTGTAATATTTCTTAAAAACTTAAATTAAGCTAATGAATTAACTACTTTTATTATGAAACTTAATCTAAAATCTTAAAAAAAGAAAATTAAACTAATATGAATAAAATACCTTTTTTAAAATCATGAACTAACTATAGTTTTTTTTTGTAAAAAATGAATTACCTTTAATCTAAAAAAAATAAAATTAATTAATAATCCTATGATGAATTAAACTAATAATACTGATAATACTTTATTTACAATCTTAATAAAAAAATGAAATGAATTAAACTAATCTGAATAATAATATTTAATTTACATTATTGAAAAAACAACCTAATTATATAACCTAAACTGAAAAAAAAGAGGAAACCCTAATTTTGCTTCTCCTTCCCTTCTTTCTCGCCGTAGCCGCCATCATCTTCTCATCTTCTTCTTCTCCGTTGCCTTCTCCGTCTCACCGTCATCATCTCCTAAACCCTCCTATCTCCTTTGCCGCCCCTTCAACCTTCGTCAATTTCGCTTATCTCCGGCCACCACCATCCCTCAGCTCCATCTTCTACTTCCGTCGTCCAACACCCTCACCACCTCAGTTTCTTCGCCGTCACCTTCTTAAACGACAAACTCATCTCCAAAAGACCTAAACCTAAGCCCTATTGTAAAAAACCCTAGCTCACAAAACCCCTCCATTAAATTCTTTTCCTCACATCCGAAGAGAACCCTTAACCACTACCCTGATACGGCTTCGGTCGAATTCAATCCGGAAATAAACCACAAAATAAGAAACCTACTCGAACCTAACTCATTGATAGATTCAAACACCACGTGAACAATCGCAGTTCAACAATACGTCCTAAACAGCTTCCCACGAAGGGATTCGGATTCGTACCTTGTAGCTTGTGGACGCGTCGACGATACCTTTGAGGATAACTTGTTATGTCGAGGCCGTTACAAACTCAGCACCACTTTCGATCCATAATCAATGAGGACACGAAGACGAAACCGGCTCCGTCGTTCTATCGATACATGATGTTCAGGTATGCTTGACTTCGCCTTGTTCTTCTTCTCTTGCTTCTGTGTGTTCTTGCCCGCGGCTTTTACTGATACGTCTTCCTCACTGGATTTATCGTACTTCTTTGCAATTTCAATGAATCTTGCAGGTGCTGACCTTATTGAGGCTGTGATCAAAAGTTCTTTGCGTGGATGACATTGTTGCAACTCTTATGCAACAACCAGGAGAGAATAACAGTGCTGCTGATGATGATTTGATGGTGAAGTTGTTGGAGCCAAAAGGTGTATTGGTGATTCTTGATGAATGAGGCAATTCTGAGAACTCAGGATCAAGATGGAGATGGAGAATTTGTGAGGTTTGGGAGAGGAAAGAGATTAGAGGAGAAGGTTGAAGGAGAAAAAATTGTGGAAGAAACTGATTGAATGAAAAGCTATTGACTTATAGGAGATTTGGAGAAGATTCCAGAAACTTCAAGTAATAATCAGTTAGAAAAATCGGTTATGTTTCAGTTAATTTTCTGTTGAGAATTCTGTTACAACTCTGTTATATTCGATTAGGATTTGATTGGGAGCTTGTACTGCTTTTTATTTTTTTGTTTTGGAATCCCTTTGTTGGTTATTAGAATGGATAGGTGGTTAGAAACAGTTAGAACAAAGTGGTTAAATTAATTCTGTCGGTTGGAAAATTCTGTTGGAAAATCATATTGAAATTGATATGAAGTTTTCTTTCTCTTTTGTTGAACTTTCCTCTGAATTTCTATCACACCTGTAATATCTTTGCGTTATCGTTTATCTTTACAAAATTCTGCTATGAACTGTGTGTTATTGATGTTATCCTGAACTTATTCCTTGAAATGTTATGCAGGTTGATGTGAATCGATGGAGATGTGATGATAGATTGAAGAGAATTCTTAGATGAAAGTTTTCTTCCTTCTCCTGTAATTTTGGTTATATTATTGTTGTAACTACCACTGATCTATAATAAATTATTGAATCCTTTCCTTGTAATGAACTTTGCTGAATTTTGTATTGAGAACTAATAACTGCTTGAGTTTTGTTTGGTTACTTGGTTATTGAAATTTCTATTAGACTTTCCTGAGCTTCTCCTTCTTTTTCTGTAACTTTATGAGAATTTTTAGTAACTGACAATTGAGAGGGATCCTGGGATTAGAGAGGACTTATATTATATTTCTTTGTTCCTGAATTTTCGATTGAACCTTGTTATGCTCTTTCTTGCCGTGAAATCCACTGATATTCCTAATGCATCTTTCCATGGCTTCAATTGTCACACTCTTTTATGATTCTGAAAACCAAGAATAAGTGACAACTCTAATCTCCCTCACAAAATACCTTTTGCTTTTAAAGAAACTTTATCCAACATTATGATATTTGTCAAAATGGTGTAAAATATAAAGGTGTCACATAAAGAAAAAAAAAAGTTCATAGGTTGTAAAGGTAGAGATAGAATTGGTTAATTAAGAACAATGCTGCAGCCTTCTCAAAATTTCTGGTGGATAAATCTTGTGATAACATGGACTTTAAAAAGAGAGGTTAAGCTTGAACACGTAAATTGATATTGTTTTGATTGAACATAACTAATGAAAACGACCAATTGGGTAGACTTTTGGTTTCATATTTCTTGTGACATTTGCACCAACTTGAATTTGAGTTATGATTGTCATGGTAATGGTGACGAATTGAGAAACCAAATGGGATTAACTCTTGAGAAATGAGGCTAATTGTGAATGAATCTTGAATTGAATCCAAATATCACACTAAAATCCGATCCCAAAACTTTGAATTACTCATGAGAAAAATAAAGAAATCTGGACCTTCAGATCAATTAAAGTCTTGACATAATGAAACCACTAATGCATACATCCCTAATAAATCACACATTCCTTGTCGAACTAAAACACTGAATAAGGAATGGACCCTGATGCGCCCTGAACAAGATAAACCTTGTAGCTGAATGAATCTTGACAAAAGAGATTTTATCGAGGAATTTAAACCTTTGCTTCAATTTGAATCCCAGAAGCTCACAACATATAGAAAATCCCGACTTGACTAACCTTTGGCTCCTACGTCTTAGAAATCCGATGAAAATGCAGGATTGTGATTTTTGATATTGCACGAGACCTTGATCCTAAAATCATGTGTCCAGAGCAACAAACATCACCTTAAACCTCGATTATGAATCATCCTTGAATTCTTCTGACAGTTTGAGCTCGATCTTAAATGAAGCCTTCCGACTAAACCAATAGTCATGCATTCTCCTTTAGTCCGAATTGAATCAACACAATCCAACTTTAGGAACTTCGACGCCATACTCAAATCCACACAATCTCCACCTATTATTCCATAAACAAAAGGACCCAAACCAATCTCTGATACAATGGGCCTCCAGTGGTGAATTTCCCCAAAGAAAATCTGGTCGAACACCTCAATAATGAGTCACATGCCTTATGAAACAGTGAAATGCACCAATATGCTGTTAATGACTTAATGAGAAATGCTGATGAATGCAAAATGATGAGCCAATAAAGGGAATAAATATGAGGGCAAATTTTGAGGTATTACAATCTTCTATATCCTCGGCCCCGTCCTCGGCCATACACAACATTGGTCTCACCTTCCCTTCTTCTTGGGGGTCCGTTGAAAGCTTTTCTTACGCACTCGAACTGCTCGCACTGGTATCCTGAATCTTTCCCATCATCAACAGAGTCTCGATCCTCTCACCTGCAATTACTATATCATTGAACTTGGTAGCTGAACAAGACGCCAATCTTTCGATAAACACCCCTTGCAATGTTCCCATAAACATATCAGCCATCTCATTCTCCAGCAATGGTGGTTGTACTCTGGCAGCGAGCTGACGCCACCTTTGAGCATACTCTTTAAACCCCTCCTTAGCTGTTTGAGCCATGTTTTGTAATTAAGTGCGATTTGGAGCCATGTCCAAATTGTACTCGTATTGCTTAACGAACGCCTCTGCCAAGTCTTTCCAGCTTTTAATGTTGACCCTACTTAGCTTCATATACCATTCTAAGGAAGCCCCAACCAGGTTGTCCTGTAAATAGTACATCCATAGCTTCTCGTCTTCAGTATGGGCAGCAATCCTTCCTACAAAGGACTGGAGGTGAGTCTTTGGACACGTTGTGCCATTGTACTTCTCGAAAGTCGGGACCTTGAACTTGTAAGAGATTCTAACCCCTGGAACCAAGCCCAAGTCAGTAATGTCGAACCCCAGAGAGTTCTGAGATTGAATGGCCCTGATCTGTTCAACCATTTCTTCAAATTTTCTGTTCATTTCAGCCCCTTGGCCTTCCGTTTCGTCCAGCAACGTGAACTGTTCGTCTTGACCATCCATCTGTACATTGTTCAGTACATCATTGATAATGGTGACCCCTGGCTATGCTACAGGGATTTCAACTTGACGGGCGCCCGCACCGTTACGATTACCTCCATCAGCAGTCCCGTTGTTCCTGGCTTGATTGTTTTCAACCAACTCACGCAAACGTTCCTGATTCTGACCCATCCCTGCCATAAGGGTCATAGAATTGTCCATCCTCAATCTCAAGTCAGCTAAATAATCCTGCATTTGATCCATGACTCTTTCTCTGTTGACTCTTGTGGGATATCTGTGTATGATTGGCTGTTCTCGAACCTTCCTGGGAGCTATAGTGCCTGAAAGGACATAAACGTTAGAAACTGAAGCATTACCTGCAAAACAAACAAACACATTATATGCATGCAATGTAACTGCTCATGTTTCCATGTTTTAGGCATTTATATGCCCCAGTTCTGGTATTTTCTCCAGATAACCACTTTGAGTATTAGTTTTCAATCTTTCCCTTTGAAGAGTGTTCATATCTTAGCAGTATCAGACAAACAAGTCTTGCATATTCAGAAATAGTAATTTTCATATTAACACTGTATATCATGGACAACCCACTGCCGGCCAAAAGTTAGAGCACAAACAAAAATTCCCCGAAGGGTTACAAGTCATTACATGAACAAAAGACAAAAGATAAAGCAAGACTCCTACAACAAGCATGTAGGTAGTCTGAACAAAATAAAGAAAACTAAACTAAAGACCCAGGTTCTTCTGCAGCCACCTCTGCTCTGTTCTTCTTCACACCTGCTCTCAGCTTGAGCTCTTCAATCTCCTTCAGTGCCTCCTCCAAGGCTATCTGGCTTTGTGCCAACTGCTGAGTCTTTTCCCTTCGTATGTTGTGGACTTGTTCCACTTCTTCTTTCTTGAAGGCCATTTGTACCTCGAAAAACTCTTCTTTTTCTTTAAACTTCTTCTTCTCCTGTTCCCTTTGGCCTTGCAACCAAATAATAGACTGGCGAGCTTCCTTGAGAGTCTTCAAAGTTTTTTTGCGTTCCGCTTCTCTTTTTGCCTCCATCAGACCCAATCTCTGAAAGTGAGCTTCCCTTACAGCAAATTCTTTCTCTTTAGCTTCCAAGGAGGCTTGCATCTTCTGCAGCTTTCCCTCTGCTTCATTTTTGGCCCGGTTGGCAAGATGGTATAGGTTAACCATTTCAGCATTCTCCACTCGGACTTCGTGCAGTTGAGCTTCCAGTTTCTTATACTCTTCAAGGGAGACAGTACTCTAAAATGGCACTTCCTTTGGATATAATGAAGCTTCTATTGAGAACGGCATGAGAACTTCCTCTACACGTTTCTGCAACCATGTAGCAAAAGGAGGATACGTCTTGGGATCTACTCTGCCAAAGTCTTTCTTACCTTTTCTCACTCTGTGAGCCCAAGCCTGAGATGCTTTTAGAACTAACTCCTTGTTTCCCTCCACAGGAAAATACAAAGACTCATCAAACTCTTCCATATTTGGTGGATCTCTAAGAGGATAACCAATTTGCTTCCTAGCTAATGTTGGATGATAACTGATCAAACCCTTCCTTCCTAGCAAAGGCACTCCAGCAAATCTTCCACAACTGACCAACAACTCCTTTCCCAGCAGATCTCTGTCATATCCCCAAGCTATATCCTCAGAGGTTAGCCCCATCGGCCTTCTAGACCACCTCCACTCATCTCTCATCTCCTTGAAAGCACCTGATTTTGGAAATTGCCTAGCAAACCACTCAGCAAACAATGAAGCACAACAGCCCACTGGTCCACCTCTACCTTTCTCATTCCGGTAGTGAACATTGTAGTAGAAATCTCCCAAGAGAGTTGGCACAGGATTGCCTTTAGCAAAGATAGAGATCACTTCCAAGCTCACAAATTCTTTCTCTCCCGGGAAAAGACTAGACCCATAAACCATCAAAGCCAGCACAGCACCAAAATCCCCCAATTTACCTTCTTTGGCATATTCCTCAGCCTCTGGTATAAGCACATTCCAAGGGAGTCCTCTGCCTTCACTGTCCTTCAGAGCCTTCTTAACTTTAGCAGCTGGTAAACGATAGACTTTGGCTATGTCTTCTTCCTTAAGAACCACCTCAGACCCATAGAAAGGCAAGGTATCTCTGACTGGAACACCCAAAATGCTGGAAATTTCCTCCAAGGTAGGGGCCAAGATGTAATCTGGAAACACGAAACACCGCAGCAGGGGATCATAAAACTGAAGCAAGGTGTGCAAACTGTTCTTCTGGTCTGCAGTAGGTTTGTCCATGTACTTCAATATCTGGCCATATCTCTTTCTGAAATTCCCCAAGACTTGGTCATTCATCAGCCCTGCTAATTTCTGAACACTCCTGACTTCAGGTTGAAGAAAAGTATAGTGAACGTTCTTTTTCCTTGTAATTCTTTTGACTTCTGCCATCTGGAGAGCTTAAGATTACCAGAACTGGGTGCTAACTGTGAACAATAACCTGAAAAATGGAAACATAAACAATTAATGCAAGAATGATGCAATGCAAATGCAATGCAGGCATATGATCAATCTGGGACCATCTGGATACTGGACACTGAATATAAGGACCCTTTGATCAACTGCAAACCAAGATCCTCTGAGCCACAACCCTCTGATAGAAATTCTTAGAACCATAAGACCAAGAAAACCAGAACCATAAGGACCAAATCTCAACAAGGACCACTGATAATGAGGGTATGTAGAGGCCAAGGGTTCCTGCAAACCTGTAAACCCCTCCCAATCTCACTGGTATGCTCCGGGTCAGACATCACGGACTCTCAAAGCCGAATAGCAATAATACTTTCACCATTTCCGAGAAATGACTCATGACCAAATCAGGGAATCGATTTGGTATTATATACTACGCAGGGAGGCCTCAGCTGAGTCCGAGAAACAAGGTCATCCTATGTAAGTCCCAGGTGGGCCCTCGGATGCGAATGGGTTTTCCACAAAATGTGGTCTGCCACTGCCATCACTAGAGAGGGATGTTTCCACAAGGTTCTCAATGATCGGTCCCCAGCTGCACATAACTGTCAAGGTTATGAAATGAGAGAGGAAGATCCCCAAATCAAGACATTTCCAAGACGGTCGTAAATCTGGGCGTGGAACTCACTACTACCCCCATGACAAGATATCATGAGGCCAAAGTGGAACCACTCTAAGTCCTAAGGTGCACTCGAGCCGTGGTAATGAGCTCATCTCTCAGAAGAAGTATCACCCAAACCCACCAAACAGAAGATCCGGTTCAGACAGTCCAGTAATAATATATGATGCGGAAAATAAATACTGAAAACTGTAAATAAAGCTGTAAATAAACAACAGTAAAGTACAACACACAACAGCAAGCAATCAACACCCAAAGAAACAGAAACAAACAAGCACTAGGAGAGACTCACAGGGGAACCAGAGATACTCTAGTTAGGAAGGTCCCCAGCAGAGTCTCCAGCTGTCGCTCCCCGGATTTCCATCTTGGTACAAACGCGAAAGTGGCGCGGAAAGAGGTAGAGTCGCCAGCCAGACATTTTTATCCCAAAGGAACGGGAATGGTAATGCTGCACATACCAGAAGAAAGAAGAGGAAGGACATGGGTCCTGCGAACCAAAGATACTAAATTCGGGAGTCGGTTACGACCTGGGAAGGTATTAGCACCCAGATCGTTTGCCGTACCCGACGGGATCCACGCTTGCAAAGAAACTGTTTCAAAGGGTGAAGGAATGAAAGCTGCTGCAAAGAAAAGGAACTGAACTGGATAAAAGAAAAGAAAAGGGAACTGAAAAAGAAATGAAAAGGAAAAATGTAGGGAAAATAAAAGATTGTGCTCGAACGGGCCCTACCCCGCTGCCTACGTACCTCATCTGGATAATGAGGATCAGAGTCGCTATAGTTCCCCTAACTAGGGGTGGAAAAGATTGCTTGTGAATTAAGGATTGAACTTCCTATGTCAATGCTCAGGTGTTGCAGGCTCGGACGATGAGTGCGTAACCGTCTTGCAAAATGACAAGTAGGAGCAAGTTCGCGTACGGAGCGAAGGAGATGAGAAAAGAATTCCCGCAGGAAAGATGCTTATTGTTTGTTTGTGTTTTTTTAAGAAGCTTTTTATGAGTGTGTCACAAGGAAGTGAACTCAAGCACTTTTCCATGGAATGTGCACTTGTCACTACATTCCAAGATGGAATAACAGAACAAGCACACTCAAGTAAGGAGAAGATCCCCAAAACATGAATCCAGAGATTAGGGCTTAAGCTCACTAACTCATTAACTTATTAAGTGTTTTTTTTTTGTATTTACAATGAAGAAGTGTTTTTTATGACTTTCTTGGTGAAGATGATATCCTGATCAGACTTGTGCATCACAAGACAAGCTTGTACTATCCCAAGATGGGAAGACTACAAGTGTCTCATGGTATAAGGCTATTTCTCAAGATACTACTTCAATCTTTATTAGGTGTTTTCTTTAGGGTTTTTGAGATTAGAAGAGAAAAGAAACAAAAAGATCACAAAGGTAAAAGTCTAATGGGGACTAATGAATCCTAATTGTTGTCATGCATAGAAAGTCCTAGGTTAGTGAGGTTTGCTATCCTAAAGAAGAAAGAAAGAAGAAGAGAAGAAGAAGAAAGAAGAATAGAAGAGGGGAGAAGTAAGGCCTAAGCCTAACAAGCACAAAGTTAGAAAAAATAATAAGAAGAAAAGAAGAGATAAGATTTGGAGATGTGGGAATCACATCCACACCTCTCACTTACCTAAACCCCTGAAAAGGTTAGTGACACAAGTATAAAGGAAATACAAAATGAACATAATGCCATACCAAAGCTACACAACCAGAAGTGAAATCATAAACGCAAATACCAAATGCAAACTCAAAGCACAAGCATAAGAAGAGAACCACACAACTCAACATGAAGCAATAAGAATCATTATGACAAAACAAAGCAAACATGAGAAGATGCAAAGCAAAATAAACAAACCACAACCTCAAGGTGCAAGACCAGAACCCTAATCATGTTAGAAAATTGTCTAAGGAGCATGTGAGATGAGGAGAAGAAGGGCACATAACCAAGAATTTACATCATGAGAAGAAAGAAGCAAAGGAAGTGAAGTGGATATACATAAAAGTGAATGAACTTCAAGAACAACCAAACAAAAACTGTCTCAAGACACAAACCACAACCTAAGATCAGAGAGGTATCAACATCCTAATAAGGCTCTAAACAAGTTGAAGAAGTTGGCACAAGTGCCCTTGTAAGCTAAGGAGAGAACAAATGATCCAAAAGAAGCAAAAAGGGACAAGCAAGGAACAAAAATCCAAATTAATTCAAATTAACATCCAAAAATTCCATAAACTTGCACAAATGATCTTCAATCATACCATAACAACATGCCAAAAGGAGAGGATCAGATTCAGAGGCTTGATCATTCAAATAAGGGTTCAAACATGGATTAGGGTTAGAAAGCTTCAATCAAAAGTTAGAGATCAAAATCAATTAAACAAAGTTCTAAAAATCAGAACAAAAATCATCTGAAAACTACATCTTATCATGAATCCAGAGCAAAAAGAATCACCCAAAAATTACAAATAATGACCAAGATAGAAAATGGACAAGTCAGCATGCTTCAAAATGAAATAAAATGAATTAATAAAAAGGAACAATTAATTTCCACGTGCCAAATAAAAATGAATGGAAAATAAAAATACCAAAAATTAAAGAAAACTCAAAGGACCTTTCATGAATTTTTTTATAATTTTTAATGACCTAAAACTATTTTTAAAAAATGAAAACCAAACTGAAAATAAAATGCAAAATAAAAAAGAAATAAAATAAATGAAGCAGGCTGGGGGTGCGTATAGCAAGGGATTCCAGTTAAATAAATTGGGCCTCAAAGTCAGGGGGGTGGGAATAGCCATTGAGGCCCATTGGATCCTGCGCATCTCACAATAGTTATGATGGATATTCATTTAATCAGGAAAATAAATGGACCACAGGATCAAGCCAACACACAGGATCAGTCAACTCATTAAAACAAGTCAGCACAATGATTGGACAAAGTGAGAGAACATGTTAGTTATGGTGAGGTGAGAAACAAATGGATTAATTCAGTTTATAATTTCAAACACAAAATACGTTACAGGGAGGGTGGAATCATTAATGCGCTGGCAACATGATATTAGTCCAGATGAGAAATCCAAGGGTCAAGCCATCATCTTCTTCATGAAACTCTGGTGAACAAATTTGCAGAATCCGATGACCAGAGCTAGGGCTCCGGTACCGGAAAATTTAAACTAAGAACAAATTACAACATAAATGACTCAAACTTTCCAGATCAACTCAATCAAGCATGCTGAATCCAAATATAACCATAAAAATCACAATGGATCCAAAAATAATCTGGATCAAAGAGAAACAGGATTATGCAACAAACTTTGAATCCACGTATCAAGCTCAATATTCACTCATTTTTCAAACCAATCATCAAAGAATCATCAGCACAACAAGCACAACACAATGCATACATTTAATTTCATTTCCAGATCCACAAATTTCAGAGTATACCTGAGCTTGCAGATCCTTCAAATCACCAGAATAGAGCTTCAGATGCTGCAGATCTACTCCGTTTAACTTCTTATTGCAAAATAAATGCAAAAGAAGCCTAGATCTTGAGGTTTGAGAGCAGCTGCACTTGAATGGAACCTCTTGAAATCTTGAGCTTCAGCTTAAATCAATGGTGGATTAATGATCCTTATGCTTCAAGGATTCAGAATATGCAAAGAGTTTGTGAAGAGAGTGAGAGAGTGGTGAGATTCTAAGAGAAATGCTTGAGAGAAAGAAAATGTAAATCTGAGAAATGAGAGAGCATGAGGCTACATTATTGCCATAAATTATTTATATATGATGTGGATATTATGCTGATTAGGGTTTGCATTGAGTAGTGGCATGAGGAGTGTGAGAGGGATCAATTTGCAAAATTGCATGATAAAGAATAATGAGTGATTTTCTCATGCATTTAATTCCACTTTGCACATGCTGATCTCATTTGATTCACTCATTCACCACTGCAATAAATCCTGGCCCTTAGATGCTTGTATCATGCTTTTCCCATGACTTTGCAAAAAATGCACTTTATGAAATACCATGCACTCATGCACGAAATTGTTTGCTTCCTTGGGCAAAAAGTCTCCTCATGCATTGCCTTGAAACACTATGACATTATTTTGTCCATAATATCACTTGGAAACAAGTTACATGGGATTTTGCATTTGTGGAAGGCTTGAATTTCATGCCATGCCCTAGAATTCATGAAATTTTCGAAGGGCCTATCTCTCAAACCATGAGGGCTATGAAAATGCTTTTGTACTTTTTAAAAATGGGAGACTTTAATCTTCAACTTTCATGTTTGGTAGTGATCCATTTGAAGCTTTTTTCACCAAGTTATGCATACTTGAAAATTAGGGCAAAAAGTTACTAAAAATGGCATATTTCATGACCAAACTTATGCCAAAAATGCAAAACACCTCAAAACCTCTTGATTCTTGATCTTTTATCTTTCCAAACCTCTTTTAAGGTTATAAGAACATCCCTTGGCTTTAAAAATGAGGTTGGACCTTTTGAAATTCCACAGTTGACTTCTAGAATGCACAGTTGACCAATTTCTTCATTTACAAGCAACTGAAGAAATACCTGACTTCCACAAGGAATTTTCTCACCAAATTTCATCCTTAGGATCTTCTTAACATATGAGAGACTTTGTCTAAATTAAATGGCCAAAGTCACAAGGTTTTCATGCTTGAAACTCAAACCCTAATTTGGGATCATTGTGTAGGAACTTTGCCCTAACTTGAATTCCCTGATGATCCTCCAACCTTCTGGGCTTTTGTGAATAATCTTAAGCTTGTGAATTCCATATAGACTCCTCATAGGACTTGAGAAAATCCATTGAGACTCTTGTTATAACTTTAAATGCTTCAAATCCCTCCACAGATGATCATATGCCTAATGCTAGGTCATGAGAATGTTATACCTCATCTTTCCATGCTAAGATGCCAAGGATATGATATGCTTATGATGAATATGATATGATGCTTAAAAATAAGAGGGAAAATTTGGGGTGTTACAGTAATCCTTGGATCTTTTGTAGCATAGATCAAGATTAGTAGTACCTTTCAGATATCTAAAGATTCTCTTAACTGCTGTTAAGTGAGTTTCTCTAGGATCTGATTGGAATCTGGCACATAAACAAACACTATATAGAATATCTGGTCTAAATGCAGTTAGATAGAGGAGAGAGACAATCATAGCTCTTTAGATCTTCTGATCTACTTTCTTACTTACCTCTTCCTTCTCCAGAATACTCGTGGGATGCATAAGAGTCTTAGAGATCTTACTTTCTGATAAGTCAAATTTCTTCAGAAGTTCTTTAACATATTTGCTTTGATGGATATATGTTCCTTCTGACGTTTTATTGATTTGGATTCCTAGAAAGAACTTTAGTTCTCCCATCATGCTTATCTCAAATTTTGCCTGCATAGACTCAGCAAATTCCTTTCCCAAGGCACTTTTAGTATAACCAAATATAATATCATCTACATATATTTGGCATATCAGAATATCATTTTTAATGTTTTTACTAAAAAGAGTTGTATCCACTTTCCCTCTGATGAAGTTATTTTCCAGAAGAAAATTACTTAGTCTTTCATACCAAGCTCTGGGAGCTTGTTTTAGACCATATAAAGATTTTTTAAGTTTAAAGACATGTTCTGGAAAATTTGTATTTTCAAAACCAGGGGGTTGGTGCACATACACTTCTTGATCAATATAACCATTTAGAAATGCACTATTGACATCCATTTGATATAGAATGATATAATGATTGACATCAAATGAAATTAGAAGTCTAATTGATTCTAACCTGGTGACCGGTGCATAGATTTTTGTATAGTCTATTCCTTCTTGTTGATTATAACCTTGTGCAACCAGCCGTGCCTTGTTTCTGACAACTTCTCCTTGTTCATTAAGCTTGTTTCTAAATACCCACTTGGTGCCAATGATGTTGAATCCTCTGGGTCTTGGTACTAAGTCCCACACATCATTTTTGGTGAATTGATTGAGTTCATCTTGCATTGCAAGTATCCAATCATTTTCTAAGAGAGCTTCTTCTATAGAAGTTGGTTCAATCAGAGAGACTAGTCCCATTAGGGATTCTTCAGAATTTCTGAATGATGACCTTGTTCCGATTGGATCATCCTTCTTTCCTAGGATTTTATCTTCTAGATGATTCAATGTGCTTCTGGATAGTTTCTTCTGAGTAGGTTCTTCAGAACTTGTTGGAGTGATTATCTTGTCTTGTTCTATAGATGGTTGTTCTTCAGATGTTCTGTTTGTAGTAATTTCAACTTCTATATTTGCAAGAGATTCATTCTGCTTTGGTTTTTCAGGACCAAACTTATCATCAAATCTGACATAGATAGATTCTATGACAATTTGTGTTTCTGTATTGTATATTATGTATCCTTTTGAACGTTTAGAGTATCCTAACATATAACACTTTTGTACCTTAGAATCAAACTTATTCAGAGGATCATTAGTATTCAGAATAAAACAAGTGCATCCAAAGGGATCGAAATATGAAATGTCAGGCTTTCTGTTCTTCCACAATTCATAAGGAGTCTTTTCCAGAATAGGTCTTATAGATATTCTATTCTGAATATAACATGTTGTATTTACTGCTTCTGCCCAAAAGTGTTTATCCATGTTAGTCTCATTGATCATGGTTCTGGCCATCTCTTGCAATGTTCTGTTCTTATGTTCTACAACTCCATTTTGTTGTGGAGTTCTAGGGCAAGAGAAATTGTGAGAGATGCCATTTTCATTAAAAAATGATTCTAATTTTTTGTTTTCAAATTCTCCACCATGATTACTTCTGAATTTAACAATTCTAAACTCTTTTTCATTTTGAACTTGTTGGCAGAAGTTTGGAAATACATCAATTGACTCATCCTCGTGTCTAAGGAACTTTACCCATGTCCATCTACTATAGTCATCTACGACCACTAATCCATACTTTTTGCCACTAACTGAAGCAGTTTTCACTGGTCCAAACAAGTCAATGTGCAGAAGTTCTAATGGTCTAGAAGAAGATACAACATTTTTAGCTTTAAAAGAAAGTTTTGAAAATTTTCCTTTCTGACATGCTTCACACAGAGCTTCTGAGTTGAACTTCAAATTTGGAAGTCCTTTGACCAGATTGAGTTTGTTAATTTGAGATAATCTTCTCATATTAGCATTTCCCAATCTTCTGTGCCATACCCATTGCTTAGTTTCCACAAACATTAGAAATTTTACATTCTGACTTTTCAATTCAGAAAGTTTTATTTTATATATGTTGTTCTTTCTCTTTCCACTAAAGAGGATTGTTCCATATTTTTGACTAACAGATTTACAGAACTTTTGATTGAAGATTATGTCATAGCCATTATCACTTAATTGACTTATGGATAATAGATTATGCATTAATACTTCTACTAATAGAACATTAGAGATAGAGGGAAGAGTGCCATTACCAACAGTTCCAGAGCCAATAATTTTTCCTTTTTGGTTGCCTCCAAAACCTCCATAGCCTCCAGCTTTCAACTCAAGACTTTAGAACATATGCTTTCTTCTCATCATGTGTCGTGAGCATCCATAGTCCAGGTACCAAGATTGGTGTTTCAGTTTGGCTGTTAAAGACATTTGCAACATACACAATTTTATCTTTGGGTACCCATATCTTTCTGGGTCCTTTTTTATTAGTTTTTACAAACTTATGATTGATCTTACGTTTCATATCAGAACTTGTAGAACAAGATGACTCACTAGTGTATATAAGATCATGATTATGACCATAGGTAAAATGATAACTTAAAGAAGTATTAACTTTTATGACCATATCATCAATCTTTTTAAACTTCAGAGTTTCCTCTCCTTTGGTTTTCACATACCCTATACCTCTTCAACCATTTCTGCTAACTCCATTGATCATAGAGGCAATTTTGCTCCTGTCTATGTTTTTAGCTAGAAATTTTTGAAAACTATAATCATATTGCTTTATGATACTATCAGAATTAAGCAGAACTTCAGATTCAGATTCCTTCTGAGCTTTAAGTTTTTCAAAAGAATTTTTACATTAAAAAATATTTGCCTTCAGCTCAGAGTTTTCTAATTTAAGTTTTCTAACTTCTTCTAATTCAAATACTAGACTTTGTTTCATGTCTTTGTATTTGAATTGAAGCTTCTGATATTTTTCAAGAATTTCTGAGAGGCTATCTTCTAATTGAGATCTAGAAAATTTAGAGAATACCTCTTCTGTGTCAGAATCTTACTCTGATTCTGATACATGAACATCTTCTGATATTTTTGCCATTAGTGTAATGTTTGCATGTTCATCTTCTGAGTCTGAATCAACTTCAGATGATTCTGAATCATCCCATGTTGCCATGAGACTCTCTTCTTTTCTCCTTTGAATTTCTTTCTGGGTTTCTCTTTCTGGAGTTTTGGACATTCACTCTTGTAGTGTCTAGGTTCTTTGCATTTGTAGCATACTACTTCCTTGCTTCTGGGTTTTCTCTAACCAGAGGATGCTTCAGAGTGATTGCTAGATCTTCTGGTATTTCTGAACTTTTTCTGACGATGCTTCCAGAGTTGTTGAACTCTTCTAGATAGGAGAGATAATTCATCTTCTTCTGATGAGCCTCCAGAGCTTTCTTCTTCTTATGACTGCAATGCTCTAGAGTTAGATTTGTTAGATTTAAGAGCAACAATCTTACCTTTCTTCTGGGGTTCATCTTCTTCTAGTTCTATCTCATGACTTCTCAAGGAGCTGATCAGTTCTTCTAAAGATATCTCATTCAGATTTTTTGATAGCTTTAAAGCAGTGACCATGGGTCTCCAAGCCTTTGGCAAGCTTATGATAATCTTCTTCACATGATCTGCTGTTGAGTAGCATTTGTCCAAAACTTTTATTCCAACAACCAGAATTTGAAACCTTGAGAACATCTTCTCAATTGTTTCATCTTCTTCCATCTTAAATGCTTCATACTTTTGGATAAGAGCCAGAGCTTTTGTCTTCTTGACTTGAGTGTTGCCTTCATATGTCATTCTCAGGGAGTCAAACATGTGTTTGGCTGAATCTCTGTTAGTGATCTTCTCATATTTTGTATATGAGATAGCACTCAGAAGTATGGTTCTAGCTTTGTGATGATTTCTGAATTCATTCTTCTGTTGAGCTGTCATGTTCTTTCTTTCAATCTTCTGACCATCTGCTCCAACAGGATGAATGTATCCATCTGTCACAATATCCCAAAGATCTCCATCTAGAGCCAGAAAGAAACTCTCAAGAACATCCTTCCAGTAATCAAAGTTGTCACCATTGAACACTGGGGGTTTTGCATTGATCTTGTCATTTTGGTAGTCATTGTTGTTGTTGCCAGCGTCTGCCATGTGTTTTAACTTCTGGATCTTTTACTGACACGATTAAGTGTATATCTCAGAACCTAGTGCTCTGATGCCAATTGAAGGGACATAAAACACATGGAAGAGGGGTTGGAATTGGGTTTTTAAGACACTTTAATTTATCTTGGTTCGTTTGAACTCAAACAACATCCAGTCCACCCGCCAAGGTGATTTTGCCTCTATCAATAAGGTCTTAATCCATTATTCAATACTTGAATACACACACTGACCTACAGTCAATGTCCTCTTGAGTCTTCTGACTAAAACTAGTCACTCAAGGGATTTAACTTATCTTTACAATAAACATAAATAGTAACTAGCTTGCTTCTAATAAAGCTATAATCACAACGTGATTTGTTACAAGAATGTATGGTGCAAGTGAATAAGTTGTATCTCGTAGAAGCCAGAGCTTTAACTCTTCAATATGATTTCTTTATATAATGCTTGAGTGATAAGACCGTTGGGGACATCTTGAGCCAATTATGGATATTAGTTAATACCATAAAAACCTTCCATAATCAAAGATATTTGTTCCCAACATTAATTCAGATATTCTTTAATTAAGGCTTTAATGAAAGAATCACCATCTTCTAGACATGAATCAGAGTGAATTAATTCTTGGTATGCAGCTTTTAATAATGCCTTTAATGAGAGATTCTCTTTAACTTATATAACTTCTATTTGATAGCGCAAGTCTTCTTCTATTGAAACAAGCCTTCTTTTCAATAACTTCCTTTTTAAGAACTTCTACAATTCATAAATAAGTAAGTTATTCTCAACATGTATTAGAACTTCTATTCTTGCATAATAATAATTGTTATCATCAAAACTCTTAGAGGATTAGAATCAAAATTGTTCTAACAATACGCGCACTCTGGCCACTAGGCTATCAAGCCTTTTGTGAAATAAAATAGAAACCAAAAATAAAATAGAAAACTTAATTTTTGAATTTTTCAGTTGGCGCCATCTTCATCTTCTTCTTCCTTTTACCTACAAAGTTTCCTGCAAAATTAGCCATGAAATTTCCTGCGAATTGGTTCTCCCAGGAAATCCTACGTCCTTCCAAATGCCATGAAACCTGTAATATTTTGTCAAATTGAACACACAAGTATAATCCTCACATCATTTACAATTGGATTATGCCATTAGAATTTATTTATATTTGTTAAATCGCAAAGCCCTAATTTGAGAGCTTAAAACCTAACAATGATGTTTCACGCGTTAAGACATGAACCTTTGATTTACCTATCCAGAAAGCATCCTTGTGCCATAACAAACATAAACCAGGCATCAAATTCAATTTATAATGGTTAAATATATGAAATCGAAAAAATGCATAAAGGAGGAAAAACAAGATTTGGTTTGTGCTTATGGTGATGATTTTGATGATGCAAAGGATTGGGATAACATCAAGAAGGTTCAAGGATCATGTTTAAACCTTTAAAACACCTTGATATGACCTGCAAGTAAGAAATCAAAATTGAGGTTTTTTTGGAAAAATTTAAGTTGCAAATATTCTTTTAGATCTGCAAAAATCGTCCCCTTGTGTGGCTATATGTTTGTGTATATGTAGTGAAGAAGATTAGGTCAAAATATGGGTATTCTCTTCATGGATTTTCATTAATTGATTATGAAGAAATCTCCCTTATATTTTTATCAAAAAATCAAATATACCACTTCCATAATGGTCTTTCACGAAATCGAATGGTATCCAATCACTTTAAATGTTGTGTAAATGGTTCTAGAACAAGGATTTGATCCAATATTTGATTTTTATTAAAATTGAATTTTAATAAATAAAATCCAAAACAATATAAAATAAATTATAAAAATCAGAATAAATGGTCATTGGGTCGTGCATGACTTTATCTTTGAGTTTGGGTTGCAATTTTATGGGCCCATTTGGAAAAATTTGAAGTTATGGCCTTTTTTGCTTCATACACCCCTTAAAAATCAACCAACTTTGACAAAGCATAACTTCCTCAATTTTAATGCTATTAAGGTGATCTTGGACTTTATAGAAAGCTTATAGTGTCCTATAACCAAAGTTTTTGGCACCATGTCCATATCTTTTACCATTTTCAAATTGTGAGCTTTGGAAAACGTTGACTTTTTGTTGACTTTCAAAAGGACCTATAATCTTTTATCTCACACCTTCCAAATGAAGCATTTTTAGGCTTGGCTTGTGAGACACGAAGTTGTAGAGAAATAAATTTCCTTCAAAATGAGCTTAGGATGGGAAATTTTTGATGAAGTATGTGAAAGTTATGGCTGGTCAAAGTTCAGTTGACTTTTCCTCTAGAAACCCTAATTTAGAAACTTCTTGATTCTTGATGATCTGAGATTTCCTTGATGAATCATGATCAACCCTTGATCAAATGATGAATTTTATCTCATAATCTTGATGTTGACAAAAAACCTTGAAGTTTGACTTTAAGTTGTCCTCAGTTGACTTTTTTGCCAAGTTAACTGATTTTTGGATATCTGAGCCTCTGATTGGTCAAACTTATTGGGAAAGCTTTGAAACTTGACATGAGGATTCTTTAAGGTGTGTGGGATGTTAGGAAGATCACTTGAGGCCTTGGAAGTCTATTTAGCTTGGAAAAATTCAAAACCCTAGTTTTAGATCCATTGTTCAGGAGGAAGCTTTGTCTGATGAAACCTTCAATCCTTTTGACCAATTGAGAACCTTGTGACTATTGAGAGAACTCTTGAGACATATTGCTTTGATTTTGGGAGGGAAAATTTTGGGGTACAACAGCTGCCCCTGTTCAATTTTCTGAAACCTGAGGAGTTAGATTGGCATGTACGCCATTCGTGACTTGAAGGTTGAAGGGGATTGAACACTAAAGCCCAAAAATTTGCACTGGCCGATGCGCAGAAGAATGTTGTTGGTTGATTGTATTGCTTAAATGGGCTTAAAGATGACATTCAGAAAAATGTTCTTCAGATATACCTCTTGGAGGATAAAGCAGTCCAAAATGTAAATTAATATAAAACTGGGGGATGTAGCAACCCAAGAGATTGTTTGGTATGGTCCTGGAGGATAGAGCAGTCCAAGATGTTGTTATGTGTGATCCTGGAGGATAGAATAGTCCACAATGTTATCCTGGGGGTTTATATCAACCCGAGATCTTATTTGAGATAGCCCTTGGGGGGATATAACAACCCAAAATGGATATAGATGTAATCTCAGGAGATGTAGCAGCCTAAGATATTGGTTTTTGTGGTCCTGGGGGATATAGCAGCCCAAGACATTGCTGGATGTAATCTTGAGGGATGTAGCAGCCCAAGATATTATTACATGTACTCCTGGAGGATAGAGCAGTCCAAGATATTGTGATATGTATTCCTGGAGGATAGAGCAATCCAAGATATTATGATATGTATTCCTGGAGGATAGAGCAGCCCAAAATATTGTTTGAAGTAACCCTTAGAGGGATATAACAACCTAAGAATAATAGGTTGATGACGTTTATCTGCTAGGGAATTAACCTAAAAAATAAGGTTTGTTCTATGCAAATATCATGATGTATATAACACTTTACAAGATGATATTCTTATGAGAATGTCGTATGTGTATGATGTGATGCAAATGATGTATGTATTACCTTAACTGGCATATCGCTTCGCATTCATCCGCATTTCCAATTAGGTCATAACATCATAACCATGCATTTTCATTGGATCTTGAGGCATGGAATCGGGTTTTCTTTTGTGATTCGGATCTCCCTGTTCACTAGTGATTTCTCTAGCCATCACACTCAAGGTTGAGACCAACACTTGGCTCTTATTATCATGGGCGTCTTACTAAGTCACAAGAGCTCCAGTGAAAGTCATGGTATTAGGGTTTCCTGGCAAGGGTTTTCTTGGACATATTGGTTGCCTTGATGGCATATTCATCTTCAAGGTTTCCTCAAAGTATTCGCTTCGAGACTACTTTCCATTGAATGGGTGAATTACGAGGTACGGACCATGACAAGAGATATGAAGGCGTGGATATCCTTTGGAAGCCAGATGTTTTCTTTCATTGGAGTTATCTTGGCCAGGGGGTGCTCTGAGTTCGCTTGGCTAATTTATAGAAAGAAATAAGGACATTTGGCACCAAAATTAAAATGAATTGTCCCCATTGCAAATTAATTCAGATTTTATAGGATCAAGAGAGATTGAAGGTCATTTTTGGCATATAAAGTCTAGAGTTCATTTGAAATATCAAGTTATAATTTTCCAACTATATTCAGGTGAATCCCTGTTTGTTGTGGAGCTACGACTGCCCATGTCTTTACGAAGTTAGCACATTACAAGAACATCCAAATCAAGATTACATGGAACATGGAATTTTGGTCAATTATGGATCAATATTCCAAGGCCTGCCCTTCATTGGTTTTTCGTTCTTCGCCTTTGTGCCCTTTATGACCATAGATGTATTATCCAATTTTCATACAGAACCATTAACATTTGGCTTGATGTTGAGATTTGGAGTATATTGTTATGCTTAATGGACGAAGTTTTGTTTGTGTGTTATATTCGTTTCATTTTATTCGTCCGAATTTGTTACTATTTGTTTGAGAGGAGCCTTGGTGATTCATTTTGGAAGCTTTGAGTTTCATTAAGCTAAGGGTGAGGTTTTTGAGATTAAGGATCACATGACGATATGAGACCATTCATTTTCTTTGAAGTAACACAAGCTTAGACCAAGCAATCAAAGGCATCATTGTCATTTTTCGTGGCTTCCTTATGCTTGAGTTTAAATCATGTAACTAAGTACGTTAGTCATCTTGTTCAAACCACAAGTGTATCGTCATGACAAATTCTATGCAATTACAAAATTTCTTGAGTATGATACATTCAATGGAATTGGAGGGATATATGCTTAAAATGTTGAATACTGTTCCATTTACAACCTTAATATTCAAAGCCGAGATCTTACAAAACTGATTTTTGCACAATACATCGATGAGAAAAAAGATGAGGTCTTACAAAATCGATTTTACATAATATTCAAGGGTGCATCAGATCCTATTCGCATAACAATTACAACCTTAAAGTTCAAAGTCATTGTCTTCACATCTCGCAAAGACACCAAAATCTTAAATAAATCAGGCCATGTTTCACAGACGACCATCATCCTTATCTCAAAGTCAGCATATGTTCCTTTTCTTTTTCACAGTCCGCTGCAAGCTTGAACTCCACGGTTTCCCTCATATGAGCTCGAACTTCACCTGAAATGCAAATAAGAAAGTCATACCGCTATTTACTTGCACTTGCTATTAATGTGATCAAACCATTAAGAACACAATGTAACATCACAAATGGTTTTAAAGCTTAACACTGCAATATAAGTAAGCTCAGAATTCAATTATGCAGTCATGGAGATCGTTACCAGCTTAGTATGATTTATAGCAAAAATAAAAGAGAAGCAAGGCAGAATAATTGAAAAAAATAGCCACTATTGTTTGAATGCACATGCTTAGAACTTGAAGGCATGTTTCCCTTGACCTGAGTTTTAAGATGAATAAAGGAATTCGTAACAGGGCATGGTGCTAACAGAAAATCGAAAAAAGCAAGGCATTACGAGAGGAGTTTTTAACGTAAAGCAAAAGAAAAAATTGCAGCACATAAGAATTATAACAGAAGGCTCTAACTGAGATAACCAATCTGTAGCAGAATCATTTAGACTCATAACCTAATTTACTTGGAAATTCTTCATAAGAGCTTTGATTTTCATTTTCTATAAAAACTGGACACCATCATTCTGAACCGGATTCTTCTTCACAATTTCACCATTCATTCATCTCTTCTCTCACAACTTCCCCTCTCAATCTTTCACACTTCAACCACGACCTTCAACTTCTTCTCAAATCCTCTGCAAATTGCTTCCCTAATCTCTCATCCCAGTAAAAAAAACCGCAACCATCATCAATGAGACTTCATCATGATTGCTACAACAACAAGCTGCAAAGAAGAATGATGGATTAGCATCGTGATTCACGAATCCATCAACAACATTGCAACTTCTGCAAGTCATGGATATTTCAGAGTCTATTACATAAAAAAGAACGGAAAAGAAGAGAAAGGATCGCGAGTCTAAGATTCATACCTGAACTGTATTCGGGAGATTTGTAATCCATCTTTAATCGTGGATCATACAACACTTACGGTCGCCACCGAAACCGCGACTAAGTCGATAATCTTCTGGGCTTCGCATCATTCAACACCATCGTCATCGTCACGGTGCTTCATTTATCTTCGTAGTCGTCTTCATGACATCAATATCAACCGGCGATGAGCGCTTCAAGAACAAATCATCTGCATCATCGGTAGTGCAAAACGCCTCTTAACAACGCAATTACAGCTCGAACTAGAACGGAAAATAGGGTCGAAGAAAAGAACGAAATCATTGTCTCTTGAAATCACTCTTCATTACAGGTTTGAATCCACTTCCAATATTGCTTGCTTCTTGTCTAATATGATTGATGGTTGTCCGTTCGATCCCGTCGAATCCTTGGGTTACTGGTGAGGTCAGGCTTAGATTCATAATCAAGACGGAGTCTTAGTTGTTGTAGGTGAAGAGCGGTTAGGGTTATGGTGGTGGCGAAGAAGCGAAGAGGAAGGATATAACGGCGGGAGAGGAGAAGTGGAGAAGAAGGTTTAGAGTTTTGAGTCTCTTTCTCCAGCCCCTTTTGTTTCGGTTAAATTATTTATTTGTAAATAATAAGAGCAATTAAGTTAATCAAGAACATTTAAGAATTTCTTGGGTGTTTAATAGAATTTAATCAGCATTAATGAGATTAATCCTCATTTGATTCCCATAAAAGAGATTATTACCGTTAGAGGTTCTAGGAGATAAGGTTGGGTGGATTTGTGGATTCCCAGCCACACCGGCGGTGACACTTGTCACCGTCCGGTAGGCTGTGTCAGCGGTGGTTTGGGTGTGGATAGTGTACCGTAGCGTTCATAGGCATGCGTTTGTGATCCTTGGATATGAATACTATAGGAATACCTAGATCATGCGGTCCAGATTAGAGTCAAGAAGGTTGACCGAAAGTCCATAGGATACACCCAAAAAGCCTGCGCAGATGGGCCTTGTAATCCTGCTATTCGCACCCCTGGTTCAAGCCCACTTAGCATAATTAACTATAAAAAATTGCTATCCGCAATCCTCTCCCCTTTTTTTCATTTAGAATTTAATTTTTGTTTTAGTATAGGATAGGAATAAATCCATAAAAAATAGTAAAATGCTTAATAAAATTCTACAAAAATTCCAGTAGGTTTATAATCCATTTTAGAAATTTGTGACATTTTTACTTTCTCAGTTTTGGCTTTTTTTCGATTTAATTTCGATTTTCCATTTAATTAGCATTATATTGAATTCTTTTAGTTACACATAATTTTGTTAATTTTATTTTTTCCACTTTCTTTATGATTTTTAGCCCATTCTTTTTGCTATGATTAGAGGACTGATAATAGGAACTAGGATATTGTTTGGTAGATTTTTAGGCCATTTTATCCACTGTTTTGGTAGCTTAATTCATATAAAATTGTGATTAGTTCCTAGGTAGATTTAAGTGACTTTTAAGCATAGTTGGGTTCTGAATTTTTAGGATAGTTTTTAGCAAAATATTATAGTTAGGTTAGGGACCCTAGAGAATTAATTTCATATATTTTCCAGGACTTTTACTATTTTTAGTGCATTATTTTTAGTCCATTTTTTACATTGTAAATACACCTAGTTTAGCTTAGGATCTTATGGTTCATTGAGGATTAGCTTAATTAGGTTTAATCTTAGGATTTTAGGATGATTTAGTATAGTTTAGTTACTGATTTTAGAATAAGAATATTAAATAAATTCCCTTAGTTTTAGGACTTAGGCTTATAATTTTCACTAAGTAGGTTTAGCCTTGTTTTTAGTTTTATACTTTCACATGCAATTGTTGGAATTTATTTCTTATTTCTATTTTAATGTTTTTGCCTTAATATTGGTATTTTCCACTTGTATAGGCTTCCTCATGTTTCTTAGAATCAACTTAACTTCCTTAGGAAGTAAGTTGAATTCTAGTAGTTTTTTTAGTTCCTTTTATTCATTAGGATTAGAAAGCCACACTAACCATTAGGATCTCACTTTTGAATAATAAATGAAATTAGGGTTGAGTCTTAGTCCCCTTAGCTTTTTCCTTTTGCAATTTGAGTCCTTCTTTCTCTCCTAATAAAGAAAATAATAAAAATACTTATTAAAAATCGAACGTTCTTATACGCCATGAGACTTTGTTGCGGAGTACTTATACGCGTCCTGTTTCGGGGCGAGGTGTAAGTATTTACCACGATGGATAGGTCTTAGTATGAGAATGTTCACAAAAAAATTCAAAAACACTTCTCATAAAAGACAAAAAAAAACAATAAGCGACTATCCTGCGAGAACTTCTCGTTCTCATCTCATTCATTCTGAACGCGAACTCGTGATGACTTGTCTCGCATGCAAGACGGTAAACGCACTCGTACCAGACGAGCCTGCAACACCTGAGCATAGACATATGTAGTTCCAACTATAAAAAACACAAACAAATAGTTCCCGCCTTAGTTAGGCGAACTACGTCTAATATGATCCTCATTATCCCAATGAGGTACGTAGGCAGAGGGGTAGGGCCTGTTCGAGCACATTCTTTATTTTCCCTACATTTTCCCTATTCTTTCTTTTTGTTCTCTTTTTCAGTTCCAGTTTCCAGTTAGCAGTCCTTATTCAGCAGAATCTTATTTCTCACCCTTTGAAACAAAACAAACAAGCGTGGATCTTCTCGGGTACGGCGGACGATCTGGGGTGCTAATACCTTCCCAGGTCGTAACCGACTCCCGAACCCGGATCTTTGGTTCGCAGGACCTCGTCCTTTCCTTCTTCCTCAGGTATGTGCAACATTACCTTTCCCGTTCCTTCGGGATACAAATGTCTGGCCGGCGACTCTACCTTTTCCGCGCCACTTTCGCGTTTATACTAGGATGAAAATCCCGGGAGCGACAGTTGGCGACTCTACTAGGGAGGAACCCAGAATATCTGGTTTCCCTTGTAGAGTCAATCCTAGCGCCTGTTTGGTTTTATTTCTTTGGGTGTTTATCTGTTTGCTGTTGTGTGCTTTAGTTTAGCTTTACTGTTTTTATTTATAGTTTTTACTTTACAGATTTACTTTACAGCGTTTATTTCTTTCAGTATTTATTTTCCATGCATCATATTATACTGGACTGTCTGGCTGTACTGGTTTTCATTTTTTCCGTGGGATGGGAGTTACTGTGAGATAAGCCAAATACCCGACTTGAGTGCACTAAAGGATTAGCATGGACAGACATTGTACTTCCATGATATCTCACCATGATGAGTGGCGATGTGCTCCACACCCAGATTGCGACTGTCTTGGAACTATTCTATGTGGGGATTACCCCACTTCAGGGTATGACCTTGATAGTTATGTGCATATGGTGACCGATCTTCGAGGACCTTAATGGGAACACCCCTCTCCAGTGATGACAGTGGCAGACCACATTTGTTGGAAAATCCACTCGCATTCGAGGGTCCATTGGGATCTCGCATAGGATGTCCTGGTTCTCTCATAGGAATCCAGTTAAAGAAAATTGTTCATATGACGGTAATATTGTACGCTTCAGAATGAATGTACTATTGTTTCTCGATTCAGTGCTTGAAGCTGGGGACTTATGAGGGATGCTTGTTTTTCTGGAATCAGTTGAGGCCTCCCTGAGTAGTACATAATGCCAAACCGATTCCCTGATTTGGTCATGAGATATTTCTCGGAAATGGTGAACGTATTATTGCCATTCGACTTTAAGAGTCCGTGATGTTGACCCGAGTAGCACACCCGTGAGATTGGGAGGGGTTTACAGGTTTGCAGGAACCCTAAGACCTTCAACATACTCGCTTTGCCATTGGTTTAGTTTTGTGATCTGGTTCTCTTGTACATTGGTTCTAAGATATGGATCCCGGATCAGAGGGATTGTTATTGTGATATGTTGATATTGTGTCCTTGCACCGACACCTGATTATATGATTGGCACATCACAAACACTTCACTGATCATATGCCTAGCCTTGCATAAGCATCATAACATCATTAATCATTTGTATTATTTTTATTCTCAGGGTTCGCACTACTCCTAGTTCCTGGTTGTATACTTGCTTCAAAGATGGAAGATATCATAAAGAAGAATGTTTTCTACAAATTTTTTGATACCAAGGTGGATTTGCTCAAACAGATGGTGTCTCTTATTACCCCGGGTCATTTGGGATTTTTCAAAGAGCGATATGGTGATATTCTGGACCTGGTTTTCAACCTGGATAGTTCACAAAGGAGTGCCATCCATACCTTGCTACAGTATTATGACCCTAGACTCCGATGTTTCACATTTCCTGATACCCAGCTAGGTCCATTGCTAGAAGAGTATGTTGAGATTTTGGGAGTGCCTATCAAAGATCAAATTCCCTTCAATTCAGAGATGACAAGACCGACCCATACTGACATCGCTAAAGCTCTTTATTTGAGCTCATCAGAGATATCTGCTAATCTGGTTGCCACCAAGGCAGGAGTACTTGGTTTTCCTTTAGAGTTTCTGGTCAGAAGAGCTGAAGAACGTGTCGTGGAAAAACAGTGGGACTCAGTTTGCGCCATCCTGGCATTATCTGTATATGGGATAGTTTTGTTTGCTGACATGGAGAAGTTCGTGGATATGAATTCCATTCATTTGTTTGTGATGAAAAATCCTGTACCCACTCTCTTGGGAGATTTGTATTATTCAGTACACTATAAGAATGAGAAGAGACGAGGTGTCCTGGTTAGGTGTTGTGCCCCGTTATTCTATACATGGTTTATGAGACATATCCCCATTACTAGAGTATTCACTGATCCCAAAGTAATTTGGTCGCAAAAGCTAAGAGCGCTGACTGCCAAAGACATTAGATGGTTCACCTTAAGGCTAAAAGGGAAAGAGCTCATCTCCAGCTGTGGAGGGTATCCTAATGTTCCCCTCTTAGGAGTAGCCGGGGGCATTAATTACAACCCTACACTCTTGAGAAGACAATTAGGGTACACTCTAAAGAATGTGCCCAAAGATTCGGAGCTGACTCAGAATTTCTATTTCCCCGTGAAGGACAATCTCCCATTGGTTCGAGAAGCTGCAGGTGCTTGGAAATTGATTAATAGAAAGGGTATAGAACGCTTGGGCAGGAGTAATAATCAAATGTTTCCCGAATTTGAAACTTGGGTAAGGGAGAAAGCTCAAGTAACTCTAATCCATTTCTATGCACCGTTACCACCACCTACCACAGTGCCTTTGGAAGATTACCAAAAATTGGAGGCTTTGATCAAGCAGCTTAGATTTGAGAATAAGGAGGCTTACAATTCTTGTCTGAAATTGATGATTCAGAACCAGCAGTTAGAAGATAGAGCTCTCCGAGCTGAAGAGACAGTTCGGCTTAAGCAGAAGGACTTTGACGAAAGAGAACTATACTTTAGGAAGAGAGGATTGGCTGAGACCCATAAGGCGAGTCAGCGCCAGAGGGATAAGAAATAACTGAATGAGGCTAATGAAGCCATCACACTTTGGCAAGAGAAGTGGAGCGATCACCAGAATAAGCAAAAGGAGGTAGAGGATGAATTTGAGTTGAAGATAAAAAACCTTCAGGATGCCCTGGTGGAGCAAGGAAAGTTAGTTCATAAGGCCCAGGAGCAATAGAGAGAATACCTTCATCAGATGACAAAGAGTCAACAAATTGCTGAAAATGTCTAGAAAGAAGAATGAGAAGGCTTTCTTGCAGCAAATTGAAGAGTTACATGCTTCCTTTGATCTAAGGGATCTCCTCATCCAGAGACTCATCCAGGAGCCCGATCATCCGAATATAGCTCAGTTGTTCCAGAATGTCAAGCGCCTTAGCTGGAGGCTGCAGGACTTAGATCTCCCTAGAGTTTAGTTTCATGTTATTGTACTTGGATTACCCACAGGCTTGTTGTGGGAATCCTTTTATTGATATACTTTGTTGTTCTTTTGATTGGCACCCTTCGGGGACTTTGTTGTTTCAAACTTCAGTTTATGTGATTGACTTGCTTTGAATCTTTTGTTCGTTATCTGTTGCACCGACACGGGGTAATAAGCACCAATTCTCCACGCCTGTCATGTTATTTGAACATCATATGGGTCTTATTCCCAATTATTATTCTCTTAATATCAGGACGGGAAAAGGAAAAACCTTGAGGATAAAAGGAACACATTGCATTGCATACACATCATTTGCATTTTCTTCTTTGTTTTTGCAGGTTTTCTACAGGATGCTTAACTTATCTGTGTTTCAGGAAAAGATTGAGAGAGCTGCCAAGACCCGGCATCTCCGAAAAGATATCCCACATCGCTACGCAACTTGCAGCAACCAGAGGACATTCATGGTCGCTATGCAAACTGACCTTAATGAGTTTCGCACCAGAATGGGAGAATTCATGGTCATGATGCAAGGGATGGCTCAGGGACAACAAGAGTTAAGAAATGCAATTCAGGGGCTCAACCCTCCTCAGACTAATCCTCCTGTAACCACTCCTGACGTGAAAGTGACTCCTCCCAACACCAACAATGGGCTAGGTGGACCTCAAGTTCTAAAACATGGCACGCCAATTTTCATTCCAGTACAAGACAGGCAGGAGGATCAGTTCTCTCCTTTTAACAATGATATGGGGTTCGGCAGAGAAGGAAATCTTCAAGACTTTTTGATGCTTGCTGAGAAAGTCAAAGCCCTCGAGTGTAGAGACACTTTGGGGATAGATGTGTCTGACATGGGTGTCGTACCTCGAAAAATATGATCCTAAAACAAACAACAGAGTCGCCACCTAATTATATTTATTCTACAAGAGAAAAGGGAGATATAGATACAACCTAATAAAGGACAAGAAATGGTTTACGAAACCAAATTCTATGTTCGGGAGTCGGTTACGCAAGGGGAAGGTATTAGCACCCCTCACATCCGTTGTACTCAACGGGAACCTCTTAGCTTAACTATGCGATTAAATGTTTGATCTTAAGTTTTTGTCTTCTAAATAATTGTTAATATGTTTGTTTAAAGTTTTAAATTATTATTATTATGACGGAGAAAAGATTAAATGTTTATTAGGGTGCTCTCGAAGGATTAAAATCCCTGTGCCTACGTATTCCCTTGTGCAATGGGAAAGTCAGAGCTTCGTAGTTCGTGCGACTACGGTTTGTAATTTTTAATTGAACGATTGTTTAAAATGCTTTCTAATCTGCTAAGCGTTAGCTTATACTCGCGGTGGAGGTTGCGCTAGCTTGTTTGCGAGATAGAATGATTTAAACAATGTTCGTTTTAGAGAAAAGTGTTTGACTTTTGTTAAGATGTTTTAAACGAAAGGGCGAATGAACCACGTCGCGTGGGGCTAGCCCAGGAGTGATTGCATTCCAGAACGTGCAGAGTGCTAGACTCCGGAGTTCTGTCTTCCGCTGATTAATTATGAAAGTAATTTGAATTGGTTGGTGAGTTTTAAGTTGTTTTAAGTATGAAAGAGCGAATGGACTACGTCGCGTGGGGCTAGCCCAGGAGCGATTCATTCTAGAACATGCGAAATTCTAGACTCCGGAGCTCTATTCTTTCACGAGTTAAATTGCGCGATTAGATATTTCAAAATACGGAAGGCGAATGGACCATGTTGAGTGGGGCTAGCCCAGTAGCGGTCCATTCCAGAACGTGCGGAGTGCTAGACTCCGGAGCCCTGTTTTCGTATTAAATTTATAAAATAGGTTGGATAATTTTTTTTAGACATTTTTGGATTTAACGTAATTTTAATAACAGAGAAGTAAACGAATCACTACGCGTGGGACGAGCCCAGGTGTGGTTCGTTTCAGAACGTGCGGAATGCTAGACTCCGGAGCTCTATTCCTTGTTAAGTTAATTAAGATACGCAATAAGTCGTGCAGACGGCGATCACATAGTGACCGACTTACGTGTGTGCAAAAATGTAGGCGTATGAATTGATTGAATGAAGTGGATTTGATTCCTAATCCCTAAAGGTATTCCTAGTGAAAACGAAACCGGTAAAATAAAGGCGGATGAAATAAATTACGTACAAAAACGGGAGAGGGATTCAATAATAATTTTACATGATAATGCGATGAAATAAAGGGTCTCGTTGTAATTTGCCCAAGATAAAGCGTGTGTGCAGTGTCTGAATTGATTGGGACCGTTAGAAATTAATATGATAAAAGAGTACGTGAAATAAATGAAATAAATAAAGAAAATAAAAAAAATGAGATAAATTGTGAAAAATTAGGATAAATAAAATAAAATAAACAAGATGGCCTCATATCGGCCACGATTAATCGGAAACGATTTATTGTGGCTTTGTCATATCATCGGCCCAAATAAAAATCAAAACGGAATTGAAAAGCAAAGACACATCTTTTTGAATTTTTAGTTTATCAACAACTAAACAAAATTACGACTAAACTTAAAAACTAAATTTAAATAACTTACTACACAATAATATTTTTTATATTTTTAAGTGTTAATCACATATATACTTTACTTCTAACATTAATAAATAAATTAAACAAAACTATATTTTGAAAGGAAGAAATTAAGTCAATCTAATAACTTAAACTAATAAGACCCATGATACATGCTTCGTATTCTGCTTCGTTGTTAGTGCAGGAAAAGGTGAGTTTTACCGAGAAAGGCATATGAACTCCTTTAGGTGTAATGAGCACTGCACCAACTCCACGACCATTCATGTTGACAGCCCCATCAAACATCATTATCCATTCTTCTTCTGGGTCAGGCCCTTCAGTGTGAATAGGCTCTTCATGATCTTTTGCTTTCAGGAACATGATGTCTTCATCAGGGAAGTCAAATCTCATTGGTTGGTAATCATCAATGGGTTGCTCTGCTAGGTAGTCAGACAGTACACTACCTTTGATGGCCTTTTGAGATGTGTACTGAATGTCATACTCTGTCAGGATCATTTGCCATCTTGCAACCCTTCCGGTAAGTGCTGGTTTCTCAAATATGTACTTGACTGGATCCATCTTTGAGATCAACAAGGTAGTGTGAGTCAACATATACTGTCTTAGTCGGCGAGCAGTCCACGCTAAAGCACAGCAAGTTTTCTCGAGCAGTGAATAACGTTGTTCACAGTCGGTAAACCTTTTTCTTAGGTAGTATATTGCATACTCTTTTCGACCAGACTCGTCATGTTGGCCCAGCACACACCCCATTGATCCTTCTAATACTGTCAAGTACATGATTAGAGGTCTTCCTTCAACTGGAGGCATAAGAATTGAAGGTTCTTGTAAGTACTCCTTGATTTTTTCAAAAGCCTTCTGACAATCTTCGTTCCACCTGACTGTTTTCTCCTTTCTTAACAATTTGAACAGGGGCTCACAGGTTGCAGTGAGGTGAGATATGAACCTTGATATGTAGTTCAATCTACCCAAGAACCCCCGAACTTCTTTTTCGGTCCTAGGTGCAGGCATCTCCTGAATGGCTTTGACTTTGTCAAGATCAACTTCAATTCTTTTTTCACTTACAATGAATCCCAGCAGCTTACCGGAACGTACCCCGAATGTGCACTTGTTGGGGTTTAACTTCAGCTGATACTTTCTCAGACCCTTGAATAACTTCAGCAGATTTACCAGATGATCTTCTTCAGTGAGGGAATTGGCAATCATGTCATCCACATAGCATTCAATTTCTTTGTGGATCATATCGTGGAATAATGTTACCATAACCCATTGATAAGTCGCACCGGTATTCTTCAGTCCAAAAGGCATTACTTTGTAACAAAATGTGCCCCAGGGTGTGATGAAGGTAGTCTTCTCCATGTCTTCGGGTGACATTCTGATCTGATTGTACCTGGAAAATCCATCCATGAAGGAAAATACCGAGAACTGAGCTGTGTTGTCGACCAATACATCAATGTGAGGTAAAGGGAAATCATCCTTGGGGCTAGCTCTGTTCAGATCCCGGTAATCCACACACATCCGTACTTTGCCATACTTCTTAGGCACTGGTACAATATTAACAACCCAAGGCGGGTAACTAGTTACAGCAAGGAATCCGGCATCCCACTGTTTTTGTACCTCTTCTTTAATCTTCATAGCCATATCTGGACGAGTATGGCGTAACTTCTGTTTTACTGGAGGACAGTCCTCTTTCAAAGGCAGCTTGTGCATAACAATGTTCGTATCTAGACCTGGCATGTCTTGATAGGACCAAGCAAAGACGTCAACGTACTCTCGAAGCATGTCAACAAGTTGTTCCTTCACTATATCTTGCAGACCGGCCCCAATCTTCACTTCTTTCAAGTCTTCTTTGGTACCAAGATTAACTGTTTCAACCTCCTCCTGATGAGGAGTGATCACTTTCTCTTCTTGCCTCAACAACCTGGCTAACTCTTCAGGTAACTCATAGTCTTCTTCAACCCCTTCATCAGCTTGATTAATTGGATTGTCGAAGTCATACAAAGTCATAGCAGTGCTGTTGTCTGTGCGATCTGGAGGATAATCTCTGCAAGGGTTGAGATTGATTCGTTTTAGTGATCAGTTTTAATCTTGTTTAGAAAAAAGTGAAAATGAAGTTGTTTATTTTGAAAACATTGCCATTTTATTGTTTTGTACAAAAGTGAAAAATGTAAAGACAGTGAGCGAAAAAGAGACTCGTTTGCAAAAGATGTCTGATATTCATTGATTAATCATTTGCACAAAATTACAATACAGCCCTATTACAAAATGAGTCCTGACACCTTTGGCAAGATACAAGACCGATGCATGCTAAAAAGACAGGAAATAATAATTACTCTGCAGGAGTAACCCTTATAATTTCCTGGGAAGACCAGTTAAGGACTTGGTTCCCCGGGATCCTTGGACGTATCCAACTCTCCAGGTTGCGGTCGCTTTCCTCCTCGTCTTCCAGATTGTTAACAGCATCAGGGGTGAGCATCCCCCACTGATGAATTTGGGCTCTTTTGCAGCCTCTGATTGATCTTGTCGGAATGGTCTGTAACCCAAACCGAATCTATCTTCCTTCTTTTCCACTGGCAGTTGCTTGCCCCATCCTTGAGCATTTCCTTCTTCAACAACCTTCCGGGCTTGCTGATAAGAGATGATTGAAGTACCCATCCTATCTTTCTGGGATGCAACCAATACTCCAGTAGCCTCATTAACATTTAGGGCCTCAAACCTTTGGCTCATTGTCTCATGGATTTCACCATCCATCTCAATATATTTGTAAGTATCCAGATGGCTAACAAATATGTCTTCCTCACCACAGATGGTGATAATCTGTCCTTCCCATTCATACTTCAGTTTCTGGTGAAGGGTCGTCGTTACTGCGCCTGCGGCGTGAATCCAAGGTCGACCTAGAAAACAGTTGTAAGAAGGTTGTATGTCCATCACGTAGAAAATGGTCTTAAATACTTGTGGACCGATTATCATTGGCAGCTCCACCTCTCCAAGAACAGATCTTTTGGAGCCATCAAAAGCCCTGACCACAAGGTTACTTGGTCAGAGAGCTATCCCGTCATATTCGAGCTTGACAAGGGCTTTCTTGTGTAAGACATTGAGCGAGGACCCAGTGTCTACAAGAACATGAGATAGTACAGTTCCTTTGCACTCCAAGGTTATATGCAAAGCTTTGTTGTGGAGACGTCCTTCTGTTGTCAAATCAACATCAGTAAACCCTAGCCCATGGCTAGTATTGACATTTGACACTACTGTTTCCAGCTGATTCACAGTGATCTCTTCTAGCACGTAGGCAGCGTGCAGAACTTTTAGTAGTGCATCCCGATGGGTTTCGGAACACAGCAGCAGTGATATGATTGAGATCTTTGAAGGAGTCTGGTGGAGCTGGTCCACAACTTTGTAGTCTCTTCTTTTAATAATCCTCATAAACTCATCCACGTCTTGATCGATGGATGATTTATGAGTTTCTTTGGGTGCGGATTCTTCCGGTATCACACTCTTCCCCTTGGCCTTGGCAACATCCTCTGCCTCAGTGTTGGTTCTAGGGACTTGTGAAGCGAAGAGACGTCCGCTTCGGGTGAAGCCTCCGCCTCCCCCAACATTATCCACTTGGGGAGTGAGAACTGGAGAATCAAGAAGGACTTTCTCTCTGTTATAGTACAGATCAGCACCATAATGCCATGGTATAGCACTGTCTTTATCATATGGAATTGGCCCGGGCACCGTGATAGTGACTGGGCTCACTGCAGCAGATGTTGGGACTGTAATAGTCTGCGGATCATAGAAAATAGTAACAGGACCTCTGGTGGATGTTGGTGGAGGTGAATTGAAGCTTTGTTGAGACTGTTGAAAATTGCTAAAATTCGGGACCGTTGTCGGGTCATAGTAGATTGTGACAGTGAAAACATTATTGTTGGTTGTTAAAGTTGTAGTAGTTGGTGCAAAAGAATTGTTGTATGTTGAAGTGACAGATGGAATGATTGCTGAAGTTGTAGCCGAATCGGTTGGAACAATGGTTGTTGCAGTTGTAGAAGAAACACTTGGAAAGATGGTTGTTGCATTTGTAGAAGATTCACTCGTTGTTGACAAAAGGGTTGTTGGTGTTGTAGAAGCTGTGGTTGTAATTTGCAGAATGCCTTCTTTGATCAAGCCATTAATTCCACTCCTTAAGCTGGCACACCCATTCTCAGAAAGTTTGGATAATTCACAACAGGCCTCACAACCTGGGAACACTTGGCACTTTGAAAGCTGGGCTTTAACCTCTGCCAGAGGTGTTTGAATACATGCAATATCTTCTATTAAACTCAGGGGTGATCAATCCTCTACAGCATTAATCCTTGGCCCATTGTGGCTTGGCATATGATTTTTCATCACATTTTGAGGAGGTGCAAAGTCCAGGGCTTTTGAATCTACCAGACCCTGAACCTTCATATGCAGAGCTCTGCATTTTTCCGTAGAGTGACCAGGTGCGTTAGAGTGAAAAGCACACCTAGCATTGGCATCATAGTTTCTAGGAAGGTTTTGGGGATCAGGTGGAGCCAATGTCCTCGACTCAACAAGATTGATCTTTAGGAGTTGTGGCAATAGTGTAGCATATGGTATTGGAATGGGGTCAATCACCCGGTTGACCTGAGATGGTCGCTGTTGAAATGGGCGTTGTTGTTGATTGTTGTTATTATTGTTGTATGATCTCTGTTGTGGAAACTGTTGTTGTTGCGGAAAGTGTTGTGGTTATTGAACATACTGAGGAGGTGGAGCAGGGATAATAATAACACTAACTGTCCTGGGCAAGTATTGGGGTCTCCCTCTTCCCATGTGCACAGAGTTTGTCTCACCAGATCTACGGGGCCCAGCAAATTGTTTTCTTGTACTGCTTGAACTGGCACCGTTATCGGAGATCTTTCCCATCTTCAATAGGCTCTCTATTATTTCCCCAGCTATCACCACATCTGCAAATCTGGTAGAAGAAAATGCAGCCAGTCTGTCAATGTAGGTTCCTTGAAGAGTATTCATGAACATGTCTGCCATCTCTCTTTCAGACAGGGGAGGTTGAACTGCAACATCAAGTTGCCTCCACCTTTGGGCATATTCTCTGAAGCTTTCACGGGAAGATTGAGACATTCCCATCAGAAGGGTCCTGTTTGGAGCCATGTCCAAGTTATACTGATACTGACGGATAAAAGCCTCAGCCAAGTCTTTCCAGCTCCTCACTGTGGCTCTGGTCAAATGGGAATACCATTCTCGGGATGCCCCTGTTAGACTATCCTCGAAGTAAAACATCCATAACTTTTCGTCTATGGTGTATGCTTTTAACCTTCCCAAGAATGATTGAAGGTGGGTGCGTGGGCAGGATGTGCCATTATACCTTTCGAAACACGGGGGTTTGAACTTGTGAGGAATTCTCAACCCTTCCACTAGTCCCATGTCCATTACATCAAACCCTATGGAATTATGGGATTTAAGAGACCTCAGCTTCTTAGCAATCTCATCCAATCGACGGTCGTAAACTTTGTCCCCAACCCCAACAACTGTGAACTACTCTTCTTGAGGATCCTCTTGCAAGACCCTTCCTCTAGCAGTGTTACCCTAAGTATTCCTTATGGCATTGATCTCTGGGTTTAGATGAGGCCCAAACTCTGGTGGATCAGTGCGAGGCTGCACATGATCGTTGTTACTGGTACCTCCTGTACCTGGATGGTGTTCTTCAGGAGTTTTCCTTTCAACCAACTCCCTTAGTCTTTCCTGGCTCTGAGCTAAACCAGTCATCACAATCATGAATTGAGTCATCTGATTCCTCATCTCAACACTCTCATTAGCCATTTGGGTCCTCACTTCATTCAAGTCTTGCTGAACTTGATCCATCTGAATTCTCGGAAGGTTGTTTCGCGTCGGGTACCGGTGTATTCTGTTGACAGGGAACACTCTTCTGCGAGCAATGTTTCTTGCAACCACAACAGAGTGAGAAACAACAATAAAACAAAAACCTACAAAATAAAGAAAGTGTTAGTATGCAATGCAATATGCCTATTTGCCTTCCAAGGGTATCCGGTTTGGTTCTTTGGTTTTGACCTTTCCAGACCTCGTGGAGATGCTGATGATGTTGTAGAGATTAAGCCCATCAAAAAAATGATACAAATCAATATATTACAAAGAGTGAAAGTACATAGTTTGATTAGAATAACATCCCCAAGGTGGGTCAATATACAACAACAAAAGAAAAGTACAACTAAAGAAAAAGTACAAGCAAAAGAGTCAAACATCTAATCCAAAGTCATCCTCCTTGACTTCCTTCAGGAGGGCCTCAGTCACTGGCCCTACTGGGTGCTCTGTAATAGTCCTGATGAGGAGGTTCCTGGTAGCAATGGCACTAGTTAACTTCTTATGCTTGTCCTGATCCTTTGACCTCTTCAACCCCTCCCGGAGTTTCAATTCAGATATCTCTCTATGAGCTGCTAACAAAGCCTCCTTGTGCTTCTTCTCACTAGCCTCCAACTGCTCTATCTTAGCCTGAGTCCTTTGATCTTCTTGTGCCCAGGCTTCAGTGATCCTGATCCACCTAGCATGGCTCTCCTCTAGATAATTTTCTGCCCTAGCCTTCTGAGTCTTCGCTTCCTTGCAAGCATTCTTCAGTACTAACTCCCTTTCCCTTTCCTTCCTGATGTAGTCATCCGTCTTCTCAATCTTTGTCAAATGCTCAATCTTGAGCCTTTCCAATCTCTCATTGTCTAGACGGCTGTCATTTCTCTCCGAGAGAGTCTTCTTTAAGGCTTCGGCTAGATGATTGTTCCTCTCTTTCAGCTTTTCAAACTCTTCCAAACTGACAGTAGCTGCAGGTTGTACTGTAGAAGGTCCAGGTGTATCTTCTAAGGTAAATGGCATCCGGGTGATCTGAGATCTGGTACGAGACCAATCAGAATACTATGCTGAAGCAATGTTGTTGCACCTGCCAAGGATGGCTGTTCCCTTAGTCTGAATGTTATCCCAAGCCCAGGCAGCTTGTCTGACAACAGCAGAGTTGGGTTGGATTTCACAGTAAAGAGTCTCAGCCAAATCCTGTCTTCTTGGAGGATGGACCAAAGCATATCCCAATTGTCTCTTAAATAGTAAATGGTTGTAGTTGATGCAACCGTTTACTCCTATCAAAGGCACATTAGGATATTGCCCACACCTGGTAATGATGTCCTTGCCTTTGGTGCTCTGAGTGCACCATCTGATGTCTTCTGATGTCAAGGCAATAAATCTCTTAGCCCAGTTCTTCTGCTGATGAGGGTTCAAGAAGGTATCTGACTTTGGCAAGTGTCTTAGCAGCCAAGAGTAATAAAGAGGAACACAACATCTGACCAGTCTTCCTCTTTGATTTTCATTCCTCTGGTGTATTGAGTAGTAGAAGTCTCCTAGCAAGGTAGGAACTGGGTTCCTTAATAAGAACAGGTGAATGGCATTCTTTCTCACAAACTTTGGCTCATCTGCAAACAAGATAACCCCATATAAACTGAGGGCTAGAGGTTCACAGACAACCTTCCATTCCCCTATTGCAGCCTGCAGGGTGGCCTGGGAGATCAAGAAGTCTGGGTGAAGGCCTGGAACCCCAGCCTTGGTTGTCTTGTTATGATCAATGAGGGCAGGCTCCAAATGCAATTCCATGGCTATGTCTTCATTTCTAGGAGCAACCATCTCAGGGTTGAAAGGAATCCCCCTCCTGATAGGAACTCCTAACAACATGGAAAATTCTTCTAGCAAAGGTCCCAACTGGAAATCAGGGAATGTGAAACATCTGAGTGGAGGATCATAGAACTGCAAGCAAGTATGGATCATGCTCCTCTGAGATGCATCTAAATCCATGACCATATCCAATATGCCTCCATAATGCTCTCTGAATAGTGGGATATGATCAGGAGTAATGAGGGACTGGATCTGCCTGATGCCAGTCAGGGTGGGCTCAAAGAAGTGGTAAGTGATGTTGCTCTTTCCTGAAGTGTCCATGGATGCTGGTGAAGAAGCGGAGAGCAACTGCTGATGAAGGTCACTGAATGAGATACTGGAGGTGAGTCTCTGATGAAGATAGCTGGAGAAGAAATCACTGAAAAACTGGTGAAGGTGCTGGAGAAGATAGCTGAAGCAGTCTGAGTAGCAGAAGGGGTCAAAACCCAACCAAAGATAATATGATGGATACCCTGTAAAACAAAATAAGCAAATGTTAAATGATGCAAAAATGATGTATGCAAATGATATGCAAAGGGTTTGTGATCAAGTGTTGGATCTGTTTTATCTTCCTTGGTAAAAAAGTCCATGTATGTTCATAAGTCCGGATGGAGGCTTAGAAATCCAGTAACCAGGTGGGGGACTCAAATAAAGAGTCACAAATCTGGGGTAATCACAAGAACTATCCAAATAATACAACCTTAACAAATCTAGCAACAAGGTATGATGAGGCCAAGGGTTCCTGCAAACCTGTAAACATCCCAACCCCCTCACATGTAATGCTCTAGAACAAGGATCCTCAGACTTGGATCAGTTATGAGAAGTGTAAACACTTCTAACCCGGAGGTACAGTGTTTACAATAACCATAAAAGATCCTCCTCTAATTCACCTCAGATGATGAAGGTTATAAAAAGGTCATCCAGACTTAGCAGGCTTCCCAGATAGCCCTAGTACTACACGAAATCTGTAGCACATGGTTCTCAAGAAGAAACCCATGTCTGAACCGTGTTTCATATTCCCGCACCAGACCGAAATGGAATGGGAAAGAATATAAAGCCACTCTAGCCTATGTGTCACTCAGGTCCCCGGTATAGGACCTTAATCACTCAATGAACCCCACCCACCAAAACTGACAAGAGATCCATCACATGATAATGACAGTATGAAATGCATAAAACTGTAAATGAAAGCAATAAATAAAGTTGTACAGAAAGCAATAAATAAAGCAAATAAATAAGCACAAGTAGCACATAAAACCTCTGTAAACAAAAATCAAACGAGCGCTAGGAGGAACCCACAAAAAGAACCAGAAGCCATGGTTGCAATATAAGGGTCCCCAGCAGAGTCGCCAAGCTGTCGCTCCCAAAGATTTGCATCCCGGTACAAGCGCGAACGATCAACAAAAGGAGAATGAAGGTGAAGTGAAAAGAGTCGCCATCTAGGCATTTTTATCCCGAAGGAAAGTTAATGCTGCATAAACCTGGAAAGATATGGATAAGACGGTTGCGAACCAGAGAAACTGAGAAAGGGGGTTGGTTACAACCTAGGAAGGTATTAGCACCCAGATTGTCCGTCGTACTCGACGGGATCCACGCTTGAAAGTTTGTGTTTAAAGGGGTAGTGTCTGTGCTATCAGTGTGCAAAAGCTGGAAAAGAATGTACAAGTGTTAGTGCAAGAAAGTGAATGAGGTGCTCAAGAATGAAGCTTAAAAAGAATGCTGAAAGAGGGGGAAGACACAGAGACTTTTGTTCGATAAAAGTTAAGTTATGCCTACGTATCCTCTCGTGCAATGAGGAAGTCAGAACACCGTAGTTCGACTCAAAGAGACTGAAAGATAAATTGACTGTGAACTGCCTGCTTGTCTATGCTCAAGTGTATAACTCGTCTGGCTCGAGTGCTAACTGTCTTGCATTAGACGGAAGAAGCAAATTCTCGTTTGTGAGTGAAGATGATGAGAAAAGAATCCCGAAGGAGAAGATTATTGTTTGTTTTTGTATTTTCAGTTTTGTTATTGTTTTTGGTGTTTTGCATAAGTTAATGAGCTTAAGCCTAAACCAAGGGTTAGTAAACTCATCATATCCTCCCTTTGATTAAGGATAATGAGAATACCTTAAGTATGAGATAAACACCTCAAACTTAATTACCATGATGATGTAGGATTAAGATTGTTAACCTACTTATGATTATTTAGATGTTTTTTTGTTTTCTTTTGTTTAGTGTTAAGTAATGAGTTTAAGCCATAATCAAGGATTAGTGAACCCATTACACCATCCTAATAGAAGGATAATAGATGAGCAACCTTAAGCTGAGGAAGATACCTCAACTTAATCCATGATTAGGGATTAACCTCATGACAAAACAAACCTTTATTGAATGGATTTTAATTAAGCGTGAGATTAAGAAGTGGATTTTATGGTTTGTAAGACAACTTGAGGGGGACTTGTCCATTAACACTAGGGTTAGGCCTTCTTAACCAATGAAGGAAGAATTAGAACCCTAATGTAAGGCCCAAGTTACAAGCTATTGTATTAGTGATTATTAAGATGGATTGATTATGAGATTTAAACAAATTAAGGGTTTAACACTTAGGATTAAATTTATACACTCCATCCTAAGAGAAGGATGCAGGCATAACCCTAATCACAAAGTCTTAAAACCTTAAAGGTTTAGTCTCTAATGATGAGATGAGAAGAGAGACACAAAGAAGACACAAAGGTAAAAGCTAAAGGGGGACTAATCAAAACCCTAATTATTGTCATGCTTGGATGTTCCTATGGTTTGTAAGGCTTGCAAGAGATCTTCAAAGAAGCCACCAATGGAAGAAGCAGATGAAAGGAGGAGAAGCAAAAGAAACAAGTTACTTACTTCACTAAAGAAGTTAAGTAACTTGGAGAAAGAAAGTGAATGATGAACATGAATGAGCAAGCTTACTCCAAAGCAAATAAAAATTCAGCAATGATGCATAAGAGGGATGAGAAGAGAAATGAGAAGTGAAGGCAAATTCACTTCTCAAATTACTTACCACCTGAAAAGGTTAACATAAAGGAAAGAAATGAAATGAAAATGAAATGTATGCAAAGGTAAAACCAAAAACCAGAAGCAAACACATGATGAAAATGATGCTATGAGATGATGCAAAGGCATGTCAAGTGTTATGAATGTTCATACAAGATATGGAATGCAAAGGAAGCATGCTTTGAAGTTTGAAAGCTCATGAAAGTTCATGGAATGAAATGAATGCACATCATGGCAAATGAATGAAGAAATGATCAAGAATGATTCTAATATGTCCTAAAATGTCTTAGATTCCATATGAATTCAAGAAATGTCATGGAAAGTTCATGTATGGATGCATATGCAAGGTGAATGCAAATGAACATGTAAAATTAGGGTTTTAAGGCAACATTAGATGCATGAGGTCAAAACAGAAGTAAATCACATGATAAAAAAATTGCAAATGAACTCAAAGGAACCCTAAACCCATATTATATCACACCCCAAAGGAGAAGGTCTAACTCTTAACCTAAAGAAAGTTGTGATTTTTCTAAGTTAACTAGGGTTTTTGGGTACCTTAAGAGGAAAAATGCAAATCAAATGCAAAATGCAAGATAAATTTGTGAAAAAAATATGCTAGATACTACATGCCATATGAAGAAAAATTCAAAAAGAACCAATGTCAAACCCTCCATGGTTAGGCAGAAAAGAATTTTTGAAGTTAGGGTTCTAAAAAAGGATTTTTATGAACCCTAAATTCAAGAAAAATGTCAAGATTGAATCAAAACCAAAAAGAAATTTGTATGAATGGTTTGACAATGTTTCTAAATGTCCTAAGATTCAATGTGAATTTATTTGGATTTTTAGAAACCTAAATGGTATTTTAATTAATTAATTTCCATTAATTAATTAAAATAAACATTTAAATATTTTAAAAATGATTTTTTAATGCAAAAAATAAAAATAAAAATATTTTTGGGTGAAGAAAAATATTTGAAATCAAAATGCAGAAGAAAAATATTTTTGGAATTTTCTAAGTATTTTAAATAAATTGGCAAAGAAAATGCAATTAAATGAAATAAAAATTGAAATAAAAGAAAGTATGCTGATCTGATGGACAGGATTTAAACTGGGGGGATTTTCCTTGACTACGCGCGTATCTCAACGGACATTCAAACTGACTAAATCCTAATTAAATAATTAATTAATCACAATTAAAACTTAATGAGCTAATCTGAGCCCTCCACTGCCTAACCCTAATCCACATCCAACGGCCCAAATTCAAACTTAGCCCTAAACACGTCATTAACCCTAATCAGTTTCAGGTGGCCGGAGAAGACTTCCGGTCGTCTTCTCCGGCGAGACCTTCAACCCAACTTCTTCCCTAGGCCATTTCAGGAGCTCTAAAGCTCCAGATCAACTCCTCTCCTCTCCCTAAACATGAATCCACCCTCAAAACTAATTTCTCATGGCTGAAACTCAAGATTCGAAGAAGAAAACAAAAATGGTGAAACTTTCAGACAGTCAGTACATGCTCATTTCTCAACCATTTTCAAAACAAAATAGATCATGGTGATCAGCAAAGCATAAGGAACAGTTTAGAAACTTAAAATGAAGGTTCTGGAAAAAAGTTTGAGGATGGCTACCTGAACTGAAGCTTTCACTTCTGGAGCTTTTGGACCTCCTCTCTTGTGCAAACCCACTCCTCTTGACCTCCTGATGAAGCTTTGATGCTTGGAAGGGGTTTATAATGGCTGGTTTGAGCGGTTGTTCTTCAACTGGCTAGAAATTGTGTTTTAGTTTTGGGGGCTTTTAGGTTGCAATGAAGGGTGGGAAATGATCCTCTTGTGATGCTGAGTTGATTGATGAAAGAAGTTTTGAGTTTGAGTGTGTGTGCTATGAGTTTCGAAAGCTTTTGCTTTTGGAGTGATTTTTGGGAACTTAGTGATTTTTAGGTTTCAGCCTTGTGTAATGTGTGTTATGAGTTGTGTTTGATCCACATAACAAGCTTTGATAGGTCAAAGGAGTTGTTGTGGACTGTGGTGATTGGTATGGGCAAGTTGCCAAAATATCAACATAACTTGTACTTGAGGTATGGGCTCATGTTGCAGCTGGCTTTTGGCATGTCCTGGCTCAGCAAAGATCAAGGAGAACCATGGAATTGAGATTGGGGTGCTGCAACAAATGTATGAGAAGTTCTATGCTCTTTTGCAAATTTGAAGAAGTTTGGCCCCTTTTGGATTTCTTGAAGTTCAAGGCATAAAAACTTGAGATTCTTGGGCCAATTCTGATTCTTAGGCAATGCACTATGTTTGTATGATGCCTAGAAGTGTATTAGAGATCACAAAATGGCTCGGTTTGTGAATTTGCAAAAAATCCTCTTTGGTGTGAAAGTGAAAATTATGTGATTTTTGCCAACTTTGCCAAGCCATACCTTAAGTTCTACAATGAATTAGAACTTGTTCTTGTACTTTTTGAAAAGGGAATGATCCAATCTACAACTTTCATGACCAACAATTTTTCTTTTAAAGCATTTTTAGTTGAGAAAGAGGAGGTTGAAAAACTTTCCCAAAATGGAAAGTTTCCATTACAAGTCATTTCCATTTTTGGCAACTTTTGGTTTAGCTCAATTTTCTTCAATTTTGTGAACTTACAAGCACTTCAATGATCAAATAAAGATCATATAACTTCAATTTGATGAAAAATCCACTTTGGTTCCATTGTTGGGGGCCTCAGATGCCCTGATTTTCCTCTAACTTGCTTAAGAAGTTACCCAGTGAACAGATGACTTCCACAATGAGTTTCTTCATCAAACTTGGTACACATGATACTTATAACATATTGAGACTATTAGAAACAATAATGAACAAATTTTTTGGAGTTATGGCCTATGAAACCAAAACCCTAATTTCAGATCATCTGTGTAGTGAACCCCTAGCTCTGCTTCCATGCTTTCCAAGTTCTTGTGATTTTTTGACTTCCTTGATCTTTGAGGGATATAAAATGATGATAGAACACACATGGACCCTCTTGGAATGACTGGAGGCCTTTGGAATGGCTCAGATGGATCCTTGGATTGCCCAGATCACAAACCCTAGATGCAAATCAAACAAAAATGCAATATGGGATGGTATGATTAAACTTATGCAAAGATGAGAGATCACAAGCCATGGTGTGAAATTAGTGAGGGCAAATTTGGGGTGTTTACTACTGCATTCAAGTATGTGGAGATGGATGGAGAAATAGTTGAAACTCTATGTCAGGCTTTTGAGCCCCTGAAAACTGAACAAGCATCTGCATTGGCAGCTTCTTCTAAAGAACCAAAAAAGGGGGTTTCCATAGCCTCTTATAAGCAAACTCTTGAAGTGGTAGAATCTGGGATACGAGAAGGCTGGGGCAGTCCAGTAGAAGTGCCAGAAAAGAAAGATATGTTTGGGATTGGCTACCATCCTGGGCGGTCATCATCTGGACCGAGTGCTAGAGATCCTCAAGGCCCGATTAATTTCACGAGCGCATGAGTGGTGGATTATGGAAGCATCAGTGCTGTGCAGGATGATGCAGTTGATATTGACTGTGACTTAGATGAGTGGATCAGGCCTGCTGTTCCAGGGACCCAACTTAGCAATTGGACATCTGAAAGGCTTATCTCAATCACCTCCTTCAAAGAGTAATAATCTTTGTTTATGTTTTTTTGTACTCAAGCACTATGTCTTGCCCGTGGCATAGTAGCTTTTTTTGTAAGGGTTCTTTTGTTCCTAACACAATTCATAATCATGAATAAAGCTGACGTTTCACATTCATCCATGTTGTTCTTTGCCTTTCATTTTTTCTTTTGTTTTTCAAAAAGAAAGAAAAGTTTTTAAAAATGGCAATGTTTCTCATTTTCTCAAACTCTTTCTAAAGCCTTGCATGAATCACCATTCATGCAGGTGCTCATCACCGTATCTTATCAATGATGACCCTGTTTTGGCTGAGTATGACTTTGACAATCCAATTTATCAAGCCGGCGAGGAAGGTGAAGAAGATTGCGAACTACCTGAAGAATTGGCCAGACTTCTTAAATAGGAGGAGAAGATGATTCAGCCGCATGAAGAGGCTGTCAAAATGATAAACCTGGGTATCGAAGAAGACAAGAAAGAAGTTAAGATCGGGGCCGCATTAGAAGAATCTATCAAGACTCGCCTAATTGCTATGCTTCGAGAGTATGTTGATGTCCTTGCATGGTCCTACCAAGATATGCCTGGTTTAGACACTGACATTGTGGTACATAAGTTGCCTCTGAGAGAAGACTTCCCTCCAGTGAAGCAGAAGTTGAGGTGCACACGCCTTGATATGGCAATCAAAATAAAAGAGGAAGTACAAAAGCAATTTGATGCTGGTTTCTTGGCCGTGACCAGTTACCCTCCGTGGGTTTCCAACATTGTGCTGGTCCCTAAGAAAGACAGTAAGGTCAGGATATATGTAGACTACAGGGATTTGAACAGGGCCATCCCCAAGGATGACTTCCCTCTGCCTCATATAGATGTGCTTGTTGATAATACTGCTCAGTTTTATGTGTTCTCTTTCATGGACGGGTTTTCAGGTTATAACCAGATTAAGATGTCTCCCGATGATATAGAAAAGACTACCTTTATCACACCTTGGGGCACCTTCTGTTACAAGGTCATGCCGTTTGGTCTGAAGAATGTTGGGGCCACTTACCAACGGGAAATGGTGACGCTATTTCACGACACGATTCATCATGAAATTGAGGTTTATGTTGATGATATGATAGTAAAATCCCAAACAGAAGAATAGCACTTGGTCAATCTAGAAAAGTTGTTTGACAGACTCCGGAAGTTTAGATTGAGGTTGAATCTGAATAAGTGCACCTTCGGGGTCCGTTCCGGCAAGCTACTTTGTTTCATTGTAAGTGAGCGGGGAATTAAGGTTGATCCATCCAAAGTAAAAGCTATCCAAGATATGCCTGAGCCAAAGACTGAAAAGCAAGTGTGTGGTTTCTTAGGGAGACTAAATTACATTGCACGGTTTATCTCTCACCTAACGGCCACGTGTGATCCCATCTTTAAGCTTCTGAGGAAAAATCAGGCAATTAAATGGAATGAAGATTGTCAACAAGTTTTTGACCGAATCAAAGAATACCTGCTAGAACCTCAAATTCTCATGCCTCCAGTGCCAGGGAGACCTTTGATCATGTATCTTACTGTGCTCGAAGGATCAATGGGAGGTGTGCTGGGTCAGCAGAACGAGTCTGGTCGAAAAGAGCATGACATTTATTACCTTAGCAAAAAGTTTACTGATTGTGAGACACACTACTCACTACTCGAGAAAACTTGCTGCACTTTGGCATGGGCTGCTCGCCGACTAAGACAGTACATGCTGACTCACACCACTCTCTTAATTTCCAAGATGGATCCCGTGAAATACATTTTCGAGAAGCCGGCTCTGACAGGAAGGGTAGCCAGGTGGCAGATGATACTAACAGAGTATGATATCCATTACACTTCGTAAAAAGCAATCAAAGGAAGTGTATTGTCAGAATACTTGGCTCAGTAGCCAATCGATGATTACCAACCCATGAAATTCGAGTACCCGGATGAGGACATCATGTTCCTCAAGATGAAAGACTGTGAAGAACCACTTCCAGAGGAGGGCCCAGACCCTGAATCCAAATGGAAGTTGATGTTTGACGGAGCTGTGAACATGAATGGAAGGGGAGTAGGTGTTGTTTTCATCTCACCAGAAGGGATCCATACACCTTTAGCTGCTCGGTTGACTTTCGAATGCACTAACAATGAGGCAGAGTATGAAGCTTGAATCATGGGGGTTGAAGAGGCAATCAACTTGCGAATCAAGAACCTTGAGATCTTCGGAGATTATGCTCTGGTGGTGAACCAAGTCAATGGCAAATGGTTAGTTCATCAACCTCACTTGGTTCCTTACAGGGATTATGTCAGGAGACTGTTAACTTTCTTCACCAAGGTCAAGTTGAATGATATTCCTCGAGATGAAAACCAGTTCGCTGATGCTCTATCAATGTTGTCGTCTATGATTAAAGTTTGTCAAGAGAATTTAGTGCCTCGAATCATGGTCTCCCGTCTTGAAAGACCTGTTTATGTCTTCGTAGTTGACAGTGGTGAAGATAACAAACCTTGGTATCATGATATCAAGCAATTCTTGAAGGCTCAAGAATACCCGGCTGGGGAATTCAGTAAAGACAAGAAGACCCTCAGAAGACTAGTGGGGGGTTTCTTCTTGAATCAAGATGGTGTGCTATACAAGTGAAACTTCGACATGGTTCTGCTCAGATGCGTGGATAGACACGAAGCAGACATGTTAATGCAAGAGGTTCATGAAGGCTCATTTGGTACCCATGCTGGAGGACATGCTATGGCCAAGAAATTGTTGAGATCGGGATATTACTGGATGACCATGGAATCCGATTGCTGCAAATATTCCCGTAAATGTCACAAATGTCAGATTTATGTCGATAAGGTCCATGTGCCTCCGAATCCATTGAGTATCATGTCTTCACCATGTGGGGCATTGATATGATTGGCAAGATCGAGCCGACAGCTTCCAACGGTCACCGCTTTCATCCTGGTTGCTATAGACTATTTTACGAAGTGGGTCGAAACAGCATCTTATGCCAATGTTACTAAATAAGTGGTAGCCCGGTTTATTAAAAGAGACATCATTTGCCGGTACGGAATTCCCGAAAGGATCATTACTGATAATGGTTCTAATCTCAACAACAAGATGATGGCTGACTTGTGTCGGGATTTCAAAATAGAACATCACAACTCTTCTCCATATCGCCCGAAGATGAATGGCGCCGTCAAGGCGGCCAACAAGAACATCAAGAAGATCGTGCAGAAGATGGTTGTAACATATAAAGACTATCATGAGATGCTACCATTCGCTTTACATGGGTACAGAACGTCAGTGCGTACTTCAACAGGGGCAACCCCGTTCTCACTGGTGTATGGTATGGAGGCATTCGTACCAATTGAAGTGGAAATCCCCTCGTTGAGGTTAATGATGGACATTAAACTAGATGAAGTTGAGTGGCTCCGATTCAGATATAATAAACTAAGCCTCATTGAAGAAAAACGTCTAGCAGCTGTATACCATGGACAGTTGTATCAGCGGCGGATGAAGCAGGCTTTTGACAAGAAGGTACGACCACAAAGGTACATACCAGGTGACTTGGTGCTGAAAATGATTCTTCCTCCTCTTAACGATCAAAATGGCAAATGGACACCTAATTATGAAAGACCGTTCGTGGTTAAAAAGGTTTTCTCAGGTGGAGCCTTGATGTTGACGACCATGGACGGAGAAGACTTCCATTCCACTGTCAATGCAGACGTAGTAAGAAAATACTTCGTGTAAAAAGGACCCGCTGGATAAAAACAGAATAAAGATCCAGGCAAAAAAGGGCATCCCAGCGAGCCAAAAAACAAAATAAAAGGTTCGGGCAAAAATTAGGGAAATCTTGAAAAAATGTACACCCGCTGAGTTGAAAAGCCACATCGGACAGCTCAGGAAAAAAAGGGTATCCCGGTGGATTGAAAACCCGAAAGGGCGGTCCATGCAAAAGAGGGACTAACACAAACGACTACAATCTGCGAAATCCGTAACTCATCTGCAAGTGAGGTTATTCTAAAGGTTGTAGACCAGTTCAATCACCTTTCACAAGGGGCAAAGCGAGCGGATTGTCTCAAAGATATACGAGTCATAAATGGGTTGAAACTTGATGAGATCCACTTCTTACATTTCTAATAGGATAGTTTGTTTTCATTTTTGGCTATTCCCTCTTTCCAGGGAATTGCTTCCTTTGTAATGCCTATTCATGGCCGTTTTCCCGAATCAATAAAAAAATCAATTTCAGTCAACTTGTGACTATTCGCTTCTGGTTTTTGTTTTTCATCTAACATTGATTGATTGCGAAAACGTCCAGCGAATTGTGATTTATATTGTGTTGTGAACATTTGAAGGTTTTCTAACTCATGCAAGAGGACAAAAACATTTAATACAACTCTGAAAGGGTGTTAAGATGCCCAGATAATGATTCATGCTATGAGCTTGGGGCATACAGGTCCCAAACTAACTCTCCATGTTGCAGGCACTATCGATTGTGTTTATGCAGGTACAAGTACAGGTGTTGCTAATAGAGCTAAAAGCAGATTTCCAGGAGGAGCATTTCTTTACGCTTGAATAAGAACAGGTGTTTTCCAGGGTGTCTCCAGTTATCCCCAGTGGAAGTGAAGTTGAATTTATTCTCCAACTTTAATGGCAAGAGATGTTTGCCCTCCCCAAGCAGAAGTTTTCTTTCAATAACAGGGGAAATTCCCAGCAGTGCAAGGAGTGTCTTTCCTTTCCCAACAGTTTGCTTCCTTAGCAAAGCCATACCTTTGGCTCCCGGTCAAGTTAGGAGGTCTCTAGTTCCCCACCAGAGTGCAAGAAGGGTCCATCTCCAGCAGGGTCTTGGCTCTCCAATCTCAAAGTCCAATTTATTTTTGGCAGTGGCGGTTGTTCGGAGCCGATGTATCATTAACAACTTTCCCCATAGAGTTGTCCCCTCCTCATCAGGATGGATCAGATCAATGTAGTGATCATCAGTTCCTCCCTAGTCAAGCCATCTGGGATACTTGCAGTCTCCTTTCTGGGATATCCTTTGCATTTGCATATGCATAATCATCATTGCATTTGCATCCTCCAAAGCGTAGCATTTCCATCATCATAGAGAATTACGCCATAAATCCAAGCATATGCATGCCAGCATGGGCCAGTTTTGAGGTATATTACATAAGACCTGTAACATCTTCTCAACCTGAAGTACTTCGCCAGAGGATACCAATATCATTTTTTAGACATCCTTGTCTTTTCAGATCAATGTTTGCCACTTATTCCGCATCTTGTTTGGTACAATAGTCGCGTCGCAGGTTCTCGTTTTGTACAACGGTCCTATTTGCCTGAGATCTCGTTTATGTACAACGATCCCACTCCATCTTGTCCTATTTTCTTTGTGTTTCTGGTTATCGACTGAGGCCGGTATACCATTGCGTCTCCATTTGAGGATGGTTTCGTGTTAGATCTGAGGATCTTTTGTGAGTTGTCATTCGAGGATGGCGTTTTCTTCTTCATGTCCTTCTGAGGTTGGTCTTGTTTGTGTTGTTGTGGTTATCATTCGAGGATGATAGACCATTTTGAGCTTATTGATTAAGGTCAGTTTGACTCTTTTGCAATGTCTGTCTGAGGTCAGTCTTTGTTGTTTTTGGTTATCGACTGAGGCTGGTATACCATTGCGTCTCCATTCGAGGATGGTTTCGTGTTAGATCCGAGGATCTTTTGTGAGTTGTCATTCGAGGATTGCATTCTCTTCTTCAAAGTCCTTCTGAGGTTGGTCTTGTTTGTGTTGTTATGGCTATCATTCGAGGATGATAGACCATTTTGAGCTTATTGATTGAAGTCAGTTTGTCTCTTTTGCAAAGTCTGTCTGAGGTCAGTCTTTGTGTTTCTGGTTATCGACTGAGGCCAGTATACCATTGCGTATCCATCCGAGGATGGTTTCGTGTTAGATCCGAGGATATTTTATGAGTTGTCATTCGAGGATGGCATGCTCTTCTTCAAGTCCTTCTGAGGTTGGTCTTATTTGTGTTGTTGTGGTTATCATTCGAGGATGATAGACCATTTTGAGCTTATTGATTGAGGTCAGTTTGTCTCTTTTGCAAAGTCTATCTGAGGTCAGTCTTTGTTGTTTTTGGTTATCGACTGAGGCCGGTATACCATTGCGTCTCCATTCGAGGATGGTTTCGTGTTAGATCCGAGGATCTTTTGTGAGTTGTCATTCGAGGATGGCATTCTCTTCATCAAGTCCTATTGAGGTTGGTCTTGTTTGTGTTGTTGTGGTTATCATTCAAGGATGATAGACTATTTTGAGCTTATTGATTGAGGTCAGTTTGTCACTTTTGCAAAGTATGTCTGAGGCTAGTCTTTGTGGTTTTTGGTTATCGACTGAGGCCGGTATACCATTGCATCTCCATTCGAGGATGGTTTCATGTTAGATCCGAGGATCTTTTGAGAATTGTCATTCGAGGATGGCATTCTTTTCTTCGAGTCCTTCTGAGGTTGGTCTTGTTGGTGTGGCTATCATTCGAGGATGATAGACCTTGTTGAGCTTATTGATTGGAGTCAGTTTGTCTCTTTTGCAAAGTCTGTCTGAGGTCAGTCTTTGTTGTTTTTGGTTATCGACTGAGGCCGGTATACCATTGCGTCTCCATTCGAGGAAGGTTTCGTGTTAGATCTGAGGATCTTTTGAGAATTGTCATTCGAGGATTGCATTCTTTTCTTCAAGTCCTTCTGAGGCTGGTCTTGTTGTTGTGGCTATCATTCGAGGATGATAGACCATTTTAGAGCTTATTGATTGAGGTTAGTTTGTCTCTTTTGCAAAGTCTGTCTGAGGCCAGTCTTTGTGTTTTTGGTTATCGACTGAGGCCGGTATGCCATTGCGTCTCCATTCGAGGATGGTTTCGTGTTGGATCCGAGGATCTTTTGAGAATTTTCATTTGAGGATGGCATTCTTCCCAACATATTTTATTACCCCGAGTGCAAATTTTCAGGTTTTATTCGAGTATCCAATCACTCCACACCTTGAACGTCTAAAAGCTGTTGCATTTATTCGTTCAGGCTCGCAGATGATTGAATAGGGGCAGCTGTAATACCTCAAAATTTGCCCTCATATTTATTACCTTAACTGGCATATCGCTTCACATTCATCCGCATTTCCCATTTGGTCATAACATCATAACCATGCATTTTCATTGGATCTTGAGGCATGGGATCAGGGTTTCTTTTGTGATTCGGATCTCCCTGTTCACTAGTGATTTCTCTGGCCATCACACTCAAGGTTGAGACCAACACTGGGCTCTTATTATCACGGGCATCTTACTAAGTCACAAAAGCTCTAGTGAAAGTCATGGTATTAGGGTTTCTTGGCGAGGGTTTTCTTGGACATATTGGTTACCTTGATCGCATATTCATCTTCAAGGTTTCCTCAAAGTATTCTCTTTGAGACTACTATCCATTGAATGGGTGAATAACGAGGTACGAACCATGACAAGAGATATGAAGGCGTGGATATCCTTTGGAAGCCAGATTTTTTCTTTCATTGGAGTTATCTTGGCCAGGGGGTGCTCTGAGTTTGCTTGGCTAATTTATAGAAATAAATACGGACATTTGGCACCAAAATTAAAATGAATTGTCCCTATTGCAAATTAATTCAGATTTTATGGGATCAAGAGAGATTGAAGGTCATTTTTGCAATATAAAGCCCAGAGTTCATTTGAAATCTCAAGTTATAATTTTCCAAGTATATTCAGGTGAATCCCTGTTTGTTGTGGTGCTACGACTGTCCATGTCTTTACGAAGTTAGCACATTACAAGAACATCCAAATCAAGATTACATGGAACATGGAATTTTGGTCAATTATGGATGAATATCCCAAGGCCTGCCCCTCATTGGTTTTCGTTCTTCACCTTTGTGCCCTTCATGACCATAGATGTATTATCCAATTTTCATAAAGAACCATTAACATTTGGCTTGATGTTGAGATTTGGAGTATATTGTTATGCTTAATGGACGATGTTTTGTTTGTGTTATATTCGTTTCATTTTATTCGTCCGAATTTGTTACTATTTGTTTGAGAGGAGCCTTGGTGATTCATTTTGGAACCTTTGAGTTTCATTAAGATAAGGGTGAGGTTTTTGAGATTAAAGATCACATGACGATATGAGACCATTCATTTTCTTTGAAGTCAGACAAGCTTAGACTAAGCAATCAAACGCATCATTGTCATTTTTCGTGGCTTCCTTATGCTTGAGGTTATATCATGTAACTAAGTACGTTAGTCATCTTGTTCAAACCACAAGTGTATCATCATGACAAATTCTATGTGTCGTACCTCGAAAAATACGATCCTAAAACAAACAACAGAGTCGCCACCTAATTCTATTTATTCTACGAGAGAAAAGGGAGATATAGATACAACCTAATAAAGGATAAGAAATGGTATACGAAACCAAATTCTAAGTTCGGGAGTCGGTTACGCAAGGGGAAGGTATTAGCACCCCTCACGTCAATTGTACTCAACGGGAACCTCTTAGCTAATTATGCGATTAAATGTTTGATCTTAAGTCTTTGTCTTCTAAATGATTGTTAATATGTTTGTTAAGGAAATCAAAGTTTTAAATTAATATTAAGACGAGGAAAGATTAAAGTTTGTTATTATTGCGACAGAGAGAAAAAGATTGATTTTTTTTATAGGGTGCTCGCGAAGGATTAAAATCCCCGTGCCTACGTATTCCCTTGTGCAATGGGAAAGTGAGAGCTTCGTAGTTCGTGCTACTACGGTTTGTGTTTTTTTTAACTGAACGATTGTTTAAAATGCATTCTACTGCTAAGCGTTGGCTTATACTCGCGGTGGAGGCTCAAGCGCTAGCTTGTTCGAGATATAGAATGATTTAAACAATGTTCATTTAGAGAAAAAGTGTTTGACTTTTGTTAAGATGTTTTAAAACGAAAGGGCGAATGAACCACGTCGCGTGGGGCTAGCCCAGGAGCGTTTCATTCCAAAAACGTGCGGAGTGCTAGACTCCGGAGTTCCGTCTTTCGATAATTAATTATGAAAATTGAATATTGGTTGGTAAGTTTTAAGTTGTTTTTAAGAGATGAAAGAGCGAATGGACCACGTTGCGTGGGGCTAGCCCAGTTGCAGTCCATTTTTAGAACGTGCAGGGTGCTAGACTCCGGAGTTCAGTTTTCGTACGTTAATTTATAAAAAAGGGTGAGATATTTTGATATACGAATGGTGATTGAACACATCACGTGGGGCTAGCCCAGTAGGGGTCCAATTCAGAACGTACAGAGTGCTGGACTCCGGAGCTCTGTTTTCGTATATATTATTTTAGACGTTTTAGAAATCGACGTAATTAAAACGAAGGAGTGAACGAAATGAATACGCGTGGGGCTAGCCCAGTTGTAGTTCGTTCTAGAACGTGCAGAGTGCTAGACTCCGGAGCTCTATTCCTTGTTAATTTAAATAAGGCGTGATAAGAATTGTGCAGACGGCGATCACTTGGTAATCGACTTACGTGTGTGCGAAGTGTAAGCGTAAATGATTTATTTACTAATTGATTTCATGGATTCTAATCCTAATTCTTAAATGTTCCTAATAACGCTAAATCGAAACCGGTAAAATAAATGCGGAAAGATAAATTGCGTACAAAAGCGAGAGAGGGATACATTAATAAATTTACGAGAAAGCGATGAAATAAAGGGTCTCGTTGTAATTTGCCCAAGAGAAAGCGTGTGTGCGGTGTACGATTTAATCGAACCGTTAATATTAAATATTGTATAAAAGTGTGAGAAATAAATAAAATAAATAAATAAACTAAATAAAAAAAGAAATAAAATGTGAGATTAGAATAAATGAAATAAAATAAACAAGATGGCCTCATATCGGTCGCGATTAGTCGGAACGACTTATCGCAACTTTGTTATATCATCGACCAACAAAGAAAAGAGTAAAAAAGGGTCATGAATATAGTAGTCATAATAAACCAAATATTCTTAACAATCAGATATAAACAAAAATTAAACTAACAAATAAGAAAAACTATATATACAAAAAAATGGGTTACTGGTTATAATGTTTAGAAATACTTGGTAGGTCTATAACCCAAAACCAAGATGCTAATGAAACATTAAAAAACAGAGATTCATAAAATAATAAAAAAACTAAATTAGGAAAGAAAAAAAAGGGTGTCGTCGGTTAAAGACAGTGTGTGAAATAAATAGACTTTGGGTTGGGTCCATTATTATTTTTTTTTAAAAGTAAGTCAAATATAATGAACAAATATTTAGAAAGGAAAAGAGGTACTATGCATCAGTATACAAAAAAGAAACAATATGGCTCAAAAAAAGATCATACCCACCCTTTCACATTTCGAAGGAAGAACGCTACCGCCATGTATCTCGCGATCTACGACTTCCCTTCACAAACTCACTTGGTTCCGTTCGAAAGGCTCCCCGCGTTACCGATCGGTTCATCAACCTCTGTCGGGAAAAAAAACTCTCTGTCCCGAAGTTTTCGAACAATCTACCTCCTTCTTGTTTATCCCGGCATTAAAATCACGACATCTCAGCCTAACTCAGCGGTGGCGGCCCCTTGATGATGAGCGGTTCTGGGTTGGTAAAGGGTTTCGCCGTCGGTTGTTTCCGCGGTGTATTTTTCCGCGGTGTATTTTTCCGTGGTTTGTGTGTTGGTGTAAAGGCGATGGTTTCGCGGTTTTTTGTTTATGGAATAGGTGGTCGGTAAAGTTGTGTTACTGGTTCTCTTGTGAACTAATGTCGCACCATTCTCTCCCCATTTTTTTGTGCTCTCTATCTTATTGGCTCGGTCTCAGTGAGAGACGAGTCTCTTGAATTTCGATTGGACAAAACCAAACAAAACACAAGACAAGACAACAAATCTGGTTTATGGAAAAATGATGAAGGCAAGAGTTTGTTTTGTAGGTCGTAGATGGTAGGTGGGTTTAGGAAGGAGAGTGGTTTGAGGAGTGATGGGTGTTGTCTGATGAGGAAGGGAAGTTTTTAGAAGGAAGGGTGGAAGGATGGCGGTGAAGAAGGTTGGAGAGGATGAAGAGGAAAATGGCCCCTTTTTTTCCTGTCCCGTATGAAGGTTGCTGTTATGGTTTTAGAATGAGAGGGTCCCCCCCCCCCTGTTGAGACAATTTTTCAGATTTTCTATTTTTGAAAAAACGAAAACAAAAGGGTTGGATTGTATTGTTTTTTTTTAAGGTCCCAAAAAATCTGTGTTTTCAAAAATATCAGGAGGAAGTTGTCTGCCCCCTTTAGTCCCTTTCAACAGGTTGTGTGCTTCCCTTATGGTACAGAATGCATAGATTTTTTCTTTGTCTGTAGCAAGCAATTGCTTTGAAGATATTTTTGTGAAAAAATGTAGCAGGTATGGTCAAAGGCATGGGGCCAAATGCCACTTTTATGAAATATTTGGACTGTGTGTTTTTTTTATGGGGTTTGGATAACATGTTTTTAAAACTAAAAATAAGAGTAGATCAAGTTGAGATTAAAACTTGCATAAACTAAAATATTAAACCAATTAAAACATAATATAAACTAACTAAACTAAAATTAAGATTAATACTAAAAAAAAAATTAACTAATTAAATTTGAACTAAAATTAACACTAAATAAAACAAAATTAGGTACATAGAAGTATAGGAATTATAAGTAAAATGATTAAATTAGAATTACAAAACATAAACTAAACTATAATCAAAACTGAACTAAATTTAATTATACTAAATTAAAAGTTAAACTAAAACTAATATAATCTAAAAAACATTTATCAGAGAAATTCAAATAACAATAATTAAATTATAAAAAACCTATTAAAAAAAATGAAACAAAATTTAAGGTAAAACATTAAATTAAGACAAAATCAAATGAAAAAATGCACGATTTATGATTAATGAGATATTTAACTCAAAAATGCAAAAATGATCGATTATTGATATCACGACAAAAAAATGCGTTAAAAAATGCAATGATTTGAAAACAATTCGGTCAAAATTTAGGGTGTGACACTATGCAATTACAAAATTTCTTGAGTATGATTAATTCAATGGAATTGGAGGGATATATGCTTAAAATGTTGAATACTGTTCCATTTACAACCTTAATATTCAAAGTCGAGATCTTACAAAACTGATTTTTGCACAATACATCGATGAGAAAAAAGATGAGGTCTTACAAAATCGATTTTTACATAATATTCAAGGGTGCATCAGATCCTATTCGCATAACAATTACAACCTTAAAGTTCAAAGTCGTTCTCTTCACATCTCGCAAAGGCACCGAAATCTTAAAGAAATCAGGCCATGTTTCTCAGACGACCATCATCCTTATCTCAAAGTCAGCATATGTTCCTTTTCTTTTTCACAGTCCGCTGCAAGCTTGAACTCCACGGTTTCCCTCATATGAGCTCGAACTTCACCTGAAACGCAAATAATAAAGTCGTACCGCTAGTTACTTGCACTTGACAGGTGTTGACAACGACGGTCAGGAATAAACAAATATCGACACAGCGATCGGGAAACAGACATAACAACGGTGGTCGGGAAATAAAAAACAGACATCGACAATGGTGGTCGGGAAAACAAAATAACAGGCATCAACAGCGGTGGTCGGGAAATAAATAACAGACAAAAATCCAAAGTGGTAAGTCAACAGGTTCAAGTGTAACTGATGATACCGAGGATTGTGAAACGAAAACAGTATTCAGGCAGTGGATTTGTGCAAACAAACTGATACCGGGAGTAGTATGTGAAGCGTAAATCAACGGCTCTAAGCGACCGACTAGCATACCAGAAAGACAATGTCGAAGTTTTCAACAAGATGAATATCCAACCTCTGGAAATTCCCTAAATGAAGAACTTGAAGGATTTGGGCCAATGACGATTGGACTTGAGAGAAATATTGGTGGTAAAAGGGTGGATATCAATAACAAGAAGGACCTCTGCAGGGGATATTAGTGTTACTGGGAAACGCTTTGATAAACCACACTAGAGGGCATCAACAACAATGGATTTTCAGACAAAGCTGCTAGTGACAAATGATTTTTTCTTGACATGCCAGACATGAACGAGTTTCTTTTTATTCATTGTTAGGCGGGGACTGACTTTGGAAATGGTCTAACAAACAAGAATTGGTTTTGAACTGGATTTGGAAAAGAGTTAACTGTCAGAAAAAAACTGATTGTCAAATAACTTTTAAATGAAATACCAGGCAAGAACTGGTTTGGAATGGACTAATAGACGAAAACTGGTTTGAAAAGAAAAATGAATATCAGACAGGAACTGGTTTGAAAAGAAATAGACTACCAGACAGAAACTGGTTTGAAAAGAAATAGACTACCAGACAGGAACTGGTTTGAAAAGAAAATAGACTACCAGACAGGAACTGGTTTGAAAAGAAATAGACTACCAGACAGGAACTGGTTTGAAAAGAAAATGACTACCAGACAGGAACTGGTTTGAAAAGAAAATGACTACCAGACAGGAACTGGTTTGAAAAGAAATTGACAACCAGACAGGAACTGGTTTGAAAAGAAAAATAGACTACCAGACAGGAACTGGTTTGAAAAGAAAATTGACTACCAGACAGGAACTGGTTTGAAAAGAAAATGACTACTAGACAGGAACTGGTTTGAAAAGAAACTGACTACCAGACAAGAACTGGTTTGAAAAGAAAATGACTACCAGACAGGAACTGGTTTGAAATGGGATAACAGACGAGAACTGGAGCGTAAACTGACTGTCAGACGAGAATTGACTGTGAAATAAATTTCAAATGAAAATACCAGACGGGGACTGGAAAACTTGGGTTTTGACCTGGATATACGCTAGATGAGTAAGGCGATATGCAAGGTTAACACTATGAGCGGAGCGACATGACTAAAGCATGAGAGTGATTATGTACTCACTCCGTGATTTTCAAAATATGCCCCTGCGTAGTTAAGGATGGAAAAGTTCTTTGCAGACGACTCTCTAAAAGGAGGTAAAGATGACGACATGATTTCCGACACCTGTTTTGAACTCAAAATTTGTTGTTGCATAGGGTCTGCTTGAACAACTTGTAGGCATGGAGAGGTTTTGCCCCTGTGTGATTCATCTCGCCCCTGAATCAATGGTTTTGAAATTTTCCTCTTTGCAAAAGGTTTGGATCAGCCTGCCATGACATGGCCTTTAAAATGGTTGCCCCACAGCTTGAATATCGGAGATTTTCCCCTGGTTCACCAACTCTTGGGATGGGAAACCTCTATGATGACTAGTCATTGAGCTCTTGAATTTCTTGTGATAGCTCACTCTAGTCTGAAAAAGGTTCAAACCCTGAGTAGCTAGCTCTTGAGGAGATTGATTCGGATTGACTTACCCTCAAAGTGGTTGCCCCTGGCTGGGCTTCTCTTACCAAGTCGAATTCCCTAACTAGTTGAAATCGTTGGGATTCCTCTGGTGCTGATTTGACTTACAAATAAACATTATACATTTAAAAATTGGCAATTTTAATGCAGCGTTTATGCAAGTTTTGAAATCACAATTTATTGGTATGATAGTGATACAATGGGGTTGATTAAAATAAAATAAAAAAGTGGATCTAGCCATTTATGGAATGGCAGATGAAGTGATAAATACAAATGATTAGCAAAGATCGTTAGGAGTCAGGTTAACACAACCTTGTTGTAGTATGCTCTCGAAATAAACCCTGCCTCAATTAGGTCTTTTAAAGGTTGTAACGGGGTTTGGTTCACGGTTTATGAAACAAAAGATAAAAGGCTCAAAATTTATTTGTACCCATCCCATCCTCGTGATGAACTCCAATCCTATGTTCAGTTAATTTGACATACGCATTCATATCTCAAAAGTCTTTTGACGGTGCGTGATAAGGATCAGGATTTGAAAGTGATGGCAGCCACCTTGCTTTATCCTTCTTTGTTGAGGATTTGATGACTTCATTAATTTTCGCCTAAGTCGTCTTTTCTGTTTTTGGCTTAGCAGACTTTTTCTTCGTATTTCTTTTTCCTCACTTCATTCTTTTGTTGAACGATTGTGACTGCCATTTTGTTGGAGAGTAGAGAACATGTACTACAGACATTTGACCTTTCGCGACTTATTCGACGTGCGAAGGAAAGTATGTAGCTGATCCTTCTTGAATGATGGATTGAATCTCTTGAAGATTGAATGCAATCACATTAACTGGAACGACTACCCTGCCCCAGGTTTGAAATTAAGGGTTTTTGCATTTTTTGAAAAAGAAAACTCCTACTTCGAGGCTCAAAGGGGTTAGCAAAGGATTATCTTCCTTATTTCACCATTGTTTGGGAATTTAAAGCAATGCATGTACATCATTGGCAGGGTTTTAATTGAGAGCAATACAAATGGAGAATTCAGGTATCTGGTTTTCATCATCCTCCCTCCAATCTTTGCTAAAACAATGGTTTGATAAATAAAAGGAGAGAAATTATGTTTTTTATAACAATGAAAGAAAATGAGTGAATACGACTGGATTGATTCAAAATATGCATAAACATTTCATTAATTTTGCCAATTCAAAAACAACAAAGCGAACAAGCAAATACAAAATCAACATGCAAAGAAAATACAACAGTGCTGAAACAAACAAGGGATTGCCAGCTTTAGGGAATTGAAAAGGCTTGATTTACTGTCTTCAAGAGATGCCCCGAAGAGTCTTTGTATTCACCCAGGTGAGAGGTTGACATGCACCAACAGGTTTCCTTCTGGAAAGGATATGTACTTTTTATCGATCAATTGTTGTACCTTGGCTTGAAAAGCTCTGCAGTCTTCAGTTGAATGCCCCATTGATCCAGCATGATATCCACATTGCTCATGTGGATTATACTCAGGAGGGTATGGCTCTGTCAATGGCTTGAGAGACTTGGGAACCACTAATGAGCTTTTAATCAAAGGTTGCAGAAGCTGAGTGTATGATAAAGGTACTGGATGAAGAGGAGCACTCCTTCTTTCCAAATTGTTGCGAGGCTTATGTGGACTCTGATGCTGATTCAGATATCCTTGGCTTTTGGCTCGCTGGCTTTGACGAGGAGAAATCCAGGGTTGCTGGTAAGGTACCCTAAACATTGTTGGTTGCCTACAAGGATGATGAGGCATATGGAATAGTGATTACTGAAAAGATGGAGGGTCAAAGGATCTTGCTGATGCACCACAAGAATACTTGACGTCTGCCATAACTGCATTGATTACATCCTCTTCCTCCTCTAGGGAAATGTTGAGGGATTCATTCTCACTAGCCTGGATGCTTGAGGCGCCTTGGATCTTTCCACTTTTGAGACTAATCTCAATACGTTCTCCCGTTTTTACCAGGTCAGAGAAACTCGTTGAGGCGGTGCCTATCATCTTCTCAAAGTACGGGCTCTGCAGAGTGTCCATAAACAGGTCAACTAACTCCCTTTCTGAGAGTGGTTGTTGAACACGGTCAGCAAACTCTCTCCACCTACGGACGTACCTTTTGAATGGCTCATTACTTTCTTGAGATATGTCCTTCAAGTAAAAACGGCTGGGAGCTTCTTCCAAATTGTAATGGTATTGCTTTACGAAAGCACTGGCTAAGTCCAACCATGACTGAATATGACTTCTTTCCAAATCCATGTACCAATTCAATGGTGCCCCACTCAAACTATCTTGGAAGCAATGAATCATCAACTTATCATCAAAAGCATATGCAGTCATTTTTCGACAGAACATCACCAAGTGGTGTTTTGGACAGCTATCCCCTTTGTACTTCTGAAAGTTAGGTGCTTCAAATTTAGGAGGTATAACCAAACCAGGTACTAAGCACATGTTTAAAGCATCCAGGTCAAAAGCATTCTTCCCCTCTATAACCTTGAGTCTTTCATTCAGCATTCGACATTTCTCATTCATCTCAGCAACATCTGGTCCCTTGGTCCTTCTCACTGGGATTGCCCCTTGGGAAATTGGCTCAGAGAACCCAAAGCTTTGGTACTCGACGACATCGTGAGGTAAGGAGTTACCATCTCGAATAATGGTATGCTCTTGAATAACGGGTGCCCCAACTGGGGTCCTGGCAGACTGAGGTTGAACAAAACTGTTCCTTTGAGGTGGAGAGACATCTCCAGTTACGGCAGCCTGTTGAACATTATCCCCTCTCCTGATCAAGGTTGTCACATCATCCATAAGTTGGTTCATCTGGTCCTTGGTCAAATCAAAGTTTCCCCTAGACGCAATCCGCTTTTGTCCTTCAGGGTCCATGATCAATCAGGAACTACTTCAAGTCCAATGTAGGTGTCGGGAAATCAATTGCGGGTTATGGACACAGGACGAGGATGAGCCTTCTCCGAGGAAAGAAAATGATATGCAATGCAAATTCAATGGTATGCAAGTTGATGCAATGCAAGGATGCTTCAAATAACAAGCACAAACAGACTTGGAAGCTGGAAAAGCTCAAAACTTCCTAAATGGTAGGCTGTAAGAGATTGATTCTACAGTCTGTACCCATAAATCCCACTCACAGGATAGTTTCTACAGTGATGGTTTAAGGAAACTCGAGGTCACGGACATTTATCGTACTAATGCCACGCCGCATGCTAGCTGCATTATGACGATAATAACGATAAGGTCTACCTTGAGTGGAGTTCTCATGCTAGGCTGATAAAGGGGCGAGCCCTCGGAGCCTAACATTACACCACTACCAAAATTGGAACAGGTCCTACGGGGTCCCAGAATCACAGCCCTTTCGTAAATCAGGTCACGCGATAGGCTAGCCACGTTGCGACAAGATCTACAAAAAGTCTAACTATCTAGGGGAGCTTTCATGCTAGGCGTGCAAGGAGCGAGTCCTTGGAGACTAACACTAATAACATCCAATTCTAAACTCAGGTGTTCCCTCTGCTTTTCCACCACTCAAATTTTTCTGGCAAAGTGACCCCAATATCCCACAGGTAGATAATATAATGAGCAAATAAAAGGAAAGCGGTAAAAGCATAAACAAACATAAATAACAAACATATAGAAGACAAGAAGAGACAAGATCAAACAAATGAACATGCAAATCTAAGTTAGGCTCGACCCTCTCAAGCATGGAGCTAATCCCCAGCAGAGTCGCCAACTGTCGTACCTCGAAAAATACGATCCTAAAACAAACAACAGAGTCGCCACCTAATTCTATTTATTCTACGAGAGAAAAGGGAGATATAGATACAACCTAATAAAGGATAAGAAATGGTATACGAAACCAAATTCTAAGTTCAGGAGTCGGTTACGCAAGGGGAAAGTATTAGCACCCCTCACGTCCGTTGTACTCAACGGGAACCTCTTAGCTAATTATGCGATTAAATGTTTGATCTTAAGTCTTTGTCTTCTAAATGATTTTTAATATGTTTGTTAAGGAAATCAAAGTTTTAAATTAATATTAAGACGAGGAAAGATTAAAGTTTGTTATTATTTTTAGTGCATTATTTTTAGTCCATTTTTTACATTGTAAATCCACCTAGTTTAGCTTAGGATCTTATGGTTCATTAAGGATTAACTTAATTAGGTTTAATCTTAGGATTTTAGGATGATTTAGTATAGTTTAGTTACTGATTTTAGAATGAGAATATTAAATAAATTCTCTTAGTTTTAGGACTTAGGCTTACAATTTTCACTAAGTAGGTTTAGCCTTGTTTTTAGTTTTATACTTTAACATGTAATTGTTGGAATTTATTTCTTATTTCTATTTTAATGTTTTTGCCTTAATATTGGTATTTTCCACTTGTATAGGCTTCCCCGTGTTTCTTAGAATCAACTTAACTTCCTTAGGAAGTAAGTTGAATTCTAGTAGTTTTTTTAGTTCCTTTTATTCATTAGGATTAGAAAGCCACACTAACCATTAGGATCTCACTTTTGAATAATAACTGAAATTAGGGTTGAGTCTTAGTCCCCTTAGCTTTTGCCTTTTGCAATTTGAGTCCTTATTTCTCTCCTCATAAAGAAAATAATAAAAATACTTAATAAAAATCGAACGTTCTTATACGCCATGAGACTTTGTTGCGGAGTACTTATACGCATCCTGTTTCGGGGCGAGGTGTAAGTATTTACAACGATGGATAGGTCTTAGTATGAGAATGTTCACAAAAAAATTCAAAAACACTTCTCATAAAAGACAAAAACCAAAAAATAAGCGACTATCCTGTGGGAACTTCTCTTTCTCATCTCATTCATTCTGAACGCGAACTCACGACGACTTGTCTCGCATGCAAGATGGTAAACGCACTCGTACCAAACGAGCCTGCAACACCTGAGCATAGATATATGCAGTTCCAACTATAAAAAACACAAACAAATAGTTCCCGCCTTAGTTAGGCGAACTACGTCGACTCTGATCCTCATTATCCCGATGAGGTACGTAGGCAGCGGGGTAGGGCCCGTTCGAGCACATTCTTTATTTTCCCTACATTTTCCCCATTCTTTCTTTTTGTTCTCTTTTTCAGTTCCTTTCTAATTGTAGTTCCAGTTTGCAGTTAGCAGTTCTTATTCAGCAGAATCTTATTTCTCACCCTTTGAAACAAAACAAACAAGCGTGGATCCCGTCGGGTTTGTGCAACATTACCTTTCTCGTTCCTTCGGGATAAAAATGTCTGGCTGGCGACTCTACCTTTTTTGCGCCACTTTCGCGTTTGTACTAGGATGAAAATTCCGGGAGCGACAATATGAATTATGTAGTTTAAGCGTATAAGTAGCTTCGTAGAACAACGGATGGCTGGGGAAAATAAATCCTGATTCGTTGCTGAGGAATATGAAGACTTTGTTCCCGTCTTGTTTTGGAATATCGTACTTAGAACCTCTCGTTTTCGTTCGCCGTTCTTCTTATTGAAGGATTAAGTTCCTCAATATCCCGAATGAGGATAAAAAGAGATGGACATCCCTCCGGGAGACTTATCCGGTCAAGTATCAATTCTTTTGAGGATATATTATATTTGAAAGGAAACGACTTGAAGACTTCGTAGGGTTGGAAGCACAAGATACTACTTGAAGTATTCCATAAGAATATCCGTAAAGATACTACTTGAAGTATTCCATAAGATTAACCGGCAAAGATTCGTTGGATTCCTACCTCTAATCGTCCTTAGTAAGTACTATTATTGTATATTATGCATTTATGGTAAACATCAATCATATTCAAAAGCATATATACATTCAAACATAATCAACATACATTTTCGCTTAAGTAAAAGGGGAAAAGTAAACTTGAAATCGAAAATAGGATTATTTTTATTTAGAAAGTGGCCAATAAACAGGCGAGTTTTAACACGGAGACAGAAATCCTAGTAAGAGGAATTCGTTGGAGAAATTTTAAAAGAGTACAAAAACAAGGAAAAATAGCTATGTGTAAATGATCCTATTAAGTTTAAACACTGCTATTGCCATTATCTTCAAGTATCTCATCCCTTACTGTCAGAATAAAAACGATTGGATTAATCTGTACCTGTTTGAACTTAATATAGGTAGTATAACTAGTTGAGGTTACATGGGTGATTCAACGAGACATAGTCATACGCTTTAATCCCTAACTTTTTCATGGATTTCCCTTTCAGGTTTTCAATCCACAAGTGGGTCTCTTTTTATGTGTAGTATTTTTTAACTATGTATGTGTTTACGGGCTGCAGGAAATCTTCACCATCCATAGTAGTAAGCATCATGGCACATCCAGAAAATACCCTCTTGACTACAAATGACCCTTCATATGTGGGAGTCCATTTTCCCCTAGGATCACCTTGTGGTAATAAGATACGCTTGATTACCAAGTCTCCAACCTGATATACTTGTTGCTTAAATTTCTTATCAAAGGCTTTGATCATACGCTTCTGATACATCTGACCATGACAAACAACTACCGGCCTCTTCTCATCAATCAAGTTTATCTGGTAAAGTTGAGTCTAAATCCATTCATCTTTATCTAAGTCTGCATCCTTCATAATTCTCAGGGAAGGAATCTGAACTTCAATAGGTAAAACTGCTTCCATACCATAGACAAGAGAGAATGGGGTTTCCCCTGTTGAAGTACGTATTGTGGTATGATAACCATGAAGAGCAAATGGTAACATCTCATGCCAATCCTTATATGTGACTGTCATTTTCTGCAAGATTTTCTTAATATTCTTGTTGGCGGCTTCCACTACGCCATTCATCTTTGGTTGATATGGAGAAGAATTATGATGTTTAATCTTGAACTGCGTGCAAAGATCAGTAATAATAGTATTGTTCAGATTAGTACCATTATCCATGAGAATCCTTTCAGGGATGTCATACCTACATATAAGATTATGCTTGATGAATCGAGCCACAACATTCTTGGAATAAGAAGCAAACGAAGTTGCCTCTACCCACTTTGTGAAGTAATCAATAGCAACAAGGATGAAATGATGTCCATTGGAAGAAGTAGGTTTAATCTCACCAATCATATCAATGCCCCACATGGCAAAAGTCCAAGGAGCAGTCAAACATTCAATGGAACTGGAGGTATATGTACTTTATCAGCATAGATCTGACACTTATGACAACTCTTGGAGTGCTGATAGTAATCATCTTCCATGGTAGACCAATAGTAACCTGCTCTCAAAATCTTCTTAGCCATTGTATGCCCACTAGAATGAGTACCAAAGATCCCCGTCATGCATGTCTTCCATAATCTCCATTTCTTCTTTCTTATCCACACAACGAAACAAAGTCGAATTGTGATTGCGCTTGTACAAATTTCCATTACTCAGGAAAAACTTGGAAGAAAATATCCTTAGAAAATTCTTGTCATTGATAGATGCACCTTCAGGATATTCTTGAGCTTCAAGATATCTTTTCACTTCATGGAACCAAGGTTTCTCTTCCACACCTTCGGTATCAACCTCATAATAGTATGTTGGTTCATCTAACTGATCAATAGTAATTCTGGGCGCTTTGTTATCCCAACTAATTTCAAACATAGATGACATAGTGGCCAAAGCATCTGCCAACTGATTCTCTTCTTGTGGGATATGTCCAAAAGTAATCTCTTCAATGTATGGGATTAAAGACAACACATGCTCTCTGTAAGGAATGGAATTTGGATGTTTCATGTCCCATTCACCTTTAACTTGACTAACTACCATGGCTGAATCTCCATATACATTCAAAAATTGGATCTTCATCTCAATGGCAGCCTTGATACCCTTAATACATGCTTCATATCCAGCCATATTGTTGGTACAATCAAAACAAAGTCTAGCAGTAAATGGTGTATAACAACCCTTGGGAGATATAATCACAACACCAACACCATTACCAAGCGCATTAGAAGCTCCATCAAAAACCATAGTCCATCAGGATCCCTGTTCAGGTCCTTCATATTGTCTAGGTTCTTTAGCAATAAGCATAATATCTTCATTTGGAAACTGAAAATTCATAGATTGATAGTCCTCCACTGCTTGATAGCTTTCTGAGTAGTATATTGTATGTCATATTATGTCAAAATCATTTTCCATCTCGCTATTCGTCTAGAGAGAGCAGGTTTCTCAAATATATACTTAATATGATCCATTTTTGAAATTAATAAAGTGGTATGAGTCAACATAAACTATCTTAGTCGGCGAGCAGCCCAAGACAAAGTGCAACAAGTTTTCTCGAGCAGTGAGTATCTTGTTTCACAGTCGGTAAACTTTTTGTTAAGCTAGTAAATTTCTTGCTCTTTTCGACCAGACTCGTCATATTGCCCCAACACACACCCTATTGAGTTGTCTAATACTATCAGGTACATAATCAAGGGTCTTCCTTCAACTGGTGGCATCAATATTGGAGGTTCATTTAGGTACTTCTTGATCTCATCAAAAGCTATCTGGCATTCGTCGTTCCATTCCATTACTTGATCTTTCTTCAACAACTTGAAGATTGGCTCACAAGTAGCGGTTAATTGGAAAATAAATCTTGCAATATAATTCAGTCGTCCCAAGAAACCTCTGACTTCTTTCTCAGCACGGGGAGCATGCGTTTCTTGTATAGCTTTTACCTTTGCAGGGTCAACTTCAATACCTTTACCACTGACAATGAAACCCAAAAGTTTACTAGATCTAACTCCAAATGTACACTTGTTTGGATTTAATCTCAACTTGTACTTCTTCAACCTCTCAAACAACTTGTGCAGATGATCAATATGTTCTTCTTCAGTCTGAGATCTGGCTATCATATCATCAACATATACCTCAATTTCATGGAATCATATCATGGAACAAAGCCACAATAGCACGTTGATATGTTGCCTCATCGTTCTTCAAACCAAATGGCATTACCTTATAACAGAAGGTGCCCCACTATGTAACAAACATAGTCTTCTCCATATCTCGAGTTGCCATCTTAATCTGATTGTAACCAGAGGAACCATCCATAAAAGAGAATACCTAATGTTGAGCAGTGTTGTCTACCAGAACATCAATATGTGGAAGTGGAAAATCATCTTTTGGGATGGCCTTGTTCAAATCCATGTAATCTACACACATGTGTACTTTACCATCTTTCTTAGGCACTGATACCACATTTGCAACCCACTGAGGATAAGAAGTAACAGCTAGGAACCCTGCATTAAATTGTTTCATCACTTCGGCTTTAATTTTTTCTGACATCTCAGGACACATACGACGAAGTTTCTGTTTTATTGGATGACATCCTTCCTTCATTGGCATATAGTGAACCACAATATCAGTATCAAGTCCCGACATATCCTCATAAGACCAAGCAAAGATCTCCACATAGTCATGTAACATCTGAATCATTCTATTCTAAACATTGTCTTCTAATTCAGCTCCTATTTTGACCTCTTTCCTGTCTTTCTCAGTTCCCATATTCACAACTTTAATTGGTTCTTCATGTGGATGTATAACTTTCTCTTCTTGTTGTAACAACCTAGCAAGCTCTATAGGCACTTCACAATCTTCCTCCTTTCCATCCCCAACTTGATATATCAGATTCTCGAAGTTATAATTGGAAATAGTAGAATTGTTATCAACAGGATCCAGAGTGGATGAGGATCTGCACTTTAGTGACGTGGGTGTGTGTAAGAACACATAGCTTTTGATAAAGGAAAAATAAAAGAAAGATAAAGAGCGTGATATTTATGAAAGCAAAACGTCCATTGATTTTATTGAATGAAAATATGAAAATGAAATGGCATCCCTAACAAGCATACCATTATGCCCCGGGTAAGACACAAGGCTTAAAAGTTTAATTGTTCCAAATTACAAACTTAAGAAATAAGAAACATAGTAATAATATTTACTCCTGACTATAGGAGATAGAAATAACGTCTTCATCCTTCCAATTATTGAGCCCACTTCCAATGGTAGGAAAGATCCAGATATCCAAGTCGTAGTCCTCATCATAATCCTCCACAACATTGACTTGGTTACTCTGAACTCCTTTGCTGGTGATACAAAAAGCATGAGCACGAAGAACAACCTTCAGAGACTCTGCATTAAAATCCAAACCAAATTTTTCATACTTGTAAGGAATGTCGGGAAGCTGACCCCAAATAGTACAACCACCTTCTTCAACTACAGCTTTTGCATCCTTCAGAGAAGCCATTGCAGGAGGTACTCTAGTAATAGTAGGAACTGGTTTAACAACAGGGATGGATTCAGCAGCAGGAACAACTTGAGGTACTACTTCAAATGTTTGGCAGAGAGTCTCAACAAATTTACCCTCCATCTAAACATACTTGAAATTGTTTACATGACTGACCATATACTCTTCCTCACCATAAACAGTGACAATCTTGCTCTTCACTGGATATTTCAACTTATGGTGCAAAGTGGAAGTCACAACGCCTGCCCCATGTATCTAGGGACATCCAAGCAGACATGAATAGGAAGGGCGAATATCCATCACATAGAATATAGAATCAAAGACTTGAGAACCCACTTTGATTGGGAGGTCAACTTCTCCATGCACCATTCTTCTTGATCCATCAAAGGCTTTCACCACCACATTACTGGGTTTAACACAATATCTTCAAAGTTGAGTTTGTCCATAACATCCTTTAGTAACACATTCAAAGAGGAACCATTATCCACCAAAACATGAGACAGAGTAGTGCCCCTACACTCAATGGAGACATGAAGAGGTCTATTGTGGTTTCTCTTGGAAGGAGTTAGATCAGCATCAGAAAATCCCAAGCTATTATCATTAGTCAGGTTGGCAACATAATTCTCAAACTGGTCCACAAAGATTTCATGTGGTACATGAGAAACCTTCAGGAACTTCACTAAGGCTTTGGCATGAGCTTCCGAACATAACAATAAAGACAACATAGAGATCTTAGAGGGAGTATGCCTCAACTATTCAACAACATTATAATCACTCTTGTGGATGATCTTCAATACTTCATCCATCTGTTTAGAGAGGTCTTCAATAACTGGAGTTTCAACCTGAACAGGCTCAATCAATGGTCCTTTTCCCCGAGCTTCAGTACTTGGCCCGGGGTTTGATATATGAACTGGAGAAACATCAGTCTTTGAAGTGTCTTCTGGAGAGAAAATTCTTCCACTCCTAATAACTTTACTAGTCCTAACAATATTGTCAATATCAATATTAATATCTGCAACGGGTGTATCAATCAGAGGCTCTTACTTGATACCATGGATATAAACATCAGACCCATAATTCCAAGGGATAGCCTTGTCAGAAGAATATGGAATTGGACTAGGAGTAATAATAATCAGGGGAGCCACCTTTGACTCAGCAGTAATCTTCATAGGACCTTTAGAGGTAATCCTCACAGGACCCTTGGAAGTGGTCTTCACAGGAGTACTAGTAATCACATACACATCTTCTAACTTCAGATCTTGGGACATGCCTTCACATAACCTCTCTACATAAGGGTTCTTCTCAAACAATATAGTACGGTTGTCCATCAAATGCTGAATACCTTCTTTCAGCTTCCAACAATCATTAGGTTGAGAAGCACAATAAAAACAATCTTCATTGCAACCCGAAAATAAATTGGCTTGCTGCAACTTCTTCTTAATGATGGATAGAGGAGTAGTCAAATAGGTCACTATAGAAACATAAGAAACATCATCAATAGCATTAACAGTCTTCTCATGCTTGGGCATAGTGTCATACCCCAAATTTGCCCTACCTCATCCTCATTGCATTTTCAGGCCATCTACATCGACATAAACATTTCATCTTGATTTGTATATCATCACGTTAAAGTTTGATTCTTCATTCATGAACCGTTAAAAGTTTGACTTTTCGATTTGATTGTGGTACTTTGCAATTTTGAATCATTCGTAATGATACCTTTTCACAATCATATCACCCTTATTTTAGTAAATATTTCATTCTAATATTCATACTATTTTTTTTTGCTTTGAACAATCATCTTATCCCATTCTAACAAACAATTCACTTTTTCTCATTAATCAAAGTTATTTCAGTTTTCATTATTATTCCATATTTATAATTATATTTTCATCTTTATAAGTAATCTCATTTTTTGTATTTATTTAACACAAATACCTTTTTTTATTATTATGAATCTTTCTTTTTCTTATAAGTTTATTTCTTTTTAAAGCCCAAAGCCTCTAAAGCCCATCATCAAGGTACAAACATATATTATAGAAATTTGCAGCAAAATACAAGGTGAATAATACAAGTCTTCAACACTGTTCACCATGTTGGTCCCACATATATTTTGCAATTCCGCTATCTTAGTAATTCACCGCACCAACAAACGCAAACCAACACACTACCCACACAAGGACGTACAAAAGAAACTTCCGTGATACCACATCCTGCTATGATTTTCCAGCTGCACACAACCAATTTCAACCTTTACAAACGACAAAACAACAAGGCATTTTTTTTCTTTCTGCAGCTACCAATGCACATAAACACATATTCTTCATCCTTATCCCAATCGATCCTTCCTCAAATGCCCATAACACCCTCCATCATCTTTATTTAAGAGAACCTTTATTTCATTCTGAAGGGGGCGAAAAAAAAGAAGGAGAAAGCATCTTCAATAATACAGAAACACCAAAACTAGAGCCTGCCTGCATCTTTCATTCAAAACCCTCGCCCAACCTACACTCATCAAACAAACCATAACGAAACCATCATCTTCATTCCGCTACCATTCTCCATTCCTCCATTAACAAACCTCAAACACTGAACCTTAACACTTCTCCCACCCTTTCATAAACAAAGCACCAAAAACCCAGCAAATCTATACTTTTCGTCATTTAAACCCTTCAATTTGTGAACCCAAGACGGTGAGGGCAGAGCCGTTTTAAAAAACCGCAAATCCGTCGTGAGAGTTTGCTAAGAGAATTGAGTGGGAAACCAAGTAAACCGCTGTGAAGTAGAGATTTCCGAGCGGATTCGAGTGAGGAAATCACAGGAGAGACTGTCGCCGGCGATTTCGAGCGCGAGAGAGGTATCGTGAAGTTGTGAAAATTTTCCTTGTTTTGATCTTGTTGATATTTATTTGCTTTTACTTTATGGAAAAAAAATCTGATATATTGTTTTGACCGATGCTTTTCTTTTTTATTTATTTATTATTTTGTGTTATATAATTTTATGTTTTTTGGGTCTGATTAAAGGAAAAATATATGAGATGGGCATGGCCCATTCGTTTTGGTAAAAGAGACCTCATCTTTAATCAGTGCCACTTCCTTTCCGTTTTCTGCGTATTTCTGTTACCCTTTTTCTTTTTTTCTTTTTTTCTTTTTTTATTTCGTTTAATTACTATCATGTTTAGGTTTTTGTTGTTGAATCTTAAAATTGGGGCTTGGGCTATCGAAAGCCTTATTGAATTCCTAAGTAGACCCGCAAATCCAATGTGACACCTTCGTAGTTCTTTATTTTCTTTCTTAATTTATTATTACTATGATTATTTTTCACGGTTTGTTTATTTTATTCTAGACTTTGATTAGAAGTATTTTAAGTTTAATTTTTAGAACCATTATGTTTTTTTTTCCGATGCTATTGTTTTTATATGGGTCTATGATATAACCGCGTTTTCTTGATATTCGGTATTGAACCGACGTTATCGAAATCGTTATGAGACCATATTTTATTTCTTTTATTTCTAATAGTTTATAATTAATTTGTTTATATTTACTATTATCGATTTAGTTATAATGGGCCAATGATATAATTGCATCTTTTTCGATATTCGATTTTAAATCGACGTTATCAAAGTTGTTATGAGGCCATTTTTATTTTTCGCTATTATTTAATCGATTATTTGATTTATTCGGTTAATGATAAAATGTGATATTCGATTATTTAATCGACGTTATCCATTAAATTGACACCGATTTTATTATTTTATTCACTATTGTATTTTATTATTTGGTTAATGATAAAATGAGATATTCGATTATTTAATCGACGTTGTCCATAAAATTGATACCGATTTCTTTATTTTCTCATTATTTTATATTTATTATATGGTCTATGATATTATTATCCGATTTGTGACATTCGATTTACCGACGTTGTCCAAATTGATATGAGACCGTTTTCTATTATTTTATGCTTTCTAATTAATTTTAGATCCATTGTCATTTATCAACTTTATTATTTATTCGACCAATGATAAATGGCGATATTCGATTTCTAATAAATCGACGTTATCCCCTAATTTGAGGCTACACATTTATTTTCCTTATTATTTCTCATTATCTCAATTTATTTTTATGGTCGATGATATAACAAACGATTTAAATATTCGATTTCAATAAATCGACGTTATTTAAATCAATATGAGACCAATTGTATTTTTTTTTTATCGCATTTCTTTTATTTAAATAATTGTTTGATTATAAAATAACGCTCGACTTCTCATAGAATGATTCTAACTTTGAATCGATTCTAAGACAATTAAAGAGCTACATTTCGATGCTTTCAGTTTAATCTCGAGCTCCAACGGCTCCGCGTTAGCTTAGGACTAGGAATTGATCTCGTGTAACTATTTAACCCTTAACCTCCATTTCGCACTCACCCTTCCCGATCGCTTTATGCCTCGCAATCGACCTACCAAGATGGTTCTTTTAAATCCAAACCCTTGATCCAACGTCAAGTGGTCTTAGGTAATAAAATACTTTAATAAAATGAGAAAAATTGTACGCCACGAGCCTTAAGTGGTAGAAAGGAGGATTACGAGCTCTCGTTATTCGCTCCGATTATTCTGTCGCAAGACGCTTGACTTGTTGGTTCAGAATAAACTACCCATAGTCTTTACTACAATTCGACTCCTAAATCCTTTCGTTAAAGAAAGATAATAAAAATTAAATCCTTTTCCCCTTTTAGCAAGTAATTCATTAGGCATAGACAGCCTTTTGCGCGTGACAACTTAGAAGGTTCCCATCGAGTACGATGGATGTAGGGGGTTCTAGAACCTTCCCCCTGCATAACCGACTTCCGAACCCCGACAATGGTTGTGACGACCTTGTCTTTATCCTTTCTTCCCGGGTTTTATCTATATTTTCCCTTTCCCTCTTTGGGAATAAATCAAAATTAGGTGGCGACTCTCAAGTCAGCCTAGCCACGACCGCATTCGCGAGGATCATATTTTTCGAGGTACGACACATAGGAGCAGTAATCACATTAGGAGTCTCAGGAGGGTCAAACTCAATTTCTCCAGCATCAATCATATCCTGGATCTTATTCTTCAACGCCCAACATTTATTAGTATCATGGCCTGGGAAATTGGAATGATATGCACATCTTGCATTGGGATTGAAACGGGGAAAGGTAGTATTGCGGTTCTAAGGAGGATCCATCAAAGTAATCAATTCTCCCTTCAACATGTGTTTCGGAGCCTGAGCTAATGACATTTTGATCTTTGTAAATTGCCTTCTAGGCTTAGGCTAACTATGCTGGTGATGCTCTTGTGGTGTAGGTGCAGGATTAGAGATGAGGACTGCTCGTACAGATTGATTATTCCCGTTACGACCCTGTTGGCCATACACATCATTAGACTCTTTCTTCCCATTAGAGGGATTCTTGGTAGTACTTGAAGAGGAAACCGATTATATCTTACCAAGTAAGAATATTGATACTCTCCAATTGATAGTACCATTCCAATTGAGCTCCCGATAAACTCTCTTACAAGAAATGAATCCACAACTTCCTGTCAGCAATATGTGGTTGGATTCTCCTGACATAAGACCCCAGATGCAGATTAGGACAAGACACACCATCATACACCACAAAAGTAGGAACCTTGAAACCAATAGGAATGACAACTCCAGAAATCAAACTCAGATCTTCAAAATCCAACCCAGGAGTCTTCTGTAATTCCATAACATTCACACAATCTTATAGCAATTTATACTTCTCATCACCAGTTGAGTCATGATAATAATTCTCCTCATAATCGTAATTCACATCAGTACCATGTTGACTTCCTTCCTCTTCCGTAGAACTTTTATCTCCAGGGTTTTCCACCTCATCATCTGTCTTGATTAGAGCTCTGAGTCTTCTCCCCAAACTGATGAAGCTAACTGGTTTCTTGGTCTTCTTCTTCTTCTTGGTCAGGAGTTCCTTCAGCTCTTCTTGTCCCTTGTACAAGTTCAGGATCATCTCTTGAAACTGGGCATTATGAATCTGAAGATCTTTGACAAATTGTTCGAGAGCCATTTCTGCTGAAATAAACAGCGAGAAGATGAGAAATCTGTTGTGAAAACCTGTTATGAAATGATATGGTATGTAGATGTAGATGCATATGCAATGTTTTCAAGGACCGTATAATTTAAATTTGTTAAAGAAAACAAAAACAAAACTCTTATTAGTAGGCTTGAAATAATATTGCCCCTTGGGCTTACAAATTAAAATAAACAAAATTTATAAAGAAAATAAAACATCTGAGAATTAAATCTCCCATGGACGCTTCCTCTTTGTATTGAGGTAGGTGTTGAAATTCCGCTCCTCGTGATGTTGCTTTGTCAGTTCCAACACTCTTTCTTGGCTAATCTTGAATTGAGCATCAAAGGTATCTCTTTGTTCCTTCCGTTGGATCCAGGACTTCTGCAGCTCTTCCAAATCAGTGGGCATATCTGGATGAAGGATGGTATAAGGAACATCTCCTTCAATAATAGGCTCCATAGTAACCGGTAGACAGCATGATATTGCATAATAAGAGTCTGAGCACGAGACCGCACCCATTTGAGGTAAGGTTCCATAGGAATGGAGTACTTTGGTTCCAAAGTCTTACTATCAACCTTGTTTACTTTATTCCAAGCTCGTATAAACCTTTGACGGTAACCTTGAAGATCGTTGTCGTAATCAAATACAATACCATGAATAAGCATGTCATGAGGACCATTACTCCGAGCATAACAAAACTGACGTAGAGCTAAAGAAGGGTTGTAAGTAATGCCCCCTCTTATGCCAAGGAGTGGCACATTAGGGAACTCCCCATAACGATCAATGATAGTGGCATTTTCCATAGATCGGGAACACCGGTGAATATCTGAATGAGAAAGTGACATCATCCTCTTAGACCAACTCAAACTTTGTTCATTATTCATCACGGATCGAGGAAGGCGAGAAATAAACCACCTAGATAGTAGAGGTATGCAACACATCAGAGTTCCTCTCGCTTTCGTAGTACGAGTGTGGAGAGAGTGTAAGATATCTCCAAGTAATGTAGGCACTGGATTATGAGTCAGAAATATGTTGATGGCATGTACATCTATGAACTGGTCTGGATTAGGGAATAATACCAAACCATAAATCAGTAGGGCTAAGATCTCCTCAAAATAATCGTAACTCATAGCATCCAAGAACACCTGAGCTTTCTCTATCAATACTCTGGAAAGAATACCCTTAACTCCGCTTCTTGTTTCTAGGATAATGTATGATTTCTTTAAATGTAGGGCTGCAGCAATGACTTCAAGTTTAAGCTCCTTTTATAAGCCTGTGAAGGGTTTCTGATCAAGGATAGGTACCCCAAGTAACTTGGAGAATTCTTTCATTGTGGGCACCAGCTGATAATCGAGAAACGTGAAACAATGATGTTTAGGATCAAAGAACTGGAATAGGACACTAATCATATCTTCATCAAACCCCGAGGTAACCAAGTCAAGTAGATAACCATGCTTTTTGATGAACTGGGAGCTTTCAGGAAGTTTTGAGACCAAATCCTTAAGCTTGAGAGGTATCCCTACAAAGTTGATCCGGATAGTGTTCCTACGAGTGGAAGCCATAACCTACAACAAAGAACAAAGATAAATCCTTTGGTCCTTGAAATGGTTAGTGAAAATGATATGCTTATGATGTCATGATGTTATGATGTTATGTTCAATCACAAACATGTGGCACACACAATCAAGTCACACAATAGCCCTAGGTTTAGAGGCTTGCATGAGGTTTAAAGGAAAGTACCCTCCTATAAACACCCCAAATTTTCCCTCTCTCTTTCTCACACCTTGGATTGTGATCCTTCATGTTGCATTGCATAAGCATACCATCTCACACTGCATAGTTATTTCACTGCATAAGTTGCACAACTAGGGTTTGTGATCAGATGAATCTTAGAAGTGGTTTGAGCTATCTCAGAGGCCATGAAGCATTCCAAGAGGGTCCATGAGTGTTCTATGATCATATTATTCCTCCAAGGGTTCTTGAAAGTCAAAAGATCACAAGGGATTGCAGTGATGTCGAGGCAGGATAGGAGTTCATACATAGATGACCTAGAAATTAGGGTTTTGGGTTTGAGGCCCTTATACCCAAATTTTTTGTCATTCTTGATTCTATTGGTCTATATATTATATAAGGAGCATGTGTATCAAATTTGAAGCAAAAATTCCTTCTGGAAGTCATCTGATCAAATGGTGACTTGTTGTGCAAGAAACGTCAGGATCAAGGCATCTAGGGCCACCAACAAGGGTTCCAAAGGGTCATCATCATCAATTTGAGGTTCTATGATCTTTATTTGATCTTAGGAATTCTTGGAAGTTCACAAGATTGAAGAATTTTGAGCCATTTGAAAACTTTCTATTTTTGGGCATGACCTGTAATGAAAACTTTCCATTTTGGGAAAGATTTTCAACCTCCTCTTTCTTGATCAAAAAGGTTTCAAATGAATTTTATTCAAACATGAAAGTTGTAGATTGTATCTTCCCATTTTTAAAAAGTATAAGAACTCCTCTTGATTCATCCTAGAACTCAAGTTATGATGGATCAAAGTTGGCAAAAATCACATAATTTTCAAGTTCATGTCAAAGGGGGAATTTCGCAAAATGGACTTCTAAGCATTCTAATGACCTATAATTCACTTCTACACTGCATAACATTGATGAGAAACATCTCAAGACCAAAATTCATGCCTTTCTTCACAAGTTTCATGGCCAATTTTCACAAAATTCACAAAGTTGCCAAAATGCAAAACCACTTCAAACTTGTGATCCAAGCCATACATTTCACCACAATTGATCCAAGAGTCATCCTTGAACTCAGTTGAACACAATCCAGCCAGAAAATCACCTATTCCATGGCCCATACCTCAAGTACACAACTTTTGACTTTCTTGCATTTCAAACCATACCAATCCCACAGTGCCACAACAATTCCTCTGACCAATGGCAATTGTTTATATAAACCCTAAGCTTCATAAAATAGCACACAACAAGCCTTGAAAGAACACACACACTTAGATTGAAAAAAATCCCTCAAAACATCATCTCTTCGAATCTCATTACACAACCATCAAACTTCAAATTTTCTTTCACCAATCAACTCCACATGACTGAAGGAACATTTCCCATCCATCACCATGGTCTGAAACACCCTAAACAAGCAACACGATTTCTGTCGAACCAGAACTGAACCTCTCAAAATAGCCATTATAAACTCCATTCAAGCTTGCCATTAGCACAAGGGGGACCAAAGGAGTTGATTTGCACAAGAGGGAGCCCTGAAAGCTCCAGTTTCAAGAACTTCAGTTCAGATATCCATCAAGAACAAATTTTCTAGAACCTCTTTTTCTTGTTATAAATTAATTCTATGTGTTGCACTGATCATCCTGATGTGTTTAAAGTTGAAAATGGTTGAGAAACAAGCATTTCATGTTGTTCTGAAAGTTTGACCTAAAAAAATGTTTGCTTCGATTTGCTTGATTCATGAAGTTTAAATGTTGTTTGTTGATTGATTCATGTTCTATGATGTTTAGAGAACGTTTCTGGGAAGATTTGATGTTGTTTAGAGACCTAGGGAAGAAGTTGGGGATTTGGATGGCCGGAGAAGATGATCGGAGCTTATCTCTGGTCACCTGAAAATAATTAGGGTTAATGGTGATTAGGGTTTCCAGTTTGAATACCAGCCCTTGGATCATGTTTAGGTTAAGCAGCGAACGGTTCAGATTAGTCATTAACTTTAATTTTGATTAATTAAAATAAAACATAATTTATTAAGTCAGAAGGAACCAAGGCCATTGGATCACGCGCAAATCTCATTTTTGAATCTAGGCCCTTAGATCAGCCTACCCCAAGTCTTGGTGACATGCAATCCTGGCCCTTGATCCAGTCCCTGCGCAATCTTAACCATCCATTCAGCATACTTTTCATTTTTATCTTCTTTTATTTCATTTTATTTTCTTTCATTTATTAAAAATAGTAAAACACTTTCTAAAAATCTGATTTTTTGCATTCTTACTTTAAATAATTTTCAGAAATCAAAAACATTTTTATTTTTAAATTTTGTTTTAAAAATATATTTTTAAATCATTTAATTGTATTATTTAATTAATTAATTCATTTTAAATAATTAAAAATACTTTTAGGTATTTAAAAATCACAAAAAATATCATGAAGCATTCTTACATGTTTAGAACAATTCACAAACTCATCTTAAAAATTTATTTTAGGGTTTGATCATGTTTTGACAATTAACCATGAATCAGGGTTTCAAAATTTCTTATTTTTCTAAACCTAACTTCAAAAATTCATTTTTGATCAACCAAGATGAGTTTGTGAATGGTTCCTTTTGCATTCTTTCATAATTTGCATGTAGTATCTAGGGCATTTAACTCATATTTTTGCATTGCATTTTTCATTTGTTTGGCATTTTTCATGAAGAAGTACCCAAAACCCTAGCCTAACTTAGAAAAACCATAACTTGACTTTGGTTTAGCTTCTGACTTCCATCTTTGGGGAGTGATCTTATGTGTGTTTAGGGTTCATTTGGTTGCAATTTCAATTTTTTATCACGTGTTTTGCTTTTGTTTTGATCATATGCATCTCATACTTTCTTAAAACCATAATTTGCCATGTTCATTTGCATTCATCTTTCCATACCTTCATCATGTGAACTTTTCATGACATCTCATGCATTTGTATGTCATCTTAGATACCTTGGGACATCTGTGAACATTGGTTGATCATTGTTTCATCCATTTGGCATTTTTTGCATTCATTGTTTCTTATGTTTATTCATGTGATTCCAAGCTTCTAACATGCTTTCCTTTGCATCTCATCTCTTGTATGATCATACATAAACATTGTACATGTCTTTGCATCATTTCATAACACATTTACATTGTGTTTGCATTTCTGGTCTTAATCATTGCATCTTCATTTGCCTTATTTCCTTTTGTTTCATATCTTATGCATTCATACAAATTTTTTAGGAGCTTCAGGTAAGTTGTTTAGGATGTGGATTTGCCTCCACATCCAACTTCTTCTTATCTCTTCATTTGCATCTTTATTTGTATTTGAAGTGAGTTTGACTCACTTATGCTCTCTCTTTCTCCCTCTCTTTCTCTTAGGTTACTTAACTTCTTCAGGAAGTAAGTAACCTATTCTCCCTTCTCTTCTCTTTTCCTCTGCTTCTTCTTCCTTGGTGGCCATCTGAAGACTTTCTGAAGATCTTTCTCTAAGACTCACAAACCATAGGAACTACCAAGCATGATAACTTTTGGGTTGTACATAGTCCCCCCTATATTTTTACCTTTGAGTCTCCTTGAGTATCTGCTTCTCATCTCATAATCAAGGCTAAACAGTTAAAGTTTTGGGGCTCTGAATTAGGGTTATGCATGTATCCTTGTCTTAGGATGGAGTGTATAACTTTAATACTTAGTGTTAAACCTTTAAGCTGTTTACACCACCTAATCAAAACACCTAATAATCATTAAGACTTAAGCTTATAACTTGGGCCTTATATTAGGGTTACATCTCTGCCTGTTGGTTTAGAGGGACTAACCCTAGTGTTCAACGGATAAGTCCCCCTCAGGTTTAGTCTTACAAACATAAAATCCATTTCTTAATCCCACCTTTAATTAAATCCACTTTAATAAAGGCTTGTTATATAATGAATTTAATCCTTAACCATGGATTAAGTTGAGGAGTCTTCCTCATCTTAAGTGTTCTCATCTATTATCCTTCTCTTAGGATGATGTAATGAGTTCACTAATCCCTGATTAGAGATTAAACTCATTACTTAACCCAAAACAAAAATCCAAAAAACACTTAATAACCACAAGTAGTTTAATGATCTTAATCCTGCATCATTAGGGTAATTAAGTTGAGATTTTTATCTCATACTTAAGTAGACTCATTATCCTTAATCAAGGGTGATATAATGAGTTTACGACCCTTGATTAAGGCTTAAACTCATTATCCTATGCAAAACACCAAAAACAATAAAAAAACTGAAAACTCAAAAACAAACAATAAACGTCTCCTCCAGGATTCTTTTCTCATCACACTCACTCTGAAAAGAGAACTTGTTTCTTCCGTCTAATGCAAGACAGTTAGCACTCGAGCCAGACGAGTCATACACTTGAGCATAGACAAGCAAGGAGTTTGCACCAAAATCATTCCTATCTCTTTGAGTCGAACTACGGTGTTCTGACTTCCTCATTGCACAGGATACGTAGGCATAACTTAACAATTATCGAATAAAAGTCTCTTTGTCTTCCCCCTCTCCCCCTCCGAGTTTCTCTTTCCTTAGCCTCAGTTTTGAGCACTCACTTTCTTTTTGCACTGACAATCTGTACATCCTTTTCTCCCTAGATTTTTTTATGCACAATTTAACACATACACTATCCCCTTTTAAAACACAATCAAGTAAGCGTGGATCCCGTCGAGTACGACGGACGATCTTGGTGCTAATACCTTCCCAGGTCGTAACCTACCCCCTTACTCAGTCTCTTTAGTTTGCAACCGTCTTGTCCATATCTTTCCAGGTTTATGCAACATTACCTTTCCTTCGGGATAAAAATGCCTAGCTGGCGAGTCTATTCAACCTCAACCTCCAACATCGCCGACGATTTGCGTTTGCACCAGGATGAAAATTCGGGGAGCAACACTTCCCCCTGAAGTTTAGTTGGTTCATCCTGTCCTACAAAAGTAACTAGGTTCTAAGGGATCTCAATATCATTGATCGTTCTCAAAGGTTGTTGTTCAGTAGGAAACTTACTTGCCAACTAAAACCCCCCAAGATTAGGATCTTAATGAGCATAGCATCGAGTATCACCCAGCTTTAGACTTCTCAAAAGCCGGCTATCTCACTACTTTCTAAAGGCCAAGATGGGTTAATTAAGGTTCTAAAGGGTAGTTAGTGTTAATGACAACGTATGGTAGCCCCATATTATCCTCAACTTACTTAAGGAACATAAGCACCAACCAAGAAGTCACACTAACTATGGCCACCAGATCAACCATATCGGTATACGCCGTACAGTTTCCTTGGTCTATTGCCATTTACCTAGGATACACTAGATCCGGGTTAGGATCTTTCACACATAAGCCCAACAAGTAAATATAAAGCAAGCAAGTCAAACAGTAAGTGATCTTAATTCCTAAGGTAACCCCTCTTTAAGTACTCCCCAGCAGAGTTGCCAGTTCTGTAACACAGTTGGAGAACTGACTTTATATATATGTTGCGGATAGCAAGAGTCGCCATCGACTTTTATTTTATCCATATGGAAAGGGTGTAAAAGAACAGGAAAGATCTATTTTAAAAGACTTGAGTTCGGGGGGTAGGTTATATAAAGGGAAGGTATTAGCACCCTTTATATCCATGGTTATCCATTGGCTCTTAGTTACTTAGCTCACTTATTCGTTTGAAAAAGGAAAGTGTAGTGTGTGTTTAGAAATTTGTCTAAGTACTTTGTAATGATCCTCGTATGTATGTATACAAAGCCTTGTTTTTGAATATATTTGAAAAGAGTGAGGTGTGAAAAGTATATTTGAAATGTGAGCAAGTAACTAAGTTGTACCTACCCTAGACTAGTCTTTCATGTTCTTTTATTTTCTTTCAAGGGTAAGACTGTCCCTACTGTAACACCCCAAATTTTCCCTCTTCTTTTTAGAATCATCATCATATCATAATCACCATAAGCATGTCATATCTTTAGCATTTTGCATAGAAAATGAAGCATAACACTCACATGTTCCAACATATGGCATGTGATCAATCATCTGAGAACTCGTGATCTTTCAAGTCAAAGTCAAGAGCATGATAACCTGGCAAGAAGCTCACATGACCTTTTTTACAAGCTTGGTATCATGGTCAAAGCCCTAAAAAGATTGAGAATCAAGATCAGATCGGAATGGTTGTGTCGCTCCCGAGATTTTCATCCTAGTGCAAACGCGAAAGTGGCACTGCAAAGGTTGAGCCGCCATCCAGACATTTTTATCCTGAAAGAACGGGAAAGGTAATGTTGCACAAACCTGAGGAAGAAGGAAATGACAAGGTCATGCGAACCAAAGATCTGGGTTTGGGAGTCGGTTACGACCTGGGAAGGTATTAGCACCCCAGATCGTCTGTCGTACCCGATGGGATATATGCTTGTTTGTTTGTTTCAAAGGGTGAGAAATAACTGTTGCTGAACAAATGAACTACTAACTGGAATGGGAATGGAAATGAGAAAGAAAAGAGAATGGAAAGAAAGAATGGGGAAAATGCAGGGAAAATAATGAATGTGCTCTAACGGGCCCTACCCCGCTGCCTACGTACCTTATCGGGAAAATGTGGATCAGAGTCGACATAGTTCGCCTAACTAAGGCGGGAACTATTTTTTTGTGTTTTTTATGGTTGGAACTGCGTATGCCTATGCTCAGGTGTTGCAGGCTCGTCTGATACGAGTGCGTTTACCGTCTTGCATGCGAGATAAGTCGTCGCGAGTTCATGCTTAGAGTGAATGAGATGAGAAAGAGAAGTTCCCGCAGGATAGTCGCTTATTGTTTGTTGTTTTCTTTTTAAGAGTTTTGTATGAATTTGGCACAAGGAAGTGAATTCAAACTCTTTTCCATGGAATGTGTACTTTCTACTACATTCCAAGATGGAATAATAGAACAAGCACACCAAGTAATAAGAATTTATCCAAGACTTGTTTCCATGAATTAGGGTTTAAGTTCACTAGCTTGTTGAACTTTATTAAGTGTTTTTGTTGCTTTATTAAAGAAATGTCTTTTATGTTTTTCTTTGTGAAACAACCCCTTGATAAGACTTGTACATAATGCTAGACACGTTTATACCATTCCAAGATGGAATGAATGCAAGTTCCCCATGGAATAAGGCTATACACAAGGGATCCTTTCATGCATTTATTAAGTCTTTCTTGGATTTTTTTGAAGATGAGAAAAGAAGACTCAAAAGGCAAAGGTCAAAGCTAATGGGGGACTAAGGCACAACCCTAAGTCATCCTATTATGTACAAAGAGGTGATCCTATGGTTAATGAGGTATTATATCTTAAAGAGAAGAAAGAACAAGTTAGAATTCAACTTACTTCCTAAGGAAGTTAAGTTGAATCTAAAGAGAGAAAGGGGAACCTATGACCAAAGCACAAAGGAGCTAAGGAAAAACAAATTGATGCATAAGAGATAAGAAATGAAGTGATTACCTCATCTTCCCCCCTAGAAAACAAATATTAGTATGATGAAGCAACATGAACAATTATTACATGGTAAGTCTTCACAAACCATTCTCACTATCTAAGAAAGATATTAATGACCCCCTAAGACAATTACCTAATCCTAAGGCAACTTCTAAGATGGTAAGCTTAAAAAGTCAGTAGCTAAACCCAACTTAAGTAATCTAAAGCTACAAAAGTGGACAACTTTAAACTATGCCCTAAAAAGGAAGCTAAACCCTAATAAGATCTAAAGTAAAGTTACAAGGGGAAACCTAAAGGATTAAGTAATCTAAAAAGGTATAAACCCTAAAGGGAATAGAAAATATAGGGACTAACACCTCATTAAAGTATCCTAAGAGGTCATACTACAAGGGATGAAGAGATCTAAGTAAGAGAGATGCAAGCTCTGTGAGTTATGATGTGAACATAAGGAAGAATGCATGTGAAACTTCAAAGGAAGAAAAAGTTTAAGGTAAAAGATCAAACATGACCAAAAGGGTTTGAATTCCCCATACAAAAACGAGGGGATTTATGAAGTTTTAGAATGGAATGAAGACTCACAAATGTCATACAAGTAAGGTGATGTGGAAACATTAGGACTAAAAGGTTAAGTATGAAGCATTAAGAAGGCATATGACACTAAATGAAGCCTAAGGACTTGTGAATTGAAATGAACACTTGAGAATGTGTATAAAACACTTATGAGATGAATGACAATGATTTATGAGGCATAACATGGTCATAAAGTTGGTTTTGAGGGGTTAAGATGGAGGATGAAGAAGAATTAGGTCAAAAGGAGGCAATGATGACTTATGGTTTAAGAAAACCCTAAAATCAAGAGATAAAGATCCAATGGGGGTGCTCTACACTTAAGGAACTATAATATAACCTACAAGACTCAAAATCAAGACTTTATAACAATGACATGAATGCCTTATTTAAATGGAATGAGGGAGGTTTCTAAAAAGCACCAAAAATGACTTAAGACTTAAGTAACTTCGAAAAAATATCAAATGACCTAGAAAAATTATGCAATTTGACTACTCAATACAAAATCCAAAGAGTAGCACGTGTTCCAAAAAAATCTTGACAATTCCTATTTTTGAGTGGTGAAAGGCTCATTAGAAAATAATTAGGGTTTATGTGATCAATGTGGAAAAAAAAAGACTCAAATGGACCTAAAAATGACCAAACAAATCAGATAAAAATATCTTGAGGAAATTCAATGAGTTATTTAGATCACACAAAAAGAATGGGGCATTTATCCTATATGGTTTGTGAGAACAAAAATGGAAAAATTTATTGGTTAGAAATGAGGAAATAAGAAAACAATTAAAGTGAAAATTAATTGATCTAAAAAATGAATAAAAATAAAATCGAAAAAATATTAAAAATTAGAGAAAATTGAGAAGATCCTATGTGAATTAATTTGGAATTTTTTAATGCTTTTTGGTATTTTTAATAATGCAAAACGAAAATGATATAAACTGTAAAAAGAAAATAAAATGGGATGAATTGATTTGGGCCTGGGGGGTCTGAAGAGTAGAAAAATGAACTAAATAGGGCTTTGGTGAATTGCGTAGGGGTGTGTGAAGAGCAGACTGAAGACTTTTGGATAACTTTGTAGCACGTGAATGGCACAATAATCATTTATGCGCTGGCACTCTGAGGAAGCTTGGATCAAACTAATCTAATGGTCACGTTATAATCTCATCTCCGGCCTAGGGTTACTGTTCAGGTGACCGGAAGTGACCTCCGATCATCTTCTCCGGTCACCCCTGACCTAGGGTTTCTTAAATCCCTCATGAAAATGAATTTTATCACCACCATTGCACTCGCCTCTCATCACTGATCAACAATATAGCTTTATTTTCTCCTCAGGGTTCTTAAAATGTGCAGATCGAATCAAACAAAAACAGCCTGAAAATTGCATCTACACACCTAATGTGTCTATCAACTAGCCATATATCAGTGTGCTTCTAACAATCTTCAAACGACTACAATCAAATAAGAAAAAGAGGAGATCGTGCAACTGAGATTTAAGGTGGAACCTGGAAATGCAGTGGTTCAGATGTTGAAGAAAACCAGAGAGTAGAATCCTATTATGCTCCTTTCTTGATCTTGATGTTCAATTGAGTGCAATATTCTACCACACCACTTGATACTTCATTGAACTAATGATAATGCATATGCTATTGATGATCTTGTTCTTGCTCATTAAAGCTGGTTCATCCATGGAAAGTATGCAACAGATGAAGATGATGATGAATACATGAAGCTTGAGCAGTGATTGGTGATGATCAATGCAAACTGAAGTCAAATACAAGGAGGCTTCTTCAAAATACAGAGAGAGATCTATGGAGAATCAAGCCAAATCAATCATGGTTCTTGTGCATAATTCCATGGTGATGATGAATTGAAAAAGACATAAGAAGATTGATGAGTAATGGAATCTCCTCGAAGCCAAATGCAGAAGGAACTTCTTCTTCTTGCAGAGAGAAAACTCAGTGGATTTTTGGGTGAATTTGTGCAAATGAGAGTGGTTCCTGAAATTCAGTTATGATCAACATCTAATATCCATGGTTAACCTCTAACTAACTCAGTCAACAATTAGAATTGTGGCTGAGTTAATTAGAAGTGAGGGAAGCCAATTGAAGGTGCTTGATGCAATGACAATGCAGCTGGATTAATTTGCCTGAATCCTATCCAATATGATGAAGCACATGCTTATTATGGTGAGGATGATTGAAACTGGATTCAATGCAGCTTGTTTGCAATGCTATCTTTCCCATTTGGCTTAAGTCCTCACTAATGTGCATGGCAGGTAGAGTGATCATGCAGGCATGTGATACCTTGCACCTTAAGTGATGAACCTTGTGAGCATAACATATGAAGATGAAGCCTTCAAACTTAGACTGAGCTGAGCTTGACTATACCACAATGCCTTGGTACATAAGTAAACCAAAATTCAAATTATGATCTTCTATGGCATGAATCTTCAAGCCCAAGGCATCAAAGCATAGACTTCTTGTGATCAAACTAAAGAGAGTGATGTAATGGACATGTTTGATGTTTGGTTTAAGGTGAAACATGACCTTTAACCATCTCAAATATGCCAATGGACATCATGTCATGTTGCTGCAAAATGGACCTGCCTGACCTATCCTTGGCCTGGCCAGACCCCTTGCATTTTTGCAGTTTGAAACCCTACACTTTTCCTCTCCATAGCTTTCAATCCATTGATCACATGAAAAAATGTTAAACATGAAAGTTGTAGTAATCATGTAGGGGAACAACTTTGTAGTTCACCAAAAATTGATTTGAAGCATTTTTGACCAAGCAAAATGGCATGACATTTGACCCTCCACCTGTTTGATGATATGCCTTGCAGGGCGCGCACTGGCCTGCATTTGCCTTGCCCATGACTTGCCTTGGGCCTTGAATTGTTCCAACTTGCCAAGATCATATCTCACTCATTTTTTATGCTATGGAGGAGTTACACCTATGGATTTGAAGCTCAAGATGCCCTCTTTAATTGGATCCAAGTAGAATTTTGATAGCCCTCATATTTTGGGAGAAGGCCTCTCTCAAAGATGCTGCAAAAATGGCCAAAACATGCCATTTTTGGAAACCCTAATTTTCCAAAAATGGTAAGTTTTGGTTTTCTTGATTTCTCTTGATTCCTCCGTCATTTAATGATCAAATTTGAATCACAGGACCCTTATAACCCTAATTTCATGATTTTGATCTCAAAAAGTTAGGAGTTGACTTTTTCTTCAGCATGGTTGACTTTTCCCCAAATCCCTGATTTTCAATCATTTGACAATTGAACCTCTTCCATAATGAATTTGTCGATGAAATTTGAACCCTAGGCACTTGTCCTCATATATAAGACAATGGAATCCACTTTGAATCAAAACTTCATGCAGAAGCCCAGTAGAAATGAAACCCTAATTTGGCCATTTTCATCAGGAGGTGTTGCACTGCTTGCCTTCCTTGATCAATCCAAAACTTTCCATGACTTGTGGCTTCAAATGAGAACTTGTGGGATGTTATGGACCCTTTTCACAATGTTGAGAAGCTTTGTGGCCCCTTTGATTGTCTTTGTATAGCCCTCAGTTGCTCCAGTCATTGACCACATACCTATGCCTCAGCCCTGCTACACATGATGCAATGTTTTTGGTTATTTTGTGAACTTATATATGCCAAATGCTATGCTAAATATTGAGGATATGAGAGGGAAAATTTTTAGGTATTACAGCTGCCCCTATTCAATCACCTGAAAGCTTGAATGAATAATTGCAAAAGTTTTTAGACATTCAAGGTATGGAGTGATTGAATACTCGAATAAAACCTGGAAATTTGAACTCGGTGGATAATAGAAATGCCATCTGCCTTTTATTTGATTTTTTTTCTTTTGTTTTTTTTTTATTTTGACCTCTGAATAGGTACCGGGAAAAGAACATGGTTGAATGGGATCGTTGTAAATAAACGAGAGCCCAGGAAAACAGGACCGTTGTACAAAACATTAACCTGCGACGCGACTGCTGAGTGAATCAAGCCACTGAAAGGGAGCCTGTTGTACAAAATAGGGCTTGAACGAGACCATTGTACAAAACGAAACTCAGAGATGTGACTGCAGGGCGAATCAAGCCACAAAGAAAAATAACGCGATTGTTGAGTGAATCAAGCCACGGAAAGGGGGCATGTTGTACAAAATAGGGCTTTGAACAAGACCATTGTGCAAAACAAAACTCGAAGATGTGACTGCTAAGCGAATCAAGCCACAAAGAAAAACAACACGACTTCTGAGTGAATCAAGCCACAGAAAGGGAGATTGTTGTAAAAAACAAGACTTTGAACGAGACCATTGTACAAAATGGAACTCGGAGATGTGACTGCTGAGCGAATCAAGCCACAAAAAAACAACGCGACTGCTGAGCGAATCAAGCCACGAAAAGAGAGCCTGTTGTACAAAACAGGGATTTGAATGAGACCATTGTACAAAACGGAACTCGGAAATGTGACTGCTGAACGAATCAAGCCACAAAGAAAAACAACGCAACTGCTGAGCGAATCAAGCCACGGAAATGGAGCCTGTTGTATAAAACAGTGCTTTGAACGAGACCATTGTACAAAACGAAACTAAGAAATGTGACTGTTGAGCGAATCAAGCCACAAATAAAAATGACAACATTAACTTGGAAAGACAAAGATGTCTGGAAAATGGTATAAGTATCTTCTGTGGGGAATATCTCAGGTTAAGAAGATGCTCCGAGTCATATGTAATATATCTCAAAACTGGCCCATGCTGGTATGCATATGTTTGGATTTATGGCGTAATGCTCCATGATGACGGAAATGCTACGCTTTGGAGGATGAAAATGCAATGATGATTATGCGTATGTAAATACCAAGGGATCTTCTGGCAGGGAGACTGCAAGTATCCCAAATTGCTTGACTGGGGAGAAAGATGATCACTGCATTGACCTGGTTCATCCTGATAAGGAGGAAACAACTCTGCGGGGAAAGCTGTTAATGATGCACCAACTCTGAACTGCTGCTATTGCCAAAAATAAATTGGACTTTAAGATTGGAGAGTCAAGACCCTGCTGGAGACGGACTCTTCTCGAACTCTGATGGGGAAGTGGAGACCTCCTGACTTGGCTGGGAACCAGACGTATGGCTCTGCTGAGGAAGCAAACTGCTGGGAGAGGAAAGACACTCCTTGCTCTGTTGGAGATTTCCCCTGTGTTGAAAGAAAACTTCTGCTTGGGGAGGGAAAACATCTCTTGCCATTAATGCTGGAGAAGAACTTCAACTTCACTTCTACAAGGGATAACTGGAGACACCCGGGAAAACACCTGTTCTTGTTCAAGTATAATGAAATGTTCTTCCTGGAAATCTGATTTAGCTCTGTTAGCAACACCTGTACCTGTACCTGCGTAAACACAATTGATAGTGCCTGCAACATGGAGAGTTAGTTTGGACCTGTATGCCCCAGGCTCATAACATGAATCCTTATCTGGGCCTCTTGACACCCTTTTTAGAGTTGTATTAAATGTTTTTGTCCTCCTGCATGAGTTAGAAAGCATTCAAATGTTCACAACACAATATAAATCACAATTTGATGGACGTTTTTGCAATCAATAAATTCTAGATGAAAAACAAAAACAAGAAGAAAATAGTCACAAGTTGACCGAAATTGAATTTTATTAATTTGGAAAATGGCCATGAATAGGCATTACAAAGGAAGCAATTCACTAGAAAGAGGAAATATCCAAAAAGGAAAACAAACTATCCTATTGGAAATGTGAGGAGTGGATCTCATCAAGTTTCGACCCGACTATGACTCGTATATCTTCAAGATTATCCATTTGCTATGCCCCTTGAGAAAGGTGATTGAACTGGTCTTCAACCCTTAGAATAACCTCAGTTGCAGACGGGTTACGAATTTTGCAGATCATAGTCGTTCGTGTTAGTCCCTCTTTTGCATGGATCGCCCTTTTGGGTTTTCAATCCACCAGGATACCATTTTTTTCCTGAGCTGTCCGATGTGGATTTTCAGCTCAGCGGGTGTACATTTTTTTTCTTCAGATTTCCCTAATTTTTGCCCGAGCCTTTTATTCTGTTTTTGGCTCGCTAGGATGCCCATTTTTTCCTGGATCTTTATTCAGTTTTTATCCAGCGGGTCTTTTTTACACGAAGTATTTTCTTATTGCGTCTGCGTTGACATGGGAATGGAAGTCTTATCCATCCATGGTTGTCAGAATCAAGGCTCCACCTGAGAAAACCTTTTTAACCACGAACGGTCCTTCATAATTAGGTGTCCATTTTCCCCTGTGATCGTTAAGAGGAGGAAGAATCCTTTTCAGCACCAGGTCACCTGGTATGTACCTTTGAGGTCGTACCTTTTTGTCGAAGGCCTGTTTCATGCGTTGTTGATACAACTCTCTATGGCATACAGCAGTTGGGTGTTTTTCTTCAATGAGGCGCAGTTGATTATATCCGGATCGGAGCCACTCAGCTTCATCTAGCTTAATGTCCATCATTAACCTCAGCGAGGGGATCTCCACTTTGATTGGTAGGACTGCCTCCATACCATATACCAATGAGAACGGGGTTACCCATGTTGAGGTACGCATTGACGTTTTGTACCCATGCAAAGAAAATGGTAGCATCTCATGCCAGTCTTTGTATATCACAACCATCTTTTGCACGATCTTCTTGATGTTATTGGTAGCTGCCTCAATGACGCCATTCATCTTTGAGCGATATGGAGAAGAGTTATGATGTTCTATTTTGAAATCCCTACATAAGTCATCCATCATCTCGTTTTTTAGATTAGAACCATTATAAGTAATGATCCTTTCAGGAATTCCGTACCGGAAAATGATGTCTCTTTTAATAAACCGGTCTACCACTTGTTTAGTAACGTTGGCATAAGACAACGCTTCGACCCACTTCGTGAAATAGTCTATAGCAACTAGGATGAAGCGGTGACCGTTGGAAGCTGTCGGCTCGATCTTGCCTATCATATCAATGCCCACATGGCAAACGGCCACGGTGAAGAGATGACACTCAATGGATTCAGAGGTACATAGATTTATTAGCGTAAATCTGGAACGTGTGAGATTTACGGGAGTATTTACCCTAATCAGATTCCATGGTGATCAAATAATATCCCGATCTCAACAATTTCTTGGCCATAGCATGTCCTCCAGCATGGGTACCAAAGGAGCCTTCCTGAACCTCTTGCATCAACAGGTTTGCTTCGTGTCTATCCACGCATCTGAGCAGAACCATGTCGAAGTTTCGCTTGTATATCACACCATCCTGATTCAAGAAGAAACCACCTGCTAGACTTTTGAGGGTCTTCTTGTCTTTACTGGATGCCCCGATCGGGTACTCTTGAGTCTTCAAGAATTGCTTGATATCATGATACCAAAGTTTGTTATCTTCACCACTATCAACTGCAAATACATAAGCAGGTCTTTCAAGACGGGAGACCATGATTCGAGGCACGAAATCCTCTTGAAAAACTTTAATCATAGACGACAAAGTTGCTAGAGCATCAACGAACTGATTTTCGTCTCGGGGAATTTAACTCAACTTGACCTTGGTGAATAAAGTCAGCAGCCTCCTGGTATAATCCCTATAAGGAACCAAGTGAGGTTGATGAACTAACCATTTTCCATTGACTTGGTTTACTACCAATGCAGAATCTCCAAAGATCTTGTGGTTCTTGACTCGCAAGTTGATTGCCTGTTCAACCCCCATGATACAAGCTTCATACTTTGCCTCATTGTTAGTGCATTCGAAAGTCAACCGAGCAGATAAAGGTGTATGGACCCCTTCTGGTGAAATAATAACAGCACTTACTCCGCTTCTATTCATGTTCTCAGCTCCGTCAAACATCAACTTCCAATTGGATTCAGGATCCGGCCCCTCCTCCGGAAGTAGTTTTTCACAGTCTTTCAACTTGAGGAACATGATTTCCTCATCCGGAAACTCGAACTTCATGGGTTGATAATCATCAATTGGCTGCTGAGCCAAGTATTCTGACAACAAACTCACTTTGATTGCCTTTTACAAAGTGTAATGGATATCATACTCTGTTAGTATCATCTGCCATCGAGCTACCCTTCCTGTTAGATATATTTCACAGGATCTATCTTGGAAATTAAGAGAGTGGTGTGAGTCAGCATGTACTGTCTTAGTCGGCAAGCAGCCCATGCCAAAGCGCAACAAGTTTTCTCGAGTAGTGAGTAGTGTGTCTCACAATCGGTAAACTTTTTGCTAAGGTAATAAATGGCGTGCTCTTTTCAACCAGACTCGTCTTGCTGACCCAACACACATCCCATTGATCCTTCGAGCATAGTAAGATACACGATCAAAGGTCTCCCTGGTACTGGAGGCATTAGAATTGGAGGTTCTAGCAGGTACTCCTTGATTCCGTCAAAGGCTTGCTAACAGTCTTCATTCCATTTGATGGCCTGATTCTTCCTCAGAAGTTTAAAGATGGGCTCACACGTGGCTATTAGGTGAGAGATAAACCGTGCAATGTAGTTTAGTCTTTGGCTCAAGCATCTCTTGGATGGATTTTACTTTGGCTGGATCAACCTCAATTCCTCGCTCACTAACAATGAAGCCCAGGAGCTTTCCGGAACGGACCCCAAAGGTGCACTTGTTCGGATTCAACCTCAATCTGAACTTCCGGAGTCTGTCAAACAACTTTGCTAGATTGACCAAGTGCTCTTCTTCTATTTGAGATTTTTCTATCATATCATCACCATAAACCTCAATTTCATGATGAATCATGTCGTGAAATAGCGTCACCATTGCCCGTTGGTAAGTGGCTCCAACATTCTTCAGACCAAACGGCAGGACCTTGTAACAGAACGTGCCCTAAGGCATGATAAAGGTAGTATTTTCCATATCATCGGGAGACATCTTAATCTGGTTATAACCTGAAAACCCGTCCATGAAAGAGAACACAAAAAACTGAGCAGTATTATCAACAAGCACATCTATGTGAGGCAGAAGGAAATCATCTTTAGGGCTGGCCCTGTTCAAATCCCTGTAGTCTACACACATCCCGACTTTACCATCTTTTTTAGGGACCGACACAATATTGGCAACCCACAGAGGGTAACTAGTCACGGCCAAGAAACTGGCATCAAATAGCTTCTGTACTTCCTCTTTTATTTTGATTGCCATATCAGGGTGTGTGCGCCTCAACTTCTGCTTCACTGGAGGGCAGTCTTCTCTCTAAGGCAACTTGTGTACCACAATGTCAGTGTCTAAACCAGGCATATCCTGGTAAGACCATGCGAAGACATCAACATATTCTCGAAGCATGGCAATTAGACGAGTCTTGATAGATTCCTCTAATGCATCCCCGATCTTAACTTCTTTCTTGTCTTCTTCGGTACCCAGGTTTATCACTTTGATGGCCTCTTCATGCGGCTGAATCATCTTCTTCTCCTGTTTAAGCAGTCTGACTAATTCTTCAGGTAGTTCGCAATCTTCTTCACCTTCCTCATCGGCTTGATAGATTGGATTGTCAAAGTCATATTTAGCCATAATTGGGTCGTCATTGATAAGATCCGGTGACGAGCACCTGCATGAATGGGATTCATGCAAGGCTTTTAGAAAAAGCTTGAGAAAATGAGGAATATTGCCATTTTAAAAACATTTCTTTCTTTTTGAAAAACAAAAGCAAAAATGAAAGACAAAGAACAACATGGATGAATGTGAAATGTCAGCTTTATTAATGATTATGAATTGTGTTAGGAACAAAAGAACCCTTAAAAAAAGCTACTATGCCCCAGGAAAGACATAGTGCTTGAGTACAGGAAAGACAAAAAACAAAAATCATTACTCTTCGAAGGAGGTGACGCAGATAAGCCTTTAAGACGACTAATTGCTAAGTTGAGCCCTTGGAACAGAAGGTCTGATCCACTCATCTAGGTCATAGTCACTATCAACTACGTCGTCCTGCACGACACTGATGCTTCCGTAATCCACCATTCCCGCACTCGTGAAGGTAATCGGGCCTTGACGACCTCTAGCACTCTGTCCAGATGATGACTACCCAGGATGGTAGCCAACCCCAAACATATCCTTCTTTTCTGGAACTTCTACTGGACTGTCCCAACCTTCTCGCATCCCCGACTCTACCACCTCTAGAGCTTGCTTATAAGAGGCTATGGAAACCCCCTTCTTTGGTTCTTCAGAAGAAGCTGCTAATGAAGATGCCAGTTCCGTTTTCAGGGGCTCAAAAGCCTAACATGGAGTCTCAACTATCTCACCATCCATCTCCACATATTTGAATGAAGCCAGATGACAGACGAAGATATCCTCTTCCCCACAGACTGTTACAATTTCGCCATCCCAGACGAATTTCAATTTTTGATGAAGTGTGCATGACACTGCCCCTGCTGAATGTATCCAGGGCCTCCCTAGTAAACAACTATATGCATGATGTATATCCATCACATAGAATGTGGTATTGAAGATTTGTAGACCTACTTTAATTGGAAAATCCACCTCCCCAAACATTGATCTTCTTGACCCATCAAATGCTCTAACCACCAGGTCACTGGGCTTTAGAATTAATCCATCATAATCCAAATTTATCAATACCTTCTTAGGAAGAACATTCAGCAATGATCCGGTATCTACCAACACGTGAGAAAGTACTGCATCTTTACATTCTAAAGAGATATGCAGTGCCTGTCGCTCCCACTAAAAGACACCCAGGTCAGATAGGGTACAGATGTGAACGGTCGGCGAAAGGAGGACACAAGGGTGAACTGAAAAGAGTCGCCAGCTAGGCATTTTTATCCCGAAGGAAAGGTAATGCTGCATAAACCTAGAAATATATGGACAAGATAGTCGCGAACTAGAGAAACTGAGAAAGGGGGTTGGTTACAACCTGGGAAGGTATTAGCACCCAGATTGTCCGTCGTACTCGACGGGATCCACGCTTGAAAGTTTGTGTTTAAAGGGGTAGTGTCAGTGCTATGTTGGGTGCAAAAGCTGAAAAAGAATGCAAGTGTCAGTGCAAAAGAAATGTGAAGTGAAATAAAAGAGTGTCAGTGTAAGGAAAGAATGTGAAGCTTAAGACTATGAAGCTTAAAGAATAATGCTGGAAGAGGGGGGGATAAACAGAGACTTTTGTTCGATAACTGTTAAGTTATGCCTATGTATCCTCTCGTGCAATGAGGAAGTCAGAACATCGTAGTTCGACTCAAAGAGACTGAAAGCTAAATTGACTTGTGAACTGCTCACTTGTTTATGCTCAAGTGTATGACCTTTCTGGCTCAGGTGCAAACTGTCTTGCATTAGACGGAAGAAGCAAGTTCTTGTTTATGAGTGAATGAGGTGAGAAAAGAATCCCGGAGGAGACGATTATTGTTTGTTTTTGCGTTTTCAATCTTTTATTGCCTTTTTGTGTTTGTCATAAGTTAATGAGCTTAAGCCTAAACCAAGGGTTAGTAAACTCATCACATCCTCCCTCTGATTAGGGGTAATGAGAATACCTTAAGAATGAAGTGAACACCTCACACTTAATCACAATGATGTAGGATTAAGATCATTAACCTACTTGTAATTATTTAGATGTTTTTGGAGTTTTTGTTTAGTGTTAAGTAATGAGCTTAAGCCATAATCAAGGATTTAATGGACCCATTACACCATCCTAATAGAAGGATAATAGATGAGAACATTTAAGCTGAGGAAGGCTCCTCAACTTAATCCATGATTAGGGATTAACCTCATGACAAAACAAAGCCTTTATTTGAGTGGATTTTAGTTAATGGTAAGATTAAGAAGTGGATTTTATGATTTGTAAGACAACTTGAGGGGGACTTGTCCATTAACACTATGGTTAATCCTTCTTAACCAATTAAGGAAGAAATATAACCCTAATGCAAGGCCCGATTTACAAGCTTGATGTCTTAGTGATTATTAAAGTGGATTGATTAAAGGATTTAAACACATTAAGGGTTTAACACTTAGGATTAAAGTTATACACTCCATCCTAATAGAAGGATGCAGGCATAAGCTTAATCACAAAGCCTTAAAACCTTTAAGGTTTAATCCTTGATTAAGAGATGAGAAGAGAAGACACAAAGATGACACAAAGGTAGAATTAATGGGTGGACTAATCAAACCCTAATTGTTAACATGCTTGGGTATTCCTAGGGTTTATGAAGCTTGCAAGAAATCTTCAAGGAAAAGCCACCAAGGAAGAAGGAAGATGGAAGGAGGAAAAGCAGAAAGAAGCAAGCCAACTTACTTCATTTAAGAAGATAAGTTACTTGTAGAAAGAAAGTGAGGAGGGAACATGAATGAGCAAGCTCACTCTAATACAAAGATAAAATTTAGCAATGATGCATAGGGGGGATGAGAAGAGATTGTGAGAAGTGAAGGAAAATTCACTTCTCAAAATAACTTACCACCTGAAGAGTTAGCAAAAGGAAGTAAAATGGAATGGAGATGACATGAAATGCAAAGATAGAAACCAAAATCAGAAACATGTTCATGATGCTAATGATGCAAAGAGATGATGTAAATGTATGTCATGAGATGGGGATGATCATACAAAGGATGGGAATACAAATGAGACATGTAAGGAGCATGAAAGTTCATGAATGCATATGACATGAAATGAAAGAAAAACATGGCAAATGGATGATGCAATGATCAAACATGATTTCAATATGTTCTAAGATGTCTTTTATGTCATGTGGATGCACAAAATGTCATGGCAAGTTTATGTATGCAAGCTTATACAAGATGGATGCAAATGAGGATGCAAATTAGGGTTACATGATCATATGAAATGCACAATTCAAAAACAGAAGCAAGACATAGGATAAAAAAATGAAAATGGACTCAAAGGGACCCTAAACCTATACTAGTTCACTGTCCAAAGGGGAAGGTCAGAAGCTAAACCCTAAGGGACTTATGATTTTTCTAAGTTTCTAGGGTTTTAAGGGTGATCCTAAAGGTAAAATACCAAACAAATTGAAAATGCATCATAAAAATGAAACAAAAATGTTTTTAGATGCTTGAAAGTATGCATAACACAATGCAAAAAGAACTATTCACAAACTCAACTTGGATCAAAAGTTATGAATTTTTGAAGTTAGGGTTAAAAATATTCAAATTAAAGAACCCTAATTCAAATGAAAATTGTCAAAGTGTGATCAAAACCAAAAAGAAATTTGTGTTGTGAGTTTTTAAATGTTTCTAAATGTTTGAAAAGGCCCTTTGAATTTTTTTGGGATTTTTAAATACCTAAATGTATTTTTAATTAATTAATTTCCATTAACTAATTAAAAATAATCATTTAAATGATTTAAAAATATATTTTTAATGCAAAAAATAAAAATAAAAATATTTTTGGCTTCTGAAAATTAATTAGAGCTTGGATAAAAAATTTCACAATTTTTAGACCTTTTTTACTATTTTTAATAAAATGTACAAATTAAATGAGTAAAATGTGAAATAAAGTTAATTAAATGAGAAGTACGTGCAATGGACGAATCAGATGGAAACTGGGGAAAGGCCTGTTGACCACGCGCCAAATCGAAGGGACCATATTCAAATCAGGCTAATTAACTAATTAAACCTAATTAATTAAGTTAAATGGAAATTATGAATTAATGAGATGATCTAAGCCATTGGTTCACACGCGGGAAACTTAATCCTAGGGCCCAGATTCAAAAACACACTAATTACGCAGCTAACCCTAATCCGGCCAACCCCCAAGAACAAAATCCTCCCTAGATCATTTCTGGAGCTCTAAAGCTCCAAATTTGTTCCTCTCACCTTCCTAAACTTATCCCTAACCTCAAACTTCATTTATTTTCCCTCACCAACAAGATTCGAATCAAAATGCAAAAATGGCAGAAATTTCAGAGCAACCATACAACCTCATTTCTCCACCATTTTCAAAACCACAAAGCTCAGTGTACTCAGGGGATTACAAGGAACAATTCTATAACTTAAAAAAGGATTTCTGGAAAAAACGTTTGAGAGAGCTACCTGAGATGGAACTTTCAACCCTAGAGCTTTCAGGCTGCTTCTTTGCTTCAAAACCCCTCCAATGATCTTCCTGAAGAAGCTTTGATGCTTGGTTGGAGTTTTTTGTGGCTGGTTTGTGAGTTTGAAACAGTTCAGTTCAAAGGGGAGGGAAATCGTGTTTTTGATATGGCTGCTCTTAGGGAAAGATGATTGGTGGGAAATGATCAGTGGTTGATGGTGAGTTGTTCTATGAAGTTTGTTTTGATGTTTGTAGCTTGTGTGATGAGTTTCGAAGAAAAATGCATAAGAGGGAGTTTTTGTGAATGCTGACTTGTGGGAGGATTCAGGCTTGCTTGTTGTGTGAAATGGCTTGTATTTGGTATGGCTTGTTTTGCAAAAAGTCAAGGTTAGGTGTCCTTTGAGGTATGGGCAAGTTCAGGCCAAGGACAAGGGCATGTCTGGTGCAGTTGTGATCAAGGAGAACCATGGAAGTGAGATTGAGGCAAATCAGCAAGTGGATTGAAGTTTATGAGGGGTTTTGCAATTTTGGAAAAGTTTGGCCCTTTCTTGATTTCTTCATGTGCAAGCCATGAAACTTGGACATTCTTGGGCCAATTCTGACTTTTAGGCATTGCAAAAAGTTTGTATGATGATTGGAAGACAATTTGAAGTCACAAATTTGCTTGACATGAGGTTTTGCAAAAATCCCTCTTAGGCATGAAACTTGAAATTATGTGATTTTTGCCAACTTTGGAAAGCCATAACTTGAGTTCCAAAATGAATTAGATCTTGCTCTTGTACTTTTTGAAAAGGGAATGATCCAATCTACAACTTTCATGACCAAGAATATTTCATTTGAAGCATTTTTGGTTGAGAAAGAGGAGGTTGAAAAACTTTCCCAAAATGGAAAGTTTACATTACAAGTCATTTCCATTTTTGGCAACTTTTGGTTTATCCCGCTTTTCTTCAAATTTGTGAACATCAAATCACTTCAATGATCAAATAAAGACCATATAACTTCATTTTGATGAAAAATCCATTTGGGTTCCATGTTTGGGGGCCTCAAATGCCCTGATTTGGCTCTAACTTGCTCAAGAAGTTACCCAGTGATCAGATGACTTCCACAATGAATTTTTCCATCAAACTTGGTATACATGATCCTTATATCATATAGAGACCAATAGAAACAAGAATGACCAAAAAATTTGGAGTTATGGCTTTAGAAACCAAAACCCTAATTTTAGGTCATCTGTGTAGTTAAACCTGACTCTACTTCCATGCCTTGCCAGCTCTTGTGATTTTCTGAATTTCTTGATCTTGGGAGGATATAATATGATGATTGAACATACATGGACCCTATTGAGATGATTGATGACCTTTGGAGTGCCTCAGATAGCTCATGGATTGCTCAGATCACAAACCCTATATGCAGATGACTTTGAACCAATGCAGTGAAACAAAAAGTGCAATATGAGATGATATGATTGAACTAATGCAAATGAAAAGATCACAAGCCATGGTGTGAACTTAGTGAGGGAAAATTTGGGGGTGTTTACAGTGCCCGATTATGAGCACGACCTTAAGATGTTAGATCCATGTCTGTAAAACCCAATCCATGATTGGCATTGACACTGGATACCACCGCTTCTAATTGATTTACCGAGATATCCTGAGGCACATAAGCCTTGTTCAGGATATTCAAGAGAGCTTTCCTGTTGGAGTCGGAACTTATTAGAAAAGACAAGATGGAAATCTTCGATGGGGTCTGCTGCAGATGGTCCACAATCTTGTAATCGCTCTTTTTGATAATTCTCAAAAATTCTTCAGCTTTTTTATCAAATGTAATGTCTGGATCAGTCACTGGTGTGGGCTCATTGACAACCACTGGTTTCTTCCCTCTTGCATTATCCTAGGCTTCTACGGTGTCTCTGGGTGGTATCACGCTATTTCTTAGTGTTTTCGGTGCAAATAACCTTCCACTTCTAGTAAAGCCCCCTACTCCAACATTTTCTACTTGAGCTGGGGTCGTGCTAGACGTGGCCAAATATTGCCTCTGGCCGTTACAATATACTTCACCACCATAATTCCAGGTAATGACTTTATCACTTTGATACATTATTGGCCCTGCAGTGGTAATCGTTATCGGTGCCACTCTGGCCCGTGGAGGAACATGAGATGGATCGTAGAAAATGGTTACTGTGGAGACTTTTCTTTCTTTTACAACTTTGTCAAACTGTAAAACCCCTTCATTAATCATACTCTGGATCCCCTTTCTTAATTGCTCACAACCATTTGGAGCTTCAAAACACCCTAGACAATCACTTCCACAACCTGTAAACACACCCCTCTGGGACAAGCAAGCTTTAACAACACTCAATGGAGTTTGCATGTCGTTGATATCACACACCATGTTTAGATTCTCCCCATCGTCAATTTCCCCAACTGTACCCCCGTGAGGAGGCATGGGGTTCTGTATTACATTAGGAGTATGAGCGAAATTAATCGCTTTAGAATCTATTAGGTCTTGAACAACATGCTTAAGAGCTTTGCAATTTTTTGTGGTATGTCCAGGGCTCCGGAATGAAACTCACATCGGGCGTTCGTATCATAACCTTCAGGGAGTTGGCCTAGCCTTGGAGGTTGTAGAGTTCGGAGTTGAACCATTTGGAGCTGTAGGAGATTCTTCAAAATCTGTGAGTAAGACATCGGTGGAGTTTCAAGATGTCTTTCTCTGGTTTTCTGGGGATAATACGGACGAGGAACTCTCTGTTGGTACCCATGTTGGCGTTGTTGTTGTTGTTGGACTTGTTGTTGAACAGGTTGAGCTGAGAGAGTGACAAGGGCCACTTACTGATAAACACCTCTGTTACCTCCTCCCCTCTACGCGTACACTTCCCCAGTCTCTCCTTCTCTCCTCTTTAGGAAAGATTTCTTGACACCAGAATTCGAAGCTCCCCCATTCCTAATCTTCCCTTGCTTGATCCAGCTTTCTATCATCTCGCCAGTCAAGATAATATCTCAAAACCCACTTGAGGAACATCCATCTAACCTTTCCATGAAATGCCCAGGGAGGGTTCCCAGGAAAAGGTCTACCATTTCTCTCTCGAGTAGAGGCGGTTGCACTCTGGCGGCCACTTCACGGCACCTATGTGCGTAATCTTTGAAGCTCTCCGAGTTTTTCTGAGTTAGACTCTGGAGTTGAGTGTGATTGGGCGCCATGTCGATATTATACTGATATTGCTTGAGGAATGCTTCTCCCAATTCCTTCCAGCTTCTCACGGAGCTTCTCTCTAACTTCATATACCATTCCAAGGATCCTCCGGAGAGACTATCCTAGAAGTAGTACATCCAGAGGTTTTCGTCCCTAGTATGGGCAGCAATTTTTCGGTAGAACGCTTGCAAGTGATTTTTAGGGCAGGAGTTACCATTATACTTGTCAAAAGTAGGTGGCCTGAACTTGTGAGGAATAACCACCCCAGTGACTAGGCCCATGTCAGACACATCTATCCCCAGAGTGTCTCTACACTCGAGGGCTTTGACTTTCTCAGCAAGCATCAAGAAGTCCTGAAGATTTCCTTCTCCGCCAAACCCCATATCATTGTTAAAAGGAGGGAACTGATCCTCCTGTATGTCTTGTACCAGAATGAAGGTTATTATGTCAGGTTCTGGAACTTGAGGTCAACCTGGGCCATTGTTGGTGTTGGGAGGAATCACCTGTACTTCAGGAGTGGTTACATGAGGATTAGTCTGAGGAGGGTTGAGCCCCTGAATTGCATTTCTCAAATCTTGTTGTCCCTGAGCCATCCCTTGCATCATGACCATGAATTCTACCATTCTGGTGCGAAACTCATTAAGCATAGTTTGCATAACATCCATGTCTGTCTTCTGGTTGTTACGAGTTGCGTAATGATGCAGGATATTTTGTCGGAGATGACGGGTCTTGGCAGCCCTCACAATCTTTGCCTGAAACACAAATAAGTTAAGCAACCTGTAGAAAACCTGCAAAAACAAAGAAGAAATGAAAATGATGTGTATGCAATGCAATGTGTTCCTTTTATCCTCAAGATTCCATTTACTTTCCCATTCTGGTGTTGAGAAAATATCCTTTGCAAGAAAATCCTGTGTGACATTCAAACTTGAAGTGGTGGCATTTATTTTGTGTCCGTGAAACAGATAATAAACAGAGACTTCAGGTAAATCAGAAGACAATCGAAATAACAAAAATCCTCAGAGTACAAATTCATATGTCAAGAAAGAAAAAGTACATCAAGAGAGAGGGGATTCCCACAACAAGCCTGTGGGTAATCCAAGTCATATGAATACAAAACTAAAGCTTAGGAAGATCTACATCTTGTAACCTCCAACTAAGGTGTTTGACACCTTGTAACAACTGAGCTATATCTAGATGCATAGGTTCCTACACAAGCTTCTGAATTAGAATATCCCTAAGGTCAAAGGAGGCATGCAATTCCTCAATTTGTTGTAGGATCACCTTTTCAATTTCTTGGCTTGTAATGGAATAAGTTTTGACTTTCTTGACATCAGCTTTAAGTTTCAACTCTTCTATTTCTCTCTTAGTTTCCTTTACTGCTTGTTGACTTTCTGCTAGACTTTGGAGACGACTCTTCTCTTGATGATAAGCCTTCTGAAGGAGCTCTCTCTATTCGTCCAAAGAATCTTGAAGACTCTTGATTTCTAGCTTGTGCTTAACTTTCAGCTCTTTCTGCTTTCTCAAGTTGTCTTCCCACTTCTCTTGCCATAAGGTGACAACCTCATTAGCTTCAATCAAATATTTCTTCTCCTTCCGACACTGGGCCGCCTTGTGTGTTTCAGATAATCCCCTTTTCTTGAAGTAGAGCTCTCTCTCTTGAAAGTCTTGCTGCTTGAGCCTGACCATCTCTTCATCTTTGTGAGCTCTTTCCTCTAATATTTGGTTTTGCATCTTCAATTTCTGGCATGAATTGTGCTTAACCAAGTATTAATGGTCCAATATCCCTAAGAAATGTCAGTTGAGGTTAAGCCCATTAATCTTTTGGACCACTTCCAAGATTGTTTCAGATCCTGGAAAGGTTCTGATTTAGGGAGTTGCCTTACAAACCAATCAGCAAATATGGGAGCACAACAATTTACATGCCCCTTCCTCTTTTCATTCCTGTGGTGAACTCCATAGTAAAATTCACCTAGCAAAGTGAGTACTGGATTTCTTATAGCAAATATAGTGATAGCTTCCATGTTGATCAAACCCTTTTCTCCTGGAAACAAACTGGTCTCATACACTATCAAAGCAAGCAAGGTATTGAACTTGACCCACTTGTTTTTAGAGGCCAGATCCTGAGCTTCCTTGATAAGAAAATCTAAGAAAAGTCATTTACCTTTGGTGGCATCCAACCCTCTGCTAACCTTGGATAAGTCTAGAAGAAAAGAGTCAGCTATATCCTTGGATGAAGGCATCTTCTCTAAGCCATAGTAAGGAGCACCATTTTTGATGGGGATTCTGAGGATGCTGGATATCTCTTCTAATGTGGGAGCCAAGATGTAGTCAGGGAAAACAAAGACCCTCAACTGTGGATCATAGAACTGCAGTAGACAATGCAAGTTATCCCTCTGGTCAATGGTTGGCTTGTTCACATAGTCTAGGATCTTTCCAAAGTCTTTTCTGAAATCATCAAGCACTTTGTAACCCATCAAGCTAATTAACTTCTAAATACCATCTGTCTCTGGATGTGGGAAAGTATAATGGACATTTCTCTTCCTTGGAATCTCCATGTTGAAGCAGCAAATATGACCAGGAATAGGATGTAATGAACCCTGAGAATAAAAAGAACACAAAATGATTAATGATGTTATGATGTTATGCAAGGCAAGGCATGTGATCAGTGATTTGTCTGTGTAGTGAATTAGGTAATCAAGTGTCTGTGCAAGGCCACAACATCATCACAAGTATCTCTCTAATCAGGAGTTCATGATTTCAGAATCCATAATTAGTAGAACAAGATCATATCACTGAAGCATGTTGGAATAATGGGTATGTTGAAGTTTAGGGTTCCTGCAAACCTGTAAACCCTTCCCAATCTCACGGGTGTGCTACTCGGGTTAAACATCATGGGCTCTCAAAGCCGAATAAAAATAATACGTTCACCATCTCCGAGAAATGGCTCATGACCAACTCAGGCAATCAGTTTGGCATTATGTACTACTCAGGGAGGTTTCAGCTGAGTCCAAGGAAACAAGCATCCCTCATAAGTCCTCAGATTCAAGCATTGAATCGAGAAACAATAGTACATTCATCCTGAAGGGTACAATACTATCGTCATACGAACAATTTGCCTTAACTGGATTCCTATGAGAGAACCAGGCCATCCTATGTGAGTTCCCAGTGGGCCCTCGGATGCGAGTGGGTTTGCCAAAAAATGTGGTCTGCCATTGTCATCACTGGAGAGGGATGTTACCACAAAGGTTCTCAATGATCAGTCCCTTGACTGCACATAACTATCAAGGTAGTGTATTTCCCCAGAAAGATTCTGGCGTCAATACATTTCCAAGAAGGTCACAGGTCAAGGAGTGGAACTCACTAATACCAACATAGCAAGATGCTATGAAGCCAAAGTGGAACCACTCTAAATCCTAGGTGCACTCAAGCCGGGCATTTGGCTTATCTCATAGTAACAAAACCCATCCAACAAAAAAAATGAAATCAGCACAATCCAGTATATGATGCATGTGAAAATAAATACTGAAAGCAGTAAATAAAGCTGTAAAGTAAACTGTAAATGAAAACAGTAAATAAACATAACATCACACAACACACATATAAACACCCAAAGAAACAAAAACAAACAGGCGCTAGGATTGACTCTACGAGGGAAACCAGAGATTCTGGGTTCAATCCCCAGTAGAGTCACCAGTTGTCGCTCCCGGGATTTTCATCCTAGTACAAATGCATTTTTATCCTGAAGGTATGGGAAAGGTAATGTTGCACAAACCCGAGGAAGAAGGAAAGGACAAGGTCCTGCGAATCAAAGATCTGGGTTTGGGAGTCGATTACGACCTGGGAAGGTATTAGCACCCCAGATCGTCCGTCGTACCCGATAGGATCCACGCTTGTTTGTTTGTTTGTTTCAAAGGGCGAGAAATAACTGCTGCTGAACAAATGAACTGCTCATTGGAATGGGAATGGAAATGATAAAGAAAAGAGAACAGAAAGAAAGAATGGGTAAAATGTAGGGAAAATAATGAATGTGCTCGAACGGGCCCTACCCCACTACCTACGTACCTCATCAGGAAAATGAGGATCAGATTCGACATAGTTCGCCTAACTAAGGTGGGAACTATTTGTTTGTGTTTTTTATGGCTGGAACTGCATATGCCTATGCTCAGGTGTTGGAAGCTCGTCTGGTACGAGTGCGTTTACCGTCTTGAATGCGAGACAATTCGTTGCGAGTTCGCAGTTAGAGTGAATGAGATGAGAAAAAGAAGTTCCCGCAGGATAGTCGCTTATTTTTTGTTGTTTTCTTTTTAAGAGTTTTGTATGAATTTGGCACAAGGAAGTGAATTTGAACTCTTTTCCATGGAATGTGTACTTGCTACTACATTCCAAGATGGAATAATAGAACAAACACACCAAGTAAGGAGAATTTATCCAAGACTTGTTTCCATGAATTAGGGTTTAAGTTCACTAGCTTGTTGAACTTTATTAAGTGTTTTTGTTGCTTTTGTAAGGAAATGTATTTTATGTTTTTCTTTGTGAAACAACCTCTTGATAAGACTTGTATATCATGCTAGACAAGTTTACATCATTCCAAGATGGAATGAATGCAAGTGCCCCATGGAATAAAGTTATACACAAGGGATCCTTTGATGCATTTATTAAGTCTTTTTTGGATTTGTTTGAAGATGAGAAAAGAAGACTCAAAAGGCAAAGGTCAAAGATAATGGGGGACTAAGACACAACCCTAATTCATCCTATTATGTACAAAGAGGTGATCCTTGTGAAGTCAAGCTTCTCCATGGTCAACACTTGTTTTGATGAAGACACATCTCTTAGCTACAATGTGATAAAGAAGGCAAAGATGATATTCAAGTTTGATGCATCATGATTCAAAGTCTTATTTCTTAAAGAAGAAGCTTCATGAAGGTATTTTAGCAATTATACACAAAGATTAAAATCTTAGATGCTCAAGTAAATACCTATGTCATGACATAATAATCTTTTAAATTCATCATTATTTAAAATTGCATTTTTCAAAGTTAAACTTGGTGCAATCGATTTGCACTTTGCTGCAATCGATTTGCATCTGTTTATTTTAAGTTCTGTGGCATTTTTGACTTGGTGCAATCGATTTGAATTTTAGTGCAAAGGATTGCATGTTTCAAATTTTTGAAAAATTGGGCATCGTATGCTTGGTGCAATCGATTTGCATTATAGTGCAATCGATTGCAGTCTGGACAATTTTGAAAAATCAGTATTTTTCATAACACCTCTTCATGTGACCTTTCATGAAACCTTTTCCTAATGCTTTGGCATTTGTTCATGATTTTTTATTGTTAATCACACTGTTTCATAAGGGTGTTATGTGCATATAAAATCCAAATTTTTTCAAATCATTTGTCACCTCTTTCAAAATAATTTTCATAAAATATTCAAAAACTCTTCAACTTTTGACAAGAATTTTTCTACATTTTCATATCACATATTTAAAAAATTCTTGAGCTATCTAATATTTTATGATTGTGAATTATTGTTAAAAGAAAGAGAAGATCAATTTATATTGATATCAAATTATTGTATTACTCACTTAAACAAAAATTATAGAAATTATTTTCTATTTGTGACTTATGTTCCATGGATTGTTTGGACATAAGGGTTAGTGTGGCAAGAGGATTGTTCTTGCACACTTGATTTTTTAGTTTGTTAGAAAGTAGGCCTCACCATTGAAGGTGCGATAGGTTGTACTGTTCTATAAAAACTAGTGGAAATCTCTTTCATATTGAAAGGGGACGGGATGTACCTTCGGATTGTGAAGGGAACCAGGATAAACCTCTGTGTCATTTTTACTTTCCTGCTTTATCGTTTTCATAACATAACCGTAAAAAGCATAATCCATCCAATAAAGAAAAGTGATCGAAAAAATTCTAAGAGCAGGTTTAGGTAACCTGTTCCTACAAGATCCTGTATGGCTTCCACAAACTCGAATCCTGTTTTCAAAGATGGTGGAAGTAGCAACAAGCCTCCGCTTTTCTCCGGCGAATACTTTGATTTTTGGAAAATCAGAATGAGGGCACATCTTGAAGCCCAAGGAGAAGGCATATGGGAAGGAAACGAGGAAGGTCCTCATAATCCTGTTAATGTGATTAATGGTATTGGAACCGCAAAGTTGAAGAATATGTATGATGATGATGATAAGAAGAAGATCCTAAATGAGAAAAAGGCAATCAATATACTCCAAAGCGCTCTTAGTATGGACGAATTCTTCCGCGTATCACAATGCAAATCCGCAAAGGAGATTTGGGATACTTTGGTAGAAACACATGAAGGAACAATAGAAGTAAAAAGATAAAGGCTTAACACGTTGAGTCAAGAATATGAAATGTTCCGCATGCAGCCCGAAGAATCTTTTGTGGCCTTACAAAAAAGATTTGTTCATCTAACCAACCACTTGATTGCACTCAGAAAGACCTTCACCAACGATGATCTAAATTTGAAAGTTCTAAGGTCTTTGACAAGGGAATGGCAACCGAAGGTGACCGCTATTTCGGAGAAGACGAGTCTCTCAACAATGACATCCGCATCTGTATTCGGCAAACATCAAGAGCACGAATTGGAACTTGGAAGGCTCGAGAAGCACGAAAGTCAAGAGAAAAAGTCCAAAGGAATTGCTTTGAAGATTGACACGAAGGATGATAAAGATGACGAGATTTCTGAAGATGAAAATATCATGCTTCTTGTTAAGAAGCTTGGTAAGTTTTTTAACAAAAATAATAATTCCTCTTTTCCTAAAAAGAATAAACATTTCAGGAAGAAGGATGCATCCACATCGATTCAAGAAGTTACATGTTATGAATGTGGGAAGCAAGGTCACATAAAACCGGATTGTCCAAGACTTACAAAGAAAGGAGGATTCAAAGGCAAGAAGGACTTCAAAAATAAAAAGGCTTATGTTGCTTGGGACGAAAATGAAGTTAGTTCCTCATCGGAATCTGAAAGCGATGAATGTGCAAATATGGCTCTAATGGCTTCACATCACTCCGATGAAGAAAATGACGAGGTTAGTAGCAACTTTTCTATTTTTGATAATGATGCACAAGATGTAATAGATGAACTCTTAAAAGAATGCAAGACTTTGTGTAAAAATATTTCATTTCAAAAGAAATAAAATTTCATCTTTAGAAGAAAAAAATATTGCTTTAGAAAAATATATTGAAAGTGAGAAGCAAAATTTGATAAATGAAAAACAAAGTCTTGTATGTAAAAATTGTGAGTCTCTATCTTTTCAAATTGTTCAACTTAAAATAGTTTTAGAAAGATATGAAAAAGGTCAAATTGGCTTGGAAGAAATTCTTAGGAATCAAAGGTATCCTAATGATAAAAGTGGATTAGGATATTCTAAGTTTTCCAAACCAAGCACAAATGAGACTATTTTTGTTAAAGCAAGTGAACAAATTGTTAAAGAAAAAGTAATCAATCCTAAAAGTGTGCATCAAAGTCATAGAAAGAAAAGAATTGTTAAGAAAAAGAGTTATGTTCCTAGATATATATGTCATTTTCAACCTACTTGTTTTTATTGTGGAACCAAAGGACACACACCTAATGCTTGCTATGTGCGCAATATTGGTGTTGCTAAAGGGAATTATGTGTGGGTTGAAAAGAGTACTAACTATCAAGGACCCAAAGCAATTTGGGTACCTAACAATACTTGATTCTTGTTTTGTAGGTGTGCTTGAAAACAACTTCGAATCAATGGTATCTTGATAGCGGTTGTTCAAAGCATATGACCGGTGACATCAACAAATTTTCAAGTCTTTCACTTAAGGCCAAAGGATACGTTACTTACGGTGATGATAATAAAGGAAAAATTCTTGGAGTTGGAACCGTTGGTGCACCTCCTCATACAATCATCAAAGACATCCTTTATGTGGAAGGCCTTAAACACAACCTTATTAGCATAAATCAATTATGTGACAAAGGTTTCCGAATCAACTTCACAAAGGAAGAATGCTTAATAGAACATGAAGTCACTCATGACCTATTGCTAAAAGGTAAAAGAATTAATAAATTTTTTATGATTTCTTTTGATGACTCTTCTTTGAAGGTAGAATGCTTAATGGCAAACAACAACGAGGCATGGCTTTGGCATAAGAGATTTGCTCACATTCACATGGAGCATTTAAGCAAATTAATAAAGCATGATCTAGTTGTTAGTCTTCCGAAGATAAAGTTTATCAAGGATAAGCTTTGTGACGCATGTCAAAAAGGGAAGCAAACCAAAACATCCTTCAAATCCAAGAAAGTGATATCTACTTCAAGACCACTACAATTGTTACATATGGATCTTTTCGGTCCATCAAGAACAAAAAGCTTCGGAGGTAATGTTTATGCCTTAGTTATTGTTGATGATTTCTCTAGATACACTTGGACTTTATTTTTAGTGCAGAAAAGTGATGCCTTTAAAGCATTCAAGAAGTATGCCAAGCAAATTCAAAACGAGAAGTCTCTCTCAATTGTCTCCATAAGAAGCGACCATGGTGGCGAATTTCAAAATTCATCATTTGATGATTTTTGTGAAGAGCATGGAATCTCTCACAATTTTTCTGCACCAAGAACTCCTCAACAAAATGGTGTCATAGAGAGGAAGATAGGACATTAGTGGAACTTGCAAGGACAATGCTTAGCGACTCAAATCTTCCTAAATATTTTTGGGCGGATGCGGTTAGCACGGCTTGTTTTGTAAGTAACCGTGTCAATATTCGACCAATTCTCAAGAAGACTCCATATGAGTTGTTCAAGGGAAGGAAACCCAACATATCTTTCTTCCACATATTCGGATGCAAATGCTTCGTTCTCAACAACGACAAGGAAAACCTTGGTAAGTTTGATGAGAAATCCAATGAAGGTATATTTCTTGGTTATTCTCTCTCAAGTAGAGCTTTTAGAATTTTCAATAAACGAACACTTACTATTGAAGAATCTATACATGTTTCGTTTGATGAGACTAACCCCTCGAAAGAGGATAATATTATTGTGGATGATGATGATGATGTAGTAGATCTATCACAACAACAAAAGGAGACTTCAAAAGAACAAGCAATATCACAAGAAGATGACTCACCAATTATTGAAGAACATCAAGATCTTCCGAAAGAATGGAGAACTCATAGAGATCACCCGATAGATAAAGTGATTGGTGATATTAGCCAAGGCGTTGCAACTCGACTTAATCTCAAGGATGCTTGTCTCAACATGGCGTTCGTAAATCAAATTGAACCAACAAAAATCGATGAAGCCTTAGGTGACGATCAATGGATAATAGCTATGCAAGAAGAACTTAATCAATTCGAAAGGAATCAAGTTTGGACTCTTGTACCAAGACCGGACAACAAACATATCATAGGCACAAGATGGGTGTTCAAGAACAAACTTGACGATAACGGAATCATAGTTTGTAACAAAGCAAGATTGGTCGCACAAGGTTACAACCAAGAAGAAGGAATCGACTTTGATGAAACGTTCGCTCCGGTAGCAAGGTTAGAAGCAATTAGATTATTACTTGCTTACGCTTGTTCAATGAATTTTCGGTTGTACCAGATGGATGTCAAAAGCGCTTTCCTGAACGGCTACATAAATGAAGAAGTCTATGTCAAACAACCTCCGGGTTTTGAAGACTTCAAGAATCCCTCTCATGTCTACAAATTGAAGAAGGCTCTTTATGGCTTAAAGCAAGCACCAAGAGCATGGTATGATCGCCTTAGCAATTTCCTATGTGAGAAGGGTTTTACAAAAGGAAAGGTTGACAAGACGTTGTTCATAAAGAAGTTCAAAGGTAACACCTTATTAGTTCAAGTCTATGTCGACGACATCATCTTCGGTTCAACAAACAAAGATCTTTGCGAAGAATTTTCACTTATGATGCAAGGAGAATTCGAAATGTCCATGATGGGAAAAATGAACTATTTTCTTGGACTACAAATGAAGCAAACAAAGGATGGCATCTTCATCAACCAATCCAAGTATTGCAAGGAACTATTAAAAAAAATCGATATGTATAGTTGCAAAGTGATGTCCACTCCTATGGGATCCGGAACGTATGTTGATCAAGATGAATCTGGAACTTCAATTGATATCATAAAGTATCGAGGTATGATCGGTTCATTATTATATTTGACGGAAAGCCGTCCTGACATTATGTTTAGTGTTTGTCTGTGTGCACGCTTTCAAGCAAATCCAAAGGAATCACATCTCACCACCGTAAAGAGGATTATGAAGTATCTCAAAGGAACAACGAATGTCGTACTATGGTATCCAAAAGGTAGTACATGTTCTTTAATTGGTTATTCTGACGCTGATTATGCAGGATGTAAGACCGATAGAAAAAGCACAAGTGGCACTTGTCATATTTTCGGAAATGCACTAGTATCATGGGCATGCAAGAAGCAAGCTTGTGTCGCACTTAGCACGGCCGAAGCAGAATACATTGCGGCTGGCAGTTATTGTGCACAAATTTTGTGGCTCAAGCAGCAACTTCTTGACTATGGCGTAGATCTCGGTTGCATTCCTCTTCGATGTGACAACACAAGTGCCATCAAAATCACAAAGAACCCGGTCATGCATTCAAGAACAAAGCACATACACATTCGACACCATTTCCTTCGTGATCACGTTCTTAACGGAGACGTAGATGTTACCTTCGTGGATACGCATAGTCAATTAGCGGATATTTTCACAAAGCCGCTCGCAAGAGAACCCTTTTACAAGATTAGAAGAGAACTTGGAATCTTGGACGAAAAAGATATATAAATCATCCATTAACAAAGGTGCACAATATTCATTTTTTTTATATTAAGCAAAAGATTTCAATATGTTTTCTTCTTGAATTATGCCATATATGAATATTTTTCCTCTTATAACTATGCATATATGAACATGTTTTCTTCTTATAATTATGCCATGTATGAATATCTGTCATTAAACTTGTTTAAATATGTGTTAGAATGTTTATTTTTTCATATTTTTGCAAATTTTAAAACATGCAATCGATTACATGTTTACTGCAATCGATTGCAGTCTGGGAAAAATGAATATTTACGCAATTTTAACATAGTGCAATTGATTGCATCAAGGTGCAAATCGATTGCAGTCTGTAGCTTTTTGAAAAAATTTTAATTTTAATTATTCCCTCTTATTTTCCTTGACCCTTAGTATCCTAAACTCTTATACATCAAATCATATCATTTCCTAGGCAAACTTTTCAGTTTTTGTTCCCTCTTAGCCTTAACCTACAAGATTCTCCAACATGAACAACAACATCAATGACCGCTACAATGCCGTTAATGCATCTGTCAACACAAGGATTTCAAACCTTCAGCATGATGTCAACCGACAATTCTCATACCTTTAAACTCACCTCTACATACCACCTTATGATCCATCCAACCCGGCTGCCCCACCAACTCGCCTAGCACCTCTCAACCAACAATTTCCAAACCAAGACCCTTTTGACCCCAATATGGATATGTTTTGAAAATGTTTTGTTTAAGTTTTTTTGTTTGGATGTTTTAGTTATGTTTCGTTATGCTTACTAGTTGTAATGTTTAAATTCTATTTCCTTTGTTTTCGTATGTTTCGTTTTGTTTCGTTGTAATGTAAAATTATGTACTTCGTGCTATGTATGCAACTCAAGTTTTAATATATGCTATGTTATTTCTTTTTTATTATTTCTTGTTTATGGCTTTTATTATTTTCACCCATCTTTCCCTTCTTTTTGATAATGTCAAAGGGGGAGAAAGATGTTATGCTTGTACATTTTCTTGTTTTTTCCATTTCCTAAAGGTACAATGCTCCAATTCACATACAAAGGGGGAGATATGCATCTTAGGGGGAGAAGTATTCCGAAATTGTTAAAGCATCTAAGAAGATTGTTTGTCATCATCAAAAAGTGGGAGAATGTGAAGTCAAGCTTCTCCATGGTCAACACTTGTTTTGATGAAGACACATCTCTTATCTACAATGTGATAAAGAAGGCAAAGATGATATTCAAGTTTGATGCATCATGATTCAAAGTCTTATTTCTTCAAGAAGAAGCTTCATGAAGGTGTTTAAGCAATTATACACAAAGATTAAAATCTTAGATGCTCAAGTAAATACCTATGTCATGACATAATAATCTTTTAAATTCAGCATTATTTAAAATTGCATTTTTCAAAGTTAAACTTGGTGCAATCGATTTGCACTTTGCTGCAATCGATTTGCATCTGTTTATTTTAAGTTCTGTGGCATTTTTGACTTGGTGCAATCGATTTGCATTTTGGTGCAATCGATTGCATGTTTCAAAGTTTTGAAAAATTGGGCAACGTATGCTTGGTGCAATCGATTTGCATTATAGTGCAATCGATTGCATTCTGGACAATTTTGAAAAATCAGTATTTTTCATAACACCTCTTCATGTGACCTTTCATGAAACCTTTTCCTAATGCTTTGGCATTTGTTCATGATTTTTTTATTGTTAATCACACTGTTTCATAAGGGTGTTATGTGCATATAAAATCCAATTTTTTTCAAATCATTTGTCACCTCTTTCAAAATAATTTTCATAAAATATTCAAAAACTCTTGAACTTTTGACAAGAATTTTTCTACATTTTCATATCACATATTTAAAAAATTCTTGAGCTATCTAATATTTTATGATTGTGAATTATTGTTAAAATAAAGAGAAGATCAATTTATATTGATATCAAATTATTGTATTACTCACTTAAACAAAAATTATAGAAATTATTTTCTATTTGTGACTTATGTTCCAAGGATTGTTTGGACATAAGGGTTAGTGTGGAAAGAGGATTATTCTTGCACACTTGATTTTTTAGTTTGTTAGAAAGTAGGCCTCACCATTGAAGGTGCGATAGGTTGTACTGTTCTATAAAAACTAGTGAAAATCTCTTTCATATTGAAAGGGGACGGGATGTACCTTCGGATTGTGAAGGGAACCAGGATAAACCTCTGTGTCATTTTTACTTTCCTGTTTTATCGTTTTCATAACATAACCGTAAAAATCATAATTCATCCAATAAAGAAAAAGGATCAAAAAAATTCTAAGAACCTAATTCACCCCCCCCCCACCCCTCTTAGGCGCACTCATATACTTACAAAGGTGCTAAGGTCAAAGCTAATGGGGGACTAAGACACAACCCTAATTCATCCTATTATGTACAAAGAGGTGATCCTATGGTTAATGAGGTATTCTATCTTAAAGAGAAGAAAGAACAAGTTAGAATTCAACTTACTTCTTAAGGAAGTTAAGTTGAATCTAAAGAGAGAAAGGGGAACCTATGAACAAAGCACAAATGTGCTAAGGCAAAACAAATTTATGCATAAGAGATAAGAAATGAAGTGATTACCTCATCTTCCCCTCTACAAAACAAATATTAGTATGATGAAGCAACATGAACAATTATTACATGGTAAATCTTCACAAATCATTCTCACTATCTAAGAAAGATATTAATGACCCCCTAAGACAATTACCTAAGCCTAAGGCAACTTATAAGATGGTAAGCTTAAAAAGTCAGTAGCTAAACCTAACTTAAGTAATCTAAAGCTACAAAAGTGGACAACTTCAAACTATGCCCTAAAAAGGAAGCTAAACCCTAATAAGATCTAAGGTAAAGTTACATGGGGAAACCTAAAGGATTAAGTAATCTAAAAATGTATAAACCCTAAAGGGAATAGAAAATCCAGGGACTAACATCTCATTAAAGTCTCCTAAGAGGACATACTACAAGGGATGAAGATATCTAAGTAAGAGAGATGTAAGCTCTATGAGTGATGATGTGAACATAAGGAAGAATGCATGTGAAACTTCAAAGGAAGAAAAAGCTTGAGGTAATAGATCAAACATGACCAAAAGGGTTTGAATTCCCCATACAAAAACCAGGGGCTTGATGAAGTTTTAGAATGGAATGAAGACTCACAAATTTCATACAAGTAAGGTGATGTAGAAACATTAGGACTAAAAGGTTAAGTATGAAGCATTAAGAAGTCATATGACACTAAATGAAGCCTAAGGACTTGTGACTTGAAATGAACACTTGATAATGTGTATAAAACACTTATGAGATGAATTAAAATGATTTAGGAAGCATAACATGGTCATAAAGTTGGTTTTGATGGGTTAAGATGGAGGATGAAGAAGAATTAGGTCAAAAGGAGGCAATGATGACTTATGGCTTAAGAAAACCCTAAAATCAAGAGATAAAGATCCAATGGGGGTGCTCTACACTTAAGGACCTATAATATGACCTACAAGACTCAAAATCAAGACCTTATAACAATGGCATGAATGCCTTATTCAAATGGAATGAGGGAGGTTTTTAAAAAGCACCAAAAATGACTTAAGACTTAAGTAACTTGGAAAAAATATCAAATGACCTAGAAAAATTATGCAATTTGACAACTTAATACAAAATCCAGAGAGTAGCATGTGTACAAAAAATATATTGACAATTTCTATTTTTGAGTGGTGAAAGGCTCATTAGAAAACAATTAGGGCTTATGTGATCAATGTGGAAAAAATGGACTCAAATGGATCTAAACATGACCAAAAAATCAGAGAAAAATATATTGAGGAAATTCAATGAGTTATTTAGATCAAACAAAAAGAATGGGGCATTTATCCTATATGGTTTGTGAGAACAAAAATGGACAAATTTATTGGTTAGAAATGAGGAAATAAGATAACAATTAAAGTGAAAATTAATTCTGATCTAAAAAATGAATAAAAATAAAACCAAAAAAATGAAAAACTATAGAAAATTGAGAAGATCCTATGTGAATTAATTTGGAATTTTTTAATTCTTTTTGGTATTTTTAATAATGCAAAAAAAAAAGATATAAAATGTAAAAAGAAAATAAAAAGGGATGAATTGATTTGGGACAAGGGGGTCTGAAGAGTAGAAAAATGAACTAAACTGGGCTTAGGTGAATTGCGCAGGGGTGTGTGAAGAGCAGACTGAAGACTTTTGGTTGACTTTGTAGCATGTGAATGGCACAAGAATCATTTATGTGCTGTCACTCTGAGGACGCTTGGATCAAACTAATCTAATGGTCACGTTATAATCTCATCTCCGGCCTAGGGTTACTGTTCAGATGACCGGAAGTGACCTCTGATCATCTTCTCCGGTCACCTCTGACCTAGGGTTTCTTAAATCCCTCATGAAAATGAAATCTATCACCACCATTGCACTCGCCTCTCATCACTGATCAACAATATAACTTTATTTTCACGTTAGGGTTCTTAAAATGTGTAAATCGAATCAAATAAAAACAGCCTGAAAATTGCATCTACACACCTAATGTTTCTATCAACTAGCCAGATATCAGTGTGCTTCTAACAAGCTTCAAACGACAACAATTAAACAAGAAAAAGAGGAGATCGTGCAACTGAGATTTAAGGTGGAACCTGGAAATGCAGTGGTTCAGATGTTGAAGAAAGCCAGAGAGTAGAATCCTATTATGCTCCTTTCTTTATCTTGATGTTCAATTGAGTGCAATATTCTACCACACCACTTGATTCTTCACTGAACTGATGATAATGCAGATGTTATTGATGATCTTGTTCTTGCTCATGCAAGCTGGTTCATCCAAGGAAAGTATACAACAGATGAAGATGATGACGAATACATGAAGCTTGAGAAGTGATTGGTGTTGATCAATGCAAACTAAAGCCAAATACAAGGAAACTTCTTCAAAATGCAGAGAGAGATCTATGGAGAATCAAGCCAAATCAATCATGGTTCTTGTGCACAATGCCATGGTGATGATGAATTGAAGAAGACGGAAGAAGATTGATGAGTAATGGAATCTCCTCGAAGCCAAATGTAGAAGGAACTTCTTCTTCTTGCAGAGAGAAAACTCAATGGATTTTTGGGTGAATTTGTGCAAATGAGAGTGGTTCTTGAAATTCAGTTATGATCAGCTTCTTATATCCATGGTTAACCTCTAACTAACTCAATTAACAGTTAGAACTGTGGTTGAGTTAGTTAGAAGTGAGGGAAGCCAATTGAAGGTGCTTGATGCAATGACAATGTAGCTGGATTAATTTGCTCGAATCCTATCCAATATGATGAAGCACATGCTTATTATGGTGAGGATGATTGAAACTGGATTCAATGCAGCTTGATTTCAATGTTACCTTTCCTATTTGGCTTAAGTCCTCACTAATATGCATGGCAGATAGAGTGATCATGCAGGCATGTGATACCTTGCACCTTAAGTGATGAACCTTGTGGGGATAATATATGAAGATGAAGCCTTCAAACTTAGACTGAGCTGAGCATGACTATACCATAATGCCTTGGTACATAAGTAAACCAGAATCCAAATTATGATCTTCTATGGCATGAATCTTCAAGCCTAAGGCATCAAAGCATAGACTTCTTGTGATCAAACTGAAGAGAGTGATGCAATGGAAATGTTTGGTGTTTGGTTTAAGGTGAAACATTACCTCTAACCATCTCAAATATGCCAATGGACATCATGTCATGTTGCTGCAAAATGGGCCTGCCTGACCTATCCTTGGTCTGGCCAGATCCCTTGCATTTTTGCAGTTTGAAACCCTACACTTTGCCTCTCCGTAGCTTTCAATCCATTGATCACATGAAAAAATGTTGAACATGAATGTTGTAGTAATCATGTAGGGGAACAACTTTGTAGTTCACCAAAAATTGATTTGAAGCATTTTTTACCAAGAAAAATGGCATGACATTTGACCTTCCACCTGTTTGATGATATGCCTGGCAGGGTGCGGGCGCTAGCCTGCATTTGTCCTTCCCATGACTTGCCTTGGGCCTTGAATTGTTCCAACTTGCCAAGATCATATCTCACTCATTTTTGAAGCTATGAAGGAGTTACACCAATGGATTTGAAGCTCAAGATGCCCTTTTTAATTGGCTATAAGTAGAATTTTGATATCCCTCATATTTTGGGAGAAGGCCTCTCTCAAAGATGCTACAAAAATTGCCAAAACTTTCCATTTTTGGAAACCCTAATTTTCCAAAAATGGTAAGTTTTTGTTTTCTTGATTTCTCTTGATTCCTCCATCATTTCTTGATCAAATTTGAAACATAAGACCCTTGTAACCCTAATTTCATGATTTTGATCTCAAAAAGTCAGGAGTTAACTTTTTCTTCAGTATGGTTGACTTTTCCCGAAATCCCTGATTTTCAATCATCTGGCGAATTGAACCTCTTCCATAATGAATTTGTGGATGAAATTTGAACCCCAGACACTTGTTCTCATATATATGATAATGGAATCCACTTTGAATCAAAACATCATGCAGAAGCCCAGTAGAAATGAAACCCTAATTTGGCCATTTTCATCAAGAGGTGTTGCACTGCTTGCCTTCCTTGATCAAACCAAAACTTTCCATGACTTGTGGCTTCAAATGAGAACTTGTAGGATGTTATGGAACCTTTGCATAATGTTAAAAAGCTTTTTGGTCCCTTTGATTGTATTTGTATAGCCCTCAGTTGCTCCAGTCATTAACCACATACCTATGCCTCAGCCCTACTACACATGATAAAATGTTTTTGGTTATTTTGTGAACTTATATATGCTAAATGCTATGTAAAATGTTGAGGATATGAGAGGGAAAATTTTGAGGTATTATAGGTTGGTACAGAGGTATTCTTGGGGTTTCCCACCAAAAGGAGGGAGAATTCAAAATTTTCATGCGTTAACCGGTTAACGCTTTGGTTAACCGGTTAACGACTACAAATTTTGAATTCTAGCAGCAAGATCAGCATGTGTGTTTGGCTCCATTTTTTCATATTTCTGATTTTTATTCATTTTGAATTAAATGGAAATTATGGAGAAGGATCTAGAGAGTTTACCAAGCCTAATTCCAAGGCTAGAACCTAATCAACTTTCTAAGCTAATTCCAATCCTTTTTTTTTTGGACCCGAAACCAAAATTTTGGGCCCTAAATCTAAAGGATATTTATTCCATTCCCCTCCAAACCAAAGCTAGCTCTCTCATAATTCACTTCTCATATTTTTTCTTCTGAATTCACACCATTCTCTCATTTTCTCTCCCAATTTTCCAAATCACTCAAAGTTCCTCTTTGAAGATCACAAAACTTTGCATTAAAGTTTGTAGATCTTGGAACTAGACCATCATCCTTATCTTCTTTGCATCAATTTGCTGGTTTCACTACTTGGTTCAGATCTGATTTGGTGGTTAGAAGTGCTTTTGGAGCCAAGTTCTTGCATCAAGATCCTTTGCTTGCATTTATTTTGCATGGTGTAGGAAGATTAGCACCGGATCTTCGAAGTTTTCCGCGAGATTCCTCATTCCCAGCTCAAACAACATTTACCAAAGCATATCTCAGCTTTGTAGGTTGGTTAAGTTCACTTCTATCTCTGTTTTTAGCTTATTTTCATGCTTGTGCTTAGATCCACCATGTGCTTGTGTATTTGCTTGCCTTGCTTGAATTGTTTGGTTGATTTGGGATCAGATCTATGTGTTAATCTTCATGAGCTTAATTGTGTTTGATTAATGTGAATTGATCTTGCTATTTCATGCATAATTTATTGCTGGACTGCTGGTGGATTATGTGAATTAAGCTGGTTTGAAGTGACTTTTTCTGCAGGTTTTAGTGTTGTTCGCACAGTGTTGACCGGTTAACGCTTTGGTTAACCGGTTAAGGCGTCTGTTTTCTGTGTTATTTGTTGCAGGATTAAGTTGGTTAACCGGTTAACGCTTTGGTTAACCGGTTAACACTGAAGCAGAGTGACATTTGGGGGTTGTTTTGAGCTTGTTTTCTTCCCTTACTTGCTTTAATCATCATGGATCATTGTATGATCATTTTGTATGCTAGTTATATTGATTTGCTTGCTGGTTGGTGTATGCTTTCATTTCCTCGACACGTAAATTCATGTATTTGCAATGCTTGGCATGTTTGTTGATGTTGTCTTCTTGAAACTTTAAGCATGCTAATTCCATGAATTGTGTTGATGTGTTAGTATTGATTGAGGAGCTGGATATGTGCTGGAAATTTTGCTAACATTTGTAGGTGCAATGGTAAGAGAAGTGTGGATATTTATCCACATTTCAACTCTTCATCTCTTCTTTTTACTTTGCTTTCTACTTTGCGATTTTTGATGAGCCATATGCCATTATGTGATTCAAATCTTCATCTTTCCCCCTTAGAAGCAACTTATCTCCTTTAGAGGAGTAAGTTGTTCTCTAGCTTTCTTCTCCTCTTCCTTTCTTCTTCTTTTCTCTCCTTCTTCATTAGGATAGTTTCAAACCACACTAACTTTAGGACCACTTTTGCATGATAACTTTAGGTTTAGTCTTTCCCCATTAGATTTTTACCTTTTTCTCCTTTGGTTCTTTCTCATCTCATCTCAAAACAAAACCTAAAAAACATTAATAAAGAAAGAAGTGACTTCTTGTGTATAACCTTATTCCACGGGGCATATGTATTCATTCCATCTTGGAATGGTACACTTGTCTAGCATGATGCACAAGTCTGATCATGAGGTCATCTTCATCAAGAAAAGCATAAAAAACAATTCTTCATTTTAATTACTAAGGTACCTAATAACTTCAACAGTTTAGTGAGCTTAGGCCCTAGCCCTTGGAAACGAGTCTTGGAAAATTCTCCTTACTCAGTGTGCCTGTTCTATTATTCCATCTCTGAATGTAGTAGCAAGTACACATTCCAAGGAAATGAGTTTGAGTTCACTTCCTTGTGCCACACTCATAAAAAACTTATAAAAAACACAAATAAAGAATAAGTGTCTCCTTCGGGACTTCTTTTCTCATCTCACTCGCTCTTTACGCGAACTTTCTCCTACTTGTCACTTTGCAAGACGGTTACACACTCGTCGTCCGAGCCTGCAACACCTGAGCATTGACATAGGCAGTTCAAGCCTTAAGACACAAACAATATTTTCCACCCCTAGTTAGGGGAACTACGGAGACTCTGATCCTCATTGCCTAGATGAGGTACGTAGGTAGCGGGGTAGGGCCCGTTCGAGCATACTCTTTTATTTTCCCTACATTTCCCCCTTTCTTTTCTTTTCTTATCCAGTTCAGTTCCTTTTCTTTGCAGTAGCTTTCATTCTTTCACCCTTTGAAACATTTTCTTTGCAAGTGTGGATCCCTTCGAGTACGGAGGACGATCTAGGGTGCTAATACCTTCCCAGGTCGTAACCGACTCCCGAACCCAGTCTCTTTGGTTCGCAGGACCTGTGTCCTTCCTTTTCTTTTCTTCGGTTTGTGCAACATTATCATTCCCGTTCCTTCGGGATAAAAATACCTGGCTGGCGACTCTACCTCTTTTTGCGCCACTTTCGCGTTTGTACCAGGATGGAAATCCAGGGAGCGACAGCTGGCGACTCTGCTGGGGACCGAACCCAGAATCTCTGGTTCCCCTTGAGAGTCAATCCTAGCGCTTGCGTGTTTCTGTTTCATTGTGTGTTAATTGTTTATTGTTGCGTGTTTATTTTATTGCTGTTTATTTACAGTTTTATTTACAGCTTTATTTACAGTTTTCAGTATTTATATTCATGCATCATATATTATTATTGGACTGTCTGACTATGCTGGTTTCCTTTTTCTGAGGGATTGGGAACTGTTACTATGAGATGAGCTCGTAACCGGGGCTCGAGTGCACCCTAGGACTTAGAGTGGACATTCACTTTGGCTTCATGGTATCTTGCTATGTTGGTAGTAGTGAGTTCCACACCCAGACTTGCGACCGTCTTGGAAGTGTTTTGATGTAGGAATCTTTCTTGGATCATTACATGACCTCGATAGTTATGTGCATCTAGGGACCGATCATTGAGGACCTTTGTGGGAACATCCCTCTCCAGTGGTGACAGTGGCAGACCACATTCTGTGGCAAACCCATTCGCACCTGAGGGCCCACTGGAAACTTGCATAGGATGGCCTGGTTCTTTTATAGGAACTCAGTCAAAGCACCTGGTCGTATGACAATATTACTGTATCCTACGGGATGAATGTACTATTGTTTCTCGATTCCAGCGCTTGAAGCTGGGAAGTTATAAAGGATGCTTGTTTTTCCCGGACTCACGCTGAGATCTCCCTGAGAAGTACATAATGCCAGACCGATTCCCTGATTTGGTCATGAGCCATTTCTCGGAAATGGTGAATGTATTATTGCTATTTGGCTTTGAGAGTCCGTGATGTTTAACCCGGAGCACACCTGTGAGATTGGGAGGGGTTTACAGGTTGGCAGGAACCCTTGACCTCATCATACCTCATTACCAGTACAATTCTATTTTTTGATATGGCTACATGGACGTTGGAGTTCTTAAGTCATTTGATATCTGATATGGGGCTTATTTGAGACTGAATTCGTGTTCATGGGGCTTTATTCAGAGGATCTTGGTTCTTGGTCACTTGGGTCCAGTATTCCATATCCGGACAATCCCAGTTGTTGATCATATGCCTGCATTGCATTTTCATCGCATCATACTTGCATTAACTGTCTGTGTTTCCATTTCAGGTTATCATTTATTCCATGTACCCAATTCTGGTATTTATTGTTTCTCCAGATGACAGAAGCCCAAGAGATACCCAGAAAAAGGAATGCTCATTACACTTTCCCACAACCAGAAATTGAGGGTATTTAGAAACTGGCAGGCTTTGTGAGTGACATGGTTTCAGATGATTTCAGAAGCCGGTATGGGAAGATCTTGGATTACATGAACAAACCTATTGTTGATCAGAGAGATAGTCTTCACTCTTTGTTGCAGTTTTATGATCCTCAGTTGAGAATTTTTATGTTTGCTGACTATGTCTTGGCTCATACTATGGAAGAGATTTCTGACATCCTAAAGATTCCCATCAAGAATGGTGTTCCCTATTATGCTGCAAAGAACTTTCCCCCATACAAGGATATAGCAGGTGCTTGTCATTGGAAGCTAGTATGGGAAAGGGATTTACCCTGGATTTTCTTATCACAGAAGCCCGTGTGTTTGCTTTGGGAGGGAAGTGGTTAGAATTCAGTGCACTGTTAGCATTAATGGTATACGGGATAAGTCTTTTCCCAGGAGAGAAAGGTTGGGTAAGCTTGGAGGCTATCACCCTTTTCATCAAAGATAACCCAGTGCCCACATTGTTAGGAGATTTCTATTATGGTGTGCATCACAGAAATGAGAAGAGAAAAGGATACGTAAATTGTTGTGCTCCATTATTCGCTGAGTGGTTTGCTAAGAAGCTTCCAAAGTTAGGACCGTTCAAAGATCTTAGGCAAGATTGGAAGTGGGCTAGAAGATTGATGGGGTTAACATTTGATGACATAGCTTGGGGATGTAGCAGAAGCTTAGTAAGTTAGGAGTTTATTACAAGGTGTGGTGATTTTCCCTATGTGCCTTTGTTAGGTAGGAAAGGAGTGATAAGTCATAACCATGTGCTGTCTAGAAAACAATTTGGCTATCCACTGAGGGATCCTCCACCAGATGAAGAAATAGCTAAGACTATGTATCTTCTAGCTGAAGATAATGAGCAGTTGGTTATTCAAGTATCTCAAGCTTGGGAAACAATGGTTAGGGAGGGTAAGAAAGAATTTGGTAAGGTGGACCCTAAGACTTATCCCCCTTTTGCTGCTTGGATACAAAGTAGGGTTGACACCTTCTTCCTTCCATTTTCAGTTGAGGCTCCACTATATCAAAAAGAATTACCGATACAAACCACTGTTTCTCTTGAAGATTACAAGAAGTTGGAAGCTCAGTTGCACGAGGCTCGGGTAGAGAATTTTGAAATGGCCAGCTTGTATCACCATGCTAATCATGCTAAGCAAGAAGCAGAAGAAAAGTTACAAAGGATGCAGGCTACCTTAGAAGCTAAAGAAAAGGAGTTTGCTGGGAGAGAAGCTCATTTTCAGATATTGGGTTTAACAGAGTTAAAAAGAGAAGCGGAGCGTAAGAAGACTTTGAAGGCTCTTAGGGAAGCTCGTCAATCCATTACTTGGTTATAGGGCCAAAAAGAACAGGAGCAGAAGAATTACAAAGAAAAGGAAGAGTTCTTTGAGGTGCAGATGGCATTCAAGAAAGAAGAAGTAGAACAAGTTTACAAAATACGAAGGGAAAAGACTCAGCAATTGGTACAGAGCCAGAAAGCCTTGGTGGAAGCAATGAAGGAGATTGCAGATCTTAAGCTTAAAGTAGGAGTCAAGAAGAACCAGACTAGGGTGGTGACTACAGAAGAAGAGCCTGAACCTTCTTTTAGCCTAGAGTTTTAGTTTATTGTTGTTTGTATCCAGATTACCTACAGGCTAGTTGTAGGTGTCTTGCTTTATCTTTTTATTTGTGTATTGAATTGTAACCCTTTGGGAATTATGTGTATGTCTATGACTCTGGTTATTGGTAGTTCGTTCATGATATGCAATGATACTTTCTAGTTACCGTTTCTGAATGAGCAAAGTTGTTTGTCTGAAGCCATCAGGGTCTGAATACTCCTCAAAAGAGTTTGAAAAGCTAGTTTCCAAAAGGACATCTGGAGTATTTTCTATCAAAAAAATACCAGAACTAGGGCATATTAATGCCTATACATGGAAACATGAATAGTTACATAGCATGCATATAACGTGTTTGTTGTTTTGCAGGTAGTTCATCAGTTTTCTAACGTTTATGCCATTTCAGGCACTATAGCTCCTAAGAAGGTTCAGAGACAGTCAATTGTACACAAATACCCTACAAAGGTGAACAAAGAGAGAGAAATGGACCAAATACAAGAAGATCTGGCTGACTTAAGGACAAGAATGGACAACTTCATGACCCTCATGGTTGGGATGGGTCAAACTCAAGAGCGTTTACGCGAAATGGTGGAAAACAATCAAGTCAGGAACAATGGGACAGTAGATGGCGGTAATCGCAATGGGTCAGGCGCCCGTCACATTGAAATCCCTATGGTGCAACCGGGAGTCACTATTATCAATGATGGAGTGAATAACATGCAGACGGATGGGCAGGACGAACAGTTCACTTTGCTGGATGAGGCGGAAGGCCAGGGAATTGACATGAATAAGAGGTTTGAAGAAATGGCTAAGCAAATTCGCGCCATTCAATATCAGAGCTCTCTAGGGTTTGACATCACTGATCTAGGCTTAGTGCCAGGGGTGAGAATTCCCTACAAGTTCAAGGTCCCTACTTTTGATAAGTACAGCGGCACGGCTTGCCCGAAAACTCTCCTTCAGTCTTTTGTGGGAAGGATTGTTGTGCATACAGATGATGAGAAGCTGTGGATGTATTACTTCCAGGACAGTCTTGTAGGGGCTTCCTTGGAATGGTACATGAAGCTGATTCGGGTCAATATTCGAAGCTGGAGGGATTTAGCCGAGGCGTTTGTGAAGCAATATCAGTACAATTTGGATATGGCTCCAAATTGTACCCAGTTGTAGACAATGTCTCAGAGTTCTAAGGAAGGGTTCAAAGAGTACGCCCAGAGGTGGCGTCAGCTTGCTGCTCGAGTGCAACCTCCCTTGTTAGAGAATGAAATGGCAGACATGTTTACGGGAACACTACAAGGGGTGTTTATTGAGAGACTGGCGTCTTGTTCAACAACAAAGTTTAATGATATTGTGATAGCTGGAGAAAGGTTTGAAACTCTGCTGAAAATGGGGAAGATCCAAGACAGTGGTGCAAGTAGCTCAAATGGTGTTCGAAAGGCTTTCAATGGACCTCTGAGAAGAAGGGAGGGAGAGACTAATGTTGTGTATGGCCGAGGCCGGGGCCGTGGATACAGGGGATCTTACAAGCAGGTGGAAACTGTCACCATTCCAACAAGTCCTGTGCAACAACCACAACAGCAACAGCCACAGTGCAACAACTATCAGCAAAGACCCTATCAACAGAGACAAGCTCGTCCAGCTAACAGGATGCTTGAGGCTATCCCTATGACATACACAACAGTACTCCAGAGATTGTTAGATTTGAATTTGGTTCAGTTGAGGACATTAGCACCACCTTCACCTGGAGAGCTTCTTGTGGGGTGTGATGCTAATGCAAGATGTGCATTCCATTCAGGAGCTCCCGGGCACTCAACAGAGAAGTGCAGGGCATTACATCATAAGGTCCAAGATTTGATTGACTCGAAAGCAATTAACTTCGCACCGCCTGCAAATGTTACATCAAACCCCATTTCAAATCATGGAGGGGCCAGGATAAATGTCGTTGATGGTGGCAAGAGGTTGAACTTGATTTTGAATGTGGATGAAGTGAAGAGTTCGTTGTTAGTGGTGAAAGGTAGACTGTTGAAAGGGCAGGTTTTTCTAGGTTGTGATTTTGACTGTGAGGGTTGCATGAATTCAGTTAATGGTTGTGAGTATTTGAAAGCTGGGTTGCAGTGTTTGATTGACGAGGGGTCCCTACAGTTCGACAGGTTTGACAATAGAAGTGATTGTGTGTCTACAGTAACAGTTTACTTTGATCCTGCTGAAGTTCCTACCCGGAGAGAGCCGGTGACTATCTATGTTGCTGAAGTGAGTCCAGTTACCATTACTGTTCCGGGACCAGTTCCCTATGTTGATGACAAAGCCATCCCTTGGCACTATGGCTCAGATGTGTACGTAGAAGGTCAAAAGGTGGAAAGTAAAACGGTGACTATTGACCCGACTATTGTGAATGTCGGAAGAGTTAGTGGGTTTACTCGGAGTGGGCGTCTCTTTGCTCCTCAAACTCTTAGAGGTGATCTCGAAGTTGAAGCTGCTGTAAAGGCTAAGGGTTAGCAAATAATGACCGAAGAAGTGACAACTCCTGCTGCTAGTCAGGGAACTTTTGAAAAGGAAGTCGAGGAATTCATGAGAATAATTAAGAAAAGTGACTATAAGGTGGTTGAACAACTGAATCAAACCCCATCCAAGATATCCATTCTGTCGTTGTTAATGTGTTCCCAAGCTCACCGAGAGGATTTGTTGAAGGTTTTGCAAATGGCATATGTACCACAAGAGATAATTGTTAACCAGTTAGAAGTCGTGGTAGCCAGTGTGAACGCCAACCATGGGTTGGGATTCACAGATAGAGATCTCACTTCTGAAGGACGTAATCACAACAAGGCCTTACACATCACCATGGAGTGTAAGGGTGATGTTCTATCACACGTATTAGTAGATATAGGCTCTTCTCTCAATGTGCTTCCTAAGAAGGCCCTTATGAAGCTGAATGTTGATGGCATTGTTTTGCGACCTAGTGATTTGATTGTGAAAGCCTTTGATGGGTCACGGAGGTCTGCGTTTGGGGAGGTGGAGCTACCGGTGAAGATTGGGGATCAGGTATTCAAGAGTATATTATATGTTATGGATATCCAACCCACTTATAGCTGTTTGCTAGGATGTCCCTGGATTCATGCTGTTGGCGCAGTAACATCTACGTTGCATCAAAAGTTAAAGTATTCGGTAGACGGACAAATTGTTACTGTATGCGGGGAAAAAATATTTTCATAAGTCATCTGTCGACCTTCAAGTATGTAGAAATGGACGGGGAGATCCATGAAACACTTTGCCAGGCTTTCGAGACAGTCAATGTTAGTACTCTGTCTCCAGTTACTGCAGTTCAAAGCCATGAGAAGGAAGGGACTCCTATCTACTCCTACAAGCAAGCTAAGGAAGTAGTCCAATCCGGAAAGGCCCAGGGCTGGGGCAAGTTGCTAGAAGTAGAAAAGAAAGATGACAAGTTCGGTCTCGGATATCAACACGGTCAGTTCAGCTGGTCTCAGGGAAGTAAGTCCATAACGTTCACAAGTGATGGAAGGCTCGACTACAACAACATTTGTGCAACAGACGAAGAGGGGGATAGTGACTGCGACTTGGATAAATGGATTCACCCATGTGCACCTGGGGAGGAGCTCCGGAACTGGTCTGCTGAAGATTTTGTTCAAGTTACTTGTCAATCAAAGTAATTTTCTTTGTTTCCATTTTTATCATACTGCATGTCAAACCCTGCACTCTGCCCGAGGTGCATGGATTCATCTGTAGGGCCACCATGCTTTTGATGCATTTACTTTTTCCATGAAATAAAGGACACTTTTCAAGCAAATTGTGTTCTCTTTCTTTCGTTTTAAAATTTTTCACAAAAAACAAATAAAATGGTTATGTTTTCTTTTCAGTGTTTTTTGTGTGTTTGCGTCTCCTTTGAAAGAACATATTCTGAAATAAGCACATCATTTGTGAAGTGTTGAGCATTCGGATTCCTGTGATAACGTTCTTGCTATGACTATGCATGACTTTGACAATCCTATCTACCAAGCTGATGAAGGGGTTGAGGAAGATTGTGAACTCCCAGAAGAATAGGCTAGGTTGTTGAAACAAGAGGAAAGGATCATTCATCCTCATCAGGAAGAAATATAGATCATCAACATCGGGTCTGAGGATGTAAAGAAAGAGATAAAGATTGGGGCCAGTCTGCAGGCCAAGGTAAAGAAGGAGTTGATTGGTATGTTACGTGAATATGTGGATATCTTCGCCTGGTCGTATCAAGATATGCCAGGGTTGGATACTGACATCGTTGTACACAAGCTGCCACTAAAGGAAGATTGTCCTCCAGTAAAGCAAAAGCTGAGAAGAACTCGCCCTGATATGGAAATGAAGATCAAGGAGGAAGTTCAAAAGTAGTGGGATGTCGGGTTCCTTTCCGTAACTAGTTATCCACCTTGGGTAGCTAACGTTGTGCCTGTACCAAAGAAAGATGGCAAGGTCCGGATGTGTGTCAATTATCGGGATCTAAACAGAACAATTCCAAAGGATGACTTTCCATTACCTCACATTGATGTGCTGGTAGACAACACTGCCCAGCTCTCAGTATTTTCTTTCATGGATGGCTTCTCCAGGTACAATCAGATTAAAATGGTGTCGAAAGATATGGAGAAAACGACGTCCATTACCCCGTGGGGTACATTCTGTTATAAAGTTATGCCCTTTGGGTTGAATAATGTCGAGGCAAAATACCAACGGGCTATGCTAACTTTGTTCCACGACATGATACACAAGGAAATTGAGTGTTATGTGGACGATATGATTGCCAAGTCCCGGGACGAAGAAGAGCACCTGGTCAATCTCAAAAAGCTGTTTGATAGGTTGGTAAAGTACATATTAAGGTTAAATCCAAACAAATGCACTTTTGGAGTGCGTTTCGGTAAATTGATGGGTTTCATTGTTAGCCAGAGGGAGAATGAGGTAGATCATGCAAAAGTAAAAACAATACAAGATATGCCTGCACCAAAAACAAAAAAAGAAGTGTGTGGGTTTTTAGGGAGATTGAACTACATTTCACTGTTTATATCTCATCTAACTGCCACATGCAAGCCAATCTTCAAATTGTTAAGAAAAGAACAAACGGTCAGGTGGAATGAGGAGTGTCAAGGAGCCTTTGAAAATATAAAAGAATATTTGCAGGATCCTCCGATCCTAATGCCTCTAGTTCCAGGACGACCACTTATCATGTACTTGACTGTGTTAGAAGGGTCGATGGGGTGTGTTCTAGGCCAACATGATGAGTCTGGTCGAATAAAGCATGCTATTTATTACCTTAGCAAAAGGTTTACCGACTGTGAATCCCGTTACTCACGAAGGTGTTCACTTTCCCTTCGCTGCCAGAATTACTTTTGGCTGCACCAACAATGAAGCGGAATACGAGGCGTGCATAAAGGGGATAGAGGATGCTATTAATCTTCGGATTAAGACTCTCGATATATTCAGAGATTCAGCCCTCGTTATCAACCAGATTACCGACAAGTGGTATACACATCAAGAACACTTTATTCCTTATAGGGATTATGCCAGAAGACTATTGACGTTCTTCACAAAAATTAAGCTTCAATATATACCACGAGATGAGAATCAATTTTCCGATGCATTGGCTACTCTTTCTTCGTCCATCAAAGTATGGTGTTGGAACTATGTGCCCAGGATTGATATTTCCAGGCTTGACGCACCAACTTATGATTTCTCTGTAGGCGCAATGTCTGATGAGAAACCTTGGTACTTTGATATTAAGCTTTTCCTAGAAAAAAAAGAATACCCAGCTGGGGCATCATCCAATGACAAGAAAACCTTGAGATGACTTGCTGCCAGTTTCTTCTTGATTGCAGACGGAGTTCTGTATAAGAGGAATTTTGACATGGTTTTGCTCAGATGCGTGGATAGACACGAAGAAGACCTATTAATGAAGGAAGTCCATGAGGGATCCTTCGGTACTCATGCAGGAGGACATGCAATGGCTAAGAAGTTATTGAGATCACAGTAATATTGGCTAACAATGGATGCAGACTGTTTTTCGTATGCCCGTAAGTGCCACAAGTGCCAAATTTATGCAGACAGGGTGCATGTTCCTCCTAGCCCGCTCAACGTCATGTCATCTCCTTGGCCCTTTTCTATGTGGGGAATTGATATGACTGGGAAGATAGAGCCTACTACTTCAAATGGTCATCACTTCATCTTGGTGGTGATCGATTATTTCACCAAGTGGGTTGAAGCAGCATCTTATCCCAATGTCACTCGTCAAGTGGTAGCCAGATTTCTGAAAAGAGACATCATTTGCAGATACAGAGTGCCCGAGCGAATCATTACTGATAATGGTTCCAACTTAAATAACAAGATGATGGCAGAATTGTGTCGGGACTTCAAGATTCAACATCACAATTCTTCTCCTTATCGGCCAAAGATGAATGGCGCGGTAGAGGTAGCTAACAAGAATATTAAGAAGTTTGTGCAGAAGATGGTTGTCACTTACAAAGATTGGCATGAGATGTTACCATTCGCACTGCATGGGTACCGAACGTCAGTCAGGACGTCAACCGGGGCAACTCCATTCTCCTTGGTGTATGGCATGGAAGCAGTCTTGCTCGTTGAGGTAGAAATTCCTTATTTACGTGTGATGATGGATGTGAAGCTTGATGAGGTTGAATGGGTACGTTCTCAATATAATCAGTTGTGTCTAATTGAGGAAAAAAGATTAGCGGCTATCTGTCATGGTCAGCTTTATCAGAGGAGAATGAAGCGAGCATTTGACCAACGAGTATGTACTCGAGAGTATCAAGTAGGTGAGTTTGTGCTCAAGAGGATCATTCCCCCAGGTTCAGATCACAGGGGCAAGTGGACCCCAAATTACGAAGGCCCATTCATATTGAAGAAAGTTTTCTCAGGTGGGGCACTGATGCTCACTATTATGGATGGAGAAGATTTCCAATCCCCTGTTAACTCGGACGCAATTAAAAAATACTTCGCATAAAAGACCCGCTGGACACAAAAACAGAATTAAAGTCCGGGCAAGAAAAGGGCATCCCGGCGAGCTAAAAACAGAATAAAAAGCTCAGGCAAAAGTTAGGGAAAATGAATTTAAAAAAATGGTACACCCGCTGAGTTGAAAAGGCACATCGGACAGCTCAGGCAAAAAAGGGTATCCCGGTGGATTGAAAACCCGAAAGGGTGATCCACACAAAACAAGGGAATAAGCGAACAACTGCGATCCGGGTAATCTGAACCAAATCATCATTTCATGCGGTCTGGCAACATCAGAAGGGTAGGAATAAGTCCCCTCGTCTTCTTCAGAAAGCAAAGGCAAGAACAGAAAGTCTTGAAGACATGTTGGTCATAGCAGGAAGGAAACTCATTGGAATTCCGTGCACATTGCCATTAGGATAGTTTCTTTTCTCAATTTTATGGTAGTTACCTCTTTCCAGGTAGTTGCTTCCTGACGTAAAACTTTTCCTATTCAGAGGCTTCTTAATGAATGAATATTCAGTCAAAAGTTATGTTGTGTTTTGTTTTCCTTGTTTGCAAATATGTCCTGAATTTTTGGCAAAAAGAACATTGCATTTAAAACATGTTGATTTTCCAAAAAAAATGACATTGCAGGGAAACATTTAGAGCTATCTTTGAGTGTCGGGTGATAATGGATGAACAAATCATACCACGTAAATCCCCGGGGCACAATGTGTGTATACTATATTGCAGGTTTTGCAGGATGGTATCATATCTCCCCAAGTAGAGAATACTCCCCAGCTGAGATAGAGCAAGTGGAATCCCCAACAGAATTCCAAGGCTAATTGAAGATCTTTCATCCTCAAGCGGATTATCTTTCTACAGTGAAGTATTCCTAGCAGGCAGCTGTATGCCTGATTTCCCAAAAGAGTCGGAGTTGTCAAAGTTCCCTCCTCAGCAAGAGTTTGATCAAGCATCTTCCCTAGCCAAGTCTGAAGATAGTTATTCCCCGCGGAGTCATGATCGGGATTTTCTCCCGTCATGGAAATATTCCCCAGAGAAGTCGCCAATTTTGTTTTGGCAATTGTGATGATATAAAAAGTTGTTCATCCCCCAACCAGAGTTAAGTGTTAAATCTTCTAGACCTGGTTCTCCCCTGTAGAGTTTTGATTCTTGTTGCCAGTCAGGCACTTGTTGTTGCTCGTATGCACTTCCCAACACTCGTCTATGTTCGCACTTTGCTTGTTGCTCGTCTGCAGTCCCCATCATTCGTTTGTGTTTGATATTTGCTTGTTGCTCGGCCGCATTCCCCAACACTCTTCTGTGTGTGATTCTTTTCATGTGCTCATACGCATTCCCTGACACTCGTCTGTGTTTGATATTTGCTTGTTACTCGTACGCACTACCCAAAACTCGTCTGTGTTTGATATTTGTTTGTTGCTCGTATGCACGCCCTATCACTCGTTTGTGTTTGATATTTTCTTGTTGCTCATATGCACGCCCTAGAACTCGTCTATGTTTGAAATCTGTTTGATGCCCGTCAGCATTCCCCAACACTCGTCTGTGTTTGGTATCTGTTTGAAGCTTGTTCGCATTGTCTGGATACTCGTCTGTATCATCCCTCACACTCGTCTATGTTAGCTTATATCCATATGTACTGATTTGATAATCGCTCTGGTACTCGTCTGTATTGCTAATCCCAATGTTCGTCTGCGTTAAATTTCTGGTATTCGTTTGTATCAGTGGTTGATATTCGTCTGTATCATTGCCTGAAGGGCTCGTCTGTGTTTCTTAGATCATCGTCTGATATTCGTTTGTGTCGTTGACTTATGGCACTCGTCTGTGTTTTCTTGATGATCATCCAATACTCGTTTGTGTTGAAGAGGTTTGAAGTCCTGACGGTGGGATTAAACGTCAAAATGGTTACCGGTCCTAGCGTAACAGGTTTATCCGAAGGAGGTTCGTCTGTCTCAGAGACCACTTATCTACGCAAGATTGGTGAAGAGGGTTCGTCAAATCCTAATGTTGCACCTGGCGTAACAGGTCTGCTCGAAGAAGACTCGTTTGTCTTAGACCATATATCTACGGAGGATATATGAAAAGGGTTCGTCTATCCTGATTATGCATGTATATCCCACAGACTTAAGTGCATCACCGGTCCTGGCGTAACGGGTTATCCGAAGGAGGTTCGTCTGTCTCAAATCATATATTTTTTTGTAAACTATATGAAGAGGGCTCGTATGTCCAGTTCCAGGCCTAACAGGTTTACTTTAAGAGGGCTCGTATGTCCAGTTCCTGGCGTAACAGGTTTTCATGAAGAGAGACTCGTCTGTCTAAATTTTTCTTATCCAACGTAACAATTCAATTTGGAAGGAGCTCTTTTGCTTTGTTTTCACTTCAGTCACCCAGCGTGTTGGGTTTAATTCCCATTGCTTGCATTCTCCGGCAGAGTGCAAATTTCAGGTCTTCTTGGTATTCAACCACAATTTATCTTGAACGGTCGATAGCCCGTGCTATCGTCCTTTTCAGATTAACAGTTTCTTGAATAGGGGCAGTTGTAACACCCCAAATTTGCCCTCTTCTTTTTAGCATCATCATCATCATATCATAATCACCATAAGCATGTCATATCTTTAGCATTTTGCATAGAAAAATGAAGCATAACACTCACATGTTCCAGCATATGGCATATGATCAATCATTTGAGAACTCGTGATCTTTCAAGTCAAAGTCAAGAGCATGATGATCTGGCAAGAAGCTCACAAGACCTTTTGTACAAGCTTGGTATCATGGTCAAAGCCCTAAAAAGGATTGAGAATCAAGATCAGATCGGAATGGTTGGCGCAGAGGTATTCTTTGGGTTTCCCACTAAAAGGAGGGAGATTTAAAAATTCCTATGTTAACCGGCTAACGCTTTGGTTAACCGGTTAACAGCTACGAATTTTGAATTCCAACAGCAAGATCAACATGTGTGTTTGGCTCCATTTTTTCATATTTCTGATTTTTATTCATTTTGATTTAATTGGAAATTATGGAGAAGGATCTAGAGAGTTTACCAAGCCTAATTCCAAGGCTAGATCCTAATCAACTTTCTAAGCTAATACCAATCCATTTTTTTTGGACCCCAAACCAAATTTTTGGGCCCCATACCTAAAGGATATTTATTCCATTTCCCTCCAAACCAAAGCTAGCTCTCTCATAATTCACTTCTCATTTTTTTTCTGAATTCTCACCACTCTCTCACCATTCTCTCATTTTCTCTCCCAATTTTCCAAATCACTCAAAGTTCCTCTTTGAAGATCACAAAACTTTGCATTAAAGTTTGTAGATCTTGGAACTAGACCTTCATCCTTATCTTCTTTGCATCAATTTGCTGGTTTCACTACTTGGTTCAGATCTGATTTGGTGGTTAGAAGTGCTTTTGGAGCCAAGTTCTTGCATCAAGATCCTTTGCTTACATTTATTTTGCATGGCGTGGGAAGAATAGCACCGGATCTTTGAAGTTTTCCACGAGATTCCTCATTTCCATCTCAAACAACATTTACCAAAGCATATCTCAGTTTTGTAGGTTGGTTAAGTTCAGATCTATCTCTGTTTTTAGCTTATTTTCATGCTTGTGCTTATATCCACCATGTGCTTGTGTATTTGCTTGCCTTACTTGAATTGTTTGGTTGATTTGGGATCGGATCTATGTGTTAATGTTCATGAGCTTAATTGTGTTTGATTAATGTGAATTGATCTTTCTATTTCATGCATTATTGATTGCTGGACTGCTGGTGGATTATGTGAATTAAGCGGGTTTGAACTGACTTTTTCTGCAGGTTTTAGTGTTGTTCGCACAGTGTTAACCGGTTAATGCTTTGGTTAACCGGTTAATGCGTATATTTTTTGTCTTATTTGCTGCAGGTTTAAGTTGGTTAACCGGTTAATTCTTTGGTTAACCGGTTAACACTAAAGCAGAGTGACATTTTTGGGTTGTTTTGAGCTTATTTGCTTCCCTTACTTGCTTTAATCATCATGGATCATCGTATGATCATTTTGTATGCTAGTTAGATTGATTTGCTTGTTGGTTGGTGTATGTTTTCATTTCCTCGACACGTAAATTCATGTATTTGCAAAGCTTGGCATGTTTGTTGATGTTGTCTTCTTGAAACTTTAAGTATGCTAATTCCATGAATTGTGTTGATGTGTTAGTATTGATTGAGGTGCTGGATATGTACTGGAAATTTTGCTAACATTTATAGGTTCAATGGTAATATAAGTGTGGATATTTATCCACATTTCAACTCTTCATCTCTTCTTTTTACTTTGCTCTCTACTTTGTGATTTTTGATGAGCCATATGCCATCATGTGATTCAACTCTTCATCTTTCCTCCTTAGAAGCAACTTATCTCCTTTAGAGGAGTAAGTTGTTCTCTAGCTTTCTTTTCCTATTCCTTTCTTCTTCTTTTCTCTCCTTCTTCATTAGGATAGTTTCAAACCACACTAACTTTAGGACCACTTTTGCATGATAAATTTAGGTTTAGTCTTTCCCCATTAGATTTTTACCTTTTGCTCCTTTGGTTCTTTCTCTTCTCATCTCAAAACAAAACCTAAAATACATTAATAAAGAAAGAAGTGACTTCTTGTATATAGACTTATTCCATGGGGCATATGTATTCATTCCATCTTGGAATGATACACTTGTCTAGCATGATGCACAAGTCTGATCATGAGGTCATCTTCATCAATAAAAGCATAAAAAAGAATTCTTCATTTTAATCACTAAGATACCTAATAACTTCAACAAGTTTTGTGAGCTTAGGCCCTAGCCCTTGGAAACGAGTCTTGGATAAATTCTCCTTACTCGGTGTGCCTGTTCTATTATTCCATCTTGGAATGTAGTAGCAAGTACACATTCCATGGAAAAGAGTTTGAGATCACTTCCTTGTGCCACACTCATAAAAAACTCATAAAAAAGACAAACAAAGAATAAGCGTCTCCTTCAGGATTTCTTTTCTCATCTCACTCGCTCTTTACGCGAACTTGATCCTACTTGTCACTTTGCAAGACGGTTACGCACTTGTCGTCCGAGCCTGCAACACCTGAGCATTGACATAGGCAGTTCAAACCTTAAGACACAAGCAATCTTTTCCACCCCTAGTTAGGGGAACTACGACGACTCTGATCCTCATTGTCCAGATGAGGTACGTAGGCAGCGGGGTAGGGCCTGTTCGAGCACACTCTTATATTTTCCCTACATTTTCCCCCTTTCTTTTCTTTTCTTATCCAGTTCAGTTCCTTTTCTTTGCAGCAGCTTTCATTCTTTCACCCTTTGAAACATTTTCTTTGCAAGCGTGGATCCCGTCGGGTACGACGGACGATCTGGGGTACTAATACCTTCCGAGGTCGTAACCGACTCCCGAACCCAGTCTCTTTGGTTCGCAGGACTTGTGTCCTTCCTTTTCTTTTCTTTGGTTTGTGCAGCATTACCATTCTCGTTCCTTCGGGATAAAAATGTCTGGCTGGCGACTCTACCTTTTTCTGCGCCACTTTCGCGTTTGTACCAGGATGGAAATCTAGGGAGCGAGCGACACCTACTATTAAGGAGTAGGTAGTTATTACCTTGGATTTATTTGAGGGACGGGTGTAGGGTCATCGTATGGTCAATGAAGGAAACTTAATGGGTGTATTTAGAAATTTGGAGGGACTATCATCTTTACCGAAGGGACAAGAACATTATATCATAGGCAACCTTGTAGGGACTTGATCTTTTAATCTGGGAGGGACTTGATCATTTTTGTTTGAAGGGGCTTTGCTTAAGACACCCCAATTTCGAGGGACTTGACCATTTGTTTAAGGCAACTGAGAGGGGTAACCCTAGGAGGTGCAGATGGCGATCGTAAGACGATCGACTTACGTGTGTGAGTGATTATATTCAAGTATTTATCTTATTTTTTAATTATGTTAGTCCAATTTGTTTTCAATTATGTTTCGCACTTCCTATTATTTCTAGCCACAAAAATTAAATAAAATTAAATAAAATACGAGAAAATAAATCCTACGCTATTACACGGCTTCGGGGCAGTTACATAATAATCAAGCAGGAAAAATAAATTACACAATAAAAATAACCTATACAATTTTCTAAACAATTTAAATAAGGAAAAAAAATAAATAAAAAAAATAAAGAAGATTATAACCTATATATAAAATTAAAATAAAGAATGTAAATAAAATTATAACCAAAAAACGCCTGAGGCAGGATTTGAACCCATGCCCTCAGGATAAGAATGCCAAACCCTTGCCACATGGGCCAATGCGCGTTGGTGATTAATACCTGGGCACAAAACATAATATATTTAGTTTTTAACCAAAGGATCAAAAATAATAAAAAGATGGGGGACCTGGGATTGAACCCAGGTCCTAATACTCAACATACGCGCACCCTGGCCATTAGGCTATCAAGTCTTTTGTGAAATAAAACAGAAACCAAAAATAAAATAGAAAACTTAATTTTTGAATTTTTCAGTTGGCGCCATCTTCATCTTCTTCTTCCTTTTACCTACAAAGTTTCTTGCGAAATTAGCCATGAAATTTCCAGCGAATTGGTTCTCCCAGGAAATCCTACGTCCTTCCAAATGCCATGAAACCTGTAATATTTTGTCAAATTGAACACACCAGTATAATCCCCACATCATTTACAATTGGATTATTCCATTAGAATTTGTTTATATTTGTTAAATCGCAAAGCCTAATTTCAGACCTTAAGACCTAACAATGGCGTTTCACGAGTTAAACCATGAACCTTTGATTTACCTATCCAAAAAGCATCCTTGTGCCATAACAAACATAAACCAGGCATCAAATTCAATTTATAATTGTTAAATATATGAAATCGGAAAAAAATGCATAAAGGAGGAAAAACAAGATTCGGTTTGTGCTTATGGTGATGGTTTTGATGATGCAAAGGATTGGGATATCATCAAGAAGGTTCAAGGATCCTGTTTAAACCCTTAGAACACCTTGATATGACCTGCAAGAAAGAAACCGAAATTGAGTTTTTTTTGGAAATATATAAGTTGAAAATATTCTTTTAGGTTTGCAAAAATCGTCCCCTTGTGTGGCTGTATGTTTGTGTATATGTAGTGAAGAAAATTAGGTCAAAATATGGGCCTTGTCTTCATGGATTTTCATTACTTGATTATGAAGAAATATCCCTTCTATTTTTATCAAAAAGTAAAATATACCACTTCCATAATGGTCTTGCACGAAATTGAATGGTATCCAATCACTTTAAATGTTGTGTAAATGGTTCTAGAACAAGGATTTGATCCAATATTTGATTTTTATTAAAATTGAATATTAATAAATAAAATCTAAAATAATATAAACTTAATTATAAAAATAAGAATAAATGGTCATTGGGTCGTTCATGACTTTATCTTTGAGTTTGGGTTGCAATTTTATGAGCCCATTTAGAAAAATTTGAAGTTATGGCCTTTTTTGCTTCACACACCCCATAAAAATCAACCAACTTTGACAAAGCATAACTTCCACAATTTTAATTTTATGAGTGTGATCTTGGACTTCTTAGAAATCTTAGAGTGTCCTATAACCAACCTTTTTGGTCCCATGTCCATATCTTTTACCATGTTCAAATTGTGAGCTTTGGAAAAAGTTGACTTTTTGTTGACTTTCAAAAGGACCTATAATGTCTTTGCTCACACCTTCCAAATGAAGCATTTTTAGCCTTGGTTTGTGAGACAAAAAGTTGAAGAGAATTAAATTTCCTTCAAAATGAGCTTTGGATGGCAAATTTTTGATGAAGTATTTGAAATTTATGGGTGGTCAAAGTTATGTTGACTTTTCCTATGGAAACCCTAATTTAGAAACTTCTTGACTCTTGATGATCTGAGATTTCCTTGATGAATCATGATCAACCCTTGATCAAATGATGAATTTTACCTCATAATCTTTATGTTGACAAAAAATCTTGAAGTTTGACTTTAAGATGACCTCAGTTGACTTTTTTGCCAAGTTAATTGATTTTTGGATATCTGAGCCTCTGACTTGTCAAACTTATTGGGAAAGCTTTGAAACTTGACATGAGGATTCTTTAAGGTATGTGAGATGTTAGGAAGCTCACTTTAGGCCTTGGAAGTCCATTTATCTTGGATAAATTCAAAACCCTAGTTTTAGATCCATTGTTCAGGAGGAAGCTTTGTCTGATGAAACCTTCAATACTTTTGACCAATTGAGAACCTTGTGACTATTGAGAGAACTCTTGAGACACAATGCTTTGATTGTGGGAGGGAAAATATTGGGGTACAATAATCAGAAATATAAACAACCTATACGACATGGACAACTTAAAATCAACGTTGGCTTATCAAGCCTCCAACATGAACAATTTAGAATTTTTCCGTAAACCGAAACAACTTACCAGTTTAGTTGTACCTGCAACTCCACTCATTCAACAATATTTCAAAAATTCAATACAACAAAAATAAATTACTAAACCACCCAAATTACCCCGACAATTTTTGTTAAATTCCGAGTAACTAAGCTTTTCGCCTAACTCGGCTAAGCCGACTAAAACTACCATGTTTTACACTCTGTGACTGCTACGAAGTTATTATGTAATTTTTGTCACAAATTTATTATATTTTTTATTACAGTTCTATTGCTAAACATCTCTTTCTCTCATAAAAATCTACAAGTTTATTTATTTTTTCTGCCCAAAACTCATTTTTTTGTATCAAACCTGCTCTACATAAGTAACTGATATATTACACCATCATTCCTACTTTTAACTTATAAATCATTTAATAATTATAATCATCATATTATTTATTATAGTATTATTTTTTCATTAATGAAAAATAATATAAATAACATTTATGTTGGATTATATTATTAATGTGATACAACAAACAACACAAAGTGGTTCTCCCAACTATGGGTGGCGTGTACCACCCTTCATCCCACACACACATGTAGTTCTCCATGTTCTCCCTCTCACAATGGATGGCGTTCGCCATCTTCCTCCCACACACCATATGGCGTGCATTATCTAGCTATGTGGCCTCCGTCATCTGCTTTCTTCGTTCTGGGTGACCTGCGTCACCCATACCTCTGTAATTTGGGATTTTCGTCCCATAACCAAAATTTCTAGAAATTCACGGTTTCACAACAATACTCCAACAATCAACATTCAGAAAATCGAGGAAATAATTCAACTTAATAGAAACTTGATCATCAATTACAAATCAACAATCACATAAGAAAACATTATCACAACAACATCAACATTTCACAGCAACACAATATCAGAATCACATAAATCTACATCAACATCAAACAAATCACAACAACACACAACTACCCAATCCTAGTAACAATTATCATACATGGTTATAAAGACCGAACCCACCCTTACCTTGGATTAATGACAACTCTACCCAATCGAATTCCAGAAAAATGCTTCGATTGCAGTTTCTTTCCAACAGCCTCTTCTCTCACGATCGTGCTACTTTATCCTCTAATTTCCACGTTCTGACAAAACCTAACTTCTCTTTCTTTTATTTTATTTTTATCGAATAATATAATTATAATAATTAACTAGTGGGCCTAAACAAACGCATCCCTCTATTTGCTAATTCGGGCACAAATTCTAGCCCACTAACCAACACACTTCAACAATCATAATATTACCTCTAATATTATTTCCACAACTTTCTGACTTAAAATTCCAACTTAACGAATTAATTAACCACAACTCAAAATCGACCAAATAAACACAAATAAATAATTAAATATTTAATAAAATTAATAATTAAATATTTGGGCGTTACAACTCTCTCCCACTTATAATATTTTTGTCCTCGAAAATTACCTAATTCAAACAACTCGGGATAAGCGTCTTGCATCTTGTTCTCTAATTCCTAGATCGTGCTTTCTCGAGCAGCTCCTAACCAGACAACTTTCACCAACACGATCTCTTTCCCTCGAAGAGTCTTTGTTTCACGATCCTCAACTCGTACAGGCTTCGTCTTCACCGTGAGATTATCCCGTACTTGCACATCGTCCATACCAACTACATGAGACAGATCTGGAATATATTTCCGAATTTGCGACACATGGAACACATCATGCAAATTCGAAAGGTTTGGTGGTAAAGCCATCCGATAAACAACTTTCCCAACTCTGTCCAAAATCTGATACGAACCGATAAAAAAGGAGTGAACTTCTTAGACTTCAAAGCTCTTCCAACACCAGTCATAGGCGTGATATATCACCCTTTCTACCCCATCACAATTATAATACAATTTTACCACAAAATCATAGTTCCCTCATAAAAAAGGTATCACATTCTTCAAATAACTCAAAACATCATACATAATCATATTGAGTCCTTTCTCGTAACACGAGTTATGAAATCATAAACCATTCAAAACTCTTTTCAATAATTACGCAGCGAAAAACAGAACATCATTTTTCATCTTTAATAAAATAAAACTTCATAATTTCATCCAAACATCGCTTAAACCAAAAGTAATCAAAAGAAACAACATTTTAATTCAAATAAACAAAACAACTCAAGCAAAACCTATCCCAATGTTACTAGACACAGAGTAGGACTCCACTTCTAACTAACAAGAGAACTCACTAACTCCGAGCTAAAATGCGCACCGAGCTAACCTTGATTATCTGCAGGATTTCATGATAGACCATCACAAAAGGCTGGAAGGGTGAGTAAATTCACATTCAATAAAGTAATATAGAAATGAGAATTTAAAACACAAGTAACAACAACAAAAGCCATCATTAATAACTCATTCATACACAATATCGAATAAGGCACGTCAACGCACAAACTCAATGAAATTCATGCTATTTCATTTAGAATGAAATGCAACCTCTTATTATGCATGTGGTACCGAAACATCCTCATGGATGGACACTTGGCCATCAACCCTCCACTAAGGGAGTACATCATAACATCAAATCACTTTAATCCTCACAATGGGATTGAAGCTACCAATGGACCAAAAGTCCCCTCATAAAATCATACCATGAATGCAAGACGCAATATACACACATCATCCACAAAAATCATAAACATTGCATCTGCCTTCAACGTTAATCATCATGTCACATACTCATTCAATCATCATATTGCATACTCATTTAACATACTATTACATACTCATTTAACATCACACCTCAACATCATGCAATCACAATTCATAACTCCAAGTAATCATTTAAGTCATCATACATCATTTAATCAATAATCCTACTCATATAGCCTCTAAAATCACATCATACAACAACTCTACAACATCATAGCAACTTAAGACATAAACCACATAGAGAAAACATTTTTATGAATTAAAATTCATTTTTAAAACAATATTCCAGGTCTCGCAAAGCGAGACATCCTGCTCTCTAAGCGCCCAACTCTCGGGTTCTTGATTTTCAATGTTTTACTTGCTTGCTAAGTGAGTTGTAGCTCGCTTAGAGAGCTTCGCGATTTCTCCAGAAAAACCTATGATTCTGGGCGGTCTTTCTGCGACAAAACTCATCGAAACTCAGTATTTCAGTAACAACATCAGCAGTAATCATAATCATACTCAAAATTTATCAAAACAACATCATATACATCATATAACATCATTGTATTCATCAAAATCATCACAAAATCATCATCATAACACAAATCACCAATCAAAACCCTATACCCTAAAATTATACCTCAAAACCCCCAATTCCATTCCCACATTACAATACTGAATGGAAAATACTCCCCATACCTTAAGTTCCATAATCCTTTCGATAATCTTCTCGATAATCTCTCCAACCTTCAAGTCCTAGATTTTCTTCCTCAGAGCTCTTCTTCTTTCTCCCAAAAGTATGATATTCCAATTGATCGTACACAAACAAACTTTCCTCTTTAGTCACTCTTGCCCCTAAGACCTCAATAGACTTTCCCTATAATACTCCCAGTAATCCTCCATCAAAAGACCACATTACCCTTATCCTCTAATTCCTCTGATTTTATTTTATTTAATCATAAATAATTAACTAAACCCACTATACTTAATATCCTAATATTATTAAAATATTAAGTCACCCTCAAATCTCCACAAAACATCAAATAACATCATAAATCATCAAAATTCACAAGAAACACATCAAATAAATCAGAATCGACTTTGGGTTGTCACAATTCTCCCGCACTTAAGAATTTTCGTCCTCGAAAATGTACCTGAAACAAATAACATCAGATATGATTCTTTCATCTAATCCTCTTATTCCTAAGTCCAAAACTATCACCATCTGCTCCACCCTACAATACCTTTACCAAGGCAATCTTTTCACCTCTTAATCGCTTCATCTCTCTACCATCTATCCGTACTAGCGGCACTTCCACAGTCAAATTATCTCTTACTCGAACAACATCCATCTGAATCACATGCGACGAATCTGCAATGTTCTTCATTAGTTGTGACTCATGAAACACGTCATGCAAATTTCGTAAGTGACAGTGGTAACACAATTTGATATGCCACATCTCTGACTCTTTGTGAAATCTGTTACGGTCCAATGAAATGCGGAGTGAGCTTTCTGGAATTCAAAGCTAGCCCAATACCAGTCATTAGAGTAATCCTCAAGAACACATGATCTCCCTCTTGAAATTCAATTGTTTCCTCCTCTTATCATGATAACTCTTTTGACGACTTTGCGAAGTCTTCATTCTCTCTTGAATTATCCTAATATTTTCAGTCGTCTCCTGCACAATCTCATGTCTGAGCACAATACTCTCACATGATTCATACCAACACAATGGAGTCCTACACCGCCTCCCATAAAATGCTTCATATGGAGCCATACCAATGCTCGCATGAAAACTATTGTTATAAGTAAACCCAATCAACGACAAATGACTATCCCACACACCTCCAAGATCCAATACACAAGCCCTCAACAAGTCCTCTAAAGATTGGATAGTCCGTTTTGTATGACCGTTCGTCTGCGGATGGTAAGCAGAACTCATCCTCAACTTGGTTCCCAAAGCATCTTGTAGACTCTTCCAAAATCTCGATGTAAACCGCAGATCTCTATCCGAAATGATACTCGAAGGTATCCCATGTAACTTCACAATCTCATCAATATACATCTCTGCTAGCTTTGACATGGAATGATTAATCTTCATCGGTAAGAAATGCACCAACTTAGTTAATCGATCAACTATCACCCAAATGGAATAATTTCCTTTCACCATCTTTGGCAAACCTGTCACAAAATCCATAGAAATGCTATCCCATTTCCATTTCGGAATACTCAACGATTGCATCAAAACCAAAGTTCTTTGATGTTCAACCTTCGATTTCTGGAAAATCAAACAAGCATACACAAACTGCGCAATATCTCTCTTCATACCCGGCCACCAAAACAATTTTCGTAAATCATGATACATCTAAGTAGCGTCAGGATGAATACTCAACCTACTTCAATGTCCTTCTTCTAGAATACTCTTATTCAATTCTAGAATATTGAGAACACACACACACGATCTCGAAACCTCATCATACCATTTTCATTAATACGGAACTCTCCTCCATTACCTTGGTTAATCAAAGTCATTTGATCAACCAACTTCAAATATGATTGCTATCTTAAACGGATCTCTTCATAATATCATTAGTCAATTTCAACATACCCAACTTCACACTCTTAGATTTAGTCTCACACAACAAACTCATGTCTCTGAACTGCTAAATCATCTCAAGTTCGTTTACCATCAACATCGACATATGCAAGGTCTTTCTACTCAAAGCATCCGCAACCACATTAGCCTTACTAGGCTGGTAACTCAAATCAAAATCAAAGTCTTTCAACATCTCTAACCATCTTCTCTTCCTCGTGTTTAGTTCCTTCTGATCAAACAAATATTTCAAACTCTTATGATCGCTGAACACCTCAAACCTCGATCCAAACAGATGGAGTCTCCAAATCTTTAACACAAAAACCATGGCTGCTAAATCCAAGTCATGTGTATGATAGTCCCTCTCATGAACACTTAGCTATCTAGAATCATAGGCAACTACTTAACCATTCTGCATCAACACACCACCAAGACTCAACTTCAAAGCATCACAGTATACCATAACAGATTCATTCGGATTAGGCAAAATCAATATTGGAGCAGTCATCAACCTCTTCTTTAATTCAACAAAACTCTTCTCGCACGCAACATACCACACATAAGCCTGACCCTTTCAAGTCAACTAAGTGATAAGCAATGCCAACTTAGAAAAACCCTCTATAAACTTTTGGTAATAACCAGCCAAACCAAGAAAACGTTTGACCTCAGTAGCAGACTTCGGAGTGTCCCACTTTAACACAACATCAATCTTCGAAGGATCCACTAAAATTCCACCACTAGAAATCACATGGCCAAGGAAACTCATTTCCTTCAACTAGAACTCACACTTCGACAACTTATCATAAAGCTTCTTCTTTCTTAACACTTGTAATACAATCCTCAGATGTCATTCATGTTATTCTTCTGACTTTGAATAAATTACGATGTCATCAATGAAAACCACAAAAAACTTATCCAAATATTCATGAAAAGTACGATTCATATACTCCTTTAATACACCAGGTGCATTAGATACACCAAAAGGAATCACAGTATATTCATAGTGACCATACCTCGTTTGGAAAGTTGTCTTCGAAATATCATCTACTTTAACTCAAATCTGATGATAACCTGACCTCAAATCAATTTTTCTAAAAACACAAGTTCCCACCAACTGATCCATCAAATCATCAATCCTCAGAAGTGGATATTTATTCTTAATAGTCACCTTATTAAATTGTCGATAATAGACGCACAACCTCATACTACCATCCTTTTTCTTAACCAACAACACTAGAGCACCCCACGGAGAAACACTTGGATGAACAAATTTCTTCTCAATGAGTTCTTTAAGTTGTTTCTTCAACTCACTCAGTTCTGAAGCTGACATCCGATATGGAGCCATCGACACTGGATTAGTACCTAGCACTAAATCCACAGCAAACTCTACTTCACCCTTTGGAGGTAAATCACAAATGTCATCCGGAAAACACAACAAGAAATTATATGACAACATATAACTCAACACTCACTTGTCCACGGTCAACATGTAATGCTACAAACAAAGAAAACACCTGGGCTTCGTCTGCTAGAAGTTCATTCACTTGCTTCGCAAATAGAAACATCATTTCCACGCAATCATCAAACGCTGGAAACTCCACCATCTTTGCATAACAATTGATATGCACAAAGTTGAACTCCAGCCAGTTCATACCAAGCATAACATCCATAGGTGTAAACACCCCAAATTTTCCCTCACTTTTTCTCACACCAAGGCATATGACCTTTCATTTTTTGAATTAGCATAAGCATGCCATCTCAAATTTCATATTTGTTTCACTGCAAAGTTCCATTTCATCTGCATCTAGGGTTTGTGATCTGAGCAATCCAAGGAGTGATTGAGCCATCCCAAAGGTCTTGAAGCTTCCCAAGAGGGTCCATGTGTGTTTCATGATCATAATATGCTCCCCAAAGTTCATAAAAGTCAAGGGATCACAAAGAATGGCAAAGACATAGAGGCAGAGCTAGGGTTTTCCTGCACATATGACCAAAATTAGGGTTTTGGTTTCAGAGGCCTTAATCCCAAAAATTTTGGTCTTTCTTGTTTCTAATGGACTTAATATATTATAAGGATCATGTGTACCAAGTTTGATGAAGAAATTCACTGTGGGAGTCATCTGATCATTAGGTAACTTCTTGAGCAAGTAAAGTCAAAATCAGGGCACTTGAGGCCCCCAACAATGGTACCAAAGGGTCACATTCATCATTTTGAGTCTTTATGATCTTTATTTGATCTTAGAAGTGGTTAGAAGTTCACAAAGTTTAAGAATTTTGATCCAAATGAAAATTTGCTATTTTTGTAAATGACTTGTAATGGAAACTTTCCATTTTGGGAAGGATTTTCAACCTATTCTTTCATGACCAAAAATGCTTCAAATGAAAAATTATTGGGCATGAAAGTTGTAGATTATGTCTTCCCATTTTCAAAAAGTACTAGAACATGTCTTGATTCATCCTAGAACTCAAGATATGTCCTTCCAAAGTTGGCAAAAATCCTATAATTTTCAAGTTCATGCCAAAGAGGATTTTTTGCAAATTCAAGTTTCAAGCCATTTCATGACCTCTAATTGATTGCTAAACATCATACAAACATAGTGCAATGCATTTGAACCAAAATTGTGCCTTGGATTGCAAGATTCATCAAGAAATTTTCACAAAATTCTCAAACAGGGAAAGTTGCAAAAACCTTGGAAACCTTCCATCCACTTGTGCCAGCTGCATAAAATCAATCCTATGGCCCTCCATGAATCAGGCTGAGGCCAGACACCCCTTGAAGCAGCTCCTACCATGGCCCATGCATGAAGTAAAAAGTTGTTGACTTTTTTGCAACTTGTCTATACCAATCACAATAGGCTACACCAACTCTCTGAACCAATCACATTTGTTTATACAAACCTCAAGCACTCCAAAGCATACACACACAAGCCTGGAATCCTCCCATAACTCAACATTCACAAAATTGGCCAAAAACTCCAAGTCTTCGAAACTATCAACACAACCATCAAAACCAAAATATTTCTTCACCAATTATCTCTACACATCACAAGGAACACAAACCATCCATTAAAATGGCCTGAAAGCTTACAAAGCAAGGATACGATTTATGGTGCAGCAGAACTGAATCATCAAAACCAGCCATTGCAAGCTTGTTCCAAGCATCATAGCATCCTCAGGAAGTCCATTAGAGTTGATTTGCACCAAAGAGAGGTCCAGAAAACCCAGAATCAGAAAGCTTCATCTCAGGTATACCTCAAGAACATTTTTCTCATAACTTTGATTTTAAGTTACAATGTGATAGAGCTTGTTTCCCTGATCATTTTGCTCGTTGAATTTTTGAAAATGGTGGAAAATGAGGATTTCACAAGCTTCTGAAATTTTGTCCAAACTTTTGTTCTTCTTCGATTCTCATTGTTTGTGTGTTATAAATCATGTTTGAGGGATGATTTGAGTTCAGTGTGAGTAAGGGATCATTTATGGGCAACTAATTTGGGGTGGGGTGACCTGTAGAGAAACCTAGGGTTTTTGCCTCGCCGAAGAAGATGACCGGAGCTCCCCTCCGGTCACCTGAAAGTGATTAACCCTAATTAGGGTTTAGCAGCCCAGTTTGAATGTAGGCCCTTAGATGTGTGATTAACTTAAGTTACGGACGACTTAGATTAACTCATTAGGATTAATTTCTGATTAATTAATTTAATAAAAGTCATTTAGCCAGATTTGATCTGGCCCCTTAATAGGCGCGCGCAGTCAATGGCCACCTCCCAAGTTTGAATCTGGAGCCTTGGATCAGCATACCTTTCACTTAAATCAATTTTTATTTCATTTTTATTCATTTCTTTTGTGCATTTTATTTAAAATTTCAAAACTTATCAAAAAAATATGATCTTTTGCATTTCTGATCCAAATAATTTTCTCAACCAGAAAATAATTTTAATTTTAATTTTTGCATTTAAAAAGTATTTTAAAAATATTTAGATGTTTTATTTAATTAATTAATGGATTTTAATTAATTAAAAATGCATTTATGTTTCTAAAAATCACCAAAAATTTCATGAACCATTCCAATACATTTAGAAACATTTTCAAACTCATCATACAAATTTCTTTTAAGGTTTGATCATAATTTCACAATTTTCTTTGAATTAGGGTTCTTTAAAATCACATTTTTCTAACCCTAACTTGAAAATTCATTTCTGCCTAACCATGATGAGTTTGAACTTGATTCTTTTTGCATTGTTTCACATATTGCATATAGTTTCTAGGTTATTTTTCTCATGAATGTATCTTGAATTTTCAATTTGATTTTCATTTTCCCTTAAGAATCACCCAAAAACCCTAGCAAACTTAGAAAATCCATAACTTCCATTAGGTTAAGCTTCTGACTTTCTCCTTTGGGGTTTGATCTTGTATAGGTTTAGGATTTGTTTGAGTCCAATTTCAAATTTTTATCATGATGTATGCTTTTGTTTTGGTCATTTGCATCTCACACATTCATAAAACCCTTATTTCCCATGTTCATTTGCATTCATCTAACTTGCTATGACATTTCAAACATTTATATGACATCATAGACATCTTAAGACATGTTTGAACATTGCTTGATCATTTCTTCATTCATTTTCTATGCTTTGCATCCATTACATTTCATGAACATCCATGTGTTTCCAAGCTTCTAAACATGTTTCCTTTGCATCTCATACTTGTATTATCATTCATATGCATCTTGTATTACTTTGCATCATCTCATATGCCATTTACATTGTATTTTCACTTCTGAATTTGGTCTTCACATCTCATTTCATTTCATTTCCTTTTACTTTATGTCTTATGCATTCATACTAACATTTTCAAGACTTTTGGTAAGTTATTTGGGAGGTGGATTTGCCTTCGCTTCCCATCTCTTCTCATCATTCATATTCATATTTACTTGTCTTTGAAGTGAACTTGTTTCACTTGTGTTCCATTCTTCTTACTTTCTTTCTTTTAAGTTACTTATCTTCTTCAGGAAGTAAGTAACTTATTCTTCTTCTTCCTTCTCTTTTCATCTGCTTCTTCCATTGGTGGCCTTGAAGATCCTTTCTCTTAAGCCTAACAAACTATAGGATACCCAAGCATGATAACGTTTAGGGTTGTATATAGTCCCCCTTAGTCTTTTATCTTTGAGTCTCTATGAGTCTCTCTTCTCATCTCAATAATATGAGACTAAACTCTTAAAGCTTTAGGACTTTGAATTAGGGTTATGCTTGCATCCTTCTATTAGGATGGAGTGTATAACTTTAATCCTAAGTGTTAAAACTTTAATTTGATTACACCTCTTTATCAAATCACATTACTAATCACCAAGACTTTATCTTGTAACTTGGGCCTTACATTAGGGTTCTGTCTCTTCCTTATGGTTAAGAGGGACTAACCCTAGTGTTTAATGGACAAGTCCCCCTCAAGTTGTCTTACAAACCATAAAATTCATTTCTTAATCCCACCCTTTAATTAAAATCCATTTAAAAAAGGTTTGTTATATAATGAATTTAATCCCTAACCATAGATTAAGTTGAGGTATCTTCCTCAGCTTAAGTGTTCTCATCTATTATCCTTCTATTAGGATGGTGTAATGAGTTCACTAATCTGTGATTAGAGATTAACTCATTACTTAACACTAAAAAAAAACAAAATACATCTAAATAATCACAAGTAGGTTAATGATCTTAATCCTACATCATCATGGTAATTAAGTTGAGATGCTTATCTCATACTTAAGTAGGCTCATTATCCCTAATCAGGGAGGATATAATGAGTTTACAACCCTTGATTTAGGTTAAGCTCATAATCCTATGCAAAACACCAAAAATAATAAAAGACTAAAACCATAAAAACAAAAAATAATCGTCTCCTTCGGGATTCTTTTCTCATCACACTCATTCACAAACAAGAAATCGCTTCTTCCTTCTAATGCAAGACAGTTAGCACTCGAGCCAGACGAGTCATAAACTTGAGCATAGACAAGCAAGCAGTTCACAGTCATTTCTTTTTCAGTCTCTTTGAGTCGAACTACGGTGTTCTGACTTCCTCATTGCACGCGAGGATACGTAGGCATAACTTAACGGTTATCGAACAAAAGTCTTTGTGTCTTCCCCCTCTTTCAGCATTCTTTTCTAAGCCTCAGTTCCTGAGCAATTCACACCTTTTGCACTGACACCTGTACTTTCTTTCCTTAGCATTTGCACACAAATATCACATACACCTACCCCTTTTAAACACAATCTTGTAAGCGTGGATCCCGTCGAGTACGACGGACGATCTGGGTGCTAAATCCTTCCCAGGTTATAACCAACCCCTTTCTCAGCTTCTCTGGTTCTCAACTGTCTTATCCATCTCTTCCAAGGTTTATGCAGCATTACCCTTCCTTCGGGATAAAAATGCCTAGCTGGCGACTCTATTCAATTCAAATTTCATTCCTCTTTCGCCGACCATTCGCATCTTTACCTTGGGACCTAGTGTCTTTTCAGGGGAGCGACAAATTGGTGACTCTATTGGGGAACTTTTGCAACCAGGGCTTCTGGTTCTTTTTGTGGGTTTCTCCTAGCGCTTGTTTGATTTGTGTTTATGGAGGTGTTATGTGTTATGTGTTCTTTTTTTGATTGCTTTATTTATTGCTTTCTGTACGGCTTTATTAATCGTTTTCATTTACTATTTTTATGCATTTCATATTACTGTCATCATATCATGTGCTGGATCTGTTGTTTAATTTGGTGGGAGGGATACTCAGTGAGTGAGGTTCCATACCGGGAGCCTGAGTGACACATAGGATTAGAGTGGCTTCATATTCTTTCCCATTCCATTTCGATCTGGTGCGGGAATATGAAACACGGTTCAGACATGGGTTTCTTCTTGAGAACTCTGTGCTACGGATTTCCTGTAATACTAGGGCTATCTGGGAAGCCTGCTAAGTCTCGATGACCTTTTTAGATGACCTTCAGCATCTGAGGTGAATTAGAGGAGGATCCTTTATGATTAATGTAAACATTGTACCTCCGGGTTAGAAGTGTTTAGACTTCTCATAACTGATCCAAGTCTGAGGATCTTTGTTCTAGAACAATACCTGTGAGGGGGTTGGGATGTTTACAGGTTTGCAGGAACCCTTGACCTCATCATACCCTATTACTAATATTTTTAAGGTTACACTATTTTGGACTGATCTTATGAAACCCTGGACTTGTGACTCTTTATTTGAGTCCCCCACCCGGTTACTGGTTCTCTAAGCTTTCATCTGGACTTATAAACACACATGGACCCTATCAAAGCAAATGACAAATCCAGCACTTGATCACAAACCCTTGCATATCATTCTGCATACATCATTTTGCATCATTTTAACATTTGTCTATTTGTTTTACAGGGTATCCACATCTTATCTTTGGTTTGGTTTTGACTGTTCTTCTGCTCAGCCGCCTTCATCAGATATTTTTCTCAGAGATCTTCTTCATCATACATCCTCATCAGTTATCTTCATCAAAGATCTTCTTCAGTATCTTCTACAGTTGTCTTCTTCAGTGCTTCTCCTTAGTTATCTGAATCAGCATCCATTATCAGTATGGACCCATCCGGGAAGAGCAACATTACTTATCATTTCTTTGAGCCCTCTCTAGCATGCATCAGGCAGATTCAGATACTCATCACTCCTTATCATGTCCCTTTATTCAGGGAACATTATGGTAGTATTATGGACATGATCATGGACTTGGATGCATCACAAAGGAGCATGATTCACACTTGCCTTCAGTTCTATGACCCTCCTCTCAAATGCTTCACTTTCCCATACTTTCAGTTGGGCCCTTTGTTAGAAGAATTTTCCATGTTGATGGGTGTCCCCGTCAGGAGGGGGATTCCTTTCAACCCTGAGATGACTGCTCCTAGGAATGAGGACATAGCTAAGGCTCTGTATTTGGAAACCACCATCATTGATCAAAATATGACTACTAAGGCTGGAATCTCAGGACTCCATTTGGACTTCTTGATTACTCAAGCCACCAGTCATGCTGCAGCAGGGAAATAGGACAATGTTTGTGCTCTCTTAGCCCTTAGCATATATGGTATCATCTTGTTTGCAGACGAGCCTAAGTTTGTAAGAAAGAGTGTTATCCATCTCTTATTGCTGAAGAATCTAGTTCCTACCTTGCTTGGGGATTTCTATTACTTAGTGCATCAAAGGAATGAGAAATAGAGGGGAAGATTAGTCAGATGTTATGCACCTCTCTTCTACTATTGGCTCTTGAGACACTTGCCAAAGACAAAAGCTTTCTTGAATCCTCATCAGTTAAGAAATTGGGCTAAGAGAATGATTGCTCTCACTTCAGAAGACATCAGGTGGTGCACTCAGAGCACCAAGGGCAGGGACATAATCACAAGCTGTGGGTAGTATCCCAATGTACCTCTTATTGGAGTGAAGCGTTGCATCAACTACAATCCTTTTCTGTTCAAAAGGCAACTAGGGTATTCCTTAGTACATCCACCAAGAGAGCAGGACTTATCAGAAACCCTTTACTGTGACATTCAGAATAATCATGCTATCGTCCGACAAGTAGCCTGGGCTTGGGATAACATTTAGACAAAAGGGACTGCCATTCTTGGCAAGTGCAACAACATAGCTTCAGCTTAGTATATTGATTGGTCTCGTATCAGAGGACAGATCACCCGCATTCCATTCACCCTGGAGGATGTGCCTGGACCATCAACAGTAGAGACTATAGCTACAGTCAGTTTAGAGGAATTTGAGAAGTTGAAGGAAAGGAATACTCAGCTTTCTGAAACTCTAAAGAAGACCCTCTGGGAGAGGAATGATAGTCGTCTAGAAAATGAAAGGTTAGAGAAGCTCCGGATCGAGCATATGACCAAGATTGAAAAGACAGATGATTACATCAGAAGGGCCCGAGCAGGGGAGTTGGTATTGAAGAATTCTTGCAAAGAAGCTGAGCTTTAGAAAACCAGAGCTGAGCACTACTTGGAAGAGAGTCAGGCTAGATGGATCAGAATTACTGAGGCTCGTTCACAGGAAGATCAGAATACCCAGGCTAGGATAAAGCAACTAGAAGCTAATGAGAAGAAGATTCAGAAAGCCTTGTTAGCAGCACAGAAGGAAATCTCCGAGTTTAAACTCCGGACGGGGTTGAAGAGATCAAAAGACAAAGACAAGTATAAAAAGTTGACAAGTGCCATTGCTACTAGGAACCTTCTTATCAGGACCATCACAGAGCATCCAGTTGGACCAGTGACTGATGCTCTCCTGAAGGAAGTCAAAGAGGATGACTTTGGGCTGGATGTTTGATTTCTTCGTACTTGTATTTCATTTTGTTTGTACTTTTGTTGATTTTGTTGTATTTTGACCCATCATGGGAACTTGTTGTAATCATAAACTATGTATCTTTGCATTTGTAATATATGGTTTGTGTGTTATCCTTTGGGCTTCACTTCTCTTCAACATCATCATTCCTCGAGGTCTGGAAGGTCAAAACCAAAAAAACCAAACCGGATACCCTTGGAAGACAAATAGACATACTGCATTGCATACTAACCTCATTCTTTGTTTTGTAGGTGTTTTTGTTGTTGTTTTCTCACTTTGCTGTTGTTTCTGGAAACATTTCTCGTAGGAGGGTCTTCCCCATCAACAGAGTTCACCGGTATCCAACAAGAAACAACCTTCTGAGCTTACAGATGGACCAAGTTCAGCAATATTTGACTGACGTGAGAACTCAGATGGCTAATAAGAGAAATGAAATGAGGGCTCAGATGAACCAGTTCATGGAAGTAATGACTGGGTTGGCCCAAAGCTAAGAAAGATTAAGAGAGTTGGTCGAGAGGAAAACTCCTGAAGAGAATCATCCAGGTACAGGATGTACCAACAACAATGATCACGTTCAGCCACATACTGACCCCCCAGAGTTTGGGCCTCATCTCAACCCTGAAGTCAATGTTATCAGGAATACCCAAGGTAACACTGGAGGTCGTGCCTTGCAAGAGGACCCTCAAGAGGAACAGTTCACTGTAATTGGTGCTGGGGATGAAGTCTATGATCGTCTTCTGGACGAAATAGCAGAAAAGCTGAGATCTCTGGAGTCCCAAAACTCTTTGGGATTTGATGTTATGGACATGGGACTAGTTGAGGGAGTCAGAATTCCTCATAAATTCAAACCTCCTTGCTTTGAAAGATATAATGGAACCTATTGTCCTTGTACCCATCTTCAATCCTTTCTGGGAAGATTGAAGACTTACACTATGGACAAAAAGTTGTGCAAGTTCTACTTCGAGGATAGTCTGACCGAGGCATCCCGTGAATGGTACTCTCATCTGACCAGAGCAACAATCAGAAATTGGAAGGATTTAGCCGAGGCTTTCATACGCCAATATCAATACAACTTAGACATGGCTCCCAACAGAACTCTCCTAATGGGTATGTCACAATCCTCAAGAGAAAGCTTCATAGAGTATGCCCAGAGATGGAGACAGTTAGCTGCTGCTGTTCAACCTCCAATGTTGGAAAGAGAAATGGATGATATGTTCATGAACACCCTACAGAGCATATACATGGATAGGCTTGCTGCTTTCTCTTCCACTAGCTTTGCTGATGTGGTCATAGTAGGAGAGAGAATTGAAAGTTTGTTAAAGATGGGTAAGATTTCTGATAATGGTGCCAACTCCAGCAGCACAAGGAAACCTTTTGTAGGGAGTCGCAGGTCGGGTGAAACCAATTCAATACACATGGGCAGAGGTAGGCCCCAGTACATACTGAGATCAATAGCTGCTGTCACTATTCCCACTCCATCACCTCAACAACAATACACTCCACAACCACAACATTTCCCTCAGCAACAACATTTTCCTCAACAAAGGTCTTACAACAACAACAACAACCAACATCAACGTCCTCTCCAGCAAAGGCCCTCTCAAATCAGCAGGGTAATCGATCCTATCCTGATGCCCTATGCCACTTTACTACCACAACTTTTGAAACTCAATCTTGTTGAATTGAGGACTCTGGCTCCACTAGATCCTCAAAACCTTCCAAGGAATTACGACGTCAACGCCATATGTGCCTTCCATTCCAATGCACCTGGCCATACAACAGAAAAGCGTAGAGCCTTGCACATGAATGTCCAGGATTTAGTTGATTCCAAGGCTTTAAATTTTGCAACTCCTCCTAATGTCACAAAGAATCCTATGCCTAGCCATTGTGGGCCCAGGATAAATGCAATTGAGGAGGATCAGCTAGTGAACCTAATTAAAGATACTGCAAGTATTCAAACACCTCTGGCCGAGGTTAAAGCCCAGCTTTTAAAGTTCCAGGTGTTCCCAGGTTGTGAGGCCTGCTATGAATCTTGCAGAATTTCCGCCAATGTTTGTGCAAGTTTAAAAAGTGGCATCAATGGCCTTATCAGAGAAGGTATCTTGCAAATAACATCAATGGTTTCAGCTTCTACAACATCAACAACTTTTCCTCCTACAACACCAGCAAACATCTCTTCAAAAACCATCGTTCCGACAGACTCTTCTACAAAGTCAACATCATCTCTTCTACTACTTCAACGGACATTAGTTCAATCGCATCCGCCTCTACAACAACAACAACCATTAATAATGACATCTCCACAGTCACCATCTATTATGACCCATCAATGGTCCCCGATTCCAATAATTTTCAGCAACAATCTCAACAACAACCCAGCTTCAGTATTCCACCACCACCATCAGTCAGAAATCATGTTACCATTTATTACGATCCACAGACAATAACAGTTCCTACTTCTGCCGCAGTTAGTCCGGTCACCATCACGGTACCTGGACCCATTCCGTATGAAAAAGATAATGTTGTGCCATGGCACTACGGTTCAGACCTCTACTGCAATGGGAAGAGATTCGCTCTTGATTCTTCAACTTATACACCACATATCGATAATGTCGGGGGAGGAAGAGGCTTCACTCGAAGCGGATGTTTCTTCGCGTCACAAGTTCCAAGAGTTAATGCTGAGGAAAAGGCTGCTGCCAAGGCTAAAGGAAAGAATGTGGTTCCTGAAGAACCGGTGGCAAAAGAAACTCAGAAGACGTCCTTTGATCAGGACGTAGACGAGTTCATGAGGATCATCAAGAGAAGTGATTATAAGGTTGTGGATCAGCTCCACCAGACACCCTCCAAGATCTCCATTCTATCATTAATATTGTGTTTCGAAGCTCATTGGGATGCATTACATAAAGTCCTGCACGCAACCTACGTGCCTGAGGAGATTACGGTGAATTAGCTAGAGACGGTGGTTTCTAATGTTAATACTAGTCATGGACTAGGCTTCCCCAATGCTTATTTGACTACGGAAGGCCGTCATCATAATAAAGCTTTGCACATCACTCTAGAGTGTAAAGGGGCTGTGCTTTCACATGTTCTAGTTGACACTAGGTCCTCACTCAATGTCTTGCCAAAGAAAGCCCTTGTTAAGCTTGAATATGATGGGATAGCTCTCCGACCAAGCAATCTGGTGGTCAGAGCTTTTGATGGTTCCAAGAGGTCTGTTCTTGGAGAAATGGAGCTGCCTATGATAATTGGCCTGCAGGTCTTTCAAACTACTTTCTACGTGATGGACATTCAGCCGGCCAACAGTTGTTTGTTAGGTCGACCTTTGATTCACGCTGCTAGAGCAGTTACGTCAACCCTTCACCAGAAATTAAAATACGAGTAGGAAGGGAAAATTATCACAATCTGTGGAGAGGAGGACATTTTTGTTAGCCATCTGGATACCTACAAATATATTGAGATGGATGGTGAGATCCAAGAGACCATGAGCCAAGGTTTCGAAGCACTGAACGTCAATGAGGCGGCAACTGAAGTATTTGCTGCATCCCAAGAGGATAGGATGGGTACTTCAATTGTTTCCTACCAACAAGCTCGGAAGCTTGTTGAAGATGGGAACGCCCAAGGCTGGGGCAAGCTGCTACCTATGGAGAAGAAAGAAGACAGATTCGGTTTGGGTTACAAACCATCCCGACAAAATCAAGCAGAGGCTGCTAAGAGCCCAAGTTCGTAAGTGGGGGAATGTTGACCCCAAATGTTGTCAATAATGTGGAAGACGAGGCCGAAAATGACTTCAACCTGGAAAGCTGGATTCGTCCAAGAGTCCCGGGCCAACAAGTCATTAACTGGTCTTCCCAGGAAATTATAATAGTTATTCCAGCAGAGTAATTATTATTTCCTGCTTAAGCATGCATTAAGTCCTGCATCTTGCCCAAGGTGCCAGGACTCATTTTGTAATAGGGCCATATTTGTATTTTGTGCAAATGGAATATCAATGAACAATGGACATCTTTTTGCAAACGATTTTCTTTTTTGCTCACTGTCTTTTCATTTTCGTTATTTTCGCACAAAACAATAAATGGCAATGTTTTCAAAATAATAGCTTCATTCATACTTTTTCTAAACAAGATTAAAATCAATCACTAAAATGAACAAATCTCAACCCTTGCAGAGATAATCCTCCAGATTGCATCGACAACAGCACTGCTATGATCTTGTATGACTTCGACAATCCAATTAATAAAGCAGATGAAGGGGTTGATGAAGACTATAAGCTGCCTGCAGAGTTGGCCAGGTTGTTGAGACAAGAAGAAAAAGTGATTACTCCTCGTCAGGAGGAGGTTGAAACTATCAATCTTGGTACCGAGGAAGATGTGAAGGAAGTGAAGATTGGGGCCAGTCTGCAAGCTCCAGTGAAAGAACAGCTTATCAGTATGCTGCGAGAATATGTCGACGTCTTTGCTTGGTCCTATCAAGACATGCCAGGTCTAGATACGGATATTGTCATGCACAGGCTACCTTTGAAAGAAGATTTCCTGCTAGTTAAATAGAAGTTGCGCCGCACTCTCCCAGATATGGCCATGAAAATTAAGGAAGAAGTACAAAAACAGTGGGACGCCGGTTTTCTTACTGTAACTAGTTACCCGCCGTGGGTCACTAACATTGTACCTATACCTAAGAAGGATGGCAAGGTACATATGTGTGTGGATTACCGGGACCTGAACAGAGCTTTCCCGAAGGATGATTTCCCATTACCTTACATTGATGTACTGGTAGACAACACAACTTAGTTCTCGGTATTTTCTTTCATGGACGGATTTTCTGGATATAATCAGATTAAGGTGTCACCTGAAGACATGGAGAAGACAACTTTCATCACTCCTTAGGGCACATTTTGGTATAAGGTAATGTCGTTTGGTCTGAATAATGCCGGTGCAACTTATCAACGGGCTATGGTAATATTATTCCACGATATGATCCACAAAGAAATCGAATGCTATGTGGATGATATGATTGCCAAGTCCCTCACAGAAGAAGATCATCTGGCGAATCTGCCGAAGTTGTTTAAGCGTCTGAGGAAGTATTAGCTGAAGTTGAATCCCAACAAATGCACATTCGGGGTACGTTCTGGTAAGCTGATGGGTTTTATTGTAAGTGAAAAGGGAATTGAGGTTGATCCCGACAAAGTCAAAGCTATTCGGGAAATACCTGCACCTAAGACTGAGAATGAAGTTCGAGGGTTCTTAGGTAGATTGAACTACATATTAAGGTTCATATCTCATCTCACTACAACCTGTGAACCCTTGTTCAAGCTGTTAAGGAAAGAACAAACAGTTAGGTGGAGCGATGATTGTCAGAGAGCTTTTGACAAGATCAAAGGATATCTGCAAGAACCTCCAATTCCCATGCCTCCAACTGAAGGAAGACCTCTAATCATGTACCTGACAGTTTTAGAAGGGTCAATGGGGTGTGTGTTAGGCCAACATGAAGAGTCTAGTCGAAAAGAGTATGCAATATACTACCTAAGCAAAAAGTTTACCGACTGTGAACAACGTTATTCACTGCTTGAGAAAACTTGATGTGCTTTAGCGTGGGCTGCTCGCCGACTAAGAAAGTATATGTTGACTCATACTACCTTATTGATCTCAAAGATGGATCCAGTCAAGTACATATTCGAGAAGCCAGCACTTACCGGAAGGGTGTCAAGAGGGAAAATGATTCTAACAGAATATGACATTCAGTACACCTCTCAGAAAGCCATCAAGGGTAGTGTATTGTCTGACTATCTGGCTGAGCAACCCATTGAAGATTACCAGCCTATGAGATTTGACTTCCCTGATGAAGACATCATGTCCTTGAAAGCAAAAGATTATGAAGAGCCTGTCCACACTGAAGGGCCTGACCCAGAAGAAGCATAGACTATGATGTTTGACGGGGCAGTTAATTGTAACGGTCGCGGAGTTGGTGCAATACTTATCACACCTAAAGGAGTTCATATGCCTTTCTCGGAAAAACTTATCTTTGCCTGCACTAATAATGAAGCGAAATAAGAAGCTTGTATCATGGGTCTTGAGGAAGCCATTGACCTCAGGATCAAAACCTTGAATGTATTTGGAGATTCAGCTTTGGTTATCAACCAGACCAACGGCAAGTGGTACACTCATCAGGAGCATCTGATTCCATACCGTCACTATACGAGGAGATTATTGACTTTCTTCACAACAATCAAACTTGAATACATCCCTCGAGATGAGAATCAGTTTGCAGATGCCTTAGCTATCATTTCATCCATGATCAAAGTACAAGCTGCGAATTATGTGCCTCAGATTTTGGTATCCAGACTGGACAGACCGACATATGTATTCTTTGTGGACACTGCTAGTGACAACAAGCCTTGGTACCATGACATCAAATGCTTCTTGGAGAATCAGACATACCCACATGGGGCATCGTCAAATGATAAGAAGACATTGAGAAGGCTGGCCGGTAGTTTCTTCCTCAATACTGATGGTTCATTATACAAGAGAAACATTGACATGGTCCTGCTAAGATGTGTTGACAAGAAGGAAGCAGACCTACTGATGCACGAGGTACATGAAGGTTTTTTCGGCACCCATGCCGGAGGACATTCAATGGCAAAGAAGTTATTAAGATTGGGTTACTATTGGATCACAATGGATGCAAACTGTTGTGCCTATGCCAGAAAATGCGATAAATGCCAGATCTACGCAGATAAAGTGCATGTGCCTCTGAATCCTTTGAATGTAATTTCTTCATCTTGGCCCTTCGCTATGTGGGGCATTGACATGATTGGAAAGATTGAACCGACTGCTTCAAATGGTCACAGATTCATCCTGGTAGCCATTGATTACTTCACCAAATGGGTTGAAGCAGCTTCGTATGCAAACGTCACCAGGCAAGTGGTAGCTCGTTTTCTGAAAAGGGATATCATCTGTCGATATGGAGTTCCCGAGCGAATCATTACTGATAATGGTTCCAATTTAAACAACAAAATGATGGCAGAACTTTGTCGAGACTTCAAAATTCAACCTCACAACTCTTCTCCTTACAGACCAAAGATGAATGGCGATGTTGACGCGGCTAACAAGAACATCAAGAAGATTTTGCAGAAGATGGTAGTCACCTACAAAGACTGGCACGAAATGCTACAATTTTCCTTGCATGGGTACCGGACCTCTATTAGAACATCTATCGGGGCAACACCTTATCAGCTTGTGTATGGTATGGAAGCAGTCCTACCTGTTGAAGTTGAACTGCCCTCCTTATGGGTTATGATGGATGCGAAACTGGATGAAGCATAATGGGTCCGATCTCGATATAATCAACTGAGTCTGATTGAAGAGAAGAGATTAGCAGCCATCTGTCATGGGCAGTTATATCAGAAGCGAATGAAGAAAGCCTTCGATCAGAAAGTCAGACCTCGGGACTACCATGTGGGAGAGCTTGTTCTGAAAAGTCTTCTTCCTCCTCATACAAACCACATGGGAAAATGGACGCCAAACTACGAAGGCCCATTCATAGTAAATAAATTTTTCTCTGGTGGGGCACTGATGCTCACTACTATGGATGGCGAGGATTTATTATCTCCTGTGAATTCAGATGCAATTAAAAAATACTTCGCATAAATGAACCGCTGGACATAAAAACAAAGTTAAGTCCAGGAAAAAATAGGGCATCCCGGCGAGTCAAAAACATAATAAAAGACTCGGGCAAAAATAAGGGAAAAATTGAAAAAAAATGTACACCCGCTGAGTTGAAAAGCCACATCGGACAGCTCAGGCAGAAATGGGTATCTCGGTGGATTGAAAACCCGAAAGGGCGGTCCACGCAAAACCAGGGGATAAGCAAACAACTGCATTCTGAATTCGTCTGTATCGCTCACAACATGGCAAGCTCCGAAAGGACAAAGCGTCAGTCAGAATCAGCCTTCTTCAGAAAGCAAGATGAGAAGAACGTCAAGGTCATATAGGTCATAGCAAAAGAAGCTCACCGGAATGCCAAACTTCAACATTGCCAACACTTTTATTCTCTCAATTTACAGCAATTTCCTCCTTTCAGGGGATTCGCTTCTTTCACTGTACTTGCCTATTCAGGGCACACGAATCAATAAAATCAGAATTTTCAGTCACATTTTGTTTTTGCCTTTTGTTTTTGTTTAGAAAATATCTAGAGTTCATAATACAACATTTGCATGAAAACTTACAGGCCATTTTTAACAAAATGCTTGCAGGAGATATGAATTCTTAAGCAGATCTAATTCCTATGACGAAATCCGGTTAAGGATACCTCGGGACACTTGTGCGTTTTCCTTTGTCTTAACAGGTTGTAGGTGCTCAAGGTAGACAGTCTTTCGCAACATGGGGCATATCAAGCTTTAAATCCCTAGCACACTATTTCCCAGAAGTTATCTCCTTCCCAAGTGGAGCCTCCCGAGCAATGATTGGCAACTCTTCCACAGCAAAGTGGTCAAAGAACTTCCCATTCCCCACCAGAAGTGCCAGAATTTGTTCATCCTCAGCAGAGTCGGTGGAATTGATCCCCCAGAGAGTTGCCTCCCCCAGTAGAGCAATGCCTGACATACTTCCCTAGCAGAGTTGATTAAACTTCCTCATCTCCATTGGGAGTTCTCCCTCCGGATAGATCAATCAATGATCTCTTTTTCCAGCTGAGTTCTCCCTCTAAACAGATCATCCAGAGATCTTTATCCCCGCAGGATCCGCATTTCGGATCAAGTTTCTCATTTGTATAATCATAACATTCACAACATGTTCAACAAAATAAGCGTAGCATTCCGTCCAATACAGAGCATTACGGCAAAAATCAAACATTTGCATCATCACAAGCCAGGTTCGAGCCAGTCACCTGTAAATACCATCATCACTTCACCAGCGATACAAAATTCATATCCCCTTCAGATAAAAGCCAAAGCATCCTCTTTGCACTCTCAAATACATATTCTTGTTCATATTTATACGCGCTCTTTTTGACACTCGTCTGTGTCATCCTTCCCTAGTAAGGTCGCCAGAATACCTGCTACATTCTCAATACAGATATTTGTTCATAACTTGTACATATTCTTATTTGACACTCGCCCATGTCGTACTTCCCCGGCAAGTCAAACACTCGTCAGTGTCCCTTGCCCAACCTTTCGGCACTCGCCTGTGTCTTACACATACTTCACCAGCAGATCATACTTGTACATACCTATACAGAAGTCTTAGATACTCGTCTGTATCGTGTATGTATCACCCCCCGGCAGATTAAACACTCGTCCGTGTTCCTTGCTTAACTGATTGATATTCGTCCATATCGTCATCCTTAAACACGTGTCAGCGTTTGCTTCTATCGATACTTATCTGTATCATGGTCCTAAGGATGCTCGTCCGTATCTTTAGTCTATATATATTTTCAAACACTTATACCATTTATTTGTTAGAGCGTAAGCACTCGTCCGTGTTTACCATTCCCCAGTAAGTCGCCAACAAAACAACTTTCTTCTATCCGACATTCGTCCTTCACCTTTGGATGACCGTCCCTCATCTTATCCCCAATGGAATCTCCATTGTTGGAATTTTCTATCCGACATTCGTCCTATGTCGCGATATCATTTTAGCAGCCGTCCCCTGTTAGGTGATCGTCCTTCACCTTTTGATGACCGTCCCTTATCATTTATCCAATGGCCGTCCTCATCGTTGATCTTTGTTATCCGACATTCGTCATATGTCGCGATAATCCCCAAGAGCAGCCTTCCCCTGCTAGGTGATCGTCCTTCACCTCTTGATGATCGTCCTTAATCATTCTTATCTGATGGTCGTCCCCATCGTTGATCTTTTCTATACGGCATTCGTCATATATCGTGATATTTTCAACAGCTGTCTCATGCTAGGTGATCGTCCTTCACCTTTTGATGACCGTCCCTCATCATTATTTCATTTATTCTTTCACCCGATGGTCGTCCCCGTCGCGGTTTATTTACCCTTTAAAACCTGATGGTCGTCCCCTTCATTTCTTTCCTCATTTCTTTAATCCCCAGAGAGTTTTATTTCCTTACCCGATGGTCGTCCCCGTCGTGGTTTCTTTATTTCCCAGCATGATGGTTGTCCCCGTCGCTTTCATTTGATATTCATACTATACTATATTTTACAATTTATATCCCTTTTCTTCTTCTCCCCAGCGAGTGCAAATTTCGGACTGTCTTTGGTATTCAATCACAAGTTATCTTGTTTGTCTGTTAAGCCAAGCGCTTACACCTGCACAACTAACTCATGCTTGAATAGGGGAAGCTGTAAAAACCCCAAATTTTCCCTCACTTTTTCTCACACCATGGCTTATGATCTTTCATTTTTTGCATTAGTATAAGCATGCCATCTCAAATTGCATATTTGTTTCACTGCATAGTTCCATTTCATCTGCATCTAGGGTTTGTGATCTAAGCAATCCAAGGAGTGATCTGAGCCATCCCAAAGGTCTTGAAGCTTCCCAAGAGGGTCCATGTGTGTTTCATGATCATAATATGCTTCCCAAAGTTCATAAAAGTCAATGGATCACAAAGAATGGCAAAGTCATAGAGGCAGAGCTAGGGTTTTCCTGCACAGATGACCAAAATTAGGGTTTTGGTTTCAGAGGCCTTAATCCCAAATTTTTTGGTAATTCTTGTTTCTAATGGTATTAATATCTTATAATGATCATGTGTACCAATTTGATGAAGAAATTCACTATGGAAGTCATCTGATCATTATGTAATTTCTTGAGCAAGTAAAGTCAAAATCAGGGCATCTGAGGCCCCCAACAATGGTACCAAAGGGTCACATTCATTATTTTGAGTCTGTATGATCTTAGAAGTGGTTAGAAGTTAACAAAGTTGAAGAATTTTGAGCCAAATGCAAATTTGCTATTTTTGAAAATGACTTGTAGTGGAAACTTTCCATTTTGGGAAAGATTTTCAACCTATTCTTTCATGACCAAAAATGCTTCAAATGAAAAAATCTTGGGCATGAAAGTTGTAGATTATGTCTTCCCATTTTCAAAAAGTACTAGAAGATGTCTTAATTCATCCTAGAACCCAAGATATGGCCTTCCAAAGTTGGCAAAAATCCTATAATATTAACGTTTATCCCAAAGAGGATTTTTTGCAAATTCAAGTTTCAAGCCATGTCATGACCTCTAATTGATTGCTAAACATCATACAAACATAGTGCAATGCATTTGAACCAAAATTGTGCCTTGGATTGCAAGATTCATCAAGACATTTTCACAAAATTCTCAAAGAGGGAAAGTTGCAAAAACCTTGGAAACCTTCCATCCACTTGTGACAGCTGCATAAAATCAATCCTATGGCCCTCCTTGAATCAGGCTGAGGCCAGACACCCCTTGAAGCAGCTCCTGCCATGGCCCATGCTTGAAGTACAAAGTTGTTGAATTTTTTGCAACTTGCCAATACCAATTACAATATGCCACACCAACTCTCTGAACCAATCACATTTGTTTATACAAAACTCAAGCACTCCAAAGCATACACACACAAGCCTGAAATCCTCCCACAACTAAGCATTCACAAAATTGGCCAAAAACTTCAAGTCTTCGAAACTCTCAGCACAACCATCAAAACCAAAATATTCCTTCACCAATCATCTCTACACATCACAAGGAACACAAACCATCCATTAAAATGGCCTGAAAGCTTACAAAGAAAGGATACGATTTCTGGTGCGCAGAACTGAATCATCAAAACCAGCCATTACGTGCTTGTTCCAAGCATCATAGTATCCTCAGGAAGTCCATTAGAGTTGATTTGCACCAAAGAGAGGTCTAGAAAGCCCAGAATCAAAAAGTTCCATCTTAGGTATACCTCAAGAACATTTTTCTCAGAGCTTTGATTTAAAGTTACAATGTGATATAGCTTGTTTCCCTGATCATTTTGAACTTTGAACTTTTCAAAATGGTGGAGAAATGAGGATTTCACAAGCTTCTGAAATTTTGTCCAAATTTTTGTTCTTCTTTGATTCTCATTGTTTCTGTGTTATAAATCATGTTTGAGGGATGATTTGAGTTCAATGTGAGTAGGGGATCATTTATGGGCAACTAATTTGGGGTGGGGTGACCTGTAGAGCAACCTAGGGTTTTTGCCTCGCCGGAGAAGATGACCGGAGCACCCCTCCGGTCACCTGAAAGTGATTAACCCTAATTAGGGTTTAGCTGCCCAGTTTGAATGTAGACCCTTAGATGCGTGATTAACTTAAGGTACAGACGACTTAGATTAACTCATTAGGATTAATTTCTGATTAATTAATTTAATAAAAGTCTTTTAGCCAGATTTGATCTGGACCCTCCATAAGCGCGCAGAGTCAATGCCCACCTCCCAAGTTTGAATCTGGAGCCTTGGATCAACATACCTTTCACTTAAATCAATTTTTATTTCATTTTTATTCATTTCTTTTATGCATTTTTTTTATAATATCAAAACTCATCAAAACAATATGATCTTTTGCATTTCTGATCCAAATAATTTTCTCAACCAGAAAATAATTTATATTTTATTTTTTGCATTTAAAAAGTATTTTTAAAATATTTAGATGCTTTATTTAATTAATTAATGGGTTTTAATTAATTAAAAATGCATTTATGTTTCTAAAAATCACCAAAAAATTCATGAACCATTTCAATACATTTAGAAACATTTTCAAACTCATCATACAAATTTCTTTTTAGGGTTGATCATAATTTCACATTTTTCTTTGAATTAGGGTTCTTTAAAATCACATTTTTCTAACCCTAACTTGAAAATTCATTTCTGCCTAACCATGATGAGTTTGAACTTGATTCTTTTTGCATTGTTTCACATATTGCATATAGTTTCTAGGTTATTTTTCTCATTAATTTATCTTGCATTTTCAATTTGATTTACATATTCCCTTAAGAATCACCCAAAACCCTAGCAAACTTAGAAAATCCATAACTTCCATTAGGTTAAGCATCTGACTTTCTCCTTTGGGGTTTGATCTTGTATAGGTTTAGGGTTTGTTTGAGTCCAATTTCAATTTTTTTATCATGATGTATGCTTCTGTTTTGGTCATTTGCATCTCACACATTCATAAAACCCTAATTTCTCATGTTCATTTGAATTCATCTTTGCATATCATCATCATGTGAACTTTCCATGACATTTAAAACATTTATATGACATCTTAGACATATTAAGACATGTTTGAACATTGTTTGATCATTTCTTCATTCATTTTCTATGCTTAGCATCCTTTACATTTCATGAACATCCATGTGTTTCCAAGCTTCTAAACATGCTTCCTTTGCATCTCATACTTGTATTATCATTCATATGCATCTTGTATGACTTTGCATCATCTCATATGCCCTTTACATTGAATTTTCACCTCTGACTTTGGTATTTACGTCTCATTTCATTTCATTTCCTTTTACTTTATGTCTTATGCTTTCATACTAACATTTTCAGGAGTTTTGGTAACTTATTTGGGAGGTGGATTTGCCTTCACTTCCCATCTCTTCTCATCATTCATATGCATATTTACTTGTCTTTGAAGTGAACTTGTTTCAATTGTGTTCCATTCTTCTTACTTTCTTTCTTTTAAGTTACTTATCTTCTTCAGGAAGTAAGTAACTTATTCTTCTTCTTCCTTCTCTTTTCATCTGCTTCTTCCATTGGTGGCCTTGAAGATCCTTTCTCTTAAGCCTAACAAACCATAGAATACCCAAGCATGATAACATTTAGGGTTGTATATAGTCCCCCTTAGTCTTTTACCTTTGAGTCTCCTTGAGTCTCTCTTCTCATCTCAATAATCAGAGATTAACTCTTAAAGCTTTAGGACTTTTAATTAGGGTTATGCCTGCATCCTTCTCTTAGGATGGAGTGTATAAATTTAATCCTAAGTATTAAACCTTTAATTTGTTTACACCTCTTAATCAAATCACATTACAAATCACCAAGACTTTATCTTGTAACTTTGGACTTACATTAGGGTTCTATCTCTTCCTTATGGTTAAGAGGGACTAACCCTAGTGTTTAATGGACAAGTCCCCCTCAAGTTGTCTTACAAACCATAAAATTCATTTCTTAATCACACCCTTTAATTAAAATCCATTTAATAAATGTTTGTTATATAATGAATTTAATCCCTAACCATAGATTAAGTTAAGGTAACTTCCTCAGCTTAAGTGTTCTCATCTATTATACTTCTATTTGGATGGTGTAATGAGTTCACTAATCTGTGATTAGAGATTAAACTCATTACTTAACACTAAACAAAAAAACAAAAAAACAAAAAACATCTAAATAATCACAAGTAGGTTAATCATTTTAATCCTACATCATCATGGTAATTAAGTTGAGATGCTTATCTCATACTTAAGTAGGCTCATTATCCCTAATCAGGGAGGATATAATGAGTTTACAACCCTTGATTTAGGCTTAAGCTCATAATCCTATGCAAAACACCAAAAAAAATAAAAGACTGAAAGCACAAAAACAAACAATAACCGTCTCCTTCGTGATTCTTTTCTCATCACACTCATTCAAAAATGAGAACTCGCTTCTTCCGTCTAATGCAAGACAGTTAGCACTCGAGCCAGACGAGTCAAACACTTGAGCATAGACAAGCAAGCAGTTCACAATCATTTCTTTTTCAGTCTCTTTGAGTCAAACTACGGTGTTCTGACTTCCTCATTGTACGCGAGGATACGTAGGCATAACTTAACGATTATCGAACAAAAGTCCCTGTGTCTTCCCCATCGTTCAGCATTCTTTTCTAAGCCTAAGTTCCTGAGCAATTCACACCTTTTGCACTAACACTTGTACTTTCTTTCCGTAGCTTTTGCACACAGATAGCACATACACCTACCCCTTTTAAACACAATCTTGTAAGCGTGGATCCCGTCGAGTACGACGGACGATCTGGGTGCTAATACCTTCCCAGGTCGTAACCAAACCCCTTTCTCAGTTTCTCTGGTTCGCAACCGTTTTATCCATCTCTTCCCAGGTTTATGCAGCATTACCCTTCCTTCGGGATAAAAATGCCTAGCTGGCGACTCTATTCAATTCAAACTTCATTCCTCTTTCGCCGACCGTTCGCGTCTGCACGTTGGGACCTAGTGTCTTTTCGGGGGAGCGACAACAGGGCATAAAGGTAAACACACCAAATCCATCAAGAAATCCTTACCATAAATGGTCAAAGGACACTTCAAACACACGCGGTTAGTCGTAACTGAACCGTCAGCAGGCATCTCAATCAACATATTATCATTCATAACAGTCAAAGACAAATTCAACCTGGTCGTGAACTCTGTAAACACCCCAAATTTGCCCTCTCTCTTTCTCACACCTTGACTTATGATCCCTCAAACTGCATAGCATATCATCACATCTCACATTGCATATTTTTCCTTTAGCAACTCATTGCATAGCTTCATAGCTAGGGTTTGTGATCAGGTGAACCCAAGAAGTGGTATGAGCAATCTCAAAGGCCTTGAAGCATGCCAAGAGGGTCCTTGAGTGTTCTATGGTTTTTTTGTACCTCCAAGGGTTCTTTGAAGTCAAGAAATCACAAGGGATTTCAGAGATGTCTAGGCAGGCTAGGAGCTCATACATAGATGACCTAGAAATTAGGGTTTTGGGTTTGAGGACCTTATACCCAAAAATTTTGGTCACTCTTGATTCTATTGGTCTATATATGGTATAAGGAGCATGTGTATGAAATTTGATGCAAAAATTCACTGTGGAAGTCATCTGATCAAGTGGTAACTTGTTGTGCATGAAACGTCAGAATTAGGGCATCTGAGGCCTTCATCAAGAGTACCAAAGGGTAATCTTCATCATTTTGAGGTCCTATGATCTTTATTTGATCTTAGGAATGCTTGGAATTTCACAAGATTGAAGAATTTTGAGCCATTACAAAAGTTGCCATTTTTGGACATGACTTGTAATGAAAACTTTCAATTTTGGGAAAGATCTCCAACCTCCTCTTTCTTGATCAAAAAGGTTTCAAATTAATTTTCTTAAAATATTAAAGTTGTAGATTGGATCTTCCCATTTTCAAAACGTACAAGAACTCCTCTTGATATATCCTAGAGCTCAAGATATGGCAAGTCAAAGTTGGGAAAAATCACAAAATTTTTGTCGCTCCCTGGATTTCCTTCCTGGTACAAACGTGAAAGTGACGCGGAAAGAGGTAGAGTTGGCAGCCATGCATTTGTATCCCGAAGGAACGGGAATGGTAATGCTGCACAAACCAGAAGAAAAGAAAAGGAAGGACACGGGTCCTGCGAACCAAAGAGACAGAGTTCGGGAGTCGGTTACCACCTGGGAAGGTATTAGCACCCAGATCGTCTGCCGTACCCGACGGGATCCACGCTAGCAAAGAAACTGTTTCAAAGGGTGAAGGAATGAAAGCCGTTGCAAAAAGAAAAAAAACTAGATAATAAAATAAAAGAAAGAGGAAAAATGTAGGGAAAATAAAAGAGTGTGCTCGAACGGGCCCTACCCCGCTTCCTACGTACCTCATCTGGACAATGAGGATCAGAGTCGTCGTAGTTCCCCTAACTAGGGGTGGAAAGGATTGCTTATGTATTAAGGCTTGAACTGCCTATGTCAATGCTCAGGTGTTGCAGGCTCGGACGACGAGTGTGTTACCGTCTTGTAAAGTGACAAGTAGTAGCAAGTTCGTACGTAAGGAGTGAGTGTGATGAGAAAAGAAGTCCCGAAGGAGAGAAGTTTATTGTTTGTCCAATGTTTTTTATGATTTTTTATGAGTGTGTCACAAGGAAGTGAACTCAAGCTTTTTTCCATGGAATGTGTACTTGTCACTACATTCCAAGATAGAATAATAGAACAAGCATACTCAAGTAAGGAGAAGATCCCCAAAACTTGATTCCAGAGATTAGGGATTAGGCTCACTAACTCATTGAATTTATTAAGTGTTTTTGTATTTTTGATGAAGAAGTGTTTTTTATGATTTTCTTGGTTAAGATGGTATCTTGATCAGACTTGTGCATCACAAGACAAGCTTGTACTATCCCAAGATGGGAAGACTACAAGTGTTTCATGGAATAAGGATATTGCTCAAGATATCACTTCAATCCTTATTAAGTGTCGTTTTAGGGTTTTGAGATGAGAAGAGAAGAGAAACAAAAGGATCTCAAAGGTAAAAGTCTAATGGGGGACTAATGAATCCTAATGTTATCATGCCAAGAAAAACCTAGGTTAGTGAGGTTTACTATCCTAATGAAGGAGAAGAAAGAAGAAGAGAAAGAGAAGAATGAAGAATAGAAGAGGGAGGAAGTAAGGCCTAAGCCCCAACAATCACAAGTAAGATAATAACAATAAGGAAAAGAGAAGAGATAAGATTTGGAGATGTGGGAATCACATCCACACCTCTCACTTACCAAAGCCCCTGAAATGGTTAGTGACATAAGAATAAATGCAACACAAAATGGACATAATATCAAACCAAAGCCATACAACCAGAAGTGAAGTCTTAATCACAAATGCTAAATTCAAATAAAAATCATAAGAATGAGAAAAGGACTATACCACTCAACATGAAGCAACATGGATTATCATGACAAACCAAAGTAAACAAGAGATGTCACAAAGCAAACTAGACAAAGCAACACCGCAAGTTCCAAGACCAGAACCCTAACATGTTAAGAAAGTGCATAAGGATCATGTGAGATGAAGAGAAGAAGCACACAAACTCAAGTATTCACATCATGAGAAGTAAAGAAGCAAAAGAAGTGAGGTGAACATGCATAGAAATGAATGACTTCAAAAGCAAACAAAAAACAAAAATTCTCAAGGCACAAGCATCAACTCAAGACCAGAGGGGTATCAACATCCTAAGAAGGCTCTAAACAACTTAAAGAAGTTGGCATAAGTGCCCTTCTAACCTAATGATTGAACATATGACCCAAAAGAAGCAAAAGAAAACAGGTGAAGAACAAAAATTCAAATCAATTCAAGTATACATCCAAAAATTCCACAAACTTGCACAAAGACTCTTCAATCATACAATATTGACATGCCAAAAGGAGAGAATGAGAATCAGAAGCTTAGCAATTCAAATGATGGCTCAAACATGGATTAGGGTTAGAAGACTTCATGCACAAGTTAGAGACCAAAACCAATTAAGCAAACTTCTAAAAATCGGAATAAAAATCATCAACAAACTACATCTCAACGTGAATCCAGAGCAAAAAGAATCAGGCCAAAATTCAAATTAATGGTCAAGATAGAAATTATACAAGGCAACATGCTTCAAAAATGAAATAAAAGCAATTAATTAAAGAGACAATTAATTTGCACGTGGCAATTAAAAATAAATGAAAAATAAAAATGCCAAAAATTAGAGAAAACTCAAAAGATCAATCATGAAATTTTTTTAGAATTTTTATGAACTTATTTTTATTTTTAAAAAATAAAAGTCAAACTTAAAATAAAAATGAAATAAGAAAAGAATTAAAAAGGCAGAGGGGTTAGAATAGCAGTCTGGATCTGTTAAATATGATTGGGCTTATGAAACATGGGGTGCGCTTAGCAATTAGTCTTAGGCCCATACGAAAATTCACAAACTCCACTAATAATCAGGTCATTACATGTTATTATTTATTTTATTAAAATGAAATAAACAAAATATTATGTAACATACATCAACCGGTCACGCTAGGGTTAAGTCACAAGATGACAAAAATTCACACGGCCACTAACAACATCACACGTTACCATCTTCTTCCTCAAGTTCATGAACCACTCGAAGCAATGCAGGAAAATAGAACAAATGCAGCATCAACATCAAAAACTCAGAGCACCATAACTCTCTCATCTCTTAATGAAAATCAAAAGTGTGAAGACCAAAAATGAAGTTCAAAATACAAGGATCACGAATATGCCAATAACTTTCACAAACAAGCATCACAGCAAGCAAACCGAAAGCAACAAGTTCAACCATCAAAACATAACTTCATGATTTAAAGCCATACAGAGCTTCTAAACACTTCACAAAGTTCAGATCAAGCAATAGTAGAGCAAAACAAGCATTAACAGAGCAAAACAGAAGAAAAATAGATGAGGTGTTCAAACCTGAAACGGGACAAACTTGAGATTTTGAGAAAACCAGAGATGCTAAGAGTTCCCTTGAGATTCCTCTGAGCCAAGTAAAGGCTGATATATGAAGATGCTGCACAATCAGAGATGATGCTGAATCTTCAACTTGCTTGCAGCTTCAAGACCTTGGCTATGGAGGTGCTGTAAGGTTGAATGTGAGTGTTCAGAAGTCTTAAGGATGAAGAATGAGGTGTGAGAGCCACAAACCAGATCTAGAATTGGTTTCTCTATTATGCATCTTAGAAGCAAAATGAGAAGGAAAGAGTGAGACGTGTGATTTTGCAGTGAAAAAAAGGAAGCTGAATTGTGACCTAAATTTTTTTATAACAAGAGTGTAGAGTGTATGATATTGAGGTGTGAAAACCAAATCAGTTTTTTTCAATCTTCACAAATTGCAAGGCTGCGTGATCCTCCTGCTTCTTTTTCCAGCTTGCTTTATTTTGAAAGGGATCAAGTGCATGAGGGTTCACGTGAATTACCATGGGCTGGGGGTGTTGGCAGCATGACATTGGTTGCTGATGATGGATTATGAGAATGTGTGATGGTGATTGGTTACTTTCTCATGGTGCATGGCATGGACTCCCACGTGAGCTCTTCTTGTTTCCCTATTAGTGCCATCAGCGTGTGGTGTAGAGAGTGAGCAAAATATGTGACTCCAAGGCCAATGCAAGAGGGACATGTGGCAAGCAGGGAATGGATGTAGCTAAAATGCTGATTTCCCTCACTAGCTCGTACACCATCACCACATGTCATTATTTTTTGGATTATTTTCTATATTTGGTCACACAATAATAACATGGTCCCATTGAAAAAATTGTGAACAAAATTACATGCCACGCCACACATACCTTTATTTAAAAATGGGCCAATCACAAAATGACACATGTCCACCAAAAGAAACCCTAAAAATGCTCCAAACTTCAAAAAATCATAACTTGAGTTCTAAAAATCCTATGAAGGCGTTCTACGACTTTTCGGAAAGGGAAAATCGTGCTCTACAACTTTCATGTTTACCTGAAAATCATTCGGAGCTTTTTCTTACATGAAATAATAGCTTGAAGTTTCGGGACAAATAATTTCCATAAATAGAAACTTCTAAACTTCCAATTTTAGCAACTTTTTGCATACTCCCGATTTTTGATATTTAAGCTCAACTGAATTATTCCTTGACATGATATGACCTCAAAAATGATAATCCTGATTAAAAAACTCCGAAATCTTCATGTTGATTTTTCTGGCTGCACAGTTGATTTTCTTGCTTCACCTTCAAGCAACTGAACCAAACCTTGACTTCTTCAGTGAATATTTGCCTCAAACTTCATATATAAGCCATGTAGACCAAATAAAAGCCTTTTCCCACAAGAAATGGTCAAAATTAAGAAGATATGAGGATCTGGCCCAAAACCCTAATCAGGATTTCCCTCATACAGGAGAAAAGTTGCATTTTTGAACTTCTAATGAAATAACTGACTTCCCTAAGGAAATTTTTTTACCAAACTTCATCCCTGGGATCCTCTTGTCATATGAGAGACTTTTCCTAGATGAAATGGCCAAAGTCACAAAGATTTCATGCTTGAAAGTGAAACCCTAATTTGGGATTATTGTGCAGGAGCTTGCCCTAGCTTGAATTCACTGGTGATCTGTCAACCTCCTGGGCCTTTTGTGACTGATCTTGAACTTGTGAATACCATGTAGACACTTCATGGGACTTGGACAAGTCCACTGAGCCTCTTGTTATAGCCTATGATGCTTCAAATCCACCCAAAGATGATCATATGCCTAATGCTAGGTCTTGAGAATGTTATGCTTCATTTTTCATGCAAAGATGCCTAGGATATGATATGCTTATGATGATTATGGTATGGTGATGATGCTTAAAAAGAAGAGGGCAAATTTGGGGTGTTACAACTGCCCCTATTCAAGCAACTGTTAATCTGAAAAGGGCGGTAGCACGGGCTATCGACCGTTCAAGATGAACTGTGGTTTAGTACCAAGAAAACCTGAAATTTGCACTTTGTTGGAGAATGGGAAATAAACCCAACCAAATGATGCTTTGGTGACTGAAATGAAGACAAAGCAGACGAGCTCCTTCCAAGTTGAACTGTTATTTTGGATAAGAATACTTTGACAGACGAGTCTTCTACGAACAATCCTATTACGCCAGGTGCTGGACATACGAGCCCTCTTCATACATTTACAAAAGTATATGACTTGAGACAGACGAATCTCCTTCGGATAAACCTTTATGCCAGGACCGGTGATGCACTTAAGTCTGTGAGATAGACATGCATAATCAGGATAGACGAACCCTCCTCAAATATTGTCCGCAGATATATGGTCTAAGACAAACGAGCCTTCTTCGAGAAAACCTATTACGCCAGGTGCGACATTAGGATTTGACGAACCCTCCTCACAAATCTTTCGTAGATAAGTGGTGTTTGAGACAGACGAACCTCCTTCGGATAAACTGTTACGCCAGGACCGGTAACCATTTTGACGTTTAATCCCACCGTCAGGACTTCAAACCTCTTCAACATAGACGAGTATTGGATGATCATCAAGAGAGCACAGACGAGTGCCATAAGTCAATGATACAAACAAATATCAGACTATGATCTAAGAAACGCAGATGAGCGCTTCAGGCGATGATACAGGCGAATATCAGCCACTGGTACAGATGAATACCAGAAACCCAACACAGACGAGCATTTGGAGTAGCAATACAGACAAGTACCTGGGTGTTTATCAAATCAACACATATGGATATAAGCTAACACAGACGAGTGTGAGGGATGATACAGACGAGTATCCAAACAATGCAAACGAGCTTCAAACAGATAACAAACATACACGAGCGTTGGGGAATGCAGACGAGCAACAAGCAAATATCAAACACAAATGAGTTATGGGGCATGCATACGAGCATCAAACAAATGCTTGATTGGCAACAAGAATCACAACTCTGCAAGGGAGAACCAGGTCAAGAGGCTTTGACACTTAACTCTGGTTAGGGGGATGAATAACTGTTTGTATCATAAATTGGCGACTTCGCTGGGGAATATATCAATGATGGGAGTGAAACCCAAACATGAACTCTGTGGGGAAATCAGGCGTTCAGCTGCCTGCTGGGCATACTTCGCTTGCGGAAAGATAATCCGCTTGGGGATGAAAGCTCTTCAATTAGCCTTGGAGTTCTGTTGGGGATTCCACCTACTCTAACTCAGCTGGGGAACATCCTTTCTGCTGGAGATAGGAATTGCAAAGTGTCTCTTGCTGAGGAGAAAAAATCTGCTTGGAAGAATGTGACACCATCCTGGAAAACCTGCAACAACAGAAAACACATATGTGCCCCGGGGTCTTGCATGGTATGATCTGTTCATCCATCATCACCCGACACTCAAAGAGGATTTCAAATATTTCCCTGCAGTGTCATTTTTCAAATAATCACCATGTTTTAGATGCAATGCTTATTATTTTGCAAAAAATTCAGGACATTTTTGCAAACAAAAGATAAACACAACACAACTTTTTGACTGAATATTCTTTTATTGAAAGGCCTCTGAATAGGCAAAGTTTTTACATTAGGAAGCAACTACCTGGAAAGAGGTAACTACCATAAAATTGAGAAAATAAACTATCCTAATGGCAATGGGCACGGCATCCCAATGAGTTTCCTTCTTGCTATGACCAGCATGTCTTCAAAGCTCTCCATTCTTGCATTTGCTTTCTGAAAAAGAGGAGGGGACTGATTCATATCCTTCTGATATTGTCAGGCTGTACGAAACGGTGATTTGGTTCAGATTACCTGGATCGTAGTTGTTCGCTTATTCCCTTGTTTTGCGTGGATCGCCCTTTCGGGTTTTCAATCCACCGGGATACCCTTTTTTGCCTGAGTTGTCCGATGTGGCTTTTCAACTCAGCGGGTGTACATTTTTTCTTTATTTTCCCTAACTTTTGCCCGAGCTTTTTATTCTGTTCTTAGCTCGCCGGGATGCCCTTTTCTTGCCTAGACTTTAATTCTGTTTTTGTGTCCAGCGGGTCTTTTTATGCGAAGTATTTTTTAACTGTGTCCGAGTTAACAGGGGATTGGAAATATTCTCCATCCATAGTGGTGAGCATCAGTGCTCCACCTGAGAAAACTTTCTTCACTATGAACGGTCCTTCATAGTTTGGGGTCCATTTGCCCCTGTGATCTGAATCCGGAGGAACGATCCTCTTGAGTACGAGCTCACCTACTTGATACTCCCGAGTACGTACTCGTTGATCGAATGCTCGCTTCATTTTCCTCTGATAAAGCTGACCATGAAGGATAGCCGCTAATCTCTTTTCCTCAATTAGACATAACTGATTGTATCGAGCACGTACCCACTCAGCCTCATCAAGCTTCACGTCCCGGTTAACGTCCTGACTGACGTTCGGTACCCATGCAACGCGAACAGTAACATCTCATGCCAATCTTTGTAAGTGACAACCATTTTTTGCACAATCTTCTTGATATTCTTGTTTGCCGCCTCTACCGCACCATTCTTCTTTGGTCGATAAGGAGAAAAATTGTGATGCTGAATCCGGAAGTCCCGACACAACTCTGCCATCATCTTGTTGTTCAAATTGGAACCATTGTCAGTAATGATTCGCTCAGGAACTCTGTATCTTCAAATGATGTCTCTTTTCAAAAACATAGCTACCACTTGACAAGCGACATTGGCATAAGACGCTGCTTCAACCCACTTAGTGAAGTAATCGATCGCAACCAGAATGAAACGATGACCATTTGAAGCAGTAGGCTTTATTTTCCTGATCATGTCAATGCCCCACATAGCAAAGGGCCAAGGAGATGACATGGCGTTGAGCGGGCTTGGAGGGACATGCACCTTGTCTGCATAAATCTGGCACTTGTGGCACTTACGGGCATACGAACAACAGTTTGCATCCATTGTCATCCAATAGTACCCCGATCTTAACAACTTTTTAGCCATTGCATGCCCTCCTGCATGAGTACCGAAAGATCCCTCGTGAACTTCTTACATTAACATGATTTTTTCGTGTCTATCCACGCATCTGAGCAAGACCATGTCAAAGTTCCTCTTATACAAAACCCCATTTGTATTCAAGAAGAAACTAGCAGCAAGTCGTCTTAAGGTCTTCTTGTCGTTGGATGATGCCCCAGTTGGGTATTCCTGCTTTTCCAGGAAGAGCTTGATATCAAAGTACCAAGGTTTCTCATCAGACACTGCGTCAACAAAGAACACATAAGCTGGTGCATTAAGCCTGGAAATGTCAATCATGGGCACATAATTCCCACACAAGACTTTGATGGACAAAGAAAGAGTAGCCAATGCATCAGCAAATTGATTCTCATCTCGTGGTACGTACTGAAGCTTAACTGTTGTGAAGAACGTCAACAGTCTTCTGGCATAATCCCTGTAAGGAATTAAATGTTCTTGATGTGTATACCACTTGCCGGTAATCTGATTAATAACGAGGGCTGAATCTCCGAATATATCGAGGGTCTTAATCCGAAGATTAATAGACTCCTCTATCCCCATTATGCACGCCTCGTATTTCGCTTCATTGTTGGTGCAGCCAAAAGTAATTCTGGCTGCGAAGGGAAAGTGAACACCTTCAGGAGTGATAAGAACAGCACCAACTCCACGTCCGTTGATATTGACTGCCCCATCAAACATCAACTTCCATTTGGATTCAGGGTCTGGCCCCTCCTCCGGAAGTGGTTCCTCGTAATCTTTTGCTTTGAGGTACATGATGTATTCATCAGGGAAATCAAACTTCATTGGCTGATAGTCATCTTCAAGAGGTTGCTGTGCAAGATAATCTGACAATACACTTCCTTTGATGGCTTTATGAGAAGTATATTGTATGTCATACTCTGTTAAGATCATTTGCCACCTTGCAACCCTTCCGATTAATGCTGGTTTCTCGAAGATATACTTGACGGGATCCATTTTTGAGATTAGCAGTGTGGTATGAGTCAACATATACTGTCTCAGTCGGTGAGAAGCTCATACCAAAGCGCAGCAAGTTTTCTCGAGCAGTGAGTAACGGGATTCACAGTCGGTAAACTTTTTGCTAAGGTAGTAAATAGCATACTTTTTTCGACCAGACTCGTCATGTTGGCCTAGAACACACCCCATTGACCCCTCTAGCACAGTCAAGTACATGATAAGTGGCTGTCCTGGAACTGGAGGCATTAGAATCGGAGGTGTATGCAAATATTCTTTGATCTTTTCAAAGGCTCTTTGACAGTCCTCATTCCACCTGACCGTTTGCTCTTTTCTTAGCAATTTGAATATTGGCTCACACGTGGCAGTTAGATGAGATAGGAACCGTGAAATGTAGTTCAATCTCCCTAAAAACCCGCACACTTCTTTTTCTGTTTTTGGTGCAACCATATCTTGTATTGCTTTTACTTTTGCAGGATCCACCTAGATTCCTTTCTGGCTAACAATAAAACCCAGCAATTTTCCGGAGCGCACTCCAAAAGTGCACTTGTTTGGATTCAACCTCAGCTTATACTTTATCAGTCTATCAAACAACTTTTTGAGATTGACCAGGTGCTCTTCCTCGTCTCGGGACTTGGCAATCATGTCGTCCACATAGCACTCAATCTCTTTGTGTATCATGTCGTGGAACAATGTGACCATAGCCCGCTGATATATTGCCCCGACGTTCTTCAATCCAAAGGGCATCACCTTGTAGCAGAATGTACCCCACGGGGTAACGAACGTTGTTTTCTCCATGTCTTCCGGTGCCATCTTAATCTGATTATACCCGAAGAAGCCATCCATGAAGGAAAATACCGAGAATTGAACGGTGTTATCTACCAACACATCAATGTGAGGTAATGGAAAGTCATCCTTTGGACTTACTCTGTTTAGATCCCGATAATCAACGCACATCCGAACTTTGCCATCTTTCTTTGGTACAGACACAAGGTTAGATACCCAAGGTGGGTAACTAGTTACGGCAAGGAATCTGGTATCCCACTGCTTCTGAACTTCCTCCTTAATCTTCATCGCCATATCAGGACAAGTTCTTCTCAGATTTTGTTTCACAGGAGGACAGTCTTCTCTTAGTGGCAGCTTGTGCACAACGATGTCAGTATCTAGCCCTGGCATATCTTGATACGACCAGGAAAAGATATCTACATATTCACGTAGCTTACCAATCAACTCTTTCTTTACCTCGGCCTGCAGACTGGCCTCAATCTTTATCTCTTTCCTTAACTCTTCTGTCCCGATATTGATGATCTCTATCTCTTCCTGATAAGGCTGAATAACCCTTTCCTCTTGTTTCAATAACCTGACCAATTCTTCGGGGAGTTCACAGTCTTCCTCAACCCCTTCATCAGCTTGGTAGATAGGATTGTCGAAGTCATGTGTGGTCATAGCAGGAACGTTATCACTAGAATTCGGATGATCAACACTGCACAGATGATGTGCTTATTTCAGAATCTATTTTTTTCTTCCAAAAGAGAGGCAAACACACAAACAAAAAGGAAAAACACATTGCCATTTTATTTTGTGATTTTTTTTTTAAAAACGAAAGAAAGAGAACACAATTTGCTTGAAAAAATGTCCTTTATTTCATGGTAAAATATAAATGCATTAAAAGCATGGTGGCCCTACAAATGGATCCGTGCACCTTGGGCAGAGTGCATAATTGACATGCAGCATGATAAAAAGGAAACAAGTAAATTACTTTGATTTCCAGGTGACTTGAACGAAATCCTCAGCGGACCAGTTCCTGAGCTCCTCCCCAGGTACACATGGGTGAATCCAACTATCCCAGTCACAGTCACTGTCCCCTTCTTCGTCTATTGCACAGATGTTGTTGCAATCGAGCATCCCGACGCCTGTGAAAGCTATGGCTTTACCCCCCTGAGGCCAGTTAGACCCTCCAGGCTGGTAACCAAGACCGAACTTGTCATCTTTCTTCTCTAATTCCAGCAACTTGCCCCAGCCCTGGGCACTTCCAGATTGAACCACTTCTTTGGCCTGTTTGTAGGAGTGAATGGAGGTCCCTTCTTTTTCGTTGTTCCTCTCTACCGAAGCCAAAATGCTGACATTAACTGCTTCAAAAGCTTGACACAGCGTTTCATGAATTTCCCCATCCATCTCCACGTATTTGAAAGTTGATAGGTGGCTCACAAAGATATCGTCTTCCCCACACACAGTGATCACTTGACCATCAACCACGTACTTCAACTTCTGATGCAAAGTGGATGTTACTGCACCTGCAGCATGAATCCAGGTATGTCCCAGCAAACAACTATACGCATGTTGAATATCCATGACATAGAACATGCTCTTGAACACTTGAGATCCTATCTTCACAGGTATCTCAACTTCCCCGAACACAGACCTTTGGGACCCATCAAAGGCTTTCACGATTAAATCACTGGGTCGCAAGACGATGCCATCAACCTTCAACTTCATTAAGGCTTTCTTAGGGAGTACATTGAGAGAATAGCCTGTGTCAACCAGGACGTGTGACAAGAAGCACCCTTACACTCCATGGTAATATGCAATGCTTTGTTGTGATTGCGGCCTTCTGAAGTAAGATCTCTATCTGTGAAGCCCAACCCATGGCTTGCATTCACACAACCCACTACAGCTTCCAATTGATTAACAGTTATCTCCTGTGGAACGTATGCCATCTGCAACACTTTCAGCAAGGCTTCTCTGTGAGCTGGAGAACACATCAACAAAGACATAATTGATATTTTGGACGGCGTCTGACTTAACTGCTCAACCACCTTATAGTAACTCTTTTTATTATTCTCATAAACTCTTCCACTTCTTTCTCAAAAGTACCTTGTCCAGCAGCAGGAGTTGTCATTTCTTCGGTCGCTATCTGCTTTCCTTTAGTCATTACAACAGCTTCAGCTTCAGGATCTCCTCTCAGAGCTGGAGGAGCAAAAAGACGTATGCTTCTTGTAAAACCACCAACTCCTCCGATGTTCACCACAGTCGGGTCAATTTTTACTGACTTACTCTCTACCTTCTGACCTTCCACATACACATCCGAGCCATAATGCCATGGGATGGCTCTATCATCGGTATAAGGAACAGGTCCGGGAACAGTAATAGTAACAAGACTAACTTCTGGAGCATAAATAGTCACAGGTTCCCTCCTGGAAGGTACTTCAGCTGGATCATAGTAGATTGTTATGGTAGACACACAATCACATCTATTATCAACCTTATCAAACTGCAACAACCCCTCATCAATCAAATATTGCAGCCCCACCTTCAAGTCTTCACAGCCATTCACTGAACTTAAATACTTTTCACAATCAGAACCACACCCCGGAAACACTTGTCCTTTTAACAGTCTTTCTTTCACCACCAACAATGGAGTCCTCACTTCTTCTACGTTCAGAATCAAACTTAACTTCTCACCACCGTCAACAACATTTATTCTCACCCCTCCCTGATTTGGAATAGGGTTTGAAGTAACATTAGGCGGTGGTGCAAAATTAATCACCTTTGAATCGATCAAATCATGAACTTTATGCTGTAGTGCCCTGCACTTCTCAGTTGAGTGCCTAGGTTCCCCTGAATGAAATGCGCATCTAGCATTAGCATCGTACCCGACTGGAAGCTCTCCAGGTGGAGGTGGTGCTAGTGTCCTCAATTGTATCAAGTTCAAGTCTAACAACCTCTGCAACAGTGCAGTGTACGTCATGGGAATGGCTTCAAGCACCCTATTAGCTGGACGAGCTTGTCTCGGTTGATAAGGTCTTTGTTGATAATTGTTACGTTGTGGCTGTTGTTGTTGTTGTTGTTGTGGTTGAGTCTGTACCTGTTGCACAAGACTTGAAGGAATAGTGACAGCTGCCACTTGCTCGTATGATCTTCTATATCCTCGGCCCCGTCCTCGGCAATACACAACATTGGTTTCTCCTTCTCTCCTTCTCGGAGGTTCGTTAAAAGCTTTTCTTACACCGCTCGAGCTACCCGCACTAGTGTCCTGAATCTTCCCCATCTTTAACAGAGTTTCGACCCTCTCGCCTGCTATCATGATATCATTGAACACTGTTGCCGAACAAGACGCCAACCTTTTGATAAACACCCCTTGCAATGTTCCCATGAACATATCAGCCATTTCATTTTCCAGCAAGGGTGGTTGTACTCTGGAAGCAAGTTGACGCCACCTTTGAGCATACTCCTTAAACCCCTCTTTAGCATTTTGAGACATGGTCTGCAGTTGAGTGCAATTTGGAGCCATGTCCAAATTGTACTGATATTGCTTCACGAACGCCTCTGCTAAATCCTTCCAGCTCTTAATGTTAACCCTACTCAGCTTCATATACCACTCCAAGGAGGCCCCCACCAGGCTATCCTGGAAGTAATACATCCATAGCTTCTCGTCATTAGTATGGGAAGCAATTCTTCCTACAAAGGACTGGAGGTGAGTCTTCGGACAAGCCGTACCGTTGTACTTCTCGAAAGTAGGAACCTTGAACTTGTAAGGGATTCTAACCCCTGGAACCAAGCCCAAGACAGTAATATCAAACCCCAGGGAACTCTGAGATTGAATGGCTCGGATCTGCTCAGCCATCTCTTCAAACTTTCTGTTCATTTCAGCCCCTTGGACTTCTGCTTTGTCCAGCAAAGTAAACTGTTCATCTTGACCATCCATCTGCACATTGTTCAGTCCATCATTGATAATGGTGATCCCTGGTTATGCCATAGGGATTTCAACTTGACGGGCGCCAACACCGTTGCGATTACCTCCATCAACAGCCCCATTGTTCCTGGCCTGACTATTTTCCACCATCTCACGTAAGCGTTCCTGAGTCTGACCCATCCATGCCATTAGGGTCATGAAATTGTCCATTCTCAATCTTAAGTCAGCTAAATCAGTCTGCATTTGATCCATCACCCTTTCTCTGTAAACTCTTGTGGGATATCTGTGTACAATTGGCTGTTGTCGGACCTTCCTGGGAGCTATAGTGCCTGAAAGGACATAAACGTTAGAAACTGATGAACTACCTGCAAAACAAACAAACACGTTATATGCATGCAATGTAACTATTCATGTTTCCAAGTTTAGGCATTTATATGCCCCAGTTCTGGTATTTTCTCCAGACGACCACTTTGAGCATTAATTTTCAAACTTTCCTTTTGAAGAATGTTCAGATCTTAGCAGCATCACACAAACAAGCTTTGCATACTCAGAAATGATAATTTGAATATTAACACCGCATAACATGGATAACCCACTTCCGGCCAAAAGTTAGAGCACAAACAAATTTCCCCAAAGGGTTACAAGTCAACACATGAACAAAGACAAAAGCAAGACTCCTACAACAAGTTTGTAGGTAGTCTGAAGAACAATAAAGAAAATCTAGACTAAAGACTCAGGTTCTTCTGTAGCAATCACCCCTGTCCTGTTCTTCTTCACACCTGCTCTCAACTTGAGCTCTTCAATTTCTTTCAATGCCTCCTCCAAGGCCATCTGACTTTGTGCCAACTGTTGAGTCTTTTCCCGTCCTATGTTGTGGACTTGTTCCACTTCTTCTTTCTTGAAGGCCATCTGTACCTCAAAAACTCTTCTTTTTCTTTATACTTCTTCTGCTCCTGTTCCCTTTGGCCTTGCTACCAAAAAATAGACTGGCGAGCTTCTTTAAGAGTCTTCAGAGTCTTCTTACGCTCTGCTTCTCTTTTTGACTCCATTAGGCCCAATCTCTAAAAGTGAGCTTCCCTTCCAGCAAACTCCTTTTCCTTTGCTCCTAATGAAGCTTGCATCTTCTGTAGCTTCTCCTCTACTTCATTCTTTGCACGATTGGAAATGTGGTACAAGTTAACCATTTCAGCATTCTCTATCCGGACCTCGTGCAGCTGAGCTTCCAGTTTCTTATACTCTTCAAGAGAAACAGTATTCTGACATGGCACTTCTTTGGGATATAATGGAGCTTCCAATGAAAATGGTATGAGCACTTCCTCTACACACTTCTGCAACCATGTAGCAAAAAGAGGATATGTCTTGGGATCTACCCTTCCAAAATCCTTCTTACCTTTCTTCACCCTGTGAGCCCAAGCCTAAGATGCTTGTCTGACTAATTCTTTGTTTCCCTCCACAGGAAAGTACAAAGATTCAACAAATTCTTCCATACTTGGTGGATCTCTCAGAGGATAGCCAAATTGCTTCCTGGCTAATGTTGGATGATAACTGAATACACCCTTTCTTCCTAGCAAAGGCACTCCAGCAAATCTTCCACAACTAACCAGCAACTCCTTTCCCAGCAAATCTCTGTCATATCCCCAAGCTATATCCTCAGAAGTTAGTCCCATTAGCCTCCTGGACCACCTCCATTCATCTCTCATCTCCTTGAAAGAGCCTGACTTTGGCAATTGCCTAACAAACCACTCAGCAAATAATGAAGCACAACAGCCCACCGGTCCACCTCTACCTTTCTCATTCCGGTAATGAACATTGTAGTAGAAATATCCCAACAGAGTTGGCACAGGATTGCCTTTAGAAAAAATGGAGATCACCTCCAAGCTCACAAACTCCTTTTCTCCCGGGAAAAGACTAGATCCATACACCATCAAAGCCACCACAACACCAAAATCTCCCCACTTACCCTCTTTGGCATACTCTTCAGCCTCTGGTATAAACACATCCCAAGGGAGTCCTCAGCCTTCACTGTCCTTCAAAGCCTTCTTGACCTTAGAAACTGGTAAACGACAGACTCTGGCTATGTCTTCTTCCTTGAGAACCACCACTGACCCATAGTAAGGCAAAGTATCTCTGACAGGAACACCCAAAATGCTGGAAATCTCCTCCAAGGTAGGAGCCAAGATATAATCTGGAAATACAAAGCACCGCAACAAGGGATCATAGAACTGAAGCAAAGTGTGCAAACTATCCTTCTGGTCTGCAGTAGGTTTGTCCATGTACTTCAATATCTGACCATACCTCTTTCTGAAATTCCCTAACACTTGGTCATTCATTAGCCCTACTAGTCTCTGAACACTCTTGACTTCTGGTTTGAGAAAAGTGTAATGAACATTCTTTTTATTTGTAATTCTCTTAACTTCTGCCATCTGGAGAGCTTATAATTACCAGAACTGGGTGCTAACTGTGAACAACAACCTGAAAAATGGAAACACAACTGGTTAATGCAAGTATGATGCGATGCAAATGCAATGCAGGCATATGATCAATCTGGGACCATTTGGATACTGGACACTGGATATTAGGACCCTCTGCATAACTGAAAACCAAGATCCTCTGAGCTATAATCTTCTGATAGAAACTCTTAGAACCAAGAGACCAAGAAATCCAGAACCATAAGGACCAAATAACAAGGACCGCACTGATAATGAAGGTATGTAGAGGTCGAGGGTTCCTGCAAGCCTGTAAACCCCTCCCAATCTCACTGGTGTGCTCCGGGTCAGGCATCACGGACTCTCAAAGCCGAATAGCAATAATACTTTCACCATTTCCGAGAAATGGCTCATGACCAAATCAGCGAATCGGTTTGGCATTATATACTACGCAGGGAGGCCTCAGCTGAGTCCGGGAAAACAAGGCCATCCTATGTGAGTTCTAGGTGGGCCCTCGGGTGCGAATGGGTTTGCCACAGAATGTGGTCTGCCACCGTCACCACTAAAGAGGGATGTTTCCATAAGGTTCTCAAAGATCGGTCCCCAGCTGCACATAACTATCAAGGTTATGAAATGAGAGAGGAAGATCCCCAAATCAAGACATTTCGAAGACGGTCACAAATATGGGCGTGGAAATCACTACTACCCTCATGACAAGATCTCATGAGGCCAAAGTGGAACTACTCTAAGTCCTAAGGTGCACTCGAGCCTTGGTAATGAGATCATCTCTCAGAAACAGTATCACCCAACCCCACCAAACAGAAAATCCAGTCCAGACAGTCCAGTATAATATATGATGCAGAAAATAAATACTGAAAACTGTAAATAAAGCTGTAAATAAAACTGTAAATAAACAAAAGTAAAATAAACACGCAACGACAAACAATCAACACACAAAGAAACAGAAACACGCAAGCACTAAGAGAGACTCTCAAGGGAACCAGAGATTATGGGTTCATCCCCAGCAGGGTCGCCAGTTGTCGCTCCCCGGATTTCCATCCTGGTACAAACGCGAAAGTGGCGCGGAAAGAGGTAGAGTTGAGTGCCATGCATTTTTATCCCGAAGGAACGAGAATGGTAATGCTGCACAAACCAGAAGAAAAGAAAAGGAAGGACACGGGTCCTGCGAACCAAAGAGACAGAGTTCGGGAGTCGGTTACCACCTGGGAAGGTATTAGCACCCAGATCGTCCGCCGTACCCGACGGGATCCATGCTTGCAAAGAAACTGTTTCAAAGGGTGAAGGAATGAAAGCCACTGCAAAAAGAAAATGAACTGGATAAGAAAATAAAAGAAAGAGGAAAAATGTAGGGAAAATAAAAGAGTGTGCTCGAACGGGCCCTACCCCGCTTCCTACGTACCTCATCTGGACAATGAGGATCAGAGTCGTCGTAGTTCCCCTAACTAGGGGTGGAAAGGATTGCTTATGTATTAAGGCTTGAACTGCCTATGTCAATGATCAGGTGTTGCAGGCTCGAACGACGAGTGCGTTACCGTCTTGCAAAGTGACAAGTAGTAGCAAGTTCGTACGTAAGGAGTGAGTGTGATGCGAAAAGAAGTCCCGAAGGAGAGACGTTTATTTTTTGTCCAGTGTTTTTTATGATTTTTTATGAGTGTGTCACAAGGAAGTGAACTCAAGATTTTTTCCATGGAATGTGTACTTGTCACTACATTCCAAGATGGAATAATAGAACAAGCACACTCAAGTAAGGAGAAGATCCCCAAAACTTGATTCCAGAGATTAGGGATTAGGCTCACTAACTCATTGAATTTATTAAGTGTTTTTGTATTTTTGATGAAGAAGTGTTTTTTATGATTTTGTTGGTGAAGATGGTATCCTGATCAGACTTGTGCATCACAAGACAAGCTTGTACTATCCCAAGATGGGAAGACTACAAGTGTTTCATGGAATAAGTCTATTGCTCAAGATATCACTTCAATCCTTATTAAGTGTCTTTTTAGGGTTTTGAGATGAGAAGAGAAGAGAAACAAAAGGCTCTCAAAGGTAAAAGTCTAATATGGGACTAATGAATCCTAATGTTATCATGCCAAGAAAAACCTAGGTTAGTGAGGTTTACTATCCTAATGAAGGAGAAGAAAGAAGAAGAGAAAGATAAGAATGAAGAATAGAAGAGGGAGGAAGTAAGGCCTAAGCCCCAACAATCACAAGTAAGATAATATCAATAAGGAAAAGAGAAGAGATAAGATTTGGAGATGTGGGAATCACATCCACACCTCTCACTTACCAAAGCCCCTGAAATGGTTAGTGACATAAGAATAAATGCAACTCAAAATGGACATAATATCAAACCAAAGCCACACAACCAGAAGTGAAGTCTTAATTACAAATGCCAAATGCAAATACAAATCATAAGAATGAGAAAAGGACTATACCGCTCAACATGAAACAACATGGATTATCATGACAAACCAAAGTAAACAAGAGATGTCACAAAGAAAACTAGGCAAAGCAACACCACAAATTCCAAGACCAGAACCCTAACATGTTAAGAAAGTGCCTAAGGATCATGTGAGATGAAGAGAAGAAGCACACAAACTCAAGTATTTACATCATGAGAAGTAAAGAAGCAAAAGAAGTGAGGTGAACATGCATAGAAATGAATGGACTTCAAAAGCAAAAAAAAAAAAAAATCTCAAGGCACAAGCATCAACTCAATACCAGAGGGGTATTAATATCCTAAGAAGGCTCTAAAAAACTTAAATAAGTTGGCACAAGTGCCCTTCTAACCTAAATATTGAACATATGACCCAAAAGAAGCAAAAGAAAACAGGTAAAGAACAAAATTTAAATCAATTCAAGTATACATCCAAAAATTCAACAAACTTGCATAAAGACTCCTCAATCATACAATATTAACATGCCAAAAGGAGTGAATGAGAATCAGAAGCTTAGCAATTCAAATGAGGGCTCAAACATGGATTAGAGTTAGAAGACTTCATGCATAAGTTAGAAACCAAAACCAATTAAGCAAACTTCTATAAATCAGAATAAAAATCATCAACAAACTACATCTCAACATGAATCCAGAGCAAAAAGAATCAGGCCAAAATTCAAATTAATGGTCAAGATAAAAATTATACAAGGCAACATGCTTCAAAAATGAAATAAAAGCAATTAATTAAAGAGACAATTAATTTCCACGTGGCAATTAAAAATAAATGAAAAATAAAAATGCCAAAAATTAGAGAAAACTCAAAGGATCAATCATGAATTTTTTTTAGAATTTTTATGAACTTATTTCTATTTTTAAAAATTAAAAGTCAAACTGAAAATAAAAATGAAATAAGAAAAAAATTAAAAAGGCAGAGGGGTTAGAATAGCAGTCTGGATCTGTTAAATATGATTGGGCTTACGAAACATGGGGTGCGCTTAGCAATTAGTCTTAGGCCCATACGAAAATTCACAAACTCCACCAATAATCAGGTCATTACATGTTATTATTTATTTTATTATAATGAAATAAAGAAAATATTATGTAACATACATCAACCGGTCACGATAGGGTTAAGTCACAAGAGGACAAAAATTCACACGGCCACTCACAGCATCACACGTTACCATCTTCTTCCTCAAGCTCATGAACCACTCGAAGGAATGCAGGAAAACAGAACAAATGCATCATCAACATCAAAAACTCAGAGCACCATAACTCTCTCATCTCTTAATGAAAATCAAAAGTGTGAAGAATGAAGTTCAAAATACAAGGATCATGAATATGCCAATAAATTTCACAAACAAGCATCATAGCAAGCAAACCAAAAGCAACAATTTCAACCATCAAAACATAACTTCATGATTTAAAGCCATACAAAGCTTCTAAACACTTCACAAAGTTCAAATCAAGCAATAGTAGAGCAAAACAAGCATTAACAGAGCAAAACAGAAGAAAAATAGATGAGGTGTTCAAACCTGAAACAGGACAAACTTGAGATTTTGAGAAAACTAGAGATGCTATGAGTTCCCTTGAGATTCCTCTGATCCAAGTAAAGGCTGATATATGAAGATGCTGCACAATCAGAGATGATGTTGAATCTTCAACTTGCTCGCAGCTTCAAGACCTTGGCTATGCAGGTGTTGTGAGGTTGAATGTGAGTGTTCAAAAGTCTTGAGAATGAAGAATGAGGTGTGAGAGCCAGTAACCAGATCTAGAATTTGTTTCTCTGTTATGCATCTTAGGAGCAAAATGAGAAGGAAAGAGTGAGACGTGTGATTTTGCAGTGAAAAAAATGAAGCTGAATTGTGACCTAGCTTTTTTATAACAAGGGTGTAGAGTGTATGATATTGAGGTGTGCAAACCAAATTAGGATTTTTCAATCTTCACAAACTACCGGGCTGCGTGATCCTCCTGCTTCTTTTTACAGCTTGCTTTATTTTAAATGGATCAAGTGCATGAGGGTTCACGTGAATTACCATGGGCTGGGGGTGTTGGCAGCATGACATTGGTTGCTGATGAGGGGTCATGAGAATGTGTGATGGTGATTGGTTACTTTCTCATGGTGCATGGCATGGACTCCCACGTGAGCTCTTCTTGTTTCCCTATTAGTGCCATCAGCATGTGGTGTAGAGAGCGAGCAAAATATGTGACTCCAAGGCCAATGCAAGAGGGACATGTGGCAAGCAGGGAATGGATGTAGATAAAATACTGATTTCCCTCACTAGCTCGTACAACATCACCACATGTCATTCTTTTTTGGATTATCTTCTATATTTGTTCACACAATAATAACATGGTCCCATTGAAAAAATTGTGAACAAAATGACATGCCACGCCACACATACCTTTATTTAAAAATGGGCCAATCACAAAATGACACATGTCCACCAAAAGAAACCCTAAAAATGCTCCAAACTTCAAAAACTCATAACTTGAGTTCTAAAAATGCTATGAAGGAGTTCTATTACTTTTCGGAAAGGGAAAATCGTGCTCTACAACTTTCGTGTTTACCGGAAAATCATTCGGAGCTTTTTCGCACATGAAATAATAGCTTGAAGTTTCGGGACAAATAATTTCCAAAAATGGAAACTTCTAAACTTCCAATTTTAGCAACTTTTTGCATACTCCCGATTTTTGACATTTAAGCTCAACTGAATTATTCCTTGACATGATATGACCTCAAAAATGATAATCCTGATTAAAAAACTCTGAAATCTTCATGTTGACTTTTTTGACTACACAGTTGACTTTCTTGCTTCACCTTCAAGCAACTGAACCAAACCTTGACTTCTTTAGTGAATTTTTGCCTCAAACTTCATATATAAGCCATGCAGACCAAATAAAAGTCTTTGCCCACAAGAAATGGTCAAAATTAAGAAGATATGAGGATCTGGCCCAAAACTCTAAACAGGATTTCCCTCAAACAGGAGAAAAGTTGCATTTTTGAACTTCTGATGAAATAATTGACTTCCCTAAGGATTTTTTTTACCAAACTTCATCCCTGGGATCCTATTGTCATATGAGAGACTTTGGATGATTAAATGGCCAAAGTCACAAAGATTTCATGCTTGAAAGTGAAACCCTAATTTGGGATTATTGTGCAGGAGCTTGCCCTAGCTTGAATTCACTGGTGATCTCTCAACCTCCTGGGCCTTTTGTGACTGATCTTGAACTTGTGAATACCATGTAGACACTTCATGGGACTTGGACAAGTCCACTGGGCCTCTTGTTATAGCCTGTGATGCTTCAAATCCACCCAAAGATGATCATATGCCTAATGCTAGGTCATGAGAATTTTATGCTTCATTTTTCATGCAAAGATGCCTAGGATATGATATGCTTATGATGATTATGGTATGGTGATGATGCTTAAAAAGAAGAGGGCAAATTTGGGGTGTTACAATTTTCAAGTTCATGTCAAAGAGGGAAATGTACAAAATGGTATTTCAGGCCTTTATGTGACCTCTAATCTACTCAAATACATCATGCTATGATCAAACAACTTCTAAAGATCAGAATTGGGCCAAGAACCTAGGGTTTTCATGACTTGCTTCTCAAGAAATGTCAAAATTGGAAAAATGCAAAATCTATGAGAACTCTTGAATCAAGCTACACAACTCATAGCATTTGATCCAAAGGCCCTCCTTGAAGCTAGCTGAACATAATCCAGCCAGAAAATCACTTCCGCACCATGCCAAACCTCAAGTACACCAAACCTTGACTTTTTGCAATTTCTCCCATACTCTTGGAATAGTGATCAGCAGCCTCTACAAACCTACTCCATGACCTACTCAAACATTATGAGAGAGATATAGCAGCTCATTTAGCCTTAGAACACACACACACACACTTCAGATTACACAAAATCCACTTCAAACTTCATCTCTTAGATTCTCACTCCTCAGCCATCAAACTCCATAAATTCTTTCACTATTCAATCAATAATCACCTAAGGAACAAATCCCACCCATCACCATGACCTGAAACAACCTCAAACACAAACACGATTTCTGCCATATCAGAACTAAACCCTTCAAAATAGCCCGAATAAACTTCATCCAAGCATTCCATTAGCTGCAGGGGGACCAGAGGAGTCATTTTGCACCAAGGAAAGACTCAGAAAGCTCCAGTTTGAAGAACTTCAGTTCAGGTATCCATCGAGAACAAATTTTCTAGAACTTCATTTACTTGTTATAAATTAATTATACATGTTATCCTGATCATCATGATGTGTTTAGAATTGAAAATGAGTGGAAAATGAGTATGTATTGATGTTCTGAAGTTTTTCCCGTGAAAAATGTTTGCTTCGATTTACTTGATTCATGTAGTTTAAATGTATTTTGATGATTGATTCATGTTCCATGATGTTAGAGGATCATTTTTGGGCAGGTTTGATGCATTTTAGTGAGCTATAGAGGAAGTTAGGGTTGGGGTTGGTCGGAGAAGATGACCGGAGCTTATTTCCGGTCACCTGAAAGTCATTAGGGTTAGTGTGCCCAGTTTGAATATCAGCCCTTAGATTGTGTTTAGGTTTGCGCATGGATGGTCCATATTATTTAATTAACCCTAATTCTAATTAATTAAGTTAATTATAATTAATTAATTCAGATGGAACCACAGCCGTTAGATCACGCGCATAAGCAAAGTTTAAATCTGATCCCTTAGATCCTCATACCTCAAGTCAAGCTGACTTGCAATTCCAGCCCTTGATCCATCTCCCAAGCAATCCTGGCCTTTCCTTGTAATTAGTTTTCATTTTTTATTTTGTTTATTTCATTTTATTTCATATATTTATTTAAAATAGCAAATCATTTTGTAAAAATTGGATCTTTTGCATTTTGTCTTTAAATAATTTTCACAAACCAAAAACATTTTTATTTTTAATTTTTGCATTAAAAATATATTTTTAAATCATTTAATTATATTATTTAATTAATTAATTCATTTTAATTAATTAAAAATACTAATAGGTATTTAAAAATCACAAAAAAAAATCATGAAGCATTCTTACACATTTAGAACAATTAACCATGAATTAGGGTTTCCAAATTTCCTATTTTTCTAACCCTAACTTCAAAAATCCATTTCTGATCAACCAAGATGAGTTTGTGCATGGTTCTTTTTGCATTCTTTCATACTTTGCATGTAGTGTATAGGGTATTTAATTCATATTTTTGCATTTCATTTTCCATTTGTTTGGCGTTTTTCATGAAGAAGTACCCAAAACCCTAGACTAACTTAGAAAAACCATAACTTGACTTTGGTATAGCTTCTGACCTCCATCTTTGGTAGGGTTCATTTGGTTGCAATTTCAATTTTTTATCATGTGTTTTGCTTCTGTTTTGATCATATGCATCTCATACTTTCTTAAAACCCTAATTTGCCATCTTCATTTGCATTCATCTTTGCATACCTTCATAATATGAACTTTTCATGGCATCTCATAAATTTGTATGTCATCTTATATACCTTAGGACATGTGTAAACATTGGTTGATCATTGTTACATCCATTTGGTATGCTTTGTATGCATTGCTTCTTATCTGTATTCATGTGATTCCAAGCTTCTAACATGCTTTCCTTTGCATCTCATCTCTTGTATGATCATACATAAACATTGTACATGTCTTTGTATCATTTCATAGCACATTTACATTGCGTTTGCACTTCTGGTCTTAATCATTGCATCTTTATTTGCCTTATTTCCTTTTGTTTCATATCTTATGCATTCATACTAATTTTTTAGGAGCTTCAGGTAAGTTGTTTAGGATGTGGATTTGCCTCCACATCCAACTTCTTCTTATCTCTTCATTTGCATCTTTATTTTTCTTTGAAGTGAGTTTGACTCACTTATGCCCTCTCTTCCCCCCTTTCTTTCTCTTAGGTTACTTAACTTCTCCAGGAAGTAAGTAACATATTCTCCTTTCTCTTATCTTTTCATCTACTTCTTCTTCCTTGGTGGCCATCTGAAGATCTTTTCTTTAAGCCTCATAAACCATAGGAACATCCAAGCATGATAACTTTAGGGTTGTGAATAGTCCCCCTTAGTTTTTCACCTTTTGAGTCTCTTTGAGTATCTGCCTCTCATCTCAATAACAAAGGCTAAACAGTTAAAGTTTTAAGACTCTGAATTAGGGTTATGCCTGTATCCTTATCTTAGGATGGAATGTATAACTTTAATACTTAGTGTTAAAAGTTTAAGTTGATTACACCTCCTAATCAAAACACCTAATAATCATTAAGACTTAAGCTTGTAACTTGGGCCTTATATTAAGGTTAGATCTCTGCCTGTTGGTTCAGAGGGACTAACCCTAGTGTTTAATGGACAAGTCCCCCTCGGGTTTAGTCTTACAAACATAAAATCCATTTCTTAATCCCACCTTTAATTAAATTCCACTTTAATAAAGGTTTGCTATATATTGATTTTAATCCCTGACCATGGATTAAGTTGAGGTATCTTCCTCATCTTAAGTGTTCTCATCTATTATCCCTCTCTTAGGATGGTTTAATGGCTTCACTAATCCACAATTAGAGATTAAACTCATTATTTAACACAAAACAAAAAAATCCAAAAACACTTAATAATCACAAGTAGGTTAATGATTTTAATCCTGCATCATTAGGGTAATTAAGCTGATATTTTCATCTCATACTTAAGTAGACTCATTATCCCTAATCAGGGAGGATATAATGAGTTTAAAAACCCTTGATTAAGGCTTAAGCTCATTATCTTATGCAAAACACCAAAAACAATAAAAAACTGAAAACCCAAAAACAAACAATAAACGTCTCCTTCGGGATTCTTTTCTCAGCACATTCACTTTGAAAACGAGAACTCGCTTCTTCCGTCTAATGCAAGACAGATAGAACTCGAGCCAGACGAGTCATACACTTGAGCATAAATAATCAAGCAATTTACCATAAAAACATCCCAGTTTCTTTGAGTCGAACTACGGTGTTCTGACTTCCTCATTGCACGAGAGGATACGTAGGCATAACTTAACGATTATCTGAAATTCTGTAATGAGATGTCCTAAGAGATGTTCCAACACTTAATAGGACATTTGACAAATTTAACCAAAAACTTAAACAGCAGGAAAAATAAACAACACAGAAGTTTGTTAACCCAGTTCAGTGTATAACCACACCTACATCTGGAGGCTACCAAGCCAGGAGGAAATCCACTATTAGTAATATTAATTCTAGACTTAAACTACCCTGTTTAATCTATCACTTAATACTTACCCAATGCAATTTCTACCTAAGACTCACTTAGATAAGAGTACCCTACTCACTCCCCCTCAATCACCCAGTGATCAAGTTTACAAGTTTACAGAAATTGAAGACATCCTTCAAACAATAACAGCTTGATTTTACTTCACAGTTTCAATCAAGTCACAAATGCACTTTTGCTTAAAAGCTCATAAAGTGGTACATAAAAGCAACCTGCTATTAAAACACTAGACACCCTATTTAGTCTTCTGAAATTCGTGCTCAATTCTATGAGATTCTGTTGTTTAAATAGGTTCTGAATTTTGGGCTTTCTGTAGAATGATCCAGCCCTAATGTGCAGCAGCTGTCACCTTGAATTTAGGGTTTGTTACCTCCTATATTCTAGGTGCATTAGGTCTTCTGTTTTAATCTGAATCTTCAATTTAAAACTCCCTACAGATGCGCCTTGTTCTGTTTTATATCCATCATTAATTAATTCCAGATAATTCTCCTTAAATATCTCTGATCTGTTAATCAATAATTAATTCTGGTAGCAGGTCTGAGATGTCTCAACATCTGTTGGGACATCCTGACAAAACTGAACTTAGTCATTTATACAATGTCCCAACATCTGGTAGGACATCCTGAACCAAGTTCACATACTCTGTTTGCTAATGTCCCAACATCTGATAGGACATTCTGAACTGAATTTAACATTTCTTGTTTGGTCAAAAATTCTGCCAATTCTTAAACATCTACAAACTCCCCCTTTGGCTAATTTTTGGCTAACATCTTTTCTGGTTTTCAGAGTGCAGCAGAAGTTCTTTTTATCAGAGTAAATCATTACTATTCTGTTGATTCAAATTTGAGTTTTACTCCCCCTCAAACATATATGAGTCCAGTCTTGTTTCAACAGAAATATTCACACTTATTCAGTTCAGTTAGAAACAAACAGATTTCATTCATCATTTAAACAGCAATTACATTTGATGTTGTTCTCCCCCTTGGTAGGCACAAAATTAGGGGCCAAAGAACTATTATCCAGAATTACACATCATTGCTGTCATTACAAATGCCTCACATACATTGGATCACTCAGAATCATCACTCTCAGTTCCCTCCTCAACTTCTGTCTCTTCATCAGCTTCTGTTTCTTCATCAGCAGCTTCTGTTTCTTCATCAGAGGCATTGTTTGCATTAGAGGCAGTTTTCTGGTCTTCTTCATTCTCCAATCTTTGAATGATTTCTTCCAGTTTCAGCTTCCTTGCTTCAAGCTCCTTGCATGTGCACTTTAGCTCAGCAATTAACTCTTTCTTGGAGATTGAATTCTTAGCAGTTGAGGGACCAGCAGATGTCCCAGCAGGTGTTTCAACATCTGCAGCATGGTGACTGAGAAATAATTTGTAGTGAAAAGCCAGGGGGCTCTCTCTCTTGCAGACAATGTCCTTCTCAGTTAAAATTCCAGGGTATTGACTTAGAACAATACCACACAGCAATGATGGAAAAGCTATTGGCAGCTTTGTTGCAGTAGAGATGGCATGCTTCATAGTCTGATCAAAAATATATGCTCCATAATCCATCTTGGTTTGAGTCCCCACAGCAAAGATGAATCTGGCCAGACCAGTTGAGATTGATGAAGTGTGATTGGTAGGCACCCAGTTTGCAGTTCCAATCCTGTTAAGCATGGCATATTTTCTAGTAAGCATGCTCACAGAGAGCTTTCCCTTCACAGGCCAAGCTTTGACCTGGTTTGCAGTGATCACCTTACAGATTTGATTATCTGTTTTCCCTAGCTCATTGGGTCCATCTGTTTCTCTTCCTAGATACTCATTGATGATTTGAGGAGAAAACTGTACACATTTACCTCTAACAAAAACTTTTCTAAACTCAGAGGACTTACCATTTGAGCAATCCTCCTGAAGATTCACAATGAACTCTTTGACAAGAAGTTCATAGCAGGGAGAGAACTCTGAGACTGTCTTGAACAGTCCTGCAGCAGAGATTAGGTCAATGAGTTCTGTGCACTCAAGTGCATTGCTGCTCAGTTCTCTTTCCAAAGCAACCCTTCTTTGGTACACATATTTCCATCTGTTGACACTGGAGACATGATGGAAGGATATATTGTCCAAGGGAGCTTCTGGAACAACAGTTGAAGCTCTAGCTGAAGCTGGTTTCTTCTTGGGAGGAGATGTTGGGACATCTGATCCAACATCTGAATCTGATGGTGCTGCAGCTTTTCTCTTCTGAGTTTGAACCTTGCTCCATGGTTTTGCTGGACCAAAAGTGGCTTTAGCCTTGCCTTTCTTTGGACTAGCCTTCTTTTTCTCAGGAATGACAGGTTCATCTTGTATCTTTCCTTTCCTGGACCTTAGTCTTTTAGCAATGCTGGGTTTCACAGATGATATGATCTCTGCATCAGAATCCTGTTCCAGATTGACTGTTGGAGGGGATTGAGCAGTCTCCTCATCAGCTTGTTGATCAGTAGAAGATTGATCTTCATTTGAGTCTTTAGCCTGTTCCATAGAAACTTCTTTGTCACTTTCACTTGAGACCTCTTTCTTGTCCTCAGTCTGTTCAGTATCAGCATCAGATGAGTTTGCTTTCTCATCTGCATATGTTCCAACATCCGTTGGGACATCTTGTTCTGCAGCATTGTTCTTTGTATCTTGAGCAGGTTCTTCTTGAGGTGCAGGAATGGTGTTCAAGGGAACAGAGATTCCTTTCACTACTCTTTGTTCAGAGAAAACTTGATTGACAATCTCATTGATGGAGTCATCAACATATTTGGAGTATTTAACATGTGAAGGAATTTCTTTAGCTTTGCTTCTGATTTTATCTTTACCTCTTTTTGGTGTTCTTGCCTTCTTAGTGTGAGAGGCATTTCCCTTGAGCTCGTCTAATGGTGTTGATTGCATTGGCACCATAGAAATAGGAATGGCATGAACCACGTCTTCCTGGTTGAGAACTTCTTCAGCTGTTTTAGGGTTTTGAGACATTGTTGAGGAAGATGAATGTGCAGCTTTAGGGTTTAAGATTTCTGAAGGATTACTAGTCAATGTGATTCGCTTGTGATGATGTGATGAGACTCTTGATAGCTGCTTATAAGGAAATACTAAATAAGTAGCCGTTACAGTCCAAATGATTAGGAATGAAATTCCCAAGGATCTAGTCCAGACTAGCTTTGCCATCTGGAACTTATGCCATGCAATGTCATATGACATGTTGGCACATCTCATTAACTGCTAGATATCACATAAACAGATTCCAAGTTTGCCCCTTAAGTTCTCAAATTGTGCAGCATCCAATGCCTTGGTAAAGATATCAGCTAACTGCAGATCTGTAGCTACATGCTCCAATGAAATCACCTTTTCTTCTACAAGATCTCTGATGAAATGATGTCTGATATCAATATGCTTTGTCCTGCTGTGTTGGATAGGATTTTTAGATATGTTGATTGCACTTAAGTTGTCACAGTACAATGTCATGACATCCTGTGGGACATTGTACTCAGTGAGCATATGCTTCATCCAAACCAACTGAGAACAACTGCTACCTGCTGCTATGTACTCAGCTTCAGCTGTAGATAAGGATACACAATTCTGTTTCTTACTGAACCAAGAAATCAGATTGTTTCCAAGGAAGAAGCATCCTCCTGAAGTGCTTTTTCTGTCATCAGCACTTCCTGCCCAATCAGCATCACAGAAGCCAGTGAGAATTGGTTTGCATCCATGAAAGTACATTATGCCATAGTCACATGTACCATTAACATATTTAAGGATTCTCTTGACTTGATTGAGGTGACTGACTTTTGGATCAGCTTGATATCTTGCACAAACTCCTACTGCAAATGCAATGTCTGGTCTGCTAGCAGTCAAGTATAACAAGCTTCCAATCATGCTTCTATATAAACTTTGATCTACCTTCTCACCCTTTTCATCTTTAGTCAGCTTTAAGTGTGTAGGAGCAGGAGTTCTTTTATGAGAAGCATTTTCCATTCCAAATTTCTTCACTATGTTCTTGGAGTACTTGCTTTGTGAGATGAACATTGAGTCTTCCATTTGCTTAACTTGCAGACCAAGAAAATAGGTTAATTCACCTACTAGACTCATTTCAAATTCAGCTTCCATCTGCTTGACAAAATGTTTGACCATCTTATCAGACATCCCACCAAACACAATGTCATCAACATATATTTGTGCAATCATGACATTTCCTTCTTCATCTTTAACAAACAGGGTTTTATCAATCCCACCTTTTCTGTATCCTTGCTTGATAAGAAATGTGGTAAGTCTCTCATACCATGCCCTTGGAGCTTGCTTCAGACCATAAAGTGCTTTCTTGAGTTTGTATACATGATTTGGACAGCTTGGATCAACAAATCCTTTAGGCTGTTCTACATATACCTCTTCATTAAGATAACCATTAAGAAAGGCACTTTTCACATCCATTTGAAATAGCTTGAACTTTAAGATACAAGCAATTCCCAACAGTAGTCTTATTGATTCAAGCCTTGCTACTGGTGCAAAGGTTTCATCAAAGTCTACCCCTTCAATTTGAGTGTATCCTTGAGCCACAAGTCTAGCTTTGTTCTTTGTAACAATTCCTTGTTCATTTGACTTGTTCTTGTACACCCATTTTGTACCAATCACATTTATGTCATTAGGTCTAGGAACAAGATTCCACACTTCATTCCTTGTGAATTGACCTAATTTCTCTTGCATAGCACAAATCCAGTATTCATCAGTGAGAGCCTCCTTGATGTTTTTAGGTTCTATTTTGGACACAAAACAAGAACCTGAAATCACTTCTCTTGATCTAGTGCTCACACCTCTGTTGGGATCACCAATTATTAAATCTTTGGGATGATCCTTCTGTATTCTGATGGAGGGAGGTTTGCTTGAATCTTCTGACCTTGTATCATTTTGAGTGAAGTTATATTGATCATTCTTTTCTTCAGCTTCAACCTTGATATCAGCAGATGTTCCAACATCTTCTGGGACATCTGTAGGAGCATCATCAATTATCACATTTATGGACTCCATGATAACATTTGTTCTGTAGTTAAATACTCTATAAGCTCTGCTGTTTATAGAGTATCCAAGGAAAATTCCTTCATCACTTTTAGGATCCATTTTTCTCCTTTGCTCCCTATCTGCCAGAATATAGCATTTACTTCCAAACACATGAAAGTACTTCACAGTGGGTTTTCTGCCCTTCCAGACTTCATATATTGTGGACAGGGTTCCTTTTCTCAAGGTAACTCTGTTATGGATGTAGCAGGCAGTGTTCATAGCTTCAGCCCAGAAATACAGAGGTATCTTTTTAGCATGGATCATAGCTCTTGCTGATTCTTGAATAGTTCTATTCTTCCTTTCAACAATCCCATTCTGTTGAGGAGTGATAGGAGAAGAATACTCATGATTGATTCCTTCTGAAGAGCAGAAATCTAAGAACTTTTGATTCTCAAATTCCTTTCCATGATCACTTCTTATTCTGATCACACAGCTGGATTTTTCCCTTTGCAATCTTTGACATAATTCTTTGAATACATCAAATACATCTGACTTTTCTTTGATGAAGTTTATCCATGTATATCTTGAAAAATCATCAACCACAACATAGGCATACCTCTTACCACCAAGACTTTCAACCTGCATAGGTCCCATAAGATCCATATGTAAAAGTTCCAAAACTTTGGAAGTTGTCAGATGTTGGAGCTTTGGATGGGACATCTTGGTTTGCTTGCCTATTTGACATTCACCACATATTTTGCCATCATCAATCTTCAGTTTAGGAATACCTCTTACAGCATCCATAGATATGATCTTCTTTATGCCTCTGAAATGAAGATGACCTAGTCTTTGATGCCACAGTTTCACTTCTTCTTCTTTAGCTAGAGAACAGGTTGAAGTGAGACTGAGATTTTGGGATTCCCACATGTAACAGTTGTCTTTAGATCTGGCTCCTTTCATGACAACCTCTTGCTTTTGGTTAGTCACTATGCATTCAGTTTTTGTAAAGTTTACACTGTATCCTTGATCACATAGTTGACTTATACTGATCAGGTTAGCAGTTAAACCTTTAACAAGCAGCACATCATCTAATCTTGGAACATCTTGACAATTCAAGGTTCCAACTCCCTTGATCTCTCCTTTAGCTCCATCTCCAAAGGTAACATACCTGGATGAATGTGGCTTTAAGTTTACTAGCAAATTCTTCAATCCAGTCATGTGTCTTGAGCATCCACTGTCAAAGTACCAGTCTTCCTTAGCTGATACTTTCAATGATGTATGTGCTATGTATGCAGTACTCTTCTTTGACCAGATGAGTTGAGATTTCTTTTGATGCCTCTGCTCTGAGTGTTGTTCAGCTGATCTCCAAGCTTGATTGTTGATCTTGTTCTTGGGTGTGTGGCTTTGATCAGTCTGAATGTCAGCTTTTGGTCTCCAAACTTTCTTGATTACTTCTGTCTTTTGCTTAGGAGGTTGCTGATTTCTAAGCTGCATTTTCTTGATACCTTCTACTTTCTGCTTGAAAGGTTGCTGACACATCTGATTTGGATATCCATGTAACTTATAACAGTGAGGTTTGATATGCCCAAATCTTCCACAGTGATGGCATCTCCATCTTTGATACTTTTTCTTCATTTTGTTCTTTCCAGAATGTTGAGACATCTGTTGGAACATTATGTTAGTCTTTGTGTTCTGATGTTGAAGCATTTGTTGGGACATCTTGTTTGACTGTGTAATTTTTGAAGTGGCTTTGCTAGAGCTGGCTTCTTCTCTGTTGTATCCCAGTCCACTTTTGTCCCCTGAATGTTTATTATTGCAAAGAATAACATCCAGTGTATTTGAGCTGCTGTTCATCATTCTAACAGATTTGGACATATGTTCCATCTTAGAATTGAGAAGAGTTACTTCACTTTTCAAGGTATCAATGATTACTTGATCACTTGCTTTTTCCTCTTCTAGTACTTCATTCTGCTTCTTTAGCTTTATAACCTCACTGCATATTTCAGAGCTTCTTTTGTATAGATCTTTGAATGCTTGCTCAAGTTGTTCATAAGTAAGCTCTCCACAACTGGAATCACTATCATATTCACACAGTCCAGCTAAAGCAGTAATATGCTTAGCTGATTCTTCTTCTGAATCTCCTCCTGAGTCTTCATCAGACCAGGTTACAGATAGTCCCTTCTTTTGTCTTTTTAAGAAGTTGGGACATTCCTTCTTGATGTGTCCATATCCTTCACATTCATGGCACTTGATTCCTTTTTCTTGACTGGTCTTTTCAGCAAGATTTGATCTTCTGTTAGCATCATAGGTTCTCTTATTTTCAAAAGAGTTTGTGAATCTTCCACTGGAATTTGATTTACCTTCCATACCTCTGAGAATCTGTTTGAACTGTTTTGTAATCAATGCAAGATTTTCTGAGAAGCTTTTATCATTTGCTAGTTCATCATCTTCTTCTTCATCTGCATTTGAAACCAAGGCAATGCTTTTGTTCTTTTTAGCATGTGTGTCATTCATTCCCATTTCAAAAGTTTGAAGGGAACCAATGAGTTCTTCAGCTTTCATGGAGCATATGTCTTGAGCTTCTTCTATTGCTGTGACTTTCATGTCAAATCTTTTTGGCAAAGATCTGAGAATCTTCCTTACAAGCTTTTCATCAGTCATCTTTTCTCCCAAGGCTCCAGAAGTATTGGCTATATCCAAGATGTTCATGTAGAACTCATGAATTGATTCATCTTCCTTCATTCTCAAGTTTTCAAACTTGGTGGTGAGAAGTTGAAGTCTTGACATTTTTACTTTTGATGTTCCTTCATGAGTTGTCTTGAGGGTATCCCACACATCTTTGGCCAGCTCACAATGATGCACCAGTCTGAAAATATTTCTATCAATGCCATTGAATAAAGCATTTAGGGCTTTTGAGTTGCCTAGTTCTGAATCTTCTTCCTCTTTACTCCATTCTTCTTCAGGTTTCAGAACTATTGATCCATCTTTGGTGTCTTTAACAGGATGTTTCCATCCAACAATTACTGCTCTCCATGCCCTGTTGTCAAGTGACTTTAAGAATGCAATCATTCTTGGCTTCCAGTAGTCATAATTAGAACCATCCAGTATAGGTGGTCTATTTACTGACCCTATATCTCTGTCCATGTTACAGAATTTGTTTTCCCTAGATCTCACCCAGTATAAACAGGCAGGGTGCCTGCTCTGATACCAATTGAAATTCTGTAATGAGATGTCCTAAGAGATGTTCCAACACTTAATAGGACATTTGACAAATTTAACCAAAAACTTAAACAGCAGGAAAAATAAACAACACAGAAGTTTGTTAACCCAGTTCAGTGTATAACCACACCTACATCTGGAGGCTACCAAGCCAGGAGGAAATCCACTATTAGTAATATTAATTCTAGACTTAAACTACCCTGTTTAATCTATCACTTAATACTTACCCAATGCAATTTCTACCTAAGACTCACTTAGATAAGAGTACCCTACTCACTCCCCCTCAATCACCCAGTGATCAAGTTTACAAGTTTACAGAAATTGAAGACATCCTTCAAACAATAACAGCTTGATTTTACTTCACAGTTTCAATCAAGTCACAAATGCACTTTTGCTTAAAAGCTCATAAAGTGGTACATAAAAGCAACCTGCTATTAAAACACTAGACACCCTATTTAGTCTTCTGAAATTCGTGCTCAATTCTATGAGATTCTGTTGTTTAAATAGGTTCTGAATTTTGGGCTTTCTGTAGAATGATCCAGCCCTAATGTGCAGCAGCTGTCACCTTGAATTTAGGGTTTGTTACCTCCTATATTCTAGGTGCATTAGGTCTTCTGTTTTAATCTGAATCTTCAATTTAAAACTCCCTACAGATGCGCCTTGTTCTGTTTTATATCCATCATTAATTAATTCCAGATAATTCTCCTTAAATATCTCTGATCTGTTAATCAATAATTAATTCTGGTAGCAGGTCTGAGATGTCTCAACATCTGTTGGGACATCCTGACAAAACTGAACTTAGTCATTTATACAATGTCCCAACATCTGGTAGGACATCCTGAACCAAGTTCACATACTCTGTTTGCTAATGTCCCAACATCTGATAGGACATTCTGAACTGAATTTAACATTTCTTGTTTGGTCAAAAATTCTGCCAATTCTTAAACATCTACATTATCGAACAAAAGTCTCTTTGTCCCCCCTTCTCCTCCTCCCAGTTCTCTTTCCTCAGCCTCGGTTTTGAGCACTCACTTTCTTCTTGCACTGACACTCTGTACATCCATTCCTCCCTAGCCTTTTATACACAATTTAGCACATACATTATCCCCTTTTAAACACAATCAGGCATGCGTGGATCCCGTCGAGTACGACGGACGATCTGGGTGCTAATACTTTCCCATGTCGTAACCTACCCCCTTACTCAGTCTCTTTGGTTCACAATCGTCTTATCCATACCTTTCCAGGTTTATGCAGCATTATCTTTCCTTCGGGATAAAAATGCCTAGCTGGAGACTCTATTCAACATCAACCTCCAACATCACTGACGGTTCACGTTTGCACCGGGATGAAAATTCGGGGAGCGAGACCTTGGCGGCTCTGCTGGGGATCTTTGCAACCAGGGCTTCTGGTTCTTTTGTGGGTTTCTCCTAGTGCTTGTTTGTTTGTGTTTATTGGGGGTGTTATGTGCTATTTGTGTTTATGTTTTTTGCTTTATTTAGTGCTTCCTGTACAACTTTATTTATTGCATTTACTTCATCGCTTTCATTTATTGCTTTCTGCATTTCATTTATTATTATCATATCATTGTGATGGATTTCTAGTTTGCTTTGGTGGGAGGGGTATTTTAGTGAGAAAGGCTCAACACAAAGGCCTGAGTGACACATAGGATTAGAGTGGTTTTATATTATTTCCCATTCCATTTCGGTCTGGTGCGGGAATATGAAAACACGGTTCAGACATGGGTTTCCTTTTGAGAACTATGTGCTACGGATTTCCTGTAGTGCTAGGGCTATCTGGGAAGCCTGCTACGTCTGGATGACCTTTTTAGATGACCTTCAACATCTAAGGTGAATTAGAGGAGGATCCTTTATGATTAGGGTAAACATTGTACCTCCGGGTTATAAGTGTTTACACTTCTCATGATAGATCTGAATCTGAGGATCCTTGTTCTAGAACTATACCTGTGAGTGGGTTGGGTTGTTTACAGGTTTGCAGGAACAATTGACCTCAACATACCTTGCTACTGGAATTTTTTCTTAAGGTTGTACTATTTTTTACTAGTTCTTTGAAACCCTGGATTATTGACTCTTTATTTGAGTCCCCCACCCAGTTACTGGTTCTCAAACTTCCATCTGAATCTCTGAACACTCAAGGATCCTGTCAAAAGGAAACTGATAATCCAGCACATGATCACAAACCATTGCATATCATAAGCATACATCATATTGCATCATTTAACATTTGTTTATTTGTTTTACAGGGTATCCATCTTCACTTGGTTTGGTTTTGACCGTTCTTCTGCTCATCTTATTTACTTCAACACTTCTTCAGCTATCATCTTCAGCTATCTTCTTCAGTTATCCTCTTTAGTTATCTCCTTCAGCACACATCTTCAGCATGGACTCAACCAGGAAAAACAACATCACCTACCACTTCTTTGAGTATCCTCTAGCAGGCATCAGGCAGATACAAGCCCTTATCACCCCTGATCATGTTCCCTTATTCAGAGAGCATTATGGTGGAATCCTGGACATGATCATGGACTTGGACACATTGTAGAGGAGCATGATTCACACTTGTCTTCAGTTTTATGACCCTCCTCTACGTTGCTTCACTTTCCCAGATTTTCAGATAGGTCCTTTGCTGGAAGAATACTCTATGCTATTGGGTGTCCCTATCAGAAGAGGAATTCCTTTCAATCCTGAAATGACTCCTCTAAAGAATGAAGACATAGCTAAAGCATTACATCTGGAAGCAACTATCATTGATGAGCACGTGACTTCCAAAGCTGGAATTCAAGGCCTTCATCTGGATTTCTTGATTACTCAGGCTACAAAGCAAGCTGCAATAGGGAATTAGGAAACTGTGTGTGCTCTCCTGGGCCTCAGTATTTATGGTATCATTTTGTTTGCAGACGAGCCTATGTTTGTAAGCAAGAATTCCATTCACATCTTCATGCTAAAGAACCCGGTTCCCACCTTGTTAGGAGACTTTTATTACTCAGTTCATCAGAGGAATGAGAAACAGAGAGGAAGACTGGTAAGGTGTTGTGTACCTCTCTTCTACAGTTGGTTGATGAAGCATATGCCGAAGACTGAAGCTTTTCTAAACCCTCATCAGTCAAGGAATTTTGCTAAGAGGATGATTTCCCTTACTTCAGAAGATATCAGATGGTGTACTCAGAGCACCAAGGGCCGAGACATAACAACAAGCTGTGGGCAATACCTGAATGTGCCACTTATTGGAGTAAAGGGTTGCATCAATTACAATCCTTTACTTTTCAAAAGACAGTGGGAATATGCCTTGGTACATCCACCTAGGGAGCAAGACTTAGCAAAATCTCTTTACTGTGTTTTTCAGAACAACCATGCCATTGTCCGACAAGCATCCTGGGCTTGGGACCATATACAGACTAAAGGGACTGCTATTCTGGGGAAGTGCAACAACATAGCTTCTGCTCAGTACAATGAATGGTCACACATCAGAGGACATATTATCCGTATGCCATTCACCCTGGAAGATGTACCAGGGCCATCAGCAGTTGAGCCCATAGCTACAGTAAGCCTGGAAGAGTTTGAAAAGTTGAAGGAAAGGAATGCCCAGCTAGCTGAAGCTTTGAAGAAGACCCTTTGGGAAAGGAATGATGGTCGTCTAGACATTGAGAGGTTAGAGAAGCTACGCATCGAGCATGTAACCAAAATTGAGAAGACTTAAGACTTCATCCGGAAAGCCCGAGCAGAGGAACTTGTGTTGAAGAATGCATGTAAAGAAGCAAAGATTCAAAGGGCAAGAGCTGAGCATTATCTGGAGGAGAGTCAAGATAGATGGGTCATGATAACTGAGGCTCGTCTGAAAGAAGACCAGAAGATGCAAGCCAAGATAGAGCAGTTAGAGTCTAATGGGAAAAGAAGCCAAGAAGCACTGCTAGCAGCTCGAAAGGAGATCTCAGAATTGAAACTCCGGGCGGGGTTAAAGAGATCCAAAGAACAAGATAAGGATCAGAGGATGACAAATGCCATTGCTGCCAGAAACCTTTTCATCAGAACCATTACAGAGCACCCAGTTGGACCGGTAACTGATGCTCTCCTGAAAGAAGTCAAGGAGGATGCTTTTGGACTGGATGTCTTATTTTCTTTACTTGTATCTATTTGATTGTACTTTAGCTCACCATGGTGATTTTGTTTGTTGTATTCTTGAATTTAATTGTATTTTGATCCACAATGGGAGTTTGTTTGGTTGTATTCATGAACTATTTGTATTTTGGCATTGCCACTTGTTTTTATGGTTATGTATTGGATTTTCTTATGGACTTTGTTTGCTTCAAACGTCTTTATCTTCTCCAAGAGGTCTAGAAGGTCAAAACTAAGAACCAAAACGGATACCCTCTGAAGACAAATAGACATATTGCATTGCATGCTAACTTCATACCCTTTGTTTTGCAGGTGTTTTGTTGTTGTTTTCTCACTTGGTTGATCGTTTCAGGAAATATTGCTCGCAGGAGGGTCTTTCCCGTCAATCGCATCCATAGATATCCAACTCGACACAATATTTTGAGTCTACAAATGGATCAGCTATAGTAGGAACTGACAGATGTGAGGACTCAGATGACTGATGTGAGGACAAAAGTGAGGACTCAGATGACTGATGTGAGGACAAAAGTGAGGACTCAGATGAATCAATTCATGGTTGTGATGACTAGACTGGCATAGACCCAGGAAAGATTGAGGGAGTTAGTCGAGCGGCAAACTCCAAAAGATAGCCATGCAGGCACTGGAGGTACAAGTAACAATGCGCGCGAGCAGCCGCGAACGACTCCGGTAGTGTTTGGACCTGACAACAATCCCGAAGTTAATATCCTTGGGAATGGCCAAAGGAACATTGGAGATCATATTCTGCAGGAAGATCCTCAAAATGAGAAGTTTACAGTGTTAGGTGTTGGGGTGGATGAAGCTTATGATCATCGTCTGGACGAGATATCTGAGAAGATGAGATCCCTGGAATCCCACAAGTTCAAACCTCCATGCTTTGAAAAGTATAACGGTACCTCCTGTCCTCGTACCCATTTGCAGAGAGTGGTATTCACACTTGTCAAGGGCTACTGTCAGGAAATGGAAAGATTTAGCTGAGGCCTTCATATGCCAGTATCAGTACAACCTAGATATGGCACCTAATAGGACCCTCTTGATGGGTATGTCTCAGTCTTCGAGAGAAAATTACCGCGAATACGCTCAAAGGTGGAGACTGTCACTCCCTGGATTTCCATCCTGGTACAAACGCGAAAGTGGCGCGGAAAGAGGTAGAGTCGCACGCCAGGCATTTTTATCCCGAAGGAACGGGAATGGTAATGCTGCACAAACCAGAAGAAAGGAAAAGGAAGGACACGGGTCCTGCGAACCAAAAAGACTGATTTCGGGCGTCGGTTACGACCTGGGAAGGTATTAACACCCAGATCGTCCGTCGTACCCGACGGGATCCATGCTTGCAAAGAAAATGTTTCAAAAGGTGAAGAAATGAAAGCTGCTGCGAAGAAAATGAACTGAACTGGATAAAAGAAAAGAAAAGGGAACTGAAAAAGAAATGAAAAGGAAAAATGTAGTGAAAATAAAGATTATGCTCGAACGGGCCCTACCCCACTGCCTACATACCTCATCTGGACAATGAGGATCAGAGTCGCTGTAGTTCCCCTAACTAGGGGTGGAAAAGATTTCTTATGTCTTAAGGCTTGAACTGCCTATGTCAATGCTCAGGTGTTGCAGGCTCGGACGATGAGTGTGTTACCGTCTTGCAAAATGACAATTATGAGCAAGTTCATACGATGAGAGTGAAGGTGGTGAGAAAAGAAGTCCCGAAGGAGAGACGTTTATTGTTTGTCCAGTGTTTTTTAGGAGTTTTCTGCTTTGAAGTTTGCGTAGGTAAGTGTACCTTAGTCTTATTCAATGGGATGTGTACTTCTTACATCATCCCGAAATGGAATGCGCAAGAGGCACACCTTGCTATGGAGGAAATCCCCAAATCTAGTCCCACAAGCGAAGGCTCAGACACACTGACCTACTGACATTTATTAGGTGTTTTTGTGATTTTTGGTTAAGAACTGTTTTTTATATTTTCTTTGTGAAGTAATCTCATGCTAAGACCTATCCACCACGAGGGATATCTTACACCTCGCCCCGAAATGGAACGCGTGCAAGTATCTCATAGCAAAGTCTCGTGTCACATGAGAAGACTCGTCATTTATTAAAGTAACTTAAAGTTAAGTTTGAAGATGAGAAGAGAGAGCACCAAAAGGATCTCAAAGGTAAAATCTAATGGGGAAGACTACTCCTAATGTTATCATGCATGGGAGTCCTAGGTTAGTGAGGTTTGAATTCTATCCTAATGAGGGAGAAGGAAAGAAAAGAAGAAGAAGACGAGGAGAAGGAGAAGAAGATGAGGAGAAGAAAAAGTAGATGAGGAAAAGATGTGCATAAGTGAATGAACTTCAAAAGCAAACAACCACAAAATTTCTCAAAGTACAAACATCAACTCAAGACCAAAGAGGTATCCACATCCTAAAAGGCTCTAAACAAGCTAAGGGAGTTGGCACAGGTGCTCTCCCAACCTAAGGACTAGACATATGACAAAAAGGATGCAAAAGAAGCTAGGCAAAGAACAAAATTCAAATCAAATCAAGCATTCATCCAAAAATTCCACAAATCTGCACAAAGACTCTTCAAACATCTAATATTAACATGCTAAAAAACGTAGGATCAAAATCAGAAGCTAAGTAAGTCCACTATATGCCTAAACATGGATTAGGGTTATGAAACTTCAAGTACATGTTAAGGATCAAGAATAATCAAGAAAACTTCTAAAAATCAGAAGAAAAATCATTAAAAAACTACATTTCAATATGAATCCAGAGCAAAAAGAATCAATTCAAAATTCAAATTAATTATCAAGATATAAATTATACAAGACAGCATGCTTTGAAAGTGAATAAAAAACAATTAATAAAAGAAGAAATTATTTCCAAGGTGGAAAATGAAAATAAATGGAAAATAAAAATATCAAAAATTAAAGAAAACTCAAAATATCGCTTATGATTTTTTTTTGGAATTTTTAATGACTTCTAACTATTTTAATTAATTATAAACCAAACTGAAATAAAATAAAAAGAAGGAAACAAGATACCAATGGGCCAGGGGTGCAATTTGTGAGATAGTTAGTTTAAACTCCTTGGGCCTGAGAGAGGGAAGGTGCGAATAGCAATGTCACCAGGCCCACACGAATTTCTCCAAACCACCACTTAACCAGCTTTTGTTATTTGCTTCTTTTTTTTGTTTAAAATAATAAAACTTATGTACAAAAGTTATGTAACATTGGGATCAATAGGTCCATTAAAAAAAGTGAAATGAATAAAAAACAAAATAATAAAACAATAAAAAACGGACCAAACAAAAGCTGCCACGCCATCATCTTCTTCACCATGCCATGAAGAGAAAACGCAAGAGAAAGAGTAAAACAGGGGAACCCGAACACTATCACCCTCAATTCAAATCACCATAACTCCATCAATTCTCCATGAAATTACAAGATGTAAAATCCAAAAATGCAGTATGAAGTGAGAGGATCATAAACATATACTTAGTATTCACAAACAAACAACATATGCACACAATCGAGCAAGAACAATTTGGATTAAAAAAAACTGCAACTCACAATTTAGAGCCTCTAAAGGCTCCCTACACCTCGTACCAAACAAGACCAGCATGAAACAAACAGCATAGAGTCAAAATTGAAGCATAATGAAACAAAACTTCAAACCTGAATATGAAGAATATTGGAGCACCTTAAGAAATCCAGAGGCGATGCAAGTTCCTTGTGCTTTTATGATCTTCTTTAAGGCCAAATAAAGGCTCTACACACGCAAGAACCACATCAATCCGAAACAGAGGATGCTAAGACTCCACAACTCTAAGTAATGATGAAAATGCAGTGGTGTAAAGGATGTCTTGCTGGATCAAGAGACTAGAGAAAGATTTAATGAAATAGTGTAGATCTAGGATTCATTTGGCTTGAGGAAGAAAAAGAGTGAGAGGTTTTTCATGGCTTCAATGAGAGAGAAGAAAGGTTGTTAGGGATCAACGAATGAGAGTTGGTTGTGATCTTCTTTTTTTTCTTTTTATTTTTTTTCTCCCCCCTCTTGTGTAAAACGCGAGCTGCTACTTAAATATGAGGGTGTTTTCTAAATTGAAGGTGTGAACGGGAAAGTTGTTGCACCACTACTCTGTAGAAATTGTGCTTCACTCTCATCTTTGTTTTCAAATTTATTCATGTGCGTGAGGGTATAAGAGAGTTATGGTGTATCCATGTGATGGCAACGCGTTATTGGATGATGAGGAAATGGTGAAAATCTTAAGGCTATTATTGGTTGAAGGTGTGGTGTGCATGATATACATGCTGAATGGAACCCACGTGATACTTCTTTTCCCATGGCATCTTATGCGTGAGTGGGGTGATGGCAAGGATGTGCCTTTTTTCTAAATGAAGAAAATGTGTGTGGCTTCAAAATGAAAGAAGGAAAGCATGTGAGGTGAAGGTGTGTGTGCTGATCATGGTATCATTCCCCATGTGCTCCCCTTCATCAATTTCATGTGCTATTATTTCCACCTTTTCGCTAAACCCCACTAATCAAACGACAACAAATACATTTTCCTTGCCATGTGAAAGAAGGACTACATGACCCATTAAATAAAGTCATTACATAATAAAATGTGACACCAAAATAATCAACAAAAAGGACCAATGGGGTCTTGACAAGTGTGCACATAAAACCCTAAAATATAATAAACTCCAAAAATTCATATCTTGCAATCTAAAAATGCTATGGACGTGTTCTACTACTTTTCGGAAAGAGAAAATCGTACTCTACGATTTTCGTGTTCACCAAAAAATCATTCGGAGCTTTTTCGCACATGAAATAATAGCTCGAATCTTCGGGACAGATATTTTCCAAAAATGGAAACTTCTAAATTTCCAAATTTAGCAACTTTTTGCATACTCCCGATTTTTGACATTTAAGCTTGACTGAATTATTCCTTGACATGATATGACCCCAAAAATTGATGATCCAGATTAAAAAACTCTGAAATCTTCATGTTGACTTTTTTGACTTCAACGTTGACTTTCTTGCTTCGTCTTCAAGTAACCGGACAAAATCTTGACTTCTTCAATGAATTTTTGCCTCAAACTTCATATATAAGCCATGCAGACCATATGAGAGCCTTTGCCGACTAGAAATGGTCAAATCCAAGAGTATATGAGGATCTGGCCCAAAACCCTAATCAGGATTTCCTTCACACACGAGAAAACTGCATTTTTGAACTTCTGATGAAATTTCTCTCTTCTGATCTTTTGAGGATGACCTTAGATTTATTCAAGACATGAGAAAAAAACCTTATGAGCTTCTGGAAATGCTACTTGGCCAATGACTTGATTTTAAAATCCTGAATCGTCTAAAGAACTGATCATATGCCTTATGCTAGAACATGCGATTATTATGCCTCATTTTTCTATGTCGGATGCTCAAAAATGATATGCTGATGCTATGCTCATGATTAAATGATGATAAAAATGAGAGGGCAAATTTGGGGTGTTACAACTTCCCCTATTCAAGCAACTGTTAATCTGAAAATGACGGTTGCACGGGCTATCGACCGTTCAAGATGAACTGTGGTTGAATACCAAGAAAACCTGAAATTTGCACTCTGCTGGAGAATGCAAGCAATGGGAAATAAACCCAACCAAATGACACTTTGGAGACTGAAGTGGGGAAAAAGCAGACGAGCCCCTTCCAAGTTGAATTGTTACACCAGATAAGGATACCTAGACAGACGAGTCTTCTTCGAACAAACCTGTTACGCCAAGAGCTGGACATACTAGCCCTCATCAAGTATACCCGTTACGCCAGGAACTGGACATACGAGCCCTCTTCATACATTTACAAAAATACATGACTTGAGACAGACGAATCTCCTTCGGATAAATCTTTACGCCAGGACCGGTGATGCACTTAAGTCTGTGGGATAGACATGCATAATCAGGAAAGACGAACCCTCTTCATATATCCTCCATAGATATATGGTCTAAGACAAACGAGCCTTCTTCGAGCAAACCTGTTACGCCAGGTGCAACATTAGGATTTGACGAACCCTCTTCACAAATCTTGCATAGATAAACAGTGCTTGAGACAGACGAACCTCCTTCGGATAACCTGTTACGCCAGGACCGGTAATCATTTTGATGTTTAATCCCACCATCAGGACTTCAAACCTCTTCAACACAGACGAGCATTGGATGATCATCAAGAGAACACAAACAAGTGTCATAAGTCAATGATACAAACGAATATCAGACGATGATCTGAGAAACACAGACGAGGGCTTCAGGCGATGATACAGACGAATATCAACCACTGGTACAGACGAATACCAGAAATCCAACACAGACGAGCAATTGGAGTAGCAAATACAGACGAATTCGAGAAATCCAACACAGGCCAGCAATTGGAGTAGCAAATACAGACGAGTACCAGAGTGATTATCAAATCAACACATAGGGATATAGGCTTACACAGACGAGTGTGAGGGATGATACAGACGAGTATCCAAACAATGAAAACAAGCTTCAAACGGATAACAAACACAGACGAGCGTTGGAGAACGCCTACGAGCATCACCTAAGTTCAAACACAAACGAGCGTCGAGCACCAAAAAGAAGTTACACACAGACGAGTGTTGGGAAGTGCAGACAAGCATTAACCTCTACCATCCATGGGCGACTGCTGGGGAAAGCACACGAGCAAAAAACAAAGTGTGAACACGGACGAGTGTTGGGGTGATGCTGTCGAGCAACTTCCAAACCTCAAACACAGACGAGCGTTGTGGAATGTAGATGAACAAAAGCAATTATCAAACACAGACGAGTGCTGGGGGATGCATACGAGCATCAAACAAATGCCTGATTGGCAACAAGAATCACAACTCTACAGGAGAGAACCAGATTAAGAGGCTTTGACAACGCCTAATTCTGACTGGGGATGAATAACTGTTTGTATCACCATACTGACCAAAAAATAAATTGGCATCTTCGCTGGGGATATTTTAATGATGGTTGTATACCAATCATGAAACTCTGCGGGGAAATGACGATCTTCCAACACGGCTGGGGAGATGCCTGGTCAAATAACCTTTGCTAGGGAAAGCGTTCTGATAATTACGACTCTGTTGGGAATTGAGCCTCCCACTGCTTGTTGGGCATACTTCACCTGTGGAAAGATAATCTGCTTGGGTTCCACCTGCCCTAACTCAGCTGGGGAAAATGTTTGGGAGAATATGACACCATCTTGCAAAACCTGCAACAACAGAATGCACATATGTGCCCCGGGGACTTGCATGGTATGATCGGTTCATCCATCGTCACCCGACACTCAAAGATGATTTTAAATGTTTCCTTGCAATGTCATTTTTTATTTAGAAAACAAACACCATGTTCTAAATGCAATGTTCTTTTTTTTACCAAAAATTCAGGACATTTTTGCAAACAAAACAAACACAACACAACTTTTTGACTGAATACTCATTTATTGAAAAGCCTCTGAATATGAAAAGTTTTACATCAGGAAACAACCACCTGGAAAGAGGTAGCTACCATAAAATTGAGAAAATAAACTATCCTTAATGGCAATGGGCACGGCATCCCAATGAGTTTCCTTCTCGCTATGACCAGCATGTCTTCAAAACTTCCCATTATTGCCTTTGCTTTCTGAAAAGATGAGGGGACTGATTCCTATCCTTCTGATATTGTCCGGCTTGTACGAAACGATGATTTGGTTCAGATTACCCAGATCGCAGTTGTTCTCTTATTCCCTTGTTTTGCGTGGATCGCCCTTTCGGGTTTTCAATCCACCGGGATACCCTTTGTTTGCCTGAGCTGTCCGATGTGGCTTTTCAACTCAGTGGGTGTACACATTTTTTTATTTGTTTTTCCTAACTTTTGCTCGAGCTTTTTATTCTGTTTTTAGCTCGCCGGGATGCCCTTTTCTTTCCTGGACTTTAATTCTGTTTTTGTGTCCAGCGGGTCTTTTTATGCGAAGTATTTTTTAACTGCGTCCGAGTTAACAGGGGATTGGAAATCTTCTCCATCCATAGTGGTGAGCATTAATGCTCCACCTAAGAAAACTTTCTTCACTATGAATGGTCCTCTGTAGTTTGGGTCCACTTGCCCCTGTGATCTGAACCTGGAGGAACGATCCTCTTGAGCACAAGCTCTCCTACTTGATACTCCCGAGTATGTACTCGTTGGTCGAATGCTCGCTTCATTCTCCTCTGATAAAGCTGACCATGACAGATAGCCGCTAATCTCTTTTCCTCAATTAGACACAGCTGATTGTATCGAGCACGTACCCACTCAGCCTCATCTAGCTTTACATCCATCATCACACGCAATGAAGGAATTTCCACCTCAACAGGCAAGACTGCCTCCATACCATATACCAATGAGAAAGGAGTTGCCCCAGTTGACGTCCTGACTGACGTTCGGTACCCATGCAACGCAAACGGTAACATCTCATGCCAATCCTTGTAAGTGACAACCATCTTTTGCACAATCTTCTTAATGTTCTTATTTACCGCCTCTACCGCACCATTCATCTTTGGTCGGTAAGGAGAAGAATTGTGATGCTGAATTTGGAAGTCCCGACACAATTCTGCCATCATCTTGTTGTTCAAATTAGAACCATTGTCAGTAATGATTCGCTCGGGCACTCCGTATCTGCAAATAATGTCTCTTTTCAAAAACCTGGCTACCACTTGACGAGTGACATTTGCATAAGATGCTACTTCAACCCACTTAGTGAAGTAATCGATCGCGACCAGAATGAAACGATGACTATTTGAAGCAGTAGGCTCTATTTTCCCGATCATGTCAATTCCCCACATAGAAAAGGTCCAAGGAGATGACATGACGTTGAGTGGGCTGGGGGGAACATGCACCTTGTCTGCATAAATCTGGCACTTGTGGCACTTACGGGCGTACGAACAACAGTCTGCATCCATTGTTATCTAATAGTACCCCGATCTCAACAACTTCTTAGCCATTGCATGTCCTCCTGCATGAGTACCGAAAGATCCCTCATGGACTTCTTGCATTAACAGGCTTGCTTCGTGTCTATCCACGCATCTGAGCAAGACCATGTCAAAAATCCTCTTATACAAAACCCCATCCGTATTCAAGAAGAAGCTAGCAGCAAGTCGTCTTAAGGTCTTCATGTCGTTGGATGATGCCCCAGTCGGGTATTCTTGTTTTTCCAGGAAGAGCTTGATATCAAAGTACCAAGGTTTCTCGTCAGACACTTCGTCTACAGAGAAAGCATAAGCTGGTGCGTCAATCCTCGAAATGTCAATCTTGGGCACATAGTTCCAACACAAGACTTTGATGGATGAAGAAAGAGTAGCCAATGCATCTGCAAATTGATTCTCATCTCGTGGTATATACTGAAGCTTAACCGCTGTGAAGAACATCAACAGTCTTCTGGCATAATCCCTATAAGGAACTAAGTGTTCTTGATGTGTATACCACTTGCCGGTAATCTGATTGATAACGAGGGCTGAATCTCCGAATATATCGAGGGTCTTAATCCGAAGATTAATAGCCTCCTTTATTCCCAATATGCACGCCTCGTATTCCGCTTCATTGTTGGTGCAGCCAAAATTAATTATGGCAGCGAAGGGAAAGTGAACACCTTCAGGAGTGATAAGAACAACACCAACTCCACGTCCGTTGATATTGACTGCCCCATCAAACATCAACTTCCATTTGGATTCAGGGTCTGGCCCTTCCTCTAGAAGTGGTTCCTCGCAATCTTTTGCTTTGAGGTACACGATGTCCTCATCAGGGAAATCAAATTTCATTGGTTGATAGTCATCTTCTAGTGGCTGCTGTGCAAGATAATCTGACAATACACTTCCTTTGATGGCTTTTTGATAAGTATATTGTATGTCATACTCTGTTAAGATCATTTTCCACCTTGCAATCCTTCTGGTTAACGCTGGTTTCTCGAAAATATACTTGACAGGATCAATTTTTGAGATTAGCAGTGTGGTATGGGTCAACATATACTGTCTCAGTCGGCGAGCAGCCCATACCAAAGCGCAGCAAGTTTTCTCGAGCAGTGAGTAACGAGATTCACATTCGGTAAACTTTTTGCTAAGGTAGTAAATAGCATACTCTTTTCGACCAGACTCATCATGTTGGCCTAGAACACACCCCATTGACCCTTCTAGCATAGTCAAGTACATGATAAGTGGCCGTCCTGGAACTGGAGGCATTGGAATCGAAGGTCTCTTTAAATATTCTTTTATCTTTTCGAAGGTTCTTTGACAATCCTCATTCCACCTGACCATTTGTTCTTTTCTCAATAATTTGAATATTGGCTCACACGTGGCAGTTAGATGAGATATAAACCGTGAAATGTAGTTCAATCTCCCTAAAAACCCACACACTTCTTTTTCTGTTTTCGGTGCTGGCATATCTTGTATTGCTTTTACTTTTGCAGGATCCACCTCGATTCCTTTCTGGCTAACAATAAAACCCAGCAATTTTCCGGAATGCACTCCGAAAGTGCACTTATTTGGATTCAACCTCAGCTTATACTTTATCAGTCTATCAAACAGCTTTTTGAGATTGACCAAATGCTCTTCTTCGTCTCGGGACTTGGCAATCATGTCGTCCACATAACATTCAATCTCCTTGTGTATCATGTCGTGGAATAATGTAACCATAGCCCGCTGATACGTTGCCCCGGTGTTCTTCAACCCAAAGGGCATCACCTTGTAATAGAATGTACCCCACGAGGTAATGAACGTTGTTTTCTCCATGTCCTCCGGTGCCATCTTGTCCTAATTATACCCGGAGAAGCCATCCATGAAAGAAAATACCGAGAACTGAGCGGTGTTATCTACCAGCACATCAATGTGAGGTAATGGAAAGTCATCCTTTGGACTTGCTCTGTTTAGATCCCGATAATCAACGCACATCCGAACTTTGTCGTCTTTCTTTGGTACAGGCACAATGTTAGCTACCCGAGGTGGGTAACTAGTTACGGCAAGGAATCTGGCATCCCACTACTTTTGAACTTCTTCCTTGATCTTCATCGCCATATCAGGACGAGTTCTTCTCAGCTTTTGTTTCACCAGAGGATAGTCTTCTCTTAGTGGTAGCTTGTGTACAACAATGTCAGTATCTAGCCCTGGCATATCTTGATACGACCAGGCGAAGATATAGACATACTCACGTAGCATACCAATCAACTTCTTCTTTACCTCGGCCTGCAGACTGGCCCCAATCTTTATCTCCTTCGTTACATCTTCAGTCCCGATGTTGATGATCTCTATTTCTTCCTGATGAGGCTGAATGACCCTTTCATCTTGTTTCAACAACCTGACCAATTCTTCGGGGAGTTCACAGTCTTCCTCAACCCCTTCATCAGCTTGGTAGATAGGATTGTCGAAGTTATGCATGGTCATAGCAGGAACGTTATCACTAGAATTCGGATGATCAACACTGCACAGATGATGTGCTTGTTTCAGAATTTGTTCTCTTTTTTTTAAAAGAGACGCAAACACACAAAACACAAGAAAAGAAAACATTGCCATTTTATTTGTTTTGTTAAAAAATCTTAAATCGAAAGAAAGAGAACACAATTTGCTTGTAAAAATGTCCTTTATTTCATGGTAAAAACAAATGCATTAAAAGCATGGTGGCCCTACAAATGGATCCATGCACCTTGGGCAGAGTGCAGGATTGACATGCAGCATGATAAAAAGAAACAAGTAAATTACTTTGATTGCCAAGTAACTTGAACGAAATCCTCGGAAGACCAGTTCCGTAGCTCCTCCCCAGGTGCACATGGGTGAATCCAGCTATCCCAGTCACAGTCATTGTCCCCTTCTTCACTTGTTGCACAGATGTTGTTGCGATCGAGAATTTTGGCGCTTGTGAAAGTTATGGCCTTATTATCCTGAGGCCAGTTGGACCCACCAGGCTGATAACCAAGACCAAACTTGTCATCCTTCTTCTCTAATTCCAGCAACTTGCCCCAGCCCTGGGCGCTTCCAGATTGTACCACTTCTTTGGCTTGTTTGTAGGAGTGAATGGAGGTCCCTTCCTTCTTTTTGTTCCTCTCTGCCGGAGCCTAAATGCTGACATTGACCGCTTCAAAAGCCTGACACAACGTTTCATGAATTTCTCTATCCATTTCCACGTATTTGATAGTTGACAGGTGACTCACAAAGATATATTCTTCTCCGCACACAGTGATCACCTGACCATCTACTACGTACTTCGGCTTCTGATGCAACGTGGATGTCACTGCGCCTGCAGCATGGATCCAGGGACATCCCATCAAGCAACTGTAAGCAGGTTGAATATCCATGACATAGAACGTGCTCTTGAACACTTGAGACCTTATCTTCACAAGTAGCTCAACCTCCCCGAACACAGACCTCCGGGACCCATCAAAGTCTTTCACAATTAAATCACTTGGTCTCAAGACAATGCCATCAACATTCAACTTCATTAAGGCCTTCTTAGGGAGAGAGAAAAGCCGATATCAACTAAGACATGTGACAGGACAACACCCTTACACTCCATGGTGATATGCAGGGCCTTGTTGTGATTGCGGCCTTCAGAAGTAAGATCTCTATCTGTGAAGCCCAACCCATGGCTAGCATTCACACTACCTACCACAGCCTCCAACTGGTTAACAGTTATCTCCTGTGGGACGTATGCCATCTGCAATACTTTCAGTAGGGGTTCCTTTTGAGCAGGAGAACACATCAACAAGGACAAAATTGATATTTTGGAAGGAGTCTGATTCAACTGTTCAACTACTTTATAGTCACTCTTCTTTATTATCCTCATAAATTCCTCAACTTCTTTTTCAAAAGTACCTTGCCCGGCAGCCGGAGTTGTCATTTCCTCGGTAGCTATCTGCTTACCTTTAGCCTTTGCAACAGCTTCAACTTCAGGATCTCCTCTGAGAGCTTGAGGAGCAAAAAGACGCCCGCTTCTTGTAAAACCACCGACTCCTCCGACATTCACCACAGTCGGGTCAATAGTCACTATTTTACTCTCCACCTTCTGACCTTCCACATACACATCCGAGCCATAATGCCATGGGATGGCTTTGTCATAAGCATAAGGAATAGGCCCTGGAACAATGATGGTAACAGGACTAACCTCCAGAACATAGATAGTCACAGGTTCCCTCCGGGCAGGAACTTCAGCAGGATCAAAGTAAATCGTTATGGTAGACACACAATCACTTCTATCATCAATCCTATCAAACTGCAGCAACACCTCATCAATCAGATGTTGTAGCCTAACCTTCAAGTCTTCACATCCATTAACTGAACTCAAACATCTTTCACAATCATAACCAAACCCCGGGAATACTTGTCCTTTCAACAATTTGTCTTTCACAACCAACAACGAAGTCTTTACTTTTTCCACGTTCATAATCAAGCTTAACCTCTCATCACTGTCCACAACATTTATCCCCGCCCTCCATGGTTTGGAATAGGGTTCGATGTAACATTAGGAGGCGGTGCAAAGTTAATCGCCTTTGAATCGATCAAATCTTGAACTTTATGTTGTAGAGCCCTGCACTTCTCAGTTGAGTGTCCGGGTGCTCCTGAATGGAACGCGCATCTTGAGTTAGCATCATACCCCACTGGAAGCTCTCCAGGAGGAGGTGGTGCTAATGTCCTCAATTGTACCAAGTTCAAGTCTAACAACCTCTGCAACAGTGCCGTGTACGTCATGGGAATGGCTTCAAGTACCCTATTAGCTGGACGAGCCTGTCTCGGTAGATAAGGTCTTTGCTGATAATTGTTGCGAGGTGGCTGTTGTTGATGTTGCTGTTGTGGTTGAGTCTATTGCACAGGACTTGAGGGAATGGTGACAGCTGCCACTTGCTCATAGGATCTTCAATATCCTCGGCCCCGACCTCGCCCGTACACAACATTGGTTTCTCCCTCTCTCCTTCTCGGAGGTCCATTAAAAGCTTTCCTCCCACCGCTTGAGCTACCCGCACCGGTGTCCTGAATCTTCCCCATCTTCAACAGAGTTTCGACCCTCTCTCCTGCTATCACAATATCATTGAACTTTGTTGTTGAACAAGACGCCAGTCTCTCGATAAACACCCCCTGTAGCGTTCCCATGAACATATCATCCATCTCATTTTCCAGCAAGGGAGGTTATACTCTAGCAGCAAGCTGACGCCACCTCTGGGCGTACTCCTTAAACCCTTCTTTAGCATTTTGAGACATGGTCTACAATTGAGTACGATTTGGAGCCATATCCAAATTGTACTGGTATTGCTTCACGAATGCCTCTGCTAAATCCTTCAAGCTTCTAAATTGTACTGGCCTGCTCAGCTTCATGTACCACTCCAAGGAGGCCCCCACAAGGCTATCTTGGAAGTAATACATCCAAAGCTTCTCGTCATCGGTATGGGCAGCAATTCTTCCTACAAAGGACTGAAGGTGAGTCTTCGGGCAAGCCATGCCGTTGTACTTATCGAAAGTAGGAGCCTTGAACTTGTAGGGGATTCTAACCCCTAGCACCAAGCCTAAGTCAGTAATATCAAACCCCAGGGAGCTCTGAGATTGAATTGCACGGATCTACTTAGCCATCTCTTCAAACTTTCTGTTCATGTCAATTCTTTGGCCTTCTGCCTCATCCAGCAAAGTAAACTGTTCATCTTGTCCATCCATCTGTACGTTGTTCAGTCCGTCGTTGACAATAGTAATCCCTGGTTGTGCCACATGGATTTCAACTTAACGGGCGCCAGCCCCATTGCGGTTACCTCCATCTGCTACACCATTGTTCCTGGCCTGATTGTTTTCCACCATCTCGCGCAAGCGCTCCTGAGTCTGGCCCATCCCAGCCATGAGGGTCATGAAATTTTCCATTCTTGCTCTCAAGTCAGCTAGATCTGCCTGCATCTGATCCATCACTCTCTCCATTTACTCTTGTAGGGTATCTGTGTACAGTTGGCTGTTCTGGCACCTTCCTGGGAGCTATAGTGCCTGAAACAAAAAAGACATTAGGAACCTGCGGTCATACCTGCTAAGAAGATTGGTGATATGTATGCAATGCAATTGTTTATGTTTTCAAACTCCAGGTCATTCATGCCCCGATTCCGGTATTTAACAAAGAAATCCAGATGGCGTTGACCTTCCTTAAGAAGCCTTTGCATAGAAATCAAATTCAGATAACCGTAACGGCCCAAGTGTCAACATGCAGAGAAAATAGAGAACTGAATAAAAAATTGCATAACATAATAGCCCACAAGGCAAGAATAACAAAATTCCCGATAGGGTGCAAGTCTTCTACAGCATGCCTGTAGGTAATCCGATACTGAGAAAAATAAACTAGAAAGCAAGATTGCTGCTTGAAGACTCTGATCCTCCCTCACTAAGTCCCAGCTCAGACCTAGCCTTCTTGATTCCAGCCATCAACTTGAGATCTTCAATCTCCTTGAATGCTTCTTCTAAGGATTGTTGACTCTTCACCAACTGTTGAGCCTTCTCTCTTCGGATCTTGTGAGCTTGTTATACTTCTTCCTTTTTGAAGGCCATCTGTACCTCGAAAAACTCCTCCTTTTCTTTATACTTCTTCTGCTCCTGTTCCCTTTGGCCCTGTAACCAAGCAATGGACTGGAGAGCTTCTCTAAGATTGTTCGAAGTCCTTTTACGTTCCGCTTATATTTTTTATTCCATGAGACCCAATCTCTGAAAGTGAGCTTCTCTTCCCGCGAACTCTTTTTCCTTAGCTTCTGAGGTGATCTGCATCTTCTGTAGCTTTTCCTCTGCTTCATTCTTAGCACGATTGGCAAGGTGGTACAAGTTGACCATTTCAGAATTCTCTACCCCGACCTCGCGCAACTGACATTCCAACTTCTTGTATTCTTCTAAGGGAACAGTGGTATTAGGCTCAGTCGCTGGAGGACCTGGAGGGGAAAATGGCAGCAAGACCATCTTGGCCCTATTCTTCAACCAAGCTTCATACTCCGAAAAAGTTTGATTGTTACACTTTCCAAAGCTAGCCACTCCTTCTCTTTTGATGCACTTCCAAGCTCCAACAGCTTTTCTCACCAAAGGCATATTATCCTTCACCGGGAAATAGAATGTAGGAGCCAACTTCAACTCTTATGGAACCTCTCTCAAAGCATATCCCAACTGTCTCCTCAACAAGATCGGGTTGTAATTGATTCCCCCAGTCATTCCCAATAAAGGTACACTGAGGTAACTCCCACAACTGGTGATGAAACGTGTACCCTGAAGCCTTTGAGTAATCCATCTAACATCTTTAGCAAACAACTTCTCCAGCTTTTGAGCCCACACCAAATAATGGTCACTAAACACCCCAGTACTAGGCAAGTGTCTCATAAACCACATATGGAACAAAGGAGCGCAGCAGCGAACTAAACCTCCCCATTTCTTTTCAGTCTTATAGTGCACTGAGTAATACAAATCTCCCAATAGTGTAGGCACATGAATCTTCAGCAAGAATAGATGGATGGAATTCATGTCTATGAATTTCTCCATGTCTGCAAACAGAATGATGCCATAAATAGAGAGAGCCAGAATGGCGCACACAGAATCCCATTCTTCTTTAACAGACAACTCTTCAACCTTCTTCACTAAAGCCTCCAAAGAGAAACCAGATATACCCCCTTTGATAATAGTCAGAGACTCCACAACAGAAGGGCTCAAATAAAGAGCCTTGGCAATCGCTTCGGGTGTAGGTCTAACCATCTCAGCATTGAACGAAATCTGGTCTCGAATAGGAACTCCCAAGATCAAAGCATACTCCTCCAGCAAAGGACCTAACTGAAAATCATGAAAAGTAAAACAACGAAGCTGAGGATCATAGTACTGAAGTAGAGTATGAATGGCACTTCTTTCAGAGGGATCTAACTCTACCACCACATCCAGAATACTCCCATAAGCCTTCCTGAACCTCTCCACATGATTGGGCTTGATCAACTTCGCCATCTTCTTTAACAGGCCAACCTTAGTGTCGAAAAACTTGAAATGAATATTCTGCTTGCGAGAATCTTCCATCTCTGAACTGGATACCGGAACCGGAAGCAATGATATGAACCCGTGAATGAAAACAAAACATGATTAATGATGAAATGATGTAATGAAAATGCAAAGACACATGATCAATCCGGAGCTGTCTGGATACTGGATGTCAGAGCCAAGTGACCAGAAACCCGAATCCTCCGAATAATAACCCATAAGCACTCAGATAATCTCAGATAAACCTAGTCAAGAACCAGATGAACTCCAGAACTCCGAAATCAAAGTAACCGTATCAGAATATAAGACTGCAGTGGTAACAAAGGTATGATGAGGTCAAGGGTTCCTGCAAACCTGCAAACCCCTCCCAATCTCACGGGTGTGCTCCGGGTCAAACATCACAGACTCTCAAAGCCGAATAGCGATAATACTTTCACTATTTCCGAGAAATGGCTCATGACCAAATCAGGGAATAGGTTTGGTATTATATACTACGCAGGGAGGTCTCAGTTGAGTCCGGGAACACAAGCATCCTGTCGCTCCCGACAAATGAAACAGGGTCATATGAGGGTACAGACGCGAACGGTCGGCGAGAGGGACAGTGAGAACACACAGCCGTGAACTTACTGGAGATGAAAAGAGTCGCCAGCTAGGCATTTTTATCCCGGAGGAAAGGCAATGCTGCATAGGCCTAGAAAAGAATGGATAAGACGGTTTGCGAACCAGAGAGACTGAGAAAGGGGGTTGGTTACAACCTGGGAAGGTATTAGCACCCAGATTGTCCGTCGTACTCGACGGGATCCACGCTTAAAAGATTTGTGTATTAAAGGGGTAGTGTCAGTGCGATCTGTGTGTAAAATAGCTGGAAAAGATATACAGGTGTCAGTGCAAAGTAAAGTGAAGTGTGATATATATAGTGTCAGTGTAAGAACAAAGATGAAATGCTCAAGATCATGAGGCTAAGAGAATGAGGCTAGAAAGAGGGGGAATATACAGAGACTTTTGTTCGATAACCGTTAAGTTATGCCTACGTATCCTCTCGTGCAATGAGGAAGTCAGAACACCGTAGTTCGACCCAAAGAGACTGAAAGGTGAATTGACTGATGAACTGCTTACTTGTCTATGCTCAAGTGTATGACCTGTCTGGCTCAGGTGCTAACTGTCTTGCGTTAGACGGAAGAAGCAAGTTCTCGATTGTGAGTGAAGGTGATGAGAAAAGAATCCCGGAGGAGACGATTATTATTTGTTTTTTGAGTTTTCAGTCTTTTATTGTTTTTTGTGTTTGTCATAAGTTAATGAGCTTAAGCCTAAACCAAGGGTTAGTAAACTCATCACATCTTCCCTCTGATTAGGGGTAATGAGAATACCTTAAGTGTGAAGTCAGATTCTCACACTTAATCACCTTTGGTGTAGGATTAAGATCATTAACCTACTTGTGATTATTTAGATGTTTTTGTGATTTTGTTTAGTGTTGAGTAATGAGGTTAAGCCATAATCATGGATTAAACAGACCCATTACACCATCCTAAAAGAAGGATGATAGATGAGAATGTTTAAGCTGAGGAATGCTCCTCAACTTAATCCATGATTAGGGATTAAACTCATGACAAAACAAAGCCTTTATTAAGTGGATTTTAGTTAATGATATGATGATGAAGTGAATTTTATGGTTTGTAAGACAACTTGAGGGGGACTTGTCCATTAACACTAGGGTTAGTCCTTCTTAACCACTTAAGGAAGAATTAGAACCCTAATGCAAGGCCCAAGTTACAAGTGTGATGTCTTGATAATTATTAGATGAATTGATTAAGAGATTTAAACACCTTAAGGGTTCAAGACTTAGGATTAAAGTTATACACTCCATCCTAAGAGAAGGATGCAGGCATAAGCTCAATCACAAAGTCTTAAAGCCTTTAGGGTTTAGTCCCTGATTATGAGATGAGAAGAGAAGACTCAAGGAGACACAAAGGCAAAACTAAGGGGGGATACTAATCAAAACCCTAATTCATTGTCATGCTTGGTTGATCCTAAGGTTTGTGAGGTTTCCAAGAACAATCTTCAGAAGAACCACCAGGAAGCAGATGAACAAGAACAAGAGAAGCAAAGTGACTTGCTTCATTCAAAAAGTCAAGTCACTTGAAGAAAGAAAGTGGGAAGGAGAAGAATGAGCAAGCTCAAACTCAAACACACATAAAAATGCAGCAATGGATGCAAGAGAGATGAAAAGAAAAGTTATGAGAAGTGAAGGCAAATTCACTTCCCAAGTTACTTACCACCTGAAATGTTAGAAAGAAATGCAATGCAATGCTAAATGAAATGAAATGACATGATGCAAAGCAAAACCATAAACATGTTGATGATGATTATGATGTTATGAGGTGCTGCAAACATGAGATAAGGCATGGAAATGTTCATACAAGATTATGAATGCAAATGATGCAAGCTAAGGAGCATGAACAAGCATGAAATGTTATGAAGCATACAAGACAAATGACATGGTAAATATGTGATGCAATGGTCAAACATGCTTTCTATATGTCTTAGGATGTCAAATGAATCATAAGCATGCACAAAATGCAAAGACAAGTCATGTTATGCAAGGGAATGCAAGGAGGATGCAAGAGAGAGCCCAAATTAGGGTTCATGGATCAAACATCAAACAAAAGACCAAAACAGAAGCAAACCTCATGATAAAAAATGGAAAATGGCATCCAAAGAAACCCTAGGCCTATGATGAACCACTGCCCAAAGGGGAGCTCTCAACTCTCAACCAAACTCAAGATATGATTTTTCTAAGTTATTAGGGTTTTTTAGGGTTCTTAACAAAACAAATGCCAAACAATTTGAAAATGCAAGAACAATTCATGGCCCTTTTATCCTTGAAAATACATGCTAAACACAAGACAAAGCAAAAAGAATCAATGTCTCAACCTTCACCAATAGGCAGAAATGAATTTTCAAACATGTGATCAAAATAATGCATAAAAAATGATTTAATTCAATGAAAAATTCTTAAAATGCATCAAGATCAAAAAAGAAATTTGGTTTGAAGGTTGGACAATGTTTCTAAATGTCTTAGAACATTTCATGAATTTTTTTGTAATTTTTAAATACCTAAAAGTATTTTTAATTAATTAATTCTCATTAATCAATTAAAAATAATCTTTTAAATATTTAAAAATACTTTTTTAATGATAAAAAATAAAGTAAAAATATTTTTGGGTCTTAAAAATTAATAAAACTTTAAAGAAAAAGTTTCATAATTTTTAAGAATTTTTTGCTATTTTAAATTAAATATGCAAGTTAATTGAAGAGAAAATGAATTAAAAATTAAATAAAATAAAAGTAAGCTGAATGGAAGGCCAGGATGCGCCCAGGATTTGAAAGTGTTGACTGGCGCGTGATCTTGTGGTTGGGATTGACTCTGAGATAATTAGTTTAATTATGAATTAATTAACTAAATGAAAAAGATTAGGGCAAATCAAACTGATCCTGGCCTTCTATCCGCGCGCGAAGTCAAACAATTCCACGCAATCAATGGCTCAAATTCAAACTGACATTAATGACTGGATTAGGGCACAAATGACTCTCAGGTGGCCGGAGAAGACTTCCGGTCGTCTTCTCCGGCCAGCTCTCACCTGAAAACTACCCTAATCCCTCAAAACGTATCAAAAATGAAAAACAAGAACTGGGAAATGATCCTCACATCCTCACGAATCAAACCCCCATCCTAAAACACATTTATATTTCTTAAACAAGCTGAATCGAAGAGAAGAAGTTCTAGGTCACGCAAGCTTCAGAAACAAATTAAATGCTCAAATCACAACCATTTTCAAAACCAATGGTACCAGAATGATCAGCCAGACATGAAGAACAAGTTTGTAACAAGAGAAATGATTTCTGGAAAAATTATTTTCGAGCTACCTGAGATTTGGAGCTTTCAGTTTTGGAACTTTCTGGCCACTTCTTTCAGTGCAAACACTCCACTTGATCCCCCAAAGATGTTTGGATGCCCAAAATGAGTTTGTGCTGGCTGGATGGTGAGATTCGAATGCTCCTGCTTCAAGCTCAGTCAACAATGGCTATGGTGATTCTGGAGGTTTCAGGCTATTGTGAATGATGGTTTGAGGTCCAAATGATGTATGGAGAAGCTTTGCAGGGTTTGTTTGGCTGTTTGTGAGCTAGGGAAGGAGATTCGAAAGTAACTGCAGAAATGGAGTGAGAGATGGCAATGAGGTGTTTTGGTTGTTTTAGGCTTGTGTTCTTGGTGCTGGGTGATCTATGAAGTGTGGTGGGATGATTGGTGAAGATGGTTTTTGTGTTTTTTTGCTGTGGAGAGAAATTCGAAGACTTATGCAAAGATGGAGTGTTTTGTGAATGTTGTGTTCTAGTGTGCTTCAGGCTTGTGTGTTATCATGTTTTGCTTGCAAATTGTTTGTATAAACAATGCTGATTGGTCAGAAGATGTGACATGCCCTTTATTGATTGGGATGTTTACTTTTGCAAAATGTCAACTTGGTTGTAAGAGAGGCATGGGCTTGGTTCTAGGCTAGCATAAGTACATGGACTGGCGCAGCATGGCATGGAGAGAAGCTAGGGCTGGTTCAGCATCCAAGAAATCAAGTGGGTGAGGTGTGATGATAGTTTTTGCAAGTTGCTTGCTTTATGGTTCACATGGAAAAATCTTGTTGCATAAGCCATGAAACATGAGGCATCTTGGTTCAAATCTGACTTTATGACTTAGAGAAATGTTTGTGTACTGGTTTGAGAGGGATTAGAAGTCACATAATGCATTTGTTCATGACTTTGCAAAATTTCACACTTGGTGCATACCTTGAAAAACAATGATTTTTGCCAACTTTGCATTGCCATAACTTTTGATCCAAGAAGAGTTTGATCATGTTCTTGTACTTTTTGAAAAGGGAAAGATGAGATCTACAACTTTCATGGCCAATGTTTTTTCATTTGAAGCCTTTTTGGATCAAGAATCAAGGCTTGAAAAATGACCTAAAATGATGCATTCTTGAAAAGTCAACTATGCCCAACAAGTCAACATTTGCAAAAACCCTAAATTCTTGATTTCTATGAACTTCAACCTTCTTCCATGATCAAATAAAGATCATATACACTCAAAATGATGAAAATCACCCATTGGTTGGGTCATTGGGGGCCTCAGATGCCCTGATTTTGCACTGACTTGTCTGAAAAGTCAACCCTTGATCAGATGACTTCCCCATGGAATTTCTTCATGAAAATTGATATGTATACTCCCTATACCATATAGAGATCAATGGAAACAAGAATGACCAAAAAATTTGGAGTTATGGCCTCTGAAACCAAAACCCTAATTTTCAGTCAACTGTGCAGTTCAAACTAGCCCTGCATCCACTCAAACCCTAGTTCTTGTGATTCCTCTGCAATTTTGATTTTGAGGAGATGAAATATGATATAAGAACACACATGGACCCCTTTGAGTTGATTGGTGGCCTTTGGAGTGGCCCAAAAAGCTTTGAGGTTGCCCAGATCACAAACCCTAGGTGCAGATGAGTTAGAATCTGTGTAGTGAATCAAAAATGAGATATGAGATGATATGATTGTGTTTATGCACATGAGGATGATCACAAGCCATGGTGTGAATGGGTGAGGGCAAATTTGGGGTGTTTACAGCTGCCCCTATTCAAACACGAGTTAGCTGTGCAGGTTGTAAGCGACGGCTTAACAGGCAAACAGGATAACTTGCGGTTGAATACCAAAGACAGTCCAAAATTTGCACTCACAGAATGAAGAAGAAAAGGGATATAGATTGTAGAAGCAAAATAAAGTATATTGTAAAGTGCGAGCGACGGAGGACGACCGTCGAGCAGAGGACGACTGCTGGGTAAAGAGCAATGACGGGGACGGCCGACATGCTGGAAAAATGTGAAGTAAAGCGATGACGGGGACGGCCGACATGCTGGGGATAAAAGGTAGAGCTAAGACGGGGACGGCCGACTAGCTGGAAAAAGTAAGATATCATGATGGGGACGGCCATCAAGTTCATAAAGCTGTAAAATTCTCTGGGGATTAATGAAACATGACGGGGACGGCCATCAAGTTCATAAAGGTAAAGTAACCAACGATGGGGACGGCCATCGGGTTAAAAGGAAAAAAAGGGACCACGACGGGGACGGCCATCGGGTTAAAGAATGAATGAAATAAACAGATGATGGGGTACGGCCATCAAAGGTGAAGGACGATCACCTAGCAGGGGACGGCTGCTCTGTTGGGGAATTAAAGGAAATATGATGGGGACGGCCATCAAAGGTGGAGGACGACCACCTGGCAGGGTACGGCTGCTCTGTTGGGGATAAAAGAAATATGATGGGGACGACCATCAAAGGTGGAGGACGACCACCTGGCAGGGTACGGCTGCCGAAAATATCAACGATGGGGACGGCCATCGGATAGAAAAGGTCAACGATGGGGACGGCCATCGGACGAGCATGATGGAGGACGACCATCAAGAAGTGGAGGACGACCACTCAGCAGGGGACGGCTGCTCTCAGGGTTTATCATGACATAGGACGAATGTCAGATGACCAAAATCAACAATGGGGACGGCCATTGGATAAAATGATGAAGGACGATCATCAAGAGGTGGAGGACGACCACCTAGCAGGGGACGGCTGCTAAAATCAACGATGGGGACGGCCATCGGATGAGCATGATGGAGGACGACCATCAAGAAGTGGAGGACGACCACTCAGCAGGGTACGGCTGCTCTCAGAGTTAACATAACACAGGACGAGTGTTAAATAAAAAGGAAATTTGTTGGTGATCTACTGGGGAGGTAGTAAACACGGACGAGCGTTTACATCCAAGAAACAAAAGGTATAAGTGTCTGGTATTGTGTATGGATTAAAGATGCGGACGAGCATCCTTAGGACTATGATACGGACGAGTATCATGTAGAAACAAACTGACACATGTTCAGAGATGATGATACGGACGAGTATCAACTGGTTAACAGAGAACACGGACGAGTGTTGCATCTGAAAGAATCTTTCTGGGAATGATAGACACAGACGAGTATCTATACTCAAGAAGACATAAGTGTTTGACACGGTGTATGGATTAAAGATGCGGACGAGCATCCCTAAGACTATGATACGGACGAGTATCATGTAGAAACAAACACTAGACGCAATGTTCTGAGATGATGGTACGGACGAGTACCAACTGGTTAACAAAGAACAAGGACTACTGCCGAATCTGTGGGGTTATGAGTGATGATGTATACAAGATACGGACGAGTATCTGTATAAGTGTACCATGAGTAGTGAGTATTGTACATAAGATGAGTGTTTTAACTGCTGGGGAGAGACACGGACGGGTGTCAAAAGAGAAAAGGTATAATATTAACAAGTATCTAGGCGACTGCTCTGGGGATATGACACGGACGGGTGTCAAAAAGGGCGTATATACCAGTACATGTGAGTGCAAAGAGGACCTCTTTGGCTTTCTGCTGGGATATGACACGGACGGGTGTCAGGACGTGTCTGTAATGAGGGTGATTTGTTTGTAAAGGGTATTCAGGCGACCTGTTTGGGGAAGGATGACACGGACGGGTGCCAAAAGGTGTATATGGTGGTGTTTGTGGTTTGAAAGGGCAGCTGCTTTTGCTGGGGCTCTGGTGGGGATTTCTGTGTATTGTATTCTGTATAATGACAGGTTGTCAATGTTTACAAGTGTTCAACTCACAACATGACTTATGATTATGCTATGTATTTGATTTTTTTGCCGTAATGCTCCGTATTGGACGGAATGCTACGCTCTGAGGCTGAATATGATGTGAATGCTATGATTATGCAAGGAGACACAGATCCAGGATTCGGATCCCGTTGCTGCGAAGATCTCTGGTCGATCTGCTTGAAGTGAACATCCCAGCTGGGGATGAGATCATTGGTAGATCTAATGATGTATCTGCTTGGGGATATAGGTCACTGATTGACATATCCTTACAATACGGGACCCAGCCGGGGTTTGTAGAAGCTTCTTGTACTCTGTTGTGACTTCTTCGTGCGTTGCTCTTCTGAATAGAGGCTTGAAGCTCTGTGGGGAGATGATTCCCTGATTCTTTGTACTCGGCTGAGGATGACAACTCGGCTGGGGAGAAAGAGAAATCATTGAGATCTCCCTAGGGATTCTGCTGAAGAGGATTCTTGACTCAGCCGGGGATATAGGTGCCTTCTGTGATGCCCGGCAACTTTGATGAGGGATGCTGTTGGTAGCTCAGCTGGGGATAGCAATGAGAAACAGCTCAGCTGGGGATAGTAATGAGAGGCGACTCGGTTGGGGAGGAAACATCCCGAGTGTTAAGCCTGTTAGTTGATTTGGCAACTTTGCCGGGGAAAGCAATGGGGAGCTACTCAGCTGGGGATAGAGCATCTCGGATGCTGATATCTTTTGTTGATTTGCCAGCTTGCTGGGATGTACCTTGCATGCCCCAGGTTGCGTTCTGGATACCTGCAATCCTGCAAAGATAAGGAGACGCACAAAAGGTCCCGAGGTATCCTTTATTGGATTCCGTCACAGGAGCTTAAGTACTTTCGAGAGTAATCATATTCCCTGCAAGCATGTGTTTCATTTTCTTTCTTTTTAGTGAAAAACATCTGTACTTATGCAATTAGTTTTTTAGAGACATCAGACATTCTTTGCAAAACATAAGCGTAAAAACGAAACATGACCGAAAATCTGATTTTTATTAATTCATGTGCCCTGAATTGGCAAGATACAGTCACAGAAACATATCTCCTGAAATGAGGAGATTGTTACAAATTGAGAAATAAAGTGCTGGTGATGCTGACGACGCTTTCAAGGAGCTTCCTCTTCTGCTATGACTCGTATGACAATGACGTTCTTCTCGTCTTGCTTTTTGGAGAGAGTTGATTCTGATTGAAGTCTGATCCTTCGTAACTTACCAAATTGTAGGTGATACAGACGAATTCAGAATGCAGTTGTTCGCTTATTCCCTCATTTTGCATGGATCGCCCTTTCGGGTTTTCAATCCATCGGGATACCCATTTTTGCCTGAGCTGTCCAATGCGGCTTTTCAACTCAGCGGGTGTACATTTTTTATCCATTTTCCCTTACTTTTGCCCGAGTCTTTTATTCTGTTTTTGACTCACCGGGATGCCCTATTTTTGCCTGGACTCACATTCTGTTTTTATGTCCAGCGGGTCATTTTATGCGAAGTATTTTTTAACTGCATCTGAATTCACAGGGGACGGGAAATCTTCACCATCCATGGTGCTGAGCATCAGTGCTCCACCAGAGAAAACTTTCTTTACAACGAATGGTCCTTCATAATTTGGAGTCCATTTGCCCCTGTGGTCTGTATGAGGAGGGAGGATTCTTTTCAGCACAAGATCTCCCACCTGGTACTCTCGGCGCCTGGCTTTCTGATCGAAGGCTTTCTTCATTCTCCTCTGATATAGTTGCCCGTGGCAGATTGCAGCCAATCTTTTCTCTTCAATCAGACTCAGTTGCTCGAATCGGGACCGAACCCATTCTGCTTCACTCAGTTTAACATCCATTAACACCCGTAACGAGGGTAGTTCAACTTCGACAGGTAGGACTGCTTCCATACCATACACAAGCTGATACGGTGTTGCCCCAGTGGATGTTCTGATTGACGTGCGGTACCCATGCAAGGCAAACGGTAGCATTTCATGCCAGTCTTTGTAGGTGATTACCATCTTCTGCACAATCTTCTTGATATTCTTGTTAGCTGCCTCAACAGCGCCGTTCATCTTTGGCCTGTAAGGAGAAGAATTGTGATGTTGGATCTTGAAGTCCCGACACAGTTCGGCCATCATTTTGTTGTTCAAGTTGGAACCATTATCAGTAATGATTCGCTCGGGCACTCCATACCGACAGATGATATCTCTCTTCAGAAATCTGGCTACCACTTGCCTTGTGACGTTTGCATATGAGGCTGCTTCAACCCACTTGGTGAAATAGTCAATGGCGACCAGGACGAATCTGTGACCATTTGAAGCAGTCGGCTCAATCTTGCCAATCATATCAATGCCCCACATGGCAAAGGGCCATGGTGAAGACATGATGTTCAAAGGATTGGGAGGCATATGCACCTTGTCTGCATAGATCTGGCATTTGTGGCATTTTCTGGCGTAAGCACAACAGTCTGCATCCATTGTGATCCAGTAATAGCCTGATCTTAACAACTTCTTAGCCATGGCATGCCCTCCCGCATGGGTACCAAAGGATCCTTCGTGCACTTCATGCATCAGCAAATCTGCTTCCGTCTTATCAACACATCTGAGGAGTACCATGTCAAAGTTCCTCTTGTATAAATACCCATCAGCGTTCAGAAAGAAACTACCAGCAAGCCTTCTCAAAGTCTTCTTATCATTGGAAGATGCCCCAGGTGGGTATGTTTGATCCTCCAAGAAGCACTTAATGTCATGGAACCAAGGCTTATCATCTTTTACAACATCCGCTGCAAATACATATGCTGGTCTATCAAGTCTTGACACTGAAATCTGAGGTACAAAGTTAGCAACTTGAACTTTGATCATGGATGAAATGGTAGCAAGAGCATCTGCAAACTGATTCTCGTCTCGAGGGATATACTCAAGCTTGATTGTTGTGAAGAAAGTCAATAACCTCCTTGTATAATCCCTGTAGGGTATCAGATGATCTTGGTGGGTGTACCATTTGCCGTTGGTTTGATTAACTACCAGAGCCGAATCTCCAAATACAGTCAATGTCTTGATCCTGAGGTCAATGGCTTCCTCAAGACCCATAATGCAAGCTTCGTATTCAGCTTCGTTGTTAGTGCAGTTGAAGGTGAGTTTTGCCGAGAAAGGCATGTGAACTCCTTTGGGTGTAATGAGTACTGCACCAATACCACGACCATTCATGTTAACAGCCCCATCGAACATCATAGTCCATTCTTCTTTCGGGTCAGGCCCTTCGGTGTGAACAGGCTCTTCATGATCTTTTGCTTTAATGAACATGATGTCTTCATCAGGGAAGTCAAACCTCATAGGCTGGTAGTCATCAATAGGTTGCTCAGCCAGATATTCAGATAGTACACTGCCCTTGATGGCTTTCTGAGATGTGTACTGTATGTCGTATTCTGTGAGAATCATCTGCCATCTTGCAACCCGTCCGGTAAGAGCTGGCTTCTCAAATATGTACTTGACTGGATCCATTTTTGAGATTAATAAGGTAGTGTGGGTCAACATATACTGTCTCAGTCGGCGAGCAGCCCACGCTAAAGCACAGCAAGTTTTCTCGAGCAGTGAATAACGTTGTTCACAGTCGGTAAACTTTTTGCTTAGGTAGTATATTGCATACTCTTTTCGACCAGACTCGTCATGCTGGCCCAGCACACACCCCATTGACTCTTCTAATACTGTCAAGTACATGATCAGAGGTCTTCCTTCAACTGGCGGCATGAGGATTGGAGGTTCTTGTAAATACTCCTTGATCTTGTCAAAAGCCTTCTGGCAATCTTCGTTCCACCTGACCGTCTGTTCTTTTCTTAACAGCTTGAACAAAGGTTCACAGGTTGCTGTGAGGTGAGATATGAACCGGGAAATGTAGTTCAATCGACCTAAGAACCCTCGAACTTCTTTCTCAGTTTTCGGTGCAGGCATCTCTTGAATAGCTTTGACTTTATCAGGGTCAACTTCAATCCCTTTCTCACTTACAATAAAGCCCAGCAATTTACCGGATCGCACCCCGAATGTGCATTTGTTGGGGTTCAGCTTCAATTGGTATTTCCTCAGACGCTTGAATAACTTGAGCAGATTTACCAGGTGATCTTCCTCTGTAAGGGACTTGGCGATCATATCGTCCACGTAACATTCTATTTCCTTATGGATCATATCGTGGAATAATGTCACCATAGCCCGTTGATATGTTGCACCAGCATTCTTCAGTCCGAATGGCATCACTTTGTAACAGAACGTGCCCCAAGGTGTAATGAATGTTGTCTTCTCCATGTCTTCAGGTGCCATCTTGATCTGGTTGTATCCTGAAAATCCGTCCATGAAGGAGAATACCGAGAACTGAGCCGTGTTATCCACCAATACGTCAATGTGAGGTAATGGGAAGTCATCTTTCGGGCTGGCTCTGTTCAGATCCCGGTAATCAACACACATTCTAACTTTTCCGTCTTTCTTCGGCACAGGTACTATGTTAGCAACCCACGGCGGATAGCTAGTCACAGCAAGGAACCCGGCGTCCCATTGCTTTTGTACCTCTTCCTTGATTTTCATAGCCATGTCTGGGCGGGTTCGGCGCAACTTCTGTTTGACTGGTGGGCATTCTTCCCTCAAAGGCAGCTTGTGCACAACAATGTCGGTATCCAACCCTGGCATATCTTGATACGACCAAGCAAACACATCAACATACTCTTGAAGCAGATCTATCAGTTGTCTCTTCACCGAGTCTTGCAGGCAGGCCCCGATTTTAACCTCTTTCACGTCTTCCTCCGTACCAAGATTGATCACTTCAACCTCCTCCTGGTGAGGGGTAATAACCTTTTCCTCTTGCCTTAACAACCTGGCTAGCTCTTCAGGAAGCTCATATTCTTCATCAACCCCTTCATCAGCTTGATTGATTGGATTGTCAAAGTCATACGATGTCATAGCCGTGCTGTTGTCGGTGCTGTCAGGAAGGCACTCTCTGCAAGGGTTAAGTTGGTTCATTTTAGTGATTGATTTTAGTCTTGCTTTAGAAAAAAGTGAAATGAAGTTATCATTTTGAAAACACCGCCATTTATTTTTTGTACAAAAAGAAAAATGGAAAAACAGTGAGCATAAAAGGAAAAGACTCGTTTGCAAAAAGATGTCTGATATTTCATTAATTTAATCTTGTTTGCACAAAAGTACAGATGGCCCTGGTTACAAAATGAGTCTTGTCATCTTGGGCAAGATGCAAGACTTGGATGCATGCTATAAAAAAATACAGGAAATAATAATTACTCTGCTTGAGTAACCCTTATAATTTCCTGGGAAGACCAGTTCAAGACACTGCTCCCCGGGATCTTTGGACGAATCCAATTCTCCAGATTGCGCTCCTCTTCTAGCTCGTCTTCCAAACAGTTGATAGCATCGGGGGTAAGCATCCCTCCACTGACAAAACCAGGCTCTGCAGCAGCCTTTGCTTGATGTTGAGTTGGTCTGTAACCCAACCCAAACTTGTCCTTCTTCTCCTCTACAGCTAAGACCTTGCCCCAGCCAAGGGCAGTTCCTTCTTCAACAACCTTCCGGGCTTGTTGGTATGATGACATTGGAGTACCAGATACAGCAGATGCTTCATTGACATTCAAGGCTTCAAAACCTTGGCTCATTGTTTCATGGATCTCTCCATCCATCTCAATGTACTTGTAGGTTGCCAGGTGGCTGACAAAAATGTCCTCCTCCCCACAGATTGTGACAACTTGGCCTTCCCACTCAAATTTTAACTTTTGGTGAAGGGTAGACGTTATTGCGCCGGCGGCGTGAATCCAGGGTCTACCCAACAAACAGCTGTAGGCGGGCTGAATGTCCATCACATAAAAGATAGTTTTAAAGGTCTGTGGGCCAATTGTCACGGGCAGCTCAATCTCTCCCAGAACCGATCTCTTAGAACCATCAAAGGCTCTTACTACCAGGTTGCTGGGTCTCAATGCCAATCCATCATATTCTAACTTCACCAGAGCCTTCTTTGGTAAGACATTCAGGGAAGAACCTGTGTCCACCAGCACATGAGAAAGGACAGCTCCTTTGCATTCCATGGTTATGTGCAGGGCCTTGTTGTGATTGCGGCCATCCGCTGTCAAGTCAGAATTGGTAAACCCTAGCCCATTGCTAGCAGTAACATTTCCAACCACGGCTTCCAATTGGTTGACAGTAATCTCCTCAGGCACGTAAGCTGCGTGCAAGACTTTAAGTAGTGCATTCCGATGGGCTTCGGAGCACATAAGCAGTGAGAGGATAGAGATTTTGGATGGCGTCTGGTGAAGCTGATCCACAACTTTATAATCACTCCTTTTGATGATCCGCATAAACTCATCAACTTCCTGATCAAATGGAGTCTTCAGGGCTTCTTTGACAGCTGGATCTTCCTGCACCGGGCCTTTTCCTTTTGCCTTGGTAGCAGCTTCTGCTTCGGCTGTAGGTCTTTGAACCTGTGAAGCAAAGAGACGTCCGCTTCGAGTGAAGCCTCCGCCTCCCCCCACATTATCTACTTGTGGTGCAGGTGCTGGTGTTTCAAGAGTGATTCTTTTTCCTTCGCAATACAAGTCAGAGCCATAGTGCTAGGGGATGGCCCTATTGCTTTCATATGGTACTGGTCCAGGCACCGTGACAGTGACTGGACTGATTGCTGCTGCTGCAGGGACTGCAATTGTTTGTGGATCATAAAAGATTGTAACGGGTGCTCTGGCGGGAGCAGCACCTTCTGAATGGTAAGCGGAGTTATTTTCAGGGTCGTAGAATATAGTAATAGTGGAGACATCTTCATGATTGTTTGCTGGAGTTGTAGGAGGTACTGTTGGAAGGACTGTTGTTGTTGTTGATGGAGAGTCGAAATGGAATGAAGCTGAAGTTGTAGCAGGAGAAACTGTTGAAAACTGATCATTTGGAAGGACAAGTGAAGTACTTGTTGATGGTGCTGATGAATTGTCGGGAACAATAGTTGCTGCAGTTGTAGGAGGGTCTGAAACCGTTGCTGATGACGTTGTCGGATTTGCCAGAAATGATGTAGTGATCTGGAGTAGGCCACTCTGAATAAGGCTGTCAATGCCATTCCTCAGGTCCTCGCACCCATTCCATGAAATATTGCAATAGGGACACCCTAGTTCACACCCCGGAAATATTTGGTTTTCACGGAGTCGAGCTTTGATTTCCACCAACGGTGTCCTGATCTGATCCACACTAGTTATTAAATAAGACGGTTGGTCTTCTTCAATAGCGTTAATTCGAGGGCCACCATGGTTTGGCATTGGGTTTTTATTGACATTGGGCGGAGGTGCAAAATTCAGGGCCTTGGAGTCTACCAAATCTTGTACCTTCATATGCAGAGCTCTGCATTTTTCTGTACTGTGACCAGGTGCGTTTGAATGAAAAGCACACCTAGCATTGGAGTCATAGTTTCTTAGTAGACTGTTGGGATCCGGAGGTGCCAACGTTCTTAGCTCAACTAGGTTGAGTTTCAGAAGTTGTGGCAGCAAAGCAGCATACGGCATTGGGATCGGGTCGATCACTCGGTTAGCTTGGGACGGTCTTTGTTGGAATGGCCTTTGTTGATTGTTGTTGGAGTTGTTGTTGAAGTTCCTTGGAGGATACTGATTCTGCTGATACTGAGGTTGTTGTTGGAAGTTTTGTTGAGGAGGTTGATAGACTGGCTGAGGATGAGCTGGAGCAGGGATAGTGACTGCTGCTATTGACCTCTGAGCATATTGGGGCCTACCCCTGTTGGTGTGGATGGCATTAGTCTCGCCAGCTCTTCTCGGGCCTGCAAAAGGTTTTCTCGTACTGCTGGACGAACTGGCACCATTATCAGAGATCTTACCCATTTTCAACAGGCTCTCAATTCTCTCCCCAGCTATGACAACATCTGCGAAGCTAGTGGAAGAGAAAGCAGCCAACCTGTCAATATACGTTCCCTGAAGAGTGTTCATAAACATGTCTGCCATTTCTCTCTCAGACATTGGTGGTTGAACAGCAGCAGCCAGTTGCCTCCACCTTTGGGCATACTCTCGGAAACTCTCCCTCGAAGACTGTGACATTCCCATTAGGAGGGTCCTGTTGGGTGCCATGTCTAGATTATACTGATACTGTCTGATGAAGGCTTCTGCCAGGTCCTTCCAACATCTTATAGTTGCTCTTGTCAGATGGGAATACCATTCCCTCGATGCTCCAGTCAAGCTATCTTCGAAGTAGAACATCCAGAGTTTCTCATCCATTGTATAGGCTTTCAACCTTCCCAGAAATGATTGCAAATGAGTCCGGGGGCATGAAGTCCCATTATACTTTTCGAAACAAGGAGGCTTGAACTTATGGGGGATCCTGACCCCGTCTACCAAACCCATGTCCATGACGTCGAAACCCAAAGAATTTTGAGATTCTAAGGACCTCAACTTCTCAGCTATTTCCTCCAATCGTCTATCATAAGTTTCCTCTCCAGCACCCATTACTGTAAATTGGTCCTCCTGAGGATCTTCTTGAAGTACTCTGGCTGCAGTGGCTGTTCCTTGAACATTTGCAGGAATGTTAATCTCAGGATGTAGATGTGGGCCAAACACAGGGGGGTTAACATGGGGTTGCACCCGTTCATTGTTACTTGTGCCAGCAGTCCCCACATGGGGCTCATCTTGATTCCTCCCTTCTACCAAGGCTCTGAGCCTCTCCTGACTTTGAGCTAAGTTGTTCATTACTTCCATGAACTGTGTTATCTGAGTTCTCATCTCCAACCTTTCGTTGGCCATCTGGTTCCTGACCTCCGTAAGGTCCTGCTGCATCTGATCCATCTGAATTCCCGGAAGGTTGTTTCTAGTTGGGTACCTGTGTGGCCTGTTGAGAGGAAATACCCGGCGGCGAGCAATAATTCCTGAACATCACAACAGAGGTTAGCAACAACAAAACAAAAACCTACAAAACAAACAAAAGGGTTAGCATGCAATGCAGTTATGCTTATTTGTTCTCAAGGTATCCGGTTTGGCCTTCAGTTTTGACCCTTCCAGACCCTTGAAGATGATGCCGTTGAAGTTGCTTTTGATGTGAACCAACACAAATATATTACAAAGGTGAAATAATACAATTTGTCCATTTTACAACACAAGCCCTCAAAGGGGCCAAAATACATCACAAAAAGCAAAAGTACATGGAAAAGGAACAACAACAAGCAAATGATCAAACTCCAAGGCCAAACTCATCCTCACGAACTTCCTTGAGAAGTGCTTCGGTCACAGGATCAGCCGGATGCTCCGTGAGACTTCTGATGAGAAGGTTTCTTGTTGCGACAGCTGCAGTCAACTTCTTGTTCTGACTTTGGTCCTTAGACCTCTTCACTCCTGCTTTGATTTTCAGCTCTGATATTTCCTCCTGGGCTGCTGCCAGGGCTTTTTCCATCTGCTCCATCTTGTCTTGAGCTCTCTTGTCTTCTAGAGTACGGGCCTCAGTGATCCGGACCCACCTGGCCTGACTCTCTTTCAAATACAAGTCTGTTCTTGCTCTCTGGAACTGGGCTTCTTTACAAGCATTCTTCAGAATCTGCTCACCAGCCTTAGACTTGTTGATATACTCCCCAGACTTCTCAATTTTAGTCAAGTGTTCCACCCTCAACTTCTCCAATCTCTCAATCTCCCTCACACCTTCACTCCTCTCTCTGAGGGTCTTCTGCAAGGCTTGGGTCAACTTCTCATTTCTTTCCTTCAAGCTCTCAAACTCTTCCAAACTGATAGTGGCTGGGGGTGGTGCTGAAGATGACTCAGGCATGTCTTCTATGGTGAAGGGCATTCCAGAGAATTGGGCCCTAGCATGAGACCACTCATAGTATTGGACTGATGCCACATTATTGCACCTCCCCAGAATGGTGATTCCCTTGGTTCGAACATGATCCCAGGCCCAAGCAGCCTGCCTAACAGTTGCCAGACTAACCTTGTTCTCACAGTAGAGGGTCTCAACTAGGTCCTGTTCCCTAGGAGTATGAACCAGTGCATAGCCTAATTGCCTTCTGAACAGTAGAGGGTTGTAATTGATGCTTCCCTTAACTCCTATTAAGGGCACATTGGGAAAGTGCCCACAGCTTGTGATGATATCTCTGCCCTTGGTGCTTTGAGTACACCATCTGATATCTGCTGAAGTTAGAACAGTGAGTCTCTTAGCCCAGTTGCTTTGCTGATGAGGATTTAGAAATGCATCTGTCCTGGGTAGGTGCCTGAGAAGCCAAGCATGAAATAATGGAGCACAACACCTTACTAACCTCCCCCTCTGCTTCTCATTCTTCTGATGTACTGAGTAATAGAGATCACCCAGTAAAGTTGGCACTGGGTTCTTCAGGATGAACAAATGGATTGCATTTTTGCTAATGAATCGAGGCTCATCTGCAAACAATACAATTCCATATACACTTAAGGCCAACAGAGCACAAACAGCTCTCCACTCCCCCAGGGAGGCCTTCAGACTAGCTTGAGAAATTAGAAAGTCCAGATGAAAACCAGGGATCCCAGCTTTAGAGGTCATATGTTGCTCAATCAAAGCAGGTTCCAGGTGCAAAGCTTTTGCTATCTCTCCATTGCTGGGAGGGACCATTTCAGGGTTGAAAGGGATTTCTCTCTTGATAGGCAAACCAATCAAAGATGAGTATTCTTCTAATAAAGGCCCCAACTGGAAGTCTTGAAAGGTGAAACATCTCAATGGGGGGTCATAAAACTGAATGCAGGTGTGGATCAAACTCCTCTGAGATGGGTCCAGATCCATAACCATGTCCAGTATATCCCCATAATGCTCCCTGAATAAAGGGATGTGATCTGGAGTGATCAGGGTTTGGATCCTCCTGATGTCTGATAAGTCTGGTTGGAAGAAATGATAGGTGATGTTGCTTTTCTTTGGGGCCATGATGCTGAAGACTGAGTAGAGTGCTGATGAAGATGCTGAGGAGTGGGCCACTGACTGGCTAGTGCAAGTAACTGAAGTATGGCTGACAAACTGAAGCAAGTGCTGGTGGAGACAGGTCAAAACTGCAGATGGGGTCAAAACCAAAACCAGATGAAAATGGATACCCTGAAACACAAATAAGCACATGTTAATATGATGCAATGGGTATGTATGCAAATGAAATGCAAAGGGTTTGTGACTGAGCTGGATCTGATCAAAATGCCTTGATATAAGTACATGTGTGTTCAAGAATTCCAGATGGAGGTCTAAAAATCCAGTAACCAGGGTGGGGGACTCAAATAAAGAGCCACATGTCCAGGGTTTAGAATCACAAGAACTATCCAACATGGAGCATTCTTAACAAAGTCAAAGTAACAGGGTATTCTGAGGTCAAGGTACCTGCAAACCTGTAAACAGCCCAACCCCCTCACAGGTGGTAATCTAGAACAAGGATCCTCAGACTTGGATCAGTTATGAGAAGTGTAAACACTTCTAACCCGGAGGTACAGTGTTTACAATAACCATAACAATTCCTCCTCTAATTCACCTCAGCTTCTGAAGGTCAGTACTAAAAGGTCATCCAGACTTAGCAGGCTTCCCAGATAGCCCTAGCATTGCAGGAAATCTGCAACACAGAGTTCTCAAGAAGAAACCCATATCTGAACCGTGTTTCATATTCCCGCACCAGACCGAAATGGAATGGGAAAGAATATGATTCACTCTAGCCTAGGTGTCACTCAGGTCCCAGGTATAGGACCTTAACTCTCAATGAATCGCCCACCCACCAAGGCAAACAACAGATCCAGCCAGCAGCGATGACAGTATGATATAAATAAATACAATAAAGAAAGCAGTAAAGTAACTGTACATAAAGCAATAAACAAAAAATAAATACAAGCACAAACAAGCACATAACACCCCAGTAAACACAAATCAAACAAGCGCTAGGAGGAACCCACAAAAAGAACCAGAAGCCCTGATTGCAATATAAGGTTCCCCAGCAGAGTCGCCAAGCTGTCGCTCCCGACAAATGAAACAGGGTCATATGAGGGTACAGACGCGAACGGTCGGCGAGAGGGACAGTGAGAACACACAGCCGTGAACTTACTGGAGATGAAAAGAGTCGCCAGCTAGGCATTTTTATCCCGGAGGAAAGGCAATGCTGCATAGGCCTAGAAAAGAATGGATAAGACGGTTTGCGAACCAGAGAGACTGAGAAAGGGGGTTGGTTACAACCTGGGAAGGTATTAGCACCCAGATTGTCCGTCGTACTCGACGGGATCCACGCTTAAAAGATTTGTGTATTAAAGGGGTAGTGTCAGTGCGATCTGTGTGTAAAATAGCTGGAAAAGATATACAGGTGTCAGTGCAAAGTAAAGTGAAGTGTGATATATATAGTGTCAGTGTAAGAACAAAGATGAAATGCTCAAGATCATGAGGCTAGAAAGAGGGGGAATATACAGAGACTTTTGTTCGATAACCGTTAAGTTATGCCTACGTATCCTCTCGTGCAATGAGGAAGTCAGAACACCGTAGTTCGACCCAAAGAGACTGAAAGGTGAATTGACTGATGAACTGCTTACTTGTCTATGCTCAAGTGTATGACCTGTCTGGCTCAGGTGCTAACTGTCTTGCGTTAGACGGAAGAAGCAAGTTCTCGATTGTGAGTGAAGGTGATGAGAAAAGAATCCCGGAGGAGACGATTATTATTTGTTTTTTGAGTTTTCAGTCTTTTATTGTTTTTTGTGTTTGTCATAAGTTAATGAGCTTAAGCCTAAACCAAGGGTTAGTAAACTCATCACATCTTCCCTCTGATTAGGGGTAATGAGAATACCTTAAGTGTGAAGTCAGATTCTCACACTTAATCACCTTTGGTGTAGGATTAAGATCATTAACCTACTTGTGATTATTTAGATGTTTTTGTGATTTTGTTTAGTGTTGAGTAATGAGGTTAAGCCATAATCATGGATTAAACAGACCCATTACACCATCCTAAAAGAAGGATGATAGATGAGAATGTTTAAGCTGAGGAATGCTCCTCAACTTAATCCATGATTAGGGATTAAACTCATGACAAAACAAAGCCTTTATTAAGTGGATTTTAGTTAATGATATGATGATGAAGTGAATTTTATGGTTTGTAAGACAACTTGAGGGGGACTTGTCCATTAACACTAGGGTTAGTCCTTCTTAACCACTTAAGGAAGAATTAGAACCCTAATGCAAGGCCCAAGTTACAAGTGTGATGTCTTGATAATTATTAGATGAATTGATTAAGAGATTTAAACACCTTAAGGGTTCAAGACTTAGGATTAAAGTTATACACTCCATCCTAAGAGAAGGATGCAGGCATAAGCTCAATCACAAAGTCTTAAAGCCTTTAGGGTTTAGTCCCTGATTATGAGATGAGAAGAGAAGACTCAAGGAGACACAAAGGCAAAACTAAGGGGGGATACTAATCAAAACCCTAATTCATTGTCATGCTTGGTTGATCCTAAGGTTTGTGAGGTTTCCAAGAACAATCTTCAGAAGAACCACCAGGAAGCAGATGAACAAGAACAAGAGAAGCAAAGTGACTTGCTTCATTCAAAAAGTCAAGTCACTTGAAGAAAGAAAGTGGGAAGGAGAAGAATGAGCAAGCTCAAACTCAAACACACATAAAAATGCAGCAATGGATGCAAGAGAGATGAAAAGAAAAGTTATGAGAAGTGAAGGCAAATTCACTTCCCAAGTTACTTACCACCTGAAATGTTAGAAAGAAATGCAATGCAATGCTAAATGAAATGAAATGACATGATGCAAAGCAAAACCATAAACATGTTGATGATGATTATGATGTTATGAGGTGCTTCAAACATGAGATAAGGCATGGAAATGTTCATACAAGATTATGAATGCAAATGATGCAAGCTAAGGAGCATGAACAAGCATGAAATGTTATGAAGCATACAAGACAAATGACATGGTAAATATGTGATGCAATGGTCAAACATGCTTTCTATATGTCTTAGGATGTCAAATGAATCATAAGCATGCACAAAATGCAAAGACAAGTCATGTTATGCAAGGGAATGCAAGGAGGATGCAAGAGAGAGCCCAAATTAGGGTTCATGGATCAAACATCAAACAAAAGACCAAAACAGAAGCAAACCTCATGATAAAAAATGGAAAATGGCATCCAAAGAAACCCTAGGCCTATGATGAACCACTGCCCAAAGGGGAGCTCTCAACTCTCAACCAAACTCAAGATATGATTTTTCTAAGTTATTAGGGTTTTTTAGGGTTCTTAACAAAACAAATGCCAAACAATTTGAAAATGCAAGAACAATTCATGGCCCTTTTATCCTTGAAAATACATGCTAAACACAAGACAAAGCAAAAAGAATCAATGTCTCAACCTTCACCAATAGGCAGAAATGAATTTTCAAACATGTGATCAAAATAATGCATAAAAAATGATTTAATTCAATGAAAAATTCTTAAAATGCATCAAGATCAAAAAAGAAATTTGGTTTGAAGGTTGGACAATGTTTCTAAATGTCTTAGAACATTTCATGAATTTTTTTGTAATTTTTAAATACCTAAAAGTATTTTTAATTAATTAATTCTCATTAATCAATTAAAAATAATCTTTTAAATATTTAAAAATACTTTTTTAATGATAAAAAATAAAGTAAAAATATTTTTGGGTCTTAAAAATTAATAAAACTTTAAAGAAAAAGTTTCATAATTTTTAAGAATTTTTTGCTATTTTAAATTAAATATGCAAGTTAATTGAAGAGAAAATGAATTAAAAATTAAATAAAATAAAAGTAAGCTGAATGGAAGGCCAGGATGCGCCCAGGATTTGAAAGTGTTGACTGGCGCGTGATCTTGTGGTTGGGATTGACTCTGAGATAATTAGTTTAATTATGAATTAATTAACTAAATGAAAAAGATTAGGGCAAATCAAACTGATCCTGGCCTTCTATCCGCGCGCGAAGTCAAACAATTCCACGCAATCAATGGCTCAAATTCAAACTGACATTAATGACTGGATTAGGGCACAAATGACTCTCAGGTGGCCGGAGAAGACTTCCGGTCGTCTTCTCCGGCCAGCTCTCACCTGAAAACTACCCTAATCCCTCAAAACGTATCAAAAATGAAAAACAAGAACTGGGAAATGATCCTCACATCCTCACGAATCAAACCCCCATCCTAAAACACATTTATATTTCTTAAACAAGCTGAATCGAAGAGAAGAAGTTCTAGGTCACGCAAGCTTCAGAAACAAATTAAATGCTCAAATCACAACCATTTTCAAAACCAATGGTACCAGAATGATCAGCCAGACATGAAGAACAAGTTTGTAACAAGAGAAATGATTTCTGGAAAAATTATTTTCGAGCTACCTGAGATTTGGAGCTTTCAGTTTTGGAACTTTCTGGCCACTTCTTTCAGTGCAAACACTCCACTTGATCCCCCAAAGATGTTTGGATGCCCAAAATGAGTTTGTGCTGGCTGGATGGTGAGATTCGAATGCTCCTGCTTCAAGCTCAGTCAACAATGGCTATGGTGATTCTGGAGGTTTCAGGCTATTGTGAATGATGGTTTGAGGTCCAAATGATGTATGGAGAAGCTTTGCAGGGTTTGTTTGGCTGTTTGTGAGCTAGGGAAGGAGATTCGAAAGTAACTGCAGAAATGGAGTGAGAGATGGCAATGAGGTGTTCTGGTTGTTTTAGGCTTGTGTTCTTGGTGCTGGGTGATCTATGAAGTGTGGTGGGATGATTGGTGAAGATGGTTTTTGTGTTTTTTTGCTGTGGAGAGAAATTCGAAGACTTATGCAAAGATGGAGTGTTTTGTGAATGTTGTGTTCTAGTGTGCTTCAGGCTTGTGTGTTATCATGTTTTGCTTGCAAATTGTTTGTATAAACAATGCTGATTGGTCAGAAGATGTGACATGCCCTTTATTGATTGGGATGTTTACTTTTGCAAAATGTCAACTTGGTTGTAAGAGAGGCATGGGCTTGGTTCTAGGCTAGCATAAGTACATGGACTGGCGCAGCATGGCATGGAGAGAAGCTAGGGCTGGTTCAGCATCCAAGAAATCAAGTGGGTGAGGTGTGATGATAGTTTTTGCAAGTTGCTTGCTTTATGGTTCACATGGAAAAATCTTGTTGCATAAGCCATGAAACATGAGGCATCTTGGTTCAAATCTGACTTTATGACTTAGAGAAATGTTTGTGTACTGGTTTGAGAGGGATTAGAAGTCACATAATGCATTTGTTCATGACTTTGCAAAATTTCACACTTGGTGCATACCTTGAAAAACAATGATTTTTGCCAACTTTGCATTGCCATAACTTTTGATCCAAGAAGAGTTTGATCATGTTCTTGTACTTTTTGAAAAGGGAAAGATGAGATCTACAACTTTCATGGCCAAAGTTTTTTCATTTGAAGCCTTTTTGGATCAAGAATCAAGGCTTGAAAAATGACCTAAAATGATGCATTCTTGAAAAGTCAACTATGCCCAACAAGTCAACATTTGCAAAAATCCTAAATTCTTGATTTCTATGAACTTCAACCTTCTTCCATGATCAAATAAAGATCATATACACTCAAAATGATGAAAATCACCCATTGGTTGGGTCATTGGGGGCCTCAGATGCCCTGATTTTGCACTGACTTGTCTGAAAAGTCAACCCTTGATCAGATGACTTCCCCATGGAATTTCTTCATGAAAATTGATATGTATACTCCCTATACCATATAGAGATCAATGGAAACAAGAATGACCAAAAAATTTGGAGTTATGGCCTCTGAAACCAAAACCCTAATTTTCAGTCAACTGTGCAGTTCAAACTAGCCCTGCATCCACTCAAACCCTAGTTCTTGTGATTCCTCTGCAATTTTGATTTTGAGGAGATGAAATATGATATAAGAACACACATGTACCCCTTTGAGTTGATTGGTGGCCTTTGGAGTGGCCCAAAAAGCTTTGAGGTTGCCCAGATCACAAACCCTAGGTGCAGATGAGTTAGAATCTGTGTAGTGAATCAAAAATGAGATATGAGATGATATGATTGTGTTTATGCACATGAGGATGATCACAAGCCATGGTGTGAATGGGTGAGGGCAAATTTGGGGTGTTTACACATCCCTTATAAGTCCCCAGATTCGAGCGCTGAAATCGAGAAACAAAAGTACATACAGCCCGTAGGATACAGTACTAATGTCATACAAGCAGATGCTTTGACTGAGTTCCAATAAGAGAACCAGGCCATCCTATACGAGTCCCCAGTGGACCCTCGGGTGCAAATGGGTTTGCCACAAAATATGGTATGCCACTGTCACCACTGGAGAGGGTTGTTTCCACAAAGGTTCTCAATGATCGGTCCCCAGATGCACATAACTATCAAGGTCCTATCCCGAAGTAGAGGAAATCCCCACACAAGATATTTCCAAGATGGTCGCAGTCTGGGTGTGAAACACATCGCCACTCATCATGCCACATGCGAGTACAACGTGTCCATGTTAATCCTACGGTGCACTCAAGCCGGGTATTTGGCTTATCTCTCAGTAACAGTACCACCCAAGTCCCACCAAACAAAAAAAATCCAGTCCAGACAGTCCAGTAATAATGCATGAAAATAAATACTGAAAACTGTAAATAAAGCTGTAAATAAAACTATAAATAAAATGACAGTAAAATATACACACAACAGCAAACAATCAACACCCAAAGAAACAGAAACACGCACGCACTAGGAGAGACTCTCAAGGGAACCAGAGACTCTGGGTTCGATCCCCGGCAGAGTCTCCAGCTGTCGCTCCCTGGATTTCCATCCTGGTACAAACGCGAAAGTGGCACGGAAAGAGGTAGAGTCGCCAACCAGGCATTTTTATCCCGAAGGAATATGAATGGTAAAGCTGCACAAACCAGAAGAAAGGAAAAGGAAGGACACGGGTCCTGCGAACCAAAGAGACTGAGTTCGGGAGTCGGTTACGACCTGGGAAGGTATTAGCACCCAGATTGTCCTTCGTACCCGACGGGATCCACGCTTGCAAAGAAAATGTTTCAAAAGGTGAAGAAATGAAAGCTGCTGCAAAGAAAATGAACTGAACTGGATAAAAGAAAAGAAAAGGGAACTGAAAAAGAAATGAAAAGGAAAAATGTAGGGAAAATAAAGATTGTGCTCGAACGGGCCCTACCCCGCTGCCTATGTACCTCATCTAGACAATGGGGATCAGAGTCGCCGTAGTTCCCCTAACTAGGGGTGGGAAAGATTGCTTGTGTCTTAAGGGTTGAACTGCCTATGTCAATGCTCAGGTGTTGCAGGCTCGTACGACGAGTGCATTACCGTCTTGCAAAATGACAAGTAGGAGCAAGTTCATATGATGAGAGTGAAGGTGGTGAGAAAAGAAGTCCCGAAGGAGAGACGTTTATTGTTTGTCCAGTGTTCTTTAGGAGTTTTCTGCTTTGATTTTTGCGTAGGTAAGTGTACCCAAGTCTTATTCAATGGGATGTGTACTTCTTACATCATCCCAAAATGGAATGTGCAAGAGGCACACCTAGCTATGGAGGAAATCCCCAAATCTAGTCCCACAAGCGAAAGCTCAGACACACTGACCTACTGACATTTATTAAGTGTTTTTGTGATTTTTGGTTAAGAACTGTTTTTTATATTTTCTTTGTGAAGCAATATCATGCTAAGACCTATCCACCACGAGGGATATCCTACACCTCGCCCTGAAATGGAACGCGTGCAAGTATCTCATAGCAAAGTCTCGTGTCACATGAGAAGACTCGTCATTTAGTAAAGTGACTTAAAGTAAAGTTTGAAGATGAGAAGAGAGAGCACCAAAAGGATATCAAAGGTAAAATATAATGGGGAAGACTACTCCTAATGTTATCATGCATGGGAGTCCTAGGTTAGTGAGGTTTGAATTCTATCCTAATGAGGGAGAAGGAAAGAAAAGAAGAAGAAGACGAGGAGAAGGAGAAGAAGATGAGGAGAAGAAGAAGATGAGGAAAAGATGTACATAAGTGAATGAACTTCAAAAGCAAACAACCACAAAATTTCTCAATGTACAAACATCAACTCAAGACCAGAGAGGTATCCACATCCTAAAAGGGCTCTAAACAAGCTAAGGGAGTTGGGACAAGTGCTCTCCCAACCTAAGGACTAGACATATGACCAAAAAGGATGCAAAAGAAGCTAGACAAAGAACAAAATTCAAATCAAATCAAGCATTCATCCAAAAATTCCACAAATCTGCACAAAGACTCTTCAAACATCTAATATTAACATGCTAAAAAAAGTAGGATCAAAATCAGAAGCTAAGTAGGTTAACTATATGCCTAAACATGGATTAGGGTTATGAAACTTCATGTACAAGTTAAGGATCAAGAATAATCAAGAAAAATTCTAAAAATAAGAAGAAAAATCATCAACAAACTACATTTCAATATGAATCTAGAGCAAAAAGAATCAATTCAAAATTCAAATTAATGATCAAGATATAACTTCTACAAGACAGCATGCTTTAAAAGTGAATAAAAAACAATTAATAAAAGAAGAAACTAATTCCAGCGTGGAAAATGAAAATAAATGGAAAATAAAAATATCAAAAATTAAAGAAAACTCAAAATACCACTTATGAATTTTTTTGGAATTTTTAATGACTTCCAACTATTTTAATTAATTATAAACCAAACTGGAATAAAATAAAAAGAAGGAAAAAAGATACCAATGGGCCAGGGGTGCAATTAGTGAGAAAGTTAGTTTAAACTCCTTGGGCCTGAGACAGGGAAGGTGAGAATAACAATGTCACCAGGCCCACACGAATATCTCTAAACCACCACTTAACCAGCTTTTGTTATTTGCTTCTTTTTTTTTTGTTTAAAATAATAAAACTTATGTACAAAAGTTATGTAACATTGGGATCAATCGGTCCATTAAAAAAAATAAGTGAAATGAATAAAAAACAAAATAATAAAACCATAAAAAACGGACCAAAAAAAAGCTGCCACGCCATCATCTTCTTCACCATGCCACGAAGAGAGAACGCAGGAGAAAGAGTAAAACAGGGGAACCCGAACACTATCACCCTCAATTCAAATCACCATAACTCCATCAATTCTCCATGAAATTACAAGATGTAAAAGCAAAAAATGCAGTATAAAGTGAGAGGATCATAAACATACACTTAGTTTTCACAAACAAACAACATATGCACACAGTCGAGCAAGAACAGTTTGGATTAAAAAAAACTGCAACTCACAATTTAAAGCCTCTAAAGGCTCCCTACACCTCGTACCAAACAAGACCAGCATGAAACAAACAGCATAGAGTCAAACTCGAAGCATAATGAAACAAAACTTCAAACCTGAATATGAAGAATTTTGGAGCACCTTAAGAAATCCAGAGGCGATACAAGTTCCTTGTGCTTTTATGATCTTCTTTAAGGCCAAATAAAGGCTCTACACACGCAAGAACCACATCAATCCGAAACAGAGGATGCTAAGACTCCACAACTCCAAGTAATGATGAAAACACAGTGGTGTAAAGGATGTCTTGCTGGATCAAGAGACTAGAGAAAGATTTAATGAAATAGTGTAGATCTAGGATTCATTTGGTTGTGATATTCTTTTTTTTTCTTTTTCTTTGTTTTCTCCCCCCTCTTCTGTAAATCGCGAGCTGCTACTTAAATATGAGGGTGTTTTCTAAATTGAAGGTGTGAACGGGAAAGTTGTTGCACCACTCCTCTGCAGAAATCGTGCTTCACTCTCAACTTTGTTTTTAAATTTATTCATGTGCGTGAGGGTGTAAGAGAGTTATGGTGTATCCATGTGTTGGCAATGCGTTATTGGCTGATGAGGAAATGGTGAAAAGCTTAGGGCCATTATTGGTTGAAGGTGTGGTGTGCATGATATACATGCTGAATGGAACCCACGTGATACTTCTTTTCCCTTGGCATGTTATGCGTGAGTGGGGTGATGGCAAGGATATGCCTTTTTGCTAAATGAAGAAAATGTGTGTGTCTTCAAAATGAAATAAGGAAAGCATGTGAGGTGAAGGCGTGTGTGCTGATCATGGTATCATTCCCCGTGTGCTCCCCTTCATCAATTTCATGTGCTATTATTTCCACCTTTTCGCTAAGCCCCACTAATCAAACGACAACAAATACATTTTCCTTGCCATGTGAAAAAAGGACTACATGACCCATTAAATAAAGTCATGACATAATAAAACATGACACCAAAATAATCAACAAAAAGGACCAATGGGGTCTTGACAAGTGTGCACATAAAACCCTAAAATATAATAAACTCCAAAAATTCATATCTTGCAATCTAAAACTGCTATGGACGTGTTCTACGACTTTTCGGAAAGGGAAAATTGTACTCTACGAGTTTCGTGTTCACCGGAAAATCATTCGGAGCTTTTTCGCACATGAAATAATAGCTCGAAGCTTCGCGACAAATATTTTCCAAAAATGGAAACTTCTAAATTTCCAAATTTAGCAACTTTTTGCATACTCCCGATTTTTGACATTTAAGCTCGACTGAATTATTCCTTGACATGATATGACCCCAAAAATTGATGATCCTGATTAAAAAACTCTGAACTCTTCATGTTGACTTTTTTTACTGCAACGATGACTTTCTTGCTTCGTCTTCAAGTAACTGGACAAAATCTTGACTTCTTCAATGAATTTTTGCCTCAAACTTCATATATAAGCAATGCAGTCCATATGAGAGCCTTTGCCCACAAGAAATGGTCAAAGCCAAGAGGATATGAGGATCTGGCCAAAAACCCTAATCAGGATTTCCTTCACACATGAGAAAACTGCATTTTTGAACTTCTGATGAAATTTCTCACTTCTGATCTTTTGAGGATGATTTTAGGTTTATTCAAGATATGAGAAAAAAAACTTATGAGCTTCTGGCAATGCTACTTGGCCAATGAGTTGATTTTAAAATCATGAATCGTCTAAAGAACTGATCATATGCCTTATGCTAGAACATGTGATTATTATGCCTCATTTTTCTATGTCGGATGCTCAAAAATGATATGTTGATGCTATGCTCATGATTAAATGATGATAAAAAGGAGAGGGCAAATTTGGGGTGTTACAGAGACAACTAGCTGCTGCTGTCCAACCACCTATGTCTGAAAGGGAAATGGCTGATATGTTTATGAATACCTTGCAAGGGACCTACATTGATAGACTTGTTGCTTTCTCTTCCACTAGATTTGCTGACGTGGTCATAGCGGGAGAGAGAATTGAAAGTTTGCTGAAGATGGGCAAGATTTATGATAATGGTGCTAGCTCCAGCAACGCAAAGAAAACCTTCTCAGTACCTCGAAGAACAGGAGAGACCAATGCAGTACATGTTAATAGAGGTAGACCCCAGTACTTGCAATGATTAGTAGCTGCAGTCACCATCCCTACTCCAGCACTTCAGCAACAACAGTATCCTTAATAACAACAAAGATCTTACAACAACAATAACCAACAACGGCCTTTCCAATAAATGCCTTCTCAGATTAACAGGGTGATCGATCCCATCCCGATGCCCTATGCAGTCTTATTCCCGCAGCTATTGAAACTTAACTTGACTGAACTGAGAACTTTGGCTCCACCAGATCCTCTAAATCTTCCAAGGAGTTATGATGTCAATGCCAGATGTGCTTTTCACTCCAATGCACCTGGTCATTCAACAGAAAAGTGTAGGGCCCTGCACATGAAAGTCCAAGATTTGATCGACTCCAAGGCTTTGAATTTTGCACCTCCACCAAATGTCACAAGGAATCCAATACCAAATCATGGTGAGCCAAAGATCAATGCCATTGAGGAGGACAAACCAACAATTCTGATTGATGATATTGCAAATATTCATACACCACTGGCCGAAGTAAAAGCTCAGCTGTTGAAGTGCCAAGTGTTTCCAGGTTGTGAGGACTGTTGTGAAGCTTGCAAAGTTTCTATCAATGGTTGTGTAAAACTGAAGAATGGTATTAGCAGTCTTATCAGGGAAGGCATCCTTCAAATCACATCAACAGTTCCATCTTCTACAACTGCAACAAAAATATCTTCTACAACACCAGCAAACATTATCCCAACATAATCTTCTACATTGCCAGCAAAAGTCATTTCAACGGAATCGGCTACAACAACAACAAACACCAGTGACGACATCTCAACGGTTACCATCTATTATGATCCAGCATCCATCCATGTTCCGGATTCTCTCAACAACAACTTTCAGCAACACCCTCATCAACATCAACAACTTCCTGCACCTGCACCATCTTCAATCAGACCTCCTGTCACCATCTACTATGATCCACAAACTATCACAACTCCTTCTTCTGCGACAATTAGTCCAGTGACCATCACAGTGCCTGGACCAATTCCTTATAATAACAACAATGTCGTGCCTAGGCATTATGGTTCGGATCTTTACTGCCATAGAAGGAAGGTCCTCAACATCTGCACCATAAATTGACAACGTCGGGGGAGGTGGAGGCTTCACCCGGAGCGGAAGTCTCTTCGCTTCATAGTTTCCCAGGGTTAATGCTGAAGCAGAAACTGCTGCCAAAGCAAAAGGAAAAAGTGTGGTACCAGAAGAACCAACTGCAAAAGAAACTCAGAGGACGTCCTTTGATCAGGATGTGGATGAGTTCATTAGGATTATCAAAAGAAGTGATTACAAAGTGGTGGATCAGCTCCATCAAACACCCTCCAAGATTTCCATACTATCTCTGCTCATGTGTTCCGAGGCTCACCGGAATGCACTACTCAAGGTCTTGCAAGCCTCTTATGTGCCGGAAGAAATCACGGTCAATCAGTTAGAAACGGTGGTCGCAAATGTCAATACTAGTCATGGACTAGGTTTCACCAATGCTAACTTGACTACGGAGGGGAGTAACCACAACAAGTCTTTGCATATCACTTTGGAATGTAAAGGTGCTACACTTTCTCATGTCCTTGTTGATACCGGATAATCACTCAATGTGTTTCCAAAGAAAGCTTTAGTCAAGCTGGAATATGATGGTCTTGCACTCCGTCTGAGCAACCTAGTTGTCAGAGCTTTTGATGGTTCTAAGAGATCGGTTCTCAGAGAGATTGATCTGCCTGTGGTAATTGGCCCACAAGTTTTCAAAACTATCTTCTATGTGATGGACATACAGCCTGCCTACAGCTGTTTGTTGGGTCGACCCTGGATCCATGCCACCGGCGTGGTAACGTCTACCCTTCACCAGAAGTTAAAATACGAGTGGGAGGGCCAAGTTATCACCATCTGTGGAGAAGAAGACATCTTCATCAGTCACCTGGCTACATACAAGTACATATAGATGGATGGGGAGATCCATGAAACCATGAGTCAAGGTTTTGAAGCCTTAAACATCAACGAAGCTACAACTAAGGTGTTTGCTGCATCTCAAGAGGAAAGGATGAGCACCTCAATTGCTTCCTACAAACAGGCTCGGAAGGTTGTGGAAGAAGGGAATGCCCAAGGTTGGGGCAAGCTGCTGAAAGTTCAGATGAAAGAAGACAAATTCGGTTTGGGTTACAGATCATCCCAACAAGTTCCAGAGGAGGCTGCTGAAGCTCCCATGTTCATAAGTGGGGGAATATTGATCCCGGATGCTGTCAACACTTTTGAAGACGAGGCTGAGAGCGACTACAACCTGGAAAGTTGGATCCATCCAAGAGTCCCGGGCCAACAAGTCCTCAACTGGTCTTCCCAGGAAATTATAAGGGTTACTGCTGTAGAGTAATTATTATTTCCTGTTTTAAGCATGCATCAAAGTCCTGCATCTTGCCCAAGATGTCGGGACTCATTTTGTAATAGGGCCATATGTATTTTGTGCAAATTGAATATTTATGAACAATGGACATCTTTTTGCAAACAATCGTTTTTCGCTCCCTGTCTTTTCATTTTGGTTATTTTAGCACAAAACAATAAATGGCAATGTTTTTCTCAATAATAACTTCATTCATTTTTTCTAAATAAAATAAAATCAATCACTAAAAATGAACCAAATCTCAACCCTTACAGAGATAGCCCTCCAGATTGCACCGATAACGACACTGCTATGACCTCGTATGACTTCGATAATCCGATTAATCAAGCAGATGAAGGGGTTGAAGAAGACTACGATTTACCTTAAGAGTTAGCCAGGTTATTGAGACAAGAGGAAAAGGTGATTGCTCCTCATCAGGAGGAGGTTGAGACTATCAATCTTGGTACCGAGGAAGAAGTGAAAGAAGTGAAGATTGGAGCCAGTCTGCAAGCTCCAGTAAAAGAACAACTTATCAGTTTGCTGCAAGAATATGTCGATGTGTTCGCTTGGTCCTATCAAGATATGTCGGGCTTGGATACAAATATTTTCATGCACAAGCTGCCATTGAAAGAGGATTGTCCGCCAGTTAAGCAGAAGTTACGTCGTACTCACCCAGACATGGCCATGAAAATCAAAGAGAAAGTACAAAAGCAGTGGGATGCCGGTTTTCTCGCTGTAACTAGTTACCCGCCTTGGGTTGCTAACATTGTACCCGTACCTAAGAAGGTTGGAAAGGTGCGTATGTGTGTTGATTACCGGGATCTGAACAGAGCAAGCCCGAAAGATGACTTCCCATTACTCACATTGATGTATTGGTAGACAACACAACTCAGTTCTCTGTATTTTCCTTCATGGACGGATTTTCTGGATACAATCAGATCAAGATGTCACCAGAAGACATGGAGAAAATAACCTTCATCACACCATGGGGCACGTTCTTCTACAAAGTAATGTCGTTTGGTTTGAAGAATGCTGGTGCAACGTATCAACGGGCAATGGTAACATTATTCCACGATATGATCCATAAAAAATTGAGTGCTACGTGGATGACATGATTGCCAAGTCCCAAACAGAGGAAGAGCATTTGGTAAATCTATTGAAACTTTTCAAGCGTCTGAGGAAGTATCATTTAAGGTTGAACCCCAACAAATGCACATTCGGGGTACGTTCTAGTAAGCTGCTGGGTTTTATTGTAAGCGGAAAAGGAATTGAGGTTGATCCCGACAAAGTCAAAGAAATTCAGGAAATTCCTGCACCTAAGACCATGAAAGAAGTTTGAGGGTTCTTAGGTAGATTGAACTACATTTCAAGGTTCATATCTCATCTCACTGCAACCTGCGAGCCCTTGTTCAAACTGCTAAGAAAGGAACAAACAGTCAGGTGGAACGATGATTGTCAAAGAGCTTTTGACAAGATCAAAGAGTATTTGCAAGAACCTCCAATTCTCATGCCTCCAGTTGAAGGAAGACCTCTAATAATGTACCTGACAGTATTAGATGAATCAATGGGGTGTGTGGTTGGCTAGCATGACGAGTCTGGTCGAAAAGAGTATGCAATATACTACCTAAGCAAAAAGTTTACTGACTGTGAACAACGTTATTCACTGCTCGAGAAAACTTGTTGTGCTTTAGCGTGGGCTGCTCGCCGACTAAGACAATATATGTTGACTCATACTACCTTTTTGATCTCAAAGATGGACCCCGTCAAGTACATATTTGAGAAGCCAGCACTTACCGGAAGGGTTGCAAGGTGACAAATTATTCTAACAGAATATGATATTCAGTACACCTCTCAAAAAGCCATCAAGAGCAGTGTATTGTCTGACTATCTGGCTGAGCAACCCATTGATGATTACCAGCCTATGAGATTTGATTTTCCTGATGAAGACATCATGTTCTTAAAGTCAAAAGATTGTGAAGAGCCTATTCACACTGAAGGGCCTGATCCAGAATAAGCATGGACTATGATGTTCGATGAGGCAATTAATTGTAACGGTCGTGGGATTGGTGTCGTGCTTATCACACCCAAAGGAGTCCATCTGCCTTTCTCAGCAAGGCTCGCCTTTGCCTGCACTAACAACGAAGCAGAATACGAAGCTTGTATCATGGGTCTTGAGGAAGCCATTGACCTCAGGATCAAAACCTTAAATGTATTCGAAGATTCGGCTTTGGTGATCAACCAAACTAATGGCAAGTGGTATACTCATCAAGAGCATCTGGTTCCCTACCGTGACTATACGAGGAGATTATTGATTTTCTTCACAACAGTCAAGATTGAATACATCCCTCGAGATGAGAATCAATTTGCAGACGCCTTGGCCACTATCTCATCTATGATCAAAGTACAGACTTCCAATTATGTGCCTCAGATTTTAGTATCCATACTGGACCGATCGGCGTATGTATTCTCTATGGACACTGTCATTGACAATAAACCTTGGTTCCACGACATCAAATGCTTCTTGGAGACTTAGACATACCCACCTAGGGCATCGTCTAATGATAAGAAGAAATTGAGAAGGCTAGCCGGCAATTTCTTCCTCAACACTGATGGCTCCTTATACAAATGGAACTTCGACATGGTCTTGCTCAGATGTGTTGACAAGAAGGAAGTAGACCTACTAATGCACGAAGTACATGAAGGTTCTTTCGGTACCCATGCCGGAGGACATGCAATGGCGAAGAAATTGTTGAGATCAGGTTACCATTGGATCACAATGGATGCAAAATGTTGTGACTATGCCAGAAAATGCCATAAATGCCAGATCTACGCAGACAAAGTGCATGTGCCTCCCAATCCTTTGAATATATTGTCTTCACCCTGGCCCTTCGCCGCGTGAGGCATTGATATGATTGGAAAGATCGAACCAACTGCTTCAAATGGTCTAAGATTCATCCTGGTAACCATTGATTACTTCACCAAATGGGTTGAAGCCGCTTCGTATGCAAATGTCACCAGGCAAGTGGTAACCCGATTTCTGAAAAGGGATATCATTTGTTGATATGGAGTTCCTGAGAAAATCATTACTGTTAATGGTTCAAAGCTTAACAACAAGATGATGGAAGAACTGTGCTGAGATTTCAAAATTCAACATCACAACTCTTCTCCTTATAGGCCAAAGATGAATGGCGTTGTTAAGGAGGCTAACAAGAACATTAAGAAGATTCTGCAAAAGATGGTAGTCACATACAAAGACTGGCAAGAAATGTTACCATTCGCCTTACATGGGTACCGAACTTCCATCAGAATATCTATTGGGGCAACACCTTATCAGCTTGTGTATGGTATGGAAGCAGTCCTACCTGTTGAAGTTGAATTACCTTCCTTGCTGGTAATGATGGATGTAAAATTGGACGAAGCAGAATGGGTCCGATCTCATTATAACCAACTGAACCTGATTGAAGAAAAGAGATTAGCAGCTATCTTTCATGGTCAGTTATATCAGAAACGGATGAAGAAAGTCTTCGATCAAAAAGTTAGACCTCGGGAATATCAAGTGGGAGAACTTGTACTGAAAAGAATCCTTCCTCCTCATACAGACCACAGGGGCAAGTGGACGCCAAACTATGAAGGTCCCTACGTGATAACTAAAGTCTTCTCGGGTGGAGCGCTGATGCTCGTAACCATGTATGGTGAAGATTTCCCGTCTCCTTTGAATTCAGATGCAGTTAAAAAATACTTCGCATAAAATGACCCGCTGGACATAAAAACAGAATGTAAGTCCAGGCAAAAATAGGGCATCTTGGCGAGTCAAAAACAGAATAAAAGACTCGGGAAAAAATAAGGGAAAATAAAATTAAAAAAATGTACACCCGCTGAGTTGAAAAGCCACATCGGACAGCTCAGGCAAAAAAAGGTATCCCGGTGGATTGAAAACCCGAAAGGGCAATCCACACAAAATCAGGGAATAAGCGAAAAAATACATTCTGAATTCGTCTATATCACTCACATAACATGGCAAGCTTCGAAAGGACAAAGCGTCAGTTAGAATCAACTTTCTTCACAAAGCAAGATAAGAAGAGCATTCAGGTCATACAGGTCATAGCAAAGGAAGCTCATTGGAGCGTCAACTTCAACATTGCCGAATAGGACTTTTATTTTCTCAATTTTGTAGCAATCTCCTCATTTTAGGGATCAACTTCTCACTGTACTCGCCTATTCAGGGCACACAAATCAATAAAGTCAAATATTCATTCACACTTTGTTTTGTACCTTTTTGTTTTGTTTGCAAAATGTCCAAAGTTTGTAATACAACATTTGCATGAAAACATATAAGCCATTTTCAATAAATGCTTGTAGGAAATATGTGCTCTTAAGCAAACCTAACTCCTATGACGAAATCCGGTTGAGAATAACTCAGGGCACTTGTGCATTTCCTTTGTTTGACAGGTTGCAAGTACTCAAGGCGGAAAACCTTTCACAGTATGGGGCATATCAGGCATTATATCCCCAGCAGTCACATCATCAAAAGGACTACTTGACGAAAGTATTCCCCCACGAAGCTTTTTATCCCCTCAGAGTATCCCCACAAAGCTGATCCTCCAACAGATTACTTCACAGAAGTTCCCTCCTCCCCAAGCAGGATCTCCAAAGCAACGCCTGAATCACTTTTCCCCAGCGAGTGGCCAAATCTTCTCATCCTCAGCATTGGCTCCCCCCAGAGTTCTTCAGAAAAGATCCTGCGGTGATCTTTTCTCCCCACAGATCGCCCAGTGACCCGTTCTCCTAGCAGATTTCAGATCTCGGATCTCGTTTATCTCATTTGCATAATCATAGCATTTGCATCATTCATCCCTAAATAGAGTGTAGCATCCCGTCTAATACGGAGCATTACAGCAAAAATCAAAAATTTGCATGATCATAAGCCAGGTTCAAGCCAGTCACCTGCAAATACCAAAATCACCCCTCCAGCATACCCAAAAAACTTATCCCCTGCAGATAAAAGCCAAAATGTCCTTTTGCACTCTCAATACAAATACTTGTACGTACTTATACACAATCCTTCTAATACTCGTCTGTATCCTACTTATACATATTTATTTGATACTCGTCTGTATCTTATGCATCTCCCCAGCAGATCAACACTCGTCTGTATTCCTTGTTCAAACAGTTGTACTCGTCCGTATCATCACTCCTTAAGCATGTGTCGTTGTTTGTTTCTATCGTGATCCTAAGGATACTCGTCTGTATCTTTAATCTATACACATTGTCGAAACACTTATACCATTTTATTTTCAGGGCTTAAACACTCGTCCATGTTTATTTATCCCCAAAAGTCGCCAAAAAAACAACTTTCTATCTGACATTCGTCCTATGTCACGATAATCCTTAGTAGCCATACCCTGCTAGGTGATCGTCCTTCACCTTTTGATGGTCGTACCTCATCATTCATCCGATGGCCGTCTCCATCGTCGATCTGTTTATCCGCCATTCGTCCTATGTCGCGATAATCCTCAGCAGCCGTACCCTGCTAGGTGATCGTCCTTCACCTTTTGATGATTGTCCCTCATCATTTTATCTGATGGCCTTCCCCATCATTGATCTTCCTATCTAACATTCGTCCTATGTCATGATATCTTTTAGCAGCCGTCCCCGGGTAGGTGATTGTCCTTCACCTTTTGATGACCGTCACTCATCATTCATTTATTTATTCTTCACCTGATGGACATCCCCGTCGTAGTTTCTTTATTCTTCAGCCTGACGGTCATCCCTGTAAGTGCTTGTAAATCCCCATTAAAGTCGTCTTTCTTTACCCGATGGTCGTCCCTATCGCAGATTCTTTATTCCCCAGCATGATGGTCGTCCCCGTCAGCGCGTTTCTCACCATTTTTATCCCCAACAGTCGTCTTCTACTCGATGGTCGTCCTCCGTCCCTATCATTTGATATTCATTTTATACTGTATATTACAATTTATATCCCTTTTCTTCTTTTAATAAAGAGTGAAAATTTTGGACTGTCTTGGTATTCAACCACAAGTTATCTTGTTTGTCTGTTAAGCCAAGCGCTTACATCCTACACAGCTAACTCATGCTTGAATAAGGGCAGCTGTAAACACCCCAAATTTCCCCTCTCTCTTTCTCACACCTTGACTTACGATCCGTCATACTGCATAGCATATCATCACATCTCACATTGCATATTTTTCCTTTAGCACCTCATTGCATAGCTGCACAGCTAGGGTTTGTGATCAGGTGAACCCAAGAAGTGGTATGAGCAATCTCAAAGGCCTTGAAGCATTCCAAGAGGGTCCTTGAGTGTTCTATGGTTGTTTTGTACCTCCAAGGGTTCTTTGAAGTCAAGAAATCACAAGGGATTGCAAAGATGTCCAGGCAGGCTAGGAGCTCCTACACAGATGACCTAGAAATTAGGGTTTTGGGTTTGAGGCCCTTATACCCAAAAATTTTGGTCACTCTTGTTTCTATTGGTCTATATATGGTATAAGGAGCATGTGTATGAAATTTGATGCAAAATTTCACTGTGGAAGTCATCTGATCAAGTGGTAACTTGTTGTGCAAGAAAAGTCAGAATTAGGGCATCTAAGGCCTCCATCAAGGGTACCAAAGGGTCATCTTCATCATTTTGAGGTCCTATGATCTTTATTTGATCTTATGAATTCTTGGAAGTTCACAAGATTGAAGAATTTTGAGCCATTGCAATAGTTGCCATTTTTGGACATGACTTGTAATGAAAACTTTCCGTTTTGGGAAAGATCTTCAACCTCCTGTTTCTTGATCAAAAAGGTTTCAAATGAATTTTCTTCAAACATGAAAGTTGTAGATTGCATCTTCCCATTTTCAAAAATTACAAGAACTCCTCTTGATTCATCCTAGAGCTCAAGATATGGCAAGTAAAAGTTGGGAAAAATCACATAATTTTCAAGTTCATGTCAAAGAGGAAAATGTGCAAAATGGTATTTCAGGCCTTTATGTGACCTCTAATCCACTCAAATACATAATGCCGTGATCAAACAACTTCTAAAGATTAGAATTGGACCAAGACCTAGGGTTTTCATGACTTGCTTCTCAAGAAATGTCAAAATTGGAAAAATGCAAAATCTATGAGAACTCTTGAATCAAGCTGCACAACTCATAACATTTGATCCAAAGGCCCTCCCTGAAGCTAGCTGGACACAATCCATCCAGAAAATCACTTCTGCACCATGCCATACCTCAAGAACATCAAACCTTGACTTCTTGAAATTTCTCCCATACTCTTGGAATAGTGATCAGCAACCTCTACAAACCTACTCCATGACCTACTCAAACATTATGGGAGAGATATAGCAGCTCATTTAGCCTTAGAACACACACTTCAGATTACACAAAATCCACTTCAAACTTCATCTCTTCGATTCTCACTCACCAGCCATCAAACTCCAGAAATTCTTTCACCATTCAATCACAAATCACCTAAGGAACAAATCCCACCCATCACCATGACCTGAAACAGCCTCAAACACAAACACGATTTCTGTCATATCAGAACTGAACCCTTCAAAATAGCCCAAACAAACTCCATCGAAGCATTCCATTAGCTGCAGGGGGACCAGAGGAGTCATTTTGCACCAAGGAAAGGCTCAGAAAGCTCCAGTTTGAAGAACTTCAGTTCAGGTATCCATCAAGAGCAAATTTTCCAGAACTTCATTTACTTATTATAAATTGATTCTACATGTTATCCTGATCATCATGATGTGTTTAGAATTGAAAATGAGTGGAAAATGAGTATGTATTGATGTTCTGAAGTTTTGCCCGTGAAAAATGTTTGCTTCGATTTGCTTGATTCATGTAGTTTAAATGTTGTTTGATGATTGATGCATGTTCCATGATGTTAGAGGATCATTTTTGGGCAGGTTTGATGCATTTTAGTGAGCTATAGAGGAAGTTAGGGTTGGGGTTGGCCAGAGAAGATGATCGGAGCTTATCTCCGGTCACCTGAAAGTCATTAGGGTTAGTGTGCCCAGTTTGAATATCAACCATTAGATTGTGTTTAGGTTAGCGCAATGATGGCCCAGATTATTTCATTAACCCTAATTCTAATTAATTAAGTTAATTATAATTAATTAAGTCAGATGGAACCACATCCATTAGATCACGCGCGTAAGCAAAGTTTAAATCTGATCCCTTATATCCACATACCTCAAGTCAAGCTGACCTGCAATTCCAGCCCTTGATCCATCTCCCACGCAAACCTGGCATTTCCTTGTAATTAGTTTTCATTTTATATTTTGTTTATTTCATTTTATTTCATATATTTATTTAAAATAGCAAATCATTTTGTAAAAATTTGATATTTTGTATTTTGTCTTTAAATAATTTTCAGAAACCAAAAACATTTTTATTTTTAATTTTTTCATTAAAAATCTATTTTTAAATCATTTTATTGTATTATTTAATTCATTCATTCATTTTTATTAATTAAAAATACATTAAGGTATTTAAAAATCACAAAAAAAATCATGAAGCATTTTTACACATTTAGAACAATTTACAAACTCATCTTACAAATTTCTTTCAGGTTTTGATCATGTTTTGACCATTAACCATGAATTAGGGTTTCCAAATTTCCTATTTTTCTAACCCTAACTTCAAAAATCCATTTCTGATCAACAAAGATGAGTTTGTGCATGGTTCTTTTTGCATTCTTTCATAATTTTCATGTAGTATATAGGGTATTTAATTCATAATTTTGCATTGCATTTTCCATTTGTTTGGCATTTTTCATGAAGAAGTACCCAAAACCCTAACCTAACTTAGAAAAACCATAACTTGACTTTGGTATAGCTTCTGACCTCCATCTTTGGGGAGTGATCTTATGTGTGTTTAGGGTTCATTTGGTTGCAATTTCAATTTTTTATCATGAGTTTTGCTTCTGTTTTGATCATATGCATCTCATACTTTCTTAAAACCCTAATTTGCCATGTTCATTTCCATTCATCTTTGCATACCTTCATCATATGAACTTGTCATGACATCTCATGCATTTTTATGTCATATTAGATACCTTAGGACATGTGTAAACATTGTTTTATCATTGTTGCATCCATTTGGTATGCTTTGTATGCATTGCTTCTTATGTGTATTCATGTGATTCCAAGCTTCTAACATGCTTTCCTTTGCATCTCATATCTTGTATGATCATACATTAACATTGTATATGTCTTTGCATCATTTCATAACACATTTGAATTGTGTTTTCACTTCTGGTCTTGATCATTGCATCTTCATTTGCCTTTTTTCCTTTTGTTTCATATCTTATGCATTCATACTAACTTTTTAGGAGCTTCAGGTAAGTTGTTTAGGATGTGGATTTTCCTCCACATCCAACTTCTTCTTATCTCTTCATTTGCATCTTTATTTATCTTTGAATATAGTTTTACTCACTTATGCCCTCTCTTGTCCCCTTTCTTTCTCTTAGGTTACTTAACTTCTCCAAGAAGTAAGTAACCTATTCTCCTTTCTCTTCTCTTTTCATCTACTTCTTCTTCCTTGGTGGCCATCTGAAGATCTTTTCTTTAAGCCTCATAAAAAATAGGAACATCCAAGCATGATAACTTTAGGGTTGTAAATAGTCCCCCTTAGTTTTTCACCTTTTGAGTCTCTTTGAGTCTCTGCTTCTCATCTCAATAACAAAGGCTAAACAGTTAAAGTTTTAAGACTCTGAATTAGGGTTATGCCTGTATCCTTATCTTAGGATGGAGTGTATAACTTTAATACTTAGTGTTAAACCTTTAAGTTGTTTACACCTCCTAATCAAAACACCGAATAATCATTAAGACTTAAGCTTGTAACTTGGGCCTTATATTAGGGTTACATCTCTGCCTGTTGGTTCAGAGGGACTAACCCTAGTGTTTAATGGACAAGTCCCCCTCAGGTTTAGTCTTACAAACATAAAATCCATTTCTTAATCCCACCTTTAATTAAATTCCACTTTAATAAAGGTTTGTTATATATTTATTTTAATCCCTAACCATGGATTAAGTTGAGGTATCTTCCTCATCTTAAGTGTTCTCATCTATTATCCCTCTCTTAGGATGGTGTAATGGGTTCACTAATCCCTAATTAGAGATTAAACTCATTATTTAACACAAAACAAAAGAAATCCAAAAACACTTAATAATCACAAGTAGGTTAATGATTTTAATCCTGTATCATTAGGGTAATTAAGCTGAGATTTTCATCTCATACTTAAGTAGACTCATTATCCCTAATCAGGGAGGATATAATGAGTTTATAAACCCTTGATTAAGGCTTAAGCTTGTTATCTTATGCAAAACACCAAAAACAATAAAAAACTGAAAACCCCAAAACAAACAATAAACGTCTCCTCCGGGATTCTTTTCTCATCACATTCACTCTGAAAACGAGAACTCGCTTCTTCCGTCTAATGCAAGACAGTTAGCACTCGAGTCAGACGAGTCATACACTTGAGAATAGACAATCAAGCAGTTTACTAGAAAAACATCCCAGTTTCTTTGAGTCGAACTATGGTGATCTGACTTCCTCATTGCACGAGAGGATACGTAGGCATAAATTAACGGTTATCGAACAAAAGTCTCTTTGTCCCCCCTTCTCCTCCTCCCAGTTCTCTTTCCTCAGCCTCAGTTTTGAGAACTCACTTTCTTCTTGCACTGATACTCTGTACATCCATTCCTCCCTATCCTTTTAAACACAGTTTAACACATACATTATCCCCTTCTAAAAACAATCAGGTATGCATGGATCCCGTCGAGTACGACGAACGATTTGGGTGCTAATACCTTCCCAGGTCGTAACCTACCCTCTTACTCAATCTCTTTGGTTCGCAACCGTCTTATCCATACCTTTCCAGGTTTATGCAGCATTACCTTTCCTTCGGGATAAAAATGCCTAACTGGCGACTCTATTCAACCTCAACCTCCAACATCACTGACGGTTCGCGTTTGCACCAGGATGAAAATCCGGGGAGCGACACACTCAATCGAAATAAACCAATGAGTAGCCCCAATATCAACTATAAGAACCAACTCAACATCATTGATAAAACAAGTACCTCTAATCAAGTTATCTTTCTTCTGAACATCTGAGCCACTCAAAGCGAACACTCTACCAGTAGTATGAGCCGCGGTAGCAACCTTTTTCGGTTTCTAGCACTGAGTATAGATATGTCCCTTTTCACCATAATTGAAACAAGTTGGTCCTGCATTTGGACAATCATCCTTCATATGACCCCTCTTACCACATTTGTAGCATCTAATCACTGTAGCAGTGCACACGTCAGATTTGTGACCCGCTTCAACACACTTATAGCACTTGAGATGAGTAGAACTCGCTCCCCCACTTGGCTTCTTCCCATCAGTAACCTTCGGTTTCCCTTTGTCATTCGAAGTCGCATAAGGCTTCCTTCGAAACAGAACCTTGTATTTCTTCTCACTCACCTACTTATAGTGAGCAGATTGAGCTGGACTATCCTCATTGTAGATCCTACTCTTATCCATAAGCTCAGCATACTTGTGGATCTGCTAACACCCAATCGCTTTCTTGATTTCTGGTCTCATCCCATTCTCAAACTTCAAACACTTAGACAACTCAGCAACATCACAATTATAGTGAGGACAAAACTTTACTAACCTCTCAAATTTGGCAGCATACTCTTCCACCATCATGTTCCCCTGATTCAACTCTAAGAACTCAACCTCTTTTCTTGCCACGAGCGTCTTCAGGAAAGTACTTACTCAGAAATTCCCTCCTGAACACATTCCAAGTTATCGCAGCCCCAACTCCTTCCAATCTCTGATGGGTATTATTCCATCAATCCTCAACCTCTTCATCTAGCATATGGGTGCCAAACTGCACCTTCTAAGCATCGGAGCACGCCATAGTCCGAAAAATCTTCTCAATTTTCTTAAGCCACTTATGCAGGTTCTCCGGTTCATGAGTACCCTCAAACTTTGGAGGATTATACCTCTGAAATACCCCAAATCATGAAACTCATCACGAACATTGTTCCGTGCCGTAGCCTGAGCAAGTGCAACTACCACACCCGCAAGAGCATAATTCGAAGCCATTCTATAAATCACCAACAACATCAGAAAATAACTCAACCACAAAACACTCAAACGCAATAACAGACACGACTAACCACAAAATCAGTGTTCCCTTATAAAAAGGTATCACATTCTTCAAATAACTCAAAACATCATACACAATCATATTGAGTCTTGTCCTGTAACACGGGTTATGAAATCATAAACCATTAAAAACTCTTTTCAACAATTATGCAACGGAAAACAAAACACCATCTTTCATCTTTAATAAAATAAAACTTCATAATTTCATACATACATCGCTTAAACCAAAAGTAATCAAAAGAAACAACATTTTAATTCAAATAAACAAAAAAACTCAAGCAAAACATATCCCAATGTTACTGGACATAGAGCAGGACTCCACTTCTAACAAATAAGACAACTCACTAACGCCAAGCTAAAACTAACACCGAGCTAACCTTGATTATCTGCAGGATGGAAAAATCGACCATCACAAAAGGCAGGCAGGGTGAGTAAATTCACATTCAATAAAGTAATATAGAAATAAGAATTTAAAGCCCAAGCAACAACAACAAAATCTATAATCAATAACTCATTCATACACAATATCGAATACATCACATCAACATACAAACTCAATGAAATTCATGCTATGTCATTTAGAATGCAATGCAACCTCTAATTATGCATATGGTACCGAAACATTCTCATGGATGGACACTAGGCCATCAACCCTCCACTAAGGGAGCACATCATAACATCAAATCACTTTAATCCGCAAAATGGAATTGAAGCTACCAATTATAACACCCTAATTTTTGCCCTAAGGTTTCTTCACATTTCATCTGCATCTTGCATACAAAAAAGATCGCACTAGTTGTTCGGTTCTTTTCAGGTGTAGGGTTATGCTTCACAGGGGATCACCGTTGATTTTAATTGCTTTATTTGTTTATGTTTACTAATCATTAATTAAAATCCAAAAATACTTTGTTTTCTTTAATTAACATTTTCATGGAGAAGAACAAGTGAAAATGCCAAAAATAGCATATCTGCAGCTAGAATAAGATTTCACAGATAAAAGTCGAAGTTGATCCGCAAATAATTTAAATTTATCTGATCAAGGATTTCTCAAGTTAATTGATTTATTCAAGGAGGTCCAAGGTTCATGTGTTTATTTCCATGCCTTCTTTGACGCACAAAATCATCGGGAAAAAAAAAACAAGTAATCATATTTAAACAAAATATTCAAATTTTAGCTTGGTTAACCGGTTAACCATATACGTTAACCAGTTAACCAGTTCGAAATTTGAATATTTTGTTCAAATTCAGCACACTTTGATCATTGATCTCATTTGGAATATTCTAGATCCATTTCCCTCTGAATTCTCTACATCACTTTGATCATTTCCTACCATAAACCCTCACTAATCACCACTCTTTTCCATTTCCCTCCAAATATTCAATTACCAAGCCTAATTTGAATTACCAAAGCAAGCTACATTCCACCAAATTCCCATACCTAAAGTCTTTAAATAGTACCATAATTTCGTTCATTGAAGAAGCTTTTGATACCCAACAAATCTCTTGCAAAATATCCCATAAACCAAAAATTTCACTAAAGTTCTTCTTTCTTTTGAAGTTATCAAGAATTCACATTGAATTCTTGATCAACTTGAGCTAAACCTTCATCATACTCTTTTCTTGTTCATTAATTTCAGTAGATCTAGCTTGATTTGGTCCAATTTGAAGAAGTGCTTTTGGTAATTCACTCTTTCCATGATTCCATCTTCATCATCAACATTCAAGATGTAGATCTTTGGTGCCTTTGATTCTAGATCCACTGGATCTTATATTTTTTTTTATTGCTAGGATTTCACTGTATTTTGGTTTTAAAATTCATGCTAATTCAAATCATGATCATTAAGTGTTTGAAAAAAGGTTTTGAAAATGGATCATGCTGAATTTCAACATTTTTTCTGCCACTGGTAAAGTGTTAACTGGTTAACCATTTCTAGTGTATTTTGGTTAACCGGTTAACCAATGTTATTTGGCGCAGGATTTGAAAATTTGTTGCGTTAACCGGTTAACCTATTTGGTTAACCGGTTAACACAAGACCAGAAGCTGTTTTTGGCTTATTTTGAACTTATTTTCGGTTACTATTTCTTCTTCTTCTCCCTCCTTTTTATTTTTACCTTGGGGAACACTTTTGGGAGTGATTTCTCTTTAATATAAATGGACTTTTGGTGTAGATTAGATTAGAGTAGTTAATGTTCATTAATTCAAAACTACCTTTAAGTGAATTATTCAATTCATTTAAGGTACTTTGTATTAGTGAGTCATTATCATGCTTGAATCCACCAAAATGAGTGATTGAACTTAAATATGGAATAATACCATAAATATAACTCAATTTGGTATTCATCTTTAGTTTTGTACGGTATTGCATTCGGATTGCGATTTACATATCGTTCATCTCGCATGCATTAGCAATAACATTATTCACCTTAATTGGTGGTGACAGCCTCATTTGTAGGGTAATTACTTCGTAAATTACTCGGAAATTGCATAACATAGACCTAAATGTGTCCTAAATTTGGAATAAAAATATCCAATTGGATACTTGCACTTTCGTGGACCGGACCTCTTGTTGGTCGCGTAACCCCAAAGTGATTGATCATTTTGCATTAAAGACCAAGACTTATGAATGTTTGATGCGTAGGTGATATGGGTCTCCCAATCTCCTTTCAAAATTCATTGAATTTGGTCCTATTTTCCTTGATTGATCACTATAGTGTAAGATATTAAGCGTATACGGCTGCCTTTCGATTTTGGTTACTCTTTCGGTTGTGGTTGATTAAGTTCATCATACCACTATTATGTAAATATTATTATACTATTACTATTACTAACGTTTAATTTCTTGCACCTTTATTTCTTTTTATTGTATTATGCTTTATTATGCTTTATCATCCATTATCATGCTTATATTTCTTGCTCTTATTATTGTTGTGTTGATTTTCTTTTATCCATTTGGACACAAAAATATTAATATACAATTAAACCACTAAAAAACTTGTGACTTTAATTTTAGAACAATGGTTACTATCATTAGCATTGAATTAGAGTTTTGGACTTAGATTTTAGGACACCTCTCATTTTCTTTGATCTTCATGAAGTTGGTAGACTTGCCTTTATTTGGCCATTTTCTAGCTTATAAGGTTGGAACTCTTGTGCTCATAATAAGAAGCAACATCAAGTTTGGTTAGGTCTTTCCTTCCTTTATCTCTTTATTTTGTTTTAGGATAGTATCTTAATCTCCTCCCCTTCTTTAATTTTCAAAACTTCTCCCTTTTTCCAAAATCTTCTTTGTTTTAAAACTTAAAACCTCTTTCATAATCAAAGTTTGACTTAGGTCAAGCGATTTTTACCTTTTCTTTTATTTTCTTAATAAGTGTTAAATCATGTAAATATATCAAAACATTTTCCAAAAGACCATAAAAAAATACAAAAACTCATCAAATATTTTTGTGCCTTTGTGCACATTTCGTTTTATCTTTTTTCACTTGTTTAGATATGATTCATTATTTCTAGAGAAATTATTCTCTAAAGAATGACGACTTATCTCTACATTTTAAAATCAGTCAAACACACTAATTTTTTCACTATTTGTACCACGAACTACAGGGTTTTTATTTCGCATTTCACTTTGTGGGTACTTAGGCATGAGGTGGTAAACCACTCCAAACACAAAAATATTAAAAATTAATTCTTTTCTCATCCCTCCACTCTCTTTTAACAAACATTTTTCAACCCAAAAGCAGTACATTTTTCAAAGGGCTCCCGTGGAGTACCAGAGACATTTTGGGTGCGTAAAACCTTCCCATTTTGTAACATATCCCTTTTCCCTGGTTCTTTTCTTGTTTCTTTTAGCTCTTTTAGCTTTTAGATTCATTAGGATTTATTCGCTATTTTTTTCTTTTCCTCTTGGAATAAAATAAAAGCGCGGCGGCGACTATGTTTACTTTGAGTTAAGTTAACTAATAGCTTACACTCATGATTTTACGGCTACAAAAAAGTGGCGACTCTGCTGGGGAGTAGTCTCTAAGTGGAATCGAACTGCTTTGATTTATTTATTACTTTGGTTTGATTTGTTTGTTATTGTTTTTTCCGTTTCGGTTTTGGTGATCCTTTGTAAGTGAGATAGATTCTAACCCGGATCTGAGTTGAACTTAAGATAGGACAGCAATATTCGAAGTGATACGCGATGGAGTAGTCCATAGCGATATCAATTTGATAATCTCCACTCGGTTAGGCTCTCTCAGATTATTAATGTCATAACGATTAGTCGTAATATGGCATTATTTTCCGACCTTGAGATGATCATACTGAGGACCTTAGAACCCTTAACCCATCCAAGCCAATTAAGGAACGTATTGCTGAAACTATCCAGGTGTAGACCCGAGGTGGTTGTCGCGCGATACTACACTCGGACGAGGTCTATCTTAAGAATTTTATTAGTTGGGGAGTAGTCTAACGTACTGATAATATTATAAAGATGGTTGTTAACTCCGGGCACCACTGTTAGTACCCTTTTGGTTTTTTGCAGGTACAATGAAGACAAAACCTTAGTACTTACCTGTGTGGGTTGGTGTTCTTATCCTTGACTTCATGCTAATGACTCGGAATCTAAACCTGTGTGATTTGCGTGATTTTGTTTGTGGTTGTTTCATACATGCACTCATGCATTCATGAGCATTGTTCTCAAGATTTCAAGGGACTTATAGATATTTTTGCCAATATTTCAGATGTCTATGGTTATGAATTTTGAAAAGAGGAATACAAGGAAGTACAGTTTCAAGAGTCCTAATTTGGTAGAGTTGAGAAAGCTAGGAGTTTTAGTGGTTGATGCATATGAGTTTCGAAAATGTTATGGAAAGCTTTTGTTCATCTTGGACACCGATGTACCAGAGGGGATTCTCCCTACCTTGGCTCAATTTTATGATCCATTGCATCATTGTTTCACCTTTCCTGATTAGCAGCTTGTTCCTACTTTGGAGGAGTACTCTCATTGGATAGGTTTGCCTATTTTGGACAAGGAGTTTCTTTTAAGTCGTTTAGAGAAGGAGCTTACAACCAAAGTCATCTCCAAAGCTCTTTTTCTTAAGGAATCTGATCTTAGTGGGAAGTTTCTTCCAAAAGGAGGTATTCGTGGTATTAATGCTAAGTTCTTAATGGGGAAAGCTTATACTTCTCTTTCCTTGGGTCATAAGGATGCATTTGAGGCTATTCTTTCTTTGCTCATCTATGGGATTGTCTTGTTTCCCAACTTAGATGGTATTTTTGATGAGAGTTTTATTTAAATTTTCTTGAAGAGAAATCCGGTACCTACTTTACTTGGTGACATGTATCATGTTATTCATCATAGGGTCTCCAAAGGTGATGGAGAGATTGTGTGTTGTGTGCCTCTTCTCTATAGGTGGTTTATTTCACACCTACCAAAGTCTGATGTCTTCAAGGATAATAGAGAGAAGCAGAGATGTTCTCAAAGGATTATGTCTCTTTCTCATAAGGATATGACTTGGTATTGTTCTTATTATGATACTGGAGTGCTTATTGACGGTTTTGGAGAGTTTCTTAACGTACCTCTTCTTGGTATACGTGGGGGAATTAGTTACGACCCTATTCTTGCTAGGAAAAAATTGGGATATTGCTTGAAGGACATACCAAGCAACCTTTCATTATCTAGTTTCTTCTTTCTTAATGGTGCAGATCATGTAGAAATGAAGAAAATTAATGCTCATTCTTGGCATGCGGTTCATCAGAAAGAGATGGGTCAATTGGGAAAACAACATCTTGCTCCTTCTGAGTGTTACATCCAGTGGGTACGATATAGGGCTTCTAAGCTCAAGATGCCTTATCCACCTGAGGAGCCTTTGTTTCCTATATTATAATTTTCTGCTTTTCTTTCCCCCGTTGATGAGAAGGTCACTCTTCAAGAAGAGTGGGACAAGATGAAGAAAGAGAAAGAAGATTGACTACTTGAGAAGACGACAATGCAAGAGCAATTAAAGGACAAAGATAATCTCATTGAGTTACTTGAGCGGCGTGTTAAGAAGGGGCCAAGAGAGGATTTATTTTCCTCTAGTACTCCATCTACCATTCCTCCTACATCTGGTGCTTGGAAGACTATTGTTGACCAGTTGGTGAAGGATAAGGAAGACATGGAGAATCAGTACAAGAAATAGACTAAGAGGATTCGCATGAAGTACCAGCCGGGATTTTGATCTTCTTCAGATATGATCCCCTAGGCCTAGTTTACTTTTCTATCATGCATTAGGATTATTGAGACTTGTACTTTACTTGTAATCCTTACTTTGATTTTAATGAGAATGAGTTTTTAGTACTTCAAAAAGTGTTTCTTTTATAAATATTACAATTTATCTTATAGTCCTTTGAAATCTTTGCATTTGCATACACATACCATGCATCATGCCCGCATTGGTCTTGTTTCTTGAGAGTTCTCTAGGGGTCTTATGTTGTTTCTTGGTCTTCATTCATTCTTTTGTCAATCTGACTCACAAGGTTGATACTCGAGCTAATCGAAGGAAGATGTTGGAAGCCTTACAACAAGAGAATCGCGAGCTACACAAGGAAGTTTCATCTCTGAAGGATAGTCTGGAAAGGATCACTGCCATGATAGAAAGCTTGGTGGTTTCTCAGAATCAGCCACCCCTCCTCCTAATTCCTCAATATAGCATGCAGTCATCTCTGAGATTGTCATTGAATCGGTTCCTGCTGAAACTATCATTTCTCCTCGCTTTCGCATGCCTTCTAGCACACCGTGGGGGTATATTGGTTGATTTCATTCTCGCTGGTTATCATCCTCCTCCTCCTGAGACTGCTACATTTAATACTCTTCAGCCGGTGATGATTACTGCACCTCATGTGATGCATACTACTCTGCATCCTTATGAAATGATTTACCATGCTGAGCTTAGTGAAGGCGTTGGTATGATTGAAAGACATGATGATTTTCAAGGCTATTTTACTAAAAAGCAGAAAGAGATTAAGGCTTTGAGGCATAAGGATTTGTTGGGTAAAGATGCTTATGATCTTTGTTTGGTTCCTAATGTCAAGGTTCCGCACAAGTTCAAATTTCCTAAGTTTGAGAAGTATATGGGCAATAATTGTCCTCTGAGTCACCTGACTATGTATGCTAGGAAGATGTCTGCTCAGACAGAGAATGATCAGCTTCTGATTAATTATTTCCAGGACAATCTGACTGGTGCATCTATGAGATGGTATATGGGTTTGGATAGCATCCAAATCAAGACTTTCAATGATTCGGGGGAGGCTTTTGTTAGGAAATACAAGTATAATGTTGATATGGCACCGGATAGAGGTCAGCTCCGTGCTATGTCCCAGAAGGACAAAGAAAATTTCAAAGAGTATACGTAGAGATGGTGCGAGTTAGAATCTCAGATTGTTCCTCCTCTGGAAGAGAAAGAGATGATGAAAATCTTTTTGAAGACTTTAAGTTCTTTTTACTATGAGAAGATGATTGCAAGTGCTCTATCTGATTTCATCGAAATGGATAGTATGGGGATGCGACTAGAAGAAGGTGTCCGTGAGGGACGGGTGGGAAAAGAGAGTAGTACTGGCTCAAGTACTAAGAGGTTCAACTTCGGTAAAAAGAAAGAAGGTGACACTAATGTTGTGTCTCGTGAAAGTTACAGAAGTCCTTGTGGTCGTGAGAATCGTCATCAGCAGCATGTAGCTTCTGTAACTCTGATGATTAATGTGAATCCAATTGTGTCAGTAGCTCCAAAGTATCAGTCTCATTATCAACAACCTTATGTGCAACAAGGTAGTAATCAACAGGGTCGTTCTATGCCGAGCTTTGATACCATCCCAATGTTGTATGCGGATTTGCTTCCATCTCTAATTGAGAAGAATCTTGTGCAAACACGTTCTCCGCCTTCAGTTCCAGAGTCTATCCCATGGTGGTATAAGCCAGAGGCTCACTATGCTTTTCATCAAGGTGCCCTGGGGCACTATATTGAAAACTATTATCCATTGAAGTCTGAAGTGCAGAAATTGATAATGAGAAATGTTTTGTCTTTCAATGATGTTAATCCAAATGTGAAGACAAATCCGCTTCTGAAGCATGGTAATAAGTCAATGAACATGGTTGATGGTTGTCCTGGTTTGTTCAAGATTTATGATGTCCTCCATATTTGAACGTCTTTGGTTGAGATGCATGCTTTTTTAACTGAATACCATGATATTGATCACAATTATGCTGGTTGTTTCATTTGTTCGGTGAACCCTTGTAAACACCCCAAATTTGCCCTCACTCATATCATACCATGGCTTGTGATATTTTCATTTTTGCATTAACATAAGCATACTACCTCATATTGCATTTTTTGCTTCACTGCATAAGTTCAAGTTCATCTGCATCTAGGGTTTGTGATCTGAGCAATCCAAGATTCCATCTAAGCCATCCCAAAGGCCTCAAAGCTTTCCAAGAGGTTCCATGTGTTTTCTATCATCATATTATGCTCTTCAAGGTTCATGGAAGTCAAGAGATCACAAGAACTGGCAAGGCATGGAAGCAGAGCTAGGGTTTTCACTACACAGATGACAAACATTAGGGTTTTGGTTTCAGAGGCCTTAACTCCAAATTTTTGGGCCATTCTTATTTCTAATGTTCTTAATATGTCATAAGGATCATGTGTACCTAGTTTGATGAAGAAACTCATTGTGGAAGTCATCTGTTCACTGGGTAACTTCTTAAGCAAGTTAAGTCAAAATCAGGGCATCTGAGGCCCCCAACAATGGAACCAAAGGGGTATTTTCATCAAAATGAACTTCTATGATCTTTATTTGATCTTAGAAGAGGTTGGAAGTTCACAAGATTTAATAATTTTGAGCCATTTGCAAACTTGCCAAAAATGGAAATGACTTGAAATGCAAACTTTCCATTTTGGGAAAGTTTTTCAACCTCCTCTTTCTCAACCAAAAATGCTTCAGATGAAAATTCTTGGTCATGAAAGTTGTAGATTAGGTCTTTCCCTTTTCAAAAAGTACAAGAACATGTTTTGATTCATCCTAGAACTCAAGACATGGCCTTTCAAAGTTGGCAAAAATCCTATAATTTCATGTTTCATGTCAAAGAGGGATTTTGCAAATTGGCATATTCAAGCACTCTAATGACTTCAAATATGCACAAACACTTCATAATATGTCAAACAAACCTCAAAGGATCAGAATTGTGCATTGAACTGTGGGTTTCCATGACTTATGATCCAAGAAACTTCAAAGTGGAATTTTTGCAAAACATGTGATAACTCTTCATCCAAGCCATCCAGCACATCAAAACCAATCCCATGGCCATCCTTGAACTCAGCTGAGGCCAGACACCCCATGAAATCTCCTCTGACTCGTGCCCATACCTCAAAGTACAAGATCTTGACTTTTTGCAAAAGCTCCCATACCAATCAGCATGTGCCACAACAACTCTCTGGCTAATCAACATTGTTTATATGGACAATAAGCAACTCATAACACATAACATTGAAGCCTGAATCCATACACACACTCAGAATCACAAAAACCTCAAGAAACCTTCCTTTCATCGAATTTCATAACACAGCCAACAAAAATCACAAACTCTTCCACCAATCAACTCAGCATCACCCCAGGATCATTTCCCACCCATCACCATAGCTTAAAACACAGCCAAACACAAATACGATTTATGCAACTTCAAAAACAAAGCACTCCAAATAGCCACTCTAAGCTTCATTCAAGCTTGCCAATAACTTCAGGAGGTCAAAGGGGAGTGGATTGCACAAAGGGAGAGCTCTGAAAGTCCAGATTGCAAAGCTCCAACTCAGGTAGTCATCAAGAACTTTTTTTCCAGAAATGTGTTTTCATGTTATAGAATGATTCCTCATGCTTCACTGACCATGTTGATGTCTTTATTTTTTAAAATGGTTGAGTTTTAAGCATTTCATGATGTTTTGAAATTTTTGGCGTTTTGATGTTTTGATTTGAATCTTGTTGATAATGAATGATAAATGATTTTTGAGGCTGGATTATTGTTTAGGGTAGTTAGTTGATCAATCCTGGAGATTTTGGGGGCTTGGGGTGGTGATTTGAGGAGGTTCATGTGAGGATCTGGCCGGAGGTCTTCTCCAGCCACCTGAAAATGATTAGGGCTAAAACTCTGATTAAATCCCCCGACGTGTTTGTGGCCGTTAGATGAGGATTAGGATTAGTGAGCGTGTGGTCCAGATTGAGTCATTATCTTTTAATCCTAATTATTTAATTTAAAATATAATTAAAAGCCAGTTTGAATGTGGGCCATTGATCTGCGCGCGCAGTCAATTCCCTCCTTTTCAATTTGAATCTGGGCCATCATATCTACATACTTTCATTTTAATTCATTTTTATTTCATTTTAATTGCATTTTCTTGCATATTTAATTTAAAATACCAAAAAGCATCCAAAAAATATTTTCTTTTGCATTCTGACTTTAAATATTTTTCTCATTCCAAAAATGATTTTTATTTTATATTTTGCATTAAAAAAGCATTTTTAAATATTTAAATGTTATTTTTAATTAATTAAAGTCTTTTAATCAATAAAAAATACATTTAGGTTTCTAAAAATCACCAAACAAATCATGAACCTTCCCAATGCATTTAGAAACATTTTCAAACTCTTCACACAAATTTCTTTTTAGGTTTGATCATAATTTGTGAATTTTCTTTGAATTAAGGGTCATTAAAATCTTATTTTTGAGCCCTAACTTTAAAAAATCATTTCTGCCTAACCAAGAAGAGTTTGAAGATGATTCTTTTTGAATTGTGTTACATATTGCATGTAGTTTATAGGTCATTTATCTCATAAATTTATCTTGCATTTTCAATTTGATTTGCATTTTCCCCTTTGAACCACCCAAAAACCCTAGAAAACTTCGGAAAATCATAACTTTTGTTTGGTTAGGCTTCTGACCTTCTCCTTTGGGGTGTGACCTAATATGGGATTAGGGTTTGTTTGAGTTTGATTTCAAATTCTTATCATGTCATATGCTTCTGTTTTGTTCATTTGCATCTCATACTTTCATAAAACCCTAATTTCTCATGTTCATTTGCATTCACCTTGCATATGCATCCTTACATGAACTTGCCATGACATTTCTTGCATTCATAAGTCATCTTAGACATCTTAAGACATGTTAGAACCATGTTTGATCATTTCTTCATTCATTTGCCATGATTTGCATTCATTTCATTTAATTTACTTTCATGTGTTTTCAAACTCCAAAGCATGCTTCCATTTGCATCTCATCTTTGTATGATCATATATATGCATGTTGTATTCCTTTACATCATCTCACATAACATTTACATTGCATAAACACTTTTGACTTTGGTCACTTCATCTCATTTCATCTTATTTCATTCCATTTCCTTATGCTTTATACTTTATGCATTCATGCTAACATTTTCAGGTGGTAAGTTACTTTGAGAAGTGGATTTTCCTTCACTTCTAAATTCTCTTTATCTCTTTCATTTGCATTTTTTTGTCTTTTAAGTGAACTTGTTCACTTGTGTTCCATTTCTCTCACTTTCTTTCTTTAAGTTACTTGTCTTCTTCAATTAAGTAAGTAACTTATTCTTCTGCTTCATCCTCCTTTCATCTGCTTCTTCCATTGGTGGCTTCCTTGTAGATCTTTCTCAAGCCTTACAAACCATAGAAACATCCAAGCATGATAATAATTAGGGTTGCGATTAGTCCCCCTTAGTTTTTACCTTTGATCCTACTTGAGTCTCTCTTCTCATCTCAATAATCAGAGACTAAACTCTTAAAATTTTAGGACTTTGGAATTAGGGTTATGCCTGCATCCTTCTATTAGGATGGAGTGTATAACTTTAATCCTAAGTGTTAAACTTTTAATTTGTTTAAACCTCTTAATCAAATCATCTTAATAATCATCAAGACTTTATCTTGTAACTTGGGCCTTACATTAGGGTTCTAATTCTTCCTTTATGGTTAAGAAGGACTAACCCTAGTGTTTAATGGACAAGTCCCCCTCAAGTTGTCTTACAAACTTAAAATCCATTTCTTAATCTCATCACTTAATTAAAATCCATTTAATAAAGGTTTGTATATAATGAATTTAATCCTTAACCATGGATTAAGTTGAGGTATCTTCCTCAGCTTAAGTGTTCTCATCTATTATCCTTCTATTAGGATGGTGTAATGAGCCCACTAATTTGTGATTAGAGATTAGACTCATTACTTAACACTAAACAAAAACCCAAAAAATATCTAATTAATCACAATTAGGTTAATGATCTTAATCCTACATCATCAAGGCAATTAAGTTGATATTCTTATCTCATACTTAAGTATTCTCATTATCCCTAACCAGGGAGGATATAATGAGTCTACAAGCCTTTGATTTAGGCTTAAGCTCATTAACTTATCCAAAACACCAAAAGCAATAACAAAACTGAAAACACAAAAAACAAACAATAATCGTCTCCTTCGGGATTCTTTTCTCATCACACTCATTCACAAACGAGAACTTGCTTCTTTCGTCTAATGCAAGACAGTTAGCACTCGAGCCAGACGAGTCATACACTGGAGCATAGACAAGTAAGCATTTCACAGTCAATTTATTTTCAGTTTCTTTGTGTCGAACTACGGTGTTCTAACTTCCTCATTGCACAAGAGGATACATAGGCATATATTAACTATTATCAAACAAAAGTCTTTGTGTCTTCCCCCTCTTTCAGCATTCTTTTCCAAGCCTCAGTTCCTGAGCATTCACCCTTTTTGCACTGACACTTGTATATTCTTTTTCCAGCTTTTGCAAACAGATAGCATATACACCTACCCCTTTTAAACACAAACTTTAAAGCGTGGATCCCGTCGAGTACGACGGACAATCTGGGTGCTAATACCTTCCCAGGTTGTAACGAACCCCTTTTCTCAGTTTCTCTGGTTCGCAACCGTCTTATCCATCCTTTCCTAGGTTTATGCAGTATTACCTTTCCTTCGGGATAAAAATGCCTAGCTGGCGACTCTATTCATTTCACCTTCATTTTCTCCTTTCACCGACCGTTCGCGTCTGCACCGGGATGCAAATCTTCGGGAGCGACAGCTTGGCGACTCTGCTGGGGATCTTATCTGGCAACCAGGGCTTCTGGTTCTTTTTGTGGGTTTCTCCTAGCTCTTGTTTGACTTGTGTTTTTGGGGGTGTTATGCGCTACTTGTGCTTATTGTTTATTACTTTATTTATTGCATTCTGTACATCTTTATTTATTGCTTTCATTTATAGTTTTATGCATTTCATACTGTTATCATCATCTGTGCTGGATCTGTTGTTTCCGTTGGTGGGAGGGATTCTGAGTGATTAAGGTTCCATACTAGGGACCTGAGTGACACATAGGATAAAGTGGTTTCATATTCTTTCCCGTTCCATTTCGGTCTGGTGCGGGAATATGAAACACGGTTCAGACATGGGTTTCTTCTTGAGAACTCTGTGTTACGGATTTCCTGTAGTACTAGGGCTATCTGGGAAGCCTGCTAAGTCTGGATGACCTTTTATGACCTTCAGCATCTGAGGTGAATTAGAGGAGGATATTTTATGGTTATTGTAAACATTGTACCTTCGGGTTAGAAGTGTTTACACTTCTCATAACTGATCCAAGTCTGAGGATCATTGTTCTAGAACAATACATGTGAGGGGGCTGGGATGTTTACAGGTTTGCAGAAACCCTTGGCCTCATCATACCCTTGTTACTAATATTGTTAAGGTCGCATCATTTTGGACTGTTCTTGTGAAACCCTGGACTTGTGACTCTTTATTTGAGTCCCCCACCTGGTTATTGGTTTTCTAAGCCTCCGTCCGGACCCTATCAAGGCAGATAACAGATCCAGCACTTGATCACAAACCCTTTGCATATCATTCTGCAGACATCATTTTGCATCATTTAACATTTGTCTATTTGTTTTACAAGGTATCCAAATCTTATCTTTGGTTTGGTTTTGACCTGTTCTACTACTCAGATTCCTTCAGCTATCTGCATCAGCTACCTTCACCAACTATCTTCACCAGAGATTCCTGTCAGCTCTCTTCACCAGTTATCTTCATCAGAGACTCTTCTTCAGCATCTTTTTCAGTGGCCTTTATCAGCAGTTACTCTCAGTCTTCTTCACCAGCATCCATTGTCAGTATGGACACATCCAGGAAGAGCAACATCACATACCATTTCTTTGAGCCCACTCTGACAGGCATCAGACAGATCCAGTCTCTCATCACTCCTGATCGTGTTCTTTTATACAGGGAACATTATGGTGGCATTTTGGACATGATCATGGATCTGGATGCATCCCAGAGGAGTATGATTCACACCTGTCTCCAGTTCTATAGCCCTCCTCTCAGATACTTCACTTTCCTAGATTTTCAGCTAGGACCACTGATGGAAGAGTTTTCCATGTTGATAGGTGTCCCTATCAGGAGAGGGATTCCTTTTAACCCTGAGATGGTTGCTCCCAAGAATGAAGATATAACTAAGGCTTTACACTTGGAGCCTACCCTCATTGACCAGAGCATGACCACCAAGGTTGGGATCCCAGGCCTTCACTTGGATTCTTGATCTCCCAGGCCACCCTGCATGCTGCAGCAGGGAGGTGGGACACTGTTTGTGCACTCTTGGCACTGAGCATATATGGGATCATTCTGTTTGCAGACGAGCCTAAGTTTGTAAGCAAAAGTTCTATTCACCTCTTCCTGTTGAGGAATCCAGTCCCTACCTTGCCTGGAGACTTTTATTACTCAGTACATCAAAGGAATGAGAAGCAAAGGGGGAGATTGGTCAGATGTTGTGCACCCCTTTTCTACTGTTGGTTGTTAAGAAACCTGCCGAAGTCAGACACTTTCTTGAATCCTCATCAGCCAAGGCACTGGGCTAAAAGGATGATTGCCCTTACATCAGAAGACATCATATGGTGCACTCAGAGCACCAAGGGCAAATATATCATTACTAGTTGTGGGCAGTATCCCAATGTACCCTTGATTGGAGTTAAAGGTTTCATCAACTATAACCCTTTGCTTTTCAAGAGGCAATTAGGGTATGATTTGGTACATCCCCCAAGAGGGCAAGATTTGACAGAGACCCTTTATTGTGACATTCAGCACAACCTTGCCATTGTCAGACAGGCAACCTAGGCCAGGGACAATGTTCAGACTAAGGGGACAACTATTCTAGGTAAGTGCAACAATATAGCTTCGGCTCAGTATCTTGACTGGTCTCGTGTCAGGGGGCAGATCACCCGGATGCCATTCACCTTAGAGGATGTACCTGGACCATCAACAGTGGAGCCTGCAGCTACTGTCAGTTTAGAGGAGTTTGAGAAATTGAAGGAAAGGAATACCCAGCTCTCTGGAGCTTTGAAAAAGACCCTCTGGGAGAGGAATGACAATCGTCTAGATAATGAAAGGTTAGAGAAGCTCTAGATTGAGCACTTGACCAAGATTGAGAAGACGGATGACTACATCAGAAAGGCTAGAGCAGGAGAGTTAGTGCTGAAGAATGCTTGCAAGGAAGCTAAGACTCAGAAGGCCAGAGTTGAGCATTACTTAGAGGAGAGTCAGGCTAGGTGGATCAGGATCACCGAGGCTCGTGCACAGGAAGATCAGAGAACCCAAGCTAGGATAGAGCAGCTGGAGGCTAGTGAGAAGAAGAATCTGACAGCTTTGTTAGCAGCACAGAAGGAGATCTCTGAGTTGAAACTCCGGAAGGGTTTAAAGAGGTCAAAGGATCAGGATAAGCACAAGAAGTTGACCAGTGCCATTGCCACCAGGAACCTTTTTATCAAGGCCATCACAGAGCACCCAGTTGGCCCAATAACTGAGGCTCTCCTAAAAGAAGTCAGAGAGGATGATTTTGGACTGGATGTTTGGTTTCTTTGTATTTGTACCTTCTTTTGTTTGTACTTTTGATTTTGTTGTTGTATCTTAACCCACCATGGGAACTTTATTATAATCAAACTATGTATCTTCACTCTTTTGTAATATATGGTTTGAATTATTTTGTGGGCCTAATATCTCTTCAACATCATCATTCCCCGAGGTCTGGAAAGGTCAAAACCAAAGAACCAAACTGGATACCCTTGGAAGACAAATAGGCATCCTGCATTGCATACTAATATTTTCTCTTTGTTTTGTTGTTGTTTCTCACCTTGTTGTGGTTTCAGGAAACATTGCTCGTAGAAGGGTGTTCCCTGTCAATAGAGTGCATCGGTACCCGACAAGAAACAACCTTCCGAGATTACAAATGGATTAGGTTCAACAAGACTTTACTGAAGTGAGTGCCCAAATGGCCAATGAGAGGATAGAGATGAGGGCCTAAATGAATCAATTTATGACAATGATGACTGGATTGGCTCAGAGCCAGGAGAGACTGAGAGAGTTAGTCGAGCGGCAAACTCCTAAGGAAAACCATCCAGGTACACGGGGTACCAGCAACAACGATCACGTATAACCTCGTACTGATCCCCCAGAGTTTGGACCTCATCTAAACCTAGACATCAATGTTATAAGAAACACCCAAGTGAACACTAGAGGGAGGGTATTGCAGGAGGACCCTCAAGAAGAACAATTTACTGTGGTTGGGGCTGGAGACGAAGTCTACGACCGTGGGTTGGATGAAATATGAGAAAAGCTAAGGTCTCTTGAATCCCAAAATTCTCTGGGTTTTGATGTCATGGATATAGGATTTGTGGAGGGGGTTAGAATTCCTCACAAGTTCAAACCTCCCTGTTTTGAAAGATACAATGGCACATCCTGCCCACGTACCCATCTTCAGTCCTTCCTGGGGAGATTGAAAGCCTACACCATGGATGAGAAGCTGTGGATGTTTTACTTTGAGGATAGCTTGACAGGGGCATCCCGAAAGTGGTATTCTCTTTTGACCAGAGCCACATTAAGGAATTGAAAAGACTTGGCAGAAGCTTTCATTCGTCAATATCAGTATAATCTGGACATGGCTCCAAATAGTACCCTTCTGATGGGGATGTCACAGTCTTCCCGAGAAAGCTTTAGAGAGTACGCCCAAAGATGGAGGCAACTAGCTGCTGCCGTTCAGCCCCCGATGTCAGAAAGGGAGATGGCAGATATGTTCATGAACACTCTCCAAGGTACTTATATTGACAGATTGGCTGCATTTTCTTCCACCAGCTTTGCAGACGTGGTTATAGCTAGGGAAAGAATTGAGAGCTTACTGAAAATGGGAAAGATTTCTGACAACTGTGCCAGTTCAAGCAGTGCAAGGAAGCCATTTGCAGGACCCCGCAGATCCGGTGAATCAAATTTTGTACATATGGGAAGAGGTAGACCCCAATATCTGCCAAGATTAGTTGCTGCTATCACTATTCCTACTCCACCTCCTCAATATACTCAACAACCATAACACTTTCCTCAATAGCCGCAGTTTCCTCAATAGAGATCTTACAACAACAAAAACAAAAACCAACAACAACGCCCTTTTTAGCAGCGGCCATCTAAGATCAACAGGGTGATTGACCCTATACCAATTCCATATGCCACATTGTTGCCACAACTCCTAAAGCTTAATCTTGTCGAGTTAAGGACATTGGCTCCACCGGATCCTCAGAACCTTCCGAGAAATTACAACGTCAATGCCAGGTGTGCTTTTCATTCTAATGCACCTGGTCACTCCACAGAAAAGTGCAGGGCTCTGCATATGAAGGTCCAGGATCTGGTAGATTCAAAGGCCCTGAATTTTGCACCACCTCCCAATGTCATGAAGAATCCTATGCCAAGCCATGGAGGGCCAAGGATTAATGCAATAGGGGAAGGCTCACCCATGAGTTTGATTGAAGATATTGCAAGTATTCATACACCTCTGGAAGAGGTTAAAGCTCAGCTTTTGAAATGCCAAGTGTTTCCAGGTTGTGAGGCCTGTTGTGAATATTGTAAGGTTTCCGTGAATGGGTGTGCAGGCTTGAGGGATGGTATCGATGGCCTGATCAAATAAGGCATTCTGCAAATAACCACAACTTCTTCTACAACACTAACAACTCCTTTTTCAACATCAAATGATCCTCCTACAACTGCAAAGACAATTGTTCCTACAGACTCGTCTACAAAATCAGCAACCACTTCTTCCATCACTTCAACAAACAACAGTTCCATTGCATCTACTCCTACAACTACAGCAACCACCAACAACGACGTCTCCACTGTCACTATCTATTATGACCCTACAACGATCCCAAACTCCAGCAACTTTCAACAACAATCTCAGCAACAGTTTCAACAAAATCAAGCTTCAATCAATCACCACCAACATCCACCAGAAGTCCTGTCACCATTTTCTATGATCCACAAAAAATAATGGTTCCAACCTCTGCTGCAGTTAGCCCAGTCACCATCACGGTGCCAGGGCTCATTCTATATGATAAAGACAACGCTGTACCATGGCATTATGGTGCAGATCTTTATTGCAACAGAGAAAAGGTCCTTCTTGATTCTTCAGTTCCTACCTCACAAGTGGATAATGTCAGGGGAGGCGGAGGCTTCACCCGAAGTGGACGCCTCTTTGCGTCACAAGCTCCAAGAACTAGTACTGAGGTAGAGGCTGCTGCCAAAGCCAAAGGGAAAAGTGTGGCACCTGAAGAACCTGCACCAAAAGAGACTCATAAATCATCCTTTGATCAGGGTGTGGATGAATTTATGAGGATAATCAAAAGAAGTGACTACAAAGTTGTGGATCAGCTCCACCAGACTCCTTCTAAGATCTCCATCTTATCCCTGTTGTTGTGTTCCGAAGCTCATCGGGATGCACTACTTAAAGTCTTGCACGCTGCCTACGTGCCAGAGGAGATCACAGTGAATCAGCTTGAGACAGTAGTGTCCAATGTTAATACTAGCCATGGGCTAGGTTTCACCAATGTTGACTTAACAATGGAAGGAAATCACCACAACAAAGATTTACACATCACCCTAGAGTGTAAAGGAGCTTTCCTCTCTCATGTTCTTGTTGACACTGGGTCCTCACTCAATATCCTACCGAAGAAAGCTCTTGTCAAGCTCGAATATGATGGTATAGCTCTCCGACCAAGCAATCTGGTAGTCAGGGCTTTTGATGGCTCCAAGAGGTCTGTTCTTGGAGAGGTAGAGCTGCCTGTGATAATCGGTCCGCAGGTCGTTCAGACTACTTTCTATGTGATGGACATTCAGCCGGCCTACAATTGTTTGTTGGGTCGACCATGGATTCACGACGCTGGCGTAGTTACGTCGACCCTTCACCAGAAATTGAAATATGAGTGGGAAGGACATATTATCACCATCTATGGGGAAGAGGACATCTTTGTTAGCCATCTGGCTACATACAAATACATTGAGATGGATGGTGAAATCCATGAAACTATGAGCCAAGGGTTCGAAGCACTGAACGTCAATAAGGCGACGACTGAAGTATTTGCTGCATCCTAGGAGGATAAGATGGGTACTTCAATTGTATCCTATCAGCAAGCCTGGAAGGTTGTTGAAGATGGAAATGCCCAAGGCTGGGGCATGCTGCTACCAGTGGAGAAGAAGGAGGACAAATTCGGTTTGGGTTACAAACCATTCCGACAAGATCAATCAGAGGCTGCTAAAGAGCCCAAGTTCATCAGTGGGGGGATTCTCACACCATATGTTGTTAACAACATGGAGGAAGAGGAGGAAATCGACCTCAACCTGGAGAGCTGGATACGTCCAAGGGTCCCAGGTCATCAAGTCATTAACTGGTCTTCCCAGGAAATTATAAGGGTTACTCCTGTAGAGTAATTATTATTTCCTGCCTTTTTTTAGCATGCATCAAGTCCTACATCTTGCCCAAGGTGTTAGGGCTCATTTTGTAATAGGGCCATATTGTAATTTTGTGCAAATGGAATATCAATGAATATCATACATCTTTTGCAAACAAGTCCCTTTTTCGCTCACTGTCTTTTCATTTTTCACTTTTGAACAAAACAATAAAATGGCAATGTTTTCAAAATAAATAACTTCATTTTTACACTTTTCTAAACAAGATTAAAATTGATCACTAAAACGAACCAATCTCAACCCTTGCAGAGATTACCCTCCAGATTGCACCGACACCAGCACTGCTATGACCTTGTATGACTTCGACAATCTAATTAATCAAGCTGATGAAGGGGTTTAAGAAGACTATGAGTTACCTGAAGAGTTAGCCAGGTTGTTGAGGCAAGAAGAGAAAGTGATTACTCCTTATCAGGAGGAGGTTGAAACAGTTAATCTTGGTACCGAAGAGGATTTGAAAGAAGTGAAGATTGGGGCCAGTCTGCAGGCTTCAGTAAAAGAACAACTCATTGACATGCTTCGAGAATATGTCGACGTCTTTTCTTGGTCCTATCAAGACATGCCAGGTCTAGATACATATATTGTTATGCACAAGCTGCCATTAAAAGAAGATTGCCCTCCAGTGAAGCAAAAGCTACGCTGTACTCGCTCAGATATGGTCATGAAGATTAAGGAAGAAGTACAAAAACAGTGGGACGACGGTTTCCTTGCTGTAACTAGTTACACGCCGTGGGTCGCTAATATTGTACCAGTGCCTAAGAAGGATGGAAAAGTACGTATGTGTGTGGATTACCGGGATCTGAACAGAGCTAGCCCGAAAAGGATGATTTCCCATTACCTTACATTGATGTATTGGTTGACAACACAACTCAATTCTCGGTGTTTTCTTTCATGGATGAATTTTCTGGGTATAATCAGATCAAAATGTCACCCGAAGACATTGAGAAAACAACCTTCATCACACCCTAGGGCACATTTTCTTACAAGGTAATGTCTTTTGGACTGAAGAATGCCGATGCGACTTATCAACGGGCTATGGTAACGTTATTCCATGATATGATCCACAAAGAAATTGAATGCTACGTGGATGACATGATTTCCAAATCCATTACTGAAGAAGACCATCTGGTAAATCTGTTGAAGTTGTTCATGCTTCTGAGAAAGTATCAATTGAAGTTAAACCCCAACAAATGTACATTCGGGGTACGTTCTGGTAAGTTGCTGGGATTTATCGTAAGTGAAAAGGGAATCGAGGTTGACCCTGACAAAGTCAAAGCCATTCAGGAGATGCCGGTACCAAGGACCGAAAAAGAAGTTCGGGGGTTCCTAGGTAGATTGAACTACATATCAAGGTTCATATCTCATCTTACTACAACCTGTGAACCCCTTTTCAAATTGTTAAGAAAGGAACAAACGGTCAGGTGGAACGAAGATTGTCAGAAGGCTTTTGACAAAATCAAGGAGTACCTGCAAGAACCTCCGATTCTCATGCCTCCAGTTGAAGGAAGACCTCTAATAATGTACCTGGTAGTATTAGAAGGATCAATGGGGTGTGTGTTTGGCCAGCATGATGAGTCTAGTCGAAAAGAGTATGCAATATACTACCTAAGTAAAAAGTTTACCGACTGTGAACAACGTTATTCACTGCTCGAGAAAACTTGATGTGCTTTAGCGTGGGCTGCTCGCCGAATAAGACAGTATATGTTGACTCACACTACCTTGTTGATTTCAAAGATGGACCCCGTCAAGTACATATTTGAGAAGCCAACACTTACCGGAAGGGTTGCAAGATGGCAAATGATTTTGACAGAGTATGACATTCAGTACACATCTCAAAAGGCCATCAAGGGCAGTGTATTGTCTGACTATCTAGCTGAGCAACCCATTGATGATTACCAGCCAATGAGATTTGACTTCCATGATGAAGACATCATGTACCTAAAAGAAAAAGATCATGAAGAGCCTGTTCACACTGAAGGGCCTGACCCAGAGGAAGAATGGATAATGATGTTTGATGGGGCTATCGATATGAATGGTCGTGGGGTTGGTGCAGTGCTCATTACACCTAAAGGAGTTCACATGCCTTTCTCGGTAAAACTCACCTTTTCCTGCACTAACAATGAAGAAGAATACGAAGCATGTATCATGGGTCTTGATGAGGCCATTGACCTCAGGATCAAGACTTTAAATGTATTCGGAGATTCAGCTTTGGTAATCAATCAAACCAACGGCAAATGGTACACTCACCAAGAGCATCTGATCCCATACCGTGACTATACGAGGAGATTATTGACTTTCTTCACAACAGTCAAACTTAAGTACATCCCTCGAGACGAAAATCAGTTCGCAGATGCTTTGGATACCATTTTCTCCATGATCAAGGTTCAAATTGCAAATTATGTGCCTCGGATTTTAGTATCCAGACTGGACCGACCAGCATACGTATTCTTCGTGGACATTGCTAAAAATGACAAGCCATGGTTCCTTGACATCAAGAGCTTCTTAGAGTATCAAACATACCCACCTGGGGCATCATCTAATGATAAGAAAACATTAAGAAGGCTGGCCGGTAGTTTCTTCCTTAATGTTGATGGTTCATTATACAAGCGAAACTTTAACATGGTGCTACTCAGATGTGTTGATAAGAAAGAAGTAGACTTGCTGATGCACGAGGTGCATGAAGGATCTTTCGGTACCCATGCTGGAGGACATGCAATGGCTAAGAAATTATTAAGATCAGGTTACTACTGGATTACAATGGACAAAGACTGTTATGCCTATGCCAGAAAATGCCACAAATGCCAGATCTATACAGACAAGGTGCATGTGCCTCCAAATCCTTTGAACGTGATGTCTTCACCTTGGCCCTTTTCCATGTGGGGAATTGACATGATTGGAAAGATCGAGCCAACTACTTCAAATGGCCACAGATTCATCCTGGTAGCCATTGATTACTTCACCAAATGGGTTGAAGCCACTTCGTACGCAAACGTCACCAAACAAGTGGTAGCCAGATTTCTGAAAAGAGACATCATCTGTCGGTATGGAGTTCCCGAGCGAATCATTATTGATAATGGTTCCAATTTGAATAACAAAATGATGGCAGAACTGTGCCGGGACTTCAAAATCCAACATCACAACTCTTCTCCTTACATGCCAAATATGAATGATGCTGTTGAGGCAGCCAATAAGAACATCAAGAAGATTGTGCAGAAGATGGTGGTTACTTACAAAGACTGGCATGAGATGCTACCATTTACCTTGCATGGGTATCAAACCTCAATCAGAATGTCTACTGGGGCAACGCCTTATCAGCTTGTGTATGGTATGGAGGCAGTCATATCTGTTGAAGTTGAGTTACCTTCCTTACGGGTAATGATGGATGTAAAGCTGGACGAAGCATAATGGGTCCGGTCTCGGTATAATCAACTGAATCTGGTCGAAGAGAAGAGATTAGATGCTATCTGTCATGGGCAGTTATATCAGAAAAGGATGAAGAAAGCCTTCGATCAGAAAGTCAGGCTTCGGGAATACCAAGTAGGAGAGCTTGTGCTGAAAAGACTTCTTCCTCCTCATACAGACCACAGGGGCAAATGGACGCCAAACTACGATGGCCCATTCATAGTAAAGAAAGTTTTCTCTGGCGGAGCACTGATGCTCACTACTATGGATGGCAAGGATTTCCTATCCCCTGTGAATTCAGATGCATTTAAAAAATACTTCGCATAAAATGACCTGCTGGACATAAAAACAGAATGTACGTCCAGGCAAAAATAGGGCATCCCGGCGAGTCAAAAACAAAATAAAAGACTCGGGAAAAAATAAGGGAAAAATTGAAAAAATGTACACCTGCTGAGTTTAAAATCTGCATTGGACAGCTCAGGCAAAAATGGGTATCCCGGTGGATTGAAAACCCGAAAAGGCGATCCACGCAAAATCAAGGAATAAGCGAACATCTGCATTCTGAATTCGTCTGCATCACTCACAACGTGGCGAGCTCAGAAAGCAAGATGAGAAGAACGTCAAGGTCATACAGGTCGTAGCAAAGGAAGCTCACCGGAACATCACCAAGATTGCCAACACTTTTACTTTTCCCAATTTATAGCAATCTCCTCATTCCAGGGGATTTGTTTCTTTGACTGTATTTGCCAATTCAGGGCACCCAGATTAATAAAATCATAATTTTCAGTCACATCTCGTTTTGTACATTTTTTTGTTTCGTTTGCAAAATGTACAATATTCATAATATAGTACTTGCATAAAACAAATGAGTCGTTTTTAATAAATGCTTGCAAGAAATATATTTACTTTCAGGAATATCTAACTCCTATGACGGAATCCGGTAAGGGATACCTCGGGATACTTGTGCATTTCTTTTGTCTTAACAGATTGCAGGTATTCAATACGCAACATGGGGCATGCCAAGCATCGAATCCCCGACATACTCCTCCCCAAGCAGGATCTCCCGAGCAATATCTGAACTGCTTTTCCCCAGCGGAGTTGTCATAGCCTCCTCATCCCCAGCATAAGTCTATTCAACAAGAGCTTCCCCGACCAAGATCCTCCAACAGAGTGCCAGATCTCTCATCCTCAGCAAGAATAAAAGAACTATCTCGCCACAGAGTTTCCATCCCCTCCCTAGAAGAGAAATTCCTGAAACTCTTACCCAACAAAGTGACGAAAGTTTCCTTCTCCCCAACTGAGTTCTCCTTACAGATAGATCGACCAATGATCTATTTCCCCAAGCAGAGTTCCCCCTCCTAATAGATCAACTAATGATCTCTTCCCCAGCCGAGACATCCCTCCAAACAGATCAGTCAGAGATCTTTATCCCAGCAGGATCCGAATCCTGGACCGGTTTCTCCTTTGCATAATCATAACATTTACATCGTATTCACCAAACAAGCGTAGCATTCCGTCTAATACGGAGCATTACGGCAAAAATCAAACATCTGCACGATCACAAGCCAGGTTCAAGCCAATCACCTGCAATTACCATCAGTATTTCATCAGCAATGAATATAAAAACTCATATCCCCTGCAGATATAAGCCAAAGTGTCCCCTTTGCACTCCTAAATACAAATACCTATACATGCCCCTTTTGACACTCGTCCGTGTCATACTTCCCCAGCATGGTTGCCAAAACACTTTCTGCAAACCAAGTACTTGTTTATAACACACTCTTTTCGACACCCGTCCTAGTCATTCTATCCCCACAGAAAGCCAAAGCATATCGTTCTCAAAAACGGATGCCTGTTTATATATCATATTTGACACTCGTCCGTGTCATACATTCCCCAGCAAGATGAACACTCGTCCGTGTCTTGCTTATACTTCGCCAACAAATCTATACTCACTCATACTTATACAGAAGTCTCTGATACTCGTCTGTATCTTGTATATATCACTCCTTAACAGATCCGATACTCATCCGTGTTCTTTGTTAACCATTTGGTACTCGTCCTTACCATCATCTCTGAACACGCGTTAGCGTTTGTTTCTATCGATACTCGTCCGTATCATGGTCTTAAGGATGCTCGTCCGCATCTTTAATCTACACACAGAGTCAAACACTTATACCTTTTATTCTTGAGCGTGAACACTCGTCAGTGTTTATCATTCCCCAGTAAGTCGTCAACAGAGCAACTTTCTTCTATCCGACATTCGTCCTATGTCGTGATACATTCGGCAGCCATCCCCTGCCAGGTGATCGTCCTTCACCTTCGGATGACTGTCCCTCATCCCCTTCCCCAACGGAGTCCCCATTAGTGGAACCCTTTTTTATCCAACATTTGTCCTATGTCGTGATAAAGAGTAGTCGTCCCCTGCTAGGTGATCGTCCTTCACCTTTTGATGACCGTCCCTCATCATTTTATCCGATGGCCGTCCCCATCATTGATCTTGTTATCCGGCATTCTTCTTATGTTGTGATAAACCCCGAGAGCAGTCATACCCTGCTAAGTGATCGTCCTTCACCTTTTGATAACTGTCCCTCATCATTTTATCTGATGGCTGTCCTCATTGTCGACCTTTTCTATCCGACATTTATTCTATGTCATGATAAAGAGCAGTCGTCCCCTGCTAGGTGATTGTCCTTCACCTTTGATGACCGTCCCTCATCAATATTTCATTTATTCTTTACACCGATGGTCGTCCCCATCGTTGTTTACTTCACTTTGCAAACCTAATGGCCGTCCCCATCATTTCCTTTTCTTTAATCCCCAGAGAATCTTGTTTCCTTACCTAATGGTCGTCCCCGTCATGGTCTCTTTATTTCCCCAGCTTGTCGGCCGTCCCTGTCATTGCTTTACTTACTACTTTATCCCCAGCAGTTGTCCTCTACTCGATGGTCGTCCTCCATCGCCTTCATTTGATAATCATATTATACCATCTTTTTAAATTTATATCCCTTTTCTTCTTCTATCCAGCGGGTGCAAATTTTGGACTGTCTTTGGTATTCAACCACAAATTATCTTGTTTGTTTGTTAAGCCAGGCTCTTACATCCTGCACAGCTAACTCATGTTTGAATAGGGGAAGCTGTAAACACCCAAAATTTGCCCTCACTAATATCACACCATGGCTTGTGATCTTTTCATTTTTTCATTAACATAAGCATACTACCTCATATTGCATTTTTTGCTTCACTGCATAAGTTCAAGTTCATCTGCATCTAGGGTTTGTGATATGAGCAATCCAAGATTCAATATAAGCCATCCCAAAGGCCTCAAATATTTCCAAGAGGGTCCATGTGTGTTCTATCATCATATTATGCTCCTCAAGGTTCATGGAAGTCAAGAGATCACAAGAACTGGCAAGGCATGGAAGCAGAGCTAGGGTTTTCACTGCACAGATAACAAAAATTAGGGTTTTGGTTTCAGAGGCCGTAACTCCAAATTTTTGGGCCATTCTTGTTTCTAATGTTCTTAAGATGTCATAAGGATCATGTGTACCAAGTTTGATGAAGAAACTCATTGTGGAAGTCATTTGTTCACTGGGTAACTTCTTGAGCAAGTTAAGTCAAAATCAGGACATCTGAGGCCCCTAACAATGGAACCAAAGGGGTATTTTCATCAAAATGAACTTCTATGATCTTTATTTGATATTATAAGAGGTTGGAAGTTTACAAGATTGAATAATTTTGAGCCATTTTCAAACTTGCCAAAAATGGAAATGACTTGAAATGCAAACTTTCCATTTTGGGAAAGTTTTTCAACCTCCTCTTTCTCAACCAAAAATGCTTCAAATGAAAAATCTTGGTCATGAAAGTTGTAGATTAGGTCTTTCCCTTTTCAAAAAGTACAAGAACATGTTTTGATTCATCCTAGAATTCAAGATATGGCCTTTCAAAGTTGGAAAAAATCCTATAATTTCAAGTTTCATGTCAAAGAGGGATTTTGCAAATTGGCATATTCAAGCACTCTAATGACTTCAAATATGCACAAACACTTCACAATATGTCAAACAAACCTCAAAGGATCAGAATTGTGCATTGAACTTAGGGTTCCATGAATTATGATCCAAGAAACTTCAACGAGGGATTTTTGCAAAACATGTGATAACTCTTCATCCAAGCCATCCATCACATCAAAACCAATCCCATGGCCATCCTTGAACTCAGCTGAGGCCAGACACCTCATGAAATCTCCTCTGACCCGTGCCCATACCTCAAAGTACAAGATCTTTACTTTTTGCAAAAGCTCCCATACCAATCAGCCTGTGCCACAATAACTCTCTGGCCAATCAACATTGTTTATGTGGACAATAAGTAACTCATAACACATAACATTGAAGCCTGAATCCATACACACACTCAGAATCACAAAAACCTTAAGAAACCTTCCCTTCATCTAATTTCATAACACAACCAACAAAAATCAAAAACTCTTCCACCAATTAACTCAGCATCACCCCAGGATCATTTCCCACCCATCACCATAGCTTAAAACACAGCCAAACACAAATACGATTTCTGCAACTTCAAAAACAAAGCACTCCAAATAGCCACTCTAAGCTTCATTCAAGCTTGCCAATAGCTTCAGGAGGTCAAAGGGGAGTGGATTGCACAAAGGGAGAGCTCTGAAAGTCCAGATTATAAAGCTCCAACTCAGGTAGTCATCAAGAACATTTTTTTCCAGAAATGTGTTTTCATGTTATAGAATGATTCCTCATGCTTCACTGATCATGCTGATGTCTTTATTTTTGAAAATGGTTGAGTTTTAAGCATTTCATGATGTTCTGAAATTTTTGCCATTTTGATGCTTTGATTCGAATCTTGTTGATGATGAATGATAAATGATTTTTGAGGCTGGATTATTGTTTAGGGTAGTAAGTTGATCAATTCGGGAGATTTTGGGGACTTGGGGTGGTGATTTAAGGAGGTTCAGGTGATGAGCTGGCCGAAGAAGATGACCGGAGGTCTTCTCCGGCCACCTGAAAATGATTAGGGCTAAAACTCTAATTAAATCCCCAGACGCATTTGTGGCCGTTAGATGAGGATCAGGGTTAGTGAGCGTGTGGTCCAGATTGAGTCATTATCTTTTAATCCTGATTAATTAATTTAAAATATAATTAAAAGCCAGTTTGAATGTGGGCCATTGATCTGCGTGCGCAGTCAATTCCCTCCTTTTCCATTTGAATCTGGGTCATCAGATCTGCATACTTTCATTTTAATTCATTTTTATTTCATTTTAATTGCATTTTCTTGCATATTTAATTTAAAATACCAAAAAGCATCCAAAAAATATTTTCTTTTGCATTCTGACTTTAAATATTTTTCTCATTCCAAAAATGATTTTTATTTTATTTTTTGTATTAAAAAAGCATTTTTAAAATATTTAAATGTTATTTTTAATTAATTAAAGTCTTTTAATTAATAAAAAATACATTTAGGTTTCTAAAAATCACCAAAATATCATGAACCATCCCAATGCATTTAGAAACATTTTCAAACTCTTCACACAAATTTCTTTTTAGGTTTGATCATAATTTGTGAATTTTCTTTGAATTAAGGGTCATTAAAATCTTATTTTTGAGCCCTAACTTTAAAAAATCATTTCTGCCTAACCAAGAAGAGTTTGAAGATGATTCTTTTTGAATTGTGTTACATATTGCATGTAGCTTATAGGTCATTTATCTCATAAATTTATCTTGCATTTTCAATTTGATTTGCATTTTTCCCTTTGAACCATCCAAAAACCCTAGAAAACTTAGGAAAATCATAACTTTTGTTTGGTTAGGCTTCTGACCTTCTTCTTTGGGGTGTTACCTAATATGGGATTAGGGTTTGTTTGAGTTTGATTTCAAATTCTTATCATGTCATATGCTTCTGTTTTGTTCATTTGCATCTCATACTTTCATAAAACCCTAATTCTCATGTTCATTTGCATTCACCTTGCATATGCATCCTTACATGAACTTTCCATGACATTTCTTGCATTCATAAGTCATCTTAGATACCTTAAGACATGTTAGAACCATGCTTGATCATTTCTTCATTCATTTTCCATGATTTGCATTCATTTCATTTCATTAACTTTCATGTGTTTTCAAACTCCAAAGCATGCTTCCATTTGCATCTCATCTTTGTATGATCATACATATGCATGTTGTATGCCTTTATATCATCTCACATAACATTTACATTGCATAAACACTTCTGACTTTGGTCACTTCATCTCATTTCATTTCATTTCCTTATGCTTTATACTTTATGCATTCATGCTAACATTTTCAGATGGTAAGTTACTTTGAGAAGTGGATTTGCCATCACTTCTCACTTCTCTTTCTCTCTTTCATTTGCATTTTGTTTGTCTTTTAAGTGAACTTGTTCACTTGTGTTCCATTTCTCTCACTTTCTTTCTTTAAGTTACTTATCTTCTTCAATGAAGTAAGTAACTTATTCTTCTACTTCATCCTCCTTTCATCTGCTTCTTCCATTGGTGGCTTCCTTGAAGATTTTTCTCAAGCCTTAAAAACCATAGGAACATCCAAGCATGATAATAATTAGGGTTGTGATTAGTCCCCTTTAGTTTTTACCTTTGAGTCTCCTTGAGTCTCTCTTCTCATCTCAATAATCAGAGACTAAACTCTTAAAGTTTTAGGACTTTGGAATTAGGGTTATGCCTGCATCCTTCTATTAGGATGGAGTGTATAACTTTAATCATAAGTGTTAAAACTTTAATTTGTTTAAACCTCTTAATCAAATCATCTTAATAATCATCAAGACTTTATCTTGTAACTTGGGCCTTACATTAGGGTTCTAATTCTTCCTGTATGGTTAAGAAGGACTAACCCTAGTGTTTAATGGACAAGTCCCCCTCAAGTTGTTTTACAAACTTAAAATCCATTTCTTAATCTCAGCCCTTAATTAAAATCCATTTAATAAAGGTTTGTTATATAATGAATTTAATCTCTAACCATGGATTAAGTTGAGGTATCTTCCTCAGCTTAAGTGTTCTCATCTATTATCCTTCTATTAGGATGGTGTAATGAGCCCACTAATCTGTGATTAGAGATTAGACTCATTACTTAACATTAAACAAAAACCCAAAAAACATCTAATTAATCACAAGTAGGTTAATGATCTTAATCTTACATCATCAAGGTAATTAAGTTGAGATGCTTATCTCATACTTAAGTATTCTCATTATCCCTAACCAGGGAGGATATAATGAGTCTACAAGCCTTTTATTTAGGCTTAAGCTCATTAACTTATGCAAAACACCAAAAGCAATAACAAAACTGAAAACACAAAAAACAAACAATAATCGTCTCCTTCGGGATGCTTTTCTCATCACACTCATTCACAAACGAGAACTTGCTTCTTCCGTCTTATGCAAGACAGTTAGCACTCGAGCCAGACGAGTCATACACTTGAGCATAGACAAGCAAGCAGTTCACAGTCAATTTATTTTCAGTCTCTTTGAGTCGAACTACGGTGTTCTGACTTCCTCATTGCACGAGAGGATACGTAGGCATAACTTAACTATTATCGAACAAAAGTCTTTGTGTCTTCCCCCTGTTTCAGCATTCTTTTCAAAGCCTCAGTTCCTGAGCATTCACCCTTTTTGCACTGACACTTGTATATTCTTTTCCATCTTTTGCACACAGATAGCATATACACCTACCCCTTTTAAACACAAACTTTCAAGCATGGATCCCGTTGAGTATGACAGACAATCTGTGTGCTAATACCTTTCCAGGTTGTAACCAACCCCCTTTCTCAGTTTCTCTGGTTCGCAACCGTCTTATCCATCTTTTCCTAGGTTTATGCAGCATTACCTTTCCTTTGGGATAAAAATGCCTAGCTGGCGACTCTATTCATTTCACCTTCATTTTCTCCTTTCGCAGACCGTTCGCGTCTGCACCGTGATGCAAATCTTCGGAAGCAACAACCCTCGTGGTTGCGTGATTGCTAAAAGAGAAATTCAAAAGATGATGGATGATAAGTTGATTGAAGTAACAACAAAAAGAGATAAGTATGACAATGAAGTGAATGTTATTGTGCCTCAGTTCAATATTCCTGAGAAGGTTGTTCTTGAGAATATGGTTATTTCTTTTGATAGTCGCAGGTATGTTGTCACTCCATTGGTGATCAATTTGCCTGGTCCAATGTCGTATGAGTCTAATAAAGTTGTTCCGTACTGGTATAATGCTACAATGATAGAAAATGGTAAGGAAGTTCCTATTCCTTCTCCAAGGTATGTGGTTAGCATTGCCGAAGTGACAAAGGTTACTCGAAGTGGTAGAGTTTATGCTTCGGATCCTCCGAAGAGAGCTGAAAATACAAGTGCGAATAAAAAGATTAAGGATGTTGCCTCCCGATCAGGTCAGTTTGGTGATTCCAGCTGGAAAGATAGTGAAGATGAGGTGTTGAAATTGATAAAGAAGAGCGAGTACAATGTTACTAAATAGTTGTTGCATACTCTGTCGAAGATATCAGTTTTATCACTCTTGATGTGCTCTGAAGCTCATAGACAGTCTTTGCAGAAGATTCTTGATCAAGCTTATGTTGATCATGATGTGATTGTTGATTAGTTTGATAGTATTGTGGCTAATATCACATCGTGTAACAATCTAAGTTTCTGTGATGATTACTTGCCTGAAGAAGGAAGGAACCATAATTTGGCTCTGCATATTTCAGTGAACTGTCAGGAAGATATTATGTCTAGAGTGCTAGTTGATACTAGGTCTTCTCTGAATGTGATGTCGAAGTCGACTTTGTCAAGGCTTGCGTACCAAGGTGCTCCCATGAGGCATAGTGGGATTATTGTGAAAGCTTTTGACGGATCGAAGAAGACAATGATTGGTGAAGTTGATCTTCCTATTCTAATTAAATCGTTTATATTCTAAATTACTTTTCAAGTAATGGATATACGTCCCACTTACAGTTGTCTCCTTGGAAGACCCTGGATTCATGAGATAGGAGCTGTGACATCTACTCTCCATCAGAAGCTGAAGTTTGTGAAAGATGGGAAATTAGTGACTATTGGCGGTGAGCAGGCAATGCTAGTGAGCAATTTGTCATCTTTCTCCTATATTGATGCTGAAGAAGAGGTGGGAACTTTGTTGCAGGCTCTTTCTATTATTGATGATGCTGATAAGAAGAATGTTATGCATATGTCTTCTTTCAAGGATGCTTTGCGCATGCTGGAAACCGGTCGATCTGATGGTTGGGGAAGAGTTATTGATGTTGTTGACAACAAAAAAGGGTTTGGTATTGGTTTTGTGTCAGGTGTGGCTCTCAATGACCCGAAGAGTATTCAGGAAGGATTCTGAAGTGATGGGTTTATCAACGATCATTCTGCTGCTGCCATCATTGAAGATGATGAAGATAAAGAAATGCCTAACTTTGTTACGCACAGAAAGATTTGCAAGAATTGGATTGTTGTTGATGTTCCTTCTATTATTCATAATTCAAAGTAATTTGTTTTATTTTATTTCAAAAATCCTTTCACTCTGCCCAAGGTGAAAGTGATGTTTGTCGGGCTTTGTTTCAAATTTTATCATCATCAATAAAATGTTTTTTTTTCATATTTGTTTTTCCTTTTTGCTTTATTATGAAAAATGATAACATAAAAAACCTAAAATAAAAAATAACCATTTTTTATCTGTATAATGTTTGCACTTTTGTTCATACTCTAAATAAAAAATTAAATCATTGTGTAGATTGATTGATAAGAAAGAAGTCAAGATTGGAGCATTGCTTGGTCCTGATGTTAAGAAGAGGATGGTAGAGCTTCTTAGAGAATATGTTGATGTGTTTTCTTGGTCATATCAAGACATGCCCGGTCTTGATACTGATATTGTGGAGCATAGATTGCCGCTGAAGCCTGAATGTCCACCTGTGAAGAAAAAATTGAGAAGAACTCATCCTGATATGGCAGTAAAGATCAAAGAGGAGGTTCAAAAGTAGATTGATGCAGGTTTTCTTGTGACATCTAATTGTCCTCAATGGGTGGCCAATAGTGTGCCTGTTCCAAAGAAAGATGGAAAAGTCCGAATGTGTGTTAATTACAGAGATTTGAATAAAGTCAGTCCAAAAGATGATTTTCCATTACCACATATTGATGTGTTGGTAGATAATACGGCTAAGTTTGATGTGTTCTCCATTATGGATGGATTTTACGGTTATAATCAAATAAAGATGGCACCCAAGGACATGGAAAAGACCATATTTATTACGCCATGGGGAACATTCTTCTACAGAGTGATGCCCTTTGGGTTGAAGAATGCTGGTGCGACATACCAAATAGCTATGACCATGCTTTTCCATGTTATGATGCACAAAGAAATTGAGGTATATGTTAATGATATGATCGCTAAGTCGAGGACTGAAGAGGATCATGTTGAACATTTGTTGAAGTTGTTTCAGAGGTTAAGGAAGTTTAAGCTTCGTTTGATTCTAAACAAGTTCACATTTGGAGTATGTTCTGGAAAGTTGTTAGGTTTCATTGTCAGCCAAAGAGGCATTGAAATGGATCCTGATAAGGTGAAACCTATTCGGGAAATGTCTTCTCCAAGAACTGAAAAGAAAGTAAGAGGATTCTTGGGCCGTTTGAATTATATTTTGAGGTTCATTTCTCACATGACTGCCACATGTGCTCCGATCTTCAAGTTGCTTCGGAAAGATCAAGGTTGTGTGTGGACAGATGATTGTCAGAGGTATTGAAAGTATAAAAAAGTATCTTCTTGAACCTCCTATCTTGTCTCCTCTGGTGGAAAGTAGACCGTTGATTATGTACTTGACTGTGTTGGAAGATTCCTTGGGTTGTGTGCTTGGTCAGCAAGATGAATCTAGTAGAAAAGAATATGCAATCTACTACTTGAGTAAGAAATTCACCGATTGTGAGTCTCGGTACTCCATGCTTGAAAAAACTTGTTGTGCCTTAGCTTGGGCTGCAAAGCGTCTTCGCCAGTATATGCTGAATCATACAACTTGGTTGATCTCTAAAATGGATTCGATCAAGTATATCTTTGAAAAGCTTGCTTTGATTGGGAGGATTGCTCGTTGGCAAATGTTATTGTTACAATATGATATCGAGTACTGAGCTCAAAATACTATAAAAGGTAGTATCTTGGCTGACCATTTGGCACATCAACCGATTGATGATTACCAGCCTATCAAGTTTGATTTCCCAGATGAGGATGTGATGTATTTGAAAATGAAAGATTGTGATGAACCTTTGATTGAGGAAGGGATGGAGCCTGGATCTCTATGGGGTTTAGTTTTTGATGGTGTTGTAAATGCACACGTAAGAGGAATAGGGGCAATGGTCATTACTCCCCATGGTTCACATATTCCTTTTGCTGCAAGAATGACTTTCCCTTGTACCAATAATGAAGTTAGTATGAATCCTTCATTATGGGTCTTGAGGAGGCTATTGATTTGAGGATTAAGCATCTTGATGTGTATGGAGATTATGTCTTGGTAATCAATCAAATCAAAGGTAAGTGGGTAACTCATCAACCCTACTTGATCCCTTATAGAGATTATGCCAGGAGGATATCAACTTTCTTTACTAAAGTTGAGTTTCATTATGTGCCCCGCGATGAGAATCAGATGGAAGATTCTTTGGCAACTATATTTTCTATGATAAAGGTGCACCAATGGAATGACATTCCCATGATCAGAGTGATGCGGCTTGAAAGACCAGCTCATGTGGTTGTAGTTGAAGAGGTCCATAATGACAAGCCTTGGTATCATGATATTAAATGTTTTCTCCAGAGTCAGGAATACCCACTTGGGGAATCCGATAAAGATAAGAGGACTTTGAGGAGATTGGAAGGCAATTTATTCCTGAATGGAAATGTGATTTATAAGAGGAATTTTGACATGGTCTTGCTCAGATGCGTGGATAGACACAAAGCAGACATGTTAATGAAAGAAATTCATGAAGGATCATTTGGTACTCACTCCAATGGGCATGTAATGGCTAAAAAGATGTTGAGAGCAGGTTACTATTGGCTGACAATGGAATATGATTGTTGTAAGTATGTGAAAAGGTGCCATAAGTGCCAAGTGTATGTTGATAAGATTCATGTGCCACCAACTCATCTCAATGTGATTTCTTCCCCGTGGTCTTTCTCTATGTGAGAGATTGATATGTTTGGTATAATTGAACCCAAGGCTTCGAATGGACATCGTTTTATTCTTGTGGCCATTGACTACTTCACCAAGTGGGTGGAAGCGGCATCGTATGCTAATGTGACCAAGCAAGTTGTGGTTCGGTTTATTAAGAATAACATTATATGCAGATATGGTATTCCAAATATAATCATTACTGATAATGGTTAGAACTTGAATAATAAGATGATGAAAGAGATTTGTGAAGAATTCAAGATTCAACACCATAATTCTTCCCCTTATATACCGAAGATGAATGGGGCTGTTGAAGCTGCGAATAAGAACATTAAGAAGATCATTCAGAAGATGGTTGTGACATATAAAGACTGGCATGATATGCTCCTTTTTGCTTTACATGGGTATCGTACGCATGTCCGCACTTCAACAGGGGAGAACCCTTTCTCGCTTGTTTATGGTACAGAAGTAGTGCTCCCCGTCGAGGTTGAGATCCCATCAATGAGAGTTCTGATGGAAGGAAAATTGACTGAGGCTGAATAGTGTCAGAGTAGATTTGATCAGTTGAATTTGATTGAGGAAAATAGAATAATAACTTTGTGCCATGGTTGGTTGTACCAACAAAGAATGAAGAAATATTTTGACAAGAAGGTCAAACCTCGTGTATTCAGAGAAGGCGACCTCGTGCTAAAAAAGATTTCGTCTTTCATTACAGATTCTCGGAGCAAGTGGACTCCAAACTATGATGGCCCATATGTTGTTAAGAAAGCCTTCTCTAGAGGTTCAGTAACTCTTGCAACTATGGATGGTGAAGAGATCACTCGTCTTATGAATGCGGATGCAGTCAAGAAATACTTCTCCTAAAAAAATAAAAGAACAACTCACTAAGTCGAAAACCTAAAAGGGAGACTTAGGTAAAATGAGCATCTCGGTGGATTGAAAACCTGAAAGGGCAGTCCAGGAAATAATTAGAGACATAAACATAAATAATTATCCTGGTAGATTGAAAACCCGAAAGGGAAATCTAAGCCAAAGTTAGGGACCATGGTAAGTAACTTCCTCGACAGAATGGATCACTTGTAACAACCGAGGATTTCTGATTCTATCTCTTAGAAGAATTACTCATTGCAGATTCTCATTCACTCATCCTTGACTGAGATTTCAGACACAGTGGAGTTCAAAGTTGATAGGAAGAATAGTGATCATTGTATTTCAATGAAGCCATTTTCCATTTATTTTTTATGATAATTTTTGAAACAAATTTAATAAATTTAATTTTTGAAGATTATAAAAACTTTTTTCTTTAAATATGAGGATAAAGAAAGGATATCAATAGTGATTCCAGGGTGGTGAAGTCTTGATGTGTGTAACTCGCCTCTCCCAAAGCAGCGTTTGATCTGTTTGTTTCTTTATGGAATTCCTGGTTAGTCTTGGATTGTTGACAATGTTTTGTTCTACAACAATCATGAACGAAGAATTGGATGAAAGTTCCTAGTTTGAGTTCCAATTTTTCCCCAAAAGAATTGTTAGAAAGGGTGTTCTTGGGAATCCCCAACTGAGTTTTTTATCTCCTCCTCAGCAGTTTATCTTGAGAAGCATTGGGAATCCTCAACCAAGTTCTTGTTCCTCAACTTGAATTGGTTGTATCCCCTAGCAGAAGTATTGATATAACAGTCAGTTTAGAGGTTTTCTTCCACATGATGGTGTGTATTGATTTAAAATCCCTCGTAACTTTGTTTTGGCTATGATGTTAACTTCTGGTATTCCCATGTGGGTCGGCAAGTCCGGAATTTTCAGTGATGAATGATATCCATAGATATTTCCTACAGATCCCCAGTAGGTCTACGAGTGATAATTTCTAGCAGGTCCTTATGTGATCCTCAGCAAATCTTGCACCTTTCCCCCAAGTGGAGCAGGAGTGGTATTATGGTTATCTCTACAGAGTTTGATTCTTAACAAGAATACTTATGTCCCTAGAAAGGATCATGGAAGCGTTTCCTCATCCCGATAGAATATTACCTTTCCTCAGTAGGGTGATATCCTTATATAGAGTTGAGTTGATGTTTGATACTCCAATATGATTTTCTTTATTTGCACCACTGGTAGATCTTTATCTTGTTTCCCCAAATAGAGTTGTGAAGATATTTGTCCCCATCAAAGTTTAACAAGGATACTTCCCTCCTTTCCCTAAAGAGTGGAAAATGTTGTGTTGACAAGATCTCCTCCCATAGTGGAATTATTGATGTTATTCGTCATGGATTATTGAAGATTGTTTTGCGATTTAGATCCCTAGAAATTGTTTCCTCAACATAAGTTTAGCCTTGTAGTTGGATTTTATTACTTTGATGGCTTTGGATGTTCCCCTGTAGGATTTCAAGTTGAATTTCCAGCAGGAATTCCCAGCCTTGTCGTCTTGGGATTAGCCGAGTATCCGATTGTTGTGGTATTTACGTCACTCATTTCTTATCTTTATGTCTGTTTTGTCAGCATATTCATACGCATATTCATGCATCCTCTTTATGCATAGCATCATGTTTGAATTCTTGCATTTATCATTGTTGTGAGCAACTCTACTTTTGTATGATTATAAATTTTAGGTGTTTGTGCTTATATCATTTGCTTCATATTAAGACAAAATGCTAGCCTTTATATCTCTTGTCTCATTTTTAATAATGTCTTTGTATTTCTGAAAATTCGCAAAATGAATCAATTCATTCCATCATGAATCGATTCATGCTGTAAGAATGATTCTGGAATTTCTTCTATGAATCGATTCATACAAACATGCATCGATTCATTGTTTGTTTATTTCTCTGTTTTTGTTCATCTATTCAGTATGTATCGATTCATGATAATATGTATTGATACATAATAGTATAAATACCATTATGTATCGATTCATTCGTGTCTGGAATCGATTCATTTTTCTGTTTTTACTTCTAACAGAATCTGCATAGTATATGTTGTTGTTTCTGTTAGTGCAGCAGATACACATAAATTGCATACGAATTTCAGAGTAAAGGATCATTGAAGAACACATCAAGAAAAGGGATTTTGAGTGTGGACAATTCAATGTTAAGCAGGATTGAAACCTAGAATCAAATTCATCTTCATCATCTTCTCAAATACCTTAATTCAAGAACATTAACAAGGAATTAGTGTTGTTCTGTGAATCAAAGGTTTATGAGATAACGTTCAGTGGTACGATCGGAGATCCAGCTGAGTTGAAGAGTGAAAGAAGGTTTCAAGGAAAAACCAGTTGGGTTTTCCTTCAAGAACGGGCGTGTTCTTGAGGGTTTGTTAGTCACGTTTACAAGACAGATTCAGCCGCAGCGTAAGATTTGGAAATTGGGAGATTTCGCAAATAGATCGTGGAACCGGTGAATTGTTTGTATTACTTGCAGGGAATCTTGATTTGGCTCAGATTAGGTGAAGGTTGATACAATAGGAAGATCTAGGTGTATAGATTTCTGGTGTTTGTATAGCAACCTTGTAAACGACGATTTCAGCAATATTGATATAAAAGTTCTCAATTTCGGTTTGAAATTGAGAGGGAGACATACCCACACGCGAGGACGAATGTTGGGAACTTCCTTACCAAATCTCTGCGTATTGTATTCCTTCTCCATCTCTATTTACATTTTTAATCGTTTTGATTCATTGGAAATAGCTTTTGTGATAGGTGCATTCAACACTTTTACAGCTTGTGTGTTTAAACCTTTATCATCTCAATTGTAAATCCAGCACGTTATCACATGTCCGGTCTTCTAGTGGCTGGTCCAGAATAGACGCTAGTATATTTGGGACCGTGGTTTCCGTTAATCTTTGAAAACTCTGAAAAATCTTTTAAATCCTTGTAAACAAGGAGGTGATCCATTCACCCCCCCTCTAGATCACTAGCCACAGCGTCTAACAAGTGGTATCAGAGCACCGGTTCGTTGGTGCTTTGTGGCTGCCTGAAACGTTATGGATTCTGAACCAAAGGGGGCGTATAATAGAGCTCCTATTTTCAATGGTGAAAATTATGGCTACGGGAAAGACTGCATGCGAGTTCACATAAATTCTGTGGATAGGCACGTATGGACTGCCATTCAAAATGGTCCTTTTTAAATTACCATGATGAATGAGGCAGGTGCCATAGTACCTAAACCAGAAGATGATTGGGATGAGAAAGATGAGAAAAAGTGGTCAAGTGATTGGAGAGCTCGAAATATGCTAATTTCATCACTTAGTGCAGATGAGTATTATCGAGTATCCCATTGCTCGACAGCTAAAGAAATGTGGGACGCTTTAGAAATTGCACATGAAGGTACAACTAAAGTAAAACAGTCCCGCATTAACACACTTAATCAAGAGTTCGAACTCTTTCGCATGAAACAAGGAGAATCTATTCCCGACATGCAAAAGAGATTTGTTCATCTCATTAATCGTTTGAATGCACTTGGAAAACCTGTTTCCAATGAAATTGCTACTAATAAAATTCTGAGATGTCTTAGCAAGGAATGGCAACCTAAAGTAACAGCTATCAAGGAAGCCAGCGATCTAACGACACTCACAATGACTACTTTGTTTGGAAAGCTGGAGGAACATCAGCAAGAACTAGAAAGTCTAGAAAAGTTTGAGAACAAAAGTAAAAAGGGAAAGGATAAGAATAAAGACAAAGAGGGTGAGAAGAGGCCTATAGCTCTTGTGGCTTCTAACTCAAAGTCATCACAAAAAGAGCTAAGCAACAATGAGTCAAGTAGTGACGAAGACTCCGGTGACGAAGAAATGGGACTTTTTGTTAGGAGATATAATAGATTCATTCGAAAGAAAGGAATCAAGCATTCCGACAAAATCTCATAAAGTTTAGAAGACAATCTATAGATTCAAAACAGGAAGAGATTAAGAAGAATAGAGAAAGAGGGTCTTGCTTTAATTGTGGCAAGTCCGGACATTATAAGACGAATTGTCCTTTAAAGAAAAAGGATAAAGGAAAAGTTCCACCAAAAAGGTATAATAAGCAAAGAAGAGCTTACATTGCTTGGGAAAGTGATAGTGATTCATCAAGTACACAATGCTCAAGTGATAGCGCTGAAACCGCAAATTTATGTCTTATGGCTCACACCAAAAATCAGTCCCACCACAAGAAGAAAAGCGATGATAAAAAGGTAAAACAAGCTTACTATAACAATTTCTCTTCTATGTCTTTTTCTGAATTGAAAATAGCTTTTGAAAAACTGTATAATGAAGCTATAGAAGCATTTAAAATATTATCTTCCGATAAACAAATTTTTTCATACTTGGAAGGTAAAGTACAACATGCTGAAAAAGATTTAGAGTACTTGAAAGCTAGCATTGCAGAAAATTCAAAAGCTATTGATATTGATGGTTGTAGTAAAATAAGGCATTGTGAAGCTTGTCACATTTGGCAACAAGAGGTTATTTCTCTTAAAGTCAAATTGGAAAAAGCTTTGCAACCTAAGATAACTTATGTCATTGATACTAGGTTGTTCAAAAAGTCATTAAATCCTCCATATGCAAAATATTCTTTTGTTCCAAAGGATTTAAGGACCAATCATAAACAACAACATTATCGTAGTGTATGTCATTATTGTTGTCATGCTGGCCATACCATTGAAAAATGCAAATTTAGAAGATTTCTAGTGCCTAGAGGTATTTATCAATGGAAGCCTAAAGACAACCATGTTACCACTTACCCACTTGGACCCAATAAGAATTGGGTACCTACCTCTCTCTTTTGATATTGTAGGATGAGTGTCTTGCATCCGTGGAAAGAAGATGGTTTTTGGACAGCGGGTGTTCAAGGCACATGACGGGTGACATATCACTTTTTATTGACTTCAAAGCAAAGAAGAAGGGGTATGTTACTTATGAAGACAATAACAAAGGAGCTATACTTGGTAAAGGTAGTGTAGGTAATCCCTCTACCACTACTATTTCTGATGTCCATCTTGTAGAGGGACTTAAACACAATTTGTTGAGTATAAGTCAATTATGCGACAAAGGCTATAAAGTTTCTTTCACAAAAACTTGTTGCAAAATTGAACATACCGAACAAAATGTTGTGTTTAAGGGTGTAAGAGTAAACAACATATATATGCTTGATCTTTTGAGTGTATCTCTAACAAGCACTAAATGTCTAGTAGCCCTAAATGATGATTCATGGCTGTGGCATAGACGCTTAGCGCATGTTAATTTAGATTTGCTTAATAAGGTTGTATCCAAGGATCTAGTAGTAGGTCTTCCAAAAATAAAAATTTCAAAAGACCACCTATGTGATCCTTGCCAAATGGGGAAACAAACAAGGGTCTCATTTAAATCTAAAAACATAATTTCAACTTCAAGACCCCTTGAGCTTCTCCATATGGACCTCTTTGGACCATCTAGGACAAAGAGCTTAGGTGGAAACTATTATGGTTTCGTAATAGTAGATGACTACTCTAGATTCACTTGGACTATATTCCCTCATAGCAAAGATGAAACTTTTTCTGCTTTTAAAAGTTTTGCAAAGCTGTCCCAAAACAAAATGAATTCTAAAATAGTTACAATTCGAAGCGATCATGGAGGTGAATTTCAAAATCATCTCTTTGATAAGTATTGTGACAAGTATGGCATTGAGCACAACTTTTCAGCTCCTCGAACTCCACAACAAAATGGTTTTGTGGAGCGCAAAAATCGAGTTTTAAAATAATTGGCAAGAACAATGCTCAATGAGGGTGGACTACCAAACTATTTTTGGGCTGATGCAATTAGCACAGCTTGTTATGTTCTGAACAGGATTTTAATTCGTCCTATTTTGAATAAAACCCCTTATGAAATTTTAAAAGGTAGAAAGCCAAACTTGTCTCATCTTCATGTGTTCGGTTGTAAATGTTTTGTTTTAAATAACGGTAAGGAAAATCTTGGGAAGTTTGATGCCAAAGCTGATGAAGGTATTTTTCTTGGATACTCTCAATCAAGCAAAGCATATAGAGTGTATAATAGGCGTTTACTTTCTGTTGAAGAATCTGTCCATGTTTCTTTTGATGAGTCTTACCCAAAAATTGTCGGAAAAGGTATCTATTTTAATGATGCATGTGTATCTACAGAAGACATACTCAAAGAAGCTGTTTCAGAAATTGATCAATCTGAAACGGCTGATATTGAGAAGGAGGAAGATACTAGTCATGAAAAAGATAAAGAGTAAGGAACATCTGAAGTGAAAGACCTTCCACCATCTTGGAAATCCTCTAAAGACCACCCTATAGACAATATATTGGGAGATATTTCAAAGGGAGTGTTGACTCGTTCTAAGATAAGTAACTTTTGTCCTCACTTCGCTTTTGTATCACAAGTGGAACCTAAAAATGCTAAAGAGGCCTTGATTGATGAATTTTGGCTAATGGCCATGCAAGAAGAGCTTAATAAATTTAAAAGAAATGACGTTTGAGAACTTGTCCCTCGTCCGCGAGATCATCACATCATAGGTACTAAATGGGTGTTTAGGAATAAACTTGATGAAAGCGGAGTGATAACTAGAAACAAGGCACGCTTGGTAGCACAAGGGTATAACCAAGAGGAGGGCATAAATTATGAGGAGACTTATGCTCCAGTGGCTCGCCTTGAAGCTATACGTCTTTTGCTTGCTTATGCGTGTTCTATGAATTTCAAGCTTTACCAAATGGACGTAAAGAGTGCGTTTTTAAATGGTGTCATAAATGAAGAAGTATATGTTTCACAACCTCCAGGTTTTGAAAATTCTGAATATCTAGATCATGCTTACAAATTAAAGCGTGCTTTATATGGTCTTAAGCAAGCACCCCGTGTGTGGTACGAAAGACTTAGCAAATTTCTACTTGATCATGGATATTCTAGAGGTAAAGTGGATAATACACTCTTCATTAAACACAAAGGAAAGCACATTCTTTTAGTTCAAGTTTATGTAGACGATATAATTTTTGTTTCAACTAACATACACTTGGTCGAAGAATTTTCTAATGTTATGCAGGGTGAGTTTGAGATGAGTCTCATGGGGGAGTTGAACTACTTCTTAGGCCTCCAAATAAAGCAACTCGATGAAGGTACAACAGTATGTCAAACAAAATACTGCAGAGAGCTGCTCAAGCGTTTTGAAATGAATAATTCAAAATCAATTGACACTCCCATGCCTACCAACAGAAACTTGGACAAAGATGAACATGGTAAATGTGTTGATGTCAAAAGGTATAGAGGTATGATTGGATCTCTCTTGTATCGTACTGCTTCTAGACCGGACATCATGTTTAGTGTGTGTATGTGTGCACGATATCAATCAAATCCTAAGGAATCTCACTTAAAATCAGTTAAGCGTATATTTAGGTATCTTAATGGAACACCTAAATATAGGCTTTGGTATTCCAAAGGGGGTGATTGCAGCTTAGTAGGTTACTCTGATTCTGATTTTGCTGGCTGCAAATCAGATAGGAAAAGCACTTGTGGTATATGTCATCTGTTTTCAAATTCTTTAATAAGTTGGCATAGTAAAAAGCAAGTATCCGTAGCTTTGTCTACTGCAGAGGCTGAGTATGTTGCAGCCGGTAGCTGTTACGCTCAAATTTTGTGGCTAAGACAACAACTACAAGATTTTGACATTGAACTTAAACACATTCCAATTAAGTGTGACAACACTAGTGCCATTAATCTCACTAAGAATCCTGTTTTACACTCACGCACCAAACATATTGAGATTAGACATCACTTCCTTCGCGATCATGTTGAAAAAGGAGATGTTGTTTTTGAGCATGTTGATACTAAATATCAACTTGCTGACATTTTCACTAAACCTTTGGCAACTGAACCATTCTTCAACATTCGTCGCGAATTAGGGATTCTTGATCTCTCCGCATTGGTGTCTTAAGTTTGTATGATTTAGTTTATATTTATCTCATCGTGTTTACTAAGTTCTGGATGTAGACTTCACTCGTACCTCATGAGATTACTACGACGGAGGTAATATTGTTCCTCTCTTCACTTTGTTGATATTGTGTGATCAATGTATGTTTGAGCAATTATTTCTCGCTTACATGTACTTTTTTACATATGAATGTTTGAGCGTTGATATGTTGTTTGTAAAGTATTCTTAAGCATCCATACGATGTTATGATTCATTCTGCATTTTGCATAATGTTTGTTTTTCATATTCATTTTTGTGTCAAATTCATGCTAAATTTCTTTTATCACTGGAAAACTTATTACAGTATGTATCGATCCCAACCATCTTGTATCGATTCAAGTTCACTTTCTTTTAATTCTCTCAAAATTGTTACAGTATGAATCGATAAATTCGTGGCTTGTATCGATACATATCCACTTGAATTTCAAAAATTTCGCATTATGTATCGATCACATCCATATTGAATCGATTCATGTTCATTTTCTTTTAAATCTGTCAAAATAATTACAGTATGTATCGATACATTCGTGGTTTGTATCAATACATAGCAACCCGATTTTCAAAAAATTTCGTTAAATGAATTGATTCATATGGTCATGAATCGACGCATACTATTTTAAATTCAGTTTATTTCTTATGAATCGACACATCAGCAACTGCTATGACATGTCCATCAGTTATAAAACTCTAATCTATCTCTTTCTTCATTCCATTTGCATCATTTACAGTTTCCTAACCCTAACACCACAAAACCCCTCTTCTCTCAAAACCCTAATCTCATCATTATGCCTCCAAGAGTCATGCTTCCTAGAGCAAAAGGAAAAGGTAAAGGCAAAGAACCTATTGAATCTTCCCATCAAGCTCCTTCTGTTCCAGAAATTCCTCCATCTGGGGCTTCCATTCTTCATCCTGCCATTGTTGAAGAATTTGAGGTTTCTTTTAAGACGAGGTTAGTCATGAAACCACATGTTTTCAATACTAGTGATGTACGTACTCTTTGTTTAGAAGAAGTTGCGGATTTAATCGACGCACAAAATCTTGGGTCCTTTTTAACTGCTAAAGATGATTATCATGAAGACTTTATTCGTGCTTTTTATGCTGGTGTGAAAACTGGTAAAGGCTACTTGTTCAAGTGTTCTATTGGAACCAGAACTTACCGTTTTGAGGCTGATGATTGGCCCAAAGTGTTCAAACTGCCATCCCTGTTGCCTGAGTTGCAGATGTGGCATGATCAGAACTTTGAAACACAGTTTAATTTGAAGGAATATTGTGCATCCATTTCTAAATTGGAAAGACCTCTTGCTGATGATGAGCCTTTGACTTCTAGAATGATAAAGAGCGTTCCCAGAATTCTGCATTGGATTCTTTCACATATCTTGCGTCCAAGGTCCGGTGGGCACTCTCGATTGGATAAGCCAGACATCCATCTATTGTATATTCTGCAAAAGAAGATCCCATTGAACTGGCCCAATTACTTTGTAAAACGTATCTTTCTTACGCGGAATAGTTCAAAGAACATCACTCTTGCATATGCCGCCCAGATTATGCGGATCCTTAAGTTTTGGAAAGTGGTTTTCCCTCCTGTGCCTCTTTTATCTTCTTCTAGTGTTCAAGAATTCAACAATGCCACTCTCTCTCATATGGGATATAGGTGGGACATCGAGCGTCGCTGCTATTACTTCTTTGAACGCATCACTAGAACCCGAATCTACAACTTTGATATTCCTTCAGAACAGATTTATGTTGAAGAACAAAGAGATGAAGATATGGAGGATGCAGAAAATCCTCCTGATGCAAATGCTAACACTGCTTGGGGTGAGTGGGTGCCATAAAGGTGGTCTCCTACTAACTATGAACCGGCTCCTTCATCCGTTCCACCGACTTCATCAACTATTGCTCCGGCATATCTTACTCAAATGTTTGAGCAAATGGAAATTGCAAACAATGCCCGGCATGAAGAAGCCCGTGCGTGGCATGTCCAACAAACGGAATGGCATAAAGAGCACCAAGAATGGCATGATGAGCACACTAGGATGTATCATAATCAACACTCATGGCATACCGACTTGGTTAAGTGGCATCAAGTTTTCTACAATGAGATGTCTGGATTCATGGATGATTGTCGCTCGCATCCGGGGATTATGGAAAGATTTCAAAGCACAGAGGTTCAGAAAAGGTTCAGGCATTACAACTTCATGGGGCAGAATCCTGATGAAATGCCTCCTCCGCCTCCTCCTCCAAGTTTCCGAGACCCCGATAGAGATGATGCGGAGTCTTGTGGTGGCCACTTTCCTCATTGAGGCTGCATTTCATTTTGCATAACATCATTGTTTCTTGCTTAAGTTTCTTTGTTTTTTTTATGTTTAAACATTGTATGAGTTTGGTTTGTTTTTGTAATTCGCAAATCTAAATAACAATTTCAATGCCTATGCTTGTTTGCTACTTTCGTCTAATTTATTTGCCCTTTATGTTTCATTCTTTGTGAGTGAATTGTGTTTATATATCTTGGTATTGTTGAAATTTTGCTTCACCTATGCATTCTTTCTTGATGTTGACAAAGGGGGAGAAAGGCGAGTGTGAAAACTGACAAAATGCTTTTATCATTTGCTTTTATCATTTGCTTCATATTAAGACAAAATGCTAGCCTTTATATCTCTTGTCTCATTTTTAATAATGTCTTTGTATTTCTGAAAATTCGCAAAATGAATCGATTCATTCCATCATGCATCGATTCATGCTGTAGAAATAATTCTGGAAATTCGCAAAATGAATCGACTCATTCCATCATGCATCAATTCATGATGTAAGAATGATTCTGGAACTATGAATCGATTCATACAAACATGCATCGATTCATTGTTTGTTTATTTCTCTGTTTTTGTTCATCTGTTCAGTATGTATCGATTCATGATAATATGTATTGATACATAACAGTATAAATACCATTATGTATTGATTCATTCGTGTCTGGAATCGATTCATTTTTCTGTTTTTACTTCTAACAGAATCTGCATAGTATATGTTGTTGTTTCTGTTAGTGCAGCAGATACACAAAAATTGCATACGAATTTCAGAGTAAAGGATCATTGAAGAACACATCAAGAAAAGGGATTTTGAGTGTGGACAATTCAATGTTGAGCAGGATTGAAACCTAGAATCAAATTCATCTTCATCATCTTCTCAAATACCTTAATTCAAGAACATTAACAAGGAATTAGTGTTGTTCTGTGAATCAAAGGTTTATGAGATAACGTTCAGTGGTACGATCGGAGATCCAGCTGAGTTGAAGAGTGAAAGAAGGTTTCAAGGTAAAACCAGCTGGGTTTTCCTTCAAGAACGGGCGTGTTCTTGGGTGTTTGTTAGTCACGTTTACAAGACAGATTCAGCCACAGCGTAAGATTTGGAAATTGGGAGATTTCGCAAATAGATCGTGGAACCGGTGAATTGTTTGTATTACTTGCAGGGAATCTTGATTTGGCTCAGATCAAGTGAAGGTTGATACAATAGGAAGATCTAGGTGTATAGATTTCTGGTGTTTGTATAGCAACCTTGTAAACGACGATTTCAGCAATATTGATATAAAAGTTCTCAATTTCGGTTTGAAATTGAGAGGGAGACGTACCCACACGCGAGGACGAACGTGGGGAACTTCCTTACCAAATCTCCGCGTATTGTATTCCTTCTCCATCTCTATTTACATTTTTAATCGTTTTGATTCATTGGAAATAGCTTTTGTGATAGGTGCATTCAACACTTTTACAGCTTGTGTTTTTAAACCTTTATCATCTCAATTGTAAATCCAGCACGTTATCACATGTCCGGTCTTCTAGTGGCTGGTCCAGAATAGACGCTAGTATATTTGGGACCGTGGTTTCCGTTAATCTTTGAAAACTCTGAAAAATATTTTAAATCCTTGTAAACAAGGAGGTGATCCATTCACCCCCCTCTAGATCACTAGCCACAGCGTCTTACAATTGTTCCCTGCTCTTTGGTGTGAATTTTCCCACAGAGTGTGTGTGTAGTCTTTCTTTCAAGTTAGAGTGTCAACTATCAGGGAGAAACTGCTTATCCTTTTTAATTCCCCACTGAGTTTGTTCCTCGTGGATGAATTTGATTCATTTCCCCCCAATTTATTATCTGGATGGAATTTTCCCCAGTCGAGATATTTCCTCCATGGGATTAGTCTTGTTTGACCGTTTCTCTCCAACTATTCTTGGATTGAACTTTGGTCCCCTTTTGTGAGTATTATTGCTTTGGAATTAAGCTATCGTTGTTTGGTAGTGGGCAATATTTTCTCCAGTTTGAGTATACTTTGGAATTAAGCTATCACTTGTTTGATAGTGGGTAATGTTTATCCGCCTTTTGATTGATTACTTTGGAATTAAGCTATCATTGTTTGATAGTGGGTAATCTTTCCTTTTGAGTCTTATTGCTTTGGAATTAAGCTATCACTATTTGATAGTGGGCAATATTGTCTCTATCTTGAGTACATTACTTTGGAATTAAGCTATCAATTATTCGATAGTGGGTAATATTGATGAGTTAATCAAGCTTATTGCTTTTGCTCCTACCCAGTAAACTGGTATTTGATGATTCTTTCCCAAATCGGTATTCCTCCATTTTTGGACTCAAATACTTTATTTGGTTGATTTTCCCTGGCAGAGTGTTTACTCTTCCCTGTTGTTTTTTACCTTGATTATATATTTTTTCCCAAATTGAGTCAGCTATCCAACGATTTTTTTTTCTTGGAAAACTCTTCTGGCGTCTGTTGTTTTCCCAGCGGGATTTTCTTCTGGGTCCCTGAGCTTTTGTTTTCCTCTGGTGGTCATATTTTCCCCACAAGTATCTTGGGTTTGCATATCATATTCATATCATATCATGTTCTCTTAGGACAAAAATTGGGTTTTCTGTATTTAAGTCTCTCTCATCTTGCAGAGACGAAGATTTCAATCTTCATATCTCCAGATTGAAGAAACTTAAATAGGGGCAACTGTAACAACCTAATTTTTTCCGTTAGGTTTCTTCGCATTTGTTATGTATCTTACATACAAACAAGATCGCACTGGTTGTTCGGTTCTTCTCGGGTGTAGGTTTATGCTTCACAGGGGATCACTGTTGCTATTAATTTCTTTATTTGTTTATGTTTCCTAACCATTAATTAAAATCCAAAATATTTTGTTTTCTTTCATTAACAGTTTCAGGGAGAAGAACAAGTGAAAATGCCAAAAATAGCAGTTCTGCAACTCGAATAAGATTTCACAGATAAAAGTCGAAGTTGATCCACAAATAATTCAAATTTATCTGATCAAGTATTTCTCAAGTTAATTGATTTAATCAAGGAGGTCCAAGGTTCATGTGTTTATTTCCATGTCTTCTTCGATGCGCAAAAGAATTGGGCCAAAAAAACCAAGCATTCATATTTAAACAAAATATTCAAATTTTAGTTTGGTTAACCGGTTAACCATATGCGTTAACCAGGTTAACCAATGCGAAATTTGAATATTTTGTTCAAATTTAGCACACTTTGATCATTGATCTCATTTGGAATATTCTAGATTCATTTCTCTCTGAATTCTCTACATCACTTTGATCATTTCCTACCATAAACCCTCACTAATCACCACTCTTTTCCATTTCTCTCCAAATTCTCAATTACCAAGCCTAATTTGAATTACCAAAGCAAGCTCCATTCCACCAAATACCCATACCTAAAGTCTTTAAATAGCACCCTAATTTCATTCATTGAAGAAACTTTTGATTGCCAACAAATCTCTTGCAAAATATCTCCCAAACCAAAATTTTCACTAAAGCTCTTTGAACATACCTAGAGATCAGACTCGTGTGGCTGCTGACGTGGACTTTCAACCCTGCTCGTGCAATGTGGAATGTGGGGGGTGTACCTGCAAGGTACTCCGATTCCAAAGTAAGTATTGGCACGAGAGCAAACAAGTATGAGTATATTCGGGGAGAAGATTTAATACCTGAGCCTCTCAAGTGAGAGGGAATATATAGAAGACCCCCAGCGCATGGCCAATGGTTCTTATTTTGGCCTGGATCGTGGATCTGCCCAAATAAGTAACTGCCAGAACTCAACAGTTGGATGCGGACCCAACTCGCGATGTTATGTCGGTCATAGAATATCACGAGCAAGATCTGTCTTGGTCGGATCTGGGCGGTTCCTTCCATGCGTGGGTAGGAACCATGAACGAGGAGGACTCTCGACCGACTATAGAGAGAAGGACACCATCATGAATCCCCTTTGCTCTTAGGTCATTGGGCCATCTTGCAGGCCGAGAGGATTGGGCCCAATTTATTCGTTGGTCCAGTACAGAACAGGAGCCCCCCAAGTCGTTGCTTCTGGTCGAAGAAGTGATGACTTAAGGATGGTCGACTGTGGTCGTAGTGGTATTGACAAATTTATTCGTCGTTCCCTGCACGTCGTCAAATCTTGGTCGTATGTTCTCGGAATCTTAAACGTTTGAGAAACTTGAAGCTTTCACGCGTGTGCTTAGGGAAGTGTGTGCATTTAATACTTCATGATGGCTAGCCTACGACCTCCACTAGGTAATGATTGCGTCGTTTCTAGGTTCGCAGACTCCACGTGCGCTCGCACGTGTTGGGGAGGTCTATAAATGGGGTGATGGCCTTCATTTCCACACTTTTCGTTCTTGCTTCCGCCGCCCGTAATCTTCAAGTGCTTGTTTTCGCTGTCAACCACCATCCGCAGCTGTGTTGGGACGAGGAAATGATTCCGACCACCACCAAACTCTCATAACTTGTAAGTTTCTAGTTATTTTCTCTTGAATGTCGTTCCAAATCTCTAGGAATGAAGTAGTTGCATGCGGCTAGGATTAGGTTTAGGGTCAATAGGACCGATTAACCTTATTTTAGGGTTCTGGTGCGGTGGTTACCGCTTTTGTGGGTGGTGGCCGTCGTTGGTGCGGTTACAATGACAGTGTTCGAGTTCTCCTTGCACCTCTCGTAGCGGTTCCATTTGTCTTCTCCGATTGATCTTCAACCGGAGTTCTGGGTGATACTATGCCCGTTTGTTTGTGCTCTCATTGTGAGGATGCTTACCTTCATGCTCGTAAGATGACTCGATCGTTGTCGTAATAACGATCAAGGGCTTAGGGAGAGGGCGATTTCCTCGCTATTTAATACGCCATTTCACTTGATTACTCGGTGGAAGGGTGTCGCTCCCACCAAATGACACAGGGCCAAGAGGGGCACAGACGCGAACGGTCGATGAAAGAGAAAGAATGAAAAGAGTCACCAGCTAGGCATTTTTATCCCGAAGGAAAGGTAATGATGCATAAACCTAGAAAGAGATGGATAAGACGGTCACGAACCAGAGAAACTGAGAAAGGGGGTTGGTTACAACCTGGGAAGGTATTAGCACCCAGATTGTCCGCCGTACTCGACGGGATCCATGCTTAAAAGATTTGTGTTTTAAAGGGGTAGTGTCAGTGCAATCTGTGAATCAAAGCTGGAAAGAATGCAAGTGTCAGTGTAAAAAGAAATGTGGAGTGAAAAAGAAGTGTCAGTGCAAGGAAAGATTTTGAAGCTCAAGATTATGAGGCTTAAAAGAATAAAGCTGGAAGAGGGGGGATATACAGAGACTTTTGTTCGATAACTGTTAAGTTATGCCTACGTATCCTCTCGTGCAATTAGGAAGTCAGAACACCGTAGTTCGACTCAAAGAGACTGAAAGATAAATTGACTTGTGAACAACTTACTTGTCTATGCTCAAGTGTATGACCTGTCTGGCTCAGGTGCAAACTGTCTTGCATTAGACGGAAGAAGCGAGTTCTCGTTTGTGAGTGAATAAGATGAGAAAAGAATCCCGGAGAAGACGATTATTGTTTGCTTTTGTGATTTTAATCTTTTATTTCTTTTTGGAGTTTGTCATAAGAAAATGAGCTTAAGCCTAAACCAAGGGTTAGTAAACTCATCACATCTTCCCTTTGATTAGGGGTAATGAGAAAACCTTAAGTATGAAGTAAACACCTTACACTTAATCACCATGATGTAAGATTAAGATCATTAACCTACTTGTATTTATTTAGATGTTTTTTTTTTGTTTTTGTTTAGTGTTAAGTAATGAGTTTAAGCCATAATCAAGGATTTAATGGACCCATTACACCATCCTAATAGAAGGATAATAGATGAGAACATTTAAGCTGAGGAAGGCTCCTCAACTTAATCCATGATTAGGGATTAACCTCATGCATAACAAAGCCTTTATTAAAGTGGATTTTAGTTAATGATAAGATTAAGAAGTGATTTTTATGGTTTGTAAGATAACTTGAGGAGGACTTGTCCATTAACACTAGGGTTAGTCCTTCTTAACCAATTAAGGAAGAATTAGAACCATAATGCAAGGCCCAAGTTACAAGCTTGATGTCTTAGTGATTATTAGATGGATTGATTAAAGGATTTAAACACATTAAGGATTTAACATTTAGGATTAAAGTTATACACCCCATCCTAATAGAAGGATACAGGCATAACCCTAATCATAAAGCCTTAAAACCTTTAAGGTTTAGTCCTTGATTAAGAGATGAGAAGAGAAGACTCAAAAGATGACACAAAGTTAAAACTGATGGGGGACTAATCAAACCCTAATTGTGATCATACTTGGGGGTTCTTAGGGTTTATGAGGCTTGCAAAAGATCTTCAAGAGAAAAGCCACCAAGGAAGAAGCAGGAGGAGAAGCAGAAGGAAGCAAGACAACTTACTTCACTTAAGAGGATAAGTTGCTTGAAGAAAGAAAGTGGGGAGGGAAAATGAATGAGAAAGCTCACTCTAATACAAAAGTAAAATGCAGCAAAGATGCATAAGATAGATGAGAAGAGATTATGAGAAGTGGAGGCAAATTCACTTCTCAAATACTTACCACCTGAAAAGTTAGCAAAAAGAAATGAAATGAAGTGAACATGAAATGAATGCAATGATGCAAACCAAAACCATAAGCATAAACATGATGTCAATGATGCTAAGAGATAATGCAAACACATGTCAAGAGTTGTGGATGATCATTCCAGGATAAGGATGCAAATGAAGCATGCTTTGAACCATGAAAGTTCATGAAAGTTTATGAAATGCAATGGAGGTATAACATGGAAAATGGATGAATAAATGCCTCATCATGATTCTAATGTGTCCTAAAATGTCTTAGGAGTCATGTGAATGTACAAAATGTCATGGCAAGTTCATGTATGCAAGTAAATGAGAGATGAATGCAAATGAAGGGAAACATTAGGGTTTATGCACAAGACACAAAGCAAAATCCAAAATCAGAAGCAAATGACAAGATAAAAATATTGAAAATGGGATCAAAGGAACCCTAAACCTACATAAGTTCACTTCTCAAAGGAGGGGACCTAACTCTTAACCTAATGGGGGTTATGATTTTCTCAAGTTAGCTAGGGTTTTAAGGCACTTCAAAAGGGAAAATGCACAACAAATGGAAAATGAGAGATAAATTCATGCCAATTTTATCCTAGAAACTACATGATATGGAGAATGCAATGCAAAAAGAACCATCATCAAACTCTTCAAGGTTAGGCAGAATGGATTTTTCTAAGTTAGGGCAAAATATTGACTTGTAAGAACTTTAATTCCAAAGAAAAATGTCAAAATATGTCAAGAACCAAAAAGAAATTTGTTTGAAGGGTTTGATAATGTTTCTAAATGTATCAAAATGCAATGTGATTTTTTTGGTGATTTTTAGAAACTTAAATGCTATTTTAATTAATTAATTCTCATTAACTAATTAAAATAAACATTTAAATATTTTTAAAATACGAAAATTATGTAAAAAAATAAAATAAAAATTATTTTCAGAAAGAGAAAAATATTTTAAGGTATGATGCAAAAAATGAGACTTTTTAGAAATGATTTGCTAATTTAAATAAAATGGGCAAGAAAAATGAATAAAGTTGAAAATAAAATTGAATTAAAGGAGAAGTAATCAGATCCAAGAGTCAGGATTCAAAGTTACAAGGAAAAGGTTGACTGGCGCGCGTTTTAAAGGCTGGGATTTGTCCTGAGTTAATTAACCTAATTAATTAATTTAATGACGAATTAGGGTTTAATCAAGCCATCTGGAGCGTTCATACGCGCGGGTAACTCAAGATCCAAAGGCCTCAATTCAAACTTGGCTTAATTACAGGATTAGGGCATAACCACTTTCAGGCGACCGGAACAGTGTTTCGGTCGTCTTCTCCGACGAGCCCAAACCCTAACTTCTCTCTCAGACCACCAATCTCCAAATTTCTTGCACAAAAATGATCCTCTAACAATCCTAAACCTAAATCCCCAACTAAAACTCATTTATTTCACATCATGAACACGAATCAAACAAAAATTTAAAAACGGGCAAAAGTTTCAGAGCTCACATACATGGTGGTTTCTCAATCATTTTCAAAAATAATCATATCCCCATGATCAGGGGAGCATATAGAACCATAAAAGAACTTAAAAGCAAGCTTCTGGAAAAAAAGTTCATGAGCTATACCTGAGGTTGAACTTTCTGGTTCTGGGATTTCTGACCTTTCCTTTGCTGCAAGTCCACCTCTTTGAACCCCCTGATGATGAAATGAAGCTTAGAATGAGTTTATATGGCTTGGTTTGATGGTTTTGGTTTTGGTGTAGCAGATTTGGAGAGTTGAGTATGTGGTGTTTCAGGCTGTTTTAATGCTTGGTTCCTGGTCTATGGGTGACATATGACTTGTTGGTGAAGAAATATTTGAGGTTTGATGGCTGTATCAAGAGTTTCGAAGAGATGAAGAAAAAGGCAGTTTTTGTGTATCTTGGCTTATGGGAGGTTGCAAGCTTGTGTGTGTGTGTCTTTCAAGTCCTTGAGGTCCACATATGAGGTTCTGATTGGGCAGAGGGTTGGTAGTGGCACAGTTTGATTGGTATGGGCAAAATGCAAGAAAGTCATGACTTTGTGTACTTGAGGTATGGCTCGGGTCAGAGGGAGATTAGGGGCATGGCTGGGCTCAGCATGGATCAAGGAAGGCCCTTAGATTGCTTTTGTGCAGCTGTAATAGCTAGGGCAAGTGGTAGCATGGTTCTTGCAACTTTTCCCCCTTTGGAAGTCTTTGTGAATCAAGGCCAAGAAACCTCTAAACTCTTGGGAAAATTGCAGCCAAATGGGCCATATGGGGTTGTCATGATGTCTTGTGCACACTTAGCAACCAATTCAAACATTAAAAGTCCCTTTTGCAAAAAATCGATTCTTGAAGATTCATGAGAAAATGCCTTATGTAACTTGTAATTCAAGGCATAGAAATGAGAAATCCTTTGGGCAATTCTGAATTATGGATCATGAATGATGTTTGTGTGATGGTTAGAAGTTGATTTGAGGTCACATTTGGCTTTGGCAAGTATTTTTGCAAGTTTCCTCTTTGGCACAAAAGTGAAAATTAAGTGATTTTTCTCAACTTTGCAAGGCCATAACTTTAGTTCTAAAATGAATTAGATCAAGTTCTTGTACTTTTTGAAAATGGGAGGATCCAATCTACAACTTTCATGACCAAGAATTTTTCATTTGAAGCATTTTTGAATCAAAAAGAGGAGGTTGAAAAACTTTCCCAAAATGGCAAGTTTGCATTACAAGTCACTTTCCCAAAATGGCAACTTTGCAAATGGCTTGAAATTCTTCAATTTTGTGAACTTATAACTTCTTCCAAGATCAAATAAAGATCATACACATTCAAAATGATGGAGGAAACCCTTTGGTTGGATGATTGGGGGCCCTAGATGCCCTGATTTTGCACTGACTTGCTTAAGAAGTCATCTATTGATCAGATGCCTTCCTCATATCATATAGAGACCAATAGAAATAAGAATGACCAAAAAATTTGGAGTTATGGCCTCTGAAACCAAAACCCTAATTTTAGGTCATCTGTGCAGTTAAGCTTGGCTCAGCTTCCATGCCTTTCCTCAGTTCTTGTTATTTTTGACTTTCTTGATCTTGGGATGAGGTAATATGATGATTGAACATACATGGGCCCTTTTGAAATGATTGAAGACCTTTGGGGTGGCTCAGATAGCTAAGGGATTGCTCAAGTCACAAACCCTAGATGCAGTTGACTTAGAACCAATGCAGTGAAGCCATGGTGAAATGAGTGAGGGAAAATTTGGGGTGTTTACAGCTGCCCCTATTCAAGCATGAGTTAGTTGTGCAGGATGTAAGCAGCGGCTTAACAGGCAAACAAGATAACTCGTGGTTGAATACCAAAGACAGTCCCAAAATTTGCACTCACTAAATGAACAAGAAAAGGGATATAGATTATAAAAGGAAGTAAAGTATGATTATAAAGTGCAGGAGACGGTGGACGACCATCGGGAGCGAAGCAATGACGTGGATGGCCGACATGCTGGGGAAATGAAAAGATTATGATGGGGACAACCATCAGGTATGGTAACAAGATTCTCCGGGGATTAAAGGTAGAGGCAATGATGGGGACGACCATCAGGTTGAGAAAAATGATGAGGGACGGTCATCAGAGTCGAAGGACGATCACCTAGCAGGGGACGACTGCTCCGTTGAGGATAAGATGAGGGACGATCATCTAAGGTGAAGGACGATCACCTGGCAAGGGACGGTTGCCGAAAATATCACGACATAGGACGAATGTCGGATAGAAAGAGTCGACGATGGGGACGGTCATCGGATAAACATGATGAAGGACGATCATCAAGAGGTGAAGGACGATCACCTAGCAGGGTATGGCTGCTCTCGGGGTTTATCATGACATAGGACGAATGTCAGATAAAGATCAACGATGGGGACGGCCATCGGATAGAATGATGAAGGACGATCATCAAAAGGTGAAGGACGATCACCTGGCAGGGTACGACTGCTCAAGTATCACGACATAGGACGAATGTTGGATAGGAAGGTTCCAATAGTGGATACTCCGCTGGAGGAATGATGAAGGACGATCATCAAAAGGTGAAGGACGATCACCTGGCAGGGTACGACTGCCGAGAGTATCATGAAATAGGACGAATGCCAGATAGAAAGGAAATAATTTATCGGGATTTGCCGTGGACTCTTCTGGGAAATGGTAGACACAGACGAGTGTCTCATTTCAAGAAAGAAAAGGTATAAGTGTTTGACACGGTGTATAGATTAAAGATGCGAACAAGCATCCTTAAGACCATGATACGGACGAGTATCGGTAGAAACAAACGCTGACACATGCTCAGAGATGATGGTATGGACAAGTACCAACCGATTAACAAAGAACACGGACGAGTGTCGACTCTGAGGGGAATTAAGTGTGTATACAAGATACAGACGAGTATCTGTATGAGTAAAAAGTAAGCATGAGTGGGACACAGACGAGTGTTCAACTTGCTGGGAAGTGTATCATAAAGGGAAGTGTATTATAAACAAGTATTTGGTTCAAAAAGTGTTTAGGCCACTATGTTGGGGAGTGTGACACGGACGGGTGTCAGGGAAGTGTGTATAAATGTATCTATCAGTGGAGAAAGTTCGGGCGACTTCACTGGGGAATGATGACACGGACGAGTGCAAAAAAGGAGCATGTATCTGTATTTGTGAGTGCAAAGAGGATGCTTTGCCTTTTTGCCGGGGAGTTTTGGGAAGTATTTTGCATATTGTTGATGGAATGTCAGTATTTACAAGTGTTTGGTTCGACACATGGCTTATGATTATGCAATATGTTTGACTTTTTCCGTAATGCTCCATATTAGACGGAATGCTACGCTCTGGGGAAAATATGATGTGAATGTTATGATTATGCAAAGGTACTGATCCGAGATTCGGATCCCGCTGCTGTGAAGATCTCCGGCTGATCTGCTTGAAATGATATCCCAGTTGGGGATGAGGTCATTGGTAGATCTGATATATATTACTCTGCATGGGGAAATAGGTCACTAATAGACCCATCTTAGTAAGGAGGGGCCCAGCTGGGGTACGTGGGAGTTTCCATCACTTTGTTGTGAGATCTTCAGGCATTGCTCTTCTGGATAGAAGCTGGGACTCTGCGGGGGAGATGGTTCCCTGCCTGACACTTGGCTGGGGAGGAATGATAACTGGCAATTCAGCTGGGGATAAATCATCTCTGGTGTTATTTGGAAGACGTGCCGAGTAAATAATGATTTGGCAGCTTGCTAGGGAGAAGCTTCATGCCCCGTGTTGCGTTTTTGACTACCTGCAATCAAAGAAACGTACAAGTATCCCAAGGTATCCCTTATTGGATTCCATCATAGGAGTTTAGACAACTCTCGGGAGTAAATCCATTTCCTGTAAGCATGTGGTTAGAAAAGGTACATATGTATTTATGCAATCAATATTTTAAGGACATCAGACATTTTTTGCAAAATGAAATAAAAATGCACGAGACTAAGTATGACTGAAAATCTGGTTTTATTGATTTTTGTGTGCCTCTGAATGGGCAAGTACAGTCAAAGAAACGAATCTCCTGAAATGAGGAGATTGTTACAAAATTGAGAAAACAAAAAGGTGCTGGCAATGTTGATGACGCTTCAGTGCTTCCCTTTTGCTATGACTCGTATGACATTGACATTCTTCTCATCCTGCTTTCTGAAAAAGGTTGATTCTGACCGACACTTGAACCCTTCGAAACTTTCCATGTTGTAAGTGATACAGACGAATTCAGAGTGCAGTTGTTCGCTTATTCCTTTATTTTGCGTGGATCGCCCTTTCGGGTTTTCAATCCACCGGGATACCCATTTTTGCCTGAGCTGTCCAATGCGGCTTTTCAACTCAGCGGGTGTACATATTTTTTATTTATTTTCCCTTATTTTTGCCCGAGTATTTTATTCTGTTTTTGACTCACTAGGATGCCCTATTTTTGCCTGGACTTACATTCTGTTTTTATGTCCAGCGGGTCATTTTATGCGAAGTATTTTTTAACTGCATCTGAATTCACAGGGTACAGGAAGTCTTCACCATCCATAGTACTAAGCATCAGTGCTCCACCAGAGAAAACCTTCTTTACTATGAACGGACCATCGTAATTCGGAGTCCACTTGCCCCTGTGGTCTGTATGAGGAAGAAGGAGTCTTTTCAGCACAAGATCTCCTACTTGGTACTCTCGAAGCCTGACTTTCTGATCGAAGGCTTTTTTCATTCTTTTCTGATATAGCTGCCCATGGCAGATTGCAGCTAATCTCTTCTCTTCAATCAGATTCAGTTGTTCGTATCGGGATCGGACCCATTCTGCTTCATTCAGCTTGACATCCATCAATACCCGTAAAGAGGGTAACTTAACTTCAACAGGTAGGACTGCCTCCATACCATACACAAGCTGATATGGTGTTGCCCCAGTGGATGTTCTGATTGACATTCGGTACCCATGTAAAGCAAATGGTAGCATTTCATGCCAGTCTTTATAGTTAACCACCATCTTCTGCACGATCTTCTTGATATTCTTGTTAGCTGCTTCCATAGCGCCATTCATCTTTGGTCTGTAAGGAGAAGAGTTGTAGTGTTGGATTTTGAAGTCCCGACACAGTTCTGTCATCATTTTGTTGTTCAAATTGGAACCGTTATCAGTAATGATTCGTTCGGGAACTCCATACCGACAAATGATATCTCTCTTCAGGAATCTGGCTACCACTTGCCTTGTAACATTTGCATAAGAAGCTGCTTCGACCCACTTGGTAAAATAGTCAATGGCTACCAGGATGAACCTGTGGCCATTTGAAGTAGTCGGTTCAATCTTACCGATCATATCAATGCCCCACATGGCGAAGGGCCAGGGTGAAGACATCACATTCAGGGGATTTGGAGGCACATGCACTTTATCCGCATAAATCTGGCATTTATGGCATTTTCCGGCATACGCACAACAGTCTGTATCATTGTGATCCAGTAATAGCCCGATCTTAACAACTTTTTAGCCATAACATGCCCCCCCAGCATGGGTACCAAAAGATCCTTCGTGCACCTCGTGCATCAACATGTCCGCTTTTGCCTTATCAACACATCTGAGAAGTACCATATCAAAGTTTCTCTTGTACAAGGAACCATCAACATTCAGGAAGAAACTACCAGCAAGCCTTCTTAATGTCTTCTTATCATTGGAAAATGCCCCAGGTGGGTATGTTTGATCCTCCAAGAAGTACTTGATGTCGTGAAACCAAGGCTTATCATATTTTGCAAGATCTGCTGAAAACACGTATGCTGGTCTGTCAAGTCTGGATACTGAAATCCGAGGCACAAAGTTGGTAGCTTGAACTTTGATCATGGATGAAATAGTAGCCAAAGCATCTGCAAATTGATTTTCATCTCGAGGGATATACTCAAGTTTGACTGTTGTGAAGAATGTCAACAACCTCCTTGTATAATCCCGATAAGGTATCAAATGATCTTGGTGGGTGTACCATTTTCCGTTGGTTTGATTGATTACCAGAGCTGAATCTCCGAACACAGTCAAAGTCTTGATCCTGAGGTCAGTGGCTTCTTCAAGACCCATAATACAAGCTTCGTATTCAGCTTCGTTGTTAGTGCAGTTAAAAGTGAGTTTTTCCGAGAAAGGCATGTGAACTCCCTTAGGTGTAATGAGTACTGCACCAACACCACGACCATTCATATTAACAACCCCATCAAACATCATAGTCTATTCTTCTTCCGGGTCAGGCCCTTCAGTGTGAATAGGCTCTTCATCAGGGAAGTCAAATCTCATAGGCTGGTAATCATCAATAGGTTGCTCAGCAAGATAATCAGACAATACACTGCCCTTGATGGCTTTTTGAGATGTGTACTGAATGTCATATTCTGTGAGGATCATTTGCCATCTCGCAACCCGTCCGGTAAGTTCTGGCTTCTCAAAAATGTACTTAACTGGGTCCATCTTCGAGATCAATAAAGTGGTGTGGGTCAACATATACTGCCTTAGTCGGCGAGCAGCCCACGCTAAAGCACAACAAGTTTTCTCGAGCAGTGAATAACGTTGTTCACAGTCGGTAAACTTTTTGCTTAGGTAGTATATTGCATACTCTTTTCAACCAGACTCGTCATGCTGGCCCAGCACACACCCCATTGACTCTTCTAATACTGTCAAGTACATGATTAGAGGTCTTCCTTCAACTAGAGGCATGAGGATCGGAGGCTCTTGTAAATATTACTTGATTTTGTCAAAAGCCTTCTGGCAGTCTTCGTTCCACTTGACCGTTTGTTCCTTTCTTAACAGCTTGAATAAAGGCTCACAGGTTGCTGTAAGGTGAGATATGAACCGTGAAATGTAGTTCAATCTACCTAGAAACCCCCGAACTTCTTTTTCGGTCTTCGATGCAGGCATTTCTTGAATGGCTTTAACTTTATCAGGGTCAACTTCAATTCCTTTCTCACACAATAAATCCTAGCAGCTTACCGGATCGCACCACGAATGTGCATTTGTTAGGGTTTAACTTCAATTGGTACTTCCTCAGACGCTTGAATAACTTCAACAGATTTACCAGGTGGTCTTCTTCTGTGAGGGACTTGGCAATCATGTCATCCATATAACATTCAATTTCTTTGTGGATCCTGTCATGGAATAATGTTACCATAGCCCGTTGGTAAGTGGCACCAGCATTCTTCAGTCCGAATGGCATCACCTTATAACAGAATGTGCCCTAGGGCGTGATGAAAGTTGTCTTCTCCATGTCTTCAGGTGACATTTAAATCTGATTGTATCCTGAAAATCCGTCCATGAAGGAGAATACCGAGAACTGAGCCGTATTATCCACCAATACATATATGTGAGGTAGAGGGAAGTCATCTTTCGGGCTGGCTCTGTTCAGATCCCGGTAATCCACACACATTCTCACCTTTCCATCTTTCTTGGGTACAGGTACAATATTAGCGACCCACGGCGGATAGCTAGTCACAGCGAGAAAACCGGCGTCCCACTGCTTTTGTACCTCTTCTTTTATCTTCATTTCCATATCTGGGCGAGTACGGCGCAACTTCTGTTTTATTGGTGGGCAATCTTCTTTCAGAGGTAGCTTGTGCATGACAATGTCGGTGTCCAACCCTGGCATATCCTGATAAGACCAAGCAAAAACATCCACATACTCCCGAAGCATGTCAATCAGTTGCTCTTTCACTGAATCTTGTAAGCAGACCCCGATCTTGACATCTTTCAAGTCTTCTTCCATACCAAGATTAACCGTCTCAACTTCCTCCTGATGAGGAGTGATAACCTTCTCCCCTTGTCTCAACAACCTGGCTAGCTCTTCAGGTAGCTCATAATCTTCTTCAATCCCTTCATCAGCTTGATTGATTGGATTGTCAAAGTCATACGAAGTCATAGCAGTGTTGTTGTCGGTGCAGTCTGGAGGGCACTTTCTGCAAGGGTTTAGATTGGTTTATTTTAGTGATCATTTTTATCTTATTTAGAAAAAAAGTGAAAATGAAGTTATTTATTTTGAAAGACATTGCCATTTTATTTTTGTACAAAAAATGAAAAATGAAAAACCGTGAGCGAAAAAGAAAAGACTCATTTGCAAAAGATGTCCTGATATTCATTAATTGATCTTTGCACAAAATACAAGATGGCCCGATTACAAAATGAGTCCTGACATCTTGGGCAAGATGAAGGACTTGATGCATGCTTTAAAATACAGGAAATAATAATTACTCTACAGGAGTAACTCTTATAATTTCCTGGGAAGACCAGTTTGAGACATGGCTCCCCGGGATCCTTGGACGTATCCATCTTTCCAGGTTGCGCTCGCCCTATGACTCATCTTCCAAGCTATTCATAGCATCTGGGGTGAGCATCCCCCCACTAATAAACTTGGGCTCCGTTGGAGCCTCTGATTGATCTTGTCGAGTTGGTCTGTAACCCAACCCGAATCGGTCTTCTTTCTTCTCCACGGGCAGCAGCTTGCCCCAGCCTTGGGTGGTACCTTCCTCAACAACCCTTCGGGCTTGCTGATATGATGTGATGGAGGTCCCAAGTACAACAGATGTTTCATTAATATTAAGGGCCTCAAACCCCTGGCTCATGGTTTCATGGATTTCCCCATCCATCTCAATGTATTTGAAAGTAGCCAGCTGGCTAACAAAAATATCCTCCTCCCCACAAAGAGTAATAACTTGGCCTTCCCACTCGAATTTTAACTTCTGGTGAAGGGTTGATGTCACGGCGCCGGCGGAGTGTATCCATGGTCTACCCAGTAGACAGCTGTAGGCAGGCTGTATATCCATCACAAAGAAGGTCGTTTTGAAAACCTGTGGGCCAATAATTATTGGTAATTCTATCTCTCCCAGAACTAATCTCTTAGAACCGTCAAAGGCTCTCACTACCAAGTTACTTGGGCGTAGTGCCAATCCATCATACTTCAGCTTCACAAGGGCTTTCTTGGGCAGGACATTGAGGGATGACCATGTGTCCACCAGTACGTGAGAAAGAACTGCACCCTTACACTCCAAGGTAATGTGCAATGCCTTGTTGTGATTGCGACCTTCCGTTGTTAAATCAGTGTTGGTAAATCCTAGTCCATTACTAGCGTTAACATTTCCAACCACAGCCTCTAACTGATTGACAGTAATATCCTCCGGCACATAAGCTGCGTGCATGACTTTCAATAGTGCGTTCCGATGAGCCTCGGAGCACATTAGCAACGATAGTATGGAGATTTTGGAAGGTGTTTGGTGAAGTTGGTCCACCACCTTATAATCACTTTTCTTTATGATTCTCATGAAGTCATCAACTTCTTGATCAAAAGGATTCTTCAAAGCTTCTTTAGAAACTGGTTCTTCTTGTACCATGCTCTTCCCTTTTGCCTTAGCAGCAACTTCTGCTTCGGCAATGGGTCTTGGAATTTGCGAGGCAAAGAGACGTCCGCTTCTAGTGAAGCCTCCGCCTCCCCCCACATTTTCTATCTGAGGTGAAGAAGTTGATGTTCCCAGAGTGATTTTCTGCCCCTCGCAGTATAGGTCTGAACCATAATGCCAAGGGATGGCATTACTGCTTTTGTAAGGAACTGGCCCAGGCACTGTGATGGTGACTGGACTGATAGCAGCTGCAGAGGGGACCACAATGGTGTGTGGATCATAGTATATGGTAACTGGTGCTCTGACAGGAGTAGCATTTTGTTGTGAATTGTTGGAAGGAACATTTGCGGGATCGTAGTATATTGTAACCGTTGAGATGCTTTCATCAATTGCTGCTGGTGTTGTAGAAGGTATTGTTGACTGGATGGGTGTTAAAGTTGTAGCAGGAATGGTGACTGAACTTGTATCCATTGAAGTGATTGATTGAGCGGTTGTTGGAGTTGTAGTAGAATCCGTTGGAACAATGGTTGCTGACGTTGTAGGAGTATCTGTGATTATCGGTGAAGGAATTGTTGGAGTTGTAGGCGCTGTTGTCGTAATCTGAAGGATACCATCCTTGATAAGACCATTTATGCCGTTTCTCAGCCTTTCACACCCATTGACTGCAATATTGCAATACCCACAGCCGAGCTCACATCCGGGGAACACTTGACATTCTAAAAGCTGAGCTTTGATTTCAACCAAAGGTGTTCGAATCTGTGCAACACTGGTGATTAAAGTGGATAATTTGCCTTCCTCAATAGCATTAATCCTAGGCCTGTTGTGAGTAGGCATTGGATTCCTTGTGACATTCGGAGGAGGTGCGAAGTTGAGAGCTTTTGAGTCCACCAGGTCTTGGACTTTATTCTGTAAGGCTCTACATTTTTCAGTATTATGCCCCGGTGCGTTTGAGTGGAATGCACACCTGGCATTTGCATCATAATTCTTTGGCATATTGGTGGGATCCGGAGGTGCCAATGTCCTTAACTCAACTAGGTTGAGTTTCAGGAGTTGTGGCAAGAGTGCAGCATACGGCATTGGGATTGGGTCAATTACCCTGTTTGCTTGTGATGGCCTTTGCTGGAAAGGACGCTGTTGTTGGTTGTTATTGCTATTGTTGTAGGTTCTCTGTTGCGGATACTGAACTTGTTGTTGATACTGTGGTTGTTGTTGTGTAGGATATGCTGATTGTTGAGGAATCGGAGCTGGAATGGTAACAGCTGCTACTGACCGGTGAACATACTGAGGCCTTCCCCTGCTTGCATGGATGGAATTTGTCTCGCCGGCTCTTCGGGGTCCCACGAAAGGCTTTCTGGGATTGCTAGATGAACTTGCACCACTGTCGGAAATTTTGCCCATTTTTAAGAGGCTTTCAATCCTCTCACCAGCTATGACCACATCAGCAAAACTGGTAGAGGAGAAGGCAGCCAGTCTATCAATATAGGTCCCTTGAAATGTATTCATGAACATGTCAGCCATTTCCCTCTCTGACATGGGTGGTTGGACAGCAGCAGCAAGCTGTCTCCACCTCTGGGCGTATTCCCTGAAGCTTTCTCTAGAAGACTGGGACATTCCCATTAGGAGGGTCCTATTGGGAGCCATGTCCAGATTGTATTAATATTGACGGATGAAGGCTTCAGCTAAGTCCTTCCAGCATCTAATGGTAGCTCTGGTCAAGTGTGAATACCACTCTCTTGAAGCCCCAGTCATACTATTTTCATAGTAGAACATCCACAATTTTTCATCCATAGTATACGCTTTGAGTCTTCCCAGGAAAGACTGCATGTGGGTGCGCGGACAGGAGGTACCATTGTATTTTACAAAGCATGGAGGTTTGAATTTGTGGGGAATTCTCACCCCATCCACTAGGCCCATGTCCATTACATCAAAGCCCAAACAATTCTGAGACTCCAAAGATCTTAACTTCTCAGCAATTTCGTCCAATCTCCTGTCATATACTTCGTCTCCAGCTCCCATAACAGTAAATTGCTCTTCTTGGGGATCTTCTTGCAAGATTCTCCCTCCAGCAGTATTACCTTGTTCATTCCTCAGGATGTTAGCTTCTGGATCCAGATGAGGTCCAAATACTGGTGGGTCAATACGAGGCTGGCCCCGCTCATTGTTACTAGTTCCTCCTGTTCCAAGATGAGGCTCTTCAGGAGTTTGTCTTTCCACCAGTTCTCTTAACCTTTCTTGACTCTGGGCCAAGCCAGTCATCACAGCCATGAATTGAGACATCTGATTTCTCATCTCCACTCTCTCATTAGCCATCTGATTTCTGACCTCAGTCAGGTCCTGCTGTACTTATTCCATTTGAATACCAGGAAGGTTGTTGCGGGTCGGGTACCGGTGCGCGCGGTTGACAAGGAACACTCGACGACGAGCAATGTTTCCTGAGATCACAACAAAGTTAGAAACAACAATAACAAAAACCTACAAAACAAAAACAAAGTTAGTATGCAATGCAGTATGCTTATTTGTTTTCCAAGGTATCCGGTTTGGTTCTTGGTTTCGACCTTTCCAGACCTCGAGGAAGATGCTTGATGTTGCTTAGAAAAGAAGCCCAATGAAAGCAAACTAATATATTACAAATGATGAACAATACATAGTCTGTTTTTACAACATATGCCCCATGGGGGGTCAAAATACAATAAAAGGGAAAGTACATCAAATGGAAATAACAACAAACAAACAAATCAGACATCCAATCCAAACTTATCCTCTTTGACCTCCTTCAGGAGTGCCTCAGTCACTGGACCAGCTGGGTGCTCTGTAATGGTCCTAATGAGGAGGTTCCTGGTAGCAATGGCAGTGGTCAGCTTCTTATGTCTGTCCTGGTCCTTTGATTTCTTTAACCCTGCTCTAAGCTTCAACTCTGAAATCTCCTTCTGGGCTGCCAGCAAAGCTTCCTGCTGCTTCTTCTCATTGGCCTCTAACTGTTCAATCTTGGCTTGAGTCTTCTGGTCTTCTTGTGTACGGGCCTCAGTGAATTGACCCACCTAGCCTGACTCTCTTGCAGATAGAGCTCAGTCCTAGCCTTCTGAATCTTGGCTTCTTTATAGGTATTCTTCAATATTTGTTCCCCAGCCCTTGCTTTCCTTATGTAATCCTCTGTCTTCTCAATTTTGGCAAGATGCTCCACCCTGAGCTTCTCCAATCTCTCAATGTCCAGACGACCATCGCTCCTTTCCCAAAGAGTCTTCTTCAAAGCTTGAGATAAGTTCTCATTTCTTTCCTTTAGCTTCTCAAATTCTTCTTGGCTGACAGTTGCTGCAGGTTGTACTGTAGATGGTCCAGGTATGTCCTCCAAGATGAAAGGCATTCCAATAATTTGAGCTCTAGTACGGGACCAGTCATAGTACTGAGCTGAAGCAACATTATTACATCTTCCAAGAATAGCCATCCCTTTTGTCTGAATGTTATCCCAAGCCCAGGATGCTTGCCTGACAATAGCTGAATTAGGTTTCACTTCAAAATATAGGGTCTCAGCTAAATCTTGCCCTCTGGGAGGGTGAACCACAGCATAGCCCAGTTGTCTCTTAAACAACAAAGGATTGTAGTTGATGCAACCCTTCACTCCTATTAGAGGCACATTTGGGTATTGTCCACAGCTGGTGATAATGTCCTTGCCTTTGGTGCTTTGGGTGCACCATCTAATATCATCTGAAGTCAAGGCAATGAACCTCTTGGCCCAGTTCTTCTGTTGGTGGGGATTCAGGAAGGCATCTGACTTAGGCAGGTGTTTGAGCAGCCAGGTGTGAAACAAAGGAGCACAACATCTCACTAACTTCCCCCTTTGTTTCTCATTCCTCTGATGAATGGAGTAATAGAAGTCCCCTAGCAATGTGGGCACTGGGTTATTCAGAAGAAACAAATGGATGGAATTCTTGCTGACAAATTTGGGCTCATCTGCAAACAGTATATCCCCATATATGCTGAGGGCTAACAGTGCACAGACTTCCCTCCACTCTCCCAAAGAAGCCTTTAGGATGGCCTGAGACACCAAGAAGTCCAAATGCAAACCAGGGATCCCAGCTTTTGTTGTCATACAGTGCTCAATCAAAGCAGGCTCCAGGTACAATGCCTTTGCTACCTCTTCATTTCTGGGAGATGGCATTTCTGGGTTGAAAGGGATTCCACCCCTGATAGGTACTCCAATCAATGAGGAAAACTCTTCCAGCAGAGGCCCTAGTTGAAAGTCTGGGAATGTGAAGCATCTCAATGGAGGGTCATAGAACTGCAAGCATGTGTGGATCATGCTCCTCTGAGAAGGGTCAAGGTCCATAACCATATCCAAGATACCTCCATAGTGTTCTCTAAACAGTGGGATGTGATTGGGTGTGATAAGTGACTGGACCTGCCTGATACCAGTCAACACAGGCTCAAAGAAATGGTAGGATATGTTTCTCTTCCTGGGAGTAGTCATGAGTGTTGCTGGAGGACTGAAGATAAGTGCTGATGAAGGTAAAGACTGATACTGGAGATGAGCCACTGATAGGCTGATACTGGTGATAATGAAGATAGCTGAAGCAAAGGTTTATGAAAAAGAAGGGGTCAAAACCAAACCAGATATGATGTGGATACCCTGAAAAGAAAATAAACAAATGTTAAATGATGCAATGATGATATATGCAAATGATATGCAAGGGTTTGTGATCAAGCTGGATCTGATTATCTGCCTTGATATAGGCCCATGTATGTTCTAAAGTCCAGATGAAGGCTTAGAAATCTAGTAACCAGGGTGGGGGACTCAAATAAAGAGTCACATATCCAGGGTTAATCACAAGAACTGTCCAAAATGAGGTACTCTAAAACAAAATAGTAACAGGGTATGATGTGGTCAAGGGTTCCTGCAAACCTGTAAACAGCCCAACCCCCTCACAGGTAATGTTCTAAAACAAGGATCCTCAGACTTGGATCAGTTATGAGAAGTGTAAACACTTCTAACCCAGAGGTACAATGTTTACAATAACCATAAAAGATCCTCCTCTAATTCACCTCAGCTTCTGAAGGTCATAATAAAGGTCATCCAGACTTAGCAGGCTTCCCAGATAGCCCTAGCACTACAGGAAATCTGTAGCACAGAGTTCTCAAGAAGAAACCCACATCTGAACCGTGTTTCATATTCCCGCACCAGACCGAAATAGAATGGGAAACAACATGAACCAATCTAGCCTAGGTGTCACTTAGGTCCCAGGTATAGGACCCTAAACTCTCAATGGAACCCCACCCACCAAAACAGAAACCAGATCCAGCAATGATAATGACAATATGAAATATGTAAAATTGTAAAGAAAGCAATCAATAAAGCTGTACATAAAGCAGTAAATAAAGCAAAATAAACAAACACACATAGCACATAGTACCCCAGTAAACACAAATCAAACAAGCGCTAGGAGGAACCCACAAAAAGAACCAGGAGCCCTGGTTACAATATAAGGTCCCCAGCAGAGTCGCCAAGCTGTCGCTCCCACCAAATGACACAGGGCCAAGAGGGGCACAGACGCGAACGGTCGGCGAAAGAGAAAGAATGAAAAGAGTCGCCAGCTAGGCATTTTTATCCCGAAGGAAAGGTAATGCTGCATAAACCTAGAAAGAGATGGATATGACGGTCGCGAACCAGAGAAACTGAGAAAGGGGGTTAGTTACAACCTGGGAAGGTATTAGCACCCAGATTGTCCGCCGTACTCGACGGGATCCACACTTAAAAGATTTGTGTTTTAAAGGGGTAGTGTCAGTGCAATCTATGAATCAAAGCTGGAAACAATGCAAGTTTCAGTGTAAAAAGAAATGTGGAGTGAAAAAGAAGTGTCAGTGCAAGGAAAGATTGTGAAGCTCAAGATTATGAGGCTTAAAAGAATAAAGTTGGAAGAGGGGGGATATACAGAGACTTTTGTTCGATAACTGTTAAGTTATGCCTATGTATCCTCTCGTGCAATGAGGAGGTCAGAACACCGTAGTTCGACTCAAAGAGACTGAAAGATAAATTGACTTGTGAACAGCTTACTTGTCTATGCTCAAGTGTATGACCTGTCTGGCTCAGGTGCAAACTGTCTTGCATTAGACGGAAGAAGCGAGTTCTCGTTTGTAAGTGAATAAGATGAGAAAAGAATCCCGGAGCAGACGATTATTGTTTGCTTTTGTGATTTTAATCTTTTATTGCTTTTTGGAGTTTGTCATAAGAAAATGAGCTTAAGCCTAAACCAAGGGTTAGTAAACTCATCACATCTTCCCTTTGATTAGGGGTAATGAGAAAACCTTAAGTATGAAGTAAACACCTCACACTTAATCACCATGATGTAAGATTAAGATCATTAACCTACTTGTATTTATTTAGATGTTTTTTTTTGTTTTTGTTTAGTGTTAAGTAATGATTTTAAGCCATAATCAAGGATTTAATGGACCCATTACACCATCCTAATAGAAGGATAATAGATGAGAACATTTAAGCTGAGGAAAGCTCCTCAACTTAATCCATGATTAGGGATTAACCTCATGACATAACAAAGCCTTTACTAAAGTGGATTTTAGTTAATGATAAGATTAAGAAGTGATTTTTATGGTTTGTAAGATAACTTGAGGAGGACTTGTCCATTAACACTAGGGTTAGTCCTTCTTAACCAATTAAGGAAGAATTAGAACCCTAATGCAAGGCCCAAGTTACAAGCTTGATGTCTTAGTGATTATTAGATGGATTGATTAAAGGATTTAAACACATTAAGGGTTTAACATTTAGGATTAAAGTTATACACCCCATCCTAATAGAAGGATACAGGCATAACCCTAATCACAAAGCCTTAAAACCTTTAAGGTTTAGTCCTTGATTAAGAGATGAGAAGAGAAGACTCAAAAGATGACACAAAGATAAAACTGATGGGGGACTAATCAAACCCTAATTGTGATCATACTTGGGGGTTCCTAGGGTTTATTAGTCTTGCAAAAGATCTTCAAGAGAAAAGCCACCAAGGAAGAAGCAGGAGGAGAAGAGAAGGAAGCAAGACAACTTACTTCACTTAAGAGGATAAGTTGCTTGAAGAAAGAAAGTGGGGAGGGAACATGAATGAGCAAGCTCACTCTAATACAAAAGTAAAATGCAACAAAGATGCATAAGATAGATGAGAAGAGATTATGAGAAGTGGAGGCAAATTCACTTCTCAAATACTTATCACCTGAAAAGTTAGCAAAAAGAAATGAAATGATGTGAACATGAAATGAATGCAATGATGCAAACCAAAACCAGAAGCATAAACATGATGTCAATGATGCTAAGAGATAATGCAAACACATGTCAAGAGTTGTGGATGATCATTCCAGGATAAGGATGCAAATGAAGCATGCTTTGAACCATGAAAGTTCATGAAAGTTTATGAAATGCAATGGAGGTATAACATGGCAAATGGATGAATAAATGCCTCATCATGATTCTAATGTGTCCTAATATGTCTTAGGAGTCATGTGAATGTACAAAATGTCATGGCAAGTTCATGTATGCAAGTAAATGAGAGATGAATGCAAATGAAGGCAAAAATTAGGGTTCATGCACAAGACACAAAGCAAAATCCAAAATCAGAAGCAAATGACAAGATAAAAAAATTGAAAATGGGATCAAAGGAACCCTAACCCTACATAAGTTCACTTCTAAAAGGAGCGGACCTAACTCTTAACCTAATGGGGGTTATGATTTTCTCAAGTTAGATAGGGTTTTAAGGCACTTCAAAAGGGAAAATGCACAACAAATTGAAAATGAGAGATAAATTCATGCCAATTTTATCCTAGAAACTATATGATATGGAGAATGCAATTCAAAAAGAACCATCATCAAAATCTTCAATGTTAGGCAGAATGGATTTTTCTAAGTTAGGGCAAAAATATTGACTTTTAAGAACTTTAATTCCAAAGAAAAATGTCAAAATATGTCAAGAACCAAAAAGAAATTTGTTTGAAGGGTTTGATAATGTTTCTAAATGTATCAAAATGCAATGTGATTTTTTTGGTGATTTTTAGAAACTTAAATGCTATTTTAATTAATTAATTCTCATTAACTAATTAAAATAAACATTTAAATATTTTTAAAATACGAAAATTATGCAAAAAATAAAATAAAAATTATTTTCAGAAAGAGAAAAATATTTTAAGGTATGATGCAAAAAATGAGACTTTTTAGAAATGATTTGCTAATTTAAATAAAATGGGCAAGAAAAATGAATAAAGTTGAAAATAAAATTGAATTAAAGGAGAAGTAATCAGATCCAAGAGACTTTTTAGAAATTGAATTAATGACGAATTATGGTTTAATCAAGCCATCTGGAGCGTTCATACGCGCGGGTAACTCAAGATCTAAAGGCCTCAATTCAAACTTGGCTTAATTACAGGATTAGGGCATAACCACTTTCAGGCGACCGGAACAGTGTTCCGGTCGTCTTCTCCGACGAGCCCAAACCCTAACTTCTCTCTCAGACCACCAATCTTCAAATTTCTTGCACAAAAATGATCCTCTAACAATCCTAAACCTAAATCTCCAACTAAAACTCATTTATTTCACATCATGAACACGAATCAAACAAAAATGTAAAAACGGGCAAAAGTTTCAGAGCTCACATACATGGTGGTTTCTCAATCATTTTCAAAAATAATGATATCCCCATGATTAGCGGAGCATATATAACCATAAAAGAACTTAAAAGCAAGCTTTTGGAAAAAAAGTTCATGAGCTATACCTGAGGTTGAACTTTCTGGTTCTGGGATTTCTGACCTTTCCTTTGCTGCAAGTCCACCTCTTTGAACCCCCTGATGATGAAATGAAGCTTAGAATGAGTTTATATGGCTTGGTTTGATGGTTTTGGTTCTGGTGTAGCAGATTTGGAGAGTTGAGTATGTGGTGTTTCAGGTTGTTTCAATGCTTGGTTCCTGGTCTATGGGTGACATATGACTTGTTGGTGAAGAAATATTTGAGGTTTGATGGATGTATCAAGTGTTTCGAAGAGATGAAGAAAAAGGCAGTTTTTGTGTATCCTGGCTTATGGGAGGTTGCAGGCTTATGTGTGTGTGTGTCTTTCAAGTCCTTGAGGTCCACATATGAGGTTCTGATTGGGCAGAGGGTTGGTAGTGGGACAGTTTGATTGGTATGGGCAAAATGCAAGAAAGTCATGACTTTGTGTACTTGAGGTATGGCTCGGGTCAGAGGGAGATTAGGGGCATGGCTGGGCTCAGCATGGATCAAGGAAGGCCCTTAGATTGCTTTTGTGCAGCTGTAATAGCTAGGGCAAGTGGTAGCATGGTTCTTGCAACTTTTCCCCCTTTGGAAGTCTTTGTGAATCAAGGCCAAGAAACCTCTAAACTCTTGGGCAAATTGCATCCAAATGGGACATATGGGGTTGTCATGATGTCTTGTGCTCACTTATCAACCAATTCAAACATTAAAAGTCCCTTTTGCAAAAAATCCATTCTTGAAGATTCATGAGAAAATGCCTTATGTAACTTGTAATTCAAGGCATAGAAATGAGAAATCCTTTGGGCAATTCTGAATTATGGATCATGAATGATGTTTGTGTGATGGTTAGAAGTTGATTTGAGGTCACATTTGGCTTTGGCAAGTATTTTTGCAAGTTTCCTCTTTGGCACAAAAGTGAAAATTAAGTGATTTTTCTTAACTTTGCAAGGCCATAACTTTAGTTCTAAAATGAATTAGATCAAGTTCTTGTACTTTTTGAAAATGGGAGGATCCAATCTACAACTTTCATGACCAAGAATTTTTCATTTGAAGCATTTTTGAATCAAAAAGAGGAGGTTGAAAAACTTTCCCAAAATGGCAAGTTTGCATTACAAGTCACTTTCCCAAAATGGCAACTTTGCAAATGGCTTGAAATTCTTCAATTTTGTGAACTTATAACCTCTTCCAAGATCAAATAAAGATCATACACATTCAAAATGATGGAGGAAACCCTTTGGTTGGATGATTAGGGGCCCTAGATGCCCTGATTTTGCACTGACTTGCTCAAGAAGTCATTTATTGATCAGATGCCTTCCCCATTGAATTTCTTAATGAAAATTGGTATGCATGATCCTCATATCATATAGAGACCAATAGAAACAAGAATGACCAAAAAATTTGGAGTTATGGCCTCTGAAACCAAAACCCTAATTTTAGGTCATCTGTGTAGTTAAGTTTGGCTCTGCTTCCATGCCTTTCCTCAGTTCTTGTGATTTTTGACTTTCTTGATCTTGGGATGAGGTAATATGATGATTGAACATACATGGGCCCTTTTGAAATGATTGAAGACCTTTGGGGTGGCTCAGATAGCTCAGGGATTGCTCAAGTGACAAACCCTAGATGCAGATGACTTAGAACCAATGCAGTGAAGCAAAAATGCACTATGAGATGATATGATTGAACTTATGCAAATGAAAAGAATCACAAGCCATGGTTAAATGAGTGAGGGAAAATTTTGGGGTGTTTACAAAGGGTGGATTTGATTTTTCCATCGAATTCACGATTGCTTTTACTGCTTTTCAGGTGTCAGGATGTCAAACGACGAGAATAGGCGCATGGACAAGGAAGATCTGTCGAGCGAATCATCGTCCTCATCTGTTGAAAGCGAGCAATATCTTCCTTCTGGAAGGATTTCGACCCCTTCTGATGAAATTACTTCGAAGAGGGGAGGTTCGGTTGTCTCTGAGGAGAAGGAAGACGAGGATGAAGATATACCCATGTCAGAATGGGTTGCGGTTGAGCCGTTGAGCATCTCTTCGCTATTTGCCAACGAGGTCATGGCTTCACCACATGGTTGGTGACCTTGAAGACTTTATGGTGAGATATCCATCGCGTGGGGATCGAATTTGTTCTGACTACGGTTCAGACATGTTTCTCATGTACGATGTTGTTTTTGAAGCCATGGCCATCAAGCTGCCCTTTTCTGACTTCTAACAAAGTGTGTTCGTCCACTTGGAGCTCGCACCATCTCAAATCCCTCAGAATTCATTTGCCTTCATACGGGCTTTCGAAAAGACGTTTGAATACCTCCAGATAGGGGTGACGCTTCTTCTGTTCTTCCATGTGTTCCATCTCCAAAACCAAGTCGTTGATGGGAAATTTGGATGGGTTTCTCTGAAGCGGAAGAGGAGACTCTTTAAGATGTTTTCTGAATCGCCTAGGGATTTCAAGGATCACTACTACCTGGTCGAGCCGATTTCTGAGCTTGCTATTAACTCTTGCAATTTCTGGGGGATCGATACCGACGACCAAAACAACAACATACTGGACGAGGAGGGAACGAGATTCCCAGGCAGTTGTTGAAGTTCAACTTCTCCTGGTCGTATAGTCATTTTTCGCACGGGACTGAAGAATATTTGGAGATCATCTCAAGCTTGGGGAAAGCGATCAAGCCAGTTATGAGGTTCTGTTGAGTTTTCTCTCGAGGATCCCTATAAAACGTCACACTGATAAATATGGTTGGGTGATCTTGGATGAGGATGGCGGTGCCAGGGTGACGCCTCGGTTTATCGAGGTGTCTAAGATCTTAGCGAGCGAGACAGAAGAAGATGTACGAAAATACTTTGGTAGATTTAGTCTGTATTTCGTTTCTATGCTCGTCTATTGTTTCCTTTAGATGAACATTTTTTCTTATTTCTTGTCTTTCAGATTTGCTGATGGATCCTCGAGATAAGATGATGGCCAAGTTCAGAAGGAAGCGGGGAGCTAAAAAGCTGACCCAAACTCGTCTGGGCGACAAGGTGGTCGCAGGTTCGAGTGCTTCATCGCCTGCGTCTCACGGCTCTCCAGGGGGAACTTCAAGGGCAGTAAAAAGGTGTAAAACCAATGTCGTCTAATTGGACAACTCTTTGACAAAGTGGTCTTTTGATCTCCCTCGCTGCTTCTTTAAACCCAACTTCTTCGAGGAGCATTCCATGAGTTCTCAACGAGCAGAAACTCTTCATCTTGAAAGGATGAGCCGGCCAGATCGGTGTTCTATCCTGGATCGAGATGCTAGTTCAGTGGTCCGCATCTTGGAGATGGCCTCGATGTTTGTAGAGGGGACTGCTACACAGGAGGAAGAAATTCATAGGTTGAAAGCTTAGTTGGCAGCCTCATAGGAATTGTCGGGGAAGCGAAAGAAGTCTCTCAGCAAAGCCAACAAACAGGTCAAAGATCAGGAGGAATCCGTGGCGTCCCTCAAGAAGAATCATGCTGAAGAGGTCGCTGGTTTGAAGGTTGAATTGGCTCCTTCCGAGGATGAATCTGAAGATACTAAGTCCTTGAAGATAAGGGAAGAACTGGTGGTTACGATTGAGGAGGGTTATGCTGACCTGGAGAAAATGGCCAGTGTTGCTTTCCAGAATGCCATTGATCAGCTGAAGATAGTTAACCCTGACTTGGTGTTCAACAAGGAGGGGATTAACTTTATGTATAAATCCAAAGATGGTGCCCTCCTCTTTCCCGACTGCCTGCAGGAGCTCGTTTAGATTGACGTCGTGGAGGAGGACCAGAATGCCATGGGAGGTGGTCAGTCGGAGCCTGATCGTGAAGCTTTTCCTATGCATCTTTTGTTGGTCGGCCTGTGTGCCATGGCTTATTAATTTTGATGGGGGAGTATGTTCCCCCTTTTGTGTAATCTTGGAAAAAGTCGGTCATTTTGGCCGCAATTTTAAGCATCGTATTTGCGGCCTTAATGGTCGGTTTTCTATATGTTATTTGCGCGTAACAATGCGTCCGTCGGAGGACATATTTAATTTGTTATTTCTACTAAGTGTTTATGTTTTTGTAGAGAAATTCTTGATTTTACTATCTGCCTATTTGGGGTACTGGGAAGAATGCCACCTGTAAGGTTGGCCGAGAAATGATACTTGGAACATGTTGATAATCTGTGCTTCGTGGCGTTAACGTCCCATCACGAGCTAGGTGTTCTACCTGGTCGTGGTAATCAGACGATGATGGACTCGTTTGAGGATCCGATCGTGTGGGGATGACCATCCTCATTCATGGGGAAGATCTCACCGTATTGGATATATGGTATGCAATACTTGTACCTAGGTATGCATGTCAGGCCGGCGTCGGTGCCGGATGGTGCCTTAACTATAATATTGTTTAAGTTTTTCGGCGTTACAAGGACGAGCAAGTTCTTCTCCTTGTAAATTTTCTAAGTAATATTCCCCGTTGTCCGATTTTGCTCGGACTCGATAGGGTCCTTTCCAATTGGCGGCCAATTTTCCTTCTTTGGAATCTTTATGGTTTCTTTTGAGGATGAGGCTGCCAACTGTGAATGCTCGCTTGATGACTTTAGTGTCGTTTCGTAGAGTGATCTTTTGTTTGAGGGATACTTCGTGTAAGGTTGCTCCCGATCTGACCTCCTCGACTAAATCGAGTTCTTTGTGTAAAATTTCATCGTTAGTGTCCTTGTCCATCGGAGCTTCTATCCGTCTGGACTGGACATGGATCTCTATTGGAATGAAGGCCTCGCTTCCGTATGCTAACCGAAAAGGGGTTTCCCCTGTGGTCGAATACGAAGTAGTTATGTAGGCCCATAGAACGTTGTACAAATCTTCAACCCATCATCTTTTGATCTCATCTAATCTTCGCTTCAGTCCTCAAAGGATGACCATGTTCTCCGCTTCCACATGCCCGTTTGTTTGTGGGTGCTCTACAGATGCAAAATGTTGTTTAGTCCCGATGTTGGCCACAAATTCTTGGAAATTTTTGTCCGTGAACTGAGTGGCATTGTCAGTGACGATCGCCTGGGGATCCCAAAACGAGCGAGGATGTTACGCTTAAAGAAGCGTAGTATGCTAAGGGTTGTGATTTTAGCCAAGGGTTAAGCTTCGATCCACTTCGTGAAATAATCGACCCCGACGATTAGGTATTTATTTTGGTTTGAACCGATGATGAAGGGGCCGAGGATGTCCAGGCCCCACCAGGCGAATGGCCATGGGGAGGACATCGTTTTGAGCTTGTTGGGAGGGGAGAGATGTATGTCTCCATGCTGTTGGCATTTGTCACATTTCTTCACATGTTCCTTTGTGTCGTTCTGCATTGTCGGCCAATAATATCTGACTTGGAGAGCTTTCCTTGCAAGGGATCTCCGCCCAGGTGTTGAGAATTAATTCCTTCGTGGATCTCTCGCAAGACGTGGGGAATTAGTTCTTCCTCGACACATTTAAGGAGGGTGTGGAGAAATCTCGTCGGTATAATTTCCCTTCGACTAGGACATACGAACACGCTCGTCTTCTTATTATACTGGCTTGCTTTGGATCCTCGGGTAGTTCTTCGTTGGTCAGATACCTGTATACTGGAGTCATCCAGCAATTTGAGTCACCTATGACGTTGACGTCTAGATCCTTTTTCTACTTCCCAATGCTGGGTTGTGGAAGGATTTCCTGGATTATGGATTTGTTCCCTCCCTTCTTCTTGGTGCTTGCGAGTTTTGACAGTACGTCTGCTCGGACATTATCTCCGCGTGGCACATGTTTAACTTCTACGAAGGAGAATTTCACCATTTTTTCTTTCACCAAGGTCAAGTATTATGATAAGCAATCATTTTTGACTTGGTATTCCCCTTTGACTTGCATAGCTACTAGTTGAGAATCTGTGCAAATGATAATGTTCTCGACACCTAGATCGTCGGCCAAGCTTAAGCCTGCGAGGAATGCTTCATACTCTGCTTGATTATTGGAAGAGAGGAATGATAACGTGAGGGAGACCTCGATCAGAATTACCTCTTCATTTTCTAACATGTTCCCCGTTCCGCTTCCGATCGATCTCGATGCGCCATCGATGTAAATGGTCCATTCTCTGATTGTACCCAAAGTAGGCGTCGAGGAACGACAAGAGTTTGAAACCTGCAGAATTATCTACCAACTTATCTATGTTAGGCAAAGGGTACGCGTCTTTCGGGAAAGCCCGGTTAAGATCAGTATAATCAATGCACATTCTCCATTTTCCATTATTTTTCTTGACAAGTACAACGTTTGAGAGCCAGGTGGTATATTTGGCCTCTGTTACAAATTTAGCCTCTAAGAGGTCTTTTACAGCTTGTTCGGATGCGACCACCTTCTCCGCAGATTGCTTTCACCGTTGTTGTGCGACTGCTCGGACAACAGGATCTATGACTAGATGATGGCATGCGACCTCAGGGTCTAGGCCGTGCATTTCTAAAGCGCTCCACGTGAATAAGTCAATGTTTTCTCTCAGACAGACCTTCAGTTGTTTCTTGGCGAGCTCGGGGCGGTCGGCTCCCATTTTGACCCCTTTGGAAGGATCCGCGCCCAGTGCTACTAGCTCGAAATCTCCATCAGGTATGGGACGAGCAGAGGATCAGAACTTTGCCACTGCCTGTGACTGTTCTTCTTCCTCGGAGAATCTATTGTCGATGTCGATAGAATCTACACAGGGTAATGTCTTCGGTTCCTCCGATGTACTCGGGAGGAGGGCCTTGGATGGCTTTGTCTTCGCTGTGATGGAGTTGAGGCCTTTAGACGCGGCTTCATAGCATCTGCGGGTTGCTTCTATGTCCCCATGCAGGGTGGCTACTTGTCCTCGTGCAGTGTAGTACTTCATCATCAAGTGCATCGTGGAAGGGACTGCCATGAGCTCGGCTAACGTCAATCTATTACCAAGAGTTGTACTTTAATGGATCTGGCTGTCTCCCTAAATTCGAAGGTGACGATTTGGTCGATGTATCCCCATGGCCACGAAACCGTGTCGTTGAAGTCTTGTAGCTCGGATCCAACGTAAGGCGTCAGATGTGTCTCTTTCAGCTGCAGGTTCGCGAACAGTTAGGAATACATGATGTCGACCGAACTGCCCTGATCGACTAGGATTCTTTGCACATCGAAGTCCGCCATCTGAGCACGGACGAGGAGAGGGATAATGGAATTTGGTGCTCCTCCCAAGAGATCTTATTTGTAGAAGGAAATGGGAACGGATCCTCCCCGAGGTGGGTTGAGGGTTGAGTTCTGATTCAAGCTGGTGTTGATCAGCTGCTTGAATCGTCGTTTGACAGATCCAACTGTGAGTTTATTCGGTCCCCCGCCTGATATGACCAAGGCAGAAGGAAATGATTCCCACGGGCTATAAGCAGAAATGTATGTCGGACCGATATACGGCTCGGGGATGTAGAAATCTTTCGGGCGTGTGATGCTTAAGGCGACTTGAAGATTCGCTTCAGATACAAGCGAAGTTGCCTCTTTGGCCTTGTTGGTTTCTTGGACTTGCTGCTTTGGAGTGTCCCTGTTTTTGGCGAACTGTTTGAGTTAACTGTCCCTGATCAGTATTTTGATAGCGTCCTTCAAGTGGATACAGTCTTTGGTATTGTGTCCTTGAGACTTATGGAAACGACAATACTTGGTCTTGTCCATGCCTGGTTTATTTGGTAGCTACTTAGGAAATCTGACCCCGGCCTGTTTGAATTCAGAATTCGCGCATTCAGAGAGGATTTTTTCTCGCCGAGAGGGGTGTGTAATTACGGAATGCTTCTGTAGGACCTTTGGGTTCCCGCAGTTCACGAGGGCATTCTTCCTTTCGTTTGTCGCCTCCCCGACGAGATGCCAAAGGGTCATTGTGCTTGGAGGATTTAGTGTCGTTGTTCCTCCGTGTATCACCGGTTGTGTTGGCCGCCTCTTTCTCTTCATATTGAATATAGGCTTGCGCCTTAAGGTGCAGGGCGTCAAGCGTTGCTGGGGTTTCGATTCTAAAAATTTGCGGAAGTCGCTTTGTGGTCGCAGTCCCCATTCTAAGACATACTTCTTCATATCATCCGTGGTTGAAACCTAGACTACTTTGTTGAACCTTTCAATATATTCCCGGAGAGGTTCTTCTTTCCCATGGACTATCGCCTCCAAAGATGCCTCAGTATTGGGGTGGCGTCTGGACGTTGTGAAGTGTCTAGAAAAGGTCCACCCTTGTTGTCTCCATGACGTGATGGAATCGTAAGGGAGACTCTGGTACCAAGCCATGGCACCCTTTGCATAGCGTAGTGGGAAAGAGCCGACATTTGATGGCTCCTCGCACACCTCGAAAATCCAGCAGAGCGTCTATGTTTTCTATATGCTTGTCGGGGTCAGTCGTACCGTCATATGTTCCTAAGGGAGGGGGTTTTTCAAGCCCCTTAGGGAGTTTCGTTGACATGATCTCCTCGAAAAGAAGGCCGCGGTGCTCGTCTTCATCGCTAGAAAACAGAGTTGGGGATTAAGACCAGTTATCGCGATGTCTACGAGGAGGAGACCTGGACCGATGCCTGGTGCCATCAAGGGATGGTCGAATCTCTAGTTGAATGTTTCTCCGCGTCTTCTTGGTATGCAGGGACTGATTTCGTCGAGGAGATGAGTGAGTCCTTTTTCTGATGGATCTAGAGGCTTCTGGTTGTTGCTTTCTTCTGTACCGAGGAGAGCGACTACGAGATCGGCAGTGCCTCTTCGCTGAAGATGGGGACCTGGCGCATCTTGAGCTTTCAATAGCGTCCAATCTTTCACTTTGTCGCAGAAGGATGAGGTTGATGGTATTGGTCGCCTCGACCAACGCTTCCAGAGTTGGGTTTGACCCCTCGGGGATGGGAATCAAAGCCAAGTTAGCGGGAGTGACCTCCGATTAGTGAGACGGCTCAGGTGACGGAGTGGCTGTCCGCCCATCCTGAAAAAGATCCGGCTCCTCGGGGGGATGGTTGTGAATGTCACTGTCCCGCTGCTTGACGAGGATATTGACGGTAGCATGAGTGGCGATGAGGTCCTCTTAGCCATCCATTTGGAGGAGTATTGAGAAAGAGAAGTTTTGATTTTCATGAATTTGGGAAGTGAAAACGGGGAGAAACGATTCCCACAGACGACGCCCTGATTGTACCTAGAGATCAGACTCTTGTGGCTGCTAATGTGGACTTTCAACCCTGCTCGTGCGATGTGGAATGTGGGGGATGTACCTGCAAGGTACTCCGATGCCAAAGTAAGTATGGGCACGAGAGCAAACAAGTACGAGTATATTCGGGGAGAAGATGATTTAATACCTGACCCTCTCAACTGAGTGGGTATATATAAAAGACCCCCAACGCATGGCCAATGGTTCTTATTTGGGTCTGGATCGTGGATCTGACCAAATAAGTAACTGCCATAACTCAACTGTCGGACGCGGACCCAGCTCGCGATGTTATATCGGTCATAGAACATCACGAGCAAGATCTGTCCTGGTCGGATCTGGGCGGTTCCTGCCATGCATGGGTAGGAACTGAAATTCTGTAATGAGATGTCCTAAGAGATGTTCCAACACTTAATAGTACATTTGACAAATTTAACCAAAACTTTAAACAGCAGGAAAAATAAACAACACAGAAGTTTGTTAACCCAGTTCAGTGTATAACCACACCTACATCTGGAGGCTACCAAGCCAGGAGGAAATCCACTATTAGTAATATTAATTCTAGACTTAAACCACCCTGTTTAATCTATCACTTAATACTTACCCAATGCAATTTCTACCTAAGACTCACTTAGATAAGAGTACCCTACTCACTCCCCCTCAATCACACAGTGATTTTGTTTACAAGTTTAATTAAAATGAAGTCACACTTCAAACAAAACAGCTTGATCTTACTTCACAGTTTCAATCAAGTCACAAATGCACTTTTGCTTAAAAGCTCATAAAGTGGTACATAAAAACAGCCTGCTATTAAAACACTAGACACCCTATTTATTCTTCTGAAATTCGTGCTCAATTCTATGAGATTCTGTTGTTTAAATAGGTTCTGAATTTTGGGCTTTCTGTAGAATGATCCAGCCCTAATGTGCAGCAGCTGTCACCTTGAATTTAGGGTTTGTTACCTCCTATATTCTAGGTGCATTAGGTCTTCTGTTTTAATCTGAATCTTCAATTTAAAACTCCCTACAGATGCGCCTTGTTCTGTTTTATATCCATCATTAATTAATTCCAGATAATTCTCCTTAAATATCTCTGATCTGTTAATCAATAATTAATTCTGGTAGCAGGTCTGAGATGTCTCAACATCTGTTGGGACATCCTGACAAAACTGAACTTAGTCATTTATACAATGTCCCAACATCTTGTAGAACATCCTGAACCAAGTTCACATACTCTGTTTGCTAATGTCCCAACATCTGATAGGACATTCTGAACTGAATTTAACATTTCTTGTTTAGTCAAAAATTCTGCCAATTCTTAAACATCTACAAACTCCCCCTTTGGCTAATTTTTGGCTAACATCTTTTCTGGTTTTAAGAGTGCAGCAGAAGTTCTTTTTATCAGAGTAAATCATTACTATTCTGTTGATTCAAATTTGAGTTTTACTCCCCCTCAACCATATATAAGTCCAGTCTTGTTTCAACAGAAATATTCACACTTATTCAGTTCAGTCAGAAACAAACAGATTTCATTCATCATTTCATTCATCATTTAAACAGCAATTACATTTGATGTTGTTCTCCCCCTTGGTAGGCACAAAATTAGGGGCCAAAGAACTATTATCCAGAATTACACACCATTGCTGTCATTACAAATGCCTCACATACAAAGATCACTCAGATTCATCACTCTCAGTAGCTTCCTCCACTTCAGTGTCTTCATCTTTATCAGCTTCACTGTCAGCTTCACTGTCTTTATCAGATGCAGCTGTCTGATCTTCTTCACTTTCCAACCTCTTAATCATTTCCTCCAGCTTATTCTTTCTAGCTTCAAGCTCTTTGCAGGTGTACTTTAGCTCAGCAATTAATTCTTTCTTGGAGATTGGATTCTTAGCAGTTGAGGGACCAGCAGATGTCCCAGAAGGAGCTTCAACATCTGCAGCATGATGACTGAGGAATAACTTGTAGTGAAAAGCCAGGGGGCTCTCTCTCTTGCAAGCAGTATCCTTGTCAGTTAAAATCCCAGGATATTGATTGAGTACAATACCACACAGCAAGGATGGAAAGGCTATTGGTAGCTTGGTTGCAGAGGAGCTGGCATGCTTCATGGTTTGATCAAAGATGAAAGCTCCATAGTCCATTTTGGTTTGAGTTCCAACAGCATATATAAATCTGGCTAGACCAGTTGAGATTGAGGAAGTGTGGTTAGTAGGCACCCAATTAGATGTACCAATCCTGTTCAGCATGGCATACTTTCTGGTAAGCATGCTTACAGATAGTTTTCCCTTCACAGGCCATGCCTTTACCTGGTCAGCAGTTATCACCTTACAGACTTGATTATCTGTCTTGCCCAGCTCATTTGGTCCATCTGTTTCTCTTCCTAGATACTGATTTATGATTTGGGGAGAAAACTCCACACATCTACCTCTAACAAAGACTTTTTGGAATTCAGAGGACTTACCAAGTGAACAATCTTCCTGAAGATTCACAATGAACTCTTTGACAAGAAGTTCATAGCAGGGAGAGAGGTCTGAGACTGTCTTGATCAGTCCTGCAGCAGATATGAGGTCTATCAGTTCTGTGCACTCAAGTGCATTGCTGCTCAGTTCTCTTTCCAGGGCAACCCTTCTTTGGTACACATATTTCCACCTGTTCACACAAGAGACATGGTGAAATGATATGTTATCCAAGGGAGCTTCTGGTACAGCAGATGAAGCTCTGGATATTGCTGGTCTCTTCTTAGGAGGAGATGTTGGGACATCTGATTCAACATCTGAATCTGATGGTGTGACAGCCTTTCTTTTCTGAGTTTGAACTTTACTCCATTGTTTTGATGGCCCAAAAGAAGCTTTAGCTTTCCCTTTCTTTGGAGAAGCTTTCTTCTTTTCAAGAATTGCTGCTTCAGCTTGCATCTTACCCTGCCTGGACCTGAGTCTTTTGGCTATGCTGGGTTTGACAGATGCTATGATTTCTGCATCAGAGTCCTGTTCCAGATTGACCCCTGGAGGAGATTGAGCAGTCTCTTCTTCAGCTTGTTGATCAGCAGGAATTAGATCTTCATCTGAGGCTTTGGTCTGATCCTCAGAACCTTTGTCATTATCTTCATTTAAGGCCTTATTCTGATCCTCAGAGTTTTCTTTATCACTTTCACTTGAGGCCTTTTCTTGGACCTCAGTCTGTTCATCATCAGATGAATTTTCTTTCTCATCTGCAGATGTTCCAACATTTATTGGGACATCTTGTTCTGCAGAAGTGCCCTCTGCAGTTTGAGATGGTTCTTCTTGGGGAGCAGGCATGGTTTGCAATGGGACAGAGATCCCACTCACCTTTCTTTGTTCAAACAGAATTTGGGTGACAATCTCCTTGATTGAATCATCCACATAGTTTGAAGATTTTGGTGGCATGTTAGCAGGAGAAGGAATGCCTCCTTTGGCTTTGCTACAAACTTGATCTTTAGCTCTCTTTGGTGTTCTTGCCTTTTTAGAGTGAGAAGCACTTCCCCTGAGTTCGTCTAATGGTGTTGATTGCATTGGCACCATAGAAATAGGAGTAACATGAACCACGTCTTTCTGATTGAGAACTTCTTCAGATGTTTTAGGGTTTTGAGACATTGTTGAAGAAGATGAATGTGCAGCTTTAGGGTTTATGATTCCTGAAGGATTGCTAGTTAATGTGATTCGCTTGTGATGATGTGATGAGACTCTTGATAGCTGCTTATAAGGAGTTCCTAAATAAGTAGCCGTTACAGTCCAAATGATTAGGATTGAAATTCTCAAAGATCTTGTCCAGACCAGTTTTGCCATCTGGAAATTAAGCCATGCAATGTCATATGACATGTTGGCACATCTCATTAACTGCTAGATATCACATAAACATATTCCAAGTTTGCCCCTTAAGTTCTCAAATTGAGTAGCATCCAATGCCTTGGTAAAAATATCAGCTAACTGCAGATCTGTAGATACATGCTCCAATGAAATCACCTTTTCTTCTACAAGATCTCTGATGAAATGATGTCTGATATCAATATGCTTTGTCCTGCTGTGTTGGATAGAATTCTTAGATATGTTGATTGCACTCAAGTTGTCACAGTACAATGTCATGACATCCTGTGGGACATTGTACTCAGTGAGCATATGCTTCATCCAAACCAACTGAGAACAACTGCTACTTGCTGCTATATACTCAGCTTCAGCTGTAGATAATGACACACAATTCTGTTTCTTACTGAACCAAGAAATCAGATTGTTGCCTAGAAAGAAGCATCCTCCTGAAGTGCTTTTTCTGTCATCAGCACTTCCTGCCCAATCAGCATTACAGAAGCCAGTGAGAATTGGTTTGCATCCATGAAAGTACATTATGCCATAGTCACATGTACCATTAACATATTTAAGGATTCTCTTGACTTGATTGAGATGACTGACTTTTGGATCAGCTTGATATCTTGCACAAACTCTTACTGCAAATGCAATGTCTGGTCTGCTAGCAGTCAAGTATAACAAGCTTCCAATCATGCTTCTATATAAACTTTGATCTACCTTCTCACCCTTTTCATCTTTAGTCAGCTTTAAATGTGTAGGAGCAGGAGTTCTTTTATAAGAAGCATTTTCCATTCCAAATTTCTTCACTATGTTCTTGGAATACTTGCTTTGTGAGATGAACATTGAGTCTTCCATTTGCTTAACTTGCACTTTAAGATACAAGCAATTCCCAACAGTAGTCTTATTGATTCAAGCCTTGCTACTGGTGCAAAGGTTTCATCAAAGTCTACCCCTTCAATTTGAGTGTATCCTTGAGCCACAAGTCTAGCTTTGTTCTTTGTAACAATTCCTTGTTCATTTGACTTGTTCTTGTACACCCATTTAGTACCAATCACATTTATGTCATTAGGTCTAGGAACAAGATTCCACACTTCATTCCTTGTGAATTGACCTAATTCCTCTTGCATAGCACAAATCCAGTATTCATCAGTGAGAGCTTCCTTGACATTTTTAGGTTCTATTTTGGAAACAAAGCAAGAACCTGAAATCACTTCTCTTGATCTAGTGCTCACACCTCTGTTGGGATCACCAATTATTAAATCTTTGGGATGATCCTTCTGTATTCTGATGGAGGGAGGTTTGCTTGAATCTTCTGACCTTGTATCATTTTGAGTGAAGTTATATTGATCATTCTTTTCTTCAGCTTCAATCTTGATATCAGCAGATGTTCCAACATCTTCTGGGACATCTGTAGGAGCATCATCAATTATCACATTTATGGATTCCATGATAACATTTGTTCTGTAGTTAAATACTCTATATGCTCTGCTGTTTATAGAGTATCCAAGGAAAATTCCTTCATCACTTTTAGGATCCATTTTTCTCCTTTGCTCCCTATCTGCCAGAATATAGCATTTACTTCCAAACACATGAAAGTACTTCACAGTGGGTTTTCTGCCCTTCCAGACTTCATATATTGTGGACAGGGTTCCTTTTCTCAAGGTAACTCTGTTATGGATGTAGCAGGCAGTGTTCATAACTTCAGCCCAGAAATACATAGGTAACTTCTTAGCATGGATCATAGCTCTTGCTGATTCTTGAATGGTTCTATTCTTCCTTTCAACAATCCCATTCTGTTGAGGAGTGATAGGTGAAGAATACTCATGGTTGATTCCTTCTGAAGAACAGAAATCTAAGAACTTTTGATTCTCAAATTCTTTTCCATGATCACTTCTTATTCTGATCACACAGCTGGATTTTTCCCTTTGCAATCTTTGACATAATTCTTTGAATACATCAAATACATCTGACTTTTCTTTGATGAAGTTTATCCATGTATATCTTGAAAAATCATCAACCACAACATAGGCATACCTCTTACCACAAAGACTTTCAACTTGCATAGGTCCCATAAGATCCATATGAAGAAGTTCCAAAACTTTGGAAGTTGTCAGATGTTGGAGCTTTGGATGGGACATCTTGGTTTGTTTGCCTATTTGACATTCACCACATATTTTGCCATCATCAATCTTCAGTTTGGGAATACCTCTTACAGCATCCATAGATATGATCTTCTTTATGCCTCTGAATTGAAGATGACCTAGCCTTTGGTGCCATAGTTTTACTTCTTCTTCTCTAGCTAGAGAACAAGTTGAAGTGGGGCTGAAGTCTAATGGCTCCCACATGTAACAGTTGTCTTTAGACCTTGCACCTTTCATGATGACTTTTTGCTCTTGGTTAGTCACTATGCATTCAGTTTTTGTAAAGTTTACACTGTATCCTTGATCACATAGTTGACTTATACTGATCAGGTTAGCAGTTAAACCTTTAACAAGCAGCACATCATCTAATCTTGGAACATATTGACAATCCAAGGTTCCAACTCCCTTGATCTCTCCTTTAGCTCCATCTCCAAAGGTAACATACTTGGATGAATGTGGCTTTAAGTTTACTAGCAAATTCTTCAATCCAGTCATGTGTCTTGAGCATCCACTGTCAAAGTACCAGTCTTCCTTAGCTGATACTTTCAATGATGTATGTGCTATGTATGCAGTACTCTTCTTTGACCAGATGAGTTGAGATTTCTTTTGATGCCTCTGCTCTGAGTGTTGTTCAGCTGATCTCCAAGCTTGATTGTTGATCTTGTTCTTGGGTGTGTGGCTTTGATCAGTCTGAATGTCAGCTTTTGGTCTCCAAACTTTCTTGATTACTTCTGTCTTTTGCTTAGGAGGTTGCTGACACATCTGATTTGGATATCCATGTAACTTATAACAGTGAGGTTTGATATGCCCAAATCTTCCACAGTGATGGCATCTCCATCTTTGATACTTCTTCTTCATTTTGTTCTTTCCAGAATGTTGAGACATCTGTTGGAACATTATGTTAGTCTTTGTGTTCTGATGTTGAAGCATTTGTTGGGACATCTTGTTTGACTGTGTAATTTTTGAAGTGGCTTTGCTAGAGCTGGCTTCTTCTCTGTTGTATCCCAGTCCACTTTTGTCCCCTGAATGTTTATTATTGCAAAGAATAACATCCAGTGTATTTGAGCTGCTGTTCATCATTCTAACAGATTTGGACATATGTTCCATCTTAGAATTGAGAAGAGTTACTTCACTTTTCAAGGTATCAATAATTACTTGATCACTTGCTTTTTCTTCTTCTAGTACTTCATTCTGCTTCTTTAGCTTTATGACCTCACTGCATACTTCAGTACTACTCTTGTACAGATCCTTGAAGGCTTGCTCAAGATCTGCATAAGTAAGCTCTCCACAGCTGGAATCACTATCATATTCACATAGTCCAGCTAGAGCAGTAATATGCTTATCTGATTCTTCTTCTGACTCTCCTGAGTCTTCATCAGACCAGGTCACAGAGAGACCTTTCTTTTGCCTCTTTAAGTAGGTAGGACATTCAAACTTGATGTGTCCATATCCTTCACATTCATGACATTTGACTCCTTTATCTTGACTGGTCTTTTCAGCAAACTTTGACTTTCTGTTAGCATCATATGTTCTCCTGTTCTCAGAGTCTGTGTTTCTTCCACTGGATTTGGATTGGCCTTCCATTCCTCTGAGAATCTGTTTGAATTGTCTTCCAAGCAAGACAAGGTTTTCTGATAAGCTTTTGTCATTTGCTGATTTCTCATCTTCTTCTTCATCTGCATTTGAAACCAAGGCAATGCTTTTGTTCTTTTTAGCATGTGTGTCATTCATTCCCATTTCAAAAGTTTGAAGGGAACCAATGAGTTCTTCAGCTTTCATGGAGCATATGTCTTGAGCTTCTTCTATTGCTGTGACTTTCATGTCAAATCTTTTTGGCAAAGATCTGAGAATCTTCCTTACAAGCTTTTCATCAGTCATCTTTTCTCCCAAGGCTCCAGAAGTATTGGCTATATCCAAGATGTTCATGTAGAACTCATGAATTGATTCATCTTCCTTCATTCTCAAGTTTTCAAACTTGGTGGTGAGAAGTTGAAGTCTTGACATTTTTACTTTTGATGTTCCTTCATGAGTTGTCTTGAGGGTATCCCACACATCTTTGGCCAGCTCACAATGATGCACCAGTCTGAAAATATTTCTATCAATGCCATTGAATAAAGCATTTAGGGCTTTTGAGTTGCCTAGTTCTGAATCTTCTTCCTCTTTACTCCATTCTTCTTCAGGTTTCAGAACTATTGATCCATCTTTGGTGTCTTTAACAGGATGTTTCCATCCAACAATTACTGCTCTACATGCCCTGTTGTCAAGTGACTTTAAGAATGCAATCATTCTTGGCTTCCAGTAGTCATAATTAGAACCATCCAGTATAGGTGGTCTATTTACTGACCCTATATCTCTGTCCATGTTACAGAATTTGTTTTCCCTAGATCTCACCCAGTATAAACAGGCAGGGTGCCTGCTCTGATGCCAATTGAAATTCTGTAATGAGATGTCCTAAGAGATGTTCCAACACTTAATAGGACATTTGACAAATTTAACCAAAACTTTAAACAACAGGAAAAATAAACAACACAGAAGTTTGTTAACCCAGTTCAGTGTATAACCACACCTACATCTGGAGGCTACCAAGCCAGGAGGAAATCCACTATTAGTAATATTAATTCTAGACTTAAACCACCCTGTTTAATCTATCACTTAATACTTACCCAATGCAATTTCTACCTAAGACTCACTTAGATAAGAGTACCCTACTCACTCCCCCTCAATCACACAGTGATTTTGTTTACAAGTTTAATTAAAATGAAGTCACACTTCAAACAAAACAGCTTGATCTTACTTCACAGTTTCAATCAAGTCACAAATGCACTTTTGCTTAAAAGCTCATAAAGTGGTACATAAAAACAGCCTGCTATTAAAACACTAGACACCCTATTTATTCTTCTGAAATTCGTGCTCAATTCTATGAGATTCTGTTGTTTAAATAGGTTCTGAATTTTGGGCTTTCTGTAGAATGATCCAGCCCTAATGTGCAGCAGCTGTCACCTTGAATTTAGGGTTTGTTACCTCCTATATTCTAGGTGCATTAGGTCTTCTGTTTTAATCTGAATCTTCAATTTAAAACTCCCTACAGATGCGCCTTGTTCTGTTTTATATCCATCATTAATTAATTCCAGATAATTCTCCTTAAATATCTCTGATCTGTTAATCAATAATTAATTCTGGTAGCAGGTCTGAGATGTCTCAACATCTGTTGGGACATCCTGACAAAACTGAACTTAGTCATTTATACAATGTCCCAACATCTTGTAGAACATCCTGAACCAAGTTCACATACTCTGTTTGCTAATGTCCCAACATCTGATAGGACATTCTGAACTGAATTTAACATTTCTTGTTTAGTCAAAAATTCTGCCAATTCTTAAACATCTACAGGAACCATGAACGAGGAGGACTCTCGACTGACTATAGAGAGAAGACCACCATCATGAATCCCCTTTGGTCTTGGGTCATTGGGCCGTCTTGCAGGCTGAGAGGATTGGGCATAATATAGTGGTTGGTCCAGTCTAGAACACTCTTCTTTCTTTCTTTTGAATTTATCAAGAATTCATATTGAATTCTTGATCAACTTGAGCTAAACCTTCATCCTACTATTTTCTTGTTCATCAATTTCAGTAGATCTTGCTTGATTTGTTCCAATTTGAAGAAGTGCTTTTGGTAATTCACTTATTCCATGATTCCATCTTCATCATCAACATTCAAGATGTATATCTTTGGTGTCTTTGATTCTAGATCCATTGGATCTTATATTGTTGTTTGATTACAGGGATTTCACTGTATTTTGGTTTTAAAATTCGTGCTAATTCAGATCATGATCATCGAGTGTTTGAAAAAAGGTTTTGAAAATGGATCATGCTGAATTTCAACATTTTTTCTGCCACTAGTACAGTGTTAACCGGTTAACCATTTCCATTTGGTTAACCGGTTAACCAGTGTTATTTGGCGCAGGATTTGAAAATTTGATGCGTTAACCGGTTACTTATTTTTGGTTATTTTTGGTTACTTTTTCTTCTTCTTCTCCCTCCTTTTTATTTTTACCTTGGGGACCACTTTTGGGAGTGATTTCTCATTAATTTCAATGGACTTTGAGTGTAGATTAGAGTAGTTAATGTTAATTAATTCAAAAAAACCTTTAAGTGAATTATTCAATTCATTTAAGGTACTTTGCATTAGTGAGACATTTTCAAGCTTGAATCCACTAAAATGAGTGATTGGACTTAAAGAAGGAATAATACCATAAGTGTAACTCAATTTGGTATTCATCTTTAGTTTTGTGCGGTATTGCGTTCGGATAGCGATTTACATATCGTTCATCTCGCATGCATTAGCACTAACATTATTCAACTTAATTGGTGGTGCCCGGCCTCATTTGTAGGGTAATTACTTCGTAAATTACTCGTCGATTGCTTAACATAGACCTAAATGTGTCCCGAATTCGGAATAAAAAAATCCAATTGGATACTTGCACTTTTGTGGACCGGACCTCTTGTTGGTCGCGTAATCCCAAAGTGATTGATCATTTTGCATTAATAACCAAGACTTATGAATGTTTGATGCATAAGTGCTTTTGATCTCCCAATCTCCTTTCAAATTTCTTTGAATTTGGTCCTATTTTCCTTTATTGATCACTATAGTTTAAGATACTAAGCGGATCCGGTTGTCTTTCGATTTTGGTTACTCTTTCGGTTGTGGTTGATTAAGTTCACCATACCACTATTATGTAAATATTATTATACTATTACTATTAATAACATTTAATTTCTTTCACCTTTATTGCTTTTTATTTTATTATGCTTTATTATGCTTTATTATGCTTTATCATCCATTATCATGCTTATATTTCTTTCTCTTATTATTGTTGTGTTGATTTTCCTTTTGCCCATTTGGACACAAAAATATTAATAAAGGATTAAACCTCTAAAAAACTTGTGACTTTAATTTTTGGACTATGGTTACTATCCTTAGCATTGAATTGGAGTTTTGGACTTAGATTTTAGGACACCTCTCCTTTGCTTTGATCTTCATGAAGTTGGTAGACTTTCCTTTATTTGGCCATTTGTTAGCTTATAAGGATGGAACTCATGTGCTCATAATGGGAAGCATCATCAAGTTTGGTTAGGCCTTTCCTTCCTTTATCTCTCTATTTTCTTTTTTAGGAGAGTTTCTTCATCTCCTCCCCTTCTTTAATTTTCAGAACTTCTCCCTTTTTCTAAAATCTTCTTTGTTTTCAAACATAAAGCCTCTATCTTAATAAAACCTTGACTTAGGTCAAACGATTTTTACCTTTTCTTTTATTTTCTTAATAAGTGTTAAATCATGTAAATATATCGAAACATTTTCTTTTTTCACATGTTTAGATATGATTCATTCTTTCTTGCGGAACTATTCTCTAAAGAATGACGACTTATCTTTACATTTTAAAATCAATCCAACACACTAATTTTTCACTATTTGTACCACGAACTACGGGGTTTTGATCTCGCATTTCACTTTGTGGGTACGTAGGCATGAGGTGCTAAACCTCTCCAAACACAAAAATATTAAAAATTAATTCTTTTCTCATCCCTCCACTCTCTTTTAACAAATCTTTTTCAAACCAAAAGCAGTCAATTTTTCAAAGGGCTCCTGTGGAGTACCACATACATTTTGGGTGCGTAAAACCTACCCATTTTGTAACCTATCCCCTTACCCGGTTCTTTGCTTGTTTCTTTTAGCTCATTTTTCTTTTAGATTCATTAAGATTTATTCGCCCTTTTTCCTTTTCCTCTTGGAATAAAATAAAAGCGTGGTGGCGACTCTATTTACTTTGAGTTAAGTTAACTAATAGCTTACACTCATGGTTTTACCGGTACAGCAATGGACCAAAAGTCTCCTCATAAAATCATGCCATGAATGCAAGGCGCAATATACACACATCATCCTCAAAACATCATAAACATTACATCCACATTCATCGTTAGTCATCATGTCACATACTCATTCAATCATTATACTACATACTCATTTAACATCCTATTACACACTCATTTAACATTATACCTCTACATCATGCAATCACACGGCATAACTCCAAGTAATCATTTAAGTCATCATACATCATTTAATCACTAATCATACTCATATATCCTCTAAAAACACATCATACAACAACTCTACAGCATTACAGTAGCTTAAGACATAAACCATACCGAGAAAACATTTTTCTGTATTAAAAATCATTTTTCAAACATTCTAGGTGTCGCTAAGCGCCCAACTCTCGGGTTCTTGATTTTCAATGTTTTTACTTGCTCGTTAAGCGAGATGTAGCTTGCTAAGCGAACTTCGCAATTTCTCCAGAAAAACCTGCAATTCAGGACTGTCTTTCTGCGACAAAACTCATTGAAACTTAGTATTTCAGTAACAACATCATCATCAATCATAATCATACTCAAAATTCCTCAAAAGAACATCATATACATCATCTAACATCATTGTATTCATCAAAATCATCATAAAATCATCATCATAACACAAATCACCAATCAAAACCATATACCCTAAAACTATACCTCAAAACCCCCAATTTTATTCCCACATTATAATACCGAATGAAAAATACTCCTCATACCCTAGGTTCCGTAATCCTTTCGATAGTCTTCCTAAAAATCTCTCCAACCTTCAAGTCCTAACCTTTCTTCCTCATAACTCTTCTCCTTTCTCCTAAAAGTGTGATCTTCCAATTTATTGTACACAAACCAACTTTACTCTTTAGTCACTCTTGCCCCTAAGACCTCAATAGACTTTCTCTATAATACCCTCACTAATATTCCATCAAAAGACCATATTACCCTTATCCTCTAATTGCTCTTATTTTCTTTAATTTAATCTTAAATAATTAACTAAACCCACTATACTTAATATCCTAATATTATTAAAATATTAAATCACCCTCAAATCTCCACAAAACATCAAATAACATCATAAATCATCAAAATTCACAAGAAACACATCAAATAAATCAGAATCGACTTTGGGGTGTTACACGTGACCCTAAACAACACATGATCACCAGCTTGGAATTCTAAATCCTTCTTTCTCTTATCATGGTAACTTTTTTTCCTACTTTGAGAAGCCTTCATCTTCTCTCAGATCAACTTTACTTTCTCGATGGTTTCTGGAACTAATTCCGGTCCAGGTACTACACATTCACCAGATTCATGCCAACACAATGGAGTTCTACACCTCCGACTATACAGAGCTTCAAAAGATGTCATTCCAATACTAGAATGGTAATATTATTATAAGTGAACACGATCAATGGAAGATAAGTATCCCACGAACCTCCCTACTCAAGAACACAAGCTCTCAAAAATTCCTCCAACGAATGAATAGTTCTCTCAGTTTGACCATCTGTCTGAGGATGATATGTCGAACTCAACCTCAACTTAGAACCCAACACCTCTTGCAGACTCTTCCAAAACTCTAACGTAAACTGCGGATCTCTATCTGACATAATACACAAAGGAACACCATGAAACTTCACAATTACTCGGATATAAATCTCTGCCAACTTCGCAATTGGATATGTGATGTTAATAGGCGTGAAATGAGCTGACTTCGTAAGCCTATCAACAATCACCCAAATTGAATCATGCCCTCTTAGAGTAACAGGAAGTGTCGCTCCCCGGATTTTCATCCCAGTTCAAACGCTAACCGTCGGCGAAGAGAAAGGGTGTTGAATTGAATAGAGTCACCAGCTAGGCATTTTAATCCCGAAGGAAAGGTAATGCTGCATAAACCTGGAAAGAGATGGATAAGACGGTTGCGAACCAGAGAAACTGAGAAAGGGGGTTGGTTACGACCTGGGAAGGTATTAGCACCCAAATCGTCTGTCGTACTCGACGGGATCCACGCTTACAATATTGTGCTTAAAAGGGGTAGGTGTATGTACTATCTGTGTGCAAAAGCTAGGAAAAGAAAATACAGGTGTCAGTGCAAAATGGTGAATTGCTCAGGAACTGAGGCTTAGAAAAGAATGCTGAAAGAGGGGGATGACAAAGAGACTTTTGTTCGATAACTGTTAAGTTATGCCTGCGTATCCTCTTGTGCAATGAGGAAGTTAGAACACCGTAGTTCGACTCAAAGAGACTGAAAAAGATTGACTGTGAACTGCTTGCTTGTCTATGCTCAAGTGTATGACTCGTCTGGCTCAAGTGCTAACTGTCTTGCATTAAACGGAAGAAGCGAGTTCTCGTTTGTGAATGAGTGTGATGAGAAAAGAATCCCGAAGGAGACGTTTATTGTTTGTTTTTGGTGTTTTCAGTTTTTTATTGTTTTTGGTGTTTTGCATAAGTTTATGAGCTTAAACCTAAATCAAGGGCTTGTAAACTCATCATATCCTCCCTGATTAGAGATAATGAGCCTAATTAAGTATGAGTTAAACATCTCAACTTAATTACCATGATGATGTAGGATTAAGATCATTAACCTAATTGTGATTATTAATATGTTTTTTGGGTTTTTGTTTAGTGTTAAGTAATGAGTTTAATCTCTAATCACAGATTAGTGAACTCATTACACCATCCTAATAAAAGGATGATAGATGAGAACACTTAAGCTGAGGGAGATACCTCAACTTGATCCATGGTCAGGGATTAAATTCATTATATAAGAAGCCTTTATCAAATGGATTTTAATTAAAGGATGGGATTAAGAAGTGGATTTTATGGTTTGTAAGACAACTTTAGGGGGACTTGTCCATTAAACCATAGGGTTAGTCCCTCTTAACCATATGGAAGAGATAGAACCCTAATGTAAGGCCCAAGTTACAAGATAAAGTCTTAGTGATTATTAATGTGTTTTGACTAAGATGTGTAAACAAATTAAAGGTTTAACACTAAGGATTAAAGTTATACAGTCCATCCTAAGATAAGGATGCAGGCATAACCCTAATTCAAAGTCCTAAAGCTTTAAGAGTTTAGCCTCTGATTAAGAGATGAGAAGAGGGACTCAAGGAGACTCAAAGGTAAAAATCCATGGGGGACTATATACAACCATAAAAATTATCATGCTTGGATATACTATGGTTTGTGAGGCTTAAGAGAAAAGATCTTCAAGGCCACCATGGAAGGAGCAGATGAAAAGAGAAGGAGGAAGAAGAATAAGTTACTTACTTCCTGAAGAAGATAAGTAACTTAGAAGAAAGAAAGTAAGAAGGAGAGAACATAAGTGAAACAAGTTCACTTCAAAGACATGTAATAATGCATATGATTAGATGAGAAGAAGTGAGAGGTGAAGGCAAATTCACCTCCCATATAACTTACCAAGAGGTTCCAGAAATGTTAGTATGGATGCATAAGGAATGAAATGAAAAGAAATAAGACAAATGAGGGTGAAATGACCAAAGTCATAAGTGATTATGCAATTCAAATGTGTTATGAGATGATGCAAAGTCATACAAGATGCATGTGAATGATCATACAAGGATGAGATGCAATGGAAGCCTGTTTAGAAGCATGAAAACACATGGATGTTCATGAAATGTAATGGATGCAAATCATAGAAAATGATTGAAGAAATGATCATGCAATGTTCAATCATGTCTTAAGATGTCTAAGATGTCATACAAATGCTTGAAATGTCATGGCAAGTTCATATGATGATGACATGCAAAGATGAATGCAAATGAACATGAGAAATTAGGGTTTTAAGACAACATGAGATGCATATGACCAAAAAAGAAGCAATCACCATGATAAAAAATTGAAATTGAGCTCAAACAAACCCTAAACCTATACAAGATCACACCCCAAAGGAGAAGGTCAGAAGCCAATCCTAGTGAAAGTTATGAAATTCCTAAGTTTGCTAGGGTTTTGGGGTGCTTCAAAAGGGAAAATGCAAATCAAATTGAAAATGCAAGATAAAAATATGAGATAAATAACCTAGAAACTATATGCAATATGCGAAACAATGCAAGAAGAACCAAGTTCAAACTCATCTGGCTAGGCATAAATGAATTTTTCAAGTTAGGGTTAAAAAATCTGAAATTTAAGAACCCTAATTCAAAGAAAATTGTGAAAATGTGATCAAACCTAAAAAGAAATTTGTATGGTGAGTTTGAAAATGTTTCTAAATGTATTATAATGATTTATGAATTTTTTAGTGATTTTTAGAAACCTAAATGCATATTTAATTCATTAAAATCAATTAATTAATTAAATAAAACATTTAAATATTTTAAAAATAATTTTTTAATGCAAAAAATAAAATAAAAATGGTTTTTAAATTAAGAAAAATATTTGAAACAGAAATGCAAAGTTTGAGATTTTTTTGATGATTTTTGCTATTTTAAATAAAATGAACAAAAGAAATGCAAAGAAAATGAATTAAAAATGAAATAAATGAAAGTCAACTGATCCAAAGGTTGGGATTTGAACACCTGGAAGACTGCGCGCGCAGATGGAGGGATGAGATTCAATCTGGAAAAATTATATTTAATCCTAATTAAACTAATTAATTAAATTAGGGTTTTAATGAAGCAATCCTAGCCACTCAACACACGCGAGAAACACAAATCCAAGGGCCTACGTTCAAACCTGGCTAATCAATGAAATTAGGGCTAAATGACTTTCATGTGACCGGAACACTGTTCCGGTCATCTTCTCCGGCGACCCCAAAACTCAATCTCTCTCCCTAGGCCACCCCAGACTCTCTAAAGCTCCAGAAACACTCTCCTAAACTTCCTAAAGACGAATCCAGGCTCAAAACTCATTTATCATGCATCACAAAAGGGAATTGAAGAAGAACGCGTTCTAAGTTAAAACATTTCAGAGCAAGCATACATGGTCATTTCTCCATCATTTTCAAAATAAATCATATCAGTGTGACCACGGGAACACATAGAATCATATTGTAACTTAAAATGAAGGTTCTGGAAAAAAAGTTTGAGATGGCTACCTGAGTTGAAGCTTTGAGATTATGAGCTTTCTGACCCCCTCCTTTGTGCAAAACCACTCCACTTGGTCACTTGAAGCTTCTAGAGAGCTTAGAACAAGCTTTGAATGGCTATTTTATGGTGTTTGGTTCTGGTGTTGCAGAAATCGTATTTTTGTTTTTGGAGCTTTTAGGCCATGGCAATGGGTGCTTTATGATCCCTGAGTGATGTTGAGATGATTGGTGAAAGAATTAGTGATTTTTGTTGGTTGTGGAGTGATTTTATGCATAATTTCCATATTGAGTTTTCTTGTGAATCAAGCCATGAAATCCATGCATTCTTGGGCCAATTCTGATGTTTTGAAGTTTCTTTGACATGTTATGGTACATAGAAGTTGATTAGAGGTCATGAAATGGCTTGGCAAGTGGATTTGCAAAATTCCCTCTTTGGTGCACACTTGAAAATTATAGGATTTTTGCCAACTTTGAAAGGCCATATCTTGAGTTCTAGGATGAATCAAGACATGTTCTTGTACTTTTTGAAAATGGAAGACATAATCTACAACTTTCATGCCCAAGAATTTTTCATTTGAAACATTTTTGGTCATGAAAGAATAGGTTGAATATCATTCCCAAAATGGAAAGTTTCCATTACAAGTCATTTCCAAAAATAGCAAGTTTGCTTTTGGCTCAAAATTCTTCAATCTTGTGAACTTCCAACCACTTCTAAGATCAAATAAAGATCATAGAACCTCAAAATGATGATGATGAACCTTTGGTACCCTTGATGGGGGCCTCAGATGATCTGATTTTGCCTTTACTTGCTCAAGAAGTTACCCAATGATCATATGACTTCCACAGTGAATTTCTTCACCAAATTTGATACACATGATCCTTATAACATATTGAGACCATTAGAAACAAGAATGACCAAAAAATTGGGATTAAGGCCTTTGAAACCAAAACCCTAATTTTAGGTCATTTGTGTAGGAAATCTTCAGTCTGCCTCTATGCCTTTGCCATGCTTTGTGATTCCTTGACTTTTATGAACTTTGGGGAGCATATTATGATCATTGAACACACATGGACCCTCTTGAAAAGCTTCAAGGCCATTGGGATGGCTCAAATCAACTTCTTGGATTGCCCAGATCAAAAACCCTAGATGTAGATGACATGAACTATGAAGTGGATATGATATGCTTATGCTCATGCAAAAATGAAAGATCACAACCCACGGTGTGAGAAAAAAGTGAGGGCGAATTTGGGGTGTTTACAGCTGCCCTATTCAAGCATGAGTTAGCTGTGTAGGGTGTAAGTGCCTGGCTTAACAGACAAAAAAGATAACTTGTGGTGAGTATCAAATGAAAGCGACGGAGGATGACCATCGAGCAGAGGACGACTACTGGGGGTAAGACGGTAAGAAAAGCAATGATGGGGATGGCCATCATGCTGGGAAATAAAGAAACCGTGACGGAGACGACCATCGGGTAAGGAAATAAAAATTCTTTGGGGATTGAGAAAGGCATTGATGGGGACGTCCATCAGGCTGGAAAGTAAAGTAAACAACGATGGGGACGGCCATCGGGCTAAACTGATGAAGGAAGATCATCAGGAAAAGGAAAGGGACCATGACGGGGACGGACATCGGGTTAAAGAATAAATGAAATATTTAATGAGGAACGGTCATAAAAGGTGAAGCACGATCACCTAGTAGGGGACGACCTGCTCTTTATCACGACATAGGACGAATGCCGGATAGAAAAGATCAACGATGTGGACGACCATCGGAAAAGCATGATGAAGGACGATCATCAAGAGGTGAAGGACGATCACCTAGCAGGGTACAGCTGCTCTTGGGGATTATCGCGACATAGGATGAATGCCAGATAAAAAGATCGACGATGAGGACGACCATCGGATAAATGATGAGGGATGGTCATCAAGAGGTGAAGGACGATCACCTAGCAGGGGACGGCTGCTCTTTATCACGACATAGGATGAATTCCGGGTAGAAAGTTCCAACAATGGGGATTCCACTAGGGAAAGTATGAGGGACGGTCATCCAAAGGTGAAGGACGATCACCTGACAAGGGACGGCTGCCGAAAATATCACGACATAGGACAAATTTCGGATAGAAAAAGTTGTTTTGTTTATGCGGGGATGTAAACACGGACGAGTGCTTACGCTTTTGAAATAAACGGTATAAGTGTTTTACAGTGTTTATAGACTAAAGACGCGGACGAGCATCCTTAGAACCATGATACGAACGAGTATCGATAGAAGCAAACGTTGACACGTGTTTAAGGGTGATGATACAGACGAGTATCAATCGGTTAAGCAAGGAACACAGACGAGTGTTGAATCTGCTAAGGAGGTGATATAAGCAAGATACGGACGAGTATCAAAGGATTCTGTATAAGTATGTATAAGTATGACCTGCTGGGGATATATGTGCAAGACACGGACGAGTGTCAAAAGATTGGGCAATGGATAAGGACGAGTGTTTTGACTTGCTGGGGAAGTACGACATGGGCGAGTGTCAACAAAGAATTTGTACAGGTATGAACAAGTGTTTGAGAATTCTGAAGGTTTTATGGCGACTTTACTGGGGAAAGATGACACGGACGAGTGTCGAAAAGAGCATGTATAAATATGAGCAGGCATCTGTATTCGAGAGTGCAAAGGGGATGCTTTGGCTTTTATTTGCAGGGGATATGAGTTTTGTATATTGCTGGTGAAGTGATTTTGTATTTGCAGGCGACTAGCTCGAACCTGGCTCACGATCATACAAATGTTTGATTTTTGTCGTAATGCTCCACATTAGATAGAATGTTATGCTTATTTTGGTGAATATGATGCAAATACTATGATTATGCAAATGAGAAACCTGATCTGAGATCCAGATCCTGGGGGGAGAAAGATCTCTGGTTTATATGTCCGAAGGGAGAACTCCGCTGGGGATGAGTAAGTTTCAGCAATTCCACTGGGGAAGTATTTCAGGCATTGCCCTACTGGGGTGAGAATGGAAACTCTATAGGGGAGTCAATCCACGGACTCTGTTGAGGATGAGAAAATCCTGGAAACTCTGATGGGGAATAGAAAGTTCCTAACCACTTTGCTGGGGAAAAAGCCGCCAGGCATTATTCGGGAGATCCCGCTTGGGGAGGAGATAACTTCTGGGAAGTAATATGCTGGGGATTGATGAATTCCTCAAGGGATACTCTGGGGGGATAAAGACTTTGCGAGGAAATACTTCTTGTCAAGGAATCCTGCTGACGATGTGATTTCTAGCTTGGCTGGGGATATAATGCTTGATATGCCCCATGCTTATGAAATGGTATGCCTTGTGTACCTACAACCTATTAAACAAAGGAAACACACAAGTGTCCCAAGGTATCCTCAACCGGATTCCGTCATAAGAGTTAGATTTGTTTGAAAGAAACATATTTCCTGCAAGCATTTATTAAAATGGCTCATATATTTTATGCAAGTGTTGTATTATGAACTTTGGACATTTTGCAAATGAAACAAAAATGTACAAAACAAAGTTTGACTGAATATCTGATTTTATTGATTTGTGTGCCCTGAATAGGCAAGTACAGTCAAAGAAGCGAATCCCCTGAAAGGAGGAGATTGCTGTAAATTGAGAAAATAAAAGTGTTGGCTATGTTTGAATCTGACGCTCTAGTGAGCTTCCTTTGCTATGACATGTATGACCTTGACATTCTTCTTATCTTGCTTTCTGAAAAAGGTTAATTCTGACCGATGCTTTATCCTTTCGAAGCTTGCCACATTGTAAAGTGATATAGACGAATTCAGAATGCAGTTGTTCGCTTATTCCATGATTTTGCGTGGATCGCCCTTTTGGGTTTTCAATCCACCAGGATACCCATTTTTGCCTGAGATGTCTGATGTGGCTTTTCAACTCAGCGGGTGTACATTTGCTTCCCTTATTTTTTCCCGAGTCTTTTATTCTATTTTTGAATCGCCGGGATGCCCTATTTTTTCCTGTACTTACATTTTGTTTTTGTGTCCAGCGGGTCTTTTTATGCGAAGTATTTTCTAACTACATCTGAATTCACAGGAGATAGGAAGACCTCGCCATCCATAGTAGTTAGCATCAGTGCTCCACCAAAGAAAACTTTCTTTACTATGAATGGGCCTTCGTAGTTTGGCGTCCATTTGCCCCTGTGGTCTGTATGGGGAGGAAGAAGTATTTTCAGCACGAGCTCTTCCACTTGGTATTCCTGAGGTCTGACTTTCTGATCAAAGGCTTTCTTCAATCAGATTCAGTTGATTGTATCGAGACCAGACCCATTCTGCTTCATCCAGTTTCACATCCATCATTACCCGTAAGGAGGGTAGTTCAACTTCAACAGGTAGGACAACTTCCATACCATACACAAGCTGATAAGGCGTTTCCCCAGTAGATGTTCTTATAGAGGTTCGGTATGCATGCAAGGCAAATGGTAGCATTTCGTGCCAGTCTTTGTAGGTGACTACCATCTTCTGCACAATATTCTTGATGTTCTTGTTAGCGGCCTCAACAACGCTATTCATCTTTGGCATGTAAGGAGAAGAGTTGTGATATTGAATTTTGAAGTCCCAACAAAGTTCTACCATCATCTTGTTGTTAAAATTGGAACCATTATCAATAATGATTCGCTCAGGAACTCCATATCGACAAATGATATCCCTTTTCAGAAATCGAGCTACCATTTGCCTGGTGATGTTTGCATATGAAGCTGCTTCAACCCATTTGGTGAAGTAATCAATGGCTGTCAAGATGAACCTGTGACCATTTGAAACAGTCGGTTCAATCTTTCCAATCATATCAATGCCCCACATGTCGAAGGGCCAAGGTGAAGACATTACATTCAAAGGATTTGGAGGCACATGCACTTTATCTGCGTAGATCTGGCATTTGTGGTATTTTCTAGCATAAGCACAAAAGTCTGTATCCATTGTGATCCAGTAGTAACCTGATCTTAACAACTTCTTTGCCATTGCATGTCCTCCGGCATGGGTACCGAAAGAACCTTCATGTACTTCGTGCATCAGAAGGTCTACTTCCTTCTTGTCAACACATCTGAGCAAGACCATGTCGAAATTTCGTTTGTATAAAGTACCATCAGTATTGTGGAAGAAACTACTAGCTAGCCTTCTTAATGTCTTCTTATCATTTGACAATGCCCCAGGTGGGTATGTCTGAGTTTCCAAGAAGCATTTGATGTCATGGAACCAAGGCTTGTTATCACTGAAAGTGTCCACAGAGAAAAAATATGTCAGTCTATCCAGTCTGGATACAAAAATCTGAGGCACATAATTAGCAGTCTGTACTTTGATCATGGATGAAATGGTAGCCAAAGTGTCTGCAAACTGATTCTCATCTCGAGCGATGTATTCAAGCTTGACTGTTGTGAAGAAGGTCAACAACCTCCTCTAATAGTCACGGTAGGGAATCAGATGCTCCTGATTAGTGTACCACTTGTCGTTGGTCTGGTTGATTACCAAAGATGAATCTCTGAATACATTCAAGGTTTTGATCCTGAGGTCAATGGCTTCCTCAAGACCCATAATACAAGCTTCGTATTCTCCTTCATTGTTAGTGCAGGCAAAGGTGAGTTTTGCTGAGAAAGGCATGTGAACCCCTTTAGGAGTAATAAGCACTGCACCAACCCCACGACCGTTGCAATTAACCGCCCCGTCGAACATCATAGTCCATGCTTCTTCTAGGTTAGTCCCTTCAGTGTGAATAGGCTTTTCACAATCTTTTGCTTTCAAGAACATGATGTCTTCATCAGGGAAATCAAATCTCATAGGCTGGTAATCATCAATGGGTTTCTCAGCCATATAGTCAGACAATACACTGCCCTTGATGGCTTTCTGAGAGGTGTATTGAATCTCATATTTTGTTAGAATCATTTGCCATCTTGAAACCCTTCCGGTAAGTGCTGGCTTCTCACATATGTATTTGACTGGATCCATCTTTGAGATCCAGAAGGTAGTATGAGTCAACATATATTGTCTTAGTCGGCGAGCAGCCCACGCTAAAGCACAACAAGTTTTCTCGAGCAGTGAATAATGTTGTTCACAGTCGGTAAACTTTTTGCTTAGGTAGTATATTGCATACTCTTTTCGAGCAGACTCGTCATGCTGGCCCAACACACACCCCATTGACTCTTCTAATACTGTCAGGTACATGATTAGAGGTCTTCCTTCAATTGGAGGCATGAGAATTGGAGGTTCTTGCAGATATTCTTTGATCTTGTCAAAATCTCTCTGACAATCATCATTCCACTTGACTGTTTGTTCCTTTCTTAACAGCTTGAACAAAGGTTCACAGGTCATAGTGAGATGAGATATGAACCTAGAAATGTAGTTCGATCTACCTAAGAACCCTCGAACTTCTTTCTCAGTCTTAGGTGTAGAAATCTCCTGAATGGATTTTACTTTGTTGGGATCAACCTCAATTCCTTTTTCACTTACAATAAAACCCAGTAGCTTACCGGAACGTACCCCGAATGTGCATTTGTTGGGGTTCAACTTCAACTGATACTTTCTTAGACGTTTGAACAATTTCAACAGATTCACCAGATGATCTTCTTCTGTGAGGGACTTGGCAATCATATCATCCACATAGCACTCGATTTCTTTGTGGATCATATCGTGGAATAATGTTACCATAGCCCATTGATAGGTTGCACCGACGTTCTTCAGACCAAACGACATTACCTTGTAGCAGAACGTGCCCCAAGGTGTGATGAAAGTTGTCTTCTCCATGTCTTCAGGTGAAATCTTAATCTGATTGTATCCAGAAAATTCATCCATGAAAGAAAATACCGAGAACTGAGTCGTGTTATCCACCAATACGTCAATGTGAGGTAATGGGAAATCATCTTTCGGGCTAGCTCTATTCAGATCCCGATAATTGACACACATACGCACCTTGCCATCCTTCTTAGGTACGGGTACAATGTTAGCAACCCACGGCGGGTAACTAGTTACAGCAAGAAAACCGGCGTCCCACTACTTTTGTACTTCTTCCTTGATCTTCATGGCCATGTCTGGCCAAGTACGGCGTAGCTTCTGTTTGACTGGAGGACAATCTTCTTTCAATGGCAACCTGTGCTTGACAATATCTGTATCTAGGCCTGGCATATCTTGATAGGACCAAGCAAAGACGTCAACATATTCCCGAAGCATACTAATGAGTTGTTCTTTCACTGGAGCTTGCATACTAGCCTCGATCTTCACCTCTTTCACATCTTCCTCGGTACCAAGATTGACAGTTTCAACCTCCTCCTGATGAGGAGCAATCACTTTTTCCTCTTTCCTCAACAACCTAGCCAACTCTTCAGGAAAATCATAGTATTCATCAACCCTTTCATCTGCTTAATTAATCGGATTGTCAAAGTCATACAAGGTCATAGCAGTGTCGTTGTCGGTGCAATCTGGAGGATTATCTCTGCAAGGGTTGAGATTTGTTCATTTTAGTGATTGTTTTTATTTTTGTTTAGGAAAAAAGAGTGAATGAAGTTATTTATTTGAGAAAAAAAACATTGCCATTTATTGTTTTGTGCGAAAATAAAAAAATGAAAGACAGTGAGTGGAAAAAAGAAGATTGTTAGCAAAAGATGTCCATTTGTTCATTAATCATTCATTTGCACAAAAATACAAATATGGCCCTATTAAAAAATGAGTCCTGACACCTTGAGCAAGATGCAGGACTTGATGCATGCTTAAACAGGAAATAATAATTACTCTGCAGAAGTAATCCTTATAATTTCCTAGGAAGACCAGTTAAGGACTTACTAGCCTGGGACCCTTGGACGAATCCAGCTTTCCAGGTTGAAGTCACTTTCAGCCTCGTCTTCCACATTGTTGATAGCATCCGGGGTCAGCATTCCCCCACTGATAAATTTGGGAGCTTCAGCAGCCTCCTCTTTGTCCTATCGGGATGGTTTGTAACCCAACCCGAATTTGTCTTCCTTGACCTGAACTTGCAGCAGCTTGCCCCAGCCCTGGGCATTCCCGTCTTCAACAACCTTCCGAGCTTGCTTATAAGAGGAGATTGAAGTACCAGACACTTTAGTTGTTGCTTCATTGACATTTAGGGCCTCAAAACCTAGGCTCATTGTCTCATGGATCTCTTCGTCCATCTCAATATACTTGTAAGTAGCTAGATGACTGACGAAGATATCCTCCTCCCCACAGATTGTGATAACTTTGCCCTCCCATTCGTATTTTAACTTCTGGTGAAGGGTCGACATCACAGAGCCAGCAGCATGAATCAATGGCCGACCCAACAAACAGCTATAGGCAGGCTGAATGTCCATCACGTAGAAGATAGTTTTGAAGATTTGTGGGTGAATCACCACAGGCAGCTCAATTTCCCCAAGAACCGATCTTTTAGAACCGTCAAAGGCTCTCACCACCAGGTTACTTGGACGCATTTCAAGACCCTCATATTCCATCTTGACCAAGGCTTTCTTTGGAAGAACATTGAGCAAGGACCCAGTGTATACCAAAACATGAGAAAGAACAACACCTTTACACTCCAAGGTGATATGCAAAGCCTTATTATGGTTACGGCCCTCCATAGTTAGATCAGCATCAGTAAAACCTAGCCCATGGCTAGTATTGACATTTGAAACCACCGTTTCTAGCTGATTAACTGTAATCTCTTCTAGCACGTAAGTTGCGTGCAGGACTTTGCGAAGTGCATTCCTGTGAGCTTCGGAACACATTAGTAGTGATAGAATAGAGATTTTGGAGGGTGTATGATGTAGCTGGTCCACAACCTTATAGTCACTCTTCTTGATTATTCTCATGAACTCGTCTACATCCTGTTCAAAGGATTCCTTCTGAGCTTCCGTGGCAATAGGCTCTTCGGGTACCACACTCTTGCCATTAGCCTTGGTAGCAGCTTCTGCTTCAGCATTAGTTCTTGGAAATTATGAGGCAAAGAGACGTCCCCTTCGAGTGAAGCCTTCGCCTACCCCCACATTATCAATTTGTGGTGTAGAAGTATCAAGAGACTTTCTTTCCGTCGCAATAAAAATCTGAGCCATAGTGCCAAGGCACGGCACTGCTGTTGTCATATGGAACTGGTCCTGGTACCGTGATAGTAACCGGTCTGATTGTTGCGGAAGAAGGAATTGAGACAGTCTGAGGTTCATAATAAATTGTGACACGAGGTGTGGTTGGGGATGGTGCTGGTGATGAAGGTTGCTGATGTTGATGGAGATGTTGATGTCAATTTGGAACGTGGATTGTTGCAGGATCATAGTAAATAGTAACAATGGAAATGTCTTCATTTATGGTTGTTGTTGTTATAGAAGGATGTGCTGAACTGATATTTGTTGATGTTGAAGAAGAGATGGTTGTTGATGTTGTATAAGAATCCATTGGAATGATTGTTGTTGAAGTTGTAGGAGTTACATTTGGTGGAATAATGTGTGCTGGTGTTGTAGGAGGAATGGTTGTTGATGTTGTAGGAGCTATAATTGTTGAAGTGATCTGTAAAATGCCTTCTTTGATGACATTGTTGATACCAGTCTTCAAACTTGCACAACCGTTGATAGAAATATTGCAAGCTTCGCAATGGGCCTCACAACCCGGGAACACATGGCACTTCAAAAGCTGGGCTTTAACCTCGGCCAGAGGTGTTTGAATACTTGCAACACTCTCAATTTGGTTCATTCGTTGATCCTCCTCAATGGCATTTATCCTAGGTCCACTATGGCTAGGCATATGATTCTTGGTAACAATTGGAGGAGGTGCAAAGTTGACTGCCTTAGAATCAATCAAATCTTGAACCTTCATGTGTAAGGCTCTGCATTTTTCTGCTGTATGGCCAGGTGCATTGGAGTGGAAGGCACACCGGGCATTAACATCATAATTTCTTGGAAGGTTCTGGGGATCTGGTGGGGCTAGAGTCCTTAATTCAATAAAGTTGAGCTTCAGTAATTTTGGAAGTAAGGCAACATAGGGCATCGGAATGGGATTAATAACCTTGTTGATTTGTGAAGTCCTCTGTTGAAACGGACATTGTTCCTTATTGTTATTGTTGTAAGATCTCTGTTAAGGAAATATTTGTTGCAGTGGGAAGTGTTTTGGTTGTGGAGGATACTATTGTTGAGGTGCTGGAGCTTGAATGGTGACAACAGCTACTAATCTTAGCATGTATTGAGGCCTACCCCTGCCCATGTGCACTGAATTGGTCTCACCTGTCCTATGAGGTCCCGCGAAAGGTTTCCTTGTATTGCTGGAACTAGCACCGTTGTTTGAAATTTTGCCCATCTTCAAAAGACTCTCAATTCTCTCACCAGCTATAACTACATCAGCAATGCTAGTGGAAGAGAAAGCTGCAAGTCTGTCAATGTAAGTTCCTTGCAACGTGTTCATAAACATGTCGGCCTTTTCTCTCTCAGACATCGGAGGCTGGACAGCAGCAGCAAGATGTCTCCATCTTTGGGCATATTCCCTGAAGCTTTCTCTTGAAGACTATGACATACCCATCAGGAGGGTTCTGTTGGGAGCCATGTCCAAGTTATATTGATACTGGCGTATGAAAGCTTCGGTCAAATCCTTCCAGTTTCTGACTATTGCTCTGGACAGGTGAGAGTACCATTCACGGGATGCCCCGGTTAGACTGTCTTCTAAGTAGAATATCCACAATTTTTCGTCCATGGTATAAGCTTTCAGTCTCCCCAAAAAGGACTGCTAGTGAGTACGTGGACAAAAGGTACCATTATATCTCTCAAAGCAAGGAGGCTTGAATTTGTGGGGAATCCTGACTCCCTCAACTAGACCCATGTCTATTACATCAAATCCCAAAGAGTTTTGGGACTCCAAAGATCTCAGCTTCTCTGCCATTTCATCCAGACGACGATCATAGGCTTCATCCCCAGCATCAATTACTGTAAACTGCTCTTTTTATGGGTCCTCTTGCAAGGCACAACCTCCAGTGTTTCCTTGGGTATTTTTGATAGCATTGACTTCAGGATTGAGGTGAGGCCCAAACTCTGGTACATCTGTTTGTGGTTGCCCGTGATCATTGTTACTAGTACCTCCTGTACCTGGATGATTCTCTTCTGGAGTTTTCCACTCGACTAACTCTCTTAATCTTTCTTGGCTTTGAGCCAACCCAGTCATTACTGCCATGAACTGGTTCATCTGAGCCCTCATCTCAGTCCTCTCATTACCAATCTGAGTTCTTACTTCAGTCAAATATTGTTGAACTGGGTCCATCTGTAAGCTCGGAAGGTTGTTTCTTGTAGGATACCGGTGAACTCTGTTGATGGGGAAAACCCTCCTGCGAGCAATGTTTCCTAAAACAACAGCAAATTGAAAAAACAACAAAAAAAAATACCTACAAAACAAAGAAAAGGTTAGTATGCAATGCAGTATGTCTATTTGTCTTCCAAGGGTATCCGGTTTGGTTCTTTGGTTTTGACCTTCCAGACCTCTGGGAATGAAGATGTTGAAGAGAAATCAAAGCCCATCAGAAAATCCAAGTAATACATAAACCATATATTACAAATGCAAAAGATACATAGTTTATGATTACAACAAGTTCCCATGGTGGGTCAAAATACAACAAAGTTGAGAAATACAACAAAATCACCATAATAGTACAAATAAAATACAAAGAAATCAAACATCCAGCCCAAAGTCATCCTCCTTGACTTCCTTCAGGAGAGCATCAGTCACTGGTCCAACTAGATGCTCTATGATGGTCCTGATAAGAAGGTTCTTGGTGGCAATGGCACTTGTAAACTTTTGGTATTTGTCTTGGTCTTTTGATCTCTTCAACCCCGCCCGAAGTTTTAACTCGGAGATTTCCTTCTGTGCTGCTAACAAAGCTTTCTGACTCTTCTTCTCATTAGCTTCCAGCTGCTCTATCCTAGCCTGGGGCTTATGATATTCGTGTGAACGAGCCTCAGTAATTCTAATCCACCTAGCCTGACTCTCTTCCAAGTAGTGCTCAGCTCTGGCCTTCTGAATCTTAGCTTTTTTGCAAGCATTCTTTAATACCAACTCCCTTGCTCGGGCTTTTCTGATGTAATCATAAGTCTTCTCAATCTTAGTCATATGCTCGATCCGGAGCTTCTCTAACCTTTCATTGTCCAGATGACTATCATTCCTCTCCCAGGGGGTCTTCTTTAGAGCTTCAGAAAGCTGAGCATTCTTCTCTTTCAGCTTTTCAAACTCCTATAAACTGACTGTAGCTACAGTCTTTACTGCTGATGGCCCTGGCACATCCTCCAGGGTGAATGGCGTGCCGGTGATCTGTCCTCTAATGCGAGACCAATCAATGTACTGAGCTGAAGCTATGTTGTTGCACTTGCCAAGGATAGCAGTCCCTTTTGTCTGTATGTTATCCCAAGCCCATGCTGCTTGTCGAATGATGGCATGATTATTCTGAATATCACAGTAAATGGTATCTTCTAAATCCTACTCTCTTGGTGGATGTACTAAGGCATACCCTAGCTTCCTTTTGAAAAGCAAAGGATTATAGTTGATGCAACCATTCACTCCAATAAGAGGTACACTGGGATACTGCCCACAACTTGTAATTATGTCCCTGCCCTTAGTGCTCTAAGTACACCACCTGATGTCTTTTGAAGTGAGAGAAATCATTCTCTTAGCCCATTTTCTTGATTGATGAGGATTCAAGAAAGCTTCTGTCTTTGGCAGGTGTCTCAATAACCAACAGTAGAAGAGAGGTGCACAACATCTGACTAGTCTCCCCCTTTGCTTCTCATTTCTCTGATGCACTGAGTAGTAGAAATCCCCTAGCAAGGTAGGAACTGAATTCTTCAGCAGGAAGAGGTGGATAGCACTTTTTCTTATAAACTTAGGTTCGTCTTCAAACAAGATGATTCCATATATACTAAGAGCCAGGAGAGCACAAACAGTTTCCCAATTTCCTGTTGCAGCATGACTGATGGCCCGAGTGATCAAGAAGTTCAAATGGAGGCCTGGGATTCTGGCCTTGCTGGTCATATGTTGATCAATGATGGATCTTTCCAAATGTAAAACCTTAGCTATGTCTTCATTCCTAGGAGCAGTCATCTCAGGGTTGAAAGGGATTCCCCTCCTGATAGGGACACCTAACAACATGGAAAACTCTTCCAACAAAGGACCCATCTGAAAGTCTGGGAAAGTGAAACATCTGAGAGGAGGATCATAAAACTGAAGGCAAGTGTGAATCATGCTTCCCTGTGATGCATCCAAATCCATGATCATGTCCATAATACCACCATAATGTTCCCTGAATAAAGGGACATGACCAGGAGTGATAAGTACCTGAATCTTCTTGATGCCTGCTAGAGAGGGCTCAAAGAAATGATAAGTGATATTGCTCTTCCTGGATGAGTACATACTGACAATGGATGCTGATGAAGATAAGTGAGGAGAAATACTGATGAAGACAACAGGAGAAGATATCAACTGAAGAAGAACTCTGAGGAAGATAACTGATGAAGATGGCTGAGCAGAAGAACAGTCAAAACCAAACCAAATATGATGTGGATACCCTGTAAAACAAATAGAAAAATGTTAAAATGATGCAAAATGATGTATGCAGAATGATATGCAAGGGTTTGTGATCAGGTGTTGGATTTGCCATTTGCTTTGATAAGGTCCATGAGTGTTCATAAGTCCAGATGAAGGTCTGAGAACCAGTAACCAGGTGGGGGACTCAAATAAAGAGCCACAAGTCCAAGGTCTCATAAGATCAGTCCAAAGTATTGTAACCTTAAAACAATATCCAGCAACAGGGTATGTTGAGGCCAAGGGTTCCTGCCAACCTGTAAACATCCCCACCCCCTCACAGGTATTGTTCTAAAACAAGGATCCTCAGACTTAGATCTATTATGAGAAGTGTAAACACTTCTAACCCAGAGGTAAAATGTTTACATTAATCATAAAGGACCCTCCTCTAATTCACCTCAGATGCTGAAGGTCATCTAAAAGGTCATCCAGACTTAGCAGGCTTCCCAGATAGCCCTAGAACTACGGGAAATCTGTAGCACAGAGTTCTCAAGAAGAAACCCATGTTTGAACCGTGTTTCATATTCCCGCACCAGACCAAAATGGAATGGGAAAGAATATGAAGCCACTTTAATCCTATGTGTCACACAGGATTCCGGTGTGGAACCTTGCTCACTGATATACCCCTCCCACCAAGGAAAACCAACAAATCCAGCACATGATATGATGTCAATAATATGAAATGCATAAAACAGTAAATGAAAGTAATAAATAAAGTTGTACAGAAAGCAATGAATAAAGCAATAAATAAAAAATCACACATAACACCCCCGTAAACATAAATCAAACAAGCGCTAGGAGAAACCCACAAAAAGAAGCAGAAGCCCTGGTTGCAAGATTTTTCCCCAGCAGAGTCGCCTAGCTGTCGCTCTCCGGATTTTCAACCCGGTGCAAACGTGAACCGTCGGCGAAGAGAAAGGGTGTTGAATTGAATAGAGTCGCCAGCTAGGACTTTTTATCTCGAAGGAAAGGTAATGCTGCATAAACCTGGAAAGAGATGGATAGAACGGTTGCGAACCAGAGAAACTGAGAAAAGGGGTTGGTTACGACCTGGGAAGGTATTAGCACCCAGACCGTCCGTCGTACTCGACGGGATCCACACTTACAAGATTGTGCTTAAAAGGGGTAGGTGTATGTGATATCTGTGTGCAAAAGCTAGGAAAAGAAAATACAGGTGTCAGTGCAAAATGGTGAATTGCTTAGGAACTGAGGCTTAGAAAAGAATGCTGAAAGAGGTGGATGACAAAGATACTTTTGTTCGATAATTGTTAAGTTATGCCTACGTATCCTCTCATGCAATGAGGAAGTCAGAACACCGTAATTCGACTCAAAGAGACTGGAAAAGATTGACTGTGAACTGCTTGCTTGTCTATGCTCAAGTGTATGACTCGTCTGGCTCGAGTGCTAACTGTCTTGCATTAAACGGAAGAAGCGAGTTCTCATTTGTGAATAAGTGTGATGAGAAAAGAATCTCGAAGGAGACGTTTATTGTTTGTTTTTGGTGTTTTTACTTTTTTATTGTTTTTGGTGTTTTGCATAAGTTTATGAGCTTAAGCCTAAATCAAGGGCTTGTAAACTCATCTAATCCTCCCTGATTAGGGATAATGAGCCTACTTAAGTATGAGATAAGCATCTCAACTTAATTAACATGATGATGTAGGATTAAGATCATTAAACTACTTGTGATTATTAATATGTTTTTTGGGTTTTTGTTTAGTGTTAAGTAATGAGTTTAATCTCTAATCACAAATTAGTGAACTCATTACACATTCCTAATAGAAGGATGATAGATGAGAACACTTAAGCTGAGGGAGATACCTTAACTTGATCCATGGTTAGGGATTAAATTCATTATATAACAAGCCTTTATCAAATGGATTTTAATTAAAGGATGAGATTAAGAAGTGGATTTTATGGTTTGTAAGACAACTTAAGGGGGACTTGTCCATTAAACAATAGGGTTAGTCCCTCTTAACCATATGGAAGAGATAGAACCCTAATGTAAGGCCCAAGTTACAAGATAAAGTCTTAGTGATTATTAATGTGTTTTGATTAAGAGGTGTAAACAAATTAAAGGTTTAACACTAAGGATTAAAGTTATACACTCTATCCTAAGATAAGTGTCGCTCCCAAAGATTTGCATCCCGGTACAAGTGCGAACGGTCGGCGAAGGAGAACATGAAGATGAACTTAAAAGAGTCGCCAGCTAGGCATTTTTATCCCGAGGGAAAGGTAATGCTGCATAAACCTTTGAAAAGATGGATAACACGGTTGCGAACCAGAGAAACTGAGAAAGGGGTTTGGTTACAACCTGGGAAGGTATTAGCACCCAGATTGTCTGTCGTACTCGACGGGATCCTCGCTTAAAATATTTGTGCTTAAAGGGGTAGTGTCATTAATATTTTATGTGCAAAAAGCTGGAAAAGAAAGCAAGTGTCAGTGCAAAAGAAATGTGAAGTGAATAAGAGAAGTGTCAGTGTCAGGGAAGAGTGCAAAGCTCAAGACAATGAGGCTTAAAGAATAAAGCTGGGAGAGGGGGGAATATACAGAGACTTTTGTTTGATAACTGTTAAGTTATGCCTACGTATCCTCTCGTGCAATGAGGAAGTCAGAACACCGTATTTCGACTCAAAGAGACTGAAAGATAAATTAACTGATGAACTTCTTCCTTGTCTATGCTCAAGTGTATGACCTGTCTGGCTCAGGTGCTAACTGTCTTGCGTCAGACAGAAGAAGCGAGTTCTAGTTTGTGAGTGAATGAGATGAGAAAAGAATTCCGGAGGAGACGATTATTGTTTGTTTTTGGTACTTTCAATCTTTTATTTCTTTTTATGTTCGTCATAAGTTAATGAGCTTAAGCCTAAACAAAGGGTTAGTAAACTCATCACATCCTCCCTCTGATTAGGGGTAATGAGAATACTTTAAGTATGAAGTAAACACCTCACACTTAATCACCATGATGTAGGATTAAGATCATTAAGCTACTTGCCATTATTTAGATGTTTTTGGTGTTTTGTTTAGTGTTGAGTAATGAGTTTAAGCCATAATCAAGGATTTAATGGACTCATTACACCATCCTATTATAAGGATAATAGATGAGAACATTTAAGCTGAGGAAGGCTCCTCAACTTAATCCATGATTAGGGATTAACCTCATGACAAAACAAATCCCTTATTTAAGTGGATTTTAGTTAATGATAAGATTAGGAAGTGGATTTTATTGTTTGTAAGACAACTTGAGGGGGACTTGTCCATTAACACTAGGGTTAGTTCTTCTTAACCTAATTAAGGAAGAATTAGAACCCTAATGCAAAGCCCAAGTTACAAGCTTAAGGTCTTAGTGATTATTAGGTGGATTGATTAAAGGATTTAAACACATTAAGGGTCTAAAATATAGGATTAAAGTTATACACTACATCCTAATAGAAGGATGCAGGCATAAGCTTAATCACAAAGCCTTAAAACCTTTAAGGTTTAGTCCTTGATTAAGAGATGAGAAGAGAAGACACAAAGATGACACAAAGGTAAAACTAAATGGGGGGACTAATCAAGCCCTAATTGTTATCATGCTTGGGTATTCCTAGGGTTTATGAGGCTTGCAAGAGATCTTCAAGGAAAAGCCACCAAGGAAGAAGCAGGATGGAGGGAGGAGAAGTAGAAAGAAGCAAGACATCTTACTTCACTTAAGAAGACAAGTTGCTTGAAGAAAGAAAGTGAAGAGGGAAAATGAATGAGCAAGCTCACTCTAATACAAAAGTAAAATGCAGCAATGAATGCATAAGAGAGATGAGAAGAGATTGTGAGAAGTGAAGGCAAATTCACTTCTCAAACACTTACCACCTGAAAAGTTAGCAAAAGGAAATGAAATGAAATGTAAATGAAATGAAATGCAAAGATGGAAACAAAAATCAGAAGCATGTTCGTGATGCTAATGGTGCAAAGTGATGATATAAATCTATGTCATGAAATGAAGATGATCATACAAAGGATGGGAATGCAAATGAAGCATTAAGGAAGCATGAAAGTTCATGAATGCATATGGAATGAAATGAAAGAATAACATGGAAAATGGATGATGGAATGGTCAAACATGATTTCAATGTGTCCTAAGATATCTTATATGTCATGTGGATAGGCAAAATGTCATGGCAAGTTCATGTGTGCAAGCTTATGCAAGATGAATGCAAATGAAGATGCAAATTAGGGTTATATGAACATGTGAGATGTAAAACTCAAAAACAGAAGCAAATCATAAGATAAAAAATTGAAAATGGACTTAAAGGAACCCTAAACCCATGCTAGTTCACCATCCAAAGAGGGAGGTCAGAGGCTTATCCTAGAAGGACTTATGATTTTTCTAAGTTTCTAGGGTTTTAAGGGTGATCCTAAAGGTAAAATGCCAAACAAATTGAAAATGCATTATAAAAATGAAACAAAAATGTTTTTAGGAAATTGAAGTCATGCATAACACAATGCAAAAAGAATCATTCACAAAGTCAGTTTGGTTCAAAAGTTATGAATTTTTGAAGTTAGGGTTAAAAATATTCAAGTTTAAGAACCCTAATTCAATTGAAAAATGTCAAAGTATGATCAAAACCAAAAAGAAATTTGTGTGGTTAGTTTGTAAATGTTTCTAAATGCTGGAAAATGTTTCTTTGAATTTTTTGGGATTTTTAAATACCTAAATGTATTTTTAATTAATTAATTCTCATTAACAAATTAAAAATAACATTTAAATTATTTAAAAATATTTTTTTAATGCTAAATATAAAAATAAAAATATTTTTGGTTTCTGAAAATTAATAAAAGGTTTAATAAAAAATTTCAGAATTTTTAGACTATTTTTGCTATTTTTAAAAAATTGTACAAATTTAAATGAAGAAAATGAAATAAAAATTAATAAAAAGAAAAGTATGCTGGATGGAAGGCTCAGATTGATTATGGGTTTAAATTTGTTGACCACGCGCCAAATCCAAGGGATACAAATCAAACCTAGCTAATTTCAGTTAATTAAGTTAATTAAAATAATTAGGGCTTAATGCTAGCATCTGGGCCATTGGTTCACACGCGGGAAGCCTCATCCTACGCTCCAGATTCAAACTACACTAATTACTAAGCCTAACCCTAATTATGACCAAACCACCTTCAGGTGACCGGAATAGTGTTTCGGTCATCTTCTTCGGCGAAGCTAAAAACCAGCAACCCATACAAACATCAAAACTCCCCATTTTCTGCCCAGAATCAAACCTCTAACATCAATGAACATGAATCCACGAACAAAAAACATTTCTCATACATAACAAAGCTGAATCGAAGAAATCAAGCTTTAGGTCAAAAATTTCAGAGCAAGCATACATCCTGATTTTGCAACCATTTTCAAAACTACAAAGCTCAGTGTACTCAGGGGATCACAAGGAACATTTCTATAACCTTACAAAGGATTTCAGGAAAAAAGGTTTGAGAGAGCTACCTGAGATGGAGCTTTCTACCCTAAAGCTTTCAGGCTGCTTTGTTGCTTCAAAATGCCTCCAATGACCTCCCTGGGGAAGCTTTGATGCTTGGTTGGAGTTTTTTGTGGCTGGTTTGTGAGTTTGATGAAGTTCAGTTCAAAGGGGGAAGGAAATCGTGTTTTTGGTATGGTGGATTTTAGGGAAATATGAAGGGTGGGAAATGATCAGTGAGTGAAGCTGAGATGAATGGTGGAAGAAGTTTTAAGTTTTGTGGAGTATGCTAAGAGTTTCGAATGAAAATGCAAAGAGGGAGGTTTTTGTGTATGCTGACTTTTGGGAGAGCTCAAGCTATGTTCTTGTTATGTTTGGCTTGCATTTGATTAGTATAAACAAAGGTGATTGGTCAGAAAGTTGGTAATGGCATAGTGTGATTGGTATGGCTTGTTTTGTAAAAAGTCATGGTTATGTGTCCTTTAAGGTATGGGCAAGTTCAGGCAAAGGACAAGGGCATGTCCTACGCAGCATGATTCATGGACAACCATGGAAATCAGTTTGAGGTAATTTTGAAAGTTTGTGGGAAGTTGCGGGGGGTTTTGCAATTTTGGCAAGGTTTGGCCCTTTCTTGATTTCTTCATGTACAAGTCATGGAATGGAATGATTCAAAGCACAAATCTGATCCTTAGAGGTCACATGAGCATGTTGTGAAGTATTTGTGCATATTTAAAGCCTTTAGAATGCCTTATCATGCCATTTTGCAAAATGCCTCTTTGGTGCAAAAGTGATTTTTATGTGATTTTTCCCAATTTGGAAAGCCATAACTTGAGTTCCAAAATGAATTAGATCTTGTTCTTGTACTTTTTGAAAAGAGAATGATCCAATCTACAAATTTCATGACCAAGAATTTTTCATTTGAAACATTTTTTGTTAAGAAAGAGGAGGTTGAAAAACTTTCCCAAAATGGAAAGTTTACATGACAAGTCATTTCCATATTTGGCAACTTTTGGTTTTGCCCACTTTTATTCAAACTTGTGAACTTCTAAGCACTTCAATGATCAAATAAAGACCATATAACTTCAATTTGATGAAAAATCCACTTTGGTTCCATGTTGGGGGGCCTCAGATGCCCTAATTTTGCTCTGACTTGCTTAGGAAGTTACCCAGTGATCAAATGACTTCCACAAATGAATTTTTCCATAAAACTTGGTATGCATGATCCTTATATCATATTGAGACCAATAGAAACAAGAATGACCAAAAAATTTGAAGTTATGGCCTCTGAAACCAAAACCCTAATTTTAGGTCATCTGTGCAGTTAAACCTGGCTCTGCTTCCATGCCTTGCCAGTTCTTGTGATTTTCTGACTTCCTTGGTCTTGGGAAGATATAATATGATGTTTGAACATACATAGACCCTCTTGAGATGATTAAAGGCCTTTGGAGTGGCTCAGATGGCTCATGGATTGCTCAGATCACAAACCCTAGATGCAGATGACTTTGAACCAATGCAGTGAAGCAAAAATGCAACATGATATGATATGATTGAACTTATGCAAATGAAAAGATCACAAGCCATGGTGTGAACTTAGTGAGGGAAAATTTGGGGTGTTTACAGCTGCCCCTATTCAAGCATGAGTTAGCTGTGCAGGATGTAAGCGACGACTTAACAGGCAAACAGGATAACTTGTGGTTGAATACCAAAAGACAGTCCAAAATTTGCACTCACTGGGTATGAAGAAGAAAAGGGATATAAATTGTAAAAGGAAGTAAAGTATGTTTATAAAGTGTATGCGATGGAGGACGACCATCGAGCAGAGGACGACTGCTGGGAATAAGGCAATGACGGGGATGGCCGACATGCTGGGGAAATGGAGGTATCATGATGGGGACGGCCATTAGGTAAAGAAAAAAGATTCTACGGGGATTAAAGGTAAATTCAAATGATGGGGAAGACCATCAGGTTTGAAGAAATAAATGATGAGGGACGATCATCAAAGGTGAAGGACGATCACCTAGCAGGGGACGGCTGCTCCGTTGGGGATAAGATGAGGGACGGTCATCTAAGGTGAAGGACGATCACCTGGCAAGGTACGGTTGCCGAAAGTATCACGACATAGGACGAATGCCGGATAGAAAAGGTCGACGATGGGGACGGCCATCGGATAAACATAATGAAGGACGATCATCTAGCAGGGTACGGCTGCCGAAAGTATCACGACATAAGACAAATGCCGGATAGAAAAGGTCGACGATGGGGACGGCCATCGGATAAACATGATGAAGGACGATCATCTAGCAGGGTACGGCTGCTCTCGGGGTTTATCATGACATAGGACGAATGTCAGATAACAGGATCGACGATGGGGACGGACATCAGATAAAATGATGAAGGACGATCATCAAGAGGTGAAGGACGATCACCTAGCAGGGGACGGCTGCTAAAATATCACGACATAGGACAAATGTCGGATAGAAAAGGGGTTCCAATGATGGAGACTCCGCTGGGGGAATGATGAGGGACGGTCATCAAAGGGTGATGGACGATCACCTGGCAGGGTACGGCTGCCGAAAGTATCATGACATAGGACGAATGTCAGATAGAAAAGAAATTTTGCTTTTTAATAGAAATTTGCTGGGGAATCTTCTAGGGAATGATAGACACAGACGAGTGTCTACATTCAAGAAAGGACATGTATAAGTGTTTGACGCTGTGTATAGATTAAAGATGCGGACGAGCATCCTTAAGACTATGATACGGATGAGTATCGGTAGAAACAACGCTAACGCATGTTCAGAGATGATGATACGGACGAGTACCAACTAGTTAACAAAGAACACAGATGAGTGTTGAATTTGAGGAGAGATATGTGGTGTATACAAGATACGGACGAGTATCTGTATGAGTGCAAAATAAGCATGAGTGAGACACAGACGCGTGTTCAACTGGCTGGGGAGAGTATGATACAGACGAGTATTGTAGATGTTTAAGAATTGGCAGAATTTTTGACCAAACAAGAAATGTTAAATTCAGTTCAGAATGTCCTATCAGATGTTGGGACATTAGCAAACAGAGTATGTGAACTTGGTTCAGGATGTCCTACCAGATGTTGGGACATTGTATAAATGACTAAGTTCAATTTTGTCAGGATGTCCCAACAGATGTTGAGACATCTCAGACCTGCTACCAGAATTAATTATTGATTAACAGATCAGAGATATTTAAGGAGAACTATCTGGAATTAATTAATGCTGGATAAAACAGACCAAGGCGCATCTGTAGGGAGTTTTTAAATTGAAGATTCAGATTAAAACAGAAGACCTAATGCACCTAGAATATAGGAGGTAACAAACCCTAAATTCAAGGTGACAGCTGCTGCACATTAGGGCTGGATCATTCTACAGAAAGCCCAAAATTCAGAACCTATTTAAACAACAGAATCTCATAGAATTGTACACGTTTTTCAGAAGACTAAATAGGGTGTCTAGTGTTTTAATAGCAGGTTGCTTTTATGTACCACTTTATGAGCTTTTAAGCAAAAGTGCATTTGTGACTTGATTGAAACTGTTAAGTAAGATCAAGCTGTTATTGTTTGAAGGATGTCTTCAATCTCTGTAAACTTGTAAACTTGATCACTGGGTGATTGAGGGGGAGTGAGTAGGGTACTCTTATCTAAGTGAGTCTTAGGTAGAAATTGCATTGGGTAAGTATTAAGTGATAGATTAAACAGGGTGGTTTAAGTCTAGAATTAATATTACTAATAGTGGATTTCCTCCTGGCTTGGTAGCCTCCAGATGTAGGTGTGGTTATACACTGAACTGGGTTAACAAACTTCTGTGTTGTTTATTTTTCCTGCTGTTTAAAGTTTTGGTTAAATTTGTCAAATGTCCTATTAAGTGTTGGAACATCTCTTAGGACATCTCATTACAGAATTTCAATTGGCATCAGAGCAGGCACCCTGCCTGTTTATACTGGGTGAGATCTAGGGAAAACAAATTCTGTAACATGGACAGAGATATAGGGTCAGTAAATAGACCACCTATACTGGATGGTTCTAATTATGACTACTGGAAGCCAAGAATGATTGCATTCTTAAAGTCACTTGACAACAGGGCATGGAGAGCAGTAATTGTTGGATGGAAACATCCTGTTAAAGACACCAAAGATGGATCAATAGTTCTGAAACCTGAAGAAGAATGGAGTAAAGAGGAAGAAGATTCAGAACTAGGCAACTCAAAAGCCCTAAATGCTTTATTCAATGGCATTGATAGAAATATTTTCAGACTGGTGCATCATTGTGAGCTGGCCAAAGATGTGTGGGATACCCTCAAGACAACTCATGAAGGAACATCAAAAGTAAAAATGTCAAGACTTCAACTTCTCACCACCAAGTTTGAAAACTTGAGAATGAAGGAAGATGAATCAATTCATGAGTTCTACATGAACATCTTGGATATAGCCAATACTTCTGGAGCCTTGGGAGAAAAGATGACTGATGAAAAGCTTGTAAGGAAGATTCTCAGATCTTTGCCAAAAAGATTTGACATGAAAGTCACAGCAATAGAAGAAGCTCAAGACATATGCTCCATGAAAGCTGAAGAACTCATTGGTTCCCTTCAAACTTTTGAAATGGGAATGAATGACACACATGCTAAAAAGAACAAAAGCATTGCCTTGGTTTCAAATGCAGATGAAGAAGAAGATGATGAACTAGCAAATGATAAAAGCTTCTCAGAAAATCTTGCATTGATTACAAAACAGTTCAAACAGATTCTCAGAGGTATGGAAGGTAAATCAAATTCCAGTGGAAGATTCACAAACTCTTCTGAAAACAAGAGAACCTATGATGCTAACAGAAGATCAAATCTTGCTGAAAAGACCAGTCAAGAAAAAGGAATCAAGTGCCATGAATGTGAAGGATATGGACACATCAAGAAGGAATGTCCCAACTTCTTAAAAAGACAAAAGAAGGGACTATCTATAACCTGGTCTGATGAAGACTCAGGAGGAGATTCAGAAGAAGAATCAGCTAAGCATATTACTGCTTTAGCTGGACTGTGTGAATATGATAGTGATTCCAGTTGTGGAGAGCTTACTTATGAACAGCTTGAGCAAGCATTCAAAGATCTATACAAAAGAAGCTCTGAAATATGCAGTGAGGTTATAAAGCTAAAGAAGCAGAATGAAGTACTAGAAGAGGAAAAAGCAAGTGATCAAGTAATCATTGATACCTTAAAAAGTGAAGTAACTCTTCTCAATTCTAAGCTGGAACATATGTCCAAATCTGTTAGAATGATGAACAGCAGCTCAAATACACTGGATGCTATTCTCTGCAATAATAAACATTCAGGGGACAAAAGTGGACTGGGATATAACAGAGATGAAGCCAGCTCCAGCAAAGCTACTTCAAAAATTACACAGTCAAACAAGATGTCCCAACAGATGCTTCAACATCAGAACACAAAGACTAACTTAATGTTCCAACAGATGTCTCAACATTCTGGAAAGAACAAAATGAAGAAGAAGTATCAAAGATGGAGATGCCATCACTGTGGAAGATTTGGGCATATCAAACCTCACTGTTATAAGCTACATGGATATCCAAATCAGATGTATCAGCAACCCTCCAAACAGAAAGTAGAAGGTACCAAGAAAGTGCTTAGACATCAAAGGAATCAGCAACCTCCTAAGCAGAAGACAGAGGTCATCAAGAAGGTTTGGAGACCAAAAGCTGACACTCAGACTGATCAAAGCCACAGTCCCAAGAACCAGATCAACAATCAAGCTTTGAGATCAGCTGAACAACACACAGGGCAGAGGCATCAAAAGAAATCTCAACTCATCTGGTCAAAGAAAAGTACTGCATACATAGCACATACATCACTGAAAGTATCAGCTAAAGAAGACTGGTATTTTGACAGTGGATGTTCAAGGCACATGACTGGATTGAAGAATCTGCTAGTGAACTTAAAATCACATTCATCCAAGTATGTAACTTTTGGAGATGGAGCTAAAGGAGAGATCAAAGGAGTTGGAACCTTGGACTGTCAAGATGTTCCAAGACTAAATGATGTATTGCTAGTTAAAGGGTTAACTGCCAACCTTATCAGTATAAGTCAACTATGTGATCAAGGATACAGTGTAAACTTTACAAAAACTGAATGCATAGTGACTAACCAAGAGCAAGAAGTTGTCATGAAAGGTGCAAGGTCAAAAGACAACTGTTACATGTGGGAGCCATTAGACTTCAGTCCCACTTCAACTTGTTCTCTAGCTAGAGAAGAAGAAGTAAAACTATGGCACCAAAGGCTAGGTCATCTTCATTTCAGAGGCATAAAGAATATCATATCTATGGATGCTGTAAGAGGTATTTCCAAACTGAAGATTGATGATGGCAAAATATGTGGTGAATGTCAAATAGGCAAACAAACCAAGATGTCCCATCCAAAGCTCCAACATCTGACAACTTCCAAAGTTTTGGAACTTTTACATATGGATCTTATGGGACCTATGCAGGTTGAAAGTCTTGGTGGTAAAAGGTATGCCTATGTTGTGGTTGATGATTTTTCAAGATATACATGGATAAACTTCATCAAAGAAAAGTCAGATGTATTTGATGTATTCAAAGAATTATGTCAAAGATTGCAAAGGGAAAAATCCAGCTGTGTGATCAGAATAAGAAGTGATCATGGAAAAGAATTTGAGAATCAAAAGTTCTTAGATTTCTGTTCTTCAGAAGGAATCAACCATGAGTATTCTTCACCTATCACTCCTCAACAGAATGGGATTGTTGAAAGGAAGAATAGAACCATTCAAGAATCAGCAAGAGCTATGATCCATGCTAAGAAGTTACCTCTGTATTTCTGGGCTGAAGCTATGAACACTGCCTGCCACATCCATAACAGAGTTACCTTGAGAAAAGGAACCCTGTCCACAATATATGAAGTCTGGAAGGGCAGAAAACCCACTGTGAAGTACTTTCATGTGTTTGGAAGTAAATGCTATATTCTGGCAGATAGGGAGCAAAGGAGAAAAATGGATTCTAAAAGTGATGAAGGAATTTTCCTTGGATACTCTATAAACAGCAGAGCATATAGAGTATTTAACTACAGAACAAATGTTATCATGGAGTCCATAAATGTGATAATTGATGATGCCCCTACAGATGTCCCAGAAGATGTTGGAACATCTGCTGATATCAAGATTGAAGCTGAAGAAAAGAATGATCAATATAACTTCACTCAAAATGATACAAGGTCAGAAGATTCAAGCAAACCTCCCTCCATCAGAATACAGAAGGATCATCCCAAAGATTTAATAATTGGTGATCCCAACAGAGGTGTGAGCACTAGATCAAGAGAAGTGATTTCAGGTTCTTGTTTTGTGTCCAAAATAGAACCTAAAAACATCAAGGAGGCTCTCACTGATGAATACTGGATTTGTGCTATGCAAGAGGAATTAGGTCAATTCACAAGGAATGAAGTGTGGAATCTTGTTCCTAGACCTAATGACATAAATGTGATTGGTACAAAATGGGTGTACAAGAACAAGTCAAATGAACAAGGAATTGTTACAAAGAACAAAGCTAGACTTGTGGCTCAAGGATACACTCAAATTGAAGGGGTAGACTTTGATGAAACCTTTGCACCAGTAGCAAGGCTTGAATCAATAAGACTACTGTTGAGAATTGCTTGTATCTTAAGGTTCAAGCTATTTCAAATGGATGTGAAAAGTGCCTTTCTTAATGGTTATCTTAATGAAGAGGTATATGTAGAACAACCTAAAGGATTTGTTGATCCAAGCTGTCCAAATCATGTATACAAACTCAAGAAAGCACTTTATGGTCTGAAGCAAGCTCCAAGGGCATGGTATGAAAGACTTACCACATTTCTTATCAAGCAAGGATACAGAAAAGGTGGGATTGATAAAACCCTGTTTGTTAAAGATGAAGAAGGAAATGTCATGATTGCACAAATATATGTTGATGACATTGTGTTTGGTGGGATGTCTGATAAGATGGTCAAACATTTTGTCAAGCAGATGGAAGCTGAATTTGAAATGAGTCTAGTAGGTGAATTAACCTATTTTCTTGGTCTGCAAGTTAAGCAAATGGAAGACTCAATATTCATCTCACAAAGCAAGTACTCCAAGAACATAGTGAAGAAATTTGGAATGGAAAATGCTTCTCATAAAAGAACTCCTGCTCCTACACATTTAAAGCTGACTAAAGATGAAAAGGGTGAGAAGGTAGATCAAAGTTTATATAGAAGCATGATTGGAAGCTTGTTATACTTGACTGCTAGCAGACCAGACATTGCATTTGCAGTAGGAGTTTGTGCAAGATATCGAGCTGATCCAAAAGTCAGTCATCTCAATCAAGTCAAGAGAATCCTTAAATATGTTAATGGTACATGTGACTATGGCATAATGTACTTTCATGGATGCAAACCAATTCTCACTGGCTTCTGTGATGCTGATTGGGCAGGAAGTGCTGATGACAGAAAAAGCACTTCAGGAGGATGCTTCTTTCTAGGAAACAATCTGATTTCTTGGTTCAGTAAGAAACAGAATTGTGTGTCATTATCTACAGCTGAAGCTGAGTATATAGCAGCAGGTAGCAGTTGTTCTCAGTTGGTTTGGATGAAGCATATGCTCACTGAGTACAATGTCCCACAGGATGTCATGACATTGTACTGTGACAACTTAAGTGCAATCAACATATCTAAAAATCCTATCCAACACAGCAGGACAAAGCATATTGATATCAGACATCATTTCATCAGAGATCTTGTAGAAGAAAAGGTGATTTCATTGGAGCATGTAGCTACAGATCTGCAGTTAGCTGATATCTTTACCAAGGCATTGGATGCTGCACAATTTGAGAACTTAAGGGGCAAACTTGGAATCTGTTTATGTGATATCTAGCAGTTAATGAGATGTGCCAACATGTCATATGACATTGCATGGCATAGGTTCCAGATGGCAAAGCTAGTCTGGACTAGATCCTTGGGAATTTCATTCCTAATCATTTGGACTGTAACGGCTACTTATTTAGTATTTCCTTATAAGCAGCTATCAAGAGTCTCATCACATCATCACAAGCGAATCACATTGACTAGTAATCCTTCAGAAATCTTAAACCCTAAAGCTGCACATTCATCTTCCTTAACAATGTCTCAAAACCCTAAAACAGCTGAAGAAGTTCTCAACCAGGAAGACGTGGTTCATGCCATTCCTATTTCTATGGTGCCAATGCAATCAACACCATTAGACGAGCTCAAGGGAAATGCCTCTCACACTAAGAAGGCAAGAACACCAAAAAGAGGTAAAGATAAAATCAGAAGCAAAGCTAAAGAAATTCCTTCACATGTTAAATACTCCAAATATGTTGATGACTCCATCAAGGAGATTGTCAATCAAGTTTTCTCTGAACAAAGAGTAGTGAAAGGAATCTCTGTTCCCTTGAACACCATTCCTGCACCCCAAGAAGAACCTGCTCAAGATACAAAGAACAATGCTGCAGAACAAGATGTCCCAACGGATGTTGGAACATATGCAGATGAGAAAGCAAACTCATCTGATGCTGATACTGAACAGACTGAGGACAAGAAAGAGGTCTCAAGTGAAAGTGACAAAGAAGTTTCTATGGAACAGGCTAAAGACTCAAATAAAGATCAATCTTCTACTGATCAACAAGCTGATGAGGAGACTGCTCAATCCCCTCCAATAGTCAATCTGGAACAGGATTCTGATGCAGAGATCATATCATCTGTGAAACCCAGCATTGCTAAAAGACTAAGGTCCAGGAAAGGAAAGATACAAGATGAACCTGTCATTCCTGAGAAAAAGAAGGCTAGTCCAAAGAAAGGCAAGGCTAAAGCCACTTTTGGTCCAGCAAAACCATGGAGCAAGGTTCAAACCCAGAAGAGAAAAGCTGCAACACCATCAGATTCAGATGTTGGATCAGATGTCCCAACATCTCCTCCCAAGAAGAAACCAGCTCCAGCTAGAGCTTCAACTGTTGTTCCAGAAGCTCCCTTGGACAATATATCCTTCCATCATGTCTCCAGTGTCAACAGATGGAAATATGTGTACCAAAGAAGGGTTGCTTTGGAAAGAGAACTGAGCAGCAATGCACTTGAGTGCACAGAACTCATTGACCTAATCTCTGCTGCAGGACTGTTCAAGACAGTCTCAGAGTTCTCTCCCTGCTATGAACTTCTTGTCAAAGAGTTCATTGTGAATCTTCAGGAGGATTGCTCAAATGGTAAGTCCTCTGAGTTTAGAAAAGTTTTTGTTAGAGGTAAATGTGTACAGTTTTCTCCTCAAATCATCAATGAGTATCTAGGAAGAGAAACAGATGGACCCAATGAGCTAGGGAAAACAGATAATCAAATCTGTAAGGTGATCACTGCAAACCAGGTCAAAGCTTGGCCTGTGAAGGGAAAGCTCTCTGTGAGCATGCTTACTAGAAAATATGCCATGCTTAACAGGATTGGAACTGCAAACTGGGTGCCTACCAATCATACTTCATCAATCTCAACTGGTCTGGCCAGATTCATCTTTGCTGTGGGGACTCAAACCAAGATGGATTATGGAGCATATATTTTTGATCAGACTATGAAGCATGCCATCTCTACTGCAACAAAGCTGCCAATAGCTTTTCCATCATTGCTGTGTGGTATTGTTCTAAGTCAATACCCTGGAATTTTAACTGAGAAGGACATTGTCTGCAAGAGAGAGAGCCCCCTGGCTTTTCACTACAAATTATTTCTCAGTCACCATGCTGCAGATGTTGAAACACCTGCTGGGACATCTGCTGGTCCCTCCTCTGCTAAGAATCCAATCTCCAAGAAAGAATTAATTGCTGAGCTAAAGTGCACCTGCAAAGAGCTTGAAGCTAGAAAGAAGAAGCTGGAGGAAATAATTAAGAGGTTGGAAAGTAAAGAAGATCAGACAGCTGCATCTGGTGAAGACAGTGAAGCTGCAAGTGAAGCTGATAAAGATGAAGACACTGAAGTGGAGGAAGCTACTGAGAGTGATGAATCTGAGTGATCTGTGTATGTGAGGCATTTGTAATGACAGCAATGATTTGTAATTCTGGATAATAGTTCTTTGGCCCCTAATTTTGTGCCTACCAAGGGGGAGAACAACATCAAATGTAATTGCTGTTTAAATGAATGAAATCTGTTTGTTTGCTTCTGAACTGAATAAGTTTTTCTGTTGGAACAAGACTGGATAAAGACAGGACACATATATGTTTGAGGGGGAGTAATCTCAAATAAAATTCAACAGAAAAGTAATGATATACTCTGATAAAAAGAACTTCTGCTGCACTCTGAAAACCAGAAAAGATGTTAGCCAAAAATTAGCCAAAGGGGGAGTTTGTAGATGTTTAAGAATTGGCAGAATTTTTGACCAAACAAGAAATGTTAAATTCAGTTCAGAATGTCCTATCAGATGTTGGGACATTAGCAAACAGAGTATGTGAACTTGGTTCAGGATGTCCTACCAGATGTTGGGACATTGTATAAATGACTAAGTTCAATTTTGTCAGGATGTCCCAACAGATGTTGAGACATCTCAGACCTGCTACCAGAATTAATTATTGATTAACAGATCAGAGATATTTAAGGAGAACTATCTGGAATTAATTAATGCTGGATAAAACAGACCAAGGCGCATCTGTAGGGAGTTTTTAAATTGAAGATTCAGATTAAAACAGAAGACCTAATGCACCTAGAATATAGGAGGTAACAAACCCTAAATTCAAGGTGACAGCTGCTGCACATTAGGGCTGGATCATTCTACAGAAAGCCCAAAATTCAGAACCTATTTAAACAACAGAATCTCATAGAATTGTACACGTTTTTCAGAAGACTAAATAGGGTGTCTAGTGTTTTAATAGCAGGTTGCTTTTATGTACCACTTTATGAGCTTTTAAGCAAAAGTGCATTTGTGACTTGATTGAAACTGTTAAGTAAGATCAAGCTGTTATTGTTTGAAGGATGTCTTCAATCTCTGTAAACTTGTAAACTTGATCACTGGGTGATTGAGGGGGAGTGAGTAGGGTACTCTTATCTAAGTGAGTCTTAGGTAGAAATTGCATTGGGTAAGTATTAAGTGATAGATTAAACAGGGTGGTTTAAGTCTAGAATTAATATTACTAATAGTGGATTTCCTCCTGGCTTGGTAGCCTCCAGATGTAGGTGTGGTTATACACTGAACTGGGTTAACAAACTTCTGTGTTGTTTATTTTTCCTGCTGTTTAAAGTTTTGGTTAAATTTGTCAAATGTCCTATTAAGTGTTGGAACATCTCTTAGGACATCTCATTACAGAATTTCAAGTATCATAAGAGAAAATGTATAAGTTATGAACTCATGAGTGTAAAAGATATTTTGAAGTTCTGTGGGGATAAGATGACACGGACGGATGTCGGAAGAAGTGTATTATAAACAAGTGTGTTTGTTCTACAATAAGTGTTTAGGCAACCATGCTGGGAAGGGTGACACAGACGAGTGTCAAAGGAGTGTATAGATATCTGTTTGTGGTCTATATCTGTCAGGGGAATGATATAACACGGACGGGTGCCACAAAAAAGAGTATATACTAATATGTATTAGTGAGTGCAAAGGGGACGCTTTGGCTTTCTGCCGGGACTGTTAGTCCTTGTATATATTGCTGACGGGATGTTGGTATATACAGGTGTTTGATTCAAAACATGACTTGTGATTATGTAATATGTTTGATTTTTGCCGTAATGCTCCGTATTAGACGGAATGCTACGCTTTTGTGGTAATTTATGATGCGAATGCTATGATTATGCAAAAGATACCGATCTGGGATTCAGATCCCGTTGCTGTGAAGATCTCTGGCTGATCTGCTCGAAAGAAAAAATCCCAGCTAGGGACGAGATCATTGGTAGATCTGGTACAGATGATTCTGCTTGGGGAAATAAGTCACTGATAGACCTATCTTAATAATGAGGGACCCAGTTGGGGCTGTGGATGCCTTTGTCACTTTATTGTGAGATTTTCAAACATTGATCTTCTGGATAGAGGCTAGAGCTCTGCGGGGAGATGGTTCCCTGTCTAGCACTCGGTTGGGGAGGAGAAAGATCACTGAACGGTCTTCCTAGTAATTTATGAGGACGATTCTTGACAACTCAGCTGGGGAACTGATCCCCTTCAGATGCTGCTCTGACAGATGTGATGGAGAAGTGATGCCCGATAGTTCTGATGGGGGAGAAAGAGCTTCTCTGGTGATGTTTAGAAGATGTGCTGAGGAAATAATGATTTGTCAGCTTGCTGGGGAGAAGCTTTCATGCCCCATGTTGCGCTTTGAATACCTGCAATCCTGTTATGACAAAGAAACGTACAAGTATCCTGATGTATCCCTTACTGGATTCCATTGTAGGAGTTTAAACACTCCCGGGAGTAAGTAATATATTTCCTGTAAGCATGTGATTAGAAAAGGAGAACATGTATTTATGCAAACATTATATCAAGGATATCAGACATTTTCACAAATAAAATAAAAGTGCACAAATCGAAGTTTGACTGAAAATTCTGGTTTTATTAATCTGGGTGCCTTGAATTGGCAAATACAGTCACAGAAACAGATCCCCTGAAATGAGGAGATTGTTACAAATTTAGAAACAAAAAGGTGTTGGCAATGTTGACGACGCTTTAGTGAGCTTCCCTTTTGCTATGACTTGTATGACATTGACGTTCTTCTCATCTTGCTGTCTGAAGAAGGCTGATTCTGATCGATGCTTGAACCTTTCGAATCTTGCCATGTTGTGAATGATACAGAAGAATTCAGAATGCAGTTGTTCGCTTATTCCCTTATTTTTGCCTGGATCGCCCTTTCGGGTTTTCAATCCACCGGGATACCAAATTTTTGCCTGAGCTGTCCAATGCGGCTTTTCAACTCAGCGAGTGTACATTTTTCTCTCTTTATTTTCCCTTATTTTTGCCCGAGTCTTTTATTCTGTTTTTGACTCGCCGGGATGCCCTATTTTTTCCTGGACTTACATTCTGTTTTTATGTCCATCGGGTCTTTTTATGCGAAGTATTTTTTACCTGCATCTGAATTCACAGGGGACAGGAAATCTCCACCGTCCATAGTAGAGAGCATCAATGCTCCACCTGAGAAAACTTTCTTTACAATGAATGGACCATCATAATTCGGAGTCCACTTTCCCCTGTGGTCTGTATGAGGAGGGAGGAGTCTTTTTCAGCACAAGATCTCCCACTTGGTATTCCCGAAGCCTGACTTTCTGATCGAAGGCTTTCTTCATTCTCTTCTGATACAGCTTCTTGTGACAGATTGCAGCTAATCTCTTTTCTTCAATCAGATTCAGTTGATCGTACCGGGATCGGACCCATTCTGCTTCATTCAATTTGACATCCATCAGTACCCGCAATGAGGGTAATTCAACTTCAACAGGTAGGACTGCTTCCATACCATACACAAGCTGATACGGTGTTGCCCCAGTGGATGTTCTGATTGATGTACGATACCCATGCAAGGCATATGGTAGCATCTCATGCCAATCTTTGTATGTGACCACCATCTTTTGCACAATCTTCTTGATATTCTTATTAGCTGCCTCAAGAGCGCCATTCATCTTTGGCCTGTAAGGAGAAGAATTGTGATGTTGGATCTTGAAGTCCCGACACAGTTCTGCCATCATTTTATTGTTCAAATTGGAACCATTATCAGTAATGATTCGCTCGGGCACTCTATACCGACAGATGATGTCTCTCTTTAGGAATCGGGCTACCACTTTCCTGGTGACATTTGCATATGAAGCTGCTTCAACCCATTTGGTAAAATAGTCAATGGCTACCAGGATGAATCTGTGACCATTTGAAGCAATTGGTTAAATTTTTCCAATCATATCAATGCCCCACATGGCAAATGGCCAAGGTGAAGACATCATATTCAAAGGGTTTGGGGGCACATGCATTTTATCTGCATAAATCTGGCACTTGTGGCACTTTCTGGCATAAGCACAACAATCTGCATCCATTGTGATCCAGTAGTAGCCTGATCTTATCAATTTCTTAGCCATTGCATGTCCTCTAGCATGGGTACCGAAAGATCCTTCATGCACCTCGTGCATCAACAAATCTGCTTTTGTCTTATCAACACATCTGAGAAGTACCATATCAAAGTTTCTCTTGTATAATGAACCATCAGCATTCAGGAAGAAACTACCAGCCAGCCTTCTTAATGTCTTCTTATCATTGGATGATGCCCCAGGTGGGTATGTTTGATCCTCTAAGAAGCATTTGATGTCATGGAACCAAGGCTTGTCATCTTTAGCAATGTCCACGTAGAATACGTACGCTGGTCTGTCATGTCTGGACACTGAAATCCGAGGTACAAAGTTGGCAGCTTGAACTTTGATCATTGAAGAAATGGTAGCCAGAGCATCTGCAAACTGATTTTCATCTCGATGGATATACTCCAGCTTGACTATAGTGAAGAAAGTTAGTAATCTCCTCGTATAATCCCGATATGGAATCAGATGCTCCTGGTGAGTATACCATTTGCCGTTAGTTTGATTGATTACCATAGCTGAATCTCCGGATACAGTTAAAGTCTTGATCCTGAGGTCAATGTCTTCCTTAAGACCCATGATACAGGCTTCGTATTCAGCTTCGTTGTTAGTGTAGTTAAAGGTGAGTTTTGCCGAGAATGGCATGTGAACTCCCTTAGGTGTAATGAGTACTGCACCAACACCACGACCATTCATATTAACAGCCCCATCGAACATCATTGTCCATTCTTCCTCCGGGTTAGGCCCTTCAGTGTGAACATGCTCTTCATGATCTTTTGCTTTTATGAACATGATGTCTTCATCAGGGAAGTCAAATCTCATAGGCTGGTAGTCATCAATGAGTTGCTCAGCAAGATAATCAGACAATACACTGCCTTTGATAGCTTTTTGAGATGTGTACTGAATGTCATATTCTGTGAGAATCATTTGCCATCTTGCAACCCGTCCGGTAAGTGTTGGCTTCTCTAATATATACTTGACTGGATCCATCTTTGAGATCAATAAGGTAGTGTGGGTCAACATATACTGCCTTAGTCGGCGAGCAGCCCACACTAAAGCACAACAAGTTTTCTCGAGCAGTGAATAACGTTGTTCACAATCGGTAAACTTTTTGCTTAGGTAGTATATTGCATACTCTTTTCGACCAGACTCGTCATGTTGGCCTAGCACACACCCCATTGACTCTTCTAATACTGTCAAGTACATTATTAGAGGTCTTCCTTCAACTGGAGGCATAAGGATTGGAGGCTCTTGTAAGTATTCCTTGATTTTGTCAAAAGCCCTCTGGAAGTCTTCATTCCACCTGACTGTTTGTTCTTTTCTTAACAGCTTGAACAAAGGCTCACAGGTTGCTGTAAGGTGAGATATGAACCTTGAAATGTAGTTCAGTCTACCTAAGAACCCTCACACTTCTTTTTCAGTCTTCGGTGCAGACATCTCTTGAATGGCTTTGACTTTATCAGGGTCAACTTCAATTCCCTTATCACTCACAATAAATCCAAGCAGCTTATCGGATCGTACCCCGGATGTGCATTTGTTGGGGTTCAGCTTCAATTGGTACTTTCTCAGATGCTTGAAGAGCTTCAATAGATTTACCAGATGGTCTTCTTCTATAAGGGGCTTGGCAATCATGTCATCCACATAACATTCAATTTCTTTGTGGATCATGTTGTGGAATAATGTTACCAAAGCCCGTTGATAAGTGGCACCAGCATTCTTCAGTCCGAATGGCATTACCTTATAACAAAATATGCCCTAGGGTGTGATGAAAGTTGTCTTCTCCATGTCTTCAGGTGACATCTTGATCTGATTATATCCTGAAAATCCTTCCATGAAGGAGAACACCGAGAACTGACCCGTATTGTCGACCAATACATCAATGTGAGGTAATGGGAAGTCATCTTTTGGGCTAGCTCTATTAAGATCCCGGTAATCCACACACATCCTCACTTTGCCATCTTTCTTAGGCACAGGTACAATGTTAGCAACCCACGGCGGGTAACTAGTTACAACAAGGAAACTGGCGTCCCACTGTTTTTGTACCTCTACTTTTATCTTCATGGCCATATCCGGACGAGTACGGAATATCTTCTGTTTCACCGGAGGACAATCTTCTTTCAAAGGTAGCTTGTGCATAACAATGTCGATATTCAGACCCGGCATATCCTGATACGACCAAGCAAAAACATCCACATACTCCCGAAGCATGTCAATAAGTTGCTCTTTCACTGAATCTTGTAGGCGGGCCCTGATTTTCACTTCTTTCAAGTCTTCTTCTGTACCAAGATTAACCGTCTCAACTTCCTCCTGATGAGGAGTGATAACGTTCTCCTCTTGCCTCAACAACCTGGCTAGCTCTTCGGGTAGCTCATATTCTTCTTGAAATTCGGGTATGACAGACTCAGATGTCGAATATGATGTTGAGACATCTTATCTGTTACTTATAAACATGGTAAGGCATACATATCAGTACTTAAATAATTCTGATATATCAGAGTCAAACATGCTTCAGGATGTTGTGACATCTGATAGGACATTCAGTTCAGGTACTGCATAAAACAGAAAAGATATAAAGAACACACACACACAAGCTTCACAATAATGCCAATAAAATAGGACCATAACTCTCCCTGTTTTATATAATCATTTCTCCCCCTCGAGAAAAACCACATAAAATCAATTGCACATACTTGTAACACACTCCCCCTGTCTAGGATACTCCATGCTTCTCTGTACATTGATGAAAGGAAAACATAAGACACATCTTCATGTCTTCAAGAGCTCACCCTCTGTTCAATTCCCAATTGAACACATTCACTTCTTGTACCAAAGCATACCTGATTCCTTTCTTGGTTTGTAATTACCACAGACTACACAAGATGAACATCTTATAACACACAGGTTCTTGACACTAAGCCTTTACACACCAAAGGCCATACAATCCAGATAAAACACATCCAAACTAATTATGACATTAGAATGAATGTCCACAAACAAGCTTCCAAGCAATCAATACCTGATATACTTCAGTCTCTTCTACATGTTTCTTCCAATATAGATCATCTACTTCATCATTCTCCCATATGATTAGGTAGTCTAATAATAGAAACCATGTAGATAAACACCCCAGATAATGTACTAACACTTAGTTAGAACATTTTTCATACACCAAGACCTTATCACCATGATCCTAGATGTGCTCCACCAACTGGACTTACTATAGCATAGTAATCCAAGAACCGAAAATCTTCAACTACACTGTGCCACCAGTTAGAATCAGAAATCCAGAAAAAGAGATAAATTCTAATCTACCTTCAAGAAGAATAAATCCCCTTGAGTCTTCAACTCATCACTCCTCTTCCCAAGAGCAATTTGTTCCAAGACAATCCTCAAGAACAACCAGCTGCCACACTCTGATTATCTTGATTCTTCGAATCCACTTTAAAGATCAACCAATTACCACATTTTGATCACCTCCTTTATGAATCCTCATATGAAAAATCCAATTGCCACATTTGTCTTCTTCACGTTTATAATAAATCTTCCAAAGATATCCTGATCAATAAAGTTGATCTTCACCAAGCTGTCAAGATAATAGCCCTTATGAAGCATTCAATCCCTATAGATCATTTTATCTTAATTTATGTGTCACTTCACCAATTAGACTCTGTTGTTGAACTAGATGTTTGAACATTATTAGCCCACATCCATCTGTTGAATTCGGGTCCTTCTTCTGCCACTTGAAAGAACCTCCTTCCTTTATAGAACAAGAGTTCCATGCTCTCATAGACTTGATTTATCCATCAAGTCTGAGTAAACAACCTCCATTCTATTGGTTTTGCAGAAATTCCTACCGATAACACATATTGATGAGAAACTTCCAATGTTTCTCCAAAGTCTTCAAACCTGCCACTATCTGATCATTCAGAAGGAATAGTTAAGAACTACACCTCATAACTATACCAAGGATGCCACCTTTCCTTGAGTAAGGCAGTCTTAACAAATTTATGATATCGCCACCTATCTTAACTCCATGATGAGCATTCTGGACTGTACCTAGATCAAAAATAAACCAATCCAAGTAGTCATCAAGATTATGATGTGTTCATGGTCTTTCATCTCCATCTTCAGAGTCAACAATATCCAGACCAGTTCTTGCCAAGAAACTTTCCAGAAATACACAACTCCTGTCACACAAGACTGAAGCCAATGCTACAGCTTATGCAATACCTCTCCCATGATTCTGCACAAACTCTGATGATAAGATGTTCCAACATCTTTTTGAACATCACCAATCTTGAATCACAAGGATAATCAATCAAATATTTGTGAACTCCACAAACAACAATTGATCTTAAATCCTTGTATAACACCCTATCAGATAGTTCTACACAATCTAATCTTTTAATTTTGAAAGATTTTAAGGTTAGCTCCAGATAAGATTAGCAAGATCTCCTCATGTCATGGATAAACAATACTCCAGCTGAGCATAAACTCCACTAATTCTCAACTTCACACCCCTGATGAACATACTCTCAAACCGAAAAACAATCATGAGTTTTACAAATTCATATACACTAGTTCTCTGAGAATACCACAAAGAGCACAACTGATAAATATCCTTATATATCCATACAAGACACACTTGATTTTATATTCCAAAACAGATGCTCTTAGTTTGCTTTCTACAAAGGGTTCATATTGCCACTATCCATGACTAGTAGTAGAAGAAACTACCAGTTCAACAACCATTCTGATCAGACCTCCCAATCTGACATTCTTCCCTTGCTTCTAGCACTTGTTGGTCACATTTCTAGCTTTAATCATGACCAAAGTCATGCATTTTTCACACACATTTGTAGATACATTTAGAAGCTTCTTTTATCTACCAATAGACATGATTGTTTCAATATCATTTAGGACTTCAACACAGAGCTCCAAAGACAATATCTAAGGATCACACCTTAGGTAGCTAATTCTGGTCATCACAGACTAAAACACCATGAAGAGAAATATACAACCACAAAGAGAAAAGTAATTTCTCAACACTTCTTGAATTATGATGTTTAGACTGTAGTTCTGCACTTTTACATCAGAAATATACATAATCCTCCATTAATGTATTTTCTCATTGGTTGAAAGCACAACATCTTTCAAAGACAGATAAACATTTAGCTCCTGTCAGAGTATTCACTATCGGTTAGATGCATATCCTTATCAATAGCAGACAAATACTCAACTCTTGTCAAGGTTTTTATCATATGTGATAAGGTAACCTTCTCACACAAGGTAGGAGATTTGGTTTGACATTCATTTCCTGCACACCTGTGGCACTTGCTAGTCCCTATTTTATTAATCCACACCACGTATCACTTCAAATTAGGTAAGTGGCTTGACCTGATATTCCACCATGAGCCCAACTAATTTCCTTGGTTGAAGACTCAACATTTTTGAGATGATGTTCCAACATCAGATCTGACAACAATCTCAAACAAATTGATTTGACACTTACTATGGTTTTGGGGGTAACAACAGTAGTAATCCATGTACAACTCTTTGCAGAGGGTACGAGAGTTCACCAGAAGTTAATCATCTTTTTCTATCAGACCCAAATACATGCAGTGACTTGCATGATACATACCATTAACATGTCTACATATTATACTCTTCATACGGGGACATCACATAATTGGGCCTAACCTTGATGAAGAATTCCCTTGATCATACACCAATAACTATGGTTATTAGCAACACACTCCCACTTTCTTAAACTTGAGACCTTCAACACATAGCATAGATGCCTCCTCTTCCAGGTTAGGAGTAGGTTCCAAACATATGTGATCATCACACATTTGTATAGCACCCAAAGCATCCATCATGTTAGCCGGATATCACACCAGTTTCCTTCTTCTGGAACACAGAACTAAGCTTGGTTCTGAAACATTATTGCTTTCAAGATTACTACCTTTTCTTCAATCAGCTCCAACTGAAGTGCTATAACATTATGAAAGATACATAAACTGCTGATGTGTAGCGTGGTGTCAAGATATTAGGATTGACATACCAACTCAGCTTCTTTCTTGATGAAACTTCCTTCAGTTCATGATTTAGACATGTATCTTCACAAGAGAAATTATCTTCAGCTATACCTAAACTATATTGGACACCATAACCAGGAAGAATATCCTAATTAGGTCACCATAAATAAGCTTAAGAGATAACTTATCAAGATCTTCACTCCCGCATGAAAGATTTGATAATTATACTCTTTTGCTTTGGCTCCAACCTCTTCTTTCACCAGGAATCTCTCATCAAGAAACACAACATTCTGAACTAAGTGTTCTCCAGTTTTGTAATCACATGATAGAACATCAAACTTGAAATTATGAACTGAAGCTTTATAACAGCCTTTGTATGAAGTACTGGGGAACCACTATCAAACATAACACATCATAAATTATAGAGCAATTCCTTGGAGATAAATAAACTCCTCCACAGTAAGATCCTCCAAAAGATATTGAAACACGATGTCAAGACGTCTTATCTGACATCAGCAAGCCTATGTGAATAAAACATCATTATACCATATTCCTTATAAATTGTATGATCATCAATTCAGATACAGATATAACTCCCCATACAGGAACAACCAGAACATTTCCCAACCACAGTGCATCTAATCCAAGTAACACACAAACTTGGTATAACTTCAGAATATATCAGAGGCACATGCAGTAGTACAGAAGTTGAACCCAAACCTCACAGAAAACAAAACATAAGCCTCCTTCAAATATATAATTCTCTGAACCAAGATGTCAGGACATTCTGTCTGACATCATAGCTACACAGCTATTCACCAACAAATTTCCAGCCCTGATAACACCAGAACGGTCCAATATACACCATATGATGAATAGTCCATCATCCACTTCTAGGGACGATTCAAACGCCAATATGAACCTCTCAAGTTCCAACAGCTTTTCATTTTATCATCCTTCTTCCTTTACCATGAACCAGAAAGTACCCCCCTTAGATCTCATCCAGAAACAGACCAGGATGCCTGCACTGATACCAATTGAAATTCTGGTATGACAGACTCAGATGTCGAATATGATGTTGAGACATCTTATCTGTTACTTATAAACATGGTAAGGCATACATATCAGTACTTAAATAATTCTGATATATCAGAGTCAAACATGCTTCAGGATGTTGTGACATCTGATAGGACATTCAGTTCAGGTACTGCATAAAACAGAAAAGATATAAAGAACACAGCAGAATTGTTAACCGAGTTCGATCAAATCAATCTACTCTGAGAGCTACCAAGCCAGGAAGGAAATCCACTATGTAGTATCAATTCAAAGACTTCTCAGCAAATCCCTATAGTTTACAGTCTTCTCACTTAATCACTACCAATGCAACTTCTACTTAGGAACTCCTAAATATGAGAAACTCATCCTCACTTCCAATCACCTCAGTGATGTCTCACAGTTCTCAACTCTCAGTTGCTGATATTGACGACTTCATACCTATACAACAATTCATAAATAGAATCCATACTTCCATGACAACAACTTAACCTTGCTTAGCAGCTTCAATTAAGTACAATACTTCTCTTGCTTACAAGCTTCGAGAATTACAGGTGAAACAGCCACAATATGGTTCCTTGTTACGCACGGCTGCCTCAAGAACACAACCTTAATAATGTTTACATTTTCGGTTGATTGGGTTAAATCTAAATTAGGTTACAGGGTTTCTTTTATAACCTATTCCCAACTAGATTTTGGGCCTAAACAATCACAACAATAGCTGCTACAAATATGCAGAAAAAATCTGCTACAAATATACCAAAAGATCTTCAAATCTAAAAACTCCTAAAATATCTCTAAATATAGAAACTCTATATTTTTCAATATTTATCTTCAATTTAAATTGAGTCTTTAAGATCTTCTAAATCATCACCCTTTAAATCAGCGCCACATATGATTGCATAATATCTCCAGAATATTCTGCATCTTTAAAAAATAATTCCACCTGTGATATCAGAATATTTTGTAGAATATTCTGCATAATTCAGATCTGATAAATCCCACTGTCATCACCTTGAATTAGGGTTAGTTAGTTTGTTACCTCCTTGATTCAAGGTGAGTTAGTTATTCTGTTATACTGAATTCAGATAACTAATCTCCCTAAAGATGCGCCTTGTATTGCTTATCTCTTTCCAATTGATTCCAGATAAATTCCCCTGAATTTACTCAGTTCTGTTGCGCATCATTTAACTCTGGTAGCAGGTTTACGATGTCCCAACATCTGGTGTGACATCCTGATGTCTTGACTTAAGTTCATTAACTGTTACTCTGTTTGACAATGTCACAACATCTGGTGTGACATCCTGAACTAAGTTCAACACTTCTTGTTTGATATCTATCTGTAACACATGACAGTAATGTTGTCATGACAGTTGCAGATGTTTCAACATTTTCTTTGACATCTGTCTGTAACATATGACAGTAATTCTGTCATGACATTTGTAGATGTTTCAACATCTTCTTTGACATCTGTCTGTAACATATGACAGTAATTCTGTCATGACATTTGCAGATGTTTCAACATCTTCTTTGACATCTGTCTGTAACATATGACAGTAATTTTGTCATGACATTTGCAGATGTTTCAACATCTTCTTTGACATCTGTCTGTAACATATGACAGTAATTCTGTCATGACATTTGCAGACGTTTCAACATCTTCTTCAGTATCTGCCAATTATTATAACCACATTTATCTGTGCCACCATGTCAGGACATCATGTTTGACATGTTCTTCCAGAACCTATACCATGTTAATTTAACATATGGAACTTCTTATTCAACATTTTCTAGCCATATTAGTTTTACCAAACATAATGCCAATCATAAAATAATAGAATTAACAATAGATATTGAAGGTGTGATCCTTAGAGATTATCTTCAACCTCTTCATCGGCTTGATTAATCGGATTGTCAAAGTCATACGAAGTCATAGCGGTGTCGTTGTCGGTGCAGTCTGGAGGGCACTCTCTGCAAGGATTTAGATTAGTTCATTTTAGTGATCAGTTTTATCTTTCTTAGAAAAAGTGAAAATGAAGTTATTATTTTGAAAAACATTGACATTTTATTGTTTTGTACAAAAAATGAAAAATGAAAAACAGTGAGCGAGAAAAAAGAGACTCATTTGCAAAAGATGTCCTGATATTCATTAATTGATCGTTTGCACAAAATACAAGATGGCCCGATTACAAAATGAGCCCTGACATCTTGGGCAAGATGCAGGACTTGATGCATGCTTAAAGACAGGAAATAATAATTACTCTGCAGGAGTAACTCTTATAATTTCCTGGGAAGACCAGTTTGAGACATGGTTCCCCAGGATCCTTGGACGTATCCAATTTTCCAGGTTGCGTTCGTCTTCTTCCTAATCTTCCAGACTGTTCACAGCATCCGGGGTGAGCATTCCCTCGGTGACAAATTTGGGCTCTATTGCAGCCTCTGGTTCTTCCTGTCGAGCTGGTCTGTAACCCAACCCGAATCGGTCTTCTTTCTTTTCAACTGGCAGCAGCTTGCCCTGGCCTTGAGCGGTACCCTCCTCAACAACCTTCCTTGCTTGTTGATATGATGTGATGGATGTCCCAGACACAGCAGATGCTTCATTGATGTTAAGGGCCTCAAACCCCTGACTCATGGTCTCATGGATCTCCCCATCCATTTCTATGTATTTGTACGTAGCCAGCTGGCTAACAAAAATATCCTCCTCCCCACAGATGGTGATGATTTGGCCCTCCCACTCGAATTTTAACTTCTGGTGAAGGGTAGACGTAATAGCGCCAGCGGTGTGGATCCAGGGTCTACCCAACAGACAGCTGTAGGTCGGCTATATGTCCATCACAAAGAAGGTAATTTTGAAGGTCTGTGGGCCAATCAACACAGGCAGATCAATCTCCCCAAGCACTGATCTTTTAGAGCCTTCAAATGCTCTCACCTCCAAATTACTTGGGCGCAATGCCAAGCCATCATACTCCAACTTCACCAGGGCTTTCTTTGGGAGAACATTGAGTGAAGACCCAGTGTCCACCAGTACGTGAGAAAGAACAGCACCCTTGCATTCCAAGGTGATGTGCAAAGCCTTGTTATGGTTGCGCCCCTACGTTGTTAAATCAGCATTTGTAAAGCCCAGTCCATGACTGGTGTTGACATTTGCAACCACGGTTTCTAACTGATTAACAGTGATCTCCTCCGACACGTATGTTACGTGCAGGACTTTCAACAATGCGTTCCTGTGAGCTTCAGAACACATTAACAGTGATAATATGGAGATTTTGGAGGGTGTTTGGTGAAGCTGGTCCACCACCTTGTAATCTCTCCTTTTTATTATTCTCATGAACTCGTCTACATCTTGCTCAAAAGATGTCTTCTGAGTTTCTTTGGCAGTTGGCTCTTCGGATACCACATTCTTTCCTTTTGCCTTAGTAGCAGCTTCTACTTCAGCATTAGGTCTTTATGTTTGTGAGGCAAAAAGGAGTCCGCTTCTGGTGAAGCCTCCGCCTCCCCCAACATTGTCAATTTGTAGTGAAGAGGTTGATGAATCCAGAGTGATTTTCTCCCCATTGCAGTAGAGATCAGAGCCGTAGTGCCAAGGTATGGCATTACTGCTTTCATAAGGAACAGGTCCAGGAACCGTAATGGTAACTAGACTGATTGCTGCAGAGGAAGGTACTGTGATGGTGTGCGGATCATAGTAAATCGTGACTGGAGATCTGGCAGGAGGTGCTATAGCTTGTGGTTGGAAATTGTTGTTGTTGTGAACATTTGCTGGGTCATAGTAAATTGTGACCGTTGAGACATTTTCATTGATGTTTGTTGGCGTTGTAGAAGATTCCGTTGTTAAGAGGGGCGCTGATGTTGTAGAAGAAAAAGTTGTTGAACTTTGACTTGTTGAAATAATGGGCGGAGTGATTGCTGGTGTTGTTGATGAATCAATAGGAATGATTGTTGTTGTTGTTGTAGGAGAAACTGTTGAAGGAATAATTGTTGGTGTTGTAGGAGGATCCGTTGTTGTTGATACAAGAGTTACTGAAGGAGTTGTTGAAGTAATTTGTAAGATTCCATCTTTGATGAGGCCATCTATGCCAAACCTTAGCTTCTCACAACCATTACTAGCTGTCCTGCACAATTCACAGCAGGCCCCACAGCCCGGGAACACTTGGCATCTTAAAAGTTGAACTTTGACTTCAGCCAGTGGTGTTTGAATTTGTGCAACATTATCAATTAGTGTAGATGGTTGGTCCTCTTCAATAGCATTAATCCTAGGCCTACCATGATTAGGCATAGGATTTCTGTTAACATTCGGAGATGGTGCGAAATTGAGAGCTTTAGAATCGACCAAATCCTGAACCTTCATCTGTAAAGCTCTGCACTTCTCAGTATTGTGACCAGGTGCGTTGGAGTGAAAGGAACACCTAGCATTAACATCATAATTCTTTGGGAGATTGAGAGGATCTGGTGGTGCCAACGTCCTTAACTCAACCAGGTTAAGCTTCAGGAGTTGTGGCAATAAGGCAGCATAAGGCATAGGGATAGGGTCAATCACCCTATTTGCCTGAGATGGCCTCTGTTGAAAAGGGCGTTGTTGTTGGTTGCTATTGTTGTTGTTGTAGGTTCTCTGTTGCGGAAAATGAGAAGGTTGCTGATAGTGATGTTGTTGTTGTTGTTGTTGAGGATATAATGGTTGTTGTGGAACTGGAGCTGGGATGGTAACAACTGCTACTGACCTGTGAGAATATTGGGGCCTGCCCCTGCTTGTATGAATAGCATTTGTTTCACCCGCCCTTCGGGGTCCTGCAAAAGGTTTCCTGGGGTTACTGGTGGAACTTGCACCATTGTCGGAGATTTTTCCCATCTTCAAGAGACTCTCAATTCTCTCACCAGCTATAACTACATCAGCAAAACTAGTAGAGGAGAAAGCAGCAAGTCTATCAATATAAGTCCCTTGCAAGGTGTTCATAAACATGTCAGCCATTTCTCTTTCTGACATGGGTGGTTGGACAGCAGCAGCAGCAAGCTGTCTCCACCTCTGAGCATAATCCTGGAAGCTCTCCCTTGAAGACTGAGACATGCCCATTAGAAGAGTTCTATTGGGGGCCATGTCTAGGTTGTACTGGTATTGCCGGATGAAAGCCTCAGCCAAGTCTTTCCAACATATTATGGTGGCCCTTGTCAGATGCGAATACCATTCTCTTAAAGCTCCAGTCAGACTGTCCTCAAAATAGAACATCCATAACTTCTCATCCATGGTATAAGCCTTGAGTCTTCCCAAGAAAGATTGCAGATGAGTACGCGGACAGGAGGTACCATTATACTTCTCAAAGCATGGGGGTTTGAATTTGTGGGGAATCCTCACCCCATCTACCAGTCCCATATCCATCACGTCGAAGCCCAAAGAATTCTGAGATTCCAAAGATCTTAACTTTTCAGCAATCTCATCCAATCTTCTATTATATACCTCATCTTCAGCCCCAATAACAGTAAATTGTTCTTCTTGGGGATCCTCTTGCAGGATTCTGCCCCCAGCAGTATTACCTTGAACGTTCCTTGGGATATTAACATCCGAATTCAAATGAGGCCCATACTCTGGAGGGTCAATATGGGGCTGCCCTCGTTCGTTATTGCTGGTTCCCCCTGTTCCAAGATGGGGCTCCTCAGGTGTTTGTCTTTCTACCATCTCTCTCAGTCTTTCTTGACTCTGGGCTAAACCAGTCATGACAGCCATAAACTGAGACATCTGGTTTCTCATCTCAACCCTTTCGTTTGCCATCTGATTTCTGACCTCATTCAGGTCCTGCTGTACCTGCTCCATTTGAATGCCTGGAAGGTTGTTATGTGTAGGGTACCGGTGTGTGCGGTTAACAGGGAACACTCGGCGACGAGCAATGTTTCCTGGTGTCAGAGCAAAGTTAGAAACAATAATAATAAACAAAACCTACAAAACAAAGAGAAAGTCAGTATGCAATGTAGTATGCTTATTTGTTTTCCAAGGTACCCGGTTCGGTTCTTGGTTTTGACCTTTCCAGACCTCGAGGAAGATGCTTGATGTTGTTGAGAAAAGAAGACCAATGAAAACAAACTAAATATATTACAAATGATGAGACATACATAGTCTGTTTTACAATACATGCCCATGGAGGGTCAAAAATACAACAAAAGGAAAAGTACATCAAAAGGAAAGAACAATAAGCAAAGAGGAATCAAACATCCAATCCATAATCATCTTCCCTGACCTCCTTCAGGAGTGCCTCAGTCACTGGACCAGCTGGGTGCTCCGTAATGGTCCTAATAAGGAGGTTCCTAGTAGCAATGGCAGTAGTCAGTTTCTTATGCTTGTTCTGGTCTTTTGATCTCTTTAACCCTGCTCGAAGCTTCAATTCTGAAATCTCCTTCTGTGCAGCCAACAAAACTTCCTGCTGCTTCTTCTCATTCGCCTCCAGCTGTTCAATCTTGGCCTGAGTCCTCTGGTCTTCTTGTGCATAGGCTTCGATGATCCTGACCCACCTAGCCTGGCTCTCTTGCAGATAGTGCTCAGCCCTAGCTTTCTGAATCTTGGCCTCTTTGCAGGCATTCTTCAATATTTGTTCCCCAGCCCTTGCTTTCCTTATGTAGTCCTCTGTCTTTTCAATTTTGGCCAGATGCTCAACTCTGAGCTTTTCCAATCTCTCAATGTCCAGGAGACCATCACTTCTTTCCCAAAGAGTCTTTTTCAAGGCCTGAGATAGCTGCTCATTCCTTTCCTTCAACTTTTCAAATTCCTCTAGGCTAACAGTTGCTGCAGGCTGTACTGTAGACGGTCCAGGTATGTCTTCCAAGGTGAAAGGCATTCTGGTAATCTGAGCTCTAGTACGGGACCCGTCATAGTATTGAGCTGAAGCAACATTGTTACATCTTCCAAGAATAGCTACCCCTTTTGTCTGGATGTTGTCCCAAGCCCAGGATGCTTGTCTAACAACAGCTGAATTAGGTTGCACTTCACAGTATAGGGTCTCAGTTAAATCCTGTCCTATGGGAGGGTGAACTAAGGCATAGCCCAATTGTCTCTTAAACAGTAAGGGGTTGTAGTTGATGCAACCCTTTACTCCTATCAGAGGCACATTTGGGTATTGTCCACAGCTGGTGATAATGTCCTTGCCCTTGGTGCTCTGAGTGCACCATCTGGTATCATCTGAAGTTAAGGCAATGAACCTCTTGGCCCAATTCCTTTGCTGATGTGGGTTCAAGAAAGCATCTGATTTAGGCAGGTGCCTGAGTAGCCAAGAATACAACAAGGTAGCACAACATCTAACCAACTTCCCCCTTTGTTTCTCATTCCTCTGATGGATGGAATAGTAAAAATCCCCTAGCAATGTAGGCACTGGGTTTTTCAAAAGAAACAAATGGATGGCATTCTTATTGATAAATTTAGGCTCATCTGTAAACAGTATAGCCCCATATATGCTGAGGGCTAATAATGCACAGAATGCCCTCCACTCTCCCACTGCAGCCTTCAAGATGGCCTGAGAAATCAAGAAATCCAAATGTAAACCAGGAATCCTTGCTTTTGTTGTCATACTTTGCTCAATAAGGGCAGGCTCCAAGTACAATGCCCTTGCTATCTCTTCACTTCTGGGAGCAGTCATCTCTGGGTTGAAAGGGATCCCACCTCTGATAGGCACTCCAATCAACAGAGAAAACACTTCCAACAGAGGCCCCATCTGAAAGTCAGGAAAGGTGAAGCATCTCAGTGGAGGGTCATAGAACTGCAAGCATGTTTGAATCATGCTTCTCTGAGAAGAATCAAGATCCATAACCATATCCAAGATACCCCCCATAGTGCTCTCTGAACAGTGGGATGTGGTCAGGGGTGATGGGTGACTGGACCTGCCTGATACCAGTCAATACGGGCTCAAAAAAGTGATAAGATATGTTGCTCTTCCTAGGAGTAGTCATGAGTGCTGCTGAAGAAGCTGAAGACAAATGCTGATGAAGATCACAGACTGAAGCTGGTAGTAAATCTCTGACAGACTGATGCTGGTGGTGATGGAGATAACTGAAGCAAATGCTGATGAAGACAGTTGAAGCAGAGGTCTAAGCAAAAGAAGGGGTCAAAACCAAAACCAAGATATAAGGAGGTGGATACCCTGAAAAGAAAATAAACAAATGTCAAATGACGCAATGATGATATATGCATATGATATGCAAGGGTTTGTGATTAAGAGCTGGATCTGATTATCTGTCTGGATATAAGGTCCATGTAGGTTCAAAATTCTAGATGAAGGCTCTGAAATCCAGTAAACAGGGTGGGGGACTCAAATAAAGAGTCACATGTCCAGGGTTAATCACAAGAACTGTCCAAAGTGGAGTACTCTTAAACAATACAGTAACAAGGTATGATGTGGCCAAGGGTTCCTGCAAACCTGTAAACATCCCAAACCCCTCACAGGTAATGTTCTAGAACAAAGATCCTCAGACTTGGATAAGTTATGAGAAGTGTAAACACTTTTAACCCGGAGGTACAGTGTTTACAATAACCATAAAAGATCCTTCTCTAATTCACCTCAGCTTCTGAAGGTCATAATAAAAGTCATCCAGACTTAGCAGGCTTCCTAGATAGCCCTAGCACTACAGGAAATCTGTAGCACAGAGTTCTCAAGAAGAAACCCACATCTGAACCGTCTTTCATATTCCCGCACCAGACCGAAATGGAATGGGAAAGAACATGAACCACTCTAGCTAGGTGTCACTCAGGTCCCAGGTATAGGACCTTAATCTCTCAATGGAACCCCACCCACCAATACAGAAAACCAGATCCAGCAATGACAGTATGAAATATGCAAAAGACTGTAAAGAAAGCAATAAATAAAGTTGTACATAAAGCAATAAATAAAGAAAAATAAATAAACACACATAGCACATAATACCCCAGTAAACACAAATCAAACAAGCGCTAGGAGGAACCCAAAAAAAGAACCAGAAGCCCTAGTTGCAGTATAAGGGTCCCCAGCAGAGTCACCAAGCTGTCGCTCCCAAAGATTTGCATCCCGGTACAAGCGCGAACGGTCTGCAAAAGAGAACATGAAGATGAACTGAAAAGAGTCGCCAACTAGGCATTTTTATCTCGAGAAAAAGGTAATGTTGCATAAACCTAAGAAAAGATATATAAGACGGTTGCGAACCAGAGAAACTGAGAAAGAGGTTTGGTTACAACCTGGGAAGGTATTAGCACCCAGATTGTCCGTCGTACTCGACGGGATCCACGCTTAAAAGATTTGTGCTTAAAGGGGTAGTGTCAGTGCTATTTTATGTGCAAAAAGCTGGAAAAGAAAGCAAGTGTCAATGCAAAAGAAATGTGAAGTGAATAAGAGAAGTGTCTGTGTCAGGGAAGAGTGCAAAGCTCAAGACAATGAGGCTTAAAGAATAAAGCTGGGAGAGGGGGGAATATACAGAGACTTTTGTTCGATAACTGTTAAGTTATGCCTACGTATCCTCTCGTGCAATGAGGAAGTCAGAACACCGTAGTTCGACTCAAAGAGACTGAAAGATAAATTGACTGATGAACTGCTTGCTTGTCTATGCTCAAGTGTATGACCTGTCTGGCTCAGGTGCTTACTGTCTTGCGACAGACGGAAGAAGCGAGTTCTCGTTTGTGAGTGAATGAGATGAGAAAAGAATCCCGGAGGAGACGATTATTGTTTGTTTTTGGTACTTTCAATCTTTTATTGCTTTTTATGTTCATCATAAGTTAATGAGCTTAAGCATAAACCAAGGGTTAGTAAACTCATCACATCCTCCCTCTGATTAGGGGTAATGAGAATACTTTAAGTATGAAGTAAACACATCACACTTAATCACCATGATGTAGGATTAAGATCATTAACCTACTTGCCATTATTTAGATGTTTTTGGTGTTTTGTTTAGTGTTGAGTAATGAGTTTAATCCATAATCAAGGATTTAATGGACTCATTACACCATCCTAATAGAAGGATAATAGATGAGAACATTTAAGCTGAGGAAGGCTCCTCAACTTAATCAATGATTAGGGATTAACCTCATGACAAAACAAATCCCTTATTTAATTGGATTTTAGTTAATGATAAGATTAGGAAGTGGATTTTATGGTTTGTAAGACAACTTGAGGGGGACATGTCCATTAACACTAGGGTTAGTTCTTATTAACCTAATTAAGGAAGAATTAGAACCCTAATGCAAGGCCCAAGTTACAAGCTTGAGGTCTTAGTGATTATTAGGTGGATTGATTAAAGGATTTAAACACATTAAGGGTCTAAAACTTAGGATTAAAGTTATACACTCCATCCTAATAGAAGGATGCAGGTATAAGCTTAATCACAAAGCCTTAAAACCTTTAATGTTTAGTCCTTGATTAAGAGATGAGAAGAGAAGACACAAAGATGACACAAAGGTAAAACTAAATGGGGGGCCTAATCAAGCCCTAATTGTTATCATGCTTGGGTATTCCTAGGGTTTATGAGGCTTGCAAGAGATCTTCAAGGAAAAGCCACCAAGGAAGAAGCAGGATGGAGGGAGGAGAAGTAGAAAGAAGCAAGACAACTTACTTCACTTAAGAAGACAAGTTGCTTGAAGAAAGAAAGTGAAGAGGGAACATGAATGAGCAATCTCACTCTAATACAAAAGTAAAATGCAGCAATGAATGCATAAGAGAAATGAGAAGAGATTGTGAGAAGTGAAGGCAAATTCATTTCTCAAACACTTACCACCTGAAAAGTTAGCAAAAGGAAATGAAATGAAAATGAAATGCAAAGATGGAAACCAAAATCAGAAGCATGTTCATGATGCTAATGATGCAAAGTGATGATATAAATGTATGTCATGAAATGAAGATGATCATACAAAGGATGGGAATGCAAATGAAGCATTAAGGAAGAATGAAAGTTCATGAATGCATATGGAATGAAATGAAATCATAACATGGCAAATGGATGATGGAATGATCAAACATGATTTCAATGTGTCCTAAGATATCTTATATGTCATGTGGATGTGCAAAATGTCATGGCAAGTTCATGTGTGCAAGCTTATGCAAGATGAATGCATATGAAGATGCAAATTAGGGTTATATGAACATGTGAGATGTAAAACTCAAAAATAGAAGCAAATCATAAGATAAAAAATTGAAAATGGACTTAAAGGAACCCTAAACCCATGCTAGTTCACCATCCAAAGAGGGAGGTCAGAGGCTTATCCTAGAAGGACTTATGATTTTTCTAAGTTTATAGGGTTTTAAGGGTGATCCTAAAGGTAAAATGCCAAACAAATTGAAAATGCATTATAAAAATGAAACAAAAATGTTTTTAGTAACTTGAAGTCTTGCATAACATAATGCAAAAAGAATCATTCACAAACTCACTTTGGTTCAAAAGTTATGAATTTTTGAAGTTAGGGTTAAAAATATTCAAGTTTAAGAACCCTAATTCAATTGAAAAATGTCAAAGTATGATTAAAACCAAAAAGAAATTTGTGTGGTGAGTTTGTAAATGTTTCTAAATGTTGGAAAATGTTTCTCTGAATTTTTTGGGATTTTTAAATACCTAAATGTATTTTTAATTAATTAATTCTCATTAACTAATTAAAAATAACATTTAAATTATTTTAAAATATTTTTTTAATGCTAAAAATAAAAATAAAAATATTTTTGGGTTCTGAAAATTAATAAAAGGTTTAATAAAAATATTCAGAATTTTTAGACTATTTTTGCTATTTTTAAAAAAATGTACAAATTTAAATGAAGAAAATGAAATAAAAATTAATAAAAAGAAAAGTATGCTGGATGGAAGGCTCAGATTGATTATGGGTTTAAGTTTGTTGACCACGCGCCAAATCCAAGGTACACAATTCAAACCTAGCTAATTTCAGTTAATTAAGTTAATTAAAATAATTAGGGCTTAATGATAGCATCTGGGCCATTGGTTCACACGCGGGAAGCCTCATCCTACGCTCCAGATTCAAACTACACTAATTACTCAACCTAACCCTAATTATTCCCTAACCACCTTCAGGTGACCGAAACAGTGTTCCGGTCATCTTCTCCAGCGAAGCTAAAAACCAGCAACCCATACAAACATCAAAACTCCCCATTTTCTGCCCAGAATCAAACCTCTAACATCAATGAACATGAATCCACGAACAAAAAACATTTCTCATACATAACAAAGCTGAATCGAAGAAATCAAGCTTTAGGTCAAAAATTTCAGAGCAAGCATACATCCTGATTTTGCAACCATTTTCAAAACTACAAAGCTCAGTGTACTCAGGGGATCACAAGGAACATTTCTATAACCTTAAAAAGGATTTCTGGAAAAAAAGTTTGAGAGAGCTACCTGAGATGGAGCTTTCAACCCTAGAGCTTTCAGGCTGCTTTCTTGCCTCAAAATGCCTCCAATGACCTCCCTGGGGAAGCTTTGATGCTTGGTTGGAGTTTTTTGTGGGTGGTTTGTGAGTTTGATGAAGTTCAGTTCAAAGGGGGAAGGAAATCGTGTTTTTGGTATGGTGGCTTTTAGGGCAAAATGAAGGGTGGGAAATGATCAGTGAGTGAAGCTGAGATGAATGGTGGAAGAAGTTTTAAGTTTTGTGGAGTATGCTGAGAGTTTCGAATGAAAATGCAAAGAGGGAGGTTTTTGTGTATGCTGACTTTTGGGAGAGCTCTGACTATGTTCTTGTTATGTTTGGATTGCATTTGATTAGTATAAACAAAGGTGATTGGTCAGAAAGTTGGTAATGGCATAGTGTGATTGGTATGGCTTGTTTTGCAAAAAGTCATGGTTATGTGTCCTTTGAGGTATGGGCAAGTTCAGGACAAGGACAAGGGCATGTCCTGCGCAGCATGATTCATGGACAACCATGGAAATCAGTTTGAGGTAATTTTGCAAGTTTGTGGGAAGTTGTGGGGAGTTTTGCAATTTTGGCAAAGTTTGGCCCTTTCTTGATTTATTCATGTACAAGTCATGGAATGGAATGATTCAAAGCACAAATCTGATCCTTAGAGGTCACATGAGCATTTTGTGAAGTATTTGTGCATATTTGAAGCCTTTAGAATGCCTTATCATGCCATTCTTCAAAATGCCTCTTTGGTGCAAAAGTGATTTTTATGTGATTTTTCCCATCTTTGGAAAGCCATAACTTGAGTTCCAAAATGAATTAGATCTTGTTCTTGTACTTTTTGAAAAGGTAATGATCCAATCTACAACTTTCATGACCAAGAATTTTTCATTTGAAACATTGTTGGTTAAGAAAGAGGAGGTTGAAAAACTTTCCCAAAATGGAAAGTTTACATGACAAGTCATTTCCATATTTGGCAACTTTTGGTTTTGCCCACTTTTCTTCAAACTTGTGAACTTATAAGCACTTAAATGATCAAATAAAGACCATATAACTTCAATTTGATGAAAAATCCACTTTGGTTCCATGTTGGGGGGCCTCAGATGCCCTGATTTTGCTCTAACTTGCTTATGAAGTTACCCAGTGATCAGATGACTTCCACAAATGAATTTTTCCATCAAACTTGGTATGCATGATCCTTATATCATATTGAGACCAATAGAAACAAGAATGACCAAAAAATTTGAATTTATGGCCTCTGAAACCAAAACCCTAATTTTAGGTCATCTATGTAGTTAAACCTGGCTCTGCTTCCATGCCTTGCCAGTTCTTGTGATTTTCTGACTTCCTTGGTCTTGGGAAGATATAATATGATGTTTGAACATACATAGACCCTCTTGAGATTATTAAAGGCCTTTGGAGTGGCTCAGATGGCTCATGGATTGCTTAGATCACAGACCCTAGATGCAGATGACTTTGAACCAATGCAGTGAAGCAAAAATGCAACATGATATGATATGATATGATTGAACTTATGCAAATGAAAAGATCACAAGCCATGGTGTGAACTTAGTGAGGGAAAATTTGGGGTGTTTACAATAAGGATGCAGGCATAACCCTAATTCAAAGTCCTAAAGCTTTAAGAGTTTAGCCTCTGATTAAGAGATGAGAAGAGGGACTCAAGGAGACTCAAAGGTAAAAAGGAAGAGGGGACTATATACAAACCTAAAAGTTATCATGCTTGGATATCCTATGGTTTTTGAGACTTAAGAAAAAAGATCTTCAAGGCCACCATGGAAGGAGCAGATGAAAAGAGAAGGAGGAAGAATAATAAGTTACTTACTTCCTGAAGAAGATAAGTAACTTAGAAAAAAGAAATTAAGAAGGAGAGAACATAAGTGAAACAAGTTCACTTTAAAGACATGTAAGAATTCATATTAAGAGATGAGAAGAAGTGAGAGGTGAAGGAAAATTCACCTCCCAGATAACTTACCAAAAGGTTCCTGAAATGTTAGTATGGATGCATAAGGAATGAAATGAAAAGAAATGAGACAAATGAGGGTGAAAAGACCAAAGTAAGAAGTGATTATGCAATGAAAATGTGTTATGAGATGATGCAAAGTCATACAAGATGCATGTGAATGATCATACAAGGATTAGATGCAATGGAAGCATGTTTAAAAGCATGAAAACACATGGATGTTCATGAAATGTAATGGATGCAAAACATAGCAAATGAATGAAGAAATGATCAAGCAATTTTCAAGAATGTCTTAAGATGTCTAAGATGTCATATAAATGCTTGAAATGTCATGGCAATTTCATATGATGATGACATGCAAAGATGAATGCAAATGAACATGAGAAATTAGGGTTTTAAGACAACATGAGATGCATATGACCAAAAAAGAAGCAATCACCATGATAAAAAATTTAAATTGAGCTCAAACAAACCTTAAACCTATACAAGATCACACCCCAAAGGAGAAGGTCAGAAGGCAATTCTAGTAAAAGTTATGAAATTCCTAAGTTTGTTAGGGTTTTGGGGTGCTTCTAAAGGGAAAATGCAAATCAAATTGAAAATGTTAGATAAAAATATGAGATAAATAACCTATAAACTATATACAATATGTGAAACAATGAAAAAATAACCAAGTTCAAACTCATCATGGCTAGGCAGAAATGAATTTTTCAAGTTAGGGTTAAAAAATGTGAAATTTAAGAACCCTAATTCAAAGAAAATTGTGAAAATGTGATCAAACCTAAAACTAAATTTGTATGGTGAGTTTGAAAATGTTTCTAAATTTATTGGAATGCTTTATGAATTTTTTGGTGATTTTTAGAAACCTAAATGCATATTTAATTAATTAATTAAATAAAACATTTAAATATTTTAAAAATAATTTTTTAATGCAAAAAATAAAATAAAAATTGTTTTTAGGTTAAGAAAAATATTTGAAACAGAAATGCAAAATTTGAGATTTTTTTGATGATTTTTTCTATTTTAAATAAAATGAACAAAAGAAATGCAAAGAAAATGAATTAAAAATGAAATAAATGAATGTCAACTGATCCAAAGGCTGGGATTTGAACAAGGGAAGACGCGCATATGGAGGGATGAGATTCATTCTGGCAAATTTATATTAATTAATCCTAATTAAACTAATTAATTAAATTAGGGTTTTAATGAAGCAATCCTAGCCACTCAACACACGCGGGAAACACAAATCCAAGGGCCTACGTTCAAACCTGGATAATCAATGCAATTAGGGCTAAATGACTTTCAGTTGACCCGAACAGTGTTCCAGTTGTAACACCCACTTTTCCCACAAAATTATTTGTATAAATCTTTAATAAAAATCAGAGTTATTTGTCCAAAGTGAAATGTTACATCATCATCGTTCATCAAGATCATTAATAAAAGAAAACAGTGGAATTCAAATCTTTAACGTCAATAGTCCAAAGGCTTAACAAATCACACATAAAAAAGGTTCTCCAATTCAAGTTTAATCACAAAAAAAAGTTTTTCTAAACATTATAAGTAAATGTGGACAAAGATCCCCGTTCCCGTTACATATCAGAGCTCCTAGGACACAGACATCACACCAACGTACTTCTCAAGTACCTGAATTGTCTGCACTTCCGAAGAAGCACACACGCAACAAAACAAACAGAGGGGTGAGAAATAGATTCATAATATAACGGTGCATACGACATATACGAAGAAGTAATTCACCCCTAATCACACCAAGTTATCAGTCATATCATTCAATCAATCATAATGCAATGTGACTCCAATGCACAATGCAAATGCGATACCGACTCACAATAACGGTTCATCAATAGAACCCCGAATGCATCGTTAACGTCTCCAACAAGACACAATCATCCCTGCAACCACGATTCTCAACGAATCCCGAATAATCACATCCACGACATGATTATTCCATCAAATATATATATGTGCATGCAGACACAACAACACATACCATATCACAATACACGTGAACACATCATGCTTTACGATCCTCATGATCTCATCAACCAATCATCAGTGCATCTTATTCACACACAAATCATACGCATATCTCGTGTTATTCACAATTATAACAATCTACCTATTCATATAATTCCATTAAGCACTTAGGATTTCTTATGCGACTAATCATCAAGTCTTATATTCATTATTAAAACATCCTCCAAGTCTTATTTCATTAATATAATCCTACATTAGAAGAACAAATCAAATCCACCTTAAAACGGACAAAAACTACATTTACAGGGGCCTGACACGGCCCCCCGTGTCCCCTGACACGGCCCGTGTTAGGTGGCCTGGGACACGGCCCTCCAAATCATCAAAAACACATTTTCCAGGAGGCTGACACGGCCGCCCGTGTTGCATGACACAGCCCGTGTCGTGCCTCCTGAAGCCAACTTCCCAAAATTCCACTTTTTAGCATAATGCCCGTAGCCTGACACGGCCGCCCGTGTTGTGCAACACGGCCCGTGTCAGGGCACCTGTACCCCCAAAATCCAATTTTTCCAAAAGTCCTGATTTCTTCCCTCTTCCTCACATGCACGAATCCCAATCATTCTAAGTCAAATTTAACACTCAAAACCAACCAATTCACATGTTTATTATCCAGTTATACATATAACATCAACTAGTTTTATTAATAAACTTTCCTAGATCAAATTAAGGAATCTATGAGGTTTAATCCTCTTCTCTGTTCATCATAACCCCCACAACCTTCATATACCAATCTTCCCAATACCCAACATACAACACCAAATATATTTTCAAAATACATCGTATAATCATATTCATCAACAATTTCACAATATTGCATCAATTCAATCATTGTTATCATAATCTCTTAAAATACCTAAGGGAGGAAGGAACTCCCAATTACCCTTCTATGTCCTATCACCAATCATAAACCCTTTCTCCCCCCTTACCTTAAAATCGAAGCTTTCCTGCACAACTTTTGGGTCTTGGTAATCTACGATCCTTGACCTTGCCTTTCTTCTCCTCTTTCTCCAGACCTCTCTGATCTTCGTCAAAATACGATGAATGAGGTTTTTTTCCCTATTTCCTCTTTTTATGAAACAACAATTCCACCTTTGCCCCCTTAAACCTCTAACTAACCCTTTTATCTTATTTTATTTAAATAATAACAACATTATAATAATACACCTTATATTATTATTATTATTCTCATAAAAATACTTTCTTCACCAAATATTCAATTATGCCATTAAATTATTTAATATTTATTTCACAAAAAAAATATAAAAATTAAGGCGTTACAACTCTCCCCCACTTAATTATTTTCGTCCTCGAAAATGTACCTGAATGGAATAACTCTAGATATGATTCCCGCATCTTGATCTCTAGTTCCCAGGTAACACTTCCACCAGCAGCTCCTCCCCAAGCTACTCTCACAAGAGGTATCTCTTTGCCTCGAAGTTGCTTCATCTTACGATCTTCAATCCTCAACGGTAAAGTTTCCACTGTAAGATTGTCACGGACTTACACTTCATCTCTCTGAATTACATGTGACGGATCAGACACATATTTCCTGAGTTGCGATACATGAAACACTTCGTGCAAATTCGAAAGTTCTGGCGGTTTATGCCACTCTGTAAGCAACCATGCCTACTCTCTGCATAATCTGATACGGTCCAATGAACCTAGGATCCAACTTCTTAGACTTCAACGCACGTCCAACACCGGTCATTGGGTTGACTCTCAAAAATACATGGTCACCCTCACTGAACTCTAAGTCTTTCCTTCTATTATCATGGTAACTTTTCTGTCGACTCTGAGACGCTTTCATTTTCTCTTTGATCATCTGAATAGTTTCAGTAGTCTGTTGGATATTCTCAGGCCCAAGCATAACATTTTCACATGTCTCATACCAGCACAGAGGTGTTCTACATCTTCTACCATAAAGAGCTTCAAACCGCACCATTCCAATACTTGAATGATAGCTATTATTATAAGTAAATTCAATCAGTGCCAAATGTGTATCCCATGCACCACCTTTTTCTAGCACACAGGTTCTCAAAAAATCTTCTAATGACTGAATAGTCCTCTCGGATTGTCCATTTGTCTGTGGGTGGTAAGCCGAATTCAATTTCAACTTAGAACCCAAAGCCTCATGCAAACTTTTCCAAAACTCAGAAGTAAATCGCGGATCTCTATCCGATACTATACTTGACGGTACACCGTGCAATTTCACAACAACTCGGATATAAATCTCCGCCAACTTAGTTAACGGGTAACTGATGTTTATCGGAATAAAATGCGCGGACTTAGTCAACCGGTCCACCACCACCCAAATAGCATCCAATCCTCTCGTAGTATTCGGCAAACCTGTCACAAAATCCATAGCAATACTATCCCACTTCCACTATGGGATCTCTAAAGGTTGCATCAGCCCCGAAGGCTTCTGATGTTCTACTTTTTATTTCTGACATACTAAACAAGCATAAACAAAGTGTGCAATATCTCGTTTCATACCGTGCCACCAAAATAATTTCTTCAAGTCATGGTACATCTTTGTAGCTCCTGGGTGAATACTTAAGCTACTCCGATGACTCTCTTCCAGAATTGCTTTCTTTAGTTCAACACTATCGGGTATACAAATTCTCTCCCGATAACTCAAAATACCATTATTATCCAAACTAAAATCACTGCCTTGATCATTTCTTTCGGTAGGCATTAAGTCCACCAATTTCACATCTTGTCGTTGGCCTTCCTTAATTACATCAAAAAATTCATTATTTATTCGTAACATGCCCAACTTGACACTTCCAGGTGTTATCTCACACACCATACTCAAGTCTCTAAATTGCTCAATTAAATCCATCTCTTTCATCATCATAGCCGACATATGAACTGTTTTCCGGCTTAATGCGTCCGCTACTACATTTGCCTTTCCCGGATGGTAACTTAAATTAAAATCATAATCTTTCAAAAATTCTAACCATCTCCTCTACCTCATATTAAGCTCCTTCTGATCAAATAAATATTTCAGACTCTTATGGTCACTAAAGACTTCAAATCGCGATCCATAGAGATAATTCCTCCAAATTTTCAACACAAATACCACTGCAGCCAATTCTAAATCATGAGTAGGATAATTCCTCTCGTGTATCCTCAACTGTCTTGAAGCATAGGCTACTACTTTACCAACCTGCATTAACACGCCACCTAAACCCATTTTAGATGCATCACAATACACAACAAAAGCTTCATTCAGATTCGGTAAAATCAATACCGGTGCCGAAGTCAATTTCTTTTTCAATTCTTCAAAGCTTCTCTCACAAGCTACATCCCAAATAAAAGGCTTGACTCTTCCGGGTCAATTGAGTCAATGGCAACGCCAAATTAGAAAATCCTTCTATAAACCTTCGAAAATAACCAGCTAAACCAAGAAAACTTCTAATTTCCGTTACCGTCTTCGGAGGTTCCCAATCAAGCACAGCACTAACCTTCGAAGGGTCTACCGCTATACCTTCACCAGATATTACATGTCCCAAAAAGCTCACTTTCTTCAACCAGAATTCACACTTGGAAAATTTAGCAAACAATTTGTTATCTTTCAACACTTGCAGCGTAATTCTCAAATGTTTCTCATGCTCTTCTTCAGACTTTGAGTATATTAATATATCATCAATAAATACTATGATGAATTGATCCAAGTAAGAATGGAATATCCGGTTCATATATTCCATAAACAAACCCGGCGCATTAGACACTCCGAAAGGCATCACTGCATATTCGTAATGACCATATCGAGTTCTAAATGTCGTCTTCTGGATATCTTCCTCTTTCACTCTGATTTGATGATATCCTGATCTCAAATCAATCTGGCTAAAAACACAAGCTCCCACAAGTTGATCCATCAAGTCATCGATCCTTGGAAGTGGATACTTGTTCTTAATAGTAACCTTGTTCAGCTGTCGGTAGTCAATGCACAAGCGCATACTACCATCCTTCTTCTTAACTAATAACACTGGAGCACCCCATGGAGATACACTGGGTCGAATGAACTTCTTATCAAGTAAATCACCAATCTGCGATTTCAATTCAGTTAACTCAGTAGCAGACATCTTGTACGGTGCCATAGAAATAGACCTGGTACCAGGAATCAAGTCAATAGTAAACTCCACTTCACGCGTCGGAGGTAACTCTGTAATATCATTGGGAAATACTTCAAGAAATTCATTCACCACTGGTAACTCTTCAACAACGACCTTTTCCTCTATAGATAATGAAGCAAACACAACAAACATTTTCGCTTCGTCTTCCAATAAGGTCCTCAGTTCTTTAGTAGTAACTGAACTGGCCAAAATTTCCTCTTCTGGAGTCAGGAATAACAATCTCTTCCTAAAGCAATCAATATAAACTCGGTTGGATTCCAACCAGTTCATACCCAATATTATATTAAGATTACTGAGTGGTAGACATATGAGATCCACTCTAAACTCTTCACCAGAAATAACCAAAACACAATCACGACATATCAAGGTAGTAGTCACAGACCCTATAGATGGTGTATCAATAACCATTCCTCCACTTAACTGAGAAGGTTCCAATCCTAACTTTTTCACACATTCCAAAGAAATAAACGAGTGTGTTGCACCCTTATCAATAATCACAAATAAAGGAATATTATTGATAAAGCAAGTACCTTTGACCAATCGATCTTCACTAGTAGGTTGAGCTCCCACTAATGCAAACACTTTCCCATCGGATTTCTGCTTCTTTGGTTTCTGACAACTAGTCCTAATGTGGCCCTGCTCTCCATAATTATAGCAAATAGGCGCATTCCCTCTGCAATTGGCCATCACATGACCCGCCTTTCGACACTTAAAACACTTCTTTTCTTCAGTAGGACAATTATTGGCACGATGTCCCGCGCCGTTTACATCTGTAGCATTTGAGCACACCAGGAGTACTTCCTCCCCCACTTGGTCTCTTCTTTTTGCTTCCCTTTGTCAGCTGGAGCACTGTACGGAGTACCACCAAATCTCTGCTTCCCTTTCTTATCATTCACAACTTTGTAGTGTGCAATCCGCGCCCTGTTGTCATTATCATAAATCCTGCTTCTACTTACCAGCTCTGGATAATTCCTGATCTTCTGGAAAGCAATACCCAACTTAATCTCAGGACGCAGTCCATTCTCATACTTCAGACATTTGGAAATCATTGCCTCTTCAGTAGTGTAGTGCGTACAATATTGCACTAGTTCTTCAAACTTGGCAGCATGCCTTCCGGGAAATACTTTTCCAAGAACTCAACCTCCTTAGCACTGCAGATGCCTTCCGGGAAATACTTTTCCAAGAATTCTCTGCGAAATACTGCCCAAGAGATAGTCGTACCCGCGTCCTCCATCCTTTGGCAACTGTTGTCCCACCAGACTTCAGCTTCGCCCTCCAGCATATGAGTACCAAATCTCACCTTTTGATCATCAGAGCATCCCATGGTTCTGAAGATCTTCTCAACAGCTTTCAACCACCTTTGCGCAGCCTCAGGATTCAGAATTCCACCTTCATACGTCGGCGGCTTGTTATTCCGGAACTGCTCCAATGCACGAGACTGAGCATTTCCTCCACCCTGATCGACCTGAACAACGTTCTCAACCGTCTGCGCCATGGCTTGCATAGCCGCAACAAGAGCAGCATCATTCCTTCCTGCCATACTGATACAACAAACAACTCAGGTTAGAAAACACACGACTCTTATTCTAAGGACTGACTCAATCTGGCTGGTTGGACCGACCTGTTCTTATACCAATTGTAACACCCACTTTTCCCACAGAATTATTTGTATAAATCTTTAATAAAAATCAGAGTTATTTGTCCAAAGTGAAATGTTACATCATCATCGTTCATCAAGATCATTAATAAAAGAAAACAGCGGAGTTCAAATCTTTAACGTCAATAGTCCAAAGGCTTAACAAATCACACATAAAAAAGGTTCTCCAATTCAAGTTTAATCACAAAAATAAGTTTTTCTAAACATTATAAGTAAATGTGGACAAAGATCCCCATTCCCGTTACATATAAGAGCTCCTAGGACACGGACATCACACCAACGTACTTCTCAAGTACCTGAATTGTCTGCACTTCCGAAGAAGCACAGACGCAACAAAACAAAGAGAGGGGTGAGAAATAGATTCATAATATAACGGTGCATACGACATATATGAAGAAGTAATTCACCCCTACTCACACCAAGTTATCAGTCATATCATTCAATCAATCATATTATTCAATCAATCATAATGCAATGTGACTCCAATGCACAATGCAAATGCGGTACCGACTCACAATAACGGTTCATCAATAGAACCCTGAATGCATCGTTAACGTCTCCAACAAGACACGATCATCCCTGCAACCACGATTCTCAACGAATCCCGAATAATCACATCCACGACATGATTATTCCATAAAATATATATATGCGCATGCAGACACAACAACGCATACCATATCACAATACACATGAACACATCATGCTTTACGATCCTCATGATCTCATCAACACATCATCAGTGCATCTTATTCACACACAAATCATATGCATATCTCGTGTTATTCACAATTATAACAATATACCTATTCATATAATTCCATTAAGCACTTAGGATTTCTTATGCGACTAATCATCAAGTCTTATATTCATTATTAAAACATCCTCCAAGTCTTATTTCATTAATATAATCCTACATTAGAAGAACAAATCAAATCCACCTTAAAACGGACAAAAACTACATTTACAGGGGCCTGACACGGCCCCCCGTGTCCCCTGACACGGCCCCCCGTGTCCCCTGACACGGCCCTCGTCGTGCCTCCTGAAGCCAATTCCCAAAATTCCACTTTTTAGCATAATGTCCGTAGCTTGACACGGCCGCCCGTGTTGTCCAACACAGCCGCCCGTGTTGTGCAACACGGCCCGTGTCAGGGCACCTGTACCCCCAAAATCCAATTTTTCCAAAAGTCCTGATTTCTTCCCTCTTCCTCACATGCACGAATCCCAATCATTCTAAGTCAAATTTAACACTTAAAACCAACCAATTCACATGTTTATTATCCAGTTATACATATAACATCAACTAGTTTTATTAATAAACTTTCCTAGATCAAATTAAGGAATCTATGAGGTTTAATCCTCTTCTCTGTTCATCTTAACCCCCACAACCTTCATATACCAATCTTCCCAATACCCAACACACAACACCAAATATATTTTTAAAATACATCGTATAATCATATTCATCAACAATTTCACAATATTGCATCAATTCAATCATTGTTATCATAATCTCTTAAAATACCTAAGGGAGAAAGGAACTCCCAATTACCCTTCTATGTCCTATCACCAATCATAAACCCTTTCTCCCCCCTTACCTTAAAATCGAAGCTTTCCTACACAACTTTTGGGTCTTGGTGATCTACGATCCTTGACCTTGCCTTTCTTCTCCTCTTTCTCCAGGCCTCTCTGTTCTTCGTCAAAATACGATGAATGAGGTTTGTTTCCCTATTTCCTCTTTTTATGAAACAACAATTCCACCTTTGCCCCCTTAAACCTCTAACTAACCCTTTTATCTTATTTTATTTAAATAATAACAACATTATAATAATACACCTTATATTATTATTATTATTCTCATAAAAATACTTTCTCCACCAAATATTCAATTATGCCATTAAATTATTTAATATTTATTTCACAAAAATAAATATAAAAATTAAGGCGTTACACCGGTCATCTTCTCCGGTGACCTCAAAACTCAATCTCTCTCCCTAGGCCATCCCAGACTCTCTAAAGCTCCAGAAACACTCTCCAAAACTTCCTAAACACGAATCCATACTCAAAACTCATTTATCATGCATCAAAAAGGGGAATCGAAGAAGAACACGTTCTTGTAAACACCCCAAAATTTCCCTCACTCATTTCACCATGGCTTGTGATCTTTTCATGTGCATAAGTTCAACCATAGCATCTCATATTGCATATTTTGCTTCACTGCATTGTTTCAAAGTCATCTGCATCTAGGGTTTGTGATCTGAGCCATCCCAGAGCTATTTGAGCCACTCCAAAGGTCATCAATCACTTAAAAGGGGTCCATGTGTGTTCAAGCATCATATTATATCCTCACAAGGTCAAGGAAGTCAAATAATCACAAGAACTGAGAAAGGCATGGAAGCAGAGCCAGGTTTAACTGCACAGATGACCTAGAATTAGGGTTTTGGTTTCAGAGGCCATGACTCCAAATTTTTTGGTCATTCTTGTTTCTATTGGTCTCTATATGTTATGAGGATCATGCATATCAATTTTCATGAAGAAATTCAATGGGGAAGGCATCTGATCAAGAGATGACTTCTTGAGCAAGTCAATGTAAAATCAGGGCATCTGAGGCCCCCAATGACCCAACCAAAGGGGTTTCTCCATCATTTTGAATGTGTATGATCTTTATTTGATCATAGAAGATGTTAGAAGTTCACAAAATTGAGGAATTTCAAGCCATTTGCAAAGTTGCCTTTTTGGGAAAGTGACTTATAATGTAAACTTGCCATTTTGGGAAAGTTTTTCAACCTCATCTTTTTGATTCAAAAATGCTTCAAATGAGAAAACTTTGGTCATGAAAGTTGTAGAATGGATCCTCCCATTTTCAAAAATTACAAGAATTTATTCTAATTCATTTTGGATCAAAATTTATGGCTTGTCAAAGTTGAACAAAATCACTAAATTTCCACTTTTGGCACCAAAGAGGGATTTTTTGCAAATTCAAGTTCCAAGCACTTTCAAGACCTCTAAATGACTTCTTTGCATCATTATAAAATATTGCAACTTAGCAAAATCAAAATTTCCCAAAAGTTTACAAGGTTCATGCCTTAAATCACAAACTTTCATAAGCCATTTTCCATGAAATTCTCCAAAAAGGAACTTTTGCAAGAATGATGCCCAAGGATTGGTTTGACTTCTAATTGGTATCAAAACATCATAACAACATCACACAACTCATTTTGCTACAAATTGCCCAAGAAATCATAAGAATTTATGCCTTGGTTCACAAGAAACTTCAAAGAGGGAAAAATGCAAAACTTATGCCATCTTGCTATCCAAGCCATCCAGCTGCATCTTTTTGATCCTAGGGCTCATCATAAACCATGCTGAGGCAAGACACCCCATTGAACCACTTCTGTTCCAACCCATGCTCATAGTACACATACTTTTGAATTTTTTCATTTTTGCCCATGCCAATCATGTTGGTGTAAGCCCTAGAGGCCAATACTTTTTGGTACTTGTATCGGATTATTCGTTTAATAATAAAAGGCATTTCTTTATTATGTTTGTCTTTCAGAATAATAAAGTCCCTAGAATAGTTAGTCTGTTTAATGAAATGTTAAGTGTGACTTAATCATGAGATCCCATTAAACATAAAGACATTATTCTTAAAATATCCGTAGTCAAGCTTTATTGCAAAGTGGGATAACATTAAAGCATTGAGACTATTATGAAGATAGACTGATGATCACATCTCATGGATCATGGATAAAGAGTTATCAAGTCTTGACATAGGTATAAATATTAGGAGTAATATTTATACCGGGTTGACCCGCTATGAGAATACTACATAGTATGTTATGCAAAGTGTCATAAGTTATTCTCATGGTGATAATGGTGTATTACCACCCTTCGACCTGAAACCACTATGGACCCTAGATGTAGAGTCGGGTGCTTTATTGCTGATCAAACATTATCCGTAACTGAATGATCATAAAGACAGTTGATGGGCACTCCACGAAGCATGCTGAGGGACATGAGTGTCCTAGATGGAATTTGCCAATCCTGCATAACAGGAGAAATGTCTAAGGGCCCAATATTGAACTGGACAAGGATGACACAGTGTATGCCTTGTGTTCAATATAGACATAGGGGCAAAAGGGTAATTGTACAAACATATATTATCACGAAAAAAGGTTTTGTCAGATCACATGACATTTTCGTGACTTGGGTAGCAGTGATGTGTTGCTAGATACCGCTCACTGTTTATTTTGTTAAATATATAATTTAATATAATTACCAACATTACGAAATCCTACAGGGTCACACACATAAGGACAGTTTGATGAGAGATAGAGAAATCAAAGGAACACCGTAAGGTACGGTGCACTTAAGTGAAAAATAGAAATTCGGATAATATAATAATAATTATTGTTATTTTATAATGGTTATAAAATAATAATAAAATAAATATATTTATTATAATAATAGTTATTATAATAATATATAATATTATTATGGATCATGTGAATTGGGCTTTTAGCCCGCAGCCCACAAGAGAGTCTATAAAAGGAACCCTTGTGATGAAGCTTTTACTTGATGCAATTTCGTTTTTGATTCTCTTTTCTCACTCAAATAATTTCGTTCGTAAGCAGCTAGCACTGTGACCGGAAGCTGTTCGTGTGGACTGAGTAGAGGCGTTGCACTTCATCAACGCTTGTGATCGCTGCATCAAAGATCTGAATCGCCACAAAGAGGTAACGATTCTATCACTGACCATGCTCATTCGTAAGGATCACTAAAGGAAATTTTGTTTTTCCGCTGCGTTTATATCGCAATTTTCCATCAGTGGTATCAGAGCCACTTACGAAACCATGGATCTGATAGCTGTTAAATTTCCGTTTTTTTTTCTGTATTTGATTCGATTAAAACACAGAACGAATTTAACAATAAACGATTAATTAAATTTGGCATCTGTTGTGTACGATTTGGATGATTGATGTTGATTATGCTTCAGAAACCGACATTAGTATGGTGAAGTTGTGCGATACATTGATCATCCATAGGTTACACAATTAGATCGATCACTTTTATATAAGATATAAGAAATTCTGATGCAAAGATGGTATATGGGATATACTGTTTTGATTTCATCCATTCAATCACATAAGGATTGTAATTATTTTGAAAGATCATCATTTTCATTCGCTTCGGAATCCGACGTTAGTATGGTGAAGCAATGACATGTTGATCTATCATATTGAGTTATCAATCGAGTTGTGTTTGACGGCATGAAATTGTTGCATTAGGATTAATGGCAGTACAAGTGTTGTATTGTGTGATCAATCAGCCGAAATTTAATTTAGTTTATTTAATTATCGGAATTTTAAACTAATAATAAAAGTGTGTTTATTATTATTTATTTGTGGTGATCAGTTATGGCCTTAGTTTATCCTTTATTATTGTTTTGGGATTTTTAAATACGGCCTGCGAGTCGTGCCTCTCTCTCAATCTCTTTATGTAACTTCTTTTCTCATCTCACTCCCTCGTATGTAAAACGAGTTTTCTTATATGTAATGTAATATTATGTTATGAAGAAAAAGGAAGTATTCAATATTAAAGGAGGATAACCTTGGAGATCATGCTTGGAGAAGCTTAGATCGTTATTAGGTTAGCTTAGGTTCTCTCATTGGCTTGAGAGAACAATTGCGTTAGGGGACATAATTGTATCTTCTTATATGTATGTTGATGCATGTAATTGTATGTTGATGCATGTGAGAGACGTTTTGCATCTTAAGCCGGTGAGATCAAACTAATAACAAATTCCCTCAAAATTAAATATTAAGTTTATGCTTTCCAATTTTTAGCACTCATCAAGACTAGTATCGAGCATTGTAGGTTTCGCCTACGCGAGGTGCATGTTCTATATTAGTAAGGTGTGATGGGATAATTGTAATATCCAATTGCTAAAACAATGGGTCAAACTTAACTAAACAAATTATAATAAGATTATACATGTTTAGAAGCAAGAATTGGGAATGATTCATGTGATGGATCAGAATAAGGAGTTATTCACCCAATTGAAAATATTCGAGAGTTGTATGAGATACAATTGGAAGGAGTTCCTACCTAAATAACTTAGTTTTGTGTAATCAGCCTAACGCTGACTTAAAACAAAGTGAAACATGGATCTCGACCCACTAGAAAGTCTTCCAACGGGATTTTCCGAATCAAATGATGAGGGTCATTTGTTTTGAATAAAATAGTGGGAGCATATTTGATTAAAGGCCTAATTAAATATGTTGTTTTAATGATACTTATATTTTCATATTTCTCTTGTAGATTACCATGACAACAAACACATCGAACAATATTTTGCGATCCATCCTATATAAGGAAAAATTGTCTGGGACAAATTTCCTGGATTGGCACCGTAATCTGAGGATTGTCCTCAAGCACGATAAGAAGCTGTATGTCTTGGAGACACCAGTTCCTGAGGAGGAACCTCCTAGTTCTGCACCAAAGGCAGAAAGAGATGCTTATAAGAAGCATTTCGATGATGCCAATGAAACCGCTTGCCTCATGTTTGCTACCATGAACTCTGAGTTGCAAAAGCAACACGAGAACATGTCTGCGTTCGATATGATCGGACATCTGAAAATGCTTTATCAAGAGCAAGCAAGAAATGAGAGGTTTCAGGTTTCAAAGTCCCTTTTTAACAGCAAGTTAGCTGAGGGAGCCCCTGTAAGTCCCCATGTACTCAAGATGATTGGGTATGTGGAGAACCTTGACAGATTAGGGTTTCCCCTTGGAAAAGAACTTGCGATTGATCTGATCTTGCAATCGTTGCCAGAGAGCTTCAGTCAGTTTTTCCTGAATTTCAATATGAATGACTTGGACAAAAGTCTTCCAGAACTGCTAGGCATGTTGAGAACTGCTGAGCAGAATATGAAGACAAAAGGGAAATCCATTCTGATGGTCAGTAATGGAAAGAAACAGAACAAGAGGCCCATCAAACAGGGTGGTAGAGGGAAAGGCAAGGAAGTTGCCAAACCCAAACCCACTCCTCCTGTTTTGAAGCCTAGTGGAGGAATAGCAAAGGAGGGCACTTGCTTCCATTGCGGTAAGACCGGACATTGGAAGAGAAATTGCCCAAAGTACCTGGAAGATAAGAAAAATGGAGTAGAGACTTCAAATTCAGGTATTTTTGTTATTGAAATTAATTTATCTACTTCTGCATCATGGGTATTAGATACTGGATGCGGTTCTCACATTTGTACTAATGTGCAGGGGCTAAAAAGGAGTAGAGATTTGGCAAAAGGTGAAGTTGACCTACGAGTTGGCAATGGAGCAAAGGTTGCTGCTTTAGCTGTAGGAACTTATGTTTTAACTTTACCTAGTGGTTTAATAATTCAGTTAGAGAACTGTTATTATGTACCTGCAATTAGCAGGAATATTATTTCCGTTTCTTGTTTGGACAAGTTTGGTTTTTCATTCATAATAAAGAACAATTGTTGCTCCATTTATTTGAATGATATATTCTATGCTACTACAAAAATGAATAATGGACTATATGTCCTTGATCTTGAAATGCCAATTTATAACATTAATACTAAAAGGTTGAAACCTAATGAGTTGAATCCAACTTACCTTTGGCACTGTCGATTAGGCCACATAAATGAGAAACGCATTTCCAAACTCCATAAAGATGGACTCTTGGACTCTTTTGATTATGAATCATATGAGACATGCAGATCTTGTTTAATTGGAAAGATGACAAAGTCCCCATTCACAGGAAAAGGTGAAAGGGCTAATGATCTTTTGGCACTCATACATACTGATGTATGTGGACCACTGAACATACCAGCCAGAGGAGGTTTTCAGTACTTCATCACTTTCACTGATGACTTCAGTAGATACGGATATGTGTATTTAATGAAACACAAATCTGAGTCCTTTGAAAAGTTCAAGGAATTCAAGAATGAAGTACAAAACCAACTAGGGAAGAATATTAAAGTTCTTCGATCAGATCGAGGCGGTGAATATTTAAGCCTAGAATTTGATGACCATCTAAAAGAGTATGGGATTCTATCCCAACTTACTCCTCCTGGAACACCACAATGGAATGGTGTATCTGAGAGAAGAAATCGAACCTTGTTAGACATGGTCCGATCCATGATGAGTCACGCCGATCTTCCAAACTCCTTTTGGGGACATGCATTATTAACAGCAGCTTACACACTTAACCGTGATCCATCCAAAAAGGTTGATAAGACACCATATGAGATATGGAGTGGTAAGAAACCACATATGTCTTACATGAAGATTTGGGGTTGCGAAGTTTACGTCAAACGACAAATTTCAACCAAGCTTGAGCCCAAATCTGACAAATGCTTATTTGTGGGGTATCCTAAAGAAACAAGAGGATATTACTTCTACAATCCTTCTGAGGGCAAAGTGTTTGTCGCTCGAACTGGAGTCTTTCTGGAAAGGGATTTTATTTCCAAAGGAAACAGTGGGAGGAAAATAGAGCTTGAAGAAATTCAAGAATCACAAAACATTGAAACAACTATGGAGGAACTAGAGCAGGAAACACAAGTAGTTGTGGAAGAGCAACCTGCTCAAGTAGAACAAGACCAGCGTAGGTCAAGCAGGACACGTCACCAACCTGAGAGATATGGATATCTCATAAGTGATCAGGGTGATGTATTACTCATGGATCAAGATGAGCCTGTGACCTACAAAGAGGCCATAACTGGTCCTAAGTCTGAGAAGTGGCTAGAAGCCATGAAATCTGAAATGGATTCCATGTACACAAACCAGGTTTGGACCTTGGTAGAACCTCCTATAGGAGTTAACCCTATAGGATGCAAGTGGGTCTTCAAGAAGAAGACTGACATGGATGGTAAGGTACATACCTATAAAGCAAGACTGGTTGCAAAAGGCTATAAACAAATTCATGGGGTTGACTATGATGAAACCTTTTCACCAGTTGCAATGCTTAAATCTGTTCGGATTTTACTTGCCATTGCTGCATATCATGATTATGAAATATGGCAGATGGATGTCAAAACTGCTTTCCTTAATGGGAATCTTCTTGAGGATGTGTACATGACACAACCTGAAGGATTTGACATACCACAAGATGCCCAAAAGATATGCAAGTTACAGCGATCAATCTATGGATTGAAGCAAGCTTCCAGAAGCTGGAATCTTCGTTTTGATGAAACCGTAAAACAATATGGATTCATCAAAAATGAAGATGAACCTTGTGTCTACAAGAAGGTTAGTGGGAGCATGATCGTGTTTCTGGTATTATATGTAGATGACATATTACTCATTGGAAACGATGTCCCTACCTTGCAACAAGTGAAGACTTGGTTAGGGAATTGTTTTTCTATGAAAGACCTAGGTGAAGCAGCCTATATATTAGGAATTAGGATCTATAGAGATAGATCACAAAAACTGCTTGGCCTAAATCAGAGTACATACATAGATAAAGTGTTGAGACGCTTTAATATGCATGATTCCAAGAAAGGATTCATACCTATGCAACATGGTCTGTGTTTATCAAAAACACAATCCCCTTCAACTAAGGAAGAAAGGGATCGCATGAATAAGATTCCATATGCATCTGCAATAGGATCTATCATGTATGCCATGTTATGTACTCGACCAGATGTCTCGTATGCATTAAGTGCAACGAGTAGGTACCAATCTGATCCCGGTGATGCTCACTGGGTAGCTGTCAAGAATATCCTTAAGTACTTGAGAAGGACTAAGGATTCATTCTTGATATATGGAGGTCAGGAAGAGCTTGATGTAATTGGTTACACTGATGCTAGCTTCCAGACAGATAAGGATGATTTTAGATCACAATCTGGTTATGTGTTCTGTCTCAATGGTGGCGCTGTGAGCTGGAAAAGTTCAAAGCAGGAAACAGTTGTTGATTCTACAAATGAGGCCGAGTATATTGTTGCCTCAAATGCAGCAAAGGAAGCTGTTTGGATCAAGAAGTTCATTAGTGAACTTGGCATAGTCCCTAGCATTGTGGATCCCATTGGTTTATATTGTGATAACAATGGTGCTATCGCACAAGCTAAGGAGCCTAGATCTCACCAACGATCCAAACACATACTTAGGCGTTATCACCTCATTCGAGAGATAATCGATCGGGGAGATGTGAAGATATGCAGAGTACCTACACTTGACAATATCGCTGACCCATTAAAAAAGCCTCTTGCGCAACAGAAGCATGATGGTCATACTAGATCTATGGGTATTAAGGGTATGCCTAATTGGCTCTAGTGCTAGTGGGAGATTGTTGGTGTAAGCCCTAGAGGCCAATACTTTTTGGTACTTGTATCGGATTATTCGTTTAATAATAAAAGGCATTTCTTTATTATGTTTGTCTTTCAGAATAATAAAGTCCCTAGAATAGTTAGTCTGTTTAATGAAATGTTAAGTGTGACTTAATCATGAGATCCCATTAAACATAAAGACATTATTCTTAAAATATCCGTAGTCAAGCTTTATTGCAAAGTGGGATAACATTAAAGCATTGAGACTATTATGAAGATAGACTGATGATCACATCTCATGGATCATGGATAAAGAGTTATCAAGTCTTGACATAGGTATAAATATTAGGAGTAATATTTATACCGGGTTGACCCGCTATGAGAATACTACATAGTATGTTATGCAAAGTGTCATAAGTTATTCTCATGGTGATAATGGTGTATTACCACCCTTCGACCTGAAACCACTATGGACCCTAGATGTAGAGTCGGGTGCTTTATTGCTGATCAAACATTATCCGTAACTGAATGATCATAAAGACAGTTGATGGGCACTCCACGAAGCATGCTGAGGGACATGAGTGTCCTAGATGGAATTTGCCAATCCTGCATAACAGGAGAAATGTCTAAGGGCCCAATATTGAACTGGACAAGGATGACACAGTGTATGCCTTGTGTTCAATATAGACATAGGGGCAAAAGGGTAATTGTACAAACATATATTATCACGAAAAAAGGTTTTGTCAGATCACATGACATTTTCGTGACTTGGGTAGCAGTGATGTGTTGCTAGATACCGCTCACTGTTTATTATGTTAAATATATAATTTAATATAATTACCAACGTTACGAAATCCTACAGGGTCACACACATAAGGACAGTTTGATGAGAGATAGAGAAATCAAAGGAACACCGTAAGGTACGGTGCACTTAAGTGAAAAATAGAAATTCGGATAATATAATAATAATTATTGTTATTTTATAATGGTTATAAAATAATAATAAAATAAATATATTTATTATAATAATAGTTATTATAATAATATATAATATTATTATGGATCATGTGAATTGGGCTTTTAGCCCGCAGCCCACAAGAGAGTCTATAAAAGGAACCCTTGTGATGAAGCTTTTACTTGATGCAATTTCGTTTTTGATTCTCTTTTCTCACTCAAATAATTCCGTTCGTAAGCAGCTAGCACTGTGACCGGAAGCTGTTCGTGTGGACTGAGTAGAGGCGTTGCACTTCATCAACGCTTGTGATCGCTGCATCAAAGATCTGAATCGCCACAAAGAGGTAACGATTCTATCACTGACCATGCTCATTCGTAAGGATCACTAAAGGAAATTTTGTTTTTCCGCTGCGTTTAGATCGCAATTTTCCATCAAATCACACTGTGCCACCACCAACTCTCTGCCCAATCAGAGCCTCATATGTGGACATCAGGCCTTCCAAAACACACCACACACAAGCCTGAGCTCTCCCACAAGTCAGCATACACAAAAATCCCTCCCTTTGCATTTTCTATCGAATCTCTCAACTCAGCAACTCAAACTTAAAACTTCTTCCACCATTCATCTTATAATGCATCACTGATCACAAACCACCCTTTACTTTGCCTTAAAAGCCATCACACACCAAATACGATTTTTTCCCCTTTTGAACTGAACTGAAGCAATCTCCCAAACCAGCCATAAGAAACTCCAAACAAGCTTTGCAAACTCTTAAGGGAAGTCAGTAGAGGTGATTGGAAGCAAGGAACTGACCAGAAAGCTCCAAAAGCAAAAGCTCCATCTCAGGTAACCATGCGAAACTTTTTTCCAGAACCTCTATTTTAAGTTATTAATTGGTTAAGTGTGATCCCCTGAACATGTTGAACTTTAAATTTTTGAAAATGATGAAGAATTGAGCATGTATGGCTTGTCTGAAATTTCTGCCATTTTTATACCTTGCTTCGAATCTTGTTAATGGTTAGAAATAAACTCCAGTTGAGGGTGGGGTTGGGTTTAGAATGGAGAAAGGAAGTGATCTGGAGCTTTAGAGCTCCAGAAATGACCTGGGAAAGAAGTTGAAAGTTTTCAGGTGAGGGGATCACCGGAGAAGATGACCGGAGCTCTTCTCCGGTGACCTGAAAGTCATTAAGAGTAAATTAGGGTTAGGGTTTTGGTTTGAATTGAGACCCTTGGATCTGTCTCTCCCGCGCGCACTGTGTGGTCCAGATTAGGTCATTAGGATTAATTGTGATTAATTAAATTAATTAATTAGGATTAGTTTTTAAAATGCCAGTTTGAACGTGGACCATAGGATCTGGCGCCAGTCAATTCCCTCCAAATCCATTTGAATTTCAGCCTCAGGATGCGCATACTTTCATTATTTTTAATTTTTATTTCATTTCATTTGCATTTTATTTACACGAATTTTTAAAAATAGCAAAATATATTAAAAAATTCTGAAATTTTTTGTCAAACCTTTTATTAATTTTCAGAACCCAAAAATATTTTTATTTTTATTTTTTGCATTAAAAATTATTTTTAAATCATTTAAATGTTTATTTTTAATTAGTTAATGGAAATTAATTAATTAAAAATGCATTTAGGTATTTAAAAATCACAAAAAAAATCAAATTGCATTTTAAGACATTTAGAAACATTATCAAACTCTCAAAAAAAAATTCTTTTTGGTCCTTGATGTATTTTGACATTTTTCATTGGAATAAAAGTTATTTAAAGGCAATATTTTGGTCCTAACTTGAAAAAATTCATTCTGCCTAACCATGAAGAGTTTGATGATGGTTCTTCTTGCATTGCATCCTTCATATCACGTAGTTTCTAGGATGAAATTGGTTTGAATTTATCTTCCATTTTCAATTTAATGTGCATTTTTCCTTTTGAGGTGCCTTGAAACCCTAGTTAACTTGAGAAAATCATAACTTCTTTAGGGTTAGGAGTTAGGTCTCCCCCTTTGGGCAGTGAACTTGTGTAGGGTTAGGGTTCCTTTGATCCCATTTTCAATTTTTTATCTTGTCATTTGTTTCTGATTTTGATTTTTGTATTGCATGTTGTGCATAAACCCTAATTTTTTCCTTCCTTTGCATTCATCTCTCATTTGCTTGCATACATGAACTTGCCATGACATGTTATGCATCAATATGACATATAATACATCCTAGGACATATTAGAATCATGTTTGATCATTTCATCTTTCATTTTCCATGTTATGCATTCATATCATTTCATAAACTTTCATGAATCTTTATGGTTCAAAGCATGCTTCATTTGCATCTACATCCTTGTATGATCATCCACCACTCTTGACATGTGTTTGCATCATCTCTTAGCATCATTAGCATCATGTTTATGCTTCTGATTTTGGTTTGCATTTTTGCATTTCATCTCATTCTCATTGCATTTCATTTCCTTTGCTAACTTTCCATGTGGTAAGTTGTTTTGAGAAGTGAATTTGCCTTCACTTCTCACAATCTCTTCTTATCTCTCTTATGCATCATTGCTGCATTTTATCTTTGTATTAGAGTGAGCTTGCTCATTCATGTTACCTTCCCTCTCTCTTGCTTCAAGCAACTTGTCTTCTTAAGTGAATCAAGTTGTCTTGCTTCTCTCTGTTTCTTTCTCCTCTCATCTGTTTCTTTCCTGGTGGCTTTCTCCTGAAGATCTTTTGCAAGCCTCACAAACCCTAGGATCTCCAAGTATGATAACAATTAGGGTTTGATTAGTCCCCCACTTAGTTTTGCCTTTGTGTCATCTTTGAGTCTTCTCTTCTCATCTCTTAATCAAGGACCAAACCTTAAAGGTTTTAAGGCTTTGTGATTAAGCTTATGCCTGCATCCTTCTATTAGGATGGAGTGTATAATTTTAATCCTAAGTGTTAAACCCTTAATGTGTTTAAGTCCTTTAATCAATCCATCTAATAATCACTAAGACATCAAGCTTTTAACTTGGGCCTTGCATTAGGGTTCTAATTCTTCCTTAATTGGTTAAGAAGGACTAACCCTAGTGTTAATGGACAAGTCCCACTCAAGTTGTCTTACAAATCATAAAATCCACTTCTTCATCTTACCATTAACTAAAATCCACTCTAATAAAGGCTTTGTTTTGTCATGAGGTTATTCCCTAATCATGGATTAAGTTGAGGAGCCTTTCTCAGCTTAAATGTCCTCATCTATCATCCTTCTATTAGGATGGTGTAATGGGTCCATTAAATCCTTGATTATGGCTTAAACTCATTACTTAACACTAAACAAAAACTCCAAAAACATCTAAGTAAATACAAGTAGGTTAATGATCTTAAGCCTACATCATGGTGATTAAGTGTGAGGTGTTTACTTCACACTTAAGGTATTCTCATTACCCCTAACCAGAGGGAGGATGTGATGAGTTTACTAACCCTTGGTTTAGGCTTAAGCTCATTATCTTATGACAAACACCAAAAGGCAATAAAAGATTGAAAACTCAAAAAAAAAAACAATAATCGTCTCCTCCGGGATTCTTTTCTCATCACATTCACTCACAACCGAGAACTCGCTTCTTCCGTCTAATGCAAGACAGTTTGCACCTGAGCCAGACAGGTCATACACTTGAGCATAGACAAGTAAGCAGTTCACAAGTCAATTTATCTTTCAGTCTCTTTGAGTCGAACTACGGTGTTCTGACTTCCTCATTGCACGAGAGGATACGTAGGCATAACTTAACGGTTATCGAACAAAAGTCTCTGTATATTCCCCCTCCTTCAAGCATTATTCTTTAAGCCTCATAGTCTTGAGCATTTCATTCTTGTCCTCACACTGACACTTCACATTTCACTTCACTTTCTTTAGCACTGACACTTGCATTCTTTTCAGCTTTGATACACAGATAGCACTGACACTACCCCTTTAAACACAAATCTTTTAAGCGTGGATCCCGTCGAGTACGAAGGACAATATGGGTGCTAATACCTTCCCAGGTTGTAACCAACCCCCTTTCTCAGTTTCTATGGTTCGCAACCGTCTTATCCATCTTTTCTTAGGTTTATGCAGCATTACCTTTCCTTCGGGATAAAAATGCCTAGCTGGCGACTCTATTCATCTCCTTCCCTTTCGCCGACCATTCGGGTCTGTACCCCTCTTGTCCCCGGTGTCATTTGGTGGGAGCGACAGCTTGGGGACTCTGCTGGGGACCCTTATATTGCAACCAGGGCTTCTGGTTCTTTTTGTGGGTTCCTCCTAGCGCTTGTTTGATTTGTGTTTACTGGGGTGTTATGTGCTATATGTGTTTATGTATTTATTTTATTGCTTTATGTACAGTCTTGTTTATTGCTTTCTTTACAGTTTTATACATCATACTGTCATACTGTCATTGCTGGATCTGGTCTGCTGTTTTGATGGGTGGGGTTCCATTGAGAGTTTAAGGTTCTATACCTGGGACCTGAGTGACACCTAGGCTAGAGTGGTTCATGTTCTTTCCCATTCCATTTCGGTCTGGTGCGGGAATATGAAACACGGTTCAGATATGGGTTTCTTCTTAAGAACTCTGTGCTACAGATTTCCTGTAGTGCTGGGGCTATCTGGGAAGCCTGCCAAGTCTGGATGACCTTTATTATGACCATCAGAAACTGAGATGAATTAGAGGAGGATCTTTTATGGTTATTGTAAACACTGTACCTCCGTGTTAGAAGTGTTTACACTTCTCATAACTGATCCAAGTCTGAGGATCCTTGTTTTAGAACACTACCTGTGAGGGGGTTGGGCTGTTTACAGGTTTGCAGGTACCCATGGCCACATCATACCCTGTTACTATTTGGTTTAAGAGTACCTCATTTTGGATAGTTCTTGTGATTTAACCCTGGACATGTGACTCTTTATTTGAGTCCCCCACCTAGGTTACTGGATTTCTGAACCTCCATCCGGACTTCTTGAACATACATGGGCTTTATATCAAGACAGATAATCAGATCTAGCTTGATCACAAACCCTTGCACACTCATCATTTGCATCATTTAACATTTGTTTATTTGTTTTTCAGGGTATCCACATTATATCTGGCTTGGTTTTGACCCCTTCTTCTACATAAGACCTCTGCTTCATCAGTTATCTGCTTCAGCTATCTTCATCATCACCAGCATCAGCCTATCAGTGGTTCATCTCCAGTGTCAATCTTGATCTTCATCAGCACTTATCTTCATCATCTTCAGCAGCATTCATGACCACTCCTAGGAAGAGCAACATTTCCTATCATTTCTTTGAGCCTGTGTTGACTGGCATCAGGCAGGTCCAGTCACTCATCACACCAGACCACATCCCTTTGTTTAGAGAGCATTATGGAGGTATCCTGGATATGGTTATGGACCTTGACCCTTCTCAGAGGAGCATGATCCACACTTGCCTGCAATTTTATGACCCTCCTTTGAGATGCTTCACCTTCCCAGATTTTCAGTTAGGGCCTCTGCTGGAAGAATTTTCATCATTGATTGGAGTACCTGTCAGGGGTGGAATCCCCTTCAACCCAGAAATGCCAGCTCCTAGCAATGGAGAAGTAGCAAAAGCACTGTACCTAGAGCCTGCCTTGATTGAGCAAAGCATAACAACAAAAGCTGGAATCCCTGGTCTTCACTTGGACTTCTTGATTTCTCAGGCCATCCTGAAGGCCTCCTTAGGGGAATGGAGGGCAGTCTGTGCACTTTTAGCCCTCAGCATATATGGGGTTATACTGTTTGCAGATGAGCCCAAATTCATCAGCAAGAATGCCATTCATCTTTTCCTTCTGAAGAACCCAGTACCCACATTGCTGGGAGATTTCTATTACTCCATCCGTCAGAGGAATGAGAAACAAAGGGGGAAGTTGGTGAGATGTTGTGCTCCTTTGTTTCACACCTGGTTTCTCAAACACTTACCTAAATCAGATGCCTTCTTGAACCCTCACCAACAGAAGAATTGGGCCAAGAGGCTCATTGCTTTGACTTCAGATGATATCAGATGGTGCACCCAGAGCACCCAAGGCAAAGACATTGTCACCAGCTGTGGACAATACCCAAATGTACCTATGATAGGAGTAAAGGGTTGCATCAACTACAATCCTTTTCTGTTTAAGAGACAACTGGGCTATGCTCTGGTTCACCCTCCTAGAGTGCAAGATTTAGCTGAGACCCTGTATTGTGAAGTGAAACCTAATTCAGCTGTTGTCAGACAAGCATCCTGGGCTTGGGACAACATCCATACAAAAGGGATGGCTATTTTAGGGAGGTGTAATAATGTTGCTTCAGCTCAGTACTATGACTGGTCCCGTACTAGAGCTCAAATTACTGGAATGCCTTTCACCATTGAGGATATACCTGGACCATCTACAGCACAACCAGCAGCAACTGTCAGCCTGGAAGAATTTGAGAAACTGAAGGAAAGGAATGAGAATCAGTCTCAAGCTCTGAAGAAGACCCTTTGGGAAAGGAGTGATGGTCGTCTGGACATTGAGAGATTGGAAAAACTTAGGGTGGAGCATCTTGCCAAAATTGAGAAGACAGAGGACTACATCAGGAAAGCTAGGGCTGGGGAGCAAATATTGAAGAATGCCTGTAAAGAAGCTAAGATTCAGAAGGCTAGGACTGAGCTCTATCTTCAAGAGAGTCAGGCAAGGTGGGTCAGGATCACTGAAGCCCGGACACAAGAAGATCAGAAAACTCAAGCCAAGATTGAACAGTTAGAGGCCAATGAAAGGAAGCAACAGGAAGCTTCGTTGGCAGACCAAAAGGAGATTTCAGAGTTAAAGCTCAGAGCTGGATTGAAGAGATCAAAGGACCAGGACAGGCACAAGAAGCTGACCACTGCCATTGCCACCAGGAACCTCCTCATTAGGACCATTACCGAGCATCCAGCTGGTCCAGTGACTGAGGCACTTCTGAAGGAGGTTAAGGAGGATGAGTTTGGATTGGATGTTTGACTTCTTTGCTTGTTGTTCATTTGATGTACTTTTCTTTTTGTTGTATTTTGACCCTCCAGGGGCATGTGTTGTAAAACAAACTATGTATTGTTTATCATTTGTACTATATTAGTTTGCTTTCATTGGGTTTATTTTCTCAACAACATCAAGCATCTTCCTCGAGGTCTGGAAAGGTCAAAACCAAGAACCAAGCCGGATACCTTGGAAAACAAATAAGCATACTGCATTGCATACTAACCTTGTTTTGTTTTGTAGGTTTTGTTATTATCTGTTTCTAACCTTGTTGTGGTCTCAGGAAATATTGCTCGCCGCCGGGTGTTCCCTGTCAACCGCGCGCACCGGTACCCTACTCGCAACAACCTTCCTGGTATCCAAATGGAGCAAGTACAGCAGGACCTGACAGAGGTCAGAACTCAGATGGCTAATGAAAGAGTGGAGATGAGGAACCAAATGACTCAATTCATGGCTGTAATGACTGGCTTGGCCCAGAGCCAAGAAAGGTTAAGGGAACTGGTGGAGAAACAAACTCCCGAAGAACCTCATCTTGGAACTGGAGGAACTAGTAATAATGAGAGGGGTCAGCCTCATGTTAATCCACCAGTATTTGGACCTCATCTACATCCGGAAGTCAACATCCCGGGAAATGTACCAGGGAACACTGCTGGGGGAAGAATCTTGCAAGAAGATCCCCAAGAAGAGCAGTTTACTGTTATGGGAGCAGGAGATGAAGTCTATGATAGGAGGTTGGATGAAATTGCTGAGAAGTTGAGATCTTTGGAGTCTCAAAATTCCTTGGGCTTCGATGTAATGGATATGGGGCTAGTGGATGGGGTGAGAATTCCCTACAAATTCAAACCCCCATGCTCTGAGAAATACAATGGAACCTCTTGTCCACAAACTCACCTACAGTCTTTCCTGGGAAGACTTAAAGCTTATACTATGGATGAGAAGTTGTGGATGTTCTACTTTGAAGACAGTTTGACTGGGGCTTCAAGGGAGTGGTATTCACACTTGACCAGAGCTATCATCAGATGCTGGAAGGACTTGGCTGAAGCCTTCATCAGACAATATCAATACAATCTGGACATGGCTCCTAACAGGACCCTCCTGATGGGAATGTCCCAGTCTTCCAGAGAAAGCTTCAGAGAATATGCCCAGAGGTGGAGACAGCTTGCTGCTGCTGTCCAGCCACCCATGTCGGAAAGAGAAATGGCTGACATGTTCATGAATACTCTGCAAGGAACATATATTGATGATTGGCTGCCTTTCTTCTACCAGCTTTGCGGACGTAGTCATAGCCGGTGAAAGGATTGAAATTTTGTTAAAAATGGGCAAAATTTATGATAATGGTGCAAGTTCATCCAGTAATCCCAGGAAGCCTTTCGTGGGACCCCGAAGAGCCGGTGAGAACAACTCCATTCATGCAAGCAGGAGCAGACCTCAGTATGTCCACAGATCAGTAGCAGCTGTCACTATTCCAGCTCCGATTCCTCAACAATCAACATATCAACAACAACAGCAACCACATTATCAACAACAAGTTCAGTATCCGCAACAGAGAACCTACAACAACAACAATAGCAATCAACAACAACGACCCTTCCAACAAAGACCATCACAGGCAAACAGGGTGATTGACCCTATCCCTATGCCTTATGTTGCCTTATTGCCACAACTCCTGAAGCTTAACTTGGTTGAGTTAAGGACGTTGGCACCACCAGATCCCCTCAATCTCCCAAAGAATTATGATGTCAACGCCAGGTGTGCTTTCCACTCCAATGCACCTGGTCACAATACTGAGAAGTGCAGGGCCCTGCAAATGAAAGTTCAAGATCTGGTGGATTCTAAAGTCCTCAACTTCGCACCTCCTCTGAATGTCAACAGAAATCCTATGCCTAATCATGGCAGGCCGAGGATTAATGCCATTGAGGAAGACAAGCCATCTACCCTGATCACCAATGTTGCACAAATTCGAACACCTTTGGTCGAAATTAAAGCTCAGCTTCTAGAGTGCCAAGTGTTCCCCGGGTGTGAGCTCGGTTGTGGGTATTGCAACATTGCAGTCAACGGGTGTGAAAATTTGAGAAGCGGCATAGATGGTCTTATTAAGGATGGCATCCTTCAGATCTCAACAACGGCGCCTACAAATCCAGCAATTCCTTTAACAACAATTCCCGATTCTTCTACAACAGCAGCAACAATCATTCCTACCGATTCATCAATATCATCAGCAATGGCTCCTTCCATCACTTCAACAAATAAAATTTCAACAACCATTTCTTCTACAACATCAGCATCCATTTTATCAGCAGAATCTTCTACAACGCCAGCAAAAATTAATGAAGATGTCTCAGCAGTTACGATCTACTATGATCCATCAAATGTTCCTCCCAGCAGCAATTTCCAACAACAAACAGTGGCACCTCCTGCCAGGTCACCAGTCACAATTTACTATGATCCGCATACTATCACAGTACCCTCATCTGCAGCAGTCAGTTCAGTCACCATTACGGTGCCTGGACCAGTTCCTTATGAAAGCAGCAATGCCATACCTTGGCATTATGGCTCTGATATCTACTGCAACGAGGAGAAAATCACTCTGGATTCATCAACCTCTTCTCCACAAATTGATAATGTTGGGGGAGGCGGAGGCTTCACCAGAAGCGGACGCCTTTTTGCCTCACAAACACAAAGACCTAATGTTGAAGCAGAAGCTGCTGCCAAAGCAAAAGGAAAGAGTGTGGTATCTGAAGAGCCAGCTGTCAAAGAAACTCAGAAGACATCTTTTGAACAAAATGTAGACGAGTTCATGAGAATTATAAAAAGGAGTGATTACAAGGTGGTGGATCAGCTTCACCAAACTCCCTCAAAAATCTCCATATTATCACTGTTAATGTGTTCTGAAGCTCACCGGAACGCATTATTGAAAGTCCTGCATGCAACATAAGTGCCAGAGGAGATCACTGTTAATCAGCTGGAAACTGTGGTGGCAAATGTCAACACCAGTCATGGACTGGGCTTTACCAATGCTGACTTAACAATAGAGGGACGCAACCATAATAAGGCTTTGCATATCACCTTGGAATGCAAGGGTGCTGTTCTATCTCATGTACTGGTGGAAACTGGGTCATCACTCAATGTTCTGCCAAAGAAAGCCTTAGTGAAGCTAGAGTATGATGGTTTGGCACTGCGTCCGAGTAATTTGGTGGTGAGAGCATTTGATGGCTCTAAAAGATCAGTGCTTGGGGAGATTGATCTGCCTGTGATGATTGGCCCGCAGACCTTCAAAAATACCTTCTTTGTGATGGACATCCAGCCGGCCTACAGCTGTCTGTTGGGTAGACCCTGGATCCATGTCGCTGGCGCTGTTACGTCTACCCTTCACCAGAAGCTGAAATTCGAGTGGGAGGGCCAGATCATCATCATCTGTGGGGAGGAAGACATCTTTGTTAGCCAGCTGGCTACGTATAAGTACATAGAAATGGATGGGGAGATCCATGAAACCATGAGTCAGGGGTTCGAGGCCTTGAACATTAATGAAGCATCTGTTGTGCTGGGAACTTCCATCACTTCATATCAGCAAGCCCAGAAGGTTGTTGAGGAAGGTACCGCCCAAGGCTGGGGCAAGCTGTTGCCCGTGGAAAAGAAAGAAGACAGATTTGGGTTGGGTTACAGACCAACTCAACAAGATCAATCAGAGGCTGCAAAAGAGCCCAAATTTGTCAGCGGGGGGATGCTTACTCCGGATGCTGTGAACAACTTGGAAGACGAGGAGGAAAGCGATCGCAACCTGGAGAGCTAGATACGTCCAAGGATCCCGGGGAGCCAAGTCCTTAACTGGTCTTCCCAGGAAATTATAAGAGTTACTCCTGCAGAGTAATTATTATATCCTGTATTTTAAAGCATGCATCAAGTCTTGCATCTTGCCCAAGATGTCAAGACTCATTTTGTAATCGGGCCATCCTGTAATTTTGTGCAAATGGATTAATCAATGAATATCGGACATCTTTTGCAAACGAGTCTCTTTTTCGCTCACTGCCTTTTCATTTTTCACTTTTGTACAAAACAATAAAATGGCAATGTTTTCAAAATAAATAACTTCATTTTCACTTTTTTCTAAACAAGATTAAAATTGATCACTAAAATAAACCAATCTAAACCCTTGCAGAAAGTGCCCTCCAGACTGCACCGACAACAACACTGCTATGACTTCGTATGACTTTGACAATCCTATCAATCAAGCTGATGAAGGGGCTGAAGAAGATTATGAGCTACCTGAAGTGCTAGCCAGGATGTTGAGACAAGAGGAGAAGGTTATCACTCCTCATCAGGAGGAGGTTGAAACGGTTAATCTTGGTACGGAAGAAGACGTGAAAGAAGTCAAGATCGGGGCCTGCCTGCAAGATTCAGTGAAAGAACAACTGATTGACATGCTTCGGGAATATGTGGATGTTTTTGCTTGGTCTTATCAGGATATGCCAGGGTTGGACACCGATATTGTCATGCACAAGCTGCCTCTGAAAGAAGAATGCCCGCCAGTAAAACAAAAATTGTGCCGTACTCGCCCAGATATGGCAATGAAGATAAAGGAAGAGGTACAGAAACAGTGGGACGCCGGTTTCCTTGCTGTAACTAGCTATCCGCCGTGGGTTGCTAATATCGTACCTGTGCCTAAGAAAGATGGCAAGGTGAGAATGTGTGTGGATTACCGGGATCTGAACAGAGCCATCCCGAAAGATGACTTCCATTTACCTCACATTGATGTATTGGTTGATAATACGGCTCAGTTCTCGGTGTTCTCCTTCATGGATGGATTTTCAGGATATAATCAGATCAAGATGTCACCTGAAGACATGGAGAAGACAACTTTCATCACACCCTGGGGCACATTCTGTTATAAGGTGATTCCATTCGGGCTGAAGAATGCTGGTGCAACTTATCAACGGGCTATGATACATTATTCCATGACACATTATCCACAAAGAAATTGAATGTTATGTGGATGACATGATTGCCAAGTCCCTCACGGAGGAAAACCACCTGGTGAATCTGTTGAAGTTATTCAAGCGTCTGAGGAAGTACCAGTTAAAATTAAACCCCAACAAGTGCACATTCGGGGTGCGATCTGGTAAGTTGCTGGGATTTATTGTAAGCGAGAAAGGGATAGAAGTTGACCCTGATAAAGTCAAAGCCATTCAAGAAATGCCTGCACCGAAGTCAGAAAAAGAAGTTCGGGGGTTTCTAGGTAGATTGAACTATATTTCAAGGTTCATATCTCATCTTACTGCAACCTGTGAACCTTTGTTCAAGATGTTAAGAAAAGAACAAACGGTCAGGTGGAATGAGGACTGCCAGAGGGATTTTGACAAAATTAAGGAGTACTTACAAGAACCTCCAATCCTTATGCCTCCAATTGAAGGAAGACCTTTAATCATGTACCTGACAGTATTAGAAGAGTCAATGGGGTGTGTGCTGGGCCAGCATGACGAGTCTGGTCGAAAAGAGTATGCAATATACTACCTAAGTAAAAAGTTTACCGACTGTGAACAGCGTTATTTACTGCTCGAGAAAACTTGCTGTGCTTTAGCGTGGGCTTCTCGCCGACTAAGCCAGTATATGTTGACCCACACTACTTTATTGATCTCCATGATGGACCCAGTTAAGTACATTTTTGAGAAGCCAGCACTTACCGGACGGGTTGCGAGATGGCAAATGATCCTCACAGAATATGATATTCAGTATACATCTCAAAAGGCCATCAAAGGCAGTGTGTTGTCTGATTATCTTGCTGAGCAACCTATTGATGATTACCAGCCTATGAGATTTGACTTCCCTGATGAAGACATCATGTTCATAAATGCAAAAGATCATGAAGAGCCTGTTTACACTGAAGGGCCTGACCCAGAAGAAGAATGGACTATGATGTTTGACGGGGCTGTTAATATGAATGGTCGTGGAGTGGGTGCAGTACTCATTACACCTAAGGGAGTTCACATGCCCTTCTCGACAAAAATCACTTTCAACTGCACTAACAACGAAGATGAATACGAAGCTTGTATTATGGGTCTTGAGGAAGCCATTGACCTTAGGATCAAGACTTTAACCGTATTTGGAGATTCAGCTCTGATCATCTGATACCTTACCGGGACTACACAAGGAGGTTATTGAATTTCTTCACAACGGTCAAGCTTGAGTATATCCCTCGAGATGAGAATCAGTTCGCAGATGCTCTGGCTACCATTTCATCCATGATCAAAGTTCAAGCTGCCAACTTTGTACCACGAATATCAGTATCCAGATTTGACAGACCAGCATATGTGTTCTCAGCATATGTTGTTAAAGATAATGAGCCTTGGTTCCATGACATTAAGTGCTTCTTGGAGGATCAGACATACCCACCTGGGGCATCTTCCAAAGATAAGAAGACATTAAGAAGGCTAGCTGGTAGTTTCTTCCTGAATACTGATGGTTCCTTGTACAAAAGAAACTTTGATATGGTACTCCTCAGATACGTTGATAGGGCAGAGGCAGACTTGTTGATGCACGAGGTGCACGAAGGATCCTTTGGTACCCATGCAGGAGGGCATGCAATGGCCAAAAAGTTGCTAAGATCAGGCTATTACTGGATCACAATGGATACAGACTGTTGTGCCTATGCCAGAAAATGCCATAAATGCCAGATTTACGCGGATAAAGTGCATGTGCCTCCCAATCCTTTGAATGTGATGTCTTCACCCTGGCCATTTTCCATGTGGGGCATCGATATGATTGGCATGATTCAAACCGACTGCTTCAAATGGCCACAGATTCATCCTGGTTGCCATTGACTATTTCACCAAGTGGGTTGAAGCAGCTTCTTATGCAAATGTTACAAGGCAGGTAGTAGCCTGATTTCTGAAGAGGGACATCATCTGTCGGTACGGAGTTCCCGAGCGAATCCTTACTGATAATGGTTCCAACTTGAACAACAAAATGATGTCAGAACTATGCCGGGACTTCAAGATCCAACACCACAATTCTTCTCCTTACAGGCCAAAGATGAATGGCGCTGTTGAGGCAGCTAACAAGAATATCAAGAAGATTGTGCAGAAGATGGTAGTTACCTATAAAGACTGGCATGAAATGCTACCATTTGCCTTGTATTGGTACCGTACGTCAATCAGAACATCCACTGGGGCAACACCGTATCAGCTTGTGTATGGTATGGAGGCAGTCCTACCTGTTGAAGTTGAATTACCCTCCTTACGGGTATTGATGGATGTTAAGTTGAACGAAGCAGAATGGGTCCGATCCCGATATGAACAACTAAGTCTGATTGAAGAAAAGAGATTGGCTGCAATTTGTCATGGGCAGCTGTATCAGAAAAGAATGAAGAAAGCCTTCGATCAGAAAGTCAGGCTTCGAGAGTACCAAGTAGGAGATCTTGTGCTGAAAAGACTCCTCCCTCATCATACAAATCACAGGGGCAAGTGGACTCCGAATTATGATGGTTCGTTCATAGTAAAGAAAGTTTTCTCCGGTGGAGCACTGATGCTCAGTACTATGGATGTTGAAGACTTCCTGTCCCCTGTGAATTCAGATGCAGTTAAAAAATACTTCGCATAAAATGACCCGCACTTTCAAGTTCCAAGCACTTTCAAGACCTCTAATTGACTTCTTTGCATCATTATAACATATTGCAACTTAGCAAAATCAGAATTGCCCAAGAGTTCACAAGGTTCATGCCTTAAATCACAAACTTTCATAAGCCATTTTCCATGAAATTCTCCAAAAAGGAACTTTTGCAAGAATGATGCCCAAGGATTGGTTTGACTTCTAATTGGTATCAAAACATCATAACAACATCACACAACTCATTTTGCTACAAATTGCCCAAGAAATCATAAGAGTTCATGCCTTGGTTCACAAGAAACTTCAAAGAGGGCAAAATGCAAAACTTATGCCATCTTGCTATCCAAGCCATCCAGCTGCATCTTTTTGATCCTAGGGCTCACCATAAACCATGCTGAGGCAAGACACCCCATTGAACCACTTCTGTTCCAGCCCGTGCTCATAGTACACATACTTTTGACTTTTTACATTTTTGCCCATGCCAATCACACTGTGCCACCACCAACTCTCTGCCCAATCAGAGCCTCATATGTGGACATCAGGCCTTCCAAAACACACCACACACAAGCCTGAGCTCTCCCACAAGTCAGCATACACAAAAATCCCTCCCTTTGCATTTTCTATCGAATCTCTCAACTCAGCAACTCAAACTTAAAACTTCCTCCACCATTCATCTTAGAATGCATCACTGATCACAAACCACCCTTTACTTTGCCTTAAAAGCCATCACACACCAAATACGATTTTTTCCCCTTTTGAACTGAACTGAAGCAATCTCCCAAACCAGCCATAAGAAACTCCAAACAAGCTTTGCAAACTCTTAAGGGAAGTCAGTAGAGGTGATTGGAAGCAAGGAACTGACCAGAAAGCTCCAAAAGCAAAAGCTCCATCTCAGGTAGCCATGCGAAACTTTTTTCCAGAACCTCTATTTTAAGTTATTAATTGGTTAAGTGTGATCCCCTGAACATGTTGAACTTTAAATTTTTGAAAATGATGAAGAATTGAGCATGTATGTCTTGTCTGAAATTTCTGCCATTTTTATACCTTGCTTCGAATCTTGTTAATGGTTAGAAATAAACTCCAGTTGAGGGTGGGGTTGGGTTTAGAATGGAGAAAGGAAGTGATCTGGAGCTTTAGAGCTCCAGAAATGACCTGGGAAAGAAGTTGAAAGTTTTCAGGTGAGGGGGTCACCGGAGAAGATGACCGGAGCTCTTCTCCGGTGACCTGAAAGTCATTAAGAGTAAATTAGGGTTAGGGTTTTGGTTTGAATTGAGACCCTTGGATCTGTCTCTCCCGCGCGCACTGTGTGGTCCAGATTAGGTCATTAGGATTAATTGTGATTAATTAAATTAATTAATTAGGATTAGTTTTAAAAATGCCAGTTTGAACGTGGACCATAGGATCTGGCGCCAGTCAATTCCCTCCAAATCCATTTGAATTTCAGCCTCAGGATGCGCATACTTTCATTATTTTTAATTTTTATTTCATTTCATTTGCATTTTATTTACACAAATTTTTAAAAATAGCAAAATATGTTAAAAAATTCTGAAATTTTTTGTCAAACCTTTTATTAATTTTCAGAACCCAAAAATATTTTTATTTTTATTTTTTGCATTAAAAATTTTTTTTAAATCATTTAAGTGTTTATTTTTAATTAGTTAATGGAAATTAATTAATTAAAAATGCATTTATGTATTTAAAAATCACAAAAAAATTCACATTGCATTTTAAAACATTTAGAAACATTATCAAACTCTCAAAACAAATTTCTTTTTGGTCCTTGATGTATATTGACATTTTTCATTGGAATAAAAGTTATTTAAAGGCAATATTTTGGTCCTAACTTGAAAAAATTCATTCTGCCTAACCATGAAGAGTTAGATGTTGGTTCTTCTTGCATTGCATCCTTCATATCATGTAGTTTCTAGGATGAAATTGGTTTGAATTTATCTTCCATTTTCAATTTAATGTGCATTTTTCCTTTTGAGGTGCCTTGAAACCCTAGTTAACTTGAGAAAATCATAACTTCTTTAGGGTTAGGAGTTAGGTCTCCCCCTTTGGGCAGTGAACTTGTGTAGGGTTAGGGTTCCTTTTATCCCATTTTCAATTTTTTATCTTGTCATTTGTTTCTGATTTTGATTTTTGTATTGCATGTTGTGCATAAACCCTAATTTTTGCCTTCCTTTGCATGCATCTCTCATTTGCTTGCATACATGAACTTGCCATGACATTTTATGCATCAATATGACATATAATACATCCTAGGACATATTAGAATCATGTTTGATCATTGCATCTTTCATTTGCCATGTTATGCATTCATATCATTTCATAAACTTTCATGAATCTTTATGGTTCAAAGCATGCTTCATTTGCATCTACATCCTTGTATGATCATCCACCACTCTTGACATGTGTTTGCATCATCTCTTAGCATCAATAGCATCATGTTTATGCTTCTGATTTTGGTTTGCATTTTTGCATTTCATCTCATTCTCATTGCATTTCATTTCCTTTGCTAACTTTTCAGGTGGTAAGTTGTTTTGAGAAGTGAATTTGCCTTGACTTCTCACAATCTCTTCTTATCTCTCTTATGCATCATTGCTGAATTTTATCTTTGTATTAGAGTGAGCTTGCTCATTCATGTTCCCTTCCCTCTCTCTTGCTTCAAGCAACTTGTCTTCTTAAGTGAAGCAAGTTGTCTTGCTTCTCTCTGTTTCTTTCTCCTCTCATCTGTTTCTTTCCTGGTGGCTTTCTCCTGAAGATCTTTTGCAAGCCTCACAAACCCTAGGATCTCCAAGTATGATAACAATTAGGGTTTGATTAGTCCCCCACTTAGTTTTGCCTTTGTGTCATCTTTGAGTCTTCTCTTCTCATCTCTTAATCAAGGACCAAACCTTAAAGGTTTTAAGGCTTTGTGATTAAGCTTATGTCTGCTTCCTTCTATTAGGATGGAGTGTATAATTTTAATCCTAAGTGTTAAACCCTTAATGTGTTTAAGTCCTTTAATCAATCCATCTAATAATCACTAAGACATCAAGCTTGTAACTTGGGCCTTGCATTAGGGTTCTAATTCTTCCTTAATTGGTTAAGAAGGACTAACCCTAGTGTTAATGGACAAGTCCCCCTCAAGTTGTCTTACAAATCATAAAATCCACTTCTTCATCTTACCATTAACTAAAATCCACTCTAATAAAGTCTTTGTTTTGTCATGAGGTTAATCCCTAATCATGGATTAAGTTGAGGAGCCTTTCTCAGCTTAAATGTCCTCATCTATCATCCTTCTATTAGGATGGTGTAATGGGTCCATTAAATCCTTGATTATGGCTTAAACTCATTACTTAACACTAAACAAAAACTCCAAAAACATCTAAGTAAATACAAGTAGGTTAATGATCTTAAGCCTTCATCATGGTGATTAAGTGTGAGGTGTTTACTTCACACTTAAGGTATTCTCATTACCCCTAACCAGAGGGAGGATGTGATGAGTTTACTAACCCTTGGTTTAGGCTTAAGCTCATTATCTTATGACAAACACCAAAAGGCAATAAAAGATTGAAAACTCAAAAACAAACAATAATCGTCTCCTCCGGGATTCTTTTCTCATCACATTCACTCACAACCGAGAACTCGCTTCTTCCGTCTAATGCAAGAGAGTTTGCACCTGAGCCAGACAGATCATACACTTGAGCATAGACAAGTAAGCAGTTCACAAGTCAATTTATCTTTCAGTCTCTTTGAGTCGAACTACAGTGTTCTGACTTCCTCATTGCACGAGAGGATACGTAGGCATAACTTAACGGTTATCGAACAAAAGTCTCTGTATATTCCCCCTCCTTCAAGCATTATTCTTTAAGCCTCATAGTCTTGAGCATTTCATTCTTGTCCTCACACTGACACTTCACATTTCACTTCACTTTCTTTAGTACTGACACTTGCATTCTTTCCAGCTTTGATACACAGATAGCACTGACACTACCCCTTTAAACACAAATCTTTTAAGCGTGGATCCCGTCGAGTACGATGGACAATTTGGGTGCTAATACCTTCCCAAGTTGTAACCAACCCCCTTTCTCAGTTTCTCTGGTTCGCAACCGTCTTATCCATCTTTTCTTAGGTTTATGCAGCATTACCTTTCCTTCGGGATAAAAATGCCTAGCTGGCGACTCTATTCATCTCCTTCCCTTTCGCCGACCGTTCGCGCCTGTACCCCTCTTGGCCCCGGTGTCATTTGGTGGGAGCGACAATTCTAGGTTAAAAAATTTCATAGCAAGCATACATGTTCATTTCTCCATCATTTTCAAAATAAATATATCAGTGTGACTAGGGGAACACATAGATTCATATTGTAACTTAAAATGAAGGTTCTGGAAAAAAAATTTAGATGGCTACCTGAGTTGAAGCTTTGAGATTATGAGCTTTCTGAACCTTTCCTTTGTGCAAAACCACTTTACTTGGTCCCTTGAAGCTTCTGGAGAGATTAGAACAAGCTTTGAATGGCTATTTTATGGTGTTTGGTTCTGGTGTGGCAGAAATCGTATTTCTATTTTGGGAGCTTTTAGGCCATGGCAATGGGTGCTTTATGATCCCTGAGTGATGTTGAGATGATTGGTGAAAGAATCAGTGATTATTTTTTGTTATGGAGTGAGTTTCGAAGGAATGAAGTTTTGTAGAATTTTTGGTGATTCTGAGTTGTGGGAGTATTCGGGCTCCAAGCTTATGTGAAATTAGCTCCTTGATGTCCACATAAGTCATGATGATTGGCCAAAGAATGGTTGTGGCACAGGCTGATTGGTATGGCTTGTTTTGCAAAAAGTCAAAAGTTGTGGTACCACAAGTATGGGCTGAGTCAGAGCTGGTCTTGAGGGGTGTCTTGCCTCAGCCATCTTCAATGAGAACCATGGGATGGTTTGGGATGATCTGCAGCCTTTGATTCAAGTGTTTGCAAGCTTTATGCATAATTGCCATTTTGAGATTTCTTGTGAATCAAGCCATGAAATCCATGCATTCTTGGGAAAATTATGATGTTTTGAAGTTGCTTTGACATGTTATGGTACATAGAAGTTGATTAGAGGTCATGAAATAGCTTGGCAAGTTAATTTGCAAAATTCCCTCTTTGGTGCACACTTGAAAATTATAGGATTTTTGCCAACTTTGAAAGGCCATATCTTGAGTTCTAGGATGAATCAAGACATGTTCTTGTACTTTTTGAAAATGGGAAGATATAATCTACAACTTTCATGCCCAAGAATTTTTCATTTGAAGCCTTTTTGGTCATGAAAGAATAGGTTGAATATCTTTCCCAAAATGGAAAGTTTCCATTACAAGTCATTTCCAAAAATAGCAAGTTTGCTTTTGGCTCAAAATTCTTCAATCTTGTGAACTTCCAACCACTTATAAGATCAAATAAAGATAATAGAACCTCAAAATGATGATGATTCCCCTTTGGTACCCTTGATGGGGGCCTCAGATGCCCTGATTTTGCCTTTACTTGCTCAAGAAGTTACCCAATGATCAGATGACTTCCACAGTGAATTTCTTCATCAAATTTGATACACATGATCCTTATAACATATTGAGACCATTAAAAACAAGAATGACAAAAAAAATTGGTATTAAGGCCTCTGAAACCAAAACCCTAATTTTAGGTCATCTGTGTAGGAAAACTTTAGTCTGCTTCTATGCCTTTGCCATGCTTTGTGATCCCTTGACTTTTATGAACATTGGGGAGCATATTATGATCATTTAGCACACATGGACCCTCTTGACAAGCTTCAAGGCCATTGGGATGGCTCAAATCAACTTCTTGGATTGCCAAGATCACAAACCCTAGATGCAGATGATATGAACTATGCAGTGGATATGATATGCTTATGCTCATGCAAAAATGAAAGATCATAAGCCATAGTGTGTGAAAAAAGTGAGGGAAAATTTGGGGTGTTTACAGGAAGCCCGATCACAAAATCCATAGAAATGTTATCCCATTTCCATTATGGAACTTCCAACGGTTGCATCAACCCTACAGGCTTCTGATGCTCAATTTTTGACTTCTGAGTCAAACAATCATACACAAATCGTGCCACATCTTCTTTCATTCCGGAACACCAAAATAGTTTCTTTAAGTCTTTATAAATTTAAGTAGCTCCCGGATGAATACTCGGATTACTCCTATGATCGTCTTCAAGAATCTTCTTTTTCATATCTGCATCATCAGGAATACAAATTCGATCATGCAGTCTCAACACACCTCTTGCATTAATCTTAAAGTCACTCTTTTCTGATTGACTACAAGTATTTATGATATGCACTAGTTTTACATCCAGCTTCTGAGCCTCGTGAATACAAACCATAAAATCATTATTAATCTTTAACATGCCCAACATAACACTCAGCGGTGTCACTTTGCAAACCAAACTCATATCTCGAAACTGCTCAATTAATTCCAATTCTTTAATCATCATAGATAACATATGCAAGGTCTTTCGGCTTAAAGCATCGACCACAACATTAGCTTTGCCTGGATCATAATTCAAACAAAAATCATAATCTTTCAGCAATTCTAACCATCTTTGTTGTCTCATATTCAGCTCCTTCTGATCAAACAAATACTTAAGGCTCTTATGATCACTATAAAATTCAAATCTAGAACCATAAAGATAATGCCTCCAAATCTTCAACATAAAAACTGAAATTCTGTGATCAGGTATGAGATGTCCTAAGAGATGTCCCAACACTTAATAGGACATTTGACAAATTTAACCAAAACTTAAACAGCAAGAAAAGTAAACAACACAGAAGTTTGTTAACCCAGTTCAGTGTATAACCACACCTACATCTGGAGGCTACCAAGCCAGGAGGAAATCCACTATTAGTAATATTAATTCTAGACTTAAACCACCCTGTTTAATCTATCACTTAATACTTACCCAATGCAATTTCTACCTAAGACTCACTTAGATAAGAGTACCCTACTCACTCCCCCTCAATCACCCAGTGATCAAGTTTACAAGTTTACTGAAATTGAAGACATCCTTCAAACAAAACAGCTTGATCTTACTTAACAGTTTCAATCAAGTCACAAATGCACTTTTGCTTAAAAGCTCATAAAGTGGTACATAAAAACAACCTGCTATTTAAAACACTAGACACCCTATTTGGTCTTCTGAAAATCGTCCTCAATTCTATGAGTTTCTGTTGTTTAAATAGGTATCTGAATTTTGGGCTTTCTGTAGAATGATCCAGCCCTAATGTGCAGCAACTGTCACCTTGAATTTAGGGTTTGTTACCTCCTATATTCTAGGTGCATTAGGTCTTCTGTTTTAATCTGAATCTTCAATTTAAAACTCCCTACAGATGCGCCTTGTTCTGTTCTTATCCAGCATTAATTAATTCCAGATAGTTCTCCTTAAATATCTCTGATCTGTTAATCAATAATTAATTCTGGTAGCAGGTCTGAGATGTCTCAACATCTGTTGGGACATCCTGACAAAACTGAACTTAGTCATTTACACAATGTCCCAACATCTGATGAGACATCCTGAAATAAGTTCACATACTCTGTTTGCTAATGTCCCAACATCTGATAGGACATTCTGAACTGAATTTAGCATTTCTTGTTTGGTCAAAAATTCTGCCAATTCTTAAACATCTACAAACTCCCCCTTTGGCTAATTTTTGGCTAACATCTTTCCTGGTTTTCAGAGTGCAGCAGAAGTTCTTTTTATCAGAATATATCATTACTTTTCTGTTGATTTTTATTTGAGATTACTCCCCCTCAAACAAATATGTGTCCAGTCTTGTTTCAACAGAAATACACACTGATTCAGTTCAGACAGAAACAAACAGATTTCATTCATTTAAACAGCAATTACATTTGATGTTGTTCTCCCCCTTGGTAGACACAAAATTAGGGGCCAAAGACACTATTTCAGTCATTACATTGCTGTCATTACATTTGCCTCACAAACATTTGATCACTCAGAATCATCACTCTCAGTTCCCTCCTCAACTTCTGTCTCTTCATCAGCTTCTGTTTCTTTATCAGCAGCACTGTCTTCATCAGAGTTTGCTTTCAGATCTTCTTCATTCTCCAACCTTTGAATTATTTCCTCAAGCTCCTGCTTTCTAGCTTCAAGCTCTTTGCAGGTGCTTTTGAGTTCAGCGATTAAAGTCTTCCTGGAGATTGGATTCTTAACAGTGGATGGACCAGCAGATGTCCCAGAAGGAGCTTCAACATCTGCAGCATGATGACTGAGGAATAACTTGTAGTGAAAAGCCAGGGGGCTCCCTCTCTTGCAGGCAGTATCCTTGTCAGTTAAAATCCCAGGATATTGATTGAGTACAATACCACACAGCAATGATGGAAAAGCTATTGGCAACTTTGTTGCAGTAGAGATGGCATGCTTCATAGTCTGATCAAAAATATATGCTCCATAATCCATCTTGGTTTGAGTCCCCACAGCAAAGATGAATCTGGCCAGACCAGTTGAGATTGATGAAGTGTGATTGGTAGGCACCCAGTTTGCAGTTCCAATCCTGTTAAGCATGGCATACTTTCTAATAAGCATGCTCACAGAGAGCTTTCCCTTCACAGGCCAAGCTTTGACCTGGTTTGCAGTGATCACCTTACAGATTTGATTATCTGTTTTCCCTAGCTCATTGGATCCATCTGTGTCCCTTCCTAGATACTGATTAATGATTTGGGGAGAGAACTCAACACACTTACCTCTTACAAATACCTTTCTGAACTCTGAGGACTTACCATTTGAGCAATCCTCCTGAAGATTCACAATGAACTCTTTGACAAGAAGTTCATAGCAGGGAGAGAACTCTGAGACTGTCTTGAATAATCTTCCATCTGTTGACACTAGAGACAAGATGAAATGATATGTTGTCCAGGGGAGCTTCTGGAACAGCAGTTGAAGCTCTTGCTGATGTTGGTCTTTTCTTTGGAGGAGATGTTGGGACATCTGATTCAACATCTGAATCTGATGGTGTGAAACCTTTTCTCTTCTGAGATTGGACTTTGCTCCAGGGTTTTGTTGGACCAAAGGTAGCTTTAGCTTTGCCTTTCTTTGGACTAGCCTTCTTAGTCTCAGGGATGACAGGTTCATCTTGCATCTTTCCTTTCCTGGACCTTAGTCTTTTAGCAATGCTGGGTTTCACAGATGATATGATCTCTGCATCAGACTCTTGTTCCAGATTGACTACTGGAGAAGATTGAGCAGTCTCCTCATCAGCTTGTTGATCAGCAGAAGATTGATCTTCATTTGAGTCTTTAGCCTGTTCCACAAAAACTTCTTTATCACTTTCACTTGATACCTCTTTCTTGTCCTCAGTCTGTTCAGTATCAGCATCAGATGAGTTTGCTTTCTTATCTGCATATGTTCCAACATCTGTTGGGACATCTTGTTCTGCAGCAGTGTTCTTTGTATCTTGAGCTGGTTCTTCTTGAGGTGCAGGAATGGTGTTCAAGGGAACAGAGATTCCTTTCACTACTCTTTGTTCAGAGAAAACTTGGTTGACAATCTCCTTGATGGAATCATCAACATATTTGGAGTATTTAGCATGAGAAGGAATGTCTTTAGCTTTGCTTCTGATTTGATCTTTACCTCTTTTTGGTGTTCTTGCCTTCTTAGTGTGAGAGGCGCTTCCCCTGAGCTCGTCTAATGGTGTTGATTGCATTGGTACCATAGAAATAGGAGTGGCATGAACCACGTCTTCCTGGTTGAGAACTTCATCAGCTGTTTTAGGGTTTTGAGACATTGTTGAAGAAGATGAATGTGCAACTTTAGAATTTATGATTTCTGAAGGATTACTAGTTAATGTGATTTGCTTGCGATGGTGTGATAAGACTCTTGATAGCTGCTTATAAGGAATTACTAAATAAGTAGCCGTTACAGTCCAAATGATTAGGAATGAAATTCCCAAGGATCTAGTCCAGACTAGCTTTGCCATCTGGAACTTATGCCATGCAATGTCATATGACATGTTGGCACATCTCATTAACTGCTAGATATCACATAAACAGATTCCAAGTTCGCCCCTTAAGTTCTCAAATTGTGTAGCATCCAATGCTTTGGTAAATATATCAGCTAATTGCAGATCTGTAGCAACATGCTCCAATGAAATCACCTTCTCTTCTACAAGATCTCTAATGAAATGATGTCTAATATCAATATGTTTGGTCCTGCTGTGCTGGATAGGATTCTTTGATATGTTGATTGCACTTAAGTTGTCACAGTACAATGTCATGACATCCTGTGGGACATTGTACTCAGTGAGCATCTGCTTCATCCAGACCAACTGTGAACAACTACTACCTGCTGCTATGTACTCAGCTTCAGCTGTAGACAAGGATACACAATTCTGTTTCTTACTGAACCAAGAAATTAGATTGTTTCCTAGAAAGAAGCATCCTCCTGAAGTGCTTTTTCTGTCATCAGCACTTCCTGCCCAATCAGCATCACAGAAGCCAGTGAGAATAGGTTTGCAACCATGAAAGTACATAATGCCATAGTCACAAGTACCATTAACATATTTAAGGATTCTCTTGACTTGATTGAGATGACTGACTTTTGGATCAGCTTGATATCTTGCACAAACTCCTACTGCAAATGCAATGTCTGGTCTGCTAGCAGTCAAGTATAACAAGCTTCCAATCATGCTTCTATATAAACTTTGATCTACATTCTCACCCTTCTCATCTTTAGTCAGCTTTAAATGTGTAGGAGCAGGAGTTCTTTTATGAGAAGCATTTTCCATTCCAAATTTCTTCACTATGTTCTTGGAGTACTTGCTTTGTGAGATGAACATTGAGTCTTCCATTTGCTTAACTTGCAGACCAAGAAAATAGGTTAATTCACCTACTAGACTCATTTCAAATTCAGCTTCCATCTGCTTGACAAAATGTTTGACCATCTTATCAGACATCCCACCAAACACAATGTCATCAACATATATTTGTGCAATCATGACATTTCCTTCTTCATCTTTAACAAACAGGGTTTTATCAATTCCACCTTTTCTGTATCCTTGCTTGATAAGAAATGTGGTAAGTCTTTCATACCATGCCCTTGGAGCTTGCTTCAGACCATAAAGTGCTTTCTTGAGTTTGTATACATGATTTGGACAGCTTGGATCAACAAATCCTTTAGGCTGTTCTACATATACCTCTTCATTAAGATAACCATTAAGAAAGGCACTTTTCACATCCATTTGAAATAGCTTGAACTTTAAGATACAAGCAATTCCCAACAGTAGTCTTATTGATTCAAGCCTTGCTACTGGTGCAAAGGTTTCATCAAAGTCTACTCCTTCAATTTGAGTGTATCCTTGAGCCACAAGTCTAGCTTTGTTCTTTGTAACAATTCCTTGTTCATTTGACTTGTTCTTGTACACCCATTTTGTACCAATCACATTTATGTCATTTGGTCTAGGAACAAGATTCCACACTTCATTCCTTGTGAATTGACCTAATTCCTCTTGCATAGCACAAATCCAGTATTCATCAGTGAGAGCCTCCTTGATGTTTTTAGGTTCTATTTTGGACACAAAACAAGAACCTGAAATCACTTCTCTTGATCTAGTGCTCACACCTCTGTTGGGATCACCAATTATTAAATCTTTGGGATGATCCTTCTGTATTCTGATGGAGGGAGGTTTGCTTGAATCTTCTGACCTTGTATCATTTTGAGTGAAGTTATATTGATCATTCTTTTCTTCAGCTTCAATCTTGATATCAGCAGATGTTCCAACATCTTCTGGGACATCTGTAGGAGCATCATCAATTATCACATTTATGGACTCCATGATAACATTTGTTCTGTAGTTAAATACTCTATATGCTCTGCTGTTTATAGAGTATCCAAGGAAAATCCCTTCATCACTTTTAGGATCCATTTTTCTCCTTTGCTCCCTATCTGCCAGAATATAGCATTTACTTCCAAACACATGAAAGTACTTCACAGTGGGTTTTCTGCCCTTCCAGACTTCATATATTGTGGACAGGGTTCCTTTTCTCAAGGTAACTCTGTTATGGATGTAGCATGCAGTGTTCATAGCTTCAGCCCAGAAATACAGAGGTAACTTTTTAGCATGGATCATAGCTCTTGCTGATTCTTGAATAGTTCTATTCTTCCTTTCAACAATCCCATTCTGTTGAGGAGTGATAGGAGAGGAATACTCATGGTTGATTCCTTCTGAATAACAGAAATCTAAGAACTTTTGATTCTCAAATTCTTTTCCATGATCACTTCTTATTCTGATCACACAGCTGGATTTTTCCCTTTGCAATCTTTGACATAATTCTTTGAATACATCAAATACATCTGACTTTTCTTTGATGAAGTTTATCCATGTATATCTTGAAAAATCATCAACTACAACATAGGCATACCTTTTACCACCAAGACTTTCAACTTGCATAGGTCCCATAAGATCCATATGTAGAAGTTCCAAAACTTTGGAAGTTGTCAGATGTTGGAGCTTTGGATGGGACATCTTGGTTTGTTTGCCTATTGGACATTCACCACATATCTTGCCATCATCAATCTTCAGTTTAGGAATACCTCTTACAGCATCCATAGATATGATCTTCTTTATGCCTCTGAAATGAAGATGACCTAGTCTTTGATGCCACAGTTTCACTTCTTCTTCCTTAGCTAGAGAGCAGGTTGAAGTGAGACTGAGATTTTGGGATTCCCACATGTAACAGTTGTCTTTAGATCTGGCTCCTTTCATGACAACCTCTTGTTCTTTGTTAGTCACTATGCATTCAGATTTGGTAAAGTTTACACTGTATCCTTGATCACATAGTTGACTTATGCTGATCAGATTAGCAGTTAAACCTTTAACAAGCAGCACATCATCTAATCTTGGAACATCTTGACAATCCAAGGTTCCAACTCCCTTGATCTCTCCTTTAGCTCCATCTCCAAAGGTAACATACCTGGATGAATGTGGCTTTAAGTTTACTAGCAAATTCTTCAATCCAGTCATGTGTCTTGAGCATCCACTGTCAAAGTACCAGTCTTCTTTAGCTGATACTTTCAATGATGTATGTGCTATGAATGCAGTACTTTTCTTTGACCAGATGAGTTGAGATTTCTTTTGATGCCTCTGCTCTGAGTGTTGTTCAGCTGATCTCCAAGCTTGATTGTTGATCTTGTTCTTGTGTATGTGGCTTTGATCAGTCTGAATGTCAGCTTTTGGTCTCCAAACTTTCTTGATTACTTCTGTCTTTTGCTTAGGATATTGCTGACTTTTATGCAGCACTTTCTTGGTACCTACTACTTTCTGCTTGGAAGGTTGCTGACACATCTGATTTGGATATCCATGTAGCTTATAACAATGAGGTTTGATATGCCCAAATCTTCCACAGTGATGACATCTCCATCTTTGATATTTTTTCTTCATTTTGTTCTTTCCAGAATGTTGAGACATCTGTTGGAACATTATGTTTGTCTTTGTGTTCTGATGTTGGAGCATCTGTTGGGACATCTTGTTTGACTGTGTAGTTTTTGAAGTAGTTCTGCTAGAGCTTGCTTCATCTCTGTCATATCCCAGTCCACTTTTGTCCCCTGAATGTTTATTATTGCAGAGAATAACATCCAGTGTATTTGAGCTGCTGTTCATCATTCTAACAGATTTGGACATATGTTCCATCTTAGAATTGAGAAGAGTTACTTCACTTTTCAAGGTATCAATGATTACTTGATCACTTGCTTTTTCCTCTTCTAGTATTTCATTCTGCTTCTTTAGCTCTATAACCTCACTGCATATTTCAGAGCTTCTTTTGTATAGATCTTTGAATGCTTGCTCAAGTTGTTCATAAGTAAGCTCTCCACAACTGGAATCACTATCATATTCACACAGTCCAGCTAAAGCAGTAATATGCTTAGCTGATTCTTCTTCTGAATCTCCTCCTGAGTCTTCATCAGACCAGGTTACAGATAGTCCCTTCTTTTGTCTTTTTAAGAAGTTAGGACATTCCTTCTTGATGTGTCCATATCCTTCACATTCATGGCACTTGATTCCTTTTTCTTGACTGGTCTTTTCAGCAAGATTTGATCTTCTGTTAGCATCATAGGTTCTCTTGTTTTCAGAAGAGTTTGTGAATCTTCCACTGGAATTTGATTTACCTTCCATACCTCTGAGAATCTGTTTGAACTGTCTTGTAATCAATGCAAGGTTTTCTGATAAGCTTTTATCATTTGCTAGTTCATCATCTTCTTCTTCATCTGCATTTGAAACCAAGGCAATGCTTTTGTTCTTTTTAGCATGTGTGTCATTCATTCCCATCTCAAAAGTTTGAAGGGAACCAATTAGTTCTTCAGCTTTCATGGAGCATATGTCTTGTGCTTCTTCTATTGCTGTGACTTTCATGTCAAATCTTTTTGGCAAAGATCTGAGAATCTTCCTTACAAGCTTTTCATCAGTCATCTTTTCTCCCAAGGCTCCAGAAGTATTGGCTATATCCAAGATGTTCAAGTAGAACTCATGAATTGATTCATCTTCCTTCATTCTCAAGTTCTCAAACTTGGTGGTGAGAAGTTGAAGTCTTGACATTTTTACTTTTGATGTTCCTTCATGAGTTGTCTTGAGGGTATCCCACACATCTTTGGCCAGCTCACAATGATGCACTAGTCTGAAAATATTTCTATCAATGCCATTGAATAAAGCATTTAGGGCTTTTGAGTTGCCTAGTTCTGAATCTTCTTCCTCTTTACTCCATTCTTCTTCAGGTTTCAGAACTATTGATCCATCTTTGGTGTCTTGAACAGGATGTTTCCATCCAACATTTACTGCTCTCCATGCCCTGTTGTCAAGTGACTTTAAGAATGCAATCATTCTTGGCTTCCAGTAGTCATAATTAGAACCATCCAGTATAGGTGGTCTATTTACTGACCCTATATCTCTGTCCATGTTACAGAATTTGTTTTCCCTAGATCTCACCCAGTATAAACAGGCAGGGTGCCTGCTCTGATGCCAATTGAAATTCTGTGATCAGGTATGAGATGTCCTAAGAGATGTCCCAACACTTAATAGGACATTTGACAAATTTAACCAAAACTTAAACAGCAAGAAAAGTAAACAACACAGAAGTTTGTTAACCCAGTTCAGTGTATAACCACACCTACATCTGGAGGCTACCAAGCCAGGAGGAAATCCACTATTAGTAATATTAATTCTAGACTTAAACCACCCTGTTTAATCTATCACTTAATACTTACCCAATGCAATTTCTACCTAAGACTCACTTAGATAAGAGTACCCTACTCACTCCCCCTCAATCACCCAGTGATCAAGTTTACAAGTTTACTGAAATTGAAGACATCCTTCAAACAAAACAGCTTGATCTTACTTAACAGTTTCAATCAAGTCACAAATGCACTTTTGCTTAAAAGCTCATAAAGTGGTACATAAAAACAACCTGCTATTTAAAACACTAGACACCCTATTTGGTCTTCTGAAAATCGTCCTCAATTCTATGAGTTTCTGTTGTTTAAATAGGTATCTGAATTTTGGGCTTTCTGTAGAATGATCCAGCCCTAATGTGCAGCAACTGTCACCTTGAATTTAGGGTTTGTTACCTCCTATATTCTAGGTGCATTAGGTCTTCTGTTTTAATCTGAATCTTCAATTTAAAACTCCCTACAGATGCGCCTTGTTCTGTTCTTATCCAGCATTAATTAATTCCAGATAGTTCTCCTTAAATATCTCTGATCTGTTAATCAATAATTAATTCTGGTAGCAGGTCTGAGATGTCTCAACATCTGTTGGGACATCCTGACAAAACTGAACTTAGTCATTTACACAATGTCCCAACATCTGATGAGACATCCTGAAATAAGTTCACATACTCTGTTTGCTAATGTCCCAACATCTGATAGGACATTCTGAACTGAATTTAGCATTTCTTGTTTGGTCAAAAATTCTGCCAATTCTTAAACATCTACAAAAACAACTGCAGCAAGTTCTAAATCATGCGTAGGGTAGTTCTTCTCATGAGTTCTCAACAGTCGTGACGCATAAGTAATTGCCTTATTATTCTGCATAAGCACACCTCCTAAACCCATCAACAAAGAATCACAATAAACTACAAACGGTTCTTTTGGATTTGGTAAAGTTAAAACTAGAGCCGACGTCAACCTCTTCTTTAATTCGGTAAAACTTTCTTCACACTAAACATCCCACACAAAAGCTTTACTTTTACAAGTTAATCTAGTTAACGGAAGTGCCAACTTAGAAAATCCTTCAATAAACCTTCTATAATGACCATCTAGCCCTAAAAAGCTTCTAATCTCAGTAGCCAACCTTCGAGTTTCGCATTGCAACACATCATCTACGTTTGAAGGATCCACATCAATACAACTACCTGACATCACATGGCCAAGAAAACTGACTTCTTTAAACCAAAACTCGCACTTGGATAACTTCGTATACAACTTCTTGTCTTTCAAAACTTCCAGCATTGTTCTTAAATGTTCCTTATGCTCTTCTTCTGACTTAGAATAAATCAGAAAATCATCAATGAATACAACTACAAAATGGTCCAGATAAGTATGAAAAATACGGTTCATGTATTCCAAAAATACTCTCGGCGCATTTGTCACACCAAAAGGCATCACAAAATACTCATAATGTCCATACCGTGTTCTGAACGCGATCTTCTGAATATCTTCATCTTTCACTTTGATCTAATGATAACCCGATCTCAAATCGATCTTACTAAACACACAAGCACCCACCAACTGGTCCATCAAATCATCTATTCTCAGAAGTGGATACTTAATCTTGATCGTCACTTTATTCAACTGTCTATAATTGACACAAAGTCACATACTACCATCCTTTTTCTTCACTAGCAAAACTGGAGCTCCCCACGGTGATATACTTGGTCTTGCAAATTTCTTCCCAAGTAATTCTTCCAACTGCTTCTTTAGTTAATACAACTCAGATGCCGACATTTTGTACGGTGCCATCGAAATAGATCTAGTACCAGGTACCAAATAAATTGCAAATTCAACTTCTCTCTTTGGTGGTACTTCAGGAAATTCATTCACCACTAACAACTCCTCAATCTTAGCTTTACTCTCAACCGAAAACGTTACCATCAACGAAAACATCTGGGATTCCTCTTTCATCAATTTTTGTAGCTCTCTGAAAGATAGCAGTCCAACTCCTTCCTCTTCAGGAGTAGAAAACCTCACTGACTTGCGATAATAATTTATAAGAACATAGTTATACTCTAACCAGTTCATACCAAGAATTACATCCATCCTAGTCAACGGTAAGCACACCAAATCGACATAAAAGTATTTATCGAAGATCAATAAAGGACACTTTAAACATACCAGAGAAGTAGATACTAATCCCTTAGTCGGAATCTGGACGATCAATTCACCATTCATAGAAGACAATTCAAGACCCAATCTTTTAACGCAATTTGCAGCAATAAAACAGTGTGTAGGACCAATATAAATAATATTGATAAAAGGTGTACTATTAATGAAGCATGTACCTTTGATAAGTTTATCCTCGTTAGCTGTCTATGTTCCTGCCAACATGAACACTTTCCCAGTCTGAGCTTTCTTCGGCTTCTAACTCTGACTACCAATATGTCCTTCTTCTCCACAATTAAAACAAATCATTTCCTTATGCTTGCAATAAGCTATTTCATGCCCAGTCTTACCACAACGAAAACACCTCTTTACCTCATCAGTGCATACATTACTCTTATGACCAGCCTGACCACACTTGAAGCAAACTATACCAGCAGGAGCACCTCCCCCACTAGTCCTATGAGTTGGAGAAACTTTCTGTTTAACCTTTCCAGCTAGAGCATCATAAGGCTTGCCATAGTTCAATTGTTGCATGCCTATTCTGTCACTGACAATCTTGTAATGAGCATTATTGTCTGCTTCATAAATTCTAAGACTATCAACTAATTTAGAAAAAGACACGGATCTTCTAATACCCAATAACTTTCTTGATTTTAGAGAGCAACCCGTTTTCAAACTTGATGCACTTTTAAAATTCAGCACCAGCTCCAGTATAATGAGGATAGAACTTAGACAATTCCACAAACTTTGCAGCATAGTCGGTGACAGACATGTTTCCCTGCTTTAGCTTGAGGAACTCAATCTCCTTCTTGCCACGGACATCCTCTGGATAATACTTTATCATGAATTCTCTACGGAACACATCCCAAGTGATTACTTCACCCGCAACACCCAACTTCTCATGAGTCTCTAGCCACCAGTCATCAGCATCGACTGCCAGAATGTGAGTACCATACTGAACCTTCTGCGCTGGAGTACAGTCCATAACACGGAAGATTCTTTCAATCTCTTTCAACCATCCCAATGCTGCATCAGGATCATGCTTTCCCTTAAAGACAGGTGAATTCTCTCTCTGAAAAGTCGCCAAGCTACGTGATCCAGCATTTGGCAAATTTTGCACAGATTGAGCCATCGCTTACATTGCAGCAATCATCACAACGTCATTTTTTCCTTCCATCTCAACTTATCACTACAACACAATCAAAAGTTAGAACCAAATAATAATACTCGATTGTTAAACAACTAAGACTCAACACTTGACCAGACAGACCGACCTACTACGATACCACTAATGTAACACCTTGTTTTCTACCCGATGAATATAATTAAATCAGAGTTATAAAAAATTTCAACATAAAATGGGATATCACATTTTCAACTTCAAAAACCTCAACTTAATAGATAATCATGATTGATACATAACACATTCCAAGAGAATTCATAAAACCAACATATAATCCTCAAAATAATTCCACTTTATAAAATACTACGCAGTGGATTAATAAACAAAGCAGCAACATCTTCATGCAACATAAATCAATTTTAAAATAAGCAACAAGTAGTCTAAAATAATTCAAATAAAACAAAATTCAGCATGTGAACAATTCAATAAAACAAGAAACGCGTCATCCCCCCCGAGTGCTATGTATCAGAGCGACAACCACCAACTCAACTAAAGGTAACCGACTACTCCTCTTGATTACCTGCACGTGACCAACATAGGGACAAAATTCAAACAGAAGGGGTGAGATATCGATAGTTATAAACGATATATGATAAATAATACATAGACAAGGATCATATACAAACCACCACTTCATAACATCAACCAAAACAAAAATCAACAACAACTCAAAAAGTGCAACTTTAATGCGACTTGACTAAGTTATGCATGTGGTACCATTCGGAGTAAAACTCTCAACTTAAAATTTCTAATTTACTAAGGCATCAAGGCACGATCCTTCAACTTTCAACTTAGTGCCAATCCAAGCCAACGTGGTGTGAGCAACGACTTCGACATAAATGAAAATGTACTATATGACATATATAACTTCACAACATAAATAACATAATAACATCAGCAACATAAACAACTTATACGACATGGACAATTTAAAATCAACGTTGGATTATCAAGCCTCCAACATGAACAACTTAGAATTTTTCTGTAAACCGAAACAACTTACCTATTCAGTTGTACTTGCAACTCCACTCTTTTGACAATATTTCAACATAACAATACAACAAAAATCAACTACTAAACCACCCAACTAATCCTGACAATTTTCGTTAAATTCCGAGCAACTAAGCTTTTCGCATAACTCAGCTAAACCGACTAAAACTGCATTGTTTTACACTCTGTGACTGCTACGAAGTTATTATGAAAATTTTGTCACAAGTTTATTATATTTTTTTTAATACAATTCTACCGCTAAACATCTCTTGTTGTCATAAAAATCTACAAGTTTATTTTTTTTCTGCCCAAAACTCATTATGTTTGTATCAAACCTGATATACATAAGTAACTGATATATTACACCATCATTCCTACTTATTAACTTATAAATCATTTAAAAATTATAATCGTCATATTATTTATTATGGTATTATTTGTTCATTCATGAAAAATAATATAAATAACATTTGTGTTGGATTAAATTAAATTATTAACGTGATACAACAAACAACACAAAGTTGTTCTCCCCAACTATGGGTGGCGTGTACCACCCTTCCTCCCACACACACATGGAGTTTGCCATGTCCTCCCTCTCATAATGGATGGTGTTCACCATCCTCCCACACACCAGATGATGTGTGCCATCTAGCTATGTGGCCTCCGTCATCTGCTCTCTTTGTTCTGGGTGACCTGTGTCACCCATACCGCTTTAATTTGGGGTTTTCGTCCCAGAACCAAATTTTCTAGAAATTCACGGTTTCACAACAATACTCCAACAGTAAACATTCGGAAAATTGAGGAAACAATTCAACTTAATAGCAACTTAATCATCAACGACAAATCGACAATCACATAAGAAAATATTATCACACCAACATCAACATTTCACAACAACACAATATCAGAATCACATAAATCGACATCAGCATCAAACAAATCACAACAACACACAACTACCCAATCCTAGTACCAATTATCATACCCGATTATAAATATAGAACCCATCCTTACCTTGGATTAAAGGAAGCTCTACCCGATCGAATTCCGGAAAAATGCTACGATTACGGTTTCTCTCCCACAACCTCTTCTCTCACGATCATGCTACGTTCTCCTCTAATTTCCACATTCTAATAAAACCTAAATTCTATTTATTTTATTTTCTTTTTATTGAATAATATAATTCTAATAATTAACTAATGGGCCTAAACAAACGCACCCCTCTATTTTCCAATCCATGTCGCTCGGTAAGTTGGCATGGATTGGCAAATTAAGTTGAAGGCTTATGCCTTGTTGACGCCACTATTAATTAGCAGATTTTTAAGTTGGCAGTTATGCTGCAATGGTACCACATGCATATGCATAGTAATGAGTTGCATTTTATGTTGCATATTTAAGTTGTTGTATGTTGACTTGTGATGGTTGATGTTGGCTGAAAGTTGTGAAAATGGTGATTTTATATAATGCGATTTAATATATTGTTTATCATGCATAATTATATTGTTTGATATCTCACCCCTTCTATTTTTATGTTGCCCCATCTGGGTAACATGCAGGTAATCCAAAGTGAAGGTTGTTTACCTTCATTAGTTTGAGTCGGTGTCGTCGCTCTGATACGTAACTCAGGGAGATGAACGATTGTTTCTTTATTGTTGATTTTATTTCTGTTGCTGATTTTTTAAGTTGAACTCGCTAAAATACCTTGTGATTTTGAAGTTGTTTTCAGTTGGACAAAGATGTTATGCCATTAAAGTTGAGATTATAATTCCGCTGCTTAATTATAAAAGTTGTTTAGTTTACAAAGACTAACTTATGTTGTTATCGTTTCACCCGAGCTTTTAGTGTTATGTATCTATGTTAAAATACGATTAAATGTTGTTTCTATAAGTTATAAGTGCAACATCCTATTTGTATGTTGAAATTTTATAACTATTATTTTATTAATATTTGCCGAGTATAAATGGGGTGTTACATAGATTCTATAGGAATTCCAAAATCTCGTCATGCTGACACAGATGAAAGAGGTATTCAAGGTCTAAATGTTAAGTCAATGGCTCAGGATGTAGTTATTCAAACACATTTCTATATATTGAATAATACAGATGAGGTTCAACTTTTCATACATACTCACATAAGACTTTTGAAGAAAAAATACCCCCAAATGAGTGATAAGTTGTAGTTGATAAAACATACAATAGATTTATAGATTGGTTTAATAAAAATGTATCGAATGATCGTAGTGCATCCAAGATACTTAAATTATTGTCGTACGAGCCAAAATTATGTGTCATTACTTGGAGTGCATACAACATTAGTCATTATAACTTTTATACAAAATCAAAAGATGATTGTAGTACAATGCAAAATAGTGAGGTTATGGTTTAAGCCGAATCGATTTATTTTTCTAGTTTGAAAGATAAGAATCCATTATTTGCAACTACCGCGTTTTATGGTGTCATTGATGAGATTTGAGAGATTGATTATGTTATTTTCAAAGTGGCTTTATTTAAATGAAAGTGGGTTCTCAAATAGTAATGGTGTACACATTTATGACTTAGGATTCACTCGGGTCAAACTTGGCAAAGCATCTTTTATGATCGAACAATTCATCATGGCTTCTCAAGAAAAACAAGTTTTCTATGTTATTGACCCATCGAACATATCAGGGAAATGGTCAATCATTCTCCAAGGAAAACACATTCCTCTTAGTGATGAAAGTCTTGATATTTTGTCCACTCCTTCTTACACAACACAAGTTCATACCTTATATGTTGAAGTTGATGGAGATGTCATGCATGCTATACGACTCTATCATGAAGATGGCATATAGGAAAATTAACAAGTACATAATTTATTATTTATTCATAATATATTAATGGTATGTTATAGTTTATATGTATTTTTACTAACAAGTATAACAAATCTTAGGTATTTAAAGTAAAGACACTAAGCGACAAGACACCAAGCGACAAGAAACCAATACACCAAGTTACAATTATGTGAAGTTATATAAGGTGTGTAAACTGTAGGTTGTTTGTTCTGATAAATTGTAAGATGTTTGTTATGATATAATTGAATATAATACAATTATGTGATATTGTGAATATGATACAATTAATATTATTATGAAAACATCATCACAAATGTGAGTTGTATTTTCTGTTGTGATATGGAGAATAATAATACAAGTTAAGAAATATAAAAGCAGGATAATATTTGTTAATTTTGCAGAAAAATTAAAAATGGTTATATTTCATAACCGTTATAATATCTGGTGTGTTGTCTAGGAAAAAATAAATATCAAAACGCGCCCAATAGGGAATCGAACCTAGGACTTTTTTTATCACAACAATGTGTTGGAAAATCCGTTGTGATAGGTCACACACTTTCCAGTTTATTTCAATGCCTACTGGGCCGTGATTGTAAGTATCATTTCTACAATGAAAATTTAGATAACAACGCCCTCTTCCACGTCATTATAGTCCTTCCCAACCGCTGTTAAATGGGTTTTCCATAGTAGTGATAATTTTGAAGATTTTAACTTCCACTCAATAAGAACCTGAAATTTGGTGAATTGTAGTCTTAACTTCCATTCAATCATGGAGATTAATGTTAAAATCACACTCTGGTTCTAATTTCATTGTTCTTTCATACATAATTCTTTCATACTATTCTCTGTTGCTGAATGTTTATGGAGATTAATGTGCAGTTTTTTTAACTAACTTTGTTCTTTCATAATTGATACATTTATAACAGCTCACTTCAACCACTGGTAGATTAATATAAGAATTTTTCGTGTCTATTTGTTGAAATTGTTCATCTATCCTTAAACCAAATTAGAATCACAATTTTGTATCATAACCAATTTAAAGGATATTGGTGACGACTTTCTGAGTGTAACGGTTACTAACTGCAAGTGCACAGTCTATCACGTAGTAATAAAAGATATCAATCCCACAGAGACTCGATAATCAACCTAGTGCTATCGGATGTTACTATGTTTAGCTAAGGCGAGCGATGTTTTTAGTTTTAAAAGCTGAATAATTAATTAATTTAAATTAATGATAAAAATATCGGTACGTAATTGCTTTGACTTCGCGAATTCAATAGAGGTTTGGCTTATTAACATTTGTTAAGTTATCTCTCTATAGAAACTCTCGGTTTAAAAGTCGTTGACTCACACTCTCGTGGTCTTGCCTATTACTATACTCCTAAGTTCAATTGAGCGCTCTTGTTGTGTCAATTCAAGTTAGAAATATATTTTGGAAACCTAAAGGTTCTAATTGGTTTTAAAGCGCTTCCGCTGTATTTAAAACAAATGTCTGATTTCACCTATTTGATTATGATCTCACACTCCTGGTTGCAATGTTCTTGATCAACCAAACTTCTGAAAACGTGCAAGGTAAATAATAATTCAATGGCTGGAAACAATTAAAATGGCGATGGTTTCCTGATGATGGAAACTATCACTAGGGGTCGGTAAAGGAAAATAAAATCGAATGCTGAAAAATAAAATTGCGAACTTCGAACGAAAAAAAATTGCAGAAATTTGGACTTGAACGAAGCTCTCCCTGCAAATTGTAGTGGCTTCTATTTATAGGTGGCAGCTTAGGTCTGTTGAGCATTTGTAGGCATGGACTTCAATTGGGCTTTGAACTGGGTTTCTTGGACTGAGTTGATTAGGGTGGAGGAAAATTCTCTGGTTGAAGCGAATGATTCTCATAACGTCCCTCTCTATTTGAATTATGTTTCGTAATAAGGTTTCTAGAAATTTATACTCTAGATGAGTAACTTTGACATTGAGACGGGCATCTTGGCATTGAGACGGCCAACTTGAAGATGAGACGGGCGTCTCACATATGAGACGAGCGTCCCACAGTAATAAGCTTCTGTTTTTCCTCGTTTCTTGTCCAATAAGCTTCCTTTTATACTTTTGTCTTCAAAAGTCATGTTTGATCAAATGTCTACAAAACAAACACAATTCCCGTGTAAAATCGTCCAAAATACATAAATTAACATTTTAAACAATCAGAAACCGCATTAAATAATCGATACAAATTCGAGTTATCAAATATAACTATCCAAAACTTATAGAACAGTTAAAGATATGAACTAATTAAATATAACACTAGTCTCATGTACTTAATATCTATTAATGTTCACCTTCAACAACATAAAGGATTATAACCAATTTTCACTTATAGAACTATCCATAATTTATAGAACAATAGTACTTGGCAGATTATCATCAATTCAGTATATGAATTTGGAATTGTACTTAATATCGATTTGTGTTTACTTTGAAACTGATAGCACTATACTTATACCAAAATGTTTGAAATAAGTTAGTTCATGTTGGAAAAAAAGAAGTACACTCAATACAAAGAGAATATAAGTTAATTTGTTTCGAATTTATACGGTTCTCATTCAATCAAGAACCTCATTTGTTTATAAACTAATTTGTTTAGTAATTTTGAATATTTTGTGATTTATCGTGAACTGTTGGGACATGATAATAACACTATCAAACAACTAGGATCAATCACAAAACTAAAATGGCACCACATTTTTTAGTAAGTAAAGTATGGTTAATGGTTGTTTCAAGCTAAGATTTGAACTCAGTAATGACTTGCATATTCACATGTTGTATAAAATATAAGTCAACTCGTAAAACCACATAACCAACATTATTCTTAACTTATGATTAGCTAAATAAATCAATATGAACAAAACATTACTATATTGTTTTTCAGCAGCAACATTAACAAATCAAAATGAACAAAACATTTTTGTATCAATTACTAATTGTTCAGTTTGATTCCAAATTAACATAGGGATGACTAACCTTGATAGATAGTTGTCTCTGTGAAAGCCTGGATGATATATTGCTTCTTCCAAATTAACTTGCATTAAATAGTTGCTTCTTGTCTCCACTAAGTAATTTGAATGTTCTTGAAAACCCATTAGCAAATCATTCTATTTTTCTGGTTTCAGACTTAAAGGAGACTTTAAACATGTTTAGAAACAACAATCAACTTGCAGAGAAAAATTTCTTCTTGCATCCACTAAGTCGAGAGTTCTTGAAAACCTACATTTAGAAAACTAAAAAACTATCACATCTCATACACACTCCATGGAAATGACTGGAATTGAAAACAAATTCTTCAAAATAGAGGCATTACCTTTGATGAATTACAAACCCTTGAAAGATGGATTTAGAATTATGGATTCTTCCATGGATTCTCCAATTGATTCACGAATTAGGGATTCATGAATTAATGGAATCGGTGTTGGGAAATGAATCAGGGGAAAAATATTAGGGCTAGAGATTAGGGATTCATGGTGAAATGAACGCTGAAATGAAAGGGAGGGAAAATGAAAAGGGATGAGTGAAAATGAAAGAGTGAAATGAGGGAAAATGAAAGGTTTTTTTACGCTATTGTGTAATTTTTTTACAAAATAACAATTTTCATAGAGTCAGAGAAGCGGACTATAAATAATAAATAAAATATTTTAGATTTAAATATATAGACTCTAGTTAATAAATCAATAAAAAAGTATATGTTATTAAATAGAGTCGGCCAAATGGACTCTAATTAATAAATAAAATATTTAAAAATAAAATATATAGATCTAACTAAACAAGCAATAAAACAAAAACTTTATATTATTTAATAGTGTCAGACGAGCCAATTCTAACTAATTGATTTAATTAAAAAAATAGAATTAAAAGAAGTATTTGACTAAATAATAGAACTAAATATAATTTAAAGTTCATAAAGTAAGTAGACTCGGCTTAGCGAGCTCTAAGTAAATAAATACTAATTTAAAAAAATGCTACTAAATAGAGTCGATCTGAGTCGACTCTAAATAAAATAATTAAAGAATATATAAAGATAATAGAAGAAGTAGAGTCGTTTTGACCGGCGCAAATAAAAAAATTGGTTAAAAAACGTACATGAATAGAGTCCGTTAACGTAGGTTTAGCCGACACTAATACCGTCGGTGTTGGTGGATGACTCTAAACTAGGAGGCTAAAATGCAATTTTTTAGTAGTGTAATTAGAATTTGGCCTAACTCAACCATACAAAACCGGTCGGTAAGGTGAGAATGTCATTCTATATAAACCCTTTGTGAGTTCTACCTTTAACTAGTGTGAGACTTGGTTTTCCCAATACACCTCCTCACGCCCAACACTATTGGACTTGGTGAATAGGTGTAAATGGTGGGTGGCTCAAATCAATAGGCTCTGGTACCATGATAGAATTAGAATTTGGCCTAACTCAACCCTACAAAATTGGTTGACAATGTGAGGGGTGTCACTCACTACTACGGAAAAGGCATATAACAATGACTGGGAAATACATATGATGACGCGTGTGAGGGCTTTGTCATGTATAATGTTGTTGTATATGTGGTACATATCATGACGGTCTTGGGACCGTTGTTGTATTCTAGAAAGCGCACATCATTTCAAAACGGTTACTTTACACAATCGCAGTGATATAACTAAAGGTAAATTGGTTCAATTCTCAGCAATAATATTTTTTATTTATATTTTTCTGGTCAACCTTCAACATACAACTACGATTTGGTTTTATAGCCGCTTTCAAAACAACCTCTGTTTTAAAAATAAAATTTTCAAATTTTCAAATTCTTTCTATATTTTATCTCGTCAAAACAACTATGTTTACATCAAACACAATATATGCAACAAACACAATTCTTCCTAATTTTTATCCTTATTGTTGAATCAGGGAATTTACATCTAAAGCTAACAACTAACGTTATTTAAATCAAATAAAATATGTGCATCAAAAACCAAAAACCAAATACGATATCTTGTACATCAAAAACAATATCATGTGCATCAAAAAATATGTGCATCAAAAAATATGCTGAGAAATGTTGTTGATAAATCAAACAGCGGGAGGATCTTGTAGCGCATTGTGGATATTCGCCTAACGTTTACGAATATCTTTAAAGTCCACCATGGGGAATGGTGTTTGATCGTTAAACATCTACATAAGAAAGAGAAAAAAAATTGAATATCATGCATGAGTATAGTTCAATATTCAACTTATTTATTAATACATGTAAACATTTTATGACATATATACCTTATCTCATGATTCAATAATATCGCCAAAGACAATGTTTAACATGTGTTCAATAACATAATACAGACACTAGTAAGTCCCGCGTTGTTGCATCGTCTACAAATTTAAGCAATAATTACATGAATATAACCACACATTAATGTAAATGAAAGAAACTTGTAATCGGGCCACTTACCTTAGGTATAATCCATGTGGGCTTTTTTCTAACATTCCTCATCATATTAACTTGCTTCACAACACTGTATATTGAAAATGAATTAAACATATTACATGATAAAATAATTACAATGTCAAAGAAAATGATATTAAACATAGACACTTACGTTTGAATAATGTCTTCCATATAATCTCTTTCATGTTCTTTAATGATATTATGATCAATTTACGATGACCACTGAATGAACACGAGAATATATATATAGTGTTGACTAAAACAAAACTAAATATAGAATATATATAAATAAATTACAACAATACTTACCAACAAAGGAATGGTGCAAGGTAACATTCTTTTTCTCTCTCATTTAGCCGATCTAGCAAGTACTCTTGAATGATTTTTGGTTCATTAAACTCCCATTGAAGATAAGTTGGGTCCAAGAGTCCATAAGTACTTGCTTTGTTTAACTCTATACAAACACGGTGAATGTACCTAAATGGTCAAAGAAAATGAATAAATTAAGGGAGAAAATATAAAAAATGATAATGTTCTATAATGACATTTATAATCGACTATATACTTACGTCCACCAAACTTGCAAAATTTGCTATGTCAATCCATTTAAATCCTCAGAGAAAATCCCTTACATCTTTAGGATTGTAATACATTACATCCAATTTCGGGAAATGTTTTAGAGAGAGAGAGCTTGTGATACATTTATTTACGCAATGGACAAGTATAAAATGGTTATTTCATTTAGAATAGGGTCCAATATCCCATTGCGGTTATCTACAGAGGATTGTACAATTACTTCCTTTTGTAGAAGCGCGATTTACAACACTTCTACTAGGAGTTTAATCATCACCGCCAATGTAATAGTTATCTTCATTTGATCATTGTTCGAGGTTTTCACTTAATCTCTACATCATAAATATCAAGTAGATCATAAAACAAAAATAAGCACAATATATATCATACATTTACGATAAAACACTAACATCTCATGTAAAGCACATACCAAATATAACTCTTGTAACTTTTCCATTCTTTCTCCCTTTTTTCCCTCTCCTCTTCAAACATCCTCCTTTGTTCTTCCGATTGCTTCTCAATATTCTCAATCTTTTGTTGTTGAGCATTCAATTCAGGGGTTTCGTTGCTTTTTCTTTGAGACCCAAAGTATGACCTCAAGCAGACACCTTCTCCAACACCACAAACATGACCTCCATGCTTAGCTATTCCAATAAATTCTACGAATATGTCATGCCGTACTTCCGGAATAAATGTTCCTTCACGAACCACCACAACCAAATTATCCTACACAACATGAGCAACTTACATATGCAAACACGTTTGAAAAACATAAGCAAAACAAAACATATACTTACAATTTTCTCAGCAACTACTCTTGAAGCCTCACAGTTGTACTCTCCATTAGATCTTACTCGAGCCCTCTTCCATTTCTCATGTCTTGACGGTGGATATGGGATGTCACCATCTCCTATTTGTTATTGTTTTTCAAGCATGATTCTCTCCTCAAGTTTCTTGTAACCCCCACGTGACAATCTATGGGGGGTACATATTTTTTGCCTTGTTTTGAACTCCTACTTCGCTTTTATCCTGTTATTAACAAAGTAAAAAACATGTATGATTAGTATCTATAATACATTAGCATAACATTATCGGTTACATAAGACTAGTACTAACCTTGAATTCCTTAGAACGACGTTTCTTCACAAACTTGTGCCACACTGTCTTTGATATAAAACTATACCGAATCCATGGACGTTCAAGACTGCTCTTAGGCCTCGTAATGTAGTCAACTATGAGATTTGAATTAAATCCCCTCCAACGAACACCGACATAAGATATCCACTTTTATTTCAATTTTAAGTTATCGGCAATCTCAAAATACAACTACATTTAAATCAATATATAAGTATGAATTAGAAACTATAGGTAGTGAATTAGAAATTATAAAGTATGAATTAGAAACTATGTAATATTGTAACGTCTGTCCATATGTTGTCTTTAACATTATCATCCATTTCTCTTTAGTAACTTATTAGTATACTCACTTTGCTACGTGCAAGTAATGCAACATAACTCTTAAAAGTAGAGTAATATGGACAATCCACTACTCTGTAGAACATATTAAACTCGATCGAAATTTTAACTCCTAGTGAGTTGCGAACTGATGTGAATCGGGGCATCATTGTGACACCTCTCTGTAATCTTTTTGATTGAGTATCAATCGTTTGAGTTGTTTTCGCAGAAGCCTCGATGATTTGAGTATCTTTGTTGCTTCCTGATGCAAAACTCGACAAGGTCGACATCTATGTTCAAAAATAACAACAACAACAAGAACATGAACAACAAGAACATAAACAACATAAACAATAACAACATGAACAACAAGAACATAATAACAACCACGACAATGGAAAATGAGTTTACTGTAGATGCTTGGGAAAATATTTTACATACCCTAAACATGATAACTAAGTAAACGATGTTGGCATTGGTGTTGTTGTTGTCATCCTTCCTTATGATAACGACAATGTTTTTGTTTTCTTCCTTCTCGACAGTGACAATTTGGTTGGTATAGTCTTCCTTCCTTCTCGACAGTGACAATGATCGTGATGATGATGACGGAAATGACAACAACACGATGAAGAATGGATACTGATGATGCAAGCTTTCGTTGAAATCGTGTATTGTTTCACAATATTGAACATTAGGGTTTAGGGTTGAAATCATGTATCGTTCTAGTTTCTATTTTCAATGGAAAAAAGGATACTGAAGAGACAAGCATACCAGATAGGAGTAACAATATTGTAAAACTACTACGATGTTCTAAGAAACCAACCATTACTGATTTGACCTGATCAGGAGGGACCTTCCAAAGATGAGCAGTTATGGTGATGAACTGGGGGGTATACCTGCAAGGCACGCAGATGCCAAAGTAAGAAGGTGCAAGTACATAATAGGTAGATAAGAGAATAAAATTCAAAATACCCGACCCTCTGGTGAAAGAGGGTACTTATAATGTGCCCCTAGCGCTGGACCAAGGTTCTCCCATGGGCTAGATTAGCTAGGCCCAAGAAAGAACTGCCAAGGATTGCATTGGAGCAGATAAGACCCTGCACGCGGTCTTGCCCTTGGTCCAAGTGCCCCTATATATCAGGCGATAAGAATGGGAACTTGGGTGACGTGGATCACATGGGGGAGGCGTTCTCCCCACGTCTCATTGTATTGGGCCATGGGTCATGCCTGACACAAAATATGTTGGCCCAGTCCAGAACAGGAGCCCCCAAGTTGCAACTCTGGACAGGAGTGATGACTTAAGAGTAAGCATGCCGAGCATAAGGTTCATGGCGGCAAGGTCATTCAATGTCGAGGATATTTGTCAGTGTTCGTGGAGTCGTGCTCAATGCTTCTTTTGTGCTTTATGTTGTCAATGATACGCGCTTCAATGTATTTGCAGCATCGAGGACATGAATGCTCAATTTTTGTCGAGGCTTCATTGGAACTCCACTATGTCGGGGAGAATAACCTACTCGGGTGGATCACCAGCGTCTTTGAGATGTCAAGGACGCGCCTGCGTTTTTTAAGGTGTCGAAGATAAGTGTGCCCAACATCCCTTAAGATTCCCAAGGGTGGCGTATCTTGTCTTTTAATTTCCTTCCTTAATGGCATTTAATGTGTGTCGCTTCGTTTTTCGTATGACTGATTGCGACGCACCGAGTCTAACTGTCATTAACTGCAAATGCACAGTCTATCGTGTAGTAATAAAAGATATCGATCCCACAGACACTTGATAATCAACCTAGTGTAGTCGGGTGTTGCTATGTTTAGCTAAGGTGAGCGATGTTTTAGGTTTTAAAGGATTAAGAATTAATTAAATTAAATTAATGATGTAAATTATCGGTACGTAATTGATTTCGCCTTTGCAAATTCAATAGAGGGTCGGCTTATTAAGGTTTATTAAGTTATCTCTCTGTAGAAACTCTCGGTTTAAAAGTCCTCGACTCACACTCTTGTGGTCTTGACTAATACTACACTCCTAAGTTCAATTAAACGCTCCCGCTATGTCAATCCAAGTTAGAAATACTTTTTGGAAACCTAAAGGTTCTAATTAGCTTTAAAGCGCTCATACTGTGTTTAAAACTAATGCTCGATTTCAACTATCTGACTAGAATCTCACACTCCCGTGGTCTTAATCCTAATCTTTTAGACTTTCTTACTCTCGTAACAAAAGCGAATTAAAACAAGAAATCGAAACCAGATTGTAACATAATTTAAGGTTTTAGCCTAATTCTATCGAATTCATTCCGGTTTACAAAATTACATACCGATTAACGGTTTAAGCTGACATATTAAATAAAGAAAGGTAGAAGGAATAGAATTGTATAATGTAAATAAGTGTGATAATATATAAATAAAATAACATTAAAATAGGAAACCTGGTTGTACTATCTTGATCAACCAAACTTCAAAACTTGAATAGTAAATAGAAATTGTAGTGGCTTAAAACAATAAAAATGGTGATAGTTCCCTGATGGCGAAAACTATCACTAAGGTTTAGTAAAGAAAATACAAGACGAACGAATAAAGAAAATAAAAGGCGAACTAATAATGAAAAATAAAAGGCGAACTTCGAAATTGAAAAAGGCATAAATTGGACGTAAAATCGAAGCTCTCAGTTTCAGTGGCGGATAGCTCTATTTATAGATGTTGTGATGGAGTTTGTTGAGAGATTTGTGGCTTGGACTTCTACTGGGCTTTTGACTGGGTTTGTTGGACTTGTGGATTAGGGTTGAGGGATTTTCTCTGCATTGAACGAAAATCTCTCTGGTGTTGACTTCGTATTGTTTCTGTTACGGGCTTTACGTTACTGGGTCAATTGATTTGAAGCGAGCGTCACAGAATTGAAACAGGCACTTTGCATGTGAAACGACCAACTCAATGCCCAAGTTGGGCGTTTGAGAAGTGAGACGACCGTCTCATTGATGAGACGACCGTTTGGATGGTGAAATACAGAAATACAGTTATCTGTCCTTTTTTCCTTCTGTTTTCTTGGTTTCTTGGCTTAAAATCTTCCTTTTCGCATTCTTGCCTCCAAACGACGTGTCCGATCTAATGTCTGCAAAAAAAACACAATTTGCGCGTAAAATCGTCCAAAACAAATAAATAAATAAGTTAAATAATCAGAAATCATATTAAATAATCGATATAAATTCGAGTTATCAGTGACGGTGCATTAAATGCCTGACTGGCTAGGGGAATCTAGGAAGCCTAGATAATGATTTCCTAGGCACGCCCTCCCACGTGGAGTCTATAAAAGGGGTTTTATGGGCCTCTTCCTCACTTTTCACATTCAAAATCTCCTTTTACGTTCGCCGGAGACTCTCTTTCTCTCATAGGAATGCATCTCTGTCGTCGTTGTACCGTCACTTCACCAGAAAATATGTCAGGTAAGGTTGTTTTTCCCTTTTTTCTAATTGATTAGATTTAACTTGTTATTCACACGGTGGTTTTCTCATCGGAGTAATCGAGGTGGCCCTTCCTCGGGCCCATTTTGAGAGGATTCTGATGAATATCTCGGGCATCTCTTGTGATTACCATAAAGATCTCGGGCATCGTTTGAATGTCTCGGGCACTTCCTTGGGTTTTCCATGAATGTCCCAGGCATTTTTTGGGTTGAGATGAGTGTTTCGGGCACCTTTCTCCCCGGTTTTGATCCTTTCCCTTTCATTTGAACTACGGTGGAAGGGTGAATTTGATGCGACGTCGAATTCAACAATTTCCTCTTCTTTTCAAGTAACGTGGAACAAAGAACTAAGGATGTCCCTGTGGAGGATGTCGACATAAAAGTGGATGAGGATGATTGGGATGAACAAGAACATTTTGTGGAAAGGAACACGCCGACCACCTCCGGGGACGCCGATCTATCATGGGTCAGGGAGGAGCTGTTGGAGAAGGGCTCACGTTTTATCCAAGATCATTGTACTGCCCATATGATCGTGGAAGACTTGGCCCCGGGGAAACATCCCAATTGGGAGTGTTATTCCCCTCTCCCTAAGCAACGAATCTACTCGGGCTTTCGGCGAACGCAATTCCCAATGTATGAGTGTGCTTTTAGGGAGACGGGGATCAAACTTCCTTTCACCAGTTTTCAGGAGGGCATCTTTAGGCGGCTTGATATGGCTCCTTATCAACTTCACCCAAATTCTATCGCATTTGTTAGGGCGTTCGAACTAGTATGCCAACATCTCGAGATCGGATGCACCTTGCCCCTTTTCTTCCTGGTCTACCACCTACAGCGGTCGAGCGTGCATGGGCGCCATAGGTGGGTTTTCCTCAAGGAGCCGATGAGGCTTTTCAAGACATACCAAGACTCTATCCGAAACATCAAGGACAGATGGTACACTGTGAAGCCCCTCACATCGCGTGCTTTGTACATTATCTATAGTACACAGTGAGATGCCCAGGGGGAGGAACATCTCGTTTCTACTATTCCCTTGAGCGTCAATGAAATTATTTCAACTGGCCGACTGACCACTTCTGTGTGAAGCCCGAGCATCTGGGGCCCGAGGACGCATCAGTCTATGAAAAAATGGTGGCCTATGTCCATAGTTTTACTCTCTCGATATGTATGGACCAGCTAGACAACCCTATTTTGGACGATGATGGGGTGCCCCTTTTCGAGGTTCGGTTGATCAACACCAAAGTTATGCTCGAATGTAAATCAGATGGGGAGTTTCTTCGTCTTTTAGGTAGTTTTTGTTCACTTCTTTTTTACTTTTATTGTTTTTATTCAGCTAGTTGACTTGTTCTCTTTTTTGCAACTACTATGCCTAGCCTTAAGGATCGCATCCTGAAGCTGGCCAACAAAGGTGTGGGAAAGGCTCCGAAGAAGGTGAGCAAGATCCATGTCCGCTAGGTGGTCGCTAAAGATGTGGGCAGTGGCTCCGGGACCCCTACTCCCCCCAAAGTCTCCTCACATCATGGCGACGCCCGTTAGCCCAATTGTCGAGCGTGACTCTCCTCCTCCCAAATGCCAACGTGGTGAGGGTTCGCCAAGCCAGGTTGCTGCTATGAACGAGGGTCTGTCGGAGAGCCAATGGACTAACCTTTTGCCTTTTTGCCATCTCCAACGGGAGGTCTTCAGTGCTGAAAGTTCTGTCGGGTTATCAAATTTCGAGGCCAAGTCTATCCTTGACATGGACAAGGCGACCAAGTGAACGAATTTGTCCTAGGACATCGCTGTTGTGATCAGGGTCATAGAGACGACATTGATCCTGTCCGACAATACTTTTCCGCTGTCCGAGCTGGAGGATATGAATGAAACTCTCAAATCAGAAAAGATCAAGAGGGATCAACCTTCACACGACTTCTGTAACTATATGGAAAAGTACAAACTCTGGGAGGGATTGATGATCGAGTTGGGCGAAGTCAAGCTCGAGCAGGACGCTCTGCTGGATGAAAACAAAAAACTCAAGGATAAAGAGGCTAAGTTTGATGAGGCTACCGAGGAGAACCAGCGGCTACGCTCGAGGGTGGTCGAGTTAGAAGGCATGATCGCCCCCGTCGAGGACGAAGGCGAGGAAGACAAAGCTATGAAGAGCTGGGGAGATTTGATTCCTCGGATCAGGCAGTTGGAGCACGACTGCATGGTAACTCTCAAGTTGGGTTTTTACAATGTCGTCGACCATCTAAAGATTGTCAATCCCGGGCTAGTAACCATGGGGACCGCCTTTAACTATGAAGTGGTTGATGGGGAGATTGTCTGCCCGTTTGCTAGCTTGGGTGACAAAGAAGAAGATAGGGGCGAGGATAATGAGTAGGATTGACCTGCGTGCCATGGTTTTTGTCGGCCTGCGTGTCTTTTTTGTTTTTTTGGCTTGCGTTCCACTTCGTACTTGGGCGTAGCCCCCACTTTTTTTACTTTGTGTCGGCCAGTTTTTGGTCAGTTTATGCAATGAAATGTGTAGCGGTAAAATCATGAGTGTAAACTATTAATTAGTTTAACTCAAAATAAACAAAGTCGCCACCGCGCTTTATTTTTATTCCAAGAGGAAAAGGAAAAAAGAGTGAACAAATCCTAATGAATCTAAAAGCAAAAAGCTAAAGAAACACAACAGAGAAACAGGTAAGGGGATAAGTTACACAATGGGAAGGTTTTACGCACCTAAAATGTTCGTGGTACTCCACGGGAGCCCTTTGAAAAATTTACTGCTTTTGATTTGAAAAGGGTTTGTTAAATGAGATTGGAGGGATGAGAAAAAAAATTATTTTTTATATTTTTTGTGTTTGGAGAGGTTTACCACCTCATGCCTACGTACCCACAAAGTGCAATGCAATATCAAAACCCCGTAGTTCGTGGTACAAATAGTGAAAAGGGTGGGTTGTAATTAATTTTATTAAGTGAAGAGAATTTGTCATCTTCAAGTGGATGGCCAAACAAACTACCATGAGAATGAAGGCATGGACTCATACATCATTATGGGGAGGGCGCCAACTCGAATAAAATCAACGAGTATGCCACTAAACCCCCATAAATGACAAGAGACTCAATTACATCAAACTACAACCATGGAGATTGAAAGACTTGCACCCGACTAAAGAATAATGACTTATAATCGGCACTCTTTTAAAGAAAATACACAAAAGTGAACAATGGCACAAAACAACTTAAATGAGTTTGATTCTTTTTATTTTTGAATTAAGATCAACATGATTAGATTCATTGATTTTAAAAGAAAATAAAAAGAGTAAAATCCACTTGACAAAAGTTAAGGTTTTTGTTTATTAAAGAGGTGGTCATTTAAAAAGAAGGAATCCTTTGAATAAAGGAGAAGATTTTGAAAATTAAAGAAGGGGAGGAGATGAAGGGTCTATCCTAAAAAAAAGAAAATAAGAAGATAAGGGAAGAAAGATCTAACCAAACATTATGATACTTCAAATTATGAGCATAAGAGTTCCATCCTTATAAGCTAGCAAATGGCCAAATAAAGGCAAATTCCAACTTCATGAAGATCAAGGCAAAGGAAGTGTGTCCTAAGAATCTAAGGCCAAATCTTCATTCCAAAGCCAAGGATAGTAACCAATAGTCCACAAATTAAAGTCACATGTTTTTTAGAAGTTTAATCCTTTATTAATGTTTTTGTGTCCAAATGGATAAACGAAAAGTCAACAACAAAATGAGAGCAAATAATAAACATGACATGGATGAATAAAGCATAATAAAGTAAAATAAAATAAAAGCAATAAAAGTGCAAGAATTTAAATGTTAGTAGCAAAAGAAATTAAAGTGCAAGAATATAAAATATTAATAATAATAATAAGAGTATAATAATATTTAGATAATAATAATGGCATGGTGAAATTAATCAACCACAACCAAAAAGAGAAACCAAAATCGAAAGGCAACTGGATCCGATTAGCATCTTACACTATAGCGATTAATCAAGGCAAACCGAACCGAATTCAATGAAATTTGAAAGGCGATTGGGAGACCCAAAGCACCTACGCATCAAACATTCATAAGTCTAGATTCTTAATGCAATATGATTAACCACTTTGGGATTACACGATCAACAAGAGATCCGGTCCACAAAAGTGCAGGTACCCAATTAGATTTTTATGCCGAATTTAAGGACAAATTTAGGTCTATGTTAAGCAATCGTCGAGTAATTTACGAAGTAATTACCCTACAAATGAGGTCGACCACCACCAATTAAGGTGCATAATGTTAGTGCTAATGCATGCGAGATAAACGATATGTAAATCGCTATCCGGACGCAATACCGCACAAAACTAAAGGTGAATACCAAATTGAGCCGCACTCATGGTATTCTACCATCCTTAAGTTCAATCACTCATCTCGGTGGATTCAAGCATGAAAATGTATCACTAACGCAATGTACCTTAAATGAATTTAATAACTCACTAAAAGGTAGTTTTGAATTAATTAACATTACCTACTCTAATCTAACACCCAAAGTTCATTGAAATTAAGGAGAAATCACTCCCAAAAGTGTTCCCAAGGTAAAAATAAAAAGGAGGAAGAAGAGAAGAAGATGAAGAAGAAGAAGAAGAAAGAGGAAACAAAAAGGGGCTTAAAACAAGCCAAAAAGTCAATTCTGACTTGCGTTAACTGGTTAACCAAATTGCACTGAAAATGGTTAACCGGTTAACGCTGAACCAGCAGCAGAAAATATGCAGAAATTCAGCACGATCCATTTTCAAAACCCTTTTTAAACATTTGGTGATCATGATCTGAATTTGCACAAATTTTAAAACTAAAATACAGTGGAATCCCTGCAATCAAACAACAAATTAAGATCCAAAGGATCTAAAATCAAAGGCACCAAAGATCTACATCTTGAATGTTGATGGTAAAAAATGGATTTATGGAGAAAGATGAATTACCAAAAGCACTTCTTCAAATTGGACCAAATCAAGCTTAGATCTACTGAAATTGATGAACAAAAGAAGAAAAGGATGAAGGTTTAGCTCAAGTTAGTCAAGAATTCAATGTGAATTCTTGATAACTTCAAAAGAAAGAAAGTGAGATTTGGAGAATTTTGGTGTTGGGGAAGTATTTTGCAAGAGGTTTTGTGGCTCTCAAAAGCTTGGTGAATGAATGAAATTATGGTCCTATTTAAAGACTTTAGGTATGGTAATTTAGTGGAATGGAGCTTTCTTTGGCAATTAAAATTAGGCTTGGTAATTGTAAATTTGGTGGGAAATGGAAAAGAATGGTGATTAGTGAGGGTTTATGGTAGGAAAAGATCAAAGTGATGTAGAGAAATCAAAGACCAATGGATCTAGAATTTTCCAATTATATCAATGATTTAATAGTGCTGAATTTTAATAAAATTTTCAAATTTTGCACAGGTTAATCGGTTAATGCATATTGTTAATTGGTTAACCAAGACAAAATTTGAATATTTTATTCAAATGTGGTTGCTTGGTTGTTGTGGCACGATTCTTTTTGTACGTCGAAGAAGGCATAGAAATAAACACATGAACATTTGAATTCCTTTGAATGAATCAATTAACTTGGGAAATCCTTGATCAGATAAATTTGAATTATTTGCGGATCAACTTCGACTTTTATCTGTGAAATGTTACTCGAGCTGCAGGACTGCTATTTTTCGCATTTTGAATGGTTCCTCTTCCTGAAAAAAAGTTAGTAAAAGGAAACAAAATATTTTTTGGATTTTGATTAATGGTTAGTAAACATAAACAAATAAAGTAATTAAAGACAATGGTGATCCCATGCGAGGCATAAACCTATCCCGAGAATAATCAAGCAACCAACGCGATCTTGTTTGTATGCAAGATGTATATGAAAATGCGAAGAAAACTTATGGCAAAAATTAGGGTGCAACAGCTGCCCCTATTTAAGTTTCTTCAATCTGAAGATATGAAGATTGACATATTCGTCTCTGCAAGATGGGAGAGACTTAAATATAGAAAACCCAAATTTTTGTCCTAAAAGATCACGACATGATATGAATATGATATGATATGCAAACCCAAGATCTCTATGGGGAACATGCGACCACCTGAGGAAAGCAAAAGCTTGGGGACACAGAAGAAAAACCTGCTGGGAAAACGAAAGACACCAAAAGAGTTATCAGGAAAATAAATCATTGGATAGCCGACTCTACATGGGGAAAATTAATAAGATATATTCAAGGTAAAAGATTCAACAAGGAAGAGTAAACACTCTGTCAGGGAAATCCCAACAATCAAAGTATTTGAACCCAAAGATGGAGGGATACCAAATTGGAAAAGAATCACCAACTACCAGTTTACTGTGTAGAAGGTATGAAGATGATGGACTCAACTATCGATTTACTGGATAGGAGCAAAACAAAGAGGGATAACCTCCACTACCTTTTTTACTAGGTAGAAAAATTCTCAACTACCAGATTTACTGGGTAGGAGTATAAGAAAAGGGAAACAACTTCTATTACCTTTTTACTGGGTAGAAAGAAGAACTCTCGACTACCGGATTTACTGGGTAGGAGTACAAGCAAAAGAGCTTGATTAGCTTGGTAACGTTACCCACTATCGAATAAAGGATAGCTTAATTCCAAAGTAACATACTCAAGCTGGGGAAACTATTGCCCACTATCAAACAATGATAGCTTAATTCCAAAGCAAATATTAACTCATCAAAGGGACCAAAATTCAATCCAAGAACAAATTGGAGATAAATGGTCAAACAAGACTCATCCCGAGGAGGAAATATCTCAACTAGGAAAATTCCATCCAGATAATAATTGGGGAGGAAACTGAATCAAAATCATCCATGAGAAACAAAATCAGTGGGGAAATAGAAAGGATCAACACTTTCTGCTTAATTGGTCGACACTCTAAACTTGAGAGGAAGACAACATACACACTTTGTGGGAAAAGATCACACCAAAGAGCAGGGAACAAAGATAAATGTAAGAATGCAAGAAAATGATGTTATGCTTATGCATATGAATGTGCGTATGAATATGCTGACAAAACAGACATAAAGATAAGCAATGGGTGACATAAACACTACAACAACCGGATACTCGGCTAATCAGGGCAACAAGGCCAGGAACCATGATGGAGATTTAAGTTGCAATCCTGCAGGGGAACGTCTAAAGCCATTGAAGGAATAAAATCCTGCTACAAGGCATAACTCAAACTGGGGAAAACAAATTCTAGGGATTCAATCCACAAAGAAATCTTCAAGAATCCATAGAGCATAACACCAGAAATTCCCCTCTGAGAGGACAACATGTCGGAGATATAAGAACAACACAAAATCTTCCACAATTTGGGGATGGAGGGAAAAATACCCTGTTAAACTCTGGTGGGGATAAATATCTTCATAACTTTGTTTGGGGAAACAAAATAAAGATCTACCATTGATGCAAATAAAGCATAGCCTATTGGAGTATCAAACATTAATCATCAACTCTGCATAGGAATACCACCTTGCTGAGGAAAAGTAATAATCTATCGGGGATAGGGAAAGCTTCCACGATCCTTTCTGATGACATAAGTGTTCTTAATCAAACTCCTACAGGGAATAATCATCATACTATTCCTGCTCCACTCGGGGAAACAGTCATGCCGCTCTTGCTCTGCTTGGGGAAAGAGTGTAAAACTTATTGAAGATTAAATATAAATCTGCTGGAAACCATCACATGCAGACCTACTAGGGATCTATGGAGATCAATCATCACCGAAAATTTGGAATTTTCGACCCATGTGGGGATAGCAGAAATTAATCATAGCAAACCACAGTTACGAGGGATTTTAAATCAAAGTCCACCAACAGGTGAAAGAAAACCTCTAAACTAATTGTTATACCAATACTTCTGCTAAGGGATACAACCAATTCAAGCTGAGGAAAAAGAACTTGATTGAGGATTCCCCAAACTTCTCAAGTCAAAGGTAAACTGCTGAGGAAGAGATCAAAACTCAGCTGGGGATTTTCTAGGATATCCCTTCCAACAACTCTTATGGGGAAGGGAACATAACTAGGAGCATTTACAATCCCCGCCCATGTTGATGGGGCACAAAAAATCATTAATATCAACATGCCAGGACTATTCAGGAGTTCAGTAAGGACACAATCAGATCCAACCCCGCTTCGGGAGAGACGAGTTATACACATCTGGATTTTACTATCCTTGGAATCACTATTGATATCCTTTATTTGTTCACATATCAAAAGAAAAATGTTTTTATAATATTCAAAGATTAAATTTATTAAATTTGTTTCAAAAATCATCATCAACAATAAATTGAAATTTTGTAAATAGAAACAACATAAAGAATTTCAAATAATTGGATAAAAACTCAAATTCATTGATAGAATGGTAGTCAGCAAATGGCATGACTTCATGGATCATTACAAGTTTGAAAAATGGTAAATACATGGAAAAGGGCTACATTGAAATACAATGATCTCTATTATCCCTATCAACTTTGAACTTCACTGTGTCCGAAACTTCAGTTAAGGATGAGTGAATAAGAATCTTTGATGGGCAATTCTTCTGAGGAATAGAATCTAAAATTCTCGATTACTACAAGTGATCCAGTCTGTCGATGTAGTTATTTTCCATGATCACTAACTTTTGCCTAGATTTCCCTTTCGGGTTTTCAATATACCGGGATAATTATTTCTATTTATGTCTCTAATTTTTGCCTGGACCGCCCTTTTGGGTTTTCAATCCACCGAGACGCTCATTTTTGCCTAAGCCGCCCTTTCGGGTTTTCAACTTAGCGAGTTGTTCTTTTATTTTTTTTAGGAGAAGTATTTCTTGAATACATCCGCATTCACATGATGAGTGATCTCCTAACCATCCATAGTTACAAGAAATAAGGAACCGCCATAGAAGGCTTTCTTAACAACATATGGTCCATCATAGTTCGGAGTCCACTTGCCCCGAGAATTTGTAATGAAAGACTGAATATTTTTTGAGCACGAGGTCGCCTTCTCTGAATACACGAAATTTGACCTTCTTGTCAAAAGCTTTCTTCATTATTAGCTGGTACAACCGACCATGACACAAAGCTATTATTCTATTTTCCTCAATCAAGTTCAAATGATGAAATCTACTCTGACACCATTCAGCCTCAGTCAACTTGGCTTCCATCAGAACTCTCATTGATGGGATCTCAACCTCGACGGAGAGCACTGCTTCTGTACCATAAACAAGTGAGAAAGGGGTTGCCCCTGTTGAAGTGCAGACAGATGTACGATACCCATGCAAAGCAAAAGGGAGCATCTCATGCCAGTCCTTATATGTTACGACCATCTTCTGAATGATCTTCTTAATGTTCTTATTCGCTGCTTCAACAGCCCCATTCATCTTCGGTCTATAAGGAGAAGAATTATGGTGTTGAATCTTGAATTCTTCACAAAGCTCTTTCATCATCTTATTATTCAATTTCGAACCATTATAAATAATGATTCTATTCGGAACACCATATCTGCATATAATGTTATTCTTGATAAACCAAACCACAACTTGCTTGGTCACATTAGCATATGATGCCGCTTTCACCCACTTGGTGAAGTAGTCAATTTCCACAAGTAAAAAACGATGTCCATTCGAAGCCTTGGGTTCAATCATACCAATCATCTCAATTCCCCACATAGAGAAAGGCCACAGGTAAGAAATAACATTGAGATGAGTTGGTGGCACATGAATCTTGTCAGCATACACTTGGCACTTATGGCACTTTTTCACATACTTGCAACAATCAGATTCCATTGTCAGCCAATAGTAACCTTCTCTCAACATCTTTTTAGCCATTGCATGCCCATTAGCATAAGTACCAAAAGATCCTTCATGAATTTCTTTCATTAACATGCCTGCTTCGTGTCTATCCACGCATTTGAGCAAGACCATGTCAAAATTCCTCTTATAAAGCACATTTCCATTCATGAAGAAATTGCCTGCCAATCTCCTCAAAGTCCTCTTATCTTTATCGGATGCCCCAAGTGGGTATTTCTGACTCTAGAGAAAACATTTAATATCATGATACCAAGGCTTTTCATCATGGACCTCTTCAACTGCGAACACATGAGCTGGTCTTTCAAGCCGCATCACTCTGATCATGGGAACATCATTCCAGTGGTGCACCTTTATCATAGAAGCTATAGTTTCTAAAGCATCTGCCATCTGATTATCATCACGAGGCACATAATGAAACTCAACTTTAGTGAAGAAAGTTGATATCCTCCTGGCATAATCTCTATAAGGGATCAAATGGGATTGATGAGTTACCCACTTACCCTTGATTTGATTGATTACCAAGGCAGAATCTCCATACACATCAAGATACTTAATCCTCAGATCAATAGCTTTCTCAAGACCCATAACATAGGCTTCATACTCAGCTTCATTATTGGTACAAGGAAAAGTCAACCTTGCAGCAAAAGGAATATGTGAACCATGGGGGGTAATGATCATTTCCCCCAATTCCTCTTCCGCGCGCATTTACAGCACCTTCGAAAACTAAACCCCATCGAGATCGAGGCTCCGACCCTTCATCAATCAAAGGTTCATCACAATCTTTTATCTTCAAAAACATCACATCCTCATCCGGAAAATCAAATTTGACAGGCTGGTAATCATCAATTGGTTGATGTGCCAAATGGTCAGCCAAGATACTACCTTTTATAGCTTTTTAAGCTCGGTACTCGATATCATATTCTGACAATAACATTTTCCAACGAGAAATACTCCCAGTCAAAGCATACTTTTCAAAGATATACTTGATTAGATCCATTTTAGATATCAACCAAGTTGTATGATTCAGCATGTACTGGCGAAGACGCTTTGCAGCCCAAGCTAAGCCACAACAAGTTTTTTCAAGGATGGAGTATCGAGACTCACAATCAGTGAATTTCTTACTTAAGTAGTAAATTACATATTCTTTTCTTCCAGATTCATCTTGCTGACCAAGCACACAACCCATGGAATCTTCCAGCATAGTCAAGTACATGATTAACGGTCTAACTTCTACCAGAGGAGACAAGATAAGAGGTTCAAGCAGATATTCTTTGATACTTTCAAACGCCTTCTGACAATCATCTGTCCATACACAACCTTGGTCTTTTCGAAGCAACTTGAAGATCGGAGCACATGTGGCAGTCATGTGGGAGATAAACCTCGAAATATAATTCAAACGGCCCAAGAATCCTCTTACTTGCTTTTCAGTTCTTGGAGCAGGCATTTTCTGAATAGCTTTCACTTTATCAGGATCAACTTCAATGCCTTTTTGGCTGACAATGAAACCTAACAACTTTCCAGAACGTACACCGAATGTGCACTTGTTCAGATTCAAACGAAGCTTAAACTTCCTTAACCTCTGAAATAACTTCAGCAAATGTTCAACATGATCCTCTTCAGTCCTTGACTTAGCAATCATATCATCAACATATACCTCCATTTTTTTGGGCATCATATCATGGAAAAGCGTGGTCATAGCTCTTTGGTATGTCGCACCAGCATTCTTCAATCCAAAGGGCATAACTCAATAACAGAATGTTCCCCATGGTGTAATAAATGTGGTCTTTTCCATGTCCTCGGGTGCCATCTTTATTTGATTATAACCGTAAAATTCATCCATAAAAGAGAACATATCAAACGTAGTCGTATTATATACCAACAAAACAATATGTGGCAATGGAAAATCATCTTTTGGATTGGCTTTATTCAAATATCTATAATCAACACACATTCAGACTCTTCCGTCTTTCTTTGGAACAGGCACAATATTGGCCACCCATTGAGGATAATTAGATGTCACAAGAAAACCTGCATCAATTTGCTTTTGAACCTCCTCTTTGATCTTTACCGCCATATCAGGATGAGTTCTTCTCAACTTTTGCTTCACAGGTGGACATTCAGGCTTCAGCGGCAATCTATGCTCCACAATATCAGTATCAAGACCCAGCATGTCCTGATAGGACCAAGCAAACACATCAACATATTCTCTAAGAAGCTCAACCATCCGCTTCTTAACATCAGGACCAAGCAATGCTCCAACTTTGACTTCTCTCTTATCATCTTCAGAACCCAAGTTGACCATCTCTATAAACTCTCCATGAGGCTGAATAACCTTCTCCTTATGCTCAAGTAACCGAGAAATCTCATCATGAATCTCTTCAACATCCTTTTCCTCAGCTTCAAACACATGGAATTCAAAGTTGGGAGTGGGCATATGATCATTGTTTTTAATGGGTTTATCAATCAATCTGCACAATGATTTTATTTTTATTTTAGAGTATGAACAAAAGTGCAAACATCATGCAGATAAACAATGATTATTATTATTTTGGGTTTTTTATGTTACCATTTTTTCAGAATAAAGCAAAAAAGGAAAGACACATATGGAAATAACAAAATAACATTTTATTGATGATGATAAAATTTGAAACAAAGCCCGGCAAACATCATTTTCACCTTGGGCAGAGTGAAAGGATTTTTTTGGAATAAAATAAAACAAATTACTTTAAAGCATGAACAATAGAAGGGACATCAACATCAATCCAGTTCTTGCAAATCTTTATGTGTGTAACAAAGTTAGGCAATTCTTCATCTTCATTATCTTCAATGATGGCAGCAGCGGAATGATCGTTGATAAACCCAGCACTTCGGAATCCTTCCTGGATATTCTTCGGGTCATTGAGAGCCACACCTAGTGCAAAACCAATACCAAATCCTTCTTTGTTGTTAAGAGAATCAATAACTCGTTCCCAACCATCAGATTGGCCAGTCTCAAGCACGCGCAGAGCATCCTTGAGAGAAGACATATGCATAACATTCTTCTTAGCAACATTATCAACAACAGAAAGAGCCTGGAATGAAGTTCCCACCTCTTCTTCAGCATCAATATAAGAGAAAGATGACAAATTTCTCACTAGCATCTCTTTTTCACCGCCAATAGTCACTAACTTCCCATCTTTCACAAACTTCAGCTTCTGATGGAGAGTAGATGTCATGGCTCCTACCTCATGAATCCAGGGTCTTCCAAGGAGACAACTGTAAGCGGGGTGTATATCCATTACCTGAAAAGTAATCTGGAATATAAACGGTCCAATCAACATAGGAAGATCAACTTCACCAATCACAGTTTTCTTAAATCCATCAAAAGCATTCACAATAATCCCACTATGCCTCATGGGAGCACCTTGGTACACAAGCCTTGACAAAGTTGACTTCGGCATCACATTCAAAGAAGATATGGTACCAACCAACACCTTAGACATTGCATCTTCCTGACAATTCACTGAAATATGCAGAGCCTACCTATAATCAACATAAGCTTGATCAAGAATCTTCTGCAAAGAATACCTATGAACCTCAAAGCACATCAAAATTGATAAAACTGATATCTTTGACGGAGTATACAACAATTGCTCTGTAACATTGTACACGTTTTTCTTTATCAGTTTCAACACCTCATCTTCACTACCTTTCAAACCGACATATGACCGAATAACAGTATCCTCAATCTGTTTACTCGCATTTGTATCTTCATCTCTCTTTGGAGGATCCGAAGCATAAACTCTACCACTTCGAGTAACTTTCGTCACATCAGCAATGCTAACCATAGATTTTGGAGAAGGAATAGGAACTTCCTTACCATTTTCTATCATCGTAGCATTATACCGGTACTGAACAACTTTACCAGACTAATATGGCATTAGACCAGGCAAATTGATCACCAAAGGAGTAACAACATTTTTGCAGCTATCAAAAAAAATAGCCACCTTCTCAGGAATATTGAACTGAGGCACAATAACATTCACTTCATTGTCATACTCATCTCTTTTCGTTGTCACTTCAATTAACTTATTATCCAACATCTTCTGAATTTCTCTCTTAACAATCACGCAACCACGAGGGTTCACCGAGCAAATGCAACAACCAGCATAATCGTGATCAATATCGTGAGATTCACTTAAGGAAAAATGCATCTCAACCAAAGACCTTCGAATATGGAGGACCTCATAAATCATGGACAAGCCAGGACAACCATAAACCATGTTCATAGACGCATTACCTTTGGTGTATTGGAGTGGAGCGATGATAATCGAGGAAACCTAATGTCACATGAAACCTTATTTATTTATTTATTTGAAATTCTTCGATTTTGGATCGAATAACTCCTTTTCTTTATTTTTGAAAATTGTTTATCTAACGCTTCATTTTATCTTTTCTATCCTAATTATAGGTATCACATATAAAGTTCTAACTATTACATCACAAAGTATAAACCACAAAAATATAATCAAGGCATAATAAAAATAATCCAAATCCGTAAGAGAATCCTCGCATAAGACCTTGCACCACAAAAAGAGTGTTAGTAAATGAAATGAAGATGAGGATGCAAAAATATGGACAATGAATAAAGGTGTAAAAATTTGCAAGAATTTCTAAAATGCACATAAAGCACATAACACAAATATAAAGGCTAACCGCTTCATGTAAACACACTTGAACGGTTTCTAAGCCTAAGTCCTAAAACTAAAGGATCTTGCATGATATCAACATTCTAAAATCAGTGGCTAAACCACACTAAGGCTCTCTAATATTCTAAGATCAAGCCTAATTAATCTAAATCCTAATGCACCATAAAATCCTAAGCTAAACTATATGGATTTACCATGGAAAAATTGACTAAAATTAATGTACTAAAAAAATAGTAAAAGTCCTGGGAAAAATATGAAAATAATTCCCTAAGGTCCCTAACTTGAATCTAATATTTTGTTAAAAAATCTCCTAAAAATTCATAACCTAACTATGTCAAATGTTCACTTAAATCTACCTAAGATCTATCCACAATTTTACACAAACAACACTATCAAAACAGTGGATAAAATGGCCTAAAAAATATAACAAAAATTATTCCAGGACAAAAATCAAACAGGAAGTGGGAGAAATAAAATGTACAAAATAAAGTGTACATGAAAGAATTCAATAGAAAACTAATTAAATGGAAAATCGAAATTAAATTGAAAATATACCAAAATTCAGAAAGTAAAAATGTAGTAAAGTTCTAAAATGAATTAGGATCCTACTGTAATTTTTATGGAATTTTATTATGTGTTTTTGTATTTTTTATGGATTTAAATTGAAACCATGCATAACAGACATAAAAAAAAACAAAGAAATAAAAAAAGGGGGTGAGGAAGAAGTAATTCTCAGTTAAAAAGGTAATTGGGCCTAGCTTGGGGTGTGCAGAAAGTAATTCACAGGGCCCAAACTCAGGCAATCTTGAGGATGCATTGTATGGGAGCACGGTCAACACATTGGACCTGGTATGGATCGTTAGATTGGTAGACTTTTATAAGTATGACCATCCGACGGTTTAGGACGTGAGGGAGTATAATTATTAAGGTGAGTGGCACGCATTGAATAACCTCCTGGGGATCCTACCGGTCGGTGACACTTGTCACCGCCAGAATGAACCGAACAAAACACAATCCTATCTCTAATGGATTTGTGCGGTGGTATAAATTAATTGTGGTTTATGACCTCTTAATATTCCCACGGTGCATTAATCAATACTTTTTATGATTTTAATCTTTCAATTTTGAATTAACTAAAGGAATAAATATGCTTTATGATCTGATTAATTCTAATCTTAATGAAATAGAAACAAATAATCCTTTTCAAATTCATGGAAAAACAGCACAAAAATCTTCACGCAATCTCTCTCTTTCTCACGCATACACCTTCTTCTTCTTCTCACACATCAAACCCTAACCTTTCCGCGGCGCTTTCTCCCTCAACCTCACCTAGTCTCTCTGATCAAACGAAGGAGACGATGGCCCCATGGTGAAACTCATCCTCTACGATCTCCTCCTACCCTCAACCTAATCCTAACTCGTCGTCGGCCTCATACCTCACCGGAGAAAATGGAAAACGACGGTGGCACCTCATCCTCTATTATCTCCCCTACCTAATACGGATCTGAAAACAAAATCTCCCCTCCTCAAGTGGAACAAATCATCCCCAATCTTATTCGAAGTTGCGATCTCACAAAAACAAAAACAAAATCAAAGAAACCGCTAGCAGTGCAGCACCAATTTCGTACAAGACGAGTACAAAATCGTACCTTGTGAGTCGACCGTGTCGAAGATGACGCTTCCTTTGCAATTCCACTACGATGTCGACCACGATTCCAAGAAAACCTTCGAGCAATACACAATCAATTTTAGGTACGATTCAATTTCGCTTCTCCTTCTCCTATTCTCGCTTGCGACTTCGAATTACTATTGAATATGGATTTATGACAAGAAATCTTGAATTGCGATTTCTTGCGGATTGTTATGTTGTTGAATCATTTTTGTCTTCTACCTCAACTTCTGAATTGTTGCTGTATTATATGGTATTGAAGCTGCTTATTGTTGATCGAATTGAAAATAATTACAGGTAGCTATTGGTGATGAAGGTTCAAAGAGTCTCTGAGTTGAAGAATGCTTGAAGGTTGAAGAAAATGAAGAAAGAGGAAGGAGAATCTGAAAGATGGTGAAGAGTTTGGTTGAAGAGGAGAACAAAAACGGAGAACAATGATTGAGAGGATGAAGATAAGTGAAGATGGAGTAAAAACCGTGAAGAATGAGCTCAGAGTCAAAAAAGAGATTTCAGAAAAATGGTTGAAGGGTGAGTTGCGAAAAAGATGGAAGCATCATGAAAATGGCATCACTCTAGCTTTTATAGATGAAGATCCAGAGGGAAATTCAGGAGTTTCTCAGGTATTTTCAGTTAAGATTTCTGTTATGAATTGGTTAGAGTTAGTTAGTGATTTCGGTTTTTGTGTTATGGATCCTTTCACCATGTGATTTTTCTTATGGCTTTTCCTGATATGAGCTGCTGAATTTGTTGTAAATTTAATCCCGTGCATATTTTCTTTTGTTTTTTCAGTGTTCCGACAGGATCACGAAATCAAGTTATACGTGCATTGTCCCTGCATATCATCCTTTAGCTCTATATGACGTCAATTGGATGTTGATCGTGTCTTCTACCAAGTCTTGGAATCAAAAGTCGGGTGGAGAGTCCTCAACTAATAATTAAACCAACCGACTCGAAAAAGGTATCATGTTTCGTTGCTTGTTCAGTTATCCGATTGTCTGCAAATGCGAGCCTTTTATTTACCACTTGCAAACTAATTTCCCGTTCATTTTCTCGGTGCAGCATTAACTTCACTATATGAGGTAACCTGGAGAGAAGAGTCGGATTAGCTCACTTTCAGTTGTAATGCTTTTGTGGAGACCAATGTCAACTCAGTTAACCCTTGCATTCGGCCTAACAAACAGATTAATTTCTTCTTCTAAGAACTGAATCACTTTCGTTATTCATTTCCGAGTTAAAGGAGCTTTTTGTAACTGAAAATATTTTGTAGTTTCTTGTTACTGAAATGATAGATAATGACTTCTTCCCTTCTTTTGTGTGTAAAATTATGAATTTTGTTTTTTAAATTATTCTGATATGAAGAAACCTTGTAAGTTCAATAATGAAGAGTTTTTTTATTTTCTATTATCTCCTTGAAGTGTTCAAAATGGCATATCGCCCTGTTAAAAATCATTCTCATCAAATGGACTGTTTGTTTCGAACAACTCGCTTCTGCGTATTCATGTTTTTTCCTGAATTTCGTTCCCTCCATACTGCTATATATTTTTGCACTTTTCCTTGTATGCGACCTTTATCAACATGACTAACACTTTAAGCTAGATGCAAATACCACCTTGTTGTCGTAAAGAAGTAAAAACAAAAATTAACATGTTCCTCGTAGCCGATGTCGTCCGAAGGAAACCAATGTATAAGACCTTTAATGAAACTGATTTGCTCAATAATTTCACGATCATGATTCACATAACCCGTAGGATCTTTCAAGAGTATCAATGCCAACTAATTAAAATGAAGTCTAAGGATGTGTTATTTGGTTTGAAAATGGTGAGTGATGAGAATGGTTTAAAGGCTTAGTAATTTATCATTTTTGTGATAAATGATGTGTGGATCTAGAGAATGTTTTGGACTTGAACTTTATTTGGTCTTGAATTTAAATATTTGGAAGTAGAGATTAATTTTTTTTATTTATTTAAAAAAGACATGGGCATGAATATTGGACCAAAGGAAGGTTAAAGATAAACACATAAGTACAGGCTTAAAAAATAGATATAAGAATGGGTATAACTTTGAAAAGGTGACTTCGATTAATGGATGATTAAATTCGAAATGAAATAAACGGTCCCGACGAACTCGTATGTCAAATCTTAAATACTCTTCTTGACCATATCTTGACACGTTCAATTCATATCAAATTGTGTTCTCCGCCGATTTTTTAACCTTAGTCCAATGTCCTCTCCATTGAAATTCAGGCCACTTGATTCCCCTTTGAGAAATTTCGAAGACCAAACCTAATGCTTTGATAAGAACATACCCATGATGTTGGGAACTCGACTTTTTTCCTAATCTCAAAGGCAATAGCCAGATGAATCACATATGACTAGGAAAATCCTGATCACAAGGAAACTCTTTGATCCCATTCCTTAGGAATTCCATGAAATGCATGATTATGATTGTCTTAATCTAGCAGAAAATGCAGCTGAATGTGAACCACCATCCGGTCAGATGGTAATAAATAAGAGGGCAAATTTTGGGGTGTTACAGCTTCCCCTATTCAATCACTATAGACCTGAATGGATGATAGCATTCGCTTTCAGACGTTTAAGGTATGCAGGGATTGAATACCAGAAACAACCAAAAAATTTGCACTCTGTGGCAGAAGAACATGAAATAAACTCAACCGAATGAACTCTGCTTGGATATAATTATGATGGGAAGAATAGTAAATAGGGGATGCCTTTTGAGTGATGTCAGATGGCTACTAACTTGCCACGCTGCGGGTGGACTTTGATAGGCTTCAAAAATCTCTTAATGATGTATTGTTTTTTTTGAATGGAGTCGAACGACTAACGACTTGCCACACTGCGTGTGGACTTCAAGAGTATTTTGCCACTCTGAGGATGGACTTTCGCCAATTTGCGGTTGGACTTCACGATACGATTTGCCACCCTGAGGACGGACTTTTGCCAATCTACGGTTGGACTTCTGAAATTTGTCACCCGAAGATTGACTTTGGTCAGTCTGTGGCTGGACTTTTGTTCACTGCGGGAGACTTTTACCCACTGCGGGAGACTTTTTCCCACTGCGGGGGACTTTTGAAATTTGCCACCCGAAGATGGACTTTGGTCAGTCTATGGCTGGACTTTAAGAATTTGCCACCCGAAGATGGACTTTGGCCAGTCTGTGGCTGGACTTTTGGAATTTGCCACCCAAAGATGGACTTTGGCCAGTCTGTGGCTGGACTTTTGCTCACTGTGGGAGACTTTTGGCCACTGTGGGGGACTTTAGAAATTCTCCACCCAAAGATGGACTTTGGCCAGTCTGTGGCTGGACTTTAAGAATTTTCCACCGGAAGATGGACTTTGGCCAGTCTGTGGTTGGGCTTTACAAGATATCAAACTTGGATTATGTTGGGTACGCATATCTTGGATTACATGGCATGATGCCCCATGTCTCTGGGGATGTTATGTCTTGATCATGTTAATGAAATGGCGTAAGTGCAAAGGGAGTTCCTGATGCGGAAATAATAAGTCCCTGCTGATTCTGCTGAGAATACAATGATTACAAATTCGATCTCAAGAAGCCCTGCGGAGATAACATCTCTGTTGGAGAAAAAGTTTGGCGACTTTACCGGGGATAACTTCCATCCGTCTGGTTGGGATAACAAAACCGACACGTCCTGCTGGGGAGGAAATATTTCAATTCGTCTCGTGCTGGGGATCATTTGCTTTTTCCTGGTATTTACTTTAAGAGGATTTTACAAAAGACTTAGTGTCTTTAAACTCTTAAGTATCGGAATGACTGCATAAATTGGTGTAATAACCTTACTGAGGAGGTAACCATTGTCAACATAAATGAGTTGGTAGCTGTCGGAAGCGCTGAACGAGATAATTAGCTTGACGAGCGACTACTAGATGGGTAATAGACTCAATCAGTAAGAGTTATGACAAGAGGTGACATAAAAATTCTTTAAGGATATAAATGTCCTGGTACTCTGAACTCCGGGTAGATGCTTCCGATCGCCTGTCTTCGGGAAAGAATGAATTCTCGTGCTATTAGGTTGGCCTGCCCTAGTACGAGTATCTGAATAGTTTTGCACTTAACTGACTAATCTTTCTTGGGGAGATTTAAATCTCGAGGTGATTTCCCCAGTTCGGCTGAATTTTGAAGAGTTTGCTCGACGTAACTGCCCCAGATTGGCTAGCTTTTATCATGATTGGTTGGGAAAGTATTTACTCAATGGAGCTTTCTCGGAAAAGTGCACCTCGACGTGACTGTCTTTCAGAAGTTTTAGACTTCTCAACTTGGCAAATTTAAGCTTTTGGACTGAATTTCCACATGTGAACTTTTTATGATGCTTAACAAATGTATGCAAGTAAGAAATGTTTATTTTTAGAATGAAAATTCTAATGCAACGCACATGTTACTCTTGAAGTCTTTATTGAAAAGGTGTCGCAATCCTTTGTGAGCGAATCACTGGTTAAGATACGACATTATTTTTTTATGAAATTATGTACATGCAATACCACCAAGGATCTTTTAGCACAACTCATAGGAGTCAGGAACTCTATCTCGTGGTAGTACGCTCTCAAAATAACACTATTTCAGTTAGGACTTTTAAGGGTTGTATCGTGGCCTAGTTCACAGTTATAGAAACAAAGGATATAGGCTCAAAGTTTATTTGTGCCCACCCACTCTTTGTAATGTTCTTCATTCCTATGTTCAGCTAATTTTCACAAGCGCTCACCTTTCATAAGGGTTTCGTGTCGGTTGAGGAATCATTGTTGCTATCAGTTCAATCACCAATCAGGTTATTGTTGGGAGTCAGTCACCCTGTTATCTTTCGTGTCTGCGCCACACGACTTTGTTCTTGCTTAAGGATATTGCTTGTGTAATCCTCTTTGCATTATTCGCCATTCATTCTTTTTCTTATCCCTAACTTTTGCCTGGACTGATTCTTGTGAATCTTAGATTGTGAAGTCTAGCGGGATGCCCTAACTTTTTCCTAAGTTGCTTGTTTTCAAGTTTCTACTTAGCGGGCTTTTTCATTTCTCTTTTCTTTTTTTCTTTTTTGAATAAATTGTGTGACACCGTTTGTCTTGATTGCTTTGCGAGGGTTGTGACTGCCTCATTCTTTGGTCGATGACGGATAAACATTGTGGATTTCAGTCTTTGGACCTCTTGATTTGGATAACCATTGTGGTTTTCGGTCTTTGGACGTCTTGATTAGCATAATGGAATGTAATGGATCCTCAAATACACTCCTTTATGAAAGCCTGAACGCTTGGTCCGACTAGCCTGCCCCTGGGTTACACGTGAGGGTTTTTTGTGCGAGAAGAAACTCCTACTTCAAGGCTCAAAGGGGGTTAGCGAGGGTCTATCTCCCTAATATCTCTAGTGTTTAGGGATTCGAAACAAAGCATGTACATCGTCAATAGGCTCTTATTCGAGAGCACGCAATTAGAGATTCTTGCGTTTTTGTTTCGTCATTCTCCTTCAGAGAGTTTAAGCACGACAATTGGTATTGTGATGTACACATGCAAAATTATAAGTGAATGTGAATGAATTACTTCAAGACAAACATGTGATTTTTATTATTACTAATATTCAAAAGCAAACAAATTGCATACATGTAGACAAATGTTTAGCACATAAAAGAAACTACAATTGGTAATGCAGTAAAGAAACTGAATATTTCCGTAGTTGAGGAGGCTTGACTTTGTCTGGACCTGTCAGTCTTGGATACTTTCAGGGATCAATAACTCTTTCACATACTTGTAATCTTCAATTTGCATCCGTATACCCAACCATAGCAATCATACCTCTTCTTCTAGTTATTTTGACTCTGATACGAGACATCTAAAGGAAATGGTAGAGTTGAAGAGTAAAATTGCCCCATAAGGTTGCTCGGAAAGACCTGACGATCTTCTGCCTACGTATCTCCATTGACCCATGACTAATGAAGAATCAGAGCGACGTTGTTCCCCTCAATAGGGATGAAAATGAACAATGACATGAAACAAACACACGCATGCCATCATTGAGAGTATTTGAATACTTCTGGCTTTATTTGCTACATGAATACCCTGGCGTCCTGGGTGATTAACTCGAAGATTTCAGCTTAACGTGGACCACCAGTTCCACCGTGATTAGGCATTGGATTCTGGAGTACATTTGGGTGAGGAGCAAAATTAATTGCCTTGGAGTCAACTAGGTCATGTACCTTGTTCTGAAAAGCCCAACATTTCTCAATATTGTGCCCCTGAGCACCCAAATGGAATTCGCACCTGGAGTTAGCATCAAAATTCAGAGGTAGATTGTCAGGAGGAGGAGGTCTCATGGTAATAAGCTCGACCATGTTCAACTTTAGCAGCTCTGGAAGCAAAATAGCATATGGACATTGAACATGATCAATCCTACGGTCCGTTGCTCTTGCTCTTTGCTGAAATGGTCTTTGTGCCTGTTGTTGTCGACTCTGTGGTCGTTGTTGAACCTGTGGAGTAATAGTCACTACAGCTGCTTGGTAGTACCCTTGAGAAAGACCTCTATCTCGGCCCCTATATACAGCATTAGTCTCGCCTTCTCTTCTTCTTTGGCCATTGCCAAAAGGCTTTTTCACACCAGAAGAACTAGCACTGCTTGCATCCTGAATCTTTCCCAATTTCATAAAGTTTTCTATTCTTTATCCAGCGATGACAATATCAGAAAAACCAATGGAAGGGCAAGTGGCCAGACGATCTAAGTAAACACCTTGCAAGGTTCCCATAAACATGTCGGCCATTTCCCGATCCAGCAACGGGGGTTGAACCTGTGCAGCCAGCTCACGCCACCTATGGGCATACTGCTTAAAATTTTCCTTAGGTCCTTGAGATAAGTTCTGAAATGAGTGCGGTTCGGAGCCATATCAGTATTATATTGATACTGCTTGAGAAAAGCATCAGCTAAATCTTTCCAGCTTCGAATAGAGACCCTGCTTAGCTTCATGTACCAGTTCAACGAAGCTCCAGATAAACTATCTTGGAAGAAATGCATCCAAAGTTTCTTGTCATCAGTGTGAGCCGAGATTCTTCCAAAGTATGCATGAATGTGAGTTCTAGGGCACGTGCTGTCGTTGTACTTGTCAAATGATGGCGCCTTAAACTTAGGAGGGATTCTGACTCCTGGCACTAACCCAAGACTGGTTACATCGATGCCCAGGGAATTCTGACATTCCATGGCGTTAATCTTCTATGCCAGATCTTCATACTTGCGATCATTGATCTCATTCATATTACCCATATCAGCATCCAGTAGAGTGAACTGGTCCTCTTGAGTGTCTTCTAAACCCGCATTACGGATTTTAGTCCTATTTGGATTTGGCTCTCCGTTACGGGCAGCGTTAGGATCCACATTCTCAGTCGGTGTTCCAGTATTAACATTCACCTGGGGTTGCTCAACCATCAACCTGAGACGCTCCTGGTTCTGGGCCATGCCAGTCATCATTTCCATGAACTGATCCATCCTCTGTCGGAGCTCATTGAGGTTAGTCTGCATTCGTTCATCCATTCTTACTCGATTTCTTTCAGTCGGATATCGATGAAAGCGTTGACTAGCTATATTTCCTGCAGTTGAATAAGTTAGAAAGTCTGGATAACCTGCAAAAACACAAGAATATGATATGCAGGAAATGAATGCTTATGGCATGTCTATTCATTCTTTAGGGCATTCCATCCCCTAATTCCAGTTTTGTGGGTTTGATGAAGATAGAAGCTCATTTTGCTGCAAATAACAAGCAGTGTTGACAATATAAGGTGTGTGTGTGTACTAGACACGCCAAACAATTCCAAGAATATGAAGACCAAGTTGTTTTGCAAATGTGCCAGATGTGTCGGTGATCACAAAGCGAGAGCACACATAATGATAGTAAAGAGATCTTTTAATGATAAGCACTTGTTGATATAGTCAAAACACACGAAACATGGACCTGAAACAGAAGTGCAAATGATAAAAAGATTCCATCAACAGTCCTGATGGTAATCCCACAACATATAAGCAAACAGAAAGATATCTTTGTCAATGTGATCATCTATCTAGGTCTGAGTCAATGATCGGTCTTGCCTTTGGAACTTCAACCAATTCCTTCGTCTGCACCTGGTTGTCCTCAACTCTCTTCAGCTTCTTCTGATAGTAGATCATTATCCGCTTGTAATAAGCAGCTTCCTCTCGGGCCTTAGCAAGTTCTGCATCCTTTTCTTTCAACTTACCGGCCATCTCTTCATCTTTCTCCTTTAGCTTACTCACGATCTCTTCAGCTTGAACTTTATCTTGTTCCTCTCTTTTGATCGTGTAAGCATCGTGCCTCTTCTTCATGTTCTCAAACATCAAGGTTTTTTGATCCAATTTCCTTCTAGTGTCAATATGTTCCTTGGAAGAACTCCTAGTAGCAAACTCGAACCTCGCATACCGAGCTAACTCAACTTCACACTGCTTCCTTGCGATAGCATGCTTCTCAGCATCTTCTTGAGCTTTCCACTCAATCTTAAGCCTGGCGTGATTAGCCATAGCAAGCTCTTGACTCAACTGTGCATTCTCCTTTAACAACCTGTCTCTTTCCGTCTTCACCTTGTTGAACTCTTCAATGCTAACTGTGGTAGGATGTTCAATGACCATGGGATATAGAAGAGGTGCATGCCCAAATGGAAACAGTAACACTTTAACCCGTTCTCTTAGCCATTTTGCAAACGGTGGATACATTCGGCAATCCCCTACTCCCAAAGTCTTCTTCTCTCTTTTCTTTCGATTATGCCAAGCATTGGAAGCTTTCTGATCAATCTTGAATCCGTCTATTGATTGGAAGTATAAGGTCTCTGTGATGTCCATAGCCACTGGTGGTCCCTTCAAGGCGTACCCGAACTGTCTAACTGTGAGGGAAGGGTTATAATTAATTCCCTTTTTCCTCCCGATCAATGGAACATTAGGGAATCCTCCGCAACTATGAAGAATGTCAATGCACCGAAATCCCTGATTAATCCAGACAATGTCCTTTGCTTGCAAGCCCATCATTCTTTCAGACCATTCAAGTGAATTCTTCGTCCTCTCAAAAGCCCCTGATTATGGAAGAAAACGTGTGAACCCCTTATAGAATACAGTCGCGCAACAATTCAACATTCCACCCCTTCGATTCTCATTCGTATAATGCACAGAGTATTAGAGATCTCCTAAGAGAGTAGGAACAGGGTTCTTTGCTATAAAAATGTGAATAGCATCGATATCCACGAAGTTCAGCATGTTCGGGAACAAAGTGATTCCATAGATACACAAAGCTAGGACCGCATTGAAGGTACTCCAACTTTTTGCTTCAGCTGCTTTAGTAGCCTCATCTAACAAGAAACTCAAATGATATCCTCGGAAGCCTCCTTTGTTATCAATCCGGTCTTCCAATAATGACTTGCTCAAATAAAGAGCAGTTGCTACATCTTTGAAGTCGGGGTCAATCTTGGACCCAAAGAATGGTGCACAGTCCTTCACGAAAACTCTCAGGATGCTTGAATACTCCTCTAATGTAGGTGCCAATATGAATTTAGAAAGTGTGAAGCATATAAGTTGTGGATTGTAAATTGTAGCAATGTGTGCATCCCTCTGAAAGCATAATCATTGATGGGCTCTATGAAATACAAAATCCACCTGTAATCCTGCTTGAAGATATTGAGAACTTCTGGAGGAGGTAAGGCTTTCACTTTAAGGATTTCCTTCACAACAGGCTGATGAACCTTGTAGGAAATAATACACTTGGTATTTTTCTTGGACTCCATGCTCATAGAATAATACCCACAACTGGAATCAAGGATGTGATATGCAACCCTCCAAATGAATAAACATGCGTTAGGAAAGCAAGTATGCGGATGATGTGATGCAATGCAATGGCATGTGATCACTGTGGCATATATTGAGCATTGTTGTACTACCTTCTGATTTGCCTGGATACTGACTGTCAAGAGTACCAGATCATAATTATGTGTCAAAAGAAAACCCAAGTATCGGGAACAGAGTGGTTGAAGGTTAATTTTCCTGCAAACCTGTAAATAGTCCCTCCACCTCACTGGTATGCTCCGGGTCGACATCACGGACTCTCAAAGCCGAGCAGCAATAATACGTTCACCATTTCCGAGAAATGGCTCATGAGAAAATCAGGGAATCGATTTGGCATTATGTACTACTCAGGGAGGTCTCAGCTGAGTCCGGGAAAACAAGCATCCCTTATAAGTTCTCGGTTTCAAGCACTAAAATCGAGAAACAATAGTAAATTCATCCTGAAGGGTACAATACTACCGTCATACGACCAGTTTCTTTAATCGGGTTCCTATGAGAGAATAAGGTCATCCTATGCGACTTCCCAGTGGGCCCTCGGGTGCGAATGGGTTTGCCACAAAATGTGGTCTGCCACTGTCACCACAAAATGTTAACAGCTCAGGTGGGAACATTCTATGGTCTGCCTAGGCAGTATAAAATATATCCCAAGAGAGCCTGATCTGGGCGTGGGACTCGTGAAAACTACACGTGCTCAAGACCACGCAAGCCACACGACTGCCCACTCTAAATCCTATGTGTATACTTAAGCCGGATAGTTGGCTTATCTCACAATAATCCCATCCCGCCAAGGAAAACAAGAACAACCAGTGCAGTATATGCCAGTATATGCAACAGTAAAGTAAAGTGCAAAAAGCTGTAAATAAAGCTGTAAATAAAGTTGTAAAGTGAAGCGATGAAATGTAAATAAAACAGTAAAGTTAAACTAAAGCGCAATAGCAAATGAATAAACACCCAACGAAAACAGAAACAGACAAGCGCTAGGATTGACTCTCAAAGGGGAACCCAGAGATTCTGGGTTCGGTCCCCAGCAGAGTCGCCAGCTATCGCTCCCGGGATTTTCATCCTAGTACAAATGCGAAAGTGGCACGGAAAAGGTAGAGTCGTCAGCCAGGAATTTTTATCCCGAAGGAACGAGAAAGGTAATGTTGCACAAACCGAAGGAAGAAGGAAAGGAAGAGGCCTTGCGAACCAAAGATCTGGGTCCAGAAGTCGGTTACGAATTGGGAAAGTATTAGCACCCTAAATTGTCCGCCGTACCCGATGGGATCCACGCTTGTTTTTCTGTTTCAAAGGGTGAGAAATAAGATGTTGTTTGGATGAAAGAATTGCTATCTGGAATTGGAACTGAAATGAGAAAGGAATCTGGAAAAGAAAATGGAGAGAAAGGGAGAAATATAGGGAAAATAAAGAATGTGCTCGAACGGGCCCTACCCCACTGCCTACGTACCTCATCAGGAAAATGAGGATCAGAGTCGTCGTATTTCTTCTAACTAAGGAGGGAACTATTTGTTTGCCTTTTTTAGGATGACGTTACCATAGTTCTAACTCAGGTGTTACCGGCTCTGGTTCGAGGGTGTTTACCGTATCGCTGTTTGAACTGTCGAGACAAGTCGGATTCGTCCGCAAAGAGTATGAGATGAGAAGAGAAGACGCGTTATCTTGTTGGTTTATTGCTTTTTTTAGAAGAAGTGTTTTAATTTTGGTGTTTATCGCGGGTATAACACTAAAGACTGTGATACGGGAGCGAATACTTTCCAAGGTCGCCCCCAATAGGACGTTTGTAAAGTATCCTAGAAGAGTGGAGGAGACCTCCACTAATAATTTCCTATATAGCTTAAGGCTCGTGGCATATTGTACCTACTTTCCTTTTAAATGTTTTTTGTTATTTTTCTTTAAAGGTGAGAAGTGAGACTCAAATTGTAAAAGGAAAAAACTCTAAGGGGAACTAGACTTTACCCTAAGTTAATTGAGTTTAATGGTGACCTATGGTTAGTGAAGCTTGAAAGATTTAAAGCTAACTAAGTGGACATTATACTAGAAATGCAAGCACAAAAGGTAATAATTAATAAAATGGTCCTCCTACGTCATGGTGGGTGAGAACGGGCGTAAATCGTTAATGGGATGAAACAATGGATCGAGTGGGTTGATTGTGTGGTGCTGAGATGCACGACTTATTGGAGTGGAGCGATGATAATCGAGGAAACCTAATGTCACATGAAACCTTATTTATTTATTTATTTAAAATTCTTCGATTTTGGATCGAATAACTCCTTTTCTTTATTTTTGAAAATTGGTTATCTAACGCTTCATTTTATCTTTTCAATCATAATTATAGGTATCACATATAAAGTTCTAACTATTACATCACAAAGTATAAAGCACAAAAATATAATCGAGGCATAATAAAAATAATCCAAATCCGTAAGAGAATCCTCGCATAAGACCTTGCACCACAAAAAGAGTGTTAGTAAATAAAATAAAGATGAGGATGCAAAAATATGGACAATGAATAAAGGTGTAAAAATTTCAAGAATTTCTAAAATGCACATAAAGCACATAACACAAATATAAAGGCTAATCGCTTCATGTAAACACACTTGAACGGTTTTTGAGCCTAAGTCCTAAAACTAAAGGATCTTGCATGATATCAACATTCTAAAATCAGTGGCTAAACCATACTAAGGCTTTCTAATATTCTAAGATCAAGCCTAATTAATCTAAATCCTAATGCACCAAAAAATCCTAAGCTAAACTATATGGATTTACCATGGAAAAATTGACTAAAATCAATGCACTAAAAAAATAGTAAAAGTCCTGGAAAAATATATGAAATTAATTCCCTAAGGTCCCTAACCTGAATCTAATATTGTGTTAAAAAATCTCCTAAAAATTCATAACCTAACTATGTCAAATGGTCACTTAAATCTACCTAAGATCTATCCACAATTTTACACAAACAACACTATCAAAATAGTGGATAAAATGGCCTAAAAAATATAACAAAAATTATTCCAGGCTCAATTATTAGTCCTCTAATTATAGCAAAAAGAATGGGACAAAAATCAAACAGGAAGTGGGAGAAATAAAATGTACAAAATAAAGTGTTCATGAAAGAATTCCATAGAAAACTAATTAAATGGAAAATCGAAATTAAATTAAAAAAATACCAAAATTCAGAAAGTAAAATATAGAAAAGTTCTAAAAGGAATTAGGATCCTACTGTAATTTTTATGGAATTTTATTATGCGTTTTTGTATATTTTTTTTATGGATTTAAATTGAAACCATGCAAAACAGACATAAAAAAACAAAAAAATAAAAAAAGGGGGTGAGGAAAAAGTAATTCTCAGTTAAAAAGACAATTGGGCCTAGCTTGGGGGTGTGCAGAAAGTAATTCGCAGGGCCCAAACTCAAGCAAGCCTGAGGATGCATTGTATGGGAGCAAGGTCAACACATTGGACCTGGTATGGATCGTTAGATTGGTAGACTTTTATAAGTATGACCATCCGACGGTTTAGGACGTGAGGGAGTATAATTATTAAGGTGAGTGGCATGCATGGAATAACCTCCATGGGATCCTACCGGTCGGTGACACTTGTCACCTCCAGAATGGACTGAACAAAACACAATCCTATCTCTAATGGATTTGGGCGTTGGTAGAAATTAATTGCGGTTTATGACCTCTTAATATTTCCACGGTGCATTAATTAATACTTTTTATGATTTTAATCTTTCAATTTTGAATTAACTAAGGGAATAAATATGCTTTATGATATGATTAATTCTAATCTTAATGAATTAGAAACAAATAATCATTTTCAAATTCATGGATAAACAGCACAAAAACCTTCATGTAGTCTCTCTCTTTCTCACGCATACACCTTCTTCCTCTTCTCACACATCAAACCCTAACCTTTCCGCGGCATTTTCTCCCTCAACCTCACCTCGTCTCTATGATCAAACGAAGGAGACGACGGCCCCATGGTGAAACTCACCCTCTACGATCTCCTTCTACCCTCAACCTACTCCTAACCCGCCGCCGGCCTCATACCTCACCGGAGAAAATGGAAAACGACGATGGCACCTCATCTTCTATTATCTCCCCCTACCTAACACGGATCCGAAAACAAAATATGCTTCTCCTTCTCTTGTTCTCGCTTGCGACTCCGAATTACTATTGAATATGGATTTATGACAAGAAATCTTGAATTGCGATTTCTTGCGGATTGTTATGATGTTGAATCATTTTTGTCTTTTACCTCAACTTCTGAATTGTTATTGTATTATATGGTATTGAAGCTACATATTGTTGATTGAATTGAAAATAATTGCAGGTAGCTATTGGTGATGAAGGTTCGGAGAGTATCTGAGTTGAAGAATGCTTGAAGGTTGAAGAAAATGAAGAAAGAGGAAGGAGAATTTGAATGATGGTGAAGAGTTTGGTTGAAGAGGAGAACAAAAACGGAGAACAATGATTGAGAGGATGGAGATAAGTGAAGATGGAGGAAAACCGTGAAGAATGAGATCAGAGTCGAAAAAGAGATTTCAGAAAAATGGTTGAAGGGTGAGTTGAGAAAAAGATGGAAGCATCATGAAAATGGCATCAGTCTGGCTTTTATAGATGAAGATCCAGAGGCCAATTCAGGAGTTTCTCAGGTATTTTCGGTTAAGATTTATGTTATGAATTGGTTAGAGTTAGTTAGTGATTTCGGTTTTTCTGCTATGGATCCTTTCACCATGTTATTTTTCTTATGACTTTTCCTGATATGAGTTGTTGAATTCGTTGTAAATTTAATCCCGTGCATATTTTCTTTTGTTTTTTCTGTGTGCCGACAGGATCACGAAATCAAGCTATATGGGCATTGTACTTGCATATCATCCTTTAGCTCTATATAACGTCAATTGGATGTTGATCGTGTCTTCTACCAAGTCTTGGAATCGAAAGCCGAGTGGAGAGACCTCAACTAATAATTAAACCAACCGACTCGAAAAAGGTATCACGTTCCGTTGCTTGTTCAGTTATCCGATTGTCTGCATATGTGAGCCTTTTATTTACCACTTGTAAACTAAATTCCCGTTCATTTTCCCAGTGCAACATCAACTTCACTATATGAGGTAACTTGGAGAGAAGAGTCGGATTAGCTCACTTTCGGTCGTAATGTTTTTGTGGAGACCAATGTCAACTCAGTTAACCCTTGCATTCGGCCTAACAAACATATTTAGTTTCTTCTTCTAAGAACTGAATCATTTTCGTTATTCATTTCCGAGTTCAAGGAGCTTTTTGTAACTGAAAATATTTTGGAGTTTCTTGTTACTGAAATGATAGATAATGACTTTTTCCCTTTTTTTGTGTGTAAAATTCTGAATTTTGTTTGTTAAATTATTCTGATATGACGAAACCTTGCAAGTTCAATAATGAAGAGTGTTTTTATTTTCTATCATCTCCTTGAAGTGTTCAAAATGGCATATCGCCCTGTTAAAAATCATTCTCATCAAATGGACTGTTTGTTTCGAACAACTCGCTTCTGCGTATTCATGTTTTTTCCTAAATTTCGTTCCCTCCATACTGCTATATATTTTTGCACTTTGCCTATTATGCGACCTTTATCAACATGACTAACACTTTAAGCTAGATGCAAATACCGCCTTGTTATCGTAAATAAGTAAAAACCGAAAATAACATATTCCTCGTAGCCGATGTCGTCCGAAGGAAACCAATGTATAAGACCTTTAATGAAACTAATTTGCTCAATAATTTCACGATCATGATTCACATAACCCGTAGGATATTTCAAGAGTATCAATGCTAACTAATTAAAATGAAGTCTAAGGATGTGTTATTTGGTTTGAAAATGGTGAGTGATGAGAATGGTTTAAAGGCTTAGTAATTGATCATTTTGGTGATAAATGATGTGTGGATCTAGAGAATGTTTTGGACTTGAACTTTATTTGGTCTTGAATTTAAATGTTTGGAAGTAGAGATTAATTTTTTTATTTATTTAAAAAGACATGGGCATGAATATTGGACCAAAGGAAGGTTAAAGATAAACACACAAGTACGGGCTTGAAAAATAGATATAAGAGTGGGTATAAGTTTGTAAAGGTGACTTCGATTAATGGATGATTAAATTCGAAATGAAATAAACGGTCCCGACGAACTCGTATGTCAAATCTCAAATACTCCTCTTGACCATATCTTGACACGTTCAATTCATATCAAATTGTGTTCTCCGCCGATTTTTTAACCTTAGCCCAAAGCCCTCTCCATTGAAATTCAGGCCACTTAATTCCCCTTTGAGAAATTTCGAAGACCAAACCTAATGCTTTGATAAGGACATACCCATGATGTTGGGAACTCGGCTTTTTTTCTTAATCTCAAAGGCAATAGCCAGATGAATCACATATGACTAGGAAAATCCTGATCACAAGGAAACTCTTTGATCCCATTCCTTAGGAATTCCATGAAATGCATGATTATGATTGTCTTAACCTAGCGGAAAATGCAGCTGAATGTGAACCACCAGTCGGTCAGATGGTAATAAATAAGAGGGCAAATTTGGGGGTGTTACACTTGACATTTGGAACCAAACAGAGATCATAAGCATCTTTACCAAACAAATCTATGTGCTTCAAGGATCTCATCTCTCTTTGTAACTCAACAAAATGGCCTTTAAAATCATCAAGTTTTTCAGTTACACCAGCGCCTTCACTAGGCTCAGCATGGTAAATCACTTCATCTTGGTGTGGAGTAGTGTGCATTACAGGCGGTGCAGTAGTCATCACTGGCTGAAGAGTATTAAATGCATCAATCTCAGGAGGAGGAGGATGATAACCAGGAGGAGTGAAATTAGCTGGCATACCCCACGGTTTACCAGGAGGAATGCGGTAGCAAGGAGAAAGGACGACCTCTATAAGGATCGATGCAGTGACAATCTTAGAGATGACTATATTCTGAACAGGAGGATTAGGAACAGGGGATGGCTGATTTTGAGCAGCCACCAAGCTTTCCATCATGGCAGTAACTTTTTCCAAGCTATCCTTCAGATATGTAACTTCCTCGCGCAGCTCACGATTCTCTTGTTGTAAGGCTTACGGCATCTTCTTCCAATTAGCTCGAGTATCAACCTTGTGAGTCAGCTTGATAGGAGAACTGAATGAAGACCAAGAAACAACATAAGATCCCTGGAGAACACTCATGAAGCAAGACAAATGTGGGTATGACGCATGGTATGCGTATGCAAATGCAAAGATTTCAAAGGACTATAAGATAACTTGCAATATTTATAAAAGAAACACTTTTTGAAGTACCTAAAAACTCATTCTCATTAAAATTAAAGTAAGGATTACAAGTGAAGTACAAGCCTTAACAATCCTAATACATGAGAGAAAAAGTAAAATAGGCCTAGGGGATCACATCTGAAGAAGATCCAAATCTCGGATGGTACTTCATGTGAATCCTCTTAATCTCTCTCTTGTACCGATTCTTCATGTCTTCCTTATCCTTCACCAACTGGTCAACAATGGCCTTCCAAGCACCAGATGTAGGAGGAATAGTAGACGGTGTGCTATAGGAAAATAAATCCTCTCTTGGCATCTTCGTAACACGTCGCTCAAGTAACTCAATGAGATCATCTTTCTCTTTCAGTTGCTCTCGCATCGTCGTCTTCTCAAGTAGCCATTCTTCTTTCTCTTTCTTCATCTTGTCCAATTCTTCTTGAAGAGCAACCTTCTCATCAATGGGAGGAAGAAAAGTAGACAATGGTAGCATAGGAAACAAAGGCTCCTCAGATGGATAAGGCATCTTAAGCATGGAAACCCTAGATTGAACCCCCTGGATGTAACCCTAGATTTTACATGATTTGCACCATTAAGAAATAAGAAACTATATAAGGAAAGGTTACTTGGTATGTCCTTCAAGCAGTATCCCAATTGTCGCCTAGCAAGAATAGGGTTGTAACTAATTCCCCCGCGTGTACCAAGAAGAGGTATGTTAGAAAACTCTCTACAACTGTCAATAAGCACTCCAGTATCATAATAGGAATAATACCAAGTCATATCCTTATGAGAAAGAGACATAATCCTTTGAGACCATCTTTGATTCTCTCTATTATCCTTGAAGACATCGGACTTTGGTAGGTACGAAATAAACCACCTATAGAGAAGAGGCGCATAACACAGAATCTCTCAATTACCTTTAAAGGTCCTATAATGAAAGGCATGATACATGTCTCCAAGCAAAGTAGGTACCGGATTTCTCTTCAAGAAATTCTGAATGTCACTCTCGTCCACAATACCATCTAAGTTAGGAAACAAAACAATCCCATAAATGAGCAAAGCAAGAATAACCTCAAATGCATCCTTATGACCCAAAGTAAGAGAAGTAGAAGCTTTCCCCATTAAGAACTTGGCATTAATACCACAGACACTCCCTTTTGGAAAAAACTTCCCACTAAGATCGAACTCCTTGAGAAAAAGGGCTTTGGCGATGACTTTGGTCATAAGCTCCTTCTTTAAACCACTGAAAAGAAATTCCTTGTGAAAAATAGGTAAACCCATCCAATGAGAGTACTCCTCTAAGGTCGGCACAAGCGGATAATCAAGAAAGGTCAAACAATGATGCAACAGATCATAAAACGGAGCCAAGTTATGGAGAATCCCCTCTGGTACATCGGTATCCAAGATAAACAAGAGCTTCCGATAACATTTCCGGAACTCCTAAGTGACAATCACCAGTTCAACTTAAATTCGGGTTAGAATCTATCTCACTCACAGAGGATCACCAAAACTGAAACAGAACAAACAAATAACAAACAAATCAAACCAAAGCAATAAATAAATCAAAGTAGGCTGAATCCACTTAGAGATTACTTCCCGGCAGAGTCGCCATTTTTCTGTAGCGGTAAAATCATGAGTGTAAACTATTAATTAGTTTAACTCAAAATAAACAGAGTCGCCACAGCGCTTTATTTTTATTCCAAGAGGAAAAGGATAAAAGAGGGAACAAATCCTAATGAATCTAAAAGAAAAAAGCTAAAGAAACACAACAGAGAAACAGGTAAGGGGATATGTGACACAATAGGAAGGTTTTACGCACCCAAAATGTATGTGGTACTCCACGGAAGCCCTTTGAAAAATTTACTGCTTTTGGTTTGAAAAAGGTTTGTTAAATGAGAGTAGAGGGATGAGAAAAAAATTATTTTTTATATTTTTTGTGTTTGGAGAGGTTTACCACCTCATGCCTACATACCCATAAAGTGAAATGCAAGATCAAAACCCCGTAGTTCGTGGTACAAATAGTGAAAAGGGTGGATTGTAATTAATTTTATTAAGTGAAGAGAATTTGTCATCTTCAAGTGGAGGGCCAAACAAACTACCATGAGAATGAAGGCATGGAATCATACATCATTATGGAGAGGGCGCCAACTAGGATAAAATCAACGAGTATTGCACTAAACCCCCACAAATGACAAGAGACTTAATTACATCAAACTACAACCATAGAGATTGAAAGACTTGCACCCGACTAAAGAATAATGACTCATAATCGACACTCTTTTAAAGAAAATACATAAAAGTGCACAAAGGCACAAAACAACTTGAATGAGTTTGATTCTTTTTATTTTTGAATGAAGGTCAACATGATTAGATTCATTCATTTTAAAGGAAAAGAAAAAGAGTAAAAGCCACTTGACAAAAGTCAAGGTTTTTGTTTATTAAAGAGTTGATGATTTAAAAAGAAGGAATCCTTTGAAAAAGGGAGAAGATTTTGAAAATTAAAGAAGGGGAGGAGATGAAGGGATTATCCTAAAAAAAAGAAAATAAGAAGATAAGGGAAGAAATATATAACCAAACTTGATGATACTTCAAATTATGAGCATAAGAGTTTCATCCTTATAAGCTAGCAAATGGCCAAATAAAGGCAAATTCCAACTTCATGAAGATCAAGGTGTCACTCCCGGGATTTTCATCCTAGTACAAACGCGAAAGTGGCGCGGAAAAGGTAGAGTCGCCAGCCAGACTTTTTTATCCCGAAAGAATGGGAAAGGTAATGTTGCACAAACCTGAGGAAGAAGGAAATGACAAGGCCTTGCAAACCAAAGATCTGGTTTCGGGAGTCGGTTACGAATTGGGAAGGTATTAGCACCCCAATCCGTTTGTCGTACCCGACGGGATCCACGCTTGTTAATCTGTTTTCAAAGGGTGAGAAATAAAGTTGCTGCTAAACAAATGAACTGCTAACTGGAATGGAAATAAAATGAGAAAGGAATAAGAAAAGAGAACGAAAAGAAAGAATGGGGAAAATGTAGGGAAAATAAAGAATGTGCTCGAACGGGCCCTACCCCGCTGCCTACGTACCTCATCGGGATAATGAGGATCAGAGTCGACGTAGTTCGCTTAACTAAGGTGGGAACTATTTGTTTATGTTTTTTATAGCTGGAACTGCGTATGTCTATGCTCATGTGTTGCAGGCTCGTCTGGTACGAGTGTGTTTACCGTCTTGCATGTGAGACAAGTCGTCGCAAGTTTGCGTTCAGAATGAACGAGATGAGAAAAGAAGTTCCCGTAGGATAGTCGCTTATTATTTGTTTTTGTATTTTATGAGAAATGTTTTGAATTTGTTTGTGAACATTCTCATACTAAGACTTATCCATCGCAGTAAGTACTTACACCTCGCCCTGAAACAGGACGCGTATATGTACTCCGCAACAAAGTCTCATGTCGTACAAGAACGTTCGGTTTTTATTAAGTGCTTTATTATTTTTCTTTATGAAGTGAGAAAGAAAGACTCAAGTTGCAAAAGGTAAAAGCTAAGAGACTAAGACTCAATCCTAATTTTGTTTATTTATTCAAAAGTGGTCCTAATGGTTTATGTGGTTTTCTAAACCTAATGAATGAAAGGAACTAGAAACTACTAGAATTCAACTTACTTCCTAAGGAAGTTAAGTTGATTCTAAGAACAATGGGGAAACCTATAGAAGTGAATGAAATTCAAATAATAAGGCAAAGCATTAAAATTGGAATAAAGAAATGAAATCTAAAAAATGCATTTCAAGGTATAAAACCAAAAACAAGCCTAAACTTCATCTAAATCTATTTATTGAAAATTCTAAGCCTAAGTCCTAAAACTAAGGGAACTATCTAATATTATCATTCTAAAATCAGTAATTAAACTATACTAAGTCACTTTAAAAACCTAAGACTAAGCCTAATTAAACTAGTTCTTTAATGGAGCATAATATCCTAAACTAACCTAGGTGGATTTTACATGTAAAAAGGCCTAAAGATTAATACACTAAAAATATTAAAAGTCCTTAAAAAATGTGAAATTAATTCTATAGGGTCCTAAAACTGACTATAACATTGTGCTAAAAAATATCCTAAACATTCAGAAGTTAACTATGTCTAAAAATCACTTAAATCTACTTAAGGATTAACTATAATTTTTCATGAATTAAGCTACTAAAACAGTGGATAAAATGGCCTAAAAATCTACCAAAAAATATCCTAAGTTCTATTATTAGTACTCTAAACATAGCCAAAATAATGGGTCAAAAATCCTACAGGAAGGGGAAAAAATAAAATGAACAAAAACAAGTGCTGCAATTAAAGGAATTTCATAAAATGCTAATTAAGAGTAAAATCGAAATTAAATCAAAAATAACCAAAATTCAGAAAATAAAATTGTCACAAATTTCTAAAATGAGTTATTAAGCTACTGAATTTTTTTATAGAATTTTATTATGGTTTTTACTATTTTTTACTTATTTATTTCTAGGCTAGACTAAACAAAAAACTAAAATTTAAAAAGAAATATGGAGGGGGTGCGAAGAGTATTTTATTAGTTATTTCGAATATGGGCTTAAGATGCAGAGGGTGCAGAAAGCAAGGAGACTAAGCCCAATTCACGTAGGAAAGGTGTATATGGTGAGGTCTTAGTCAACGCTTGTTGACTCTAATCTGGGTCGTACGATCTAGGGTTTGCCTTAGTATTCCAATCATGTGGTTCATGGGCTTGGACATATGCTTGCCTACGGTGTATTGCATGCACACGATCAGCCGATGGGGAAGCCAACCAGGCGGTGACACATGTCACCGCTGGTATGGCTAGGGAATCTGATCTTATCCTCTCTTAGGAATTCAAAACGGTGCAGATTTAATGGATGTTTAAACGAAATTAAAAGGCTTAATGATGGATTAGTGATTTGATTCATAACATTAATATAACTTAATTATTTTCATTATTCATTTTAATAATAAACATTATAAACACAGAACAACAACTAACCCTAATTCTCCTTTACCCTTTCCCCCCTCACGCCGCCGCAGCTTCATCCTCTCCTCCTTCTTCTTCTTCAAATTCACCACCACCAAACACTAAACCTCCCAAACAAACCCCACCTAGTTTTCCATTCTCTTCGCGAATCCGAAAACAAAAACCTCAAAAATCTCACTCAAACTACGAGATCGGAGAAATCAGATTCGTAACACAAACGTCAATGTTATAGACGCTTAAGCTTAAGAGAATGCCTTGATTCGTACCTGGAAACAACAAAACCTCCACGAAAATGGGGGCGATCGGAGTAGCTAGAACTTGCTCAACTTTCAGCTTCGGATTCGACGAACTCGCGATCTTGATACATTCTTGGTGGCAATTTTGACGATCCCGTGCCAGGTTCTGTGAGTCCTGCTGCAGAGTTCTGGTTGTCGCGAGATTAATGATGAACTCGTTCAGTTCAAGAACTTTGTGATTCGTTCTCGATGAACTAATATTGGAATTTGCAACCTACAATCACGGTTTCTCGTTGCTTCACTTCCTGCTTCTTCTTTGAATTTTTTTTTGCAACCGTTTTTATTACTCTGAAACTGATGTATATCTGTGATATATTCTTGATTGGTTGCAGCATGATGAAGATGAATTCATTGATCGTTTTTCAGATTCATAGAAGAGGTGGTGAAGAAGGTTGACACAATAATTGGGAAGATGGTAAAGGGTGCGACAAAAGTGAAAGTCTTAAGGGATGAAGATCATAGAGTCGTAGATGATGACACTGAGACGCGGTTTCTGAGTTTTTGTTGATGAAGATGAAAAATGGAGAGTTGGAGAGAAGGATTGAGAAGTAGGGTGATGAAGATGATGAAGGGTGATGAAGACTAAAGAAGAAGAACTGGTTGAGGAATGGTGTGGGAGCGATTGAAGGAAAGGATTGAAGAAGAAGATCTTTGATTTATAGAAAATGGATTCAACTTGTGAAGAGTTTTCAGGTGAATTCTGTTGCAAGTTTGTTAGATTTTCAGTTATGAGTTTTCTGTTATGGTTGTTAGTGATTTCAGTTATGATTTTGGATTGGCTTGTGAATCTTGCAGGTTGACTGATGAAATTGAAGATTTAGATTGAATATTTGAAGATGAGGTTGCGGTTTCTTTTATGCTATTTTTGTTTCTGAGTTTTTTTTGATAGCTTCTAACTGAAGTGAACTGTTTTGGTTTTCCCTCCATGGTTTTGCACGTTTGAATGGATGAAGGTTGTTTATCAATAATGATGATGAAGGTCGATGGCATTGTGAGAATTCGGATTTCTTTCTGAATTGAAGAGTGAGATTTCAAAAGGGAAAGACGATTTCGCGGATTGATGAAGATGTGAGTTGATCTAGATGAAGGTTCACAAGTTGGGAGTTATTGCCAAGATTGAAGAGGGTTCCCCATTTTTCTATGTATTCTTATGACTTTTGTTGCAATTCTTCCTCAACTTCTTTTTTTTTTCCGAATTTTGTCATCAGTTTCTTTTCCTTGTTGTAAAATCCTAATATGTCACTGAATTTCCGCTTATCGAACTTTTACGTGAATTCTGGTGTATCCGATTTTACTGTGAGATTTTTGGATTGAAATTTATGAAAAATGAAAGAGGCTTCCTGCGTTTTTTTTATTGATCTCTCACTTTTTCCCTGCTATATCAGTCCCATTGCCACTGATAGTTGTAACTGAATTTTTTCTTTTCGATTGAATTCAACATTTAGACGTTTAGGATTTGTAACTTAAACACGGTTTTCCGTTATTCCTTGAAGAAATTTTGTATTGGAATCTTTTTTCATATTTTTTCCTGTTATGCTATTTGAGTTATGCGGTGAAGATGAACTGTGATTGAATTATTGATGTGAGAATTCTAAATTTGTTGAATTTTGATATGGATTTCTTATTTTTCTCCTTTTTCCTTAATGCTGTGAAGAGAAGAGAATTTAGGCCTATGAAAATAATGATCCAACCACAAAAACATAAGCTCTAAGTCCATAGAGCTCCCTCCTTGTAATCAATTTTCTGGTCTTAATATCATATCCAACACCTGATGTCTTATTCTTGCGCCTCCCATTTAATATTTTCTCAAAAATTTATCTCAAATTTGTTATATGGGCTTAGCATTGGATGGACCTAACAACACGAACATAAACCATGAGATAACTGACAAAAATGGACTCAGAACACGAGAACAATGTTTTTGGAATTTGTGAACAAATTTTGGGATGAATTTAGATAATGGTGTATAATTTTGGGCTTTTGAATTGTGAATAATAAATGGGATTTGTTATGGATTTGACATGGTTTAAAAAAGAAGAGATTTGGTTGTTGTTTTTGTTTTTAAAAAAGGATATGGTTTGTGTAAACACCCCAAATTTGCCCTCACCCATTCACACCATGGCTTGTGATCTTCTCATATGCATAAACACAATCATGCCATCTCATATCACATTTTTGATTCATTGCTTTGGTTCAAAGTCATCTGCACCTAGGGTTTGTGATCTGAGCAATCCAAGAGCCTCCTGAGCCACTCCAAAGGCCATCAATCACTTCCAAGGGGTCCATGTGTGTTCTTATGTCATATTACATCCTCTCAAAGTCAAAAATGCAAAAGGATCACAAGAACTGGGATTGGTGTGGGTGCAGAGCCAAGTTTGACTGCACAGTTGACCTAAAATTAGGGTTTTGGTTTCAGAGGCCATAACTCCAAATTTTTTGGTCATTCTTGTTTCCATTGGTCTCTATATGGTATAGGGAGTATGCATATCAAGTTTCATGAAGAAATTCCATGGGGAAGTCATCTGATCAAGGGTTGACTTTCTGGACAAGTTAGTGCAAAATCAGGGCATCTGAGGCCCCCAATGACCCAACCAAGGGGTGATCTTCATCATTTTGAGTGTATATGGTCTTTATTTGATCATGGAAGAAGATTGAAGTTCACAAAATTCAAGAATTTGAAGTTTTTGCAAAGTTGACTTTTTAGGGCATGGTTGACTTTTCAAGAATATGTCATTTTAGGTCATTTTTCAAGCCTTGATTTTTGATCCAAAAATGTTTCAAATGGAAAAACTTTGGTCATGAAAGTTGTAGAACACATTTTTCCCTTTTCAAAAAGTACAAGAACATGATCTAATTCTTCTTGGATCAAAAGTTATGGTGTGACAAAGTTGGCCAAAATCACTAATTTTCAAGACATGCCTCAAATGAGAAATTTGCAAAATCATGAACCAAGGCTATTTGTAACTTCTATTTCACTTCAAACCAAGGTACAAACATCACATAAGCCCTAAAAGTCAGATTTGGACCAAAAGATCACATGATTATGGTTTGTGTAACAAGGCATTTTCATGAAGAACCAAAATAAGACAACTTGCAAAAACTCATGATCATTATTTCCACCACTTGCTACATTGGTTACTGCACTTTGCTAGCCCTTCCCCTCACCCTTGCTGCACAGCCCCATGCCTTGTACTAGCCTAGAATCAAGCCATGCCTTTCTTACACAAAAAAGTTGACTTTTGGCAAAAGCAAACATCCCAATCACAGCAGGCCATGTCACATCCTCTGGCCACTTGCAATTGTTTATACTTTCCATCTGCTAGCAAAACATATCAGGAGGCCAAGCAAAAACAGACCATAGCATCACATTCCAAAAACCACCCCATTTGGCATTTCTCTTCGAATCTGCCTCCACAAACCTCAAACACTCAAACCATTTTCATACATCAACCCACAGTGCCTCATTGAGTAGAAACCAGCAAGAAACAAGCTTGAATCAGACAAGAACACTCCATTACCATTTTTCACCTCAGCCTGCATTTTTCTTCGAATCCCTTTATCCAGTCATCAAACACACCATTTTTCTTCACCAAAAAGTCAAGCACATCACAAGGAGTCAAAACCACCCTTCACATTGATCTGAAGCTGCCTATACACAGAGCTCATTTTCTGCTATATCAGATTGGAACCTCTCAAAATAGCTTGCTTAAGCTTATTCCAAGCCTGCCATTAGCATCAGGAGGATCAATGGAGTATGTTGGCACCAAGAAGCAGTCCAGAAAGCCCAGAAATTGAAGTTTCCAGCTCAGGTATGAACATGAACACTTTCTCCCAAAGCTTGCATTTTAAGTTATAATATGATTGTTTATGCTTTGCTGGTCATGGGGATGCTTTCAGAATCAAAAATGAGTGAAAAATGAGTTTGTATGATCCTTCTGAAATTTTGCCCGTGGATTTTGTTTCTTTCGATTCGTTTGATTCATGGTGTTTAAATGATGTTTGAGCATAGATTCGTGTCCTAGGATGTTAGAGGATCACTTGGGTGTGCTTAATTTGTGGAATAGGTGCCTGAATCATGTTTTAGAGTTTTTGGGGTGCCGGAGAAGATGACCGGAGCTTCTCTCCGGTCACCTGAATGTGATTAGCCCTAAACTCAGGTCATTAAGGGTGTTTGAATGTGGAGCGTTAGATTGGTTGACTTAGTGGACTTCCCGAACGCATGAGTGGCCCAGATCACTTTGCTTTGCCCTAACCCACTTTAATTAATTAAATAAATCATAATTAGTTTAATTAACTCAGATGCAATCCCAGCCGTCCAGATGCGCGCTGGTCAACCCTTTCAAACCCAGGATCAATCTCAGCCTTTCCTTTCGTTTACTTTTCCATTTATTTTAATTTAATTCCATTTCTTTTTATTTTATTTGCATAATTTATTAAAAATAGTAAAAAATGTCTAAAAATTATGAAACTTTTTCTTGAGAGTTTTATTAATTTTTAGGACACAAAAATATTTTTGTTTTTATTTTTAGCATTAAAAAAGTATTTTTAAATATTTAAAAGATTATTTTTAATTGATTAATAGAAATTAATTTATTAAAAATACTTTTAAGTATTTAAAAATCACCAAAAAATTCATGAAATGTTCTAAGACATTTAGAAACATTGTCCAACCTTCAAACCAAATTTCTTTTTTGATCTTGATGCATTTTGATAATTTTTCATTGAATTAAAATCATTTTTATGCATTAATTTGATCCAAAGTTCAAAAAATCATTTCTGCCTATCCATGAAGAGTTGGACATTGATTCTTTTTGCATTGCATTGTGTTTAGCATGTAGTTTTTGAGATTAAATTGCCATGATTTGATCTTGCATTTTCAAATTGTTTAACATTTCTTTTGTTTAGGAACCCTAAAAACCCTAGAAACTTGTGAAAATCATAACTTAAGATTGGTTAGGAGTTGAGACCTCTCCTTTGGGCATTGGTTTAGTATGGGATTAGGGGTCCTTTGTGTGGCATTTTCCATTTTTTATCTTAGGGTTTGCTTCTGATTTTGGTTTGTGTTTGATGTTTAATTCATAAACCCTAATTTGGGCCTCCATATGCATCCATCTTGCATTCTCTTGCATAACATGACTTGCCATGACATTCCATGCTTCCATGTGATTCATTTGACATCATAAGACATGTAGAAAGTATGTTTGATCATTGCATCATGTATTTGCCATGATTGTATGCCATGTGCACTTCATAACTTTTTCATGTATGTTCATGTGCTCTAACTTGCTTCATTTGCATTCATAAACTTGTATGACCATTTCCATATGCTGCCTCATGTTTGTAGCATCTCATAGCATCATTAGCATCATGTATGTGCTTCTGGTTTTGTTTCTCATCATGTCATCTCATCCCATTCTGCATTGCATTGCATTTCTTTTCTAACATTTCAGGTGGTAAGTGAACTTGAGAGGTGAATTTGCCTTCACTTCTCATAACCTTTCTTTTCATCTCTCTTGCATCCATTGCTGCATTTTCTGTATGTGTTTGAGTTTGAGCTTGCTCATTCTTCTTCTCCCCACTTTCTTTCTTCAAGTGACTTGACTTCTTGAATGAAGCAAGTCACTTTGCTTCTCTTGATCCTTTCATCTGCTTCCTGATGGTTCCATTGAAGATTGTTCTTGTAAACCTCACAAACCTTAGGAACAACCAAGCATGACAATGATTAGGGTTTTGATTAGTCTCCCTTCTTAGTTTTACCTTTGTGTCTCTTTTGAGTCTTCTCTTCTCATCTCATAATCAGGGACTAAACCCTAAAGGCTTTAAGGCTTGGTGATTAAGCTTATGCCTGCATCTTTCTCTTAGGATGGGGTGTATAACTTTAATCCTAAGTGTTAAACCCTTAATGTGTTTAAATCTCTTAATCAATTCACTTAATAAGTATCAAGACATCATACTTGTAACTTGGGCCTTGCATTAGGGTTCTAATTCTTCCTTAAGTGGTTAAGAAGGACTAACCCTAGTGTTAATGGACAAGTCCCCCTCAAGTTGTCTTACAAACCCTAAAAATCACTTCATCATCATATCATTAACTAAAATCCATCTAATAAAGGCTTTGTTTTGTCATGAGTTTAATCCCTAATCATGGATTAAGTTGAGGAGTTTTCCTCAGCTTAAACATTCTCATCTATTATCCTTCTATTAGGATGGTGTAATGAGTCTGTTTAATCTTTGATTATGGCTTAACCTCATTACTTAACACTAAACAAAAACAACAAAAACATCTAAATAATCACAAGTAGGTTAATGATCTTAATCCTACACCAAAGGTGATTAAGGGTGAGAATCTGACTTCACACTTAAGGTACTCTCATTACCCCTAATCAGAGGGAAGATGTGATGAGTTTACTAACCCATTGGTTTAAGCTTAATCTCATTAACTTATGACAAAATCCAAAAACAATAAAAGACTGAAAACACAAAAACAAACAATAATCGTCTCCTTCGGGATTCTTTTCTCATCACCTTCACTCATAAACGAGAGCTTGCTTCTTCCGTCTAATGCAAGACAGTTCGCACCTGAGCCAGACAGGTCATACACTTGAGCATAGACAAGCAAGCAGTTCACAAGTCAATTCACCTTTCAGTCTCTTTGGGTCGAACTACGGTGTTCTGACTTCCTCATTGCACGAGAGGATACGTAGGCATAACTTAACTGTTATCGAACAAAAGTCTCTGTATATTCCCCCTCCTTCTAGCTTCATCCTTTTAGCCTCATGATCATGAGCATACTCTTTCCTTACACTGACACTGTATGTATCACACTTTGCACTTCTTTTGCACTGACACCTGTACATCCTTTTCCAGCTCTCTTTACACACAAATTGCACTGACACTACCCCTTTAAAACACAAATCTTTTAAGCGTGGATCCCGTCGAGTACGGCGGACAATCTGGGTGCTAGTACCTTCCCAGGTTGTAACCAACCCCCTTTCTCAGTCTCTCTGGTTCGCAACCGTCTTATCCATTCTTTTCTAGGTCTATGCAGCATTGCCTTTCCTCCGGGATAAAAATGCCTAGCTGGCGACTCTATTCATCTCCAGTGAGTTCACGGCTGTGTGTTCTCATTGTCCCTTTCGCCGATCGTTTGCGTCTGTACCCTATTTGACCCGGCTTCATTTAGTGGGAGCGACAGCTTGGCGACTCTGCTGGGGACCCTTATACTGTAACCAGGGCTTCTGGTTCTTTTTGTGGGTTCCTCCTAGCGTTTGATTGATTTGTGTTCATTGGGGTGTTATGTGCTTATTTGTGTTTGTATATGTTTTATTTATTGCTTTATGTACAGTTTGTTTTATTACTTTCTTTACTGCTTTACATATATCATACTGTCATGCTGTCTGGCTGGATCTGGTTTTGCTTTGGTGGGTGGGTGTTCCATTGAGAGTTAAGGTCCTATACCTGGGACCTGAGTGACACCTAGGCTAGAGTGAATCATATTCTTTCCCATTCCATCTCGGTCTGGTGCGGGAATATGAAACACGGTTCAGATATGGGTTTCTTCTTGAGAACTCTGTGTTGCAGATTTCCTGCAGTGCTAGGGCTATCTGGGAAGCCTGCTAAGTCTGGATGACCTTTAGTTTTGACCTTCAGAAACTGAGGTGAATTAGAGGAGGAATTGTTATGGTTATTGTAAACACTGTACCTCCGGGTTAGAAGTGTTTACACTTCTCATAACTGATCCAAGTCTGAGGATCCTTGTTTTAGAACACCACCTGTGAGGGGGTTGGGCTGTTTACAGGTTTGCAGGTACCTTGACCTCAGAATACCCTGTTACTTTGACTTGATTAAGAATACTCCATGTTGGAACAGTTCTTGTGATTCTAAAACCCTGGACATGTGGCTCTTTATTTGAGCCCCCCACCTTGGTTACTGGATTTATAGACCTCCATCTGGTATCCTTGAATATGTCTTGGACCTATATCAGAGCATTTTGATCAGCTCCAGCTCAGTCACAGACCCTTGCATATCATTTGCATACATAAACATTGCATCATATTGACATTTGCTTATTTGTGTTTCAGGGTATCCATCTTCATTTGGTTCTGGTTTTGACCCCATCTTCAGTACTGACCTATCTTCATCAGCATTTGCTTCAGCTATCTACTTCAGTTGTCTGCACCAGCCAATCAGTGGCCAGTTCTTCAGTGTTATCATCAGCATTTATCTCTACTCACCTTCAGCATCATGGCTCCTAAAAAGAGCAACATCACCTATCACTTCTTCCAGCCAGAGCTATCTGACATCAGGAGGATTCAGACCCTGATCACTCCAGATCACATACCATTGTTCAGGGAACACTATGGGGATATACTTGATATGGTTATGGATCTGGACCCTTCACAGAGAAGCCTGATCCACACTTGTATTCAGTTTTATGATCCCCCACTGAGATGTTTCACTTTTCAAGACTTTCAGTTGGGCCCTCTATTAGAAGAATACTCATCATTGGTTGGCATGCCTATCAGGGGTGGAACCCCTTTCAACCCTGAGATGGTCTTTCCTGGTAATGGAGAAGTAGCAAAGGCTCTGCATCTGGAACCTGTCCTGATTGAGCAGCATATGACTTCTAAAGCTGGAATCCCTGGCTTCCATCTGGATTTCCTGATCTCTCAAGCTACCCTGAAAGCTTCTTTAGGAGAGTGGAAAGCTGTCTGTGCCTTATTGGCTTTGAGCATATATGGAATTGTATTGTTTGCAGATGAGCCTCGATTCATTAGCAAGAACGCAATCCATCTGTTCATCTTGAAGAACCCAGTGCCCACTTTATTGGGGGATCTCTACTATTCAGTGCATCAGAGAAATGAAAAGAAGAGGGGAAGATTAGTGAGGTGTTGTGCTCCATTGTTCCATACTTGGCTTCTCAGGCATCTACCCAGGACAGATGCATTTTTGAACCCTCATCAGCAGAGCAACTGGGCTAAGAGACTCACCGCTCTAACTTCAGCCGATATCAGATGGTGCACTCAAAACACCAAGGGTAGGGATATCATCACCAGCTGTGGGCATTTCCCCAATGTGCCCCTAATAGGAGTTAAGGGTAGTATCAATTACAACCCTCTGCTGTTTAGAAGACAACTGGGCTATGCCCTGGTCCACACTCCTAAGGCACAGGACTTGGTTGAAACTCTTTACTGTGAGAACAAGATTAATCTGGCTATTGTTAGGCAGGCAGCCTGGGCCTGGGATAATGTTCAGACCAAGGGAATAACCATTTTGGGGAAGTGCAACAATGTGGCATCAGCACAATATTATGAATGGTCCTGTGCCAGGGCCCAATTCTCTGGGATGCCCTTTACTATAGAAGATATGCCTGAATCATCTTCAGCACCACCTGCCACTGTCAGTTTGGAGGAGTTTGGGAGTTTGAAAGAAAGAAATGAGAAGTTAACTCAAGCTTTGCAGAAGACCCTCCGGGAAAGGAGTGATGGTATGAGGGAGGTTGAGAGATTGGAGAAGTTGAGAGTGGAGCATCTGGTTAAGATTGAGAAGTCTGGGGATTATATCAAAAAGTCTAAAGCTGGAGAACAAATCCTGAAGAATGCTTGCAAAGAAGCCCAGTTCCAGAGAGCAAGGACAGACTTGTATTTGAAGGAGAGTCAAGCTCGGTGGGTCAGGATCACCGAAGCCCGTACTCTGGAGGACAAGAGAGTTCAAGACAAGATGGAGCAACTGGAAGCTAGTGCAAAAGAGCAGCAAGAAGCCCTGGCAGCAGCCCAGAGGGAGATATCAGAGTTGAAGATCAAAGCTGGGGTGAAGAGGTCAAAAGACCAAAGTCAGCACAAGAAGCTAGCAGCAGCTGTTACCACCCGGAATCTCCTCATCAGGAATCTCACGGAGCGTCCGGCTGATCCTGTGACCGAAGCACTTCTCAAGGAAGTTCGTGAGGATGAGTTTGGTCTTGGTGTTTGACCCTTTGTTTGTTGTTGCTTTCATTCCGTGTATTTTTCATTTTTCCTTGTGATGTATTTTGACCCCTCAGAGGGCTTGTATTTGTAAACAAACTATGTACCATTTTGGCTTTTTGTAATATATGTATTAGTTTGTTCCATCCGAGTTTCACTTCAAAGGCAACATCAACAGCATCTTCAAGGGTCTGGAAGGGTCAAAACTGAATGCCAAACCGGATACCTTGGGAGCAAATAAGCATAACTGCATTGCATGCTGACACTTTTGTTTGTTTTGTAGGTTTTGTTTTATTGCCACTAACTCTGTTGTGATGTTCAGGAACTATTGCTCGGCGCCTGAGTATTTCCCCTCAACCGTCCGCACCGTTATCCGACCCGTAACAATCTTCCGGGCATTCAAATGGATCAGATGCAGCAGGACCTTACTGAGGTCAGAAATCAAATGGCAAATGAAAGGCTAGAGATGAGGAATCAAATGACTCAGTTTATGGAAGTGATGAACAACATGGCTCAGAGCCAGGAAAGATTGAGGGCCATGGTGGAAAGGCAGAATCAAGAAGATCCACATATAGGAACTGCCGGCACTAGCAACAATGAAAGGGTCCAACCTCATGTTAACCCCCCTGTATTTGGACCACACCTCCATCCTGAGGTCAACATCCCTACAAATGTTCAAGGGACCGCCACTGCAGCCAGGGTACTTCAAGAAGACCCCCAAGAGGATCAATTCACAGTAATGGGTGCTGGGGAGGAAGCTTATGATAGAAGGTTGGAAGAGATAGCTGAGAAATTGAGGTCCTTAGAATCTCAAAACTCTCTGGGCTTTGACGTCATGGACATGGGCTTGGTAGACGGGGTCAGGATTCCCCATAAGTTTAAGCCTCCATGTTTTGAAAAATACAACGGGACTTCATGCCCCCGGACTCATTTACAATCATTTCTGGGAAGGCTGAAGGCCTATACTATGGATGAGAAGCTCTGGATGTTCTATATCGAAGACAGCTTGACTGGAGCGTCAAGAGAATGGTATTCTCACTTGACAAAGGCAACTATTAGATGCTGGAAGGACCTGGCAGAGGCCTTCATCAGACAGTATCAGTACAACTTAGACATGGCACCCAACAGGACTCTCCTAATGGGAATGTCACAGTCGTCAAGGGAAAGTTTCCGAGAATATGCCCAGAGATGGAGGCAATTGGCTGCTGCTGTTCAACCACCTATGTCTGAAAGGGAAATGGCAGATATGTTCATGAACACCCTTCAGGGAACCTATATTGACAGGCTGGCCGCTTTCTCTTCCACTAGCTTCGCAGATGTTGTCATAGCTGGGGAGAGAATTGAGAGCCTGTTAAAAATGGGCAAGATTTCTGACAATGGTGCCAGCTCGTCCAGTAGTACAAGAAAGCCTTTTGCAGGCCCGAGAAGAACTGGAGAGACCAATGCCATCCACACCAACAGGGGCAGGCCCCAATATGTTCACAGATCAGTGGCAGCAGTCACCATTCCTGCTCCAGCTCATCCTCAACCAGTCTATCAACCGCCGCAGCAAAACTATCAACAGCAACCTCAGTACCATCAACAGAATCAGTATCCTCCGAGAAATTACAACAACAGCAACACCAACAACAATAACCAGCAAAGGCCATTTCAGCAGAGGCCTTCTCAAGCCAACAGGGTAATCGATCCGATCCCTATGCCATATGCTACATTGCTGCCACAACTCCTGAAACTCAACCTAGTTGAGCTAAGGACATTGGCACCTCCAGATCCCAACAGTCTACCCAGGAATTATGACTCCAACGCTAGGTGTGCTTTTCATTCGAATGCACCTGGCCACAGTACAAAAAAGTGCAGAGCCCTGCACATGAAGGTACAAGACCTGGTGGACTCAAAAGCTCTGAATTTCGCACCACCACCTAATGTCAATAAGAACCCGATGCCAAACCACGGTGGTCCCAGAATTAACGTTATTGAAGAAGACAAGCCGTCTTATTTAATAACCAGTGTGGGTCAGATCCGGACACCGTTGGTAGAAATTAAGGCTCAACTCCTCGAATGTCAAATGTTCCCGGGGTGTGAGTTGGGGTGTGCTTACTTCAATATCTCAGTAAACGGGTGCGATAACCTGAGGAATGGCATAGACGGTCTCATTCAGAGTGGCCAACTTCAGATCACCACATCATTTCCAACAAATCCAGCAATCTCATCAGCAACAACTCCAGAACCTCCTACAACTGCAACAACCATTGTTCCTGACAATTCTTCGGTTTCATCAACAAGTACTTCGTCTATTATCTCAACTAACCAGGCATCAACAAATTTGTCTTCTACAACTCCAGCACCACTCCATTATGAAGCTCCTACAACAACAACATCCATCCTTCCACCAATGTCTCCTACAACACCAGCAACAAATCACGAAGATGTCTCAACTGTCACAATATTCTACGATCCTGAAAACAACTCTGTCTACAACTCAGAAGGTGCTGCTCCCATCAGAGCACCAGTTACAATTTATTACGATCCACAGACTATCACGATTCCTTCCACAGCTGCAGTCAGTCCAGTCACTATCACGGTACCTGGATCAGTACCCTATGAAAGCAGTAATGCTATCCCCTGGCATTACGGCTCTGACCTGTACTGCGAAGGACAAAAAATCACTTTTGAATCATCAACTCCTGCACCACAAATTGACAATGTGGGAGGAGGCGGAGGCTTCACCCGAAGCGGACGTCTTTTCGCCCCACAAATTCAGAGGCCCACTGCCGAAGCAGAAGCTGCTGCTAAGGCAAAAGGAAAAAGCTTGGTGCAGGAAGAACAGACTGTTAAAGAAGCCTTGAAGACACCCTTTGATCAAGAGGTTGATGAGTTCATGAGAATCATCAAAAAGAGTGATTATAAAATAGTGGATCAGCTTCACCAGACACCTTCCAAGATCTCAATCCTATCATTGCTTATGTGCTCCGAAGCCCATCGGAATGCACTACTCAAAGTCTTGCACGCAGCTTACGTGCCTGAAGAAATCACTGTCAATCAGCTGGAAGCAGTAGTTGGAAATGTTAATGCTAGTCACGGACTAGGGTTCACCAATACTGATTTGACAACGGAAGGCCGTAACCATAACAAAGCCTTGCACATAACCATGGAATGTAAAGGTGCTGTCCTTTCCCATGTGCTGGTAGACACAGGGTCGTCCCTCAATGTCTTACCTAAAAAGGCCCTGGTGAAGCTAGAATACGATGGATTGGCATTGAGACCCAGCAACCTGGTGGTAAGAGCCTTTGATGGTTCAAAGAGATCGGTTATGGGAGAGATTGAATTGCCCATAACGATTGGCCCGCAGACCTTCAAAACTACCTTCTACGTGATGGATATACAGCCTGCCTACAGCTGTCTATTGGGTAGGCCATGGATTCACTCCGCTGGCGCCGTGACCTCTACCCTTCACCAGAAGTTAAAATACGAGTGGGAGGGTCAAATCGTTACAATCTGTGGAGAAGAGGATATTTTTGTCAGCCACCTGGCTACCTATAAGTATATTGAGATGGATGGGGAGATCCATGAAACAATGAGCCAAGGTTTTGAAGCCTTGAACGTCAATGAAACATCTGCTGTGCCTGGTACTTCAATATCATCATACCAACAAGCCCGGAAGGTTGTTGAGGGAGGAAACGCCCAAGGCTGGGGCAAACTGCTATCGGTGGAGAAGAAAGAAGACAGATTTGGGTTGGGTTACAAACCAACTCAACAAGATCAAGCAGCGGCTGCGAAAGAGCCCAATTTTGTGAGTGGGGGGATGCTTACCCCTGATGCTGTCAACTGTCTGGAAGACGAGCTGGAGGAAGAACGCAACCTGGAAAGCTGGATTCTTCCAAAGATCCCGGGGAGCAGTATCTCAAACTGGTCTTCCCAGGAAATTATAAGAGTTACTCATGCAGAGTAATTATTATTTCCTGTATATTTTATAGCATGCATCAAAGTCTTGCATCTTGCCTAAGATGACAAGACTCATTTTGTAATCGGGCCATCTGTACTTTTTGTGCAAACAAGATTAATCAATGAAATATCAGACATCTTTTTGCAAACGAGTCTTTTTCTTTTTTCGCTCACTGTTTTTCCATTTTTTCTTTTTGTACAAAAAAATAAATGGCAATGTTTTCAAAATGACAACTCTATTTCACTTTTCTAAAACAAGATTAAAATCAAATCACTAAAATGAACAAACTGAACCTTTGCAGAGAATACCTTCCTGACAGCACCGACAACGGCACGGCTATGACTTCGTAAGACTTTGACAATCCAATCAATCAAGCCGATGAAGGGGTTGAAGAAGAATATGAGCTTCCTGAAGAGCTAGCCAGATTGTTGAGACAAGAGGAAAAGGTTATTACTCCTCACCAGGAGGAGGTTGAAGTGATTAATCTTGGTACAGATGAAGACGTGAAAGAGGTTAAAATCGGGGCCTGCCTGCAAGACTCAGTGAAGAGACAACTGATTGACCTACTTCAAGAATATGTGGACGTGTTTGCTTGGTCCTATCAAGACATGCCAGGGTTGGATACCGATATTGTCGTGCACAAGCTGCCTTTGAGAGAAGAATGCCCGCCAGTTAAGCAGAAACTGCGCCGTACTCGCCCAGACATGGCTATGAAAATCAAGGAGGAGGTACAAAAGCAATGGGACGCCGGGTTCCTTGCTGTGACTAGCTATCCACCGTGGGTTGCTAACATAGTACCTGTGCCTAAGAAAGACGGCAAAGTAAGAATGTGTGTTGACTACCGGGATCTGAACAGAGCCAGCCCAAAAGATGACTTCCCATTACCTCACATTGACGTATTGGTGGATAACACAGCTCAGTTCTCGGTATTCTCCTTCATGGACGGATTTTCAGGATACAATCAGATTAAAATGTCACCTGAAGACATGGAGAAGACAACCTTCATCACACCCTGGGGCACGTTCTGTTACAAGGTAATGCCGTTTGGGCTCAAGAATGCCGGTGCGACGTATCAACGGGCTATGGTGACATTATTCCACGATATGATCCATAAAGAGATAGAATGTTATGTGGATGACATGATTGCAAAGTCCCTTACTGAAGAAGACCATCTGGTAAATCTTCTAAAGTTGTTCAAACGTCTGAGGAAGTACCAACTGAAGTTAAACCCCAACAAATGCACATTCGGGGTGCGATCTGGTAAGCTGCTGGGTTTTATTGTGAGCGAGAAAGGGATTGAGGTTGACCCTGATAAAGTCAAAGCTATTCAAGAGATGCCTGCACCGAAGACAGAGAAAGAAGTTCGGGGGTTCTTAGGTCGATTGAACTACATATCACGGTTCATATCCCACCTCACTGCAACCTGTGAACCCTTGTTCAAACTACTGAGAAAAGAACAAACGGTCAGGTGGAACGAAGACTGCCAAAAGGCTTTTGACAAGATCAAGGAATACCTGCAAGAATCTCCAATCCTTATGCCTCCAGTGGAAGGAAGACCTCTGATAATGTACTTGACAGTATTAGAAGAGTCAATGGGGTGTGTGTTGGGCCAGCATGACGAGTCTGGTCGAAAAGAGTATGCAATATACTACCTAAGCAAAAAGTTTACCGACTGTGAACAGCGTTATTCACTGCTCGAGAAAACTTGTTGTGCTTTAGCGTGGGCTGATCGCCGACTAAGGCAGTATATGTTGACCCACACTACCTTACTGATCTCAAAGATGGACCCAGTCAAGTACATATTTGAGAAGCCAGCACTTACCGGACGGGTTGCAAGATGGCAAATGATTCTTACAGAATATGACATTCAGTATACTTCTCAGAAAGCCATCAAGGGCAGTGTATTGTCTGAATATCTTGCTGAGCAACCCATTGATGATTACCAGCCAATGAGGTTTGACTTCCCTGATGAAGACATCATGTTCATAAAAGCAAAAGATCATGAGGAGCCTGTTCGCACTGAAGGGCCGGACCCGGAAGAAGAATGGACTATGATGTTTGATGGGGCTGTTAATATGAATGGCCGTGGTGTTGGTGCAGTACTCATCACACCTAAGGGAGTTCACATGCCTTTCTCGGCGAAACTCACTTTCAACTGCACTAACAACGAAGCTGAATACGAAGCTTGCATTATGGGTCTTGAGGAAGCCATTGACCTCAGGATCAAGACATTGACTGTATTCGGAGATTCAGCTTTGGTAGTTAATCAAACCAACGGCAAATGGTACACCCACCAGGATCATCTGATACCTTACAGGGATTATACAAGGAGGTTATTGACTTTCTTTACAACAGTCAAGCTTGAGTATATCCCTCGGGACGAGAATCAGTTTGCAGATGCTCTGGCTACCATTTCATCCATGATCAAAGTTCAGACTGCAAACTTTGTACCTCAGATTTCAGTGTCCAGACTTGACAGACCAGCATATGTGTTCGCAGCAGATGTTGTCAAAGATGATAAGCCTTGGTTTCACGACATCAAGTGCTTCTTGGAGGATCAAACATACCCACCTGGGGCATCATCCAATGATAAGAAGACATTAAGAAGGCTTGCTGGTAGTTTCTTCTTGAACACTGATGGGTCTTTATACAAAAGGAACTTTGATATGGTACTCCTCAGATGTGTTGATAAGACAGAAGCAGACTTGTTGATGCATGAAGTGCACGAAGGATCCTTTGGTACCCATGCGGGAGGGCATGCCATGGCTAAGAAATTGCTAAGATCAGGTTATTACTGGATCACGATGGATGCTGACTGTTGTGCCTACGCCAGAAAATGCCATAAATGCCAGATTTATGCAGATAAGGTGCATGTGCCTCCCAATCCCTTGAACATCATGTCTTCACCATGGCCCTTTGCCATGTGGGGCATTGATATGATTGGCAAGATCGAGCCAACTGCTTCAAATGGCCACAGATTCATCCTGGTCGCCATTGACTATTTCACCAAATGGGTTGAAGCAGCCTCATATGCAAACGTCACAAGACAAGTGGTAGCCAGATTTCTGAAAAGAGATATCATCTGTCGATATGGAGTTCCCGAGCAAATCATTACTGATAATGGTTCCAACTTAAACAACAAAATGATGGCAGAGCTGTGCCGGGACTTCAAGATCCAACATCACAATTCTTCTCCTTACAGGCCAAAGATGAATGGCGCTGTTGAGGCAGCTAATAATAATATCAAGAAGATTGTGCAGAAGATGGTAGTCACCTACAAAGACTGGCATGAAATGCTACCGTTTGCCTTGCATGGGTACCGCACGTCAATCAGGACATCCACTGGGGCAACACCGTATCAACTTGTGTATGGTATGGAAGCAGTCCTACCGGTTGAAGTTGAATTACCCTCCCTAAGGGTACTGATGGATGTTAAGCTGAACGAAGCAGAGTGGGTCAGGTCCCGATACGAGCAACTGAGTCTGATCGAAGAGAAAAGATTGGCTGCAATCTGCCATGGGCAGCTATATCAGAAAAGGATGAAGAAGGCCTTCGATCAGAAGGTCAGGCACCGAGAGTACCAAGTAGGAGATCTTGTGCTGAAAAGAATCCTCCCTCCTCATACAGACCACAGGGGCAAGTGGACTCCAAACTATGAAGGACCATTCGTGGTAAAGAAAGTTTTCTCCGGTGGAGCACTGATGCTCAGCACCATGGATGGTGAAGATTTCCCGTCCCCTGTGAATTCAGATGCAGTTAAAAAATACTTCGCGTAAAAATGACCCGCTGGACATAAAAACAGAATGTAAGTCCAGGCAAAAATAGGGCATCCCGGCGAGTCAAAAACAGAATAAAAGACTCGGGCAAAAATAAGGGAAAATAAACAAAAATGTACACCCGCTGAGTTGAAAAGCCGCATTGGACAGCTCAGGCAAAAATGGGTATCCCGATGGATTGAAAACCCGAAAGGGCGATCCATGCAAAATAAGGGAATAAGCGAACAACTGCATTCTGAATTCGTCTGTATCATCTACAACTTGGTAAGCTTCGAAAAGATCAAGCTTCAATCAGAATCAACATTCTTCAAAAAGCAAGATGAGAAGAACGTCAAAAGTCATACGGGTCATAGCGAAGGGGAAGCTCCTTAAAGCGTCATCAACACTGCCAACATTTTGTTTCTCAATTTGTAACAATCTCCTCATTTCAGGGGATATGTTCCTTTGACTGTATCTCGCCAATTCAGGGCATATAAATTAATAAAATCAGATTTTCAGTCATGTCTCGTTTTGTACATTTTATTTGCAAAAAAAAAAAATGTCTGATGTCTTAAAAGAAAAACTGAGTGCATGAGAATACAGATGCTTATCTTCAAACAAAAACATGCTTGCAGGAAATACGCTTACTCTCAGAAGTATCCTAACTCCTATGACGGAATCCAGTAAAGGATACCTCGGGTTTATCTTGTGCGTTTCTCTATCTTTTTCAGGATTGCAGGTATCCAGAATGCAACTTGGGGCATGAAAACCTTATCCCAGCAAGCCGGCAAATCAACACTCAATTTTAGCACCCGAAGTGCTCTCTCCCCAGCTAAGTTGCCTTTCATGACTCCTCCCAGCTGAGTTGCCACTTATTACTTAC